>OX101756.1:130452026-131830359 GCA_944452675.1 Tachina lurida | reverse complement strand
TTCTTCAAATGCCTCAATATAATGAAATCAGAATAAATCGCAAAGTCACGTTATAAAAACAGCGAAGTCTAAATATATTAACAAGCGCTTTTGTAAAGCCGCTATACAACGAAGTACTCGTACAAAAGCCTCTATACAACGAAGTAAGAATAAAATTCTTCTATTTAGCATTCTCATGTTAAATATAATTTGAATAAAGAAAACTATAGTTCTAACGAATTTTTTTTTGTTTTCCTTCAAATTTCTTTGTATCAAGGCCTTGCTGATTATATTTATAGCGAATCAATGACTATAACGAAGTATTTTCGGATGCCCTTTGGAATTCGTTATATCGAAGTTTCATTGTATATGTATGTATGTATGTATGTATGTATGTCTGTATATGTACATACATATCTATTTGTATAAAATTACTTCTACTGCTGTATCAACCACGATCGCATATCAATTAAGGTACAATACCTTATTTTTTGCAAAATTAAATTGAATTTTATTTGGTAAAGAATTTGCAGAGATCTTCCTAAAGTTATAAAGAAATTATATAAAGTTTTATAAATTTTACGGCCTGTCCTACGATGTCACCACAAATCGTTCGATCGACAAATCGTATTTCAAACAACATTAATATTAGAAAATTTGTTGTTGTTTTCGATAGAAGTATTCGATCGAACGAATTCTGGTGACATCGTGGGACAGGCCGTTAAATATTTTGCACAGTCGTGTTAGAGTGCATTTACATTTAGGGGCTTACCCCTGCTACGAGAGTCAAGCGACAGTGCTTTGAGTGTTGGAAGTTGTAAAGAAGCGTGAGGGGTAGACTTCGTAGAACGAAATGAAAATAGATGCAACAAATTAATATACATATATTTTTCTTTCATATTATACGCATATTGTGTGTAAACTGTGTTGCCAGTTCGTTTTTATTTATTATTTCATATAATTAATTTACGCTAATTCTTCCAATATGAAAAATACTCTGCTAAAAAAACAACCTGCTAGTAAATGTATAAAGCTTTTCGAAGCGATTGTTGCAGGGGCAAAACACTAAAGGCCATTGTTACCACTTAAAGCTAGTTAAAAGTGAGATTTTATCGGACGTATAAAAACTATTTCATTATTAAAAATTTAATTTACAATATAGGATAAAATTATATGAATAAATAAATTTTTATACGCACCATAAAATCCCATTTTTAACTAAATTTAAATTGTAACAATGGCCCTAGATGTAAGAACCGTTTTATCAGTAAAATGTATTTCCCACAAAATTTCAAAGGAAATAAAAAAATCTTATTATGATTCGATATGACATTTATGACAGTGGAAAATTCCCCTTTGCTATTTGATCGTGAGTATATTTATTCATCTTTGAAATATTTTAAGAAATATATTATTATTAATCTCAATGCTAAAATGCATTCAATGACGTAGAAATAAATATACCAGCTTTAAGTGCTAAGTATGAATATATTTGTGGTCACGAATGTAAACTCTTGTTTTTATTATAATTAGTACATATTTATTTATTTATTTTTAAGATTTCATTTACATACATTGTGTTCCAATTTGCAAATTTTGGGCATATTGCAATTTTTTGTGAGATTTTTTTATGGGTATTTATATTTTTATGGGGTTTCTTTTTGTCATTTTTATTTATTTATTTTGTTTCTTTTTATTGTTGACAATGAGTGAGTGTTTTAATTACCAAGACGTGTATAGTTTTTATACAGTGCCGGATCTTCTGCATTTTTTTATCTAGATTATTGTTGGTTTTTAATTAATTTTGGGGATTTTTCGTTTAGTGATGAAATAAATTTTTTTTTCTTAATAAATTGTTTATCTAATTTTTCGACCTTTTATATATGTTCAATAAAACTATTTTTTTAAGCTTTAGGTCAGTAAATTTTATATATTTTATTAGTTTTGATCGATATTTCGTAAGCCTTTGGTTTACTTCTTCTTCTTAATTTAAAATTAACGGCCTGTCCCACGATGTCACCAGAAATCGTTCGATCTACAACTTGTATTGCAAACAACAATAACATTAGAAAATTTGTTGTTGTTTTCAATATAAGTATTCGATCGAACGATTTCTGGTGACACGTGGGACAGGCTGTAAATTTTTTATGGGAAAATTTTTTATAAATCTAATTTCGTTATTTATTTACATATTTACAGTCTTATTTATAAGAAAAAATTTTTATGAAAATTTGTTTTAAAAACCGTTTATAAATTCTTAGTAAGTTTTATAAATAAGGCTGTTAGTTTTTAATTATTATTTATTTTATTTTATTTTTTTTTTATTTAATTTTATTTTCATTTATTTTATTATATATTATTTTATTTTATTTGATTTTATGTTATTTTATTTTTTTTTTATTTTTTTTTTATTTTATTTTATATTATTTTATTTTATTTTTTTTTATTTTATTTTATTTTATTTAATTTTATTTATTTTTATTTTATTTTATTTTATTTTATTTTATTTTATATTATTTTATTTTATTTTATTTTATTTTATTTTATTTTATTTTATTTTACATTATTTTATTTCATTTGATTTGATTTGATTTGATTTGATTTGATTTGATTTGATTTGATTTGATTTGATTTGATTTGATTTGATTTGATTTGATTTGATTTGATTTGATTTGATTTGATTTGATTTGATTTTATTTTATTTTATTTTATTTTATTTTATTTTATTTTATTATATTCTATTTTATTTTATTTTACATTATTTTATTTCATTTGATTTGATTTTATTTTATATTATTTTATTTTTTTTTAAGAAATAAATCATAGATCGGCAGATATTATATGATTTAGACATTTTCGGTTTTAATTTCCACTTTTAAGTGAATTTTTTTTTATAATGTAATGTAATATTTTATGAATTTCAAAAAAATTTGCGAAAATGTTTAATTTGTTTGTTAAAGTTTGTATTCTGCAGACAGTTATGAAACTTTCACCATACAACGAAGAGTTGCCGTTTCTATGGTGAAATTTAATTTGCTTTAATTTTGATTTTATAATGAAAGGTGGATTTTTCTCTCTTAATTTGGCATTTGGTTTTTGGCAGAACCTGTAATTTTGGTGATTTTTTATAACGTGGTGAGTTTTCGTTTGCCTTGTGAAATATGAGTAGTTCGCTTATATTTCGTAACTTTCGTTTTATTTTGACTTTTTTTTATAAATTTTATAATATTGCTATGTTGTATTAAGGAATTCTTGTGAAATTAAAATTTTTTGTTAGTCTAGCTTAAACTTAAAAAATTTTGGTTGATTTAAAAAGAAAAATAATAGGGTAAAAACCCATAAGCAATGCTAAAATATAAAGTATAAGGGCCTAATTCATAAAAAATATTTAGATTTTATAAATGGTTTATTAATTAAATTTTCATAGAAAATTTTTTTCATAAACCTCTTCTTAGACAGAAATATTTTTTATGAATAAGGCAGTAAGTATATAAAGTATAGACTCCAATTTCTAAAATTCTTCCAGAAAAATGTAGAATGAAGCCTCTTGCTCCCCGAAACTATCCAACTGATTTTTATAAAATTCAAAACATGTATACATATGCGTCTAAGAGGATTAAGGCTTCATTTTCTTAAAAAAAAATTATAACCCAGATGGGGCAGGAGGCAATTTCTGCCTCTCCGAGTCTGACCAACCGATTTTTATGCAATTCAAAACGTAGACACATCTGCATCTAAAGGGAAGAAGAGAGGGACAGGGTCAATTTCTGCCTCTCAGAAACTATCCAACTATCCATCCGATTTTCATTACATTTAAAATATAGGGAGATATGCCTCTAAAAGAACAGACAGGTTTTTTTAGTTTAAGGCACACAGCATTTCTAGTTTTCACGATTTCTGGCGAATTTCAAGATTTTTTTCAATTCGAATGTTTTTGCCTTAAATGATGATTTTTATTTATTAAAGCGTCTTTGAAGAGATTTGAGAGAACAATTGAACTTTTGTACGAAAATTAAATTAAACAATTGACTTTTTTATTATTTCAGCCTTTCACAAAACTACAGGGAAAAAAACAAATTTGTAATAAATCAAAGTACTTTGAAATAATCACCCTTATTCTAATTGTCGGCATCGACGTCACTTTAACACAACACCAACAAATTAAGGCTTGTGTAGCAGTTGTCGAAAACATCTGACTCCTGTTGGCAGGTTTATCATTTTTTCTAGACCTTAGGGAACAGGAATATATTCTCAGTTGCACAAATACGGGAAGAGCTGCTCTTGCTACATACATACATATTTTCCCTTGCAAATTTCGAATTAGTGTTGAGAATCTTGCTTAAAAGAAAAATTTATATGGATGAGTATGTCTCCATAGAGGTGTAGTGAAATTTCTTATAAAAATAAAGTTTAAATCGTTAAAATATTAATCTATGGCTTGTGTTATCTTTTGTTGGTATGCAAATAAACTTTAAAACACTTGTCAACGGGCCTTTGACAGCAGCTTAAGACTTGTTTTTCGTTTGAAATCTTTTAAACTACAATAAATGACAAGAAACATTTTAACTGATAAGAGAATGGCGGCAAATAGTTTTACTTCTAACAAATTATGACAACGGATTAAAGGTTTTTTTTTAGTTTTTTACTTTTTTATACGTGTAGTACACAATTTCAAAAATATGAATTATTATTCATATGTTAAATTTGTTTATAACTATTACTTGCATAGATATGTGTATCTCAGTGTTTGTAGAAATCCCATTTATAACGTTCTTAAAAATAGACAGTAGTAATAAATTACAAGATTTATTGTATGTACATATTTTCAACTAAACTCATTAATTTTTTTTTTTATTTTTATTTTTTGCCCGCAACACTTCATGAGAATCTGCAGTGTTTTTTTTTAACATTATTTTTCTTAAAACTTGTTTATTTTTCGTAGAAAATAAAAAAATAGATTCACTTTTAAATATCTACCGCCTTATTCATAAAAAAAAATTGTTTTGTTGTATTATTATTAAACAATAAAAATAACTCCCTGCTTGTTTATAGCAAAATATTCCGAAGTTTGTGGTTTTTTTTATGAATAATTAAGCCAACTGAATTTTACGATTTCTTCAACCACGGAAATAAGAACCGATGTACATACATATATACACTTAACTTTATTTTCCTCAACTTTAAAATTTTATTTTAATTTAACGAGTTTCAAAAATAATACTAATTTTTTTAAAGCACGTCCAGATGCATTTCGTTGCTGCTTAAGCAACGCATCAGTAGACTTCAAGTTAAAGTAGACTTCAAGTTAAAGTAAACTTCAAATTGATGTCTACGCTTTTAAAAATTATAAGAACTATTTCGTATCAGATTATCATTAAATGAGCAACGAAGTCTATTTTCACTTAAGTGCTTAAGTTAACAAAGAAAACTTTGCGTTTCTAAGACACAGTATATCAACATAAAATATATTGTTAGCCTTTTAAAAACGTTTTAAAATTGTTATATTTGTAGTTTCAAATATTTGCAATTAAATAAAAAGCCAACACTGATATTTTTAAGCTTCTGAACACACAATGTTAAACTATTCATTGCTAGAATACCACGATGTTAACTTCGCGGTTTTTATTAGATAATACATCCCTTTTTAGGATTTAGGTGAAAAAGAATCTATTGTATCCACATAAAATATATTGTTAGCCTTTTTAAAACGTTTTAAAATTGTTATTTTTGTAGTTTCAAATATTTTGAATTAAATAAAAAGCCAACAGTGTACAATTCTTATCAAATTGGAACTATTTATTTACTCAATACTGATATTTTTAAGCTTCTTAACACACAATGTTAAACTATTCATTGCTAGAATACCACGATGTTAACTTTGCTGTTTTTCTTAGATAATACATCCCTTTTTAGGATTAAGGTGAAAAAGAATCTATTGTATCCACATAAAATATATTGTTAGCCTTTTTTAAAACGTTTTAAAATTGTTATTTTTGTAGTTTCAAATATTTTGAATTAAATAAAAAGCCAACAGTGTACAATTCTTATCAAATTGGAACTATTTATTCACTCAACACTGTTATTTTTAAGCTTCTGAACACACAATGTTAAACTATTTATTGCTAGAATACCACGATGTTAACTTTGCTGTTCTTTATACCAAGACTGCTTTCTTGGATAATATATCCCTTTTTAGGGTTCCGTGCACTAAAGGTGAAAAAGAACCCTATTGTTTTCGCTACCATGTCCATCTGTTTGTCTGTCCGTCCGTCTATATGTCTCTCTGCCACTAACCTAGAAAGTCTTAAGATCTATCTAGCATTGCAAAAAGAAAATTAACAATTTGAAGCCAAATGGTTTTCAAACAACAATTTAAAATGTCGTAAGACGAGCATTAGATCGGGAGGTGGCCATTTGAGTGAAATAATTTGTTCCACTTAATGTCATAAATTTTTAATATAAAAAAAAACTTTTTATGAAAACAGAGCCCTTTTTACCATTTATAACAAAAGGGCGGATAGTTAAAATTATGATATTTATTTTACATTAAGCACCACCTTATAGCAAAGCGTATTCTCTTTTTGGAGCAGAGTCTTATGGTCCCATTACTGGTGGAACCTTTATCCCAGCGTTAATTCACAATTGGTTGAATATTGTGTGGGATTTATTCGCAATTTGTTCAAGTTTATGTGGGATTATCTTTAAAAATAATTTGAACCTACGTATACTTAACATGCCAGTAACTGCAATAAATCATCCGGGGGGTTTCTATTAAACCAAACAAGATTATACTATGACTGATAACTGGAATGGAAATAGATATTAACTTTGAAATTATACTTTTTTGATCGGTAGATCATGAAAAAAAAATATTTATTTAAAAAAATAGTAATACTCTTACTATATCACTATTGTTACTATAAGATAACAGCTTGAGATAACACTTTTTAATAATTAAAAAAAATTTTGGGTTTATAACTTTCTATTTTATATATTTGTTTAACAGAGAAAAAAAACGAAAACAATTTATGCGTAAATAGCATTAAAACCAGAGTTGGAAGATGTGGATAACACAATACTGTGGCTGGCCCTTATTACAAAAAACTTTCGATTTTCGACATTAGTCGAAAACTATTATGTATTTCGCTTTGATGAGAAAAATTTTCGAATCCATGTAAATTAAACTATGCAACACGGTTTTCGTAAATTTATTTCCGAATGTTCAAAAATTTATATCCGAATGTTCGAAAAAAATTTGTCCGAATTTTCGAAACATTTATTTCCGAATGTTCTAAACATTTTTTTCGAATGTTCGAAAATTTATTTCCGAATGCTCGAATTTTTATTTCCGAATGCTCGAAAAATTTATTTCCGAATTTTCTAACATTTTTTTCCGAATGCTCAAAAATGTATTTCCGAATCTTCTAAAATTAATTTCCTAGTGCTTGAGAATTTATTTCGAATGATCGAAAATGTATATCCGAATGCTCGAAAATTTATTTCCGAATGTTCTAAAATTGATTTCCTAGTGTTCGAGAATTTATTTCGAATGATCAAAAATGTACATAAATCCGAATGCTCGAAAAATTCATATCAGAAAGTTCGAAAAATGTGTTCCGAATTTTCGAAAATTTATTTTCGAATATTCGAAAAGTTATTTCCGAATATTCGAAAAGTTATTTCCGAATGCTCGATAATGTATTTCCAAATGCTCGATAATGTATTTCCGAATGTTCGAAAGTTTATTTCCGAATATTGGAACATTTTTTCCGAATGTTCGAAAATTTATTTCTATAAAAAATTTATTTCTATAAAAAAAATGCTTTTTAATATGAATCTAAGAGGGTTTTTGGAAAATAAAATATTGAAAGTCCAAAAAAACAAACTCTCCCCTTTACAAACAAACGTTAAATAGAGTAATTTTTTCCCTGGTTGGTGGGTGATCAATCAATTTGTGTTAATCAAATTTTATATGATTTAAACAGCTCTTGATAACATTTTGGGAAATACTGCAAATATAAAATGCATTATAGTCATAATGCATTCCAGCATTAACTGGAATTTTTTTTAAAACGTATTTAAAATATATTTCAAAATTGTTTTTTGATTGCTTTTAAAATACGTTTGGTTTATCTTTCTTTGTTTGGTGAAACTGGCAATAATTCATTCACTAATGATAAGCAAATTGGCAAATAACAATTATTGCAATAGCTATGAAGTTTAAATCAAATGCTGTTCAAAGAGAAACTCAGATGGGGAGTAAAAAAAATATAAATAAGGGACAGTATGTGAAATTTTTACAATGAAATCGAATAAAATGAAAAGCGATTGAATTTCCAAAAAAAAATTTATATAAAATTTTCTATTTACATATTACTTTCCTTTTTCCAAAAAAAAACTATTTCGAGGGAATAACCAAATTAGGCAATTGGTTCACAAATGACAATGTTATTTGGTGATTTATTTTTGGGGCGGGCACTTTGCTTCCCCACCCCCTTCCCCGCTCCACCAATTTCCATTAGTGAACCTTTTCCATATGCACTATGATTGATTTATCCATTTTTTTGGCGGGCACATTAATGGACCGCTTCCATATGCAAAAAAAAATATATAAAATTTAAAATTAAACTGTAGAATTAAGTGAAATTTTATGGAAATTGCCAAATCTCAAAAACTGCGGATTTACATACTTTTTTTTCCTTTACAGGCCACTGTGCAGCTTGCTTAAATATTGTGTTGTTTTTATTTTTTTTTTTTTTTTTGATGAATTGTCGAAGCTATAAATTTTTAGCGGCTAGATAAGTTCTTATAAAAGAAATTAATGATGTTGCTGTTTTAAATTATGTTTATTGTTCAAACAAATTAATAAGTAATAAACTTTTGATTATGATTATGATAATTAATGATTGAAATAAATCATAAAATTATATCTACCAGCATATAATTTGCTGAAGTTTGTAAAGTTTTTTTTAACAAGGACTAAACGCAGTTCATATGTATATACATACATAAATGAATGAAAAGCTAAAGTTTTCATACCATTTGACATTTGAGCAACAAGATGTTTTCAACACTTGCCACTCAATGTCATGCATACATCCACTGTTGCCTCAGAAAAGCAAAATAATACGGCTTCTGTTTAGACGATATATGAAATGCATTTTTCTATTAAAGCACTAAAATGTCACAACAAAGTTGCGCTAGTAAAAAAAAATAATTACAAACAAATTCAACAAATGCAAAGGCTTATAAAAGCAAAAATATGATGTACGAGTAGATAATGGCAAAATAATAAGTTGCATTTAATTTTTTATTATTATTTTTTTTATGACGAGTATTATCACATTTATCTACTATATTCAACAAAGTCGTGTGTAATAATTTGTTTAAGTACTTGAAATTTATGGCCTAGAAGTTCTCATTAAGTTTTGCTATAAATCAACATATAATAACAATTGTTCTTTTTCTCTCTTTCTCTTTTAAGGTGAAGGCCACGATCATCACGGTCACGATCATCACGACCACGAAGCAGTTATAAATAGCACAGCTTTATTAAGTGGTGCTCTCAAGAATTTGCTGACAGAGAGTAATCATTAGTATATATCTTTGAGATAACACTGTGATATATGTTAACATTAAGTCTCTATCCTATAAAGTTAATTAAAAACGAGTATTCAAAGAAAATAAAAATGTTATATTAATCATTATTATTTAAAAATAAAAACTAGCTTTAAGTCAAAAATTTTTGTAAATAAATTCTTAATTAAAAAAAAAAAACATACAAAACTACTTTGAAATAAGTGATGCAAGTTTATTTTTGTAAGACAAGGGAATATAGTATTAGTTTTATAGCAACAAGGGTGATAACAAAAATTAATAATTTTAAAAACCCCCGATATATCTAGAAAAGAAAAGACATCTTCTAAACGGCTGGACCGATTTTCTTCAAACATGGTTAAGAACCATCTCGATCAAGTCACCTTTCAAACATAGAAAACTAAATCAAAATCGGTCTAGCCGTTTGGGCTGTAGGTGGACACGGACAGACACACAGAAACACACACACACACAAACACACACTACAAACTTATAACACCCCTTTTTTTGGTCGGTGGTTAAAAAGGAAACCTATTGTTTTCACTACGAAAACAAGTCTGCTTTCTTGAGAACAGTAAGAGCTACGAACCTGAAACTTTCACAGAATATGTAAAACTTTAGCTGCTACAATAAATATACAATACAATTTATATAAACAAATATATAACAGTTAGAAATTAATGGGTGTTCCAAGTCAAGCAATGAAAAATTTGAAAATCTTTTTGTACATATTACACAGATAATTGTATATAGACACTTGAAATTTTCAAAGTTAGTGTATTAACACTGGAATTTAAAAAAAAATCAAAATTAAAGGGTATTCTATCAGTTAATGTTATTTTTAATAACTCATTTTGATAACTTGTTGTATCTTAGAAACCGTAATAGGCAAACTCTTAAAATTTTCAAAAATGCTAAAACTAAAAAATACCAAATTAAAAAAATATCGTCATGTAAAAGCACAAAAATTAAAAAATATCACCGAAAACAAAATAAATCTTTAAAATGCAAAAGAACCCAAAAAAAAATTTTCAAAAACCGAAACAAATCGTCGAAACGAAAAAAAAAACGCCAAATACCGAAAAAAAATCGTCAAAACGAAAAAAATAACGCCACAAGAAACCAGCGCCACACCGCACGGTGGTTCAGAATAATTTTTCATAGGTCAAAATTTATACCCACAAAAAGCAAACATATCAAAGCTAAGGTAGCCAAAAAATTAGGTCAAAATATTCGTAGTAGTGGGCGTGGCATGTTGCTAAAACAATGAATTTATGTTAATGAAAAAAGCAAAAAAAAATTCATACATCATCTTAAATAAATTATGATTCCTTGAAAATTATCAATAATGTGCCGATTTTCAAATTTTTTCTATTTGAAAGGGTTTGCTGGCAGTTTGGTCGTACAATTTTTTTCGAAAATCGATAGAGAAATTTTCTCCCTCCCCCCAAATACCCTTACATAACCTTTTCATTTGTAAACCGATTTTCAAAATATTTCTGTTTTTGTTTGAAAAGGTTTGCCTGCAGTTTGGATTCATAGTTTTTTTCGAAAATGGGTGGGGGAAACTCCCGCTCCTCCCCACGCCCCTTTAAAAAGCATAGCTCATATGTGTGTGAGCCTTTCAAAATAGTTTTTATTTGAAAGTTTTACTTGGAGTTTGGTTTTTCGAATATATGTGCGGCATTTTATAATACGAGTATGTTCTATAAGATCTTTGCACTGAAGCCGCTTTTTTTTGGCAGAATTATTTTATTAATGAAATACCGAGTTATATTTATTTATATTTATTTCACTGACGAGTTCCATAAGCGGCAACCAAATGCATGTAGACAATGCTTAACCATAAAAACAAGCAAAATTTTCATAATTATTTTAAATAAGTGTCTTACAGATATTCATCTAGTAGAAACGGTTCAGTTATTTATGAATTCACATGTCTTATACACTTACATAGATATACATATATGTATGTATACCCAAAAGAGTTTAAAATCTATTAATTACTGAAAAAACTAGGCTTATAAGTATTGAATTTTCGAAAACCTACTTTGTGGTTCTTACAAAGAGGATGTAATTTTCATGATAAGGCCTTTTTTAACAAAAACTAAACAAAAAGAGCAAAATTTAAAAAAAAACATCGAAAGTTCAACTTTTACCACAATTTCTCCAGAACCACTGTACCACTGATTCTAATGAAATCGAATTAGGATAAAAGCTTAAGATATTATCTATCCAGTAAAGAAAAAAATACTAGTAGTATAAAATCCTCATTTGTTCAAAAGTTACAGACTTTTGATTGATGAAAAACCATTCTGAACCACTGTGCGTCATACGGAACCCTTCGTGTGAGAGTCAAAGTCCCATTTTGCTGAATTTATTTCATAATAAAAACAGCTAATGTCGGAAAATGTGTCAGAAGAAAATAGCGCGAGCTGTAATTGAAATTTTGTCAGACGAATTATGCTTCTGACATTTTGCATTATGTTTAAAGCTTAAACTAGACGTGCCATAGCCATAACCAAACCAAAATTCAATTGGTTTCTATGGTGAGAGTTATGGCGTTATGGCGAGTCTCTCTCTCTCTCTCGCTATAGAAACCAATTGAATTTTGGTTATGGCTATGGCATTATGTCTATGTCACGTCTAATTTAAGCTTAAAGGTAACACACAACACATGACATGTTCGTATTTTGAAAAGGGAAATTTGACACGCCAGATGTAACAAATATGTCATGTAAGCTATGTTTCCCACCATTCTCCCATCACCATCTGAAAAAGCAGCCTCTTGGTTAAGCGATATCGGTGAAATGTTCTCCATCACCTTTTTTTGATGTTGTTCTCATAGGCAATGAAGAAAAATTTATGGAATATTTATTTTATTTTGATGCGTAAATTTTGTCATGTTTTGAAAAATATGAAGTGAAATAATATTTAATCAATTTAGTGTTACATATCGTTATCTTAATATAAAAAGGCCCTAACTCATTATATTTTTGAAATTGTGATTCTTGCATTTTTCGATACATTAGATTAGATGATCTTCTATCGTAATATACAAAAAACTCGATTTAAAAAAATATAATAATAATAATAATATTAAGGTAACGATATGTACATACATACGTCTGTACTCGTATGTATGTAGATAGAATTACAGAGAAAAATCGCAAAATAGTTTTACATGCCAAATGATTTATTTTAATACAAAATACACTGAAGCCCCGTTTTGCATGTACTTATCTTATTTGCGTCGTTTCGATTTGTGTCTCTTTTTATTATTTGTTTCAATATTCTGTTTTGCGCTGTTTTGATTCCTATTTGCGTCGCTAAATACTTTGGATCATTTGAGTGACATGTAAAGAATTTATGAATTCGCATTTAAAAAGAGAAATTCCTATTTTAATGGGTTAAGGAAGTCATTATAAGCAAAGTGTTATGTTGAGTACAAGATTTGGCAATTTTGAGCCATAATGTGTACTCAGCATTAGGAAGGAAGAAGTGCTGCCTGTCTGTCTTGTGAGTAAATAAAAGCAATAAAAGAAACTATACAATGTACATGTCCAGCATTAACCGCCAAAAAAAGCTTAACGGACACATTTTTTGGATCTCGTTCTTTGACGAAAATGGAATTTTGCGGTTTTGGCACGATATGTATGCAAGTTTTGTTTACTGTACATAATGTGTACACACGTACACACAAAAGTGCAAACACGTGGTAAAAACAACTCTGTATTAGTAACAACACACGGTATTACCAACATAAGAGTCGTTACACAGTAACTCTGAAATATTCAAAAAACCGCCAATCGAATTATCTAACAGTAACATGAATTTTCCAGATTATGTTAGAAGACTGTTTGGTCACTTGGCTACCAATAGTAAACGACTGTATGGCGAACATTCTAGAACCGCTCCCTGTAGTATAAAAAGTGGTACCGTGTGTGAGAGGCAGTCAGTGTGAATCAGATAATAGTGGAGTCAACATCGTTGAAACTAAAGACATCGTGCGGTCGATAAAAGCGATTAGAAGTAATTAAGTAAAGACAGTGAGTCTGTAGTGTTGTATAAACAGTGAGCATCAGCAGAATAAAGGCTCAAGCATACGTGACATAAGCATAGCCATAGAAAACAGCCTTTCGAACCAAACTAATGGGCAACACTGCATTTGATTATACGTGACTCGCTATAACAGCATAACTCTCACCATAGAAACCAATTGAATTTGGTTTTGTTATGGCTATGTCACATCTAATTTAAGTCTTGTGTCCAACAAACAGCCGAGAGGACGGTTTGCTACAATACCAGTGCAGTCAGTGGTGTGTGATGTGGGTATACAACAGCGGGGTAAATTTAGTGGTAACCAGTTGTGGTATATTTAGGTGATCTATGTGTGTGTATTTAAGCTCTGGAATTGGATCAGTATAAGTGTATTTATTGGTAAATAAAGTGTCATTCTTAACCCTAATAAGTACACTAGGGTCTTTTATTCATTTGCAAATCGTCGAGTCCACAGAAAATCGGTTTTAAATGATAAAAATGTAACAATATTTTACTATGTACATGTACAAGATATATATGTAAGAGAAACTTTTTTTGTCATGCACATATGTAATGGGTGTTTTTTATTGAGGTATAGAACTTTAAGTTGGCATCACTTTTTTAACTGGCGGCCATTTTGTCAGCTGTCAAGTGATTAATATTTAGTTTGGTTTGCCATTTCATCATGAACAGGTTGACAAAAGAACAACGCTTGCAAATCGTGCAAATTTATTTCGAAAATAATGGTTCAGTTCGCGAAGTTTACCGCAAGCTCCGTCCATTTTATGGTCGACATAATCGTCCATCAGAGCAATTAATTCGGTTAACCATGGATCGTTTTCGCACTACGTTTACTCTATGTGATAATACGCATCCGCACAGACGTCGAACAGTGCGCACCGAAGAAACAATTGCCGCTGTAGAGCAAAGTGTTGAAGAGGACCCGAATGAATCGATTCGCCACCGTGCACAGCAATTGGAGCTTTGTCCATCAACTTTATGGAAGATTTTGAATGTGGATGAGTTGTGGTTCCAACAAGACGGCGCTACATGCCACACAGCGCACGTCACAATCGATTTATTGAAGGAAACATTCGATGAGCGCATAATTTCGCGGACTGGACCTGTCAATTGGCCACCAAGATCGTGTGATTTGACACCATTGGATTATTTTCTTTGGGGATATGTGAAGTCGCTCGTCTACGCCAACAAACCAGAAACGTTAGGGGACTTGGAAGCCAACATTCGTGGCGTTATTGCCAACATACGGCCCATATGCTCGAAAAAGTGGTTGAAAATTGGACCTGTAGAATTGGCTTTATTCGAGCCAGCCGCGGCGGCCACATGCCCGAAATCATATTTAAACATTAATGGCATAAAATTATCCTTCCAATAAAGCCAAATTGATGGACATTAAAACGATTTTCTTGTGTTTTATTTCAATTCGAAGTTCTATACCTCTAAAACAACACCATGTACATACATACATACATATATACATAATTCAGTTTATTTAACCAGCTGGTATGTAGTTTATTAATATTTTCCTGTTTAGCAAAGAGTTTTATTAACATTTAAATAAGATTATTTCATTGACAATTTATACAAATAATAAAAGAAAATATTGTTCGGTTTTATTTCACTACTCAGAAATCACTTTAACAAATTGATTTTTCTTTTTTTGAACATTTAAAATGAGATTTAGATGGAGAAAAATAAAAGTTTTTATTAACATATGGCTTTTAAGCATATTAAAATATTAATCAAAAAATGCCCAAAAAGCGTCAAAAATACTCTAAAAATTCGAAAACAATTTTTAAAACATGCATGAACGACTGAAATATGCAAAAACATGTTTCAAATGATAAAATAAGCAAAAATATGCACTAAAAAATCGATGATAAAATTCTTAAAAAAAGATGTGAAACGGATAAGTATCTCACACAAGAAAAAAATAATTAATAATAAACAATAAAGTTAATATATGGTAGAAAATAATTTTAATTTAATTTATAATTTTAATCATAATTTGCAATCTTAATTAGTTTTTCAACAAGAGCTAACCTTAAACAAAAACGGTTAGCACCACCAAACGGTTTACCTACTGGGTTCCCTTTCTTGTTATAAAAAAGTTTCCGATTCGTGCACAGAGTTGTTATTAGTCCTAATTTCATTGGAATTTTATCAGTATGAGATGTGTTAGGATTTGTAAAATCTTATAATCTATTTTATGCAATTGTATTGGAGATGTATCATTATTATTTATAATATATTGTTACATATGTAAAGTTCGTAGTAATAACCTTGACTGATGCTTTCGTTAAGAGTTCAGAAACCTACAATTTTTTCCAGGAAATATTTTCAAGGGCTAATTAAATGATTCATATGTATATTAGTTCCTATATTAAAATTATTTCGATAAGAAATAATTATTCTACATATTTAGAATGTCACGAGCTTAGTAATACATAATTATTTAATTATAATTATAATTATACAATATATAGTACATACACACGTACTTTACTTTTAAAACCACAAAAACTAAATAATTTAATTTGCACATATTATCATACATTTGTACTTATATTTAATAAAAAAAAGTGGCATGAATTCTACATATTTCGGAATCAGCCTTTCAAATAATTTATGATTCTCATTAAGGTGCCACGTTTTCAATAAAATTTTATTTCGTTTTAGTAGTGTTAAAAAAATTGATAAATTTATGCAGAGCCGATAACTTTCGAGTTTTATGCAAATTTACCTGCAAAAAAAATAATAGATACATATGTATGTACGCACAAACTACAATCAAAATCATAAATTTTGCACGATATCTCTGTTATGAAAACAGGTCTATAAAAATTTATTATTCTGTTTGGATCTTAATATATTCAAATAATAGCAACAAAAAAAACTTTAACAGCATAATATCTCTATTCAATATTAAACTTATTCACGCAAGACCTTGAAGGTGTTTGAAAAGTATTTACACTCCAAGCATTCATTAATTTATATAAACGTACATACATACATACATGTCACTATACTATATATATATTTGCATTAAAAATAACAACAACAAAACTTGTATTATATTTTAAATAAAAAAATTTGCGGAAATCAAGTGCGATAATTTAACATGCAAATTTATTTTAATTTAATTGATAAAAACAAAATAGCGCCTCAAAGCAGGCTTTACGTTTCTTAAAACTAAATAACGTTATCTTCAAAAATATCACAACAACAATGAATTCACCACTCACAATATTAAAAGCAGTGCTGCCAATCTGTAGATTATTTTCATAAGTATGTAAGAACTACATGCAGTGTGACCATATTAGCTCTTTTGAGTTGGGTTAGTTTTTTATTTTTTAATTTAGCTTTTAGCTTTATTAACGATACATTTAGCTTTTTCTATAATTTCAATTGCATTTATTAATTAATATTTAAAAAACTTTTTGAAACACATTAAAACATATAAAACACACGTTTATATATGTGATATGACTTTTAATTTTTACTTAAACAAAACTTTTTTATTTATTTTGTATAAAATAATAATAATAATAATGCTAAAATTACACCTAATTCACACGTTGATTTTTCAATGATTTTTTAAAACACGATTTTTGTAGTTTGTAGGCGAACGGTATAGAAAAGCAAAGGGGGTAGAAAAAAAATCACATTTTCCGTTTTCCGAGTTTTTTTTCAAATTTTCTTTACACATATTTTAATTGTTGGTATGTTGCTTTATTTTATTTTTTCATTCAATGAGACAACAGCTTTTTATAATAGATAACAGTGTTACCTGTAGGTTATTTTGTCGCTAATATAGGAGTATAGGGAATATCGGACAAATATTTTATTTTGGCCAAAACGTTTCTTTATTTATAAGTATTAATAATACTTTGACAAAACGTGGGTATTTTTTATACTCAGATTGCATTTTTTGTATATAAATAAAAAAAGAACTATAATTAAAATGTATTTTTGCTCATAAACCGTTTCAAAATTTGTTTTTGCTCGAAATTACACAAACTTTTATCTAATGGCAGGCACCTCAGGAAATCGAATATGGGCATCAATTAAACAATGATTTAATAATTAAAGAAATTACACTTACATCTATCTATCTTAAATCTTAATAAACTCCATTAATGGAGAAATCTCAAATGCAGCTTTATGTTAAATTTGTATTATATATAAGATAATTTCTGAAAATCTGTAGAGAAATATGCATTAATTTCGAACGCAGAAGTAGTCACTTTAAATATTTTAATACACAAGAACTACATATGTATGTCAAAATCAGGACTTAAATGTTTTTAATTAATCTTTTTTTAAATTAAAATTAATGAAATTTGTAGATTTTCGTATGTGAAAATTTTTTTTACCATGTAGGGGAAATGGATTTTTTAAAATCTACTGGCAACACTGATACCATTTTTTAAGGCAAAAAAAATCAAACCTAGAAACATGGAAAAAATCATCGTCTGAATGTACAAGGTTTCTGGAAGCAACTTTTAAAGAGAATTAAAATAAAACAAGATTTTTAAATCCTCGTATGAATTGGGCCTTAGAATTCCACAATTTCGAGTGGGGCTGTTGGCTGTGGTAATTAGTGCGACTATAATCCGTGGTAAGATTGCTATGCTAATAAATATCGCAGCGCCCTACTTTGTCAATATTTGTAGCAATTTATCGCCAGCGAAATAAAATAACTAATAAAATGGCTAAATAGCATAAAATAATACGCCTACCTTATACCAGAAGTGATGCAACGATGCTATATAAATTAACAAAACGCACAATAGCATAGTTGTAAAACCGAATAACTAAATGAAGGTCAGTCGTTAAGCAGCTCTGGGCTGAAGAGCAGATCTCGCGTCATCATTATTATTTATTTCTTAAGTGAGGTCAGTCAGGTTTGTGTGTGCTGTTTAGCTTAGCAAACTAAAAAAACTTCCGTTATAAGAACTCCGTTCTACTTATTTTGTGCTAATGCATAAGAAAATTTGTATCAAAATAAATAAATAATCGCTAAAAAAAAGGCTCCGCAAAAAAATAGTATTTTTTAACGTCGCATAGTTCGGTCAAAAAATTTCAAAAATTAAAAATACTTTTACATACATATATAATGTATGGCCAAAAAAAAAAAATTTTTTTTGTTGACCTTTTTTGGAATTACCCATTTGTATACAATTGTGCAATTTTTACACAATATGAATAATGATATGAGCATTAATTATGCATTATTAACTCAAAAATCACATTTTTCTACTTATGGCAATGTTGTAGAAAATGAGCGAAGAAGTCCTTTTGGTTTTTGGTTACAAACACCTAAACCAAGGCACATATGTACATACATACATTTCCAGGTAATATCAGGATTAGAAAAACAATGAAAATATAGAACAATTAAAAAACAACATGGCTTCTAGTTTATCCAAAATGTCAAAAATCTATTTTGCTTAACATAATAAAATAATGAAAATTATTAAAAAAAAGTTGAAAAAATTTCTCCACGGCAACTACCAATAACAAAATTGGCAAAGTTTAGCACTTTTCAAAATTTTTAAAAGTTTCCTCATTATTTAAATTTGTTTTCACCGATTTTTTTTTAATAACATAGTTTTCATATTAAAATTTTTTCAAATTTTTTTTTTTAAATAAATAGCTCAGCTGTGTTTCCGCTACTACCTGGTGAATGTGCCTTGGCCTAAACAGTTCGTAACCAGCGATGCCAATTTAGCGCGTTTCACGCTAGTTTTAGCACGTTTTAACTATGTCAAACGCTCTTTTTTCGTCTTAGCGCTTTTAATAAAGTCAATAACATCATTTCAGTTCAATATTTTTTACTTTTTTTATCAATTTAAACATTTTCTAGTATCCAAAACTGATAAAAAAAAATTTTAATTGGGTAATGATTCAGCTGTCGCAAATAAAATTCCCTTGACTGTGGTTAGAATTAAAAATGTTATCTTAATATATATAAAAATCAAAAACACGTTTATTTGTTAGGGGTGAACTCTACAATGCCCCAACAGATTTTCGCCTTCCATCCCACAAAATATTTGTAAAAGACCGGCGCGTGTTTTTATATATATTCTACCCCGGTAAATGCTACGCGCCTTTCAGAAATAGTGATTCGTCCGACAGATGGCGCAATTTTGTTTTTTTGTGTTTTTGCACCGTAACTCAAGAACTACTGCACCGATTTCGACCAAACTTTATATACATGCTCTATAGGGCGTGTGGAGCGTTTGTGTGTAGTTTGAAGTTCATCCGGCAGATGGCGCAATATTTAGTTTATTCTTGGGCAAAATCCAATTTTCATATTGTACCACCAATGCCATATACAACACTAATGTTTGCTTAGGGCCAGCAACGCGGACCGAGGTCAGCTGGTTATATTACATTATATTATATTATAAAGTTTGACAAATAAAATTAAAATAAAAACTAGGGATTTCGATAATTTGGAAGGCTATTCTGATTCTGGATATATGTAATTTCTAATTAGCAATATTGCAAAATCTGAAAAAGGGTTACTAAAAAATGATTTGTATGTATTTACTAATATGTACATACATACATACATCAACTTTTATTAAAATTTAATTCAGCGCGTATGAAAGTAGCGCGTTTTGGCTATACATAAATAGTTGCCAATGCTTTAGCGTAGCGAGTGCTAGCGCGTTTTGAGAAGGGAATTAGCGCTTTTGGGTTTTAAATAGTTGGCTTCGCTGTTCGTAACGATGTGCCAGCAATGCAGCCAAGTTTTAAATTTCATTACAACACCGTTTTAGTTTAATGGCTATTCTGTTAATAAATTTAACATAGAAACGTACGTTTAGCAAATCCAATAACCTTTCTAAGCATTTTCAACTTTATATCCACCTCGAAACACCACTTTAGCGTGTAACGTCAAAAACAGCTGTTCACCACTTGATTTATTTGTGCAACAGAAAGCAAAACAAAATTAATGACGTCAACATCATGTTTGAAATTCAGGCCGCAGCAAAAGAAAACACTGAACAGCCTCATCGGAACATTTGCAATTGTTGGTGGATATTATTGTGGACAACATTTTTACATATTTTTTTTATAAAGACTACGTGTAGATAAATGAAGTAAGAAAAAATAATAATAATTTATTTAGAAATTAAGAAACCATTCCAGGCACTCTAGTCAATTTTGATAAATTGTGCAGAAAGTTAAAATAAAATAAAAAGTTTTTTTGGATTAATTTATATAAAAACATAATAAAAGTGTAAGTATTCGTATGTAAGTATGCAGTTTTGTGTCTCAAAAAGTCTTGAATGAAATTGGTGAAATTTGTTACCGAAATCCATAAAACCAAATGGAAGTGAAAGTTTATTTTATGTTGTGATTATGTTTTAGCTTGGAAAATTTTTCATGCAAAAAAAACAAACCCGTTTGTTTTGTTCATAGATTTGTCACTTAAATAAGGGCATGATGTAACTTATGCTGGTGGTTAGAGAGCATCGACGATTTGTTGATTGATCAAATGGTGGGTGCCGTGTCAGTGTGCGCAAAGGTTTCTTTTTGTTTTATTTAAGTTTCCAAACATGTGATTCATTATGACTATGAATTTAAAAGGAAATATGAATGTACATATGTAATTTAATACATAAATATGTAAGTTTTTTTTTTGTTGACATACATACATCCACACATATTGTACATACATACTTTGTTATTGCATTTCTGTAAAAGTGGCGTGACCATTTCAATAATTGTACATTAAACCTTTTGTTCCCACTATATTGTGTGTATGTGCTTGGATTTGTAATGGGTCTTTCAATAAAAACTTCAGAATATTGACAGTTAATAGCGTTCATATTATATTGTTGAAGTTACATCTGTCGAATGGGCTGTCATTTATTCAGACTATTCTACCAAATCACCATGGACGGATACAGTGTTCAACAGCAAATAAAAATGTTAAAATAGTTTCATTAAGAGCGCTAAACAGTCGTAAAGCAGCTCTGGGCGAGTCAACATCACGCGTCGTTGGCAATTATTTCTTAAATGCAACCAGGCCACTGTTGTTTATTGGCCTTCGAGAGTTTTGCGTCTCACCGCATGTGATTAGTGGTTGGCTTCGGTTAACGGTATCCACCGCAATATCCCGTTGGTTTCCATTAACCACATGCAAAAACGATTATAAGGAAAAATATAAAAAAATACTGGTTGGAGAACCAAACAAAAACTCATTTTTGAAGAAATTAAAAAAGGAGAGGAATTTGGAGGTTCCAGCTTCGTATGCGACGGTGTATGTCGTTTGGAATTTTCTCGGAGGAGGCTCCTTAATGAGACTAACCTGGCATTTTGTGAATGTATAATATTCCGCCAACCCTTCTAGAGTTAAAAAAAAAAAAAAAAAAGAGCGCTAAAGGTCAATGACTACCAACTTCTTTTGTCCTGAACTGAATGATATGGGCACCAACGATATGTGTTTTTAACAGGGCAGCGCTACGTGCCGAACAGCTTATGCCACAAAAGAAATTCTATCCGAGCGATTTGATGGCTTTTTTATCTCGTGTAAAGGTTATGTGAACTGGATACTATATTCTAAACATAGTTTCATGGATACCCCTTTCAAACGAATAAAAAATTTTGAAGATATCTTACACACACCATACACTACACTCCACTCTACATCTACCTCTTCACCTCTACCGCCCTCTACACCATCTCTTCTCTATTTTCTTCATACTTTACAGATAGCACCAAAACAATCATAATATTGGATCCAAGTGGGCTGGATTCTTAATTGTTCATCCTTATCAGCAACCTGCTAACACAACCTAACCCAGACGCCCATTGTTTTATCTCAATTTATGGATAGGAAACGCCTAATGAAGGACCCTATATATAAATATGCTTGTATATTGGTACATTTGTGGTTTTGTTTACCTCCAAAAGTGCAATCGATGAATTAATGAAAATAAGAAAGCCGCTTTTATTAAAGTAATGCACTTGAATGGAAGCACTTGAAAAGTACTTTGACTGATTGAAAGATCTAGCCAGTGCAAGTTATTCTAATATAAATACTGCAGACGTTCTGAAAGAAATACCATTATTTTCCAAATTTTTTTTTTTTCTCATTTATTTATTCATTATGTATAACTAGCCTATGGGCCATAGTCGGTCACATCATACTACTCAAACTCATCATTTGTTAACTCACTAATAATCCCAAATTATTATTTTACTTATTCAGTAAAATATTTTTTTTTAAATGCATACATTGAAATAAATTATTGAGGGGTTTAGCTGGATCGTATGCGTATATGCAAATCATCGGGGAATCTTTACCAAAAAAAAATGGACTTTTAACATTTTTTTTTATCAGCTTGAGGTCTGGGGGCCTACGTTGTAATTCGAAACGAAAGCAAATGCTTTCGAATTGCAATGCTAATAACATACAAATTCGAAAGCATTTTCTTGCGTTTCGAAATACAGAGTAAACACCCGGGTTAAAAATTTAAAAAAGTTAAATTTTAATTTCTTTTTTTAATTGTTTAGGGGCTAATTGTGTAAAACGCAACGCCAAGCGTTAATAAATTTTATATAGAAAAAGTGTAATTTATAAAAACAAAATACATACAAAATTTATCAACGCTAAGCGTTACGTTTTACGAAATAATTCCCTTAATTTTAATTTTTTTCATCTTCAGGGTATATTTTTTAAAACAAATTTTCTAGTTATTAATTTAAAAGTTTTCAAAATATCTCTATTTTTCAATGTATAACCAGACCTCGAGCTGAACAAAATAATTTAATAATTAGTAAAATAAAAGTCTACTATATACACAATAAATAGAGAACTTAAGCTTATTTCTTATTTTAGTGCAATAAAATGTTGTTTCGCTATAGCTGCGGAATTTCTGTAGAGAAAGTTGATAAAAAAAAACCATCTTGCTGCTTATGCAAAAACAAAGAAAGTTATTCTAAACTTGAGAATCTAAAGCAAAAAATTCTATTGAAAAGAAATAAATAAATAAATAAAAAATGTATTTAACCCAAATAAAGAAATTCTTTAGAAAATTGTGTGAAAACTTTTATCTAAGCAAAAATAAAGAAATTATGAACTTTGCCCCCTGTCTTATCTTGTATGCATATCGTATAATTGGTAAACTGTGGTCGTCAGCAATCAATTGTTATGTGCAAGAAAATAAAAAAACCTATTGAATCTGTCATAAAGATATATGTACATACAACAATCAAGATTTAAAAAATAAAAAATAAACGGCTTGTGCTGGTACTTGGAAAATTGTAGTTTGTCGATTTGCTAATTTATAAAGTACTCACTTGTAGTTAAACTTAATTCATCGTTCAATTATTGCAAAGATACACTAAAGTTGTGGCTTAAAGTTGTGGTTTTTAATTTATGTTTGGTAATCTATTCAATAAATAATTGAATAACTTTAAATGCATGAGTGCGCATGATTGCGTTCTGTATGTTATGTTTCAAGTCATATTCACTTTATTTAAATATGTGAGTATGTAGGTATAAGATCTTCGAATTTCGAATAATAGCAGACGATTCTCTCATATCGTGCCATAACCGCCAAAGAAGCTTAATCGACATAATAATCGAGCTTAATTTTTTTGTCGAGAATCGTTTTCTTACGACAATCATTAAATAATCAATTAGATAATCAATTTTCGTTTAAAAAACGAAGTTCAAAAAATATCTCTCTTAAGCTTTGTTGACGATAATGGCTGGATATTTTTTTAAGCTTAAAAATAGTTAAATTTTTATTACAGTTTTTTTACAGCAAAAGTTTATCGAATGCAAAAAAAAAAAAACAATAGAGAACATAGAAAATGATATCCACCATGACTGTTAGATAAAATTTGCAACAAAAAAAATTGTCAGATTTCGTGTAAAAATTTATTTGTTAACATAAAGCATAAAGCGTTATTTTTAATGATCAATCTATTTGAAATAAAATATATTTTTAGAATTTCAATTACATCTTCAAAATCAAAAATTATCGATAAAATAAGAAAAATTTTTGGGAAGAGCAACAAAAATATTGTTGGTTATTTTTGCACTCATTTAAAAAATTCGTTTGGAAAAGAACTTTGCCCTTTAAAGTAAATTTCAAGAATTCAAAGAAAATATGTATTTGTAAAATTTTTAAAAATATGAGGATTTTTTTCTTCGTTTTGTTCGTTTGTTGGAAAACCATGGAATGGAGGTTGTAGTTCCGCGTAGCTAAATCATTTGGCCATTTTTAAAATTTCGATTGCATCTTCAAAATTGAAAGTTATCGATAAATACACAATTGCCCAATTCACAATCTTGTGCAAATGATCTTGCACATGCTACGATGCCAGACAAGTATATATGTACATATGTATGTACATACATATGTATGTATATGCTTATAGATGAATCATTTTATAATTTTTACAATATCGATTTTTTTCAAAATCTGAAATTATCGATAAAATACGATCTTTTGAGGACGAAAGTATTTATATTTTTTTTTGCACTAATTTAAAAAAATCAAAGGGAATCGAAGTTAGCCCTTAAAATAAATTTATAGACTTTTGAATTGATTAACTTTTCGAAAAAAAAATGGAAAAGCAAATTTTTAAAATTCTTTTTTAATGTCGCAAAATAATATTTTACATTGTGCATAGGGTTTGGGAAACGGGAATTCCTGGGCGGGAAATCCCGGGAAATGTCTGTCTAATATTCCCGGGAAATTTTTGAGATTTTCCCGGGAAAACGGGAAATTTAAAGTGCATGTTATTTCATAAATATATCGAATTTATAATCCAATTTTACTTTAATATAAAAACTTATTATTTTTTTATATATTACAAAAGTTCGTTTGAATGATTGTATGACCAAAATTACTCGAACGTTGACACGGTTTTCATCGTCTGTTTAAACACTTACATATACCTTGTTCGAAGGAAATTTTTTAATCTTAAAATTTAAATTGAGTTTTTGTTTTAAATGTAACTGTAAGAAAGAAAGAATTCTTTCGATAAACAAGCAGTAAAATGTCCATATATTTTTAATATAAAATAAAAATGTGAGCTATTCAAATCTAGTCTGAAATTTCATAAAAATTCCATTAAATTGAGGTCATACCATATCTCCTATAAAAAGTGGAATAAATTGTATAAGTATCAATGATTGCAATGATATAATCATTTTCTAAAGTAAATAATTCGATGCTAAGCGAACTTGAAGTGATTTTTCTCCGAATAAGTGAACAAATTTTGAAAAGTGTAGTGAAAATTTTAAGCTGTAAGAACTCTGAGTTGACAAAACTTAAATTTATTACAAGTAGACGCTATTATGGAAACCCTGAAGAAAATATTTTAGGAGAAATAAAATGAAAAATTAAAGACACTTAGACATACTGTGGCTCAGGGTATTCAAAATTCGGCGCAGCGCAGTATGGTACGGTAACCTGCTTGTACTTAGCGATAAGAAGAATGAGAAACAAGCAAAGCAAATTCTTATTAAAATGAAGGTAGGTCTTATTAGAAAATTGTCTACTAATTGTGGTAACAGTCGTCAATTGGTTTTTATAAGATCTTTTGCTGTGTAATAACTTTATTCCATTTGCTTAAATTCAATTAAAAATTCTTAAAAATTTGTCTTAGAACTGCTTTTTTATTAACTTTTATTTCAAAAGAATGCTTACATTAATAAAACAATCGAAATTTCACCAACTTTCATTTAATAAATGTATTTAATTTAGAAAATTAGCTTTTCCCGGGAATCCCGGGAATTCCCGGGAACTTGATTTTTTAATTCCCGTTTCCCGGGAAGTGCAATAGTCCGGGAAATCCCAAACCCTAATTGTGCATCACTTTTAAGCATTATAGTCCTAATCCCACTTAAGTAAATTATTTTGCCATTTTTAGCATTTCGACTACATTTTTAAAATCGAAAGTTATCGATAAAATGAATTTGTTTTGTTACTTTGTGAACAAACATTATTTTTATTAATTTTTAATTGAAAGTAAGTCAGACGGTGAGGTAAATTGAATTAAAAGAATTTTTATTCGACCATCTTTTAAAAAAAATGTGAACGAAAAAAATTAAAAAAAAAATATTTTTTTAAGAAAACTTGTATGAAAAGCCTCAATAAGTTTTATAAATAACCCTACAAGAAATGAATGACTGAAACTAACACAAACAAGATTTGTTCACTAACCCATTTGCACTAATTTTACATTGAATTCAATACTGACAGTCAATTGACTAGTCATTTGATCGGAAGTTTTGATGGATTTATTTATTAATAATAGCTGCACCACTCTAGCATATATATTAGAATGGGACATCTAATGTACATATGCCAAAACTTTTAAAACATCGAGTTTTATTTAAAAAAAATACAATTCATTGTCTGTGAAAATTAAAATTTATAAGTGTTAAAAAAGATAAGTAAAAATTTAATAAAAGAAATTTACAATATTTAATTTAATGCATTTGTTTTCAAAATTTTAGATATTTGTTAAAAGCAAGAGATTAAAAGGCGTGAAGAGGGCTAGATACCGCCTAGGTTATTCTGTTTTTGCTGAACTTATTTTTCGTTTCAAATATTTTATGTGCTTTTATACTTTTAAGTGACTTTTTATAATAAAAGAAAAACAATTAAAATAATAAAAATTATATTTATTGTCAGTATATCAATCATGTATGATTTCTCAATTGTGGGAGATATATTATTCAATTATGATCAGTCAAACTTGAATAATATTTATGCTATCATTGATTACTAAAAAAGCACTAGATTGAGCAGTTCAACTATACTAGATATACCAAACGGACGACACAATCGTCCGCATTCTAAACAGAAACAAAATCTCTTTATTAAACCTAATTCAATTTATTGAACTCTCGTCCTATAAGTTTTATGCAGCGTGACCGTTTGACCGACTAAAGTGGCAAATTGCCACTTTTTCGACTGCCTTGCCACCTTTTTCTCCTTTTTTTAGAGTGAATTATATAATAATACTTTAAAAATAAAAAATTTTGTGTAGTTTTCACGTCTTTTTTTAATTTTGCCCCTTTTTTTTGATAAATCCCCTATTTGGTGCAACTTTTTGAAAAATGTCATCGGCCACCCTGGTTTTATGGCTTTCATACAATAACAAATAAGAAAAAAAAATGGAATAGCATGAAAAATAGTACACAAATACACACACACACAGTGTAAACTAAAAAATGAGCGTGTACTATGTTTGCATGTAGTAGTAGCAACTTTAAACGCTTATAGCTCCCAAAATACTAAACCGATTTCAATAAAATATAGATTCTGCACATCTGCGCAGAAATTCCTTTAAAATGATATAAATCTTTCCAAAATCGGTGCAGTAGTTCCGGCGTAAAAGGGATTACAAGAAACGTGTTCGCCTATTAATTATATAGATGTTATATTCATTAGTTAGAGAGAGATGCAACATCACACGTACACAGAAGTTTCCATCACATTTTTCATTTTGCCTTTAATAATGTGATAGAAACTTTGTTCTACGCAATGATGAATATATCCTGCTTGACTTCCGATCAAATGAGCAGTCAATTGACTGGTAGTGTTCTTGTAGGGAAAGCTCAAGGCAATGCACATTCACAAGGTAGTAGCGGAAATTCAGCTGAGCTATTTTTTTTCAAATTAAAGTTCATCGGAAACTTCAAAAATTTTTTACGAAAGAGAAATTAAAAGAAAATGTTAAAAAAAATTCAATATGAAAAATATTTTATTAAAAAAAATTCTGTGAAAACAAATTTATAAATATGAAAAAATTGTGAGAAGTGCTAAACGTTGCAAATGTTGTTAGTGGTAGCTGCCGCGGAGAAATATTTTCAAAGTTATGTGAATAATTTTTATTATTGTTATGTTAAACAAATTCTATTTTTGAAGTTTTTGATGAACTACAATCCATGTTGTTTTTTTCATTGTTGTATTTTTTCATTGTTTTTGTAATCCTGATACTACCTGGAAATGAATCTGCCTTGGCTCAAGGCAAATTCATTTCATTGAATGTGCCTTGACTTATTTATTATAAACAATAATTGAATGTCACCTAAAGATGGAACGAGTAATGACGTTTTAAAATGTAAATTGTATTAAATTTTTAACAATGAAAAGCCGCTGCCATTTGACTTCAGATGTGTTCATATTCTTAACGATTTAACCTTAAGCAGAAATTATAATAAACCGTTTTGTTTTTCGATAAAATTTCTTTAGGTATTTTGGAAACAAAAATCTTTTAAAAAAAAAATAAATCGAATGATGATGCCATAAGGTGAGCTGAGGTGAGCCAGAGCTCACTCTCTAGTTACGCAGATCCACAAAAAGAAGAGAAAAAACCGTAATAAATATTACGGCAGCAAGCACTGGATGATCATCTGCTTTTCACCACAAATTTTGTTGTTTGCTTTTTGTGTGAGCGAATTAAATAAACAACTTTGAAATTGAAATATTTATCCGTCGTCTGTCAGATACTCAAGTGATTTTCTCGCAAGCGGTTGTGATAGCTAGACCGCAAGTTAATTTTTTCGTTACATTCTTATTTTGTATGTAATTGTAAAGAAAAGATAAAAACGGATTGAAAACTTACGAAATATATTTAATTACTCGCATGATATAAATATAGAAGGTACTTCCATTCTCTCTTTGTTTTTAAAAAATAAGTATTTTTGAAGTTTGTTTTTTGAGAGAAATAAAAAAAATGTTCCCATATCGTAAAAAATTTAAGTCTTCCCCCAAAAATTTTTTACAAAAATGTGTAATTATTGTAACAAAAGTTGCGAATAAATAAAGTGATATACATGACTACACATCTGTGATGTTTAAAAAGTGGTCATGTAATAACTTGGCGCATCTTTTTAAATTTTCTGCCTGAAATAAATATTTTAACTATATTTTCATCCAAATTGACTGATGATTTTGATTAGTTGACAATGAATTTTCATTAAGTTTAACAAATATTGATTGATATTACATCTTCTTTAATCTATATAATTCGCTTCTTGTTGACTGTAACATGTTTTTTCTAAAAAAATGTCTTAAATACCCGATCAGATAATTTTGGCAAGTCTATTTCACAGATTTTGCAGGCTCTTAGACACTGTAGCGGACATATATAGAACTCAAAGAATGCTACATTCATATTTTTACAATTATATTTTGTACGTCCACAGTTTGTAATATGCAGCTCATTTTCGCTTTCTTTAACACAACAATACATTTACAATGCATTTCATTAATTTTCAAGGTAATAAAACATTTATCATCACAATTTTTTTTAAATTCTTTGAATTTATAAAAAAAATATCTGAAATAATTTTTCAATAAAATTTTCAAACAAACAGGAAACAGAGGGGAAATATTAAATTAATACGGTAGCACGATTTTAATTGAAACTTCAAAATACCTATCCTTGTCAGAAGGTGAATGTCAAGAAAAAATGAGAGAATGGAAGTACCTTCTATATTTATATCATGATTACTCGTATATCAATATACATACATACATACATACATACGTTTACTTTGCTTCCTTGTGTTTAGCGGTAAGGAAATCAAAATTAATTGTTTATTTTAATTAAAAAAAAAGAAAACATTAAGAACGCATGCAATTGTAAAGGAAGTGCAAAGTACAGAAAGTGTACTGAAATTTTATGTATTTTACATAAAAAAAATAAAAGAGAAATGTGCAATAGAAAAGTTTTAATTAAAATTAAGTAAGATATAGTGAAGTTTTTATAGAGGAACATTCTTATGTAAAGATTTGCTTTATTTTTGAATTAGATTTCATTAAAAAAAATTATGTGAATTGTGCAAATTCGTTTCAAAAAATTATTTTCGGTTCAGTTCTCGTAGGCAAACTCACTCATCCTTATTTCAGTTGTCAACATCGACGTTACCAAGAAATTGGGGCTTGTCTACTCGCTCTTGAGAAGAATTTTTTGCTATTGACAGTATATTTCTGTTCCCTAAGGTCTAGAAAATAATACCATGAGTGAGTGTGTTAATGGCAGTCATTTATTTTCGACAACGTATAGATAAGGTCAATTTTTTTTGGCATTGTATTGACGTGACGTCGTTGTTGCCAACAGGAATACGGGTTCCTGTTTTCTTACAATATTCTGTTCAGAAATGAAACTCCTTTTTGACTCTTATTTCTATTGCGCATTAGGAGTCAGGAAAATTAAAGAAAGATTTTCCAGACTGATTCGACTTACAAGGCGGTACAGTCATTGGTTCTGAATTCTTTCAATATTGTAATGAGATATTTACTAAGAACATGTTTGTGTTTCACTAAAGAAATAATTTGCGAATGCATTATAACTTGGAACGTTTTAATCATTTCACCAACAAGAAGTGGTTCTTAATGCCTTTTATTTAAAAAATTTTAATACAAAATTGGGCGGGCCATTGTACTATGTCTCCAAAAGATGAAATTGCGGCAAAAACTATTTCCAAAAGAGCAAGCATCATAAAACTTAGTATAAAGACCCCTGGTGCTAAAATAAGCTTTTTAAAAAATGTTTACCATAACTTCCTTGGTAATAATTCCCCCCTCATCCTAATTTTTCATCCCTCCCCCCAACACCCCTTTGTAAGACCGCCAAACGATCCTTTCCCCACTTTTTTCACACAACATTTTCCAAAAATAATTAAATTTTTAGAGCTATGCTGTTTATGCTACGACGTGAAGTTATAAATTTATTTTTGTTTTGACTTATTTGTACTTAAAAGCTGAGTATGAAAATAAACGAAACAAAATGTTTGATTTTCTTTTGTTTCGTTCTTTTGAAGTGAGTGAAATAAAAACAAAACAAAAACGATGAGAACGTATTGTATGGATAGATCACTCTATACAATTTCCTTTCGGCCCCACTATAAATACATTTTGGGTAAGCAATTATTTGCTCAGCTGCAAAAAGGGTACGCTTGCCACAAATAACTAGATATAGTGCATATGTACATACATACATATGTATATCGTTCCCTGAAGAATTACGAATAACGTGAGTTCGATACCACAGAAGACAAAAAACTTTTTCGCAGCTTCACAAAAAACGTGAACAAATAAACCCACGCAATTTTGACACATAATACCAACATTTAGTGAAATATTTTCATCTTTTTTTAAGTACGTACCTCGAGCATTGTAAGTCCATTTTGGTAAAATTTTAAATATAACGAATTTTTTTTTTTAAATTACTTTTCTTATTTCAATTTTTTACCACTCAACAGTTTGAAAACTTACACCTAATTCACACGTTGATTTTTCAATGATTTTTTGAAACACGATTTTTGTAGTTTGTAGGCGAACGGTATAGAAAAGCAAAGAGGGTAGAAAAAAAATCACATTTTCCGTTTTCCGAGTTTTTTTTTCAAATGTTCTTTACACATATTTTAATTTTTGGTATGTTGCTTTATTTTATTTTTTCATTCAATGCGACAACAACTTTTTATAACAGAAAACAGTGTTACCTGTAGGTTATTTTGTCGCTAATATATGAGTATAGGGAATATCGGACAAATATTTTATTTTGGACAAAACGTAGGTATTTTTATACTCAGATTGCATTTTTTGTATATAAATAAAAAAAGAACTATAATTAAAATATATTTTTGCTCATAAGCCGTTTCAAAATTTGATTTTGCTCGAAATTACACAGACTTTTATCTAATGGCAGACACATCAGGAAATAGAATATGGGCATCAATTAAACAATGATTTAATAATTAAAGAAATTACACTTACATCTATCTATCTTAAGTCTTAATAAACTCCATTAATGGAGAAATCTCAAATGCAGCTTTATGTTAAATTTGTATTATATATAAGATAATTTCTGAAAATCTGTAGAGAAGAATGCATTAATTTCGAACGCAGAAGTAGCCACTTTAAATAATTTAATACACAAGAACTACATATGTATGTTAAAATAAGGACTTAAATGTTTTTAATTAATCTTTTTTTAAATTAAAATTAATGAAATTTCTAGATTTTCGTATGGGAACATTTTTTTAACATGTAGGGGAAATCGATTTTTTAAAATCTACTGGCAACACTGATACCATTTTTGAAGGCAAAAAAAATCAAACCTAGAAACATGGAAAAAATCATCGTATGAATGTACAATGTTTTTGGAAGCAACTTTTAAAGAGAATTTAAAATAAAACAAGATTTTTAAATCCTCGTATGAATTGGGCCTTACATTAAAAATAAATGTAAGCATTCACAGCTGTTTCTATATAAACAGAGTTGCCAACTAGCTCAATTTTTTTGCGATTTATGTAGTTAGGAATTGTTAGGTATTGAATCGGAAATTTTTTTTCAAAAGCGAAAGTTGAAAATTTTTATTTTTTGCCGCTAAAATTTAAATTGGAAATATAAACTTAAATGTTTGAAAAAAAAATTACAGAAATATGTACTATTTGCAAATTGCGCTGTGCTTGAAATCCTAATCAAACACATTTCATAAATCTATATTCCAAATAATGCTAAATCTCTATTTGAAAATATTTAATCTCAATATTTTATTAAAATGCAAAGTCATAAAACCTAAAAAAACACCCTATAGTAACAACATCTACATTTATGTATCTAAAATATGTATCTTTTCATTTGTCTGACTTTTTAACAAAATATCGATGGTCTCAAGTAGAAAGGCCCTAAATTGTATTTTTACGAAATTGAATTTTTCAATTATTCCGATACATTTCACGCAAATACAAATCGTCACAAAAATTTAGTGCAAAAAATAACGCCTTTGCAAGTTGTAAAAAAAGTTTCTATTATGTTTTTATCTTCTCCTGTAAAGTTAAAATTATTTCAGTTAGGGCCTTTCTACTTGAGACCAACGATATGTAATTTATTCAAACGAGCAACGTTTTTTTTTTTAATTTTACCAAAAAGACGCGTCATTTTTACTTTGTTTGCATCTCCATAATTTAAAAGCACATTTGAGAGTATGTATATTCATGTAGGGCACTGTCACGCTTTTTTCATTTCATTACCCCAAATTTCCAAATTCCCCAAAAAAAATTTTGTACTGCAAATATTGCACAGGCAATTAAACTATTATTATTATTATTTGCTATAATATTATGAATTATTAGCTGATTGTAATGGAAAAAAATTACCAACAATTAGCGCGTCAGATTTACGGGTTGACTAATGAGTTACAAGAAATCATTTCAAGTTTAGATTTTATATTTGTATTCCACTCGGACCTCCAAACAGACTTGAAAGCGCCGTCTGCTTTAGGTATTGATAATAATAGAAATGTTTATTTATTTAAATTTTCATTTCTGTTTATAAGTATGTATGTAGTTTTGTTTATATTTCTGATTTCATTTATTATAATGGCTCTTGTTCGTTCATTTCATTTCATGCATTTATTTATTCCGCAAGTATTGAGTGATGTTCAACATTTGGCGGAGAAAGTTTTTTTTTCTGTTTTCATTATGTACATACATACACACTTTAGTTTTTTTTTATTATTATTTTTTATTATTATTTAACTTGTGCTTGAATTTACATGGAAGCCAGTGATTCTGAACGAGTGCTATGGACACATCTTGCTACAATTTTGCAGACACAAGTGTAAAAAGAATACAACTATAGATTACATTACAAACCATATACCACATACATATGTACATACATACTACATACATACACATCGTTACCTTAATATATAAAGGTCCTAACTCATTATTTTTTTTAAATCGAGATTTTTAAATTTTTCGATACATTAGATGTTCGTTCTTCTATCGAAATATGCAAAAAAAAAAACTAGATTTCAAAAAAATAATGAGCTAGGGCCTTTCTATATTACAGTAACGATATGTATGCATATACGCATAGCTTATAAAATCTTAGTTATCTGTGATTTCGAATTTCTAAAAGATTTAAGAATCCCTTAATGTTCAAAAAATTTTGCTATGGATAATTTATCTTCTTATAGGCCTAATAAATCGTCTTTCATGGGTGCTTTGTGTGACGTTTTTGAAAACCCGTCTGGTTCACAGAACTTCATACATACATACATACATATGTATGTATCGGTTCATTTCTTCTTATTGTACTTTAAGCTTTCGGCATAAGCAGTCGATTTAAAATACCAGTTTGAGTAAATTGAAAATTTTGTTGTTCTCAGCATTTATTTATCATTTTCGGAACGTAAAAGGTGAAAGCAAGCGTGTGGTTTTTATAAAAATAAAATAGTTTAACGTGAACAATAAACCTGCCAGCAAAAAAAACTGCGTTTAAAAGAAAACGCACAAATAGAAATCAATAATGAAAACTTAATAACAAAAAAAGCAATACAAGATAAGTCTGTTTTCTTTTTCAATTCAATTAAAGTTGAAATAAATAGCCAAAAATAATAAAAATGATAAATAAAAGATATCTATAAAAATAAAAATAAAAATAAAAAAAAAAACTAAAAAATTCCATACATTTGTATGGGCGGTGGGAACTAAGTCCCCAATGAACTAAGTCCCCAAAGCCCGAAATGAACTAAATCCTCAAATTTCGGGGCTTAGTTCATTATGAACCAATACCCCAATTTTCGTATGAACTAAGTCCCCACACAAAATGAACTAACACCCCAAAAGAAAAGCGAACTAAGTCCCCAATATAAGGGAAGTATCAAAATCGATAAATAAAGTAAATAAGGAAATGAACTAACTCCCCATTTTGGTTTTTATAATATTTTATTTAAATCAAATAAAAAAAAAATTTACATTTCAATTCATAAAAAGTACTCTTTATTAAATTAGGCTGCAATAAAGGAAGTGCCAAAATTTTGTGGTAATATAAAGATGCACATTTCGACTCCCTTATAAAATGTAATAAAGATTTCTTCTTTGCCACATTTGGCCTAACAGCTTGACAGAAGTGAAACCTACCATTATAAGAAAATAATTTAAGAAATGATTTCATTTTAATATTTTAAAGATATGCAATGACACAATAGTTATTTCGTTTAATAGTAGTAATTTTTGTTGTTGCGAAGAATCATAATACATATGTATTATGATTCTTCGCAACAACAAAAATTACTACTATTAAACGAAATAACTATTGTGACATTGCATAATTCTTCCCAACTAAAAAGAATTGTTATTACAATTTAATGCTACAGCATCCTGCAAGTTTTGTTTGTGGAAAACCTGAGCCATGATTACGCTCAACATATTTTTTTTGCATGGACACACTTTCCATCTGGGAGTAAATTTACTCTTGCTTTGCAAGATTTTTGTCTACACTCGTATTTGGAAACACCTTTATACACCGATTTTTTATATAAATCATTCTTTATATAAATCATTTCTTATATACAAAACTAAACTATTTCTTCGGCGGCCGGGAATTATTTCAAAATCCATTTTAATGTTTGCACCTCCACGTTTTATTACCAAATGATCATTGTTTCGAGAAAATAAATAATCACTCAAAACAAAGAATACATTGAGAACTTTTAACTAATGGGTTTTAAATTGTATTTTGCATTTTATTTTACTTTTAACAAAATGAACTAACTCCCCAAAAAATAATTTTGGGGATTTAAATCATTTTTTAAAATTGAGGAATTAGTTCATAGTGAACTAAGTCCCCAAACTGTAACGAACTAAACCCCCAAATATATGAACCAATTCCCCAAATAACGTTGTTGTTGCCCCTCATGTAAACGTTTGGGTAGTTAGTTCATTTTGCTCTTGGGGACTTAGTTCATTGGGGACTTAGTTCCCACCGCCGTTTGTATGTACATATATGTACATATGTATATGTATTTATGTAGGTGCAATATTTTTTAAAGTAAATATGCACTAAAAATGTGCTTTACGAAAAATGTTCAGCACATACATACATACATTAGAAATTAAACTTGAAAAATGAACACGTGCCATCATGTTAAAATAATTTGTTGTTAGTTTGACATCTCAGATTAAGTTAAGATTTGAAACGCAAGTTACAGCTTACAAAAAGGACAATAAATAACAAAATAGATTATGTTAAATAGCAACAAAAACATTGAACATGTATAGAAACATTTAAATGAGCACCATCAACATAAACATACAAAAAGTATATAGTCATGTATACATACATACATGTGCTAAGCAGCGTGACCGTTTGACCGACTAATGCTAGGAACACAATTGGAACGAACGACGAATTTTTTGGTGCGAATTTTCGTCATAAAAAATAAAGCACAACAACAAAGTTCGTCGTGCGTGACGAATTCTGATATAGATTTATTTCTAATTTGTGCGCCGACCAAATTCGGTAGAATCGACAAAAAATTCGGTAGATTTGAATGAAATTCGGTAGAAAGTGTTTTTTACTCAAAGAAACATAAAAAATAACAATCAAAGAAACATAAAAAATAACAAAATATATGTACTTATATATAAAGAGCAAGTGCAAGGAGTATCAAACTAAACAGGTTCCAAAAGCGCATTTAAAACTTCACATGTGATTGGAAATTAAACTGCCATAAACAATGAAGCATTTCCAATAAAAAAAATGTCATCCCCAGTTATTTGCCCTTACCCTTTATATAGGTATGCTATGCATACATAACATAGTATACAAAAATAACAGGAACTCAGTTTTTGTACATAGGTTTTATAAAGCTACTAAAATAACTTTTAATTGACTAACATTTGCTACTACAAAGATTATATGTAAGATCCATTTATGAATTTAAACTTTTGTGCAAAAATTATTAAATCATTGGAAGGAATAAATATTTCAACCCCAAGGCACAATTCTATGTTCTGTTTTAACGATTTTCATGGCAGAAAATGACCGCTGTGCGGCCGCACTCCTAATATGGCAAAATATCCAACTTACACATATATCGACTTAATTTACTAAATAACATATTCTCTTCTCCGCGGAAAGCTTTCCACATTTTAGAACATACATGTGATTAATTTTCCGTATGTGTGATCAACTTGTAGCATCATTGGTAATCAAAATGTTCGTTCAATATTCGGTAGATTTCAGGCCTTGTTCGGTAGAATTGGTAGATCGTTAAATTCACAAACATATTCGGTAGAATCTACCGAATATCGGTAGAAGTGTGCGCACTGGCGCCGACGAGCGACTAAAAAACAATTTTCTCTCTCTCACTCTCTGTCTTTGTACACACCACAACCAACTTTATCAAATATAAGAGAGGAATTCGCTGCGTAAATTCGTCGTTGTTGTGCTTCAAATGACGAATTTACGCAGCGAACTCTTATCGACGAATTTGTCGACGTGGACGAAATTCGTCGTTCGTGCCAATTGTGTTCCTAGCATAAAGCGGCAAATTGACACTTTTTCGACTGCTTTGCCACCTTTTTCCCCTTTTTGTCCCCTTTTTTTTAAGTGAATTATATAATAATACAATAAAATTAAGAAGTTTAGTGTAGGTTTCTTGTTTTTTTTTATTTTGCCCCTTATTTTATAAATCTCCTATTTTGTGCCACTTTTTGAAAAGTGTATAAACATGTTACTCAACACAGCGGAAGGAAACGAGCAGAAAATAAGCAACAAGTAGATGAGTAAATAAAATCAAGAAGTACAAGCGAGCAGCATTGTGGGAATTTCATTTACAAATTGAAAAGCAAAGGCAAAAACTTTAATCAAACCTTTGCCCAAGTTTATTTTAATTTGATTAATTTCTTCACAATATTCTCAATAAGTGGAAAAAATTTCAGGGATAATAAGCAATATTATTGAAAGTATCTTTATGTGGGGTGTTTTTTAATTTTCTTTAAATTAACGTGCCTACCAATATCAACTTGTATCGAAAACAACAACAAAATAAGAAAATTTGTTTTAAACTCATATTTAAATTAAATATGAAAATTTTGCATATCAATAAAACCAAAGCAAAAGTTGCCCGTAGAAAATGTTTTAAAATTCTTTAACGTTCTCAAAAATGTGTAAATAAATAATAATCAATTTCAAAACCAACTTTGATAATTCAGGATTTTATATCTCAAAACAATACCTACATATGTATGTAGATACACATACTACATATGTATGTATGTATGCATGTTTGTACATATCGCTCACATATGTGCAATACAGTCAAATCCCGATAATTCGTACCCCGATAATTCGCAATAAACAGTCGGTCCCTTGAAAAAATCTCGTTAATTCGGAAAATTTCCATACATTTTGGTCCCCTCGATAATTCGTAATTTTTTTTTTTTTCAAATAAAATCTCCTTTACCTCTTATAAATCGTAATTTTTTGCTAACTACCACTTATAATTCGTAATAAAAACAACAGAAACATGGAAAAAATGATTTTTTGTTTAATGCTATTTTTTGGGTTGGTTTTTGCTTTTGCTTGTGTGTGTGTTTATTTTTTTAAGATCAGTTTTTTACATGAATAATAAAGAAAAATGTCAAAGCGCACGCATAAAACTCTGTCGGTGTTACAAAAACAAAAATTTAGTAAATAAATTGAAAACCCCCGTTAATTCGTATTTATTTTATTTTAACCCCGTTAAATCGAACCCCCGCTTAATCGAAAACCCCTATAATTCGTAAGAAATGGCCCGTCCCTTGCGATTACGAATTATCGGGATTTGACTGTATAACATTGCAAAATAAAATGTAGTTTTCAAATAAAGTATTTTTATAACGATCAAAATTATGTTAGAAATGTTTTCTCCTATGCAACGTGTTTACTCGTAATCATACAATTTTGAAATAACAATAAAAAAACGACAAAAGCATAACTCGCGGCAACATAAACTAACCACACTGCACCATAGCACCTCTGGTGGAAAAAAAACATAAACTAACCATACTACACCATTTCACCTAGCAGCTCTGGTGGAAAGAAAATATAAACTAACCACACTTCACCCTAGAACCTTTGGTGAATAAACACTACAACAAAGTTAGTTGTAAAAAGAACAAGAATGCACTATTGACGACACCTGTCTGTATTACTTAATTTTACATTTAAAACCCTTGCCGGAGTTAATTTTTTCATAAAAATCATTAGATAAAGCAGTAATTAATATGTTTATGCAATAATTTGCTCTTCCGATCAAGTATTTAATAAATAATTTGTACTTACAATTTCACACAAATATGGCGGCCGGCTGGCTAGCTGGCTGTCTTCACAATTTTATCACATTCCACTAGTCAATATTTTGCATTGCAATAGAAGCTTTTTGTTTACACACTTGAAAAACACTTACACAAATACTTGGATAGATTTATTTTAATATTATAAACTTTGTAAATTATTATTTTACAATTGCACTTTTAATTATAAAGGATCGTAATAATTTTGCAACTTTATGCAACTAACGTACGTGAGAAAATGAAGAAGAGAATAAAACGGGGTTGCCAGTGTTAGATGTTTTAATGAAATTATGGGGTGTTATTGAAAACATTAATAAAGCGCAAGTTAAGTTTTATGTATTTGAACTAAAATTTTAAATTACACGATGCGCGTTTTAAAGTTTTTTTTTAGTTTCAGTGCGAAACCAATACTTATTGAAATTTAATATCTAAACTTAACATGAAATTTATTAAGAATTACTTGGAAGTTTATAACTTAATTATTTGCTTAAACTAATGAAATATTGTGTTCTCTTATTTTCTTTTTAGCTAATTTTATTCCAGTTCTGACTTCCTTTATCCCCCACTTTTAGTTTCTTTACAAAAACAAATATATATTAAATAAAAAATGTGGCCTGAAAATGTTGGTATATTAGCCATTGAGGTTTTATTTCCTTCGCAATATGTGGATCAAACTGAATTGGAGCAATTCGATGGAGCCTCAGCGGGTAAATATACAATTGGTTTAGGCCAAGCCAAAATGGGTTTCTGTTCTGATCGCGAAGATGTCAATTCTTTGTGTTTAACGGTTGTAAGTCGTTTAATGGAAAGACATCAAATAAAGCCGCTGGATATTGGACGCTTAGAGGTTGGCACTGAAACAATAGTGGACAAATCAAAATCGGTGAAATCGGTGTTAATGCAATTATTTGCCGACAGCGGTAATACCGATGTAGAAGGAATTGATACCACAAATGCCTGTTATGGTGGCACAGCAGCTTTATTTAATTCCATCAATTGGATTGAATCTTCTTCGTGGGATGGACGTTTGGCTTTAGCTGTTTGCGCAGATATTGCAGTGTATGCTAAGGGAGCCGCCCGGCCGACTGGTGGTGCCGGTGCTATAGCCATGTTAGTGGGACCAAATGCTTCGTTGGTGTTTGAACGAGGCCTCAGAGCTACTCATATGGAACATGCGTATGATTTTTATAAACCCGACTTGAGCTCTGAATATCCTATAGTAGATGGTAAACTATCGATACAGTGTTATTTGTCAGCCTTAGACACCTGTTATCAATTGTACCGCAAAAAATTTGAAAAACTTAATCCCTCAACAGAACTAGATGGTTTGGAAAATTTTGATGCTATACTTTTCCATACGCCTTTTTGTAAATTGGTACAAAAATCTGTGGCGAGACTGGTTTTTAACGATTTTCTTTTAACTGCGGATGAAACAAAGAGGTCCATTAAGTATCCTGGTCTAGAAAAATTCAATACTGCCACCTTGGCTTCAACGTACTTTGATCGTGAAGTGGAAAAGTCTTTTATGACTCAATTTGGTCACATTTTTGAATCTAAAACCAAGAAATCTCTGTATTTAGCCAATCAAGTGGGGAATATGTACACACCTTCTGTATATTCTGGTTTAGTTTCATTGTTGATCGATGAAAGTGCCAAAAATTTACTAGGCAAACGTATTGCCATATTTTCATATGGTTCAGGCTTAGCCGCCTCCATGTACTCGATAAAAGTGACCTCAAACAGCGATGTTTTCAAGAAATTCGTCGAAAAACTTGATTATGTTTTACCCTTGTTGAAGTCACGTGAAAAAGTAGAACCTCAAGTATTCTCCGAATTGATGGAGGTGAGGGAGAAAAATAATCACGCTGCACCGTATACGCCATCGGGTAGCATCAGCGCCTTATTCCCGGGCACCTACTACCTCAAGAGTGTTGATGCAATGCATCGACGTACTTATGAACGTACACCAACCATTTCGAACGGTGTACATTAAAAACAAATCAATGTATTTAACATGTGAAAGGAACAATGCGTATAATCTTAGCTTTATCAACACTTGCTTGGGACGTTTGGAACTATTTTGCTTTTTAAAAGGGATTGTTGTATTAAATCCTTAGCATAAAATCATATGCAATAAGTCTCATTATTTTCACAACCAAGCTCTCTAATATCTAAGATAAAGAAATTTCTAAAATATTCAGTATATTTTCAAACGTCCCTAGGAAAAACATTACTTTTAAGCCAAACTTAGTTTTGTAAGAAAACTTTTAAAGTTTTTATAATTAAAAAAAATACAAAAGTTTCGTTAGTCAAAAAATTTAAGGCAAGATCGAAACGTGGCAAATAAATAATGTTATTTTATTTTCCGGTCTAACTAAATATTAATTAAGTGTGCTTAGAATGCAATTTATTCCGTTTTCTATAACGAAATATAAATTATACACTTATGTATTTCATCAAACATACATACATAAATATGCTACGTGCGATCGTACCTCAAATTTGTATCAAGAAGAAAAAAGTATTTTTATCACATACATATATTTTCTTCAACAAACTTTAAAAATATATAACTTAATTTAAAAAGATACTAAGTAAACTTGACAATAATTTCAATAAGTTTCAAGTAACTATTTTAAACTGTAATGTATAAAATTTAAATTATTTATTTCAAATTAGGCTTTATTTTGTTCTTACCCCTCATTTGTTTTCAAATATAATCCCATTGCTTTTCCTTAAACCTATCACTACTTGAGCTTGATTGTAAAATATACATACATAAGTATATAGAAATTAAATTAAATTTTATACAATTTTGTAATAATATATACGGCAAACTAATAACTATTTATATACATACATATTATATACCTGCATGAAACAAATATTTTAATTAAGCATTTTTTTCATAGTTAGTTTTCATTCTTTCAAATATATGTATGTACCTATTTATTTCGAGCGTATTAGTTTAAAAAGATTTGTGAAATATTTCAAATAATAAAATTTAATTTTAGTTAAGAGATAAAAATTGATTGTCTTGCTATTGTTGAATACTCTCGGAACATAAAAGCGGCAGTTTTCTCACAACTGAAATATAATACTGCCGCATTCAAAAAAACATTTATAGTTTACACAAGTTTTACAATTTTGTTAAACGTTTTGTAAACCAAAACTATTTTTGAATAAGGCCTTAGTTCTTTAGAAATATTTTTAATGAAAAATGTGTAATGGTTGATATTTTATCGTCGTATATATCAAACTGAATGGTAAGTACGTATCTAGTATAAAATTTTTAAGCGTGATCGTTTTTTTATATTAATGGCTAATAGTAGATATCATCCACAGTATTGGTACTAAATAAAGTACCCCTCAAGTAGACTTTAAGAAAATCAGAATTTTTCGGAGAAAATACTTTTTTTAATGTCCTTAGTTTTTATATTATTTGTTGGTGTATTTAACTTTTCATAAAAACAGAGATAAAAAATAGTTTAAAACAGAAAAAGGACAACACCCGCTTATAAAAATTTGCTGTGTATTTGGAATGCAATTTAAAGGTACTCATCGCAAACGCATTTTAGGTATCAGAAAAGACATTGATTAATTTTTACTTGTAAATGTGTATGAGTTGAGAAAAAATATTCAATCAGAGATTTCCAGTTTAATTTCAAAGTTTTTGACGGTCAGGTCGCTTATGATCGGTAAACTTCGAAGGACGTTCACGCAAAAAATCACGGTGCTAGCATTCCTTGATCAAGAGTGTAATATAAAAATAGCCTACTATGTGCTCTACTCCATTATGAAACGCTTCATTATTGTACCCTAGCGACAGAATGATCTTCAGAAGAGCTGTGGAAGCCGGATTATATGCTTATATGTATATAGTAATAAAAAAAAGTTTGTGAAAACTTGAAACTTCAATGTTTTGTGTAGCATTTTGTAATAAAATGCCTGTTACATATTACGTAAATATTGTATATTTGGTAGACTGTCACCATATTTGTGTGATGGTTAAAGAAAATATGCACAAGAAATAGAAGAAGTTTTTAAATATTTATACACATCGTGACAACCGCCAAAAAAAAATCTGAAACAATATAATGTTCAAACTTTGTTTTTTTACTAAAATCGATTACTTACATTCATAAATAAAAAAACCAAATTTGAAATATATGTTGCATAAGCTTTTTTGGCGGCTATGACTCGATATGTATAATTATTATTGTTTTGGAACAGTGGGTGCCCCTGTGGCTGAGTGGAAGCGATGCTAGCCTCTCAGTCCAGAGGTCGTGGGTTCAATGCCCGCCATAGACCCTGGGTGTTTTCCGCAGACAAGCTAATCGCTTCGCGTGCTGTGTTGTGTTCAAAAAGAAAAAACATTGATTATTAGCCAAAAATTTTAATTGTAATAATAATGATTACATGATTGTAAGTTCATTTGTAATACATAAAAGTTCACAGCGATTTACAATTTCTTGGACAACAAACCATTTTAATTTTAATTTAAGGCGGTAAATTTATAAAAAGTGACACCTGTAAAGAAATAGAAAATTAAAACATTAATTTTATATACACAAATACATATATACTAGGGAAGTAACGAATGTTCGCATTCGCAAATAATTCGCTTACTCTTGATATTTGCATTCGCTTTCGCATTCGCTAAAATGTATGCGAATATTTAAAGCGAATACTAAAGACAAAAATATTGGAAATATTTTCCAGTTTTTGAAAAAGAAAAGGTGTTTGAATTGCGCGAAAATATTTTCCACTTAACACTAGTCTGTTAAAATTTTTGAAATTACTTCGTTCAAAAAATTTTAAATGCAAAAATATTAACTAATCCTTCTTTGTTGTAAATTTTTTGCGTAACAAGTGCCACTCATATTATATTTCAAGGCACATTCACAAGGTAGTAGTCATGGTGTTATTATACAGGTGACTGCGTAAGGATTTGTTATACAAAAATACGGCAACCATAGCTGTGTAAAGAACCGAAGAATGTCAAAAGCACAAAAATAATTGTACCAAAACCAAAACAAAATCGAAGTTTTTGACATTCTTCAGCTACAAAGCACATAGAGCAAAAAATTATCAGCTGAAGTAATGCTGCCACCTAGTTAGATACACCTTGGTAGTAGCGGAAATTCAGCTGAGCTATTTTTTTTTCAAATTAAAGTTCATCGGAAACTTCAAAAATTTTTTACGAAAGAGAAATTAAAAGAAAATGTTAAAAAAATTCAATATGAAAAATATTTTATTAAAAAAAAATTCTGTGAAAACAAATTTATACATATGAAAAAACTATTAAAAAATTGTGAGAAGTGCTAAACGTTGCAAATGTTTTTAGTGGTAGCTGCCGCGGAGAAATATTTTCAAAGTTATGTGAATAATTTTTATTATTGTTATGTTAAACAAATTCTATTTTTGAAGTTTTTGATGAACTACAACCCATGTTGTTTTTTTCATTGTTGTATTTTTTCATTGTTTTTGTAATCCTGATACTACCTGGAAATGAATCTGCCTTGTTATATTTCATATGTTTTTCCCAATATGAACAGAGTACTACTTCTGGAAAAATTTTTCATGAACAATTCATTCCAATTTTTCTTAATATGTATTTTGGTAGTATTTTACAGGAAATGTTGAACTTAGTACAAGGTCTTAGGGCCAAAGTACGACTGGGTTGATTGCCTAACATTTTGTAAATTTATTTTTAATTAGTATCTATGCTTATTTTAATATGATTTCATATATCTTTCAGTTTAACAATTTTTATTTCTAATAAATTAATAAATATTTGCTGAATTCAAGATTCAAGTAGATATATGTATACAACACAACTTCATGTTCTTAGATAAATTTATTTTCATGTGATTTTTTTAACGTATTGTAATATTTGCATTCGCTTTCGCTTTCGCAAAAATTAAAATGTATTATTCGTTTTCGCATTCGCATTCGCTAAACTGGTATTCGTTACATCCCTAATATATACTCACTTATCTATGTATAATAATTTGTGGAAATTGCTAATTGTTAAGATATATGTAACTGTTCCATTTACATAAACGACTAATTCATATTTAAATTCATTTCATAACCACTTACTTTCATACAACTTTAAATAATTGACCTGGCAACTCTGTATACATAACTGAAATGCAACTCTTCCTAAAGAAACATTTTGTTTTTATACAGTTTTTGTCGGCCCCTTTTACTCGTTACTTCGCGCTTTGGTTTGTTAAATTTATGTTTTAGAAATATTTAATAATTTATTAAAATGTGAAATAGCTTGTGAATGATTAAATAAATTGTTGATAAAAGCTATGTATAGTGTACATAAAAGAAGAGGTTGAATTATGTTTTTCTTTAACAAAACATAATCTTCTCGTTTTGTTCTCCTTTTTGAGACATTCGTTAAATGTGAATATGTACATAATAGTTTAATAATAAAATTTGATTGACAAAATTGTTAACATCTTCTTCAAAAAACTTAAGTACTAAAAAAGTGTTAACTGAACATAAGTATATCAATAATAATTGATAAAATGAAATTTCTTGATGCTGCCATAAATATATGTACGTACATATGTGCATATGGAGTATATATGTATGTATGTATGTATAAGTGTCCAGTTGGCCAAATCGTAGCAGACGACAATGTCTTCGACGATTAATGAACGACATGTCGCCTGTCGATTAGGTTTTCAAATCGACAATTAAAAGGAAATCGTCGTTCGTGACTATCTGAGCGACAATGTCACACGTTTTGTCTTGAATAAAACTTTGTTGAGGACAATCTGAGCGAAAATACCATTCGTTTTGTCTTCAATAAAACCGTGTTGACAATCTGAGCGACAGTGTCATACGTTTTGTCTTCAATAAGACTTTGTTGAGGACAATTTGAGCGACAGTTTCATAAGTTTTGTCTTCAATAAAGCAGTGACCTCGCCGCCATTTGTATGAAAATTTCGTCGACGATTTGTATGGAGCTGTCTTCAATATGTCTTCTACGACTTCCCATTGTCTTGTACCCGTCGTCAAAGATGTCTTAAAGACGTGGTCAACTGGGTGAGTCTTGTATAGATTCTCTAAGGCTGAAGTACATGCCGTGTACTACTGTCCTTAGACTCGGATCTTGGAGATGTGTTTTTAATTTTTTATTTTAAAAAAATATAAATATAATATAAAAAAGCCCGTGTATCTGAAGATAAACCAAATGGTTCGAAAATTTTAGGTATGTATGTTTTTTTTAACATATATGTAAATACATACATACATATACATATGTACATACATAACATTTGTAAAAGCAACAAGTTGATTGTTTCTGTGGTGAAATTAAAATGCTTATAAACAATATGATAGAAACTAACAAAATGGTGAGAGAAATGTTGAATGGGTTAAAATGTTGCAACAATGTCGAATTAAGAAGGTGAGTAAACATAAAATAAACATTAAGCTGTTTCCATTTCCGCAGAAACATCCACTTCCGTCCTCATAAAACCATGATGCTATCTGACTTGCTTATTATTTTATAATTTTACATTAATTGCTTTGTAACAAAAGTGGGCTTTTCTGTGGAAATGACCATACCCTTGTAGTCTTTTTGGTATTAAATATTCATTCAATTCACAAACTAATCGTATTGTAGAAGTATTAGTTCGTACAAACGTTGTTGGTAATTTCTATGTAAACATTCGTTTATAAACAATATTTTTATTGAAATTACCAACAATTTAGCAATTACAGTGAAACCTCTCATAACCGGACACTAACCGTCGCCGTATTTTTGTCCTATTATTAGAGGTGTCCGCTTGTGAGAGTGATACATGTTCTTTTATTTTAATTTTGGTTCTACAAAACTTGTCCGGTTATTAGAGGTGTCCGGTTATGGGAGGTGTCCGTTAGGAGAGGTTTCACTATATTAGCAAGGCACATTCACGAGGTAGTAGCGACGACACAGCTGAGCTATTTTTTTAATTTAAAGTTGGCAGGAAACTTCAAAAATTGCTTACGATAAAAAATTTTAAAACATGTTAAGAAAATTTCAACTTGAAAAGTATTTTTTGTGAAATTTAAAAATATGAAAAAAAAGTTAAAAACATTTTGAAAAATTGTGAAAAGTTATTAACGTTGCAAGTTTTGTTAGTGATAGCCAACTTAATGTGAATAATTTTTATTTTTAATTTGTTAAGCAAATTTTACTTTTGACATTTTGGCTCAGCTAAAAAGCCCTGTTGTTTTTTTATTGTTGTATTTTTGGAATCTTCCTAGAGTATCCTAATTTTTTATTATTTTTTGTATTCATTGACTTTCTCGATTTTAATTTAAAATAAGCCAAATGCTAACTTTTGATTTTTACAAATCGTCACATTTAGGACAAAAATCCACAAATCAATAAAATGGGCTGGCAGAGTAAAAAATGCATTTTGATTTTTTCGCAGTTGCAGTTAGAGCTATTGATTTTTAGGTGATTATATATAACTTTGTAAGTTATATGGAATCCTGGGAAAAACATCATTAAATATTTGTATAGATACTTGTCCAAAAGTGAATTTTGTGTAACTTATAAATGAAATTTTAAAAATTCTACATGCTGTCTTTTAACTTAATGCAGAAAGAAATTTTTTGCTTAAACATAAACATAAACGCATTGCACAGTATTTCATTCGTTAAATTTGGTAATATTTTTTCTTAAGTCTTTCAAACGTTATTACTAAATATTTACTTACCATTCGGTGGCACACTAGTTCTGAAAAAGTCTTCTGGCCCATAGTTTCCCACAGGCTTATTTGATTTATAAAGATCCTTTTATTTCGAAAGAAAAATTGGTTTGAGTTAAAATCAAACAGTCATATGCTTACACATCATAGAAGACTTACCGTCACCAAGTAGCCATGTTTATGATTTAAATTTAAATCACTTAATTTGAGTTGACTGCTGTAGGCAGGACCGACAGTTTGGCGACTTACAAAAGCTACAGCATAAGAATATTGGTTATGGCCAACCACGGGAGTAATAGGACGAGACCAAATCTAAAAGTAAATTATTAGTTTGGTTATATTTCTTTTTCAATCCAAAAAAAATCAATAGAAAATATACTTTTTCTAATAAGATTAAAAAGAAACTGCTTAAAATTTAATAATACTCACCTCAATTTTATTCCCTGGCAATATCAAACGTCCTTGAATACCCAGAGGGTCTTGATCAACTGCTATAATGTATCTATAAATTAAAATTAATTGAAGTTGTCGCTAATACCTTTTAAGGTTTTAAAATATACTTATATACTATAGTTGCGGTTGTAAACTTATTCACATATTCACAAAATTTAAAATGAATTTGAAATGTATTTATTATTTATTTAAAATTTTTGATACAAAATTTTCCTAAAATGGATTTAAAATTAATTTTATTTTTTTATGAATATGGGGGTAAGCCACAGGAATTTTTTTTTGCTTTCGGGATACTACAAAAATAAAAGTTATAAAATATAAAAACTTTCAGCAAAAAAATTTCCATAGGCTATATCTTTCAATTTGACCCACTGTAGTGCGCTTAGTGCTTGATCAGGACATCTTTGTAAAACATGTCCTGAAAACGCAACTTCTTATATGTTGATATTTCAATCTTTGAAAGAAATCTGATTAGGTTATTAAAAGTTATATAATAATTAAAATTTGTGCTGATTCACATTAGAGTGGGAATCTTTTGTATGTACTAGATCAAATGGAAATTTTATTTAAAAAAAAAACATGAGAATCAGTTGACCTTCCTGAAACTCCCCGCTAGTTTTTAGGTCCAAAAAAAATTCATGTGTATCGATTTGACAAGATATTACAATAAACCTTTTTATTCTAGTTTTTACTTTATGAAAAATTTCTTGATATTGATTACCGTAATTTGCCCCCTTTTTTAAATTTTTGTACAAACTTTTTACAATTAGTTGCTCATTGGGCAATAATAAGATTATTTAAAAGACAAAATGTTTGTTGTGCAATGTTTGTTTGATGCTTCTTAACTCATTGTGTTTGCAGAAGTAATTCTCAATGCGATTTTGAGAGTTTTTCATACGAAGTTTCTTAGCTTTTCTGAAATAGTTTTTGGTTGAAAGCAGAAAAGATATGCATATTGAGGTGTCCTCGTGGCTAGCAGAAAGTGGACTAGCAGATTCGAATCCTGCCGGAGACTATGGAATAAAAGATTAAATAAAAACCAACAACAAACAAAAATGGTTCATATAATATAAAACTTGGTGTGGAGACCTCTGTGGCTAAAATAAGTATTTTAAAAAAGTTGGCACTAATCCCCTCTTCCCACTCCCCACAGTGCATTTGGTAATTGACCCCTCCCAACCCTTCCACACAACATTTTCCAAAAATAATTAAATTTTGTACTTTCACGGCTTTTTCCAAAAATAGGATTTCTGCAAAAGATGAATAATTCAATCCTCACATTTTCTTGGGGCTACACTATAAGTAAATTCTAAATTTAACTAATTTAAAAAAAAACATCCTCCTTATTGCAATTTTTACCACTCAACAGTTTCAATTTAAAAAACTGTAAACATTCACAGCTGTTTACATTTAAACAGAGTTGCCAATTAGCACAAATTTTTGGCACTTATGTCGTTGAAGTGTTGGGATTGAATCGTGAATTGTTTTTTTTTTTAAACGAAACTTCGAAATGTTAATTTTTGCCGATAAAATTTAAATTAGTAGTCTATTTAGTTTTTTCTCACTTACTTGTTTTGCAAAATCTCTTTCATTTCTGGTCTTACAGTGGCTAAATCATTTGACATAATCAAAGGAGCCGCCATTATAGACCAAACAGCCATTTGTAACTTGCTTTGATCATATGACAAGCCTTTATTACCTAAAATTAACTAAAAGGCAGGAAATAATTGAACGTGTTTTATATTTTAAATTTCTAACTAAATTCGAAAATTTCTTACCATATCTGGATCATTCCAATGACCGGGTCCAGCATTTGGCTGAAATCTATCTTGATGGTATGCAAAATAAAACATTATCTCTTGTACAGACTTAAAGGAATCTGCAATATCATTCCCGTTGCGCCACAAGTTGCAATATTTTTTTAAGGCTTCATAGTTGGCCTGGCCGAAAAGCAAAGAAATTACATTTATAATTTAAAGTACCTTGATTAAATTTCTAATACCGAAAATACCAATTTGCCTTCACTTTCTTGATATACCGGCCAACTGCAAGAATAAACCATTGGTCGTCCTGTACGATTTAAAAGTCTACCAAACTCAGGATAACCCTCATCCATTTTATTTACATTTACATAACAGCCATCCAATTTGACATAATCTACATCCCAATCGGCAAAGCTTTGGGCATCTAAGTCCATATGATTTATAATGCCAGGGAAGCCAGCGCATGTGTAATTGCCATAATTTTGATATAAACCAAACTTGGCGCCTTTGTTATGAATCTGGTAGGGGGCGGGGGGGGGGGAGGAAAAATCAATTTCATGTTTAATATATCGCTTTTATTCCTCTAAAGGGGTCAACTCAAAATGTACAAATTCTTAGTAGAGGCAAAGAGTAGAGAAAATTATGCAAGATATCATTTTCTTGCAAAAATTTAAAATTGCAAAATTTTGAGTAGACTCCCCTTTGGAGCAACAAGTGCGATATCTATACTGACATAATCTGCCAAATCATTGAGACCCTTGGGAAAGTTTAAGCGATTTTCTACTAGTTTTTGGGTGACAGAATCTCTAGCCGGTTCCATCCAACAGTCATCAACAATTACATACTCATAGCCAGCGTCTAAGTAGCCCTCATTCACCAAAACATCGGTTGTGCGTTTGAAAAGCTTTTCGCTAAATATTTTAATTGAGTTTTTATTACATACGCATAATAGAAAATAAATTCTGATAAAAAATTATTAGAATAAAGAACTTTTCGTTCTTTTTTTTCGTAGTTTGAACTTTTGATGACGAAAGAAAAAGCTTAACTATCACGACGAATAACTTTCGCAATGAAATACATATTTCTATAGCATAAAGCGATATATATGTATATATATAAGCTTACCTGACACATTCATTTGGAAATTTACCACAATCTGTACTACAACCAAATCTTAGCCAATGCATCCAGCCCATGGGTGGAGTACGAGCTAGACCATTTTCCAAAGCTCTAGCCGCATTATTAAAGAATATGGATATCAATAAAAATTTAAGAGCTAACGATAACATAATTCCACGTTATATTATGACTGGTTTCGATGCTTTATGACTACTGACTTCGTTTGAAAACAAAATGTGAAAGAGAATCTTAAATTTTAGTCTAAAACAATCGTATTGTTCAACAGCAAGCAAAAGCTTAACAAAGTACAAGTTGCATAGCAACAATGTTATCTTTTAAGATCAAAATTAAGAAAATTTATAAAAATAAATTTTTGTGTGCATATACATATCGTTACCAAAAATGCTAACCGCTCGCTCTATCTATTTAACAGTTTGAGACTTATAGCACTTCTTTGACAAATATCTATGGATATTTGCTTTAGCAGCGAGCAAAAGCAAGACATTGATCTCGTCTTCTAATAAAATATTTAATAACTCAATTTTTCTTAAACACAAACCTGCAAATTACTCTTGAATCAATTATGTTTTATAAATAAAGTCATAAACAGTATCGAGCCATAACCGCCGAAAAAATGTATCCCACAAACTCGAAATTTTACAGAGGAAGGTTTTTTCAAAATTAAATCAGTTTGAATAAAGCCATTATTTTAAAATTTATAATGTAAATATTGTTTTGTGTAATACATTTAATTTTAATAATTTTAAATGATGTTGAACTATCGATTTCGATAAAAAACAAAAATCGATTATGGTGTGGGATACATTATTTTGGCGGTTATGGCTCGGTATGGTTGCAGTACAAAAAGACTGCCCAAGTAGAAAAGTGACGAAAAAAGCGAAAAAATTATATTTAGTGAAAAAATACACACTAAAATTTACTGAAATAAAATATATATTGTTAAAAAGATCCTAGTCTCTTCTTTCTAAATCCGTTTTAAAATTTAAAATCGTTTGATACTCAACTTAGTTAGAGGTTGATAAGTGCATGGGGGTACAAAAACCCGGTTTTTTATCCATAACTCAAGATTTTGGGGTGTTTGGAAATACAGATTGTTGTTATGCTCGACAATACCTACCAGAAAAATAGTAACACTTAACAGGTATTTTTGTTTGTCACACAGTGTTATTTGCTAATTGAATGAACAAATAACACCACAGTTAATTGTAAGTATTCTGCCAAATACGTAGTAGAACGGAACAACTAGCTGTTTTCGAAGGCCACTATACCTTTATCATTAGCGTTCTTTGTGTTTGGTCCGTCCACTGTGTGTGCTGTCAGTTAATGTAGATTTCTGCTTTATATACTCAGCCGTTTTTCATTATTTCCACTTTGACCTCAAAGAAGCGCGGCACTACTTAGAGTTTTCCCACTCAGCTCAATTTTCATATCAGTTTCAGACTAATTATCACAATAATCCGCCTGAGCTTTTATGAAAATTCTAAACTTAATTTCCTCCATACATGTCAATGCGACTCATATTATACATACTAGATATACCAAACGGACGACACAATCGTCCGCATTCTAAACAGAAACAAAATCTCTTTATTAAACCTAATTCAATTTATTGAACTCTCGTCCTATAAGTTTTATGCAGCGTGACCGTTTGACCGACTAAAGTGGCAAATTGCCACTTTTTCGACTGCCTTGCCACTTTTTTCCCCTTTTTAGAGTAAATTATATAATAATACATTAAAAATAAAAAATTGAGTGTAGTTTTCACGTCTTTTTTAATTTTGCCCCTTTGTTTTATAAATCCCCTATTTGGTGCAACTTTTTGAAAAATGTCATCGGCCACCCTGGTTTATGGCTTTCATACAATAACAAATAAGAAAAATAAATGGAATAGCATGAAAAATAGTACACAAATACACACACACACACAGTGTAAACTAACAAATGAGTGTGTACTATGTTTGCATGTAGTAGTAGCAACTTTAAACGCTTATAGCTCCCAAAATACTAAACCGATTGCAATAAAATATAGATTCTGCACATCTGTGCAGAAATTCCTTTAAAATGATTTAAATCTTTCCAAAATCGGTGCAGTAGTTCCGGCGTAAAAGGGATTACAAAAAACGTGTTCGCCTATTAATTATATAGACTAGATATACCAAACGGACGACATAATCGTCCGTATTCTAGATGTAAATAATTATATTAAGATTCAAAGAAAAATTATCTAAACGTCCTAAAAAATTCATTAAAACAGTCACACAATATGCATACATATTTACATAAACAATAATTCGTACATAAAATTAAAAAAAAACCAGAAACAAAATCCCTTTATTAAAGCTACTTCAATTTATTGAACTCTCTTCCTATAAGTTTTATGGCTGTCATACAATAACAAATAAGAGAAAAAAAATTGGAATAGCAATAGCAAATACTGCAAATACACACACTCACACACACACGTTTTGTTTCATTTTTAAGTGTAAGCTAACAAATGCGTGTGTACTATGTTTGCATGTAGTAGTAGCAACTTTAAACGCTTATAGCTCCCAAAATACTAAACCAATTTCAATAAAATATAGATTCTGCACATCTGTACAGAAATTCCTTTAAAATGATATAAATCTTTCCAAAATCGGTGCAGTAGTTCCGGCGTAAAAGGGATTACAAAGAACGTGTTCGCCTATTAATTATATAGATATAAATATAGCCCCTTTTTTGGCAGTTTATTGGCAACACTTTAGCAACTCATTAGCACCCGAAGAGATACCAGCATTTAATTAATTTGTGCATAAAATCTTGTTACGAAAGTCATCGCAAAATTTTGAACCTCTTTGCTCTTTGCAAAATTAGTTCAAATTTTCACAATATCAGTTTTATACGAAATGATGTCTAAGAAAGAGTTTAAAAGATTTTTATTTGTTTAACATACATACATAGGTATACATATACATATATATGTATGTACATATTTATTTATACTTTCATTTATCCGCTGCTACTTTACAACATAGCAAACACTTTAGCAGTTCATTAGCAACTCATTAGCAACTGATTAGCAACTGATTGGTGGTAGCGTCTTATAAATCATTAATGTTTTAGCTTCATGTTGTAAATAATTTTGCGCATAATATCTCGATGCGAAACTTATCGCAGCACTTTGAAAACAAGTTTTCATACACATTAATTTAATATCTAAGTTTAAACTAAAAATATGTTCACATTAATTTGTTATCTAAGTTTAAACTAACAAATTTTTAACTATCGCCATTAATGGATTGGGCTATTAACTAGTGCGCACTAAATCTTATTTATATTCCCCCTTATCTTGATTGGTATATTTTTGTTTGGACTAATCTTTATGTAAAAGATTAATCTAGGACCAAAATATCGTAGTCGAAGACAAAATAATAATAATAAAATATATAATAATCGTGATTATTTCAAAAGTAGGCAAGTTTTACTTTGATAAAATTAAAATTTATGATATGAATGTATGTATATGTAAACATTTCTTATCTTATTTCTTTCTTGACTAGTTTAATGAATAGGTTATTCTGGGCGGATAGATATATGTACATATGCGGGGTCTGTCACGCATTATTGGGATTGGTTCAACATATTTTCAAAGGAAAAACTACGTAACCCCTCTTTCCCCCAAAGCTTTTCTTTCCATAAAATGAATGATGAGAATAATGTTATCTTTCGATTAAAAAGAAACGACAAACTTTGAGCCTTCATTACAAAACTTGAAAAAATTTAAATACGATGAATCAAACCAATTCACATATTCCATTTGCAATAAAGTTTCGCATGTAGGGCAGAAGTCTACATCAACTGACACCACACACAGTGGACCAAACACAGAAGAGCGCTGATGATGAAGGTTTAGTGGCCTTCGAAAACGGCTGGCTGTTCCGTTCAACTATGTGTTGTTGTCAGAATATTTACAACTAACTTTTATGTTATTTGTTCATTAATAATTATCACATGTAATTTGGCTTAAAAATCGATACGAACCTTAGCCCGATCAAATTATAAATATAGGGATAAAAAGAAAATAATTCTCGGAAATTTTCGGTAGTATAGGTTAATATTTTCTAAGAAATGCAATAGAGTTTGGACAAACACTGAAGTCCAGTTTCTCTATGTCGTTATCGACCGGATTGTTGTGCAATCATGGTTAAACTAAAAACAAAATTTTTTTATTACTTTAAATTTAATTGTGGGAAGGTACAGGGGCTGGTGTCTGTTTATATCTTGGGAACGAACTTTCGTACTTCTTTCAGACTGCCGAATAATGCAGGAAATTTCCAAGCTGAGATTTTGGCGATTCTCAGAAATGTGGCTGAAGGTGGACACTCAGGCAGCGCTAAAAGCTTTGAAGGGAAACAATATCAAATCGAAACTTGTTAGTGACTTTAGTAGAGTCCTCAACTTGCTTGTGGACAAATATATAGTAACAGGCTATGTTGGATTCCTGGCCACAGCAGTGTTGAGGGAAATTAAATTGGCGATGAGCTGGCAAGAATAGGATCGGTGTTAGATAAGAGAATGTGTGACAAATCGGTTAAATTACCGATAGGTTATTACTACAGGGATTTCAATTATTGGGTAAAGAGCAGGTCCAATCGTTCATGGCGAATTAAGAAGTATGGTAGAGTGTTGGGGGTTATGTGACCAAAACTTGACTCAGGAAGATCCAAACTGCTACGGGCTATGAATAAGAAGGCGATGCGAGTCTTGATAGGCTGGTCACTGCTCGGTCAGAGCAAGGACCAGAATTTGGGAAACTGGCACTCCAGATTTTCTGTAGGATGTGCGACGATGAAGAGGAATCAGAAACCATTGCAAATTAGCATTCCCAGATAATACGAAATTTTCATCCCCAATCGCGAAAAAATACCCTATTTGGGGACAAATCCCCTAAACTGGCAACACTGGCTAGAGTCATTGTGTTGTTTCCATATAAGCCGTCGATCAAGGTGTATGTTGAGGAAAAAGTTGGGAACAGGTATCTCTTTCTTCATAGGGTAAATGTTACCTGAACACATTTTTGTTCGCTTACTTTTATTCTCCATTATTAGTTCATCCATAGTTCAATAGGGCACTATTACGAATATTATGTATTATATGTACTACGAATATTTTTTTTGCTTAGTATGTCTATATAAGAAAGACTCCGCTAGGGCATGTATTATGTACTACGAATATTTTTTTTCTGGTTTAGTATATATATAAGAAAGACTTGACTGGGAAAGACAGTGAATCGATATAAATGGACCGTCAAGTCACTCTGGAACAAGTCACATAACTACACTTAGATGTTAACCTAAGCTTAACAGGTGTTTACACTTTTGAAATATGAGTGATTCTGTGGTCGAGTGGGTGGTAGTGTGCAAGACTGTCATGCAAGAGATTGTCAGTTCGAGTCGCAAAAAATATCTGCTCAAAAATAAATTATAATTGAATTTGTAACAATAAAAACAAAAATTATAAGTTTCCATTGTTACAGTTATATTATTCTACACCTAATAGGTCACTGTGGGATAGTTCAGTGGCAAGTCAAAATTAACCCCATCCTATAGGATTGAGTAAAAAAAGTTGTGAATAATAAGATTTCTTCTTGATTTTATGTGGTTTTCTTCTAGATAAAATTAATAAGATTTACCACATAAAACAATAAGGAATCTCTATGAAAAAATCTTCGCTTCTTTCTGCTGGAATACCCCTTAGCCTAAAAACGTTTCATAGAGAAAATCTTCTATGAGGCAGGTTTTTCTCTGTGTGGACCAACCCCATGTAAAAGTGACTGGTCCGCTTCATAGGAAGTGTTAGAACTCGGACTGGTCCCTATCACTTAAAGACCGATCACGTGACACTAGTCTTGTGTCAGTTCCATTTCCTGCAGGGTATTAACAGGCAATAAATAGAAGGGAATCATAATGGGCTCAACTGGGTCTCCGAGTGGAGGTGCGTGGTAGTACCACCCTTCCTAACCTAACCTAAGCTACTGGTTACGTCGGATCCTTTAATAACCAGCTGAAGACATGAACCAAATGTGACTTAGAAAGTGACGATGTACTCAAAGAAATGAAAGATGAAGGAAGAATAACGGCCTGTCGCACGATCTCACCGGAAATAGTTCGATCGAATACTTATATTAAAAACAACAACAAATGTTTTAATGTTATTGCTGTTTGCAATACAAGTTGTCGATCGAACGATTTCTGGTGACATTGTGGGGGGACAGGCCGTAAATAAAGGTTTTTTTGTCGAATGGTAAACAAAACATTAAAAAAGTTATTCACATCTCATGGGCATTACCACCGGCCAATGAAACTCGGCATGCAGCTTTTTAGGGTTCCGTACACCAAAGGTGAGAAGGAACCCTATTATTTTCTATTATTTTCGCTACGATGTCCGTCCGTCCGTCTGTCTATCACAGGCTGTTTTCTCTGAAGCAAAGTCTTGATATTTTCCAAAACGCTAAAACCAAAACATCCCAAAACTGAAAAATCGCCAAAACAAAAGAAAATCCCCAAAAACAGAAGAAAAATCGCCAAAAAGAAAAAAACGCCAAGAATAAAAAAATTGCTAAAACTAAAATAAATCGCCAAAACGCCCAAAAAGTTCCAAAAACGAAAAAAGTGTCAAGACCAAAAAAGGGCCAAACTAAAAAAAATCACCTAAAACCGCAAAAGTTTACCAGGTACAGTTTTTAAAAAATGTCTACATCAGGTAAGACATTTTTATTCTAGAAAAGGGTATGTAAGGTGTATGTCTACACCTGGGGCCCGTTTCTCAAAATTACAAATTACAAATCTACAAATAAAATACACACAAAACAACAACACTTTTACAAATTTTATTGTTGTTTTGTGTGTATTTTATTTGTAGATTTGTAATTTGTAGTTTTGAGAAACGGGCCCCTGATATATTTTTATGATAACAAAAGTCAAATTTTATATTGAAATTTATTTTTTATGTTAGCTCTTTTTTCTATATGGAATTTAACATTTGTCATGATAAAAATATATCACAGGTGTAGACGTAGAATAGAAAAAAATTACACGAAAAAAAATCGATTAGGGTTTTTGGAGTGGTGTTCGAAAAATTTAATTTTTTTCTCAACTCAGTCAATATAATGCTCGGTGCCAACTTTCAATGATCTAGAACCAGTCCTCATAGTTTTTGTACAAAAAGTTATGAAATCATCCCATTGTGAGGCGTAGCACTTACAAGAAAATAATGAAGGTGTATTAACCTTCGAAAACAGCTAGTTGTTCCGTTCTACCGTTCCGTTTGTCAGAATATTTACAATTAACTTTGGTGTTATTATCACATGTAATTTGGCTTACAAAGCGATACGAACTTTTTAACCTAATCAAGTCATAAATATAGAAACAAATGAACTCCGAACAATAATAATAAAACTGACGAAAATTTTTAATTTTTTTTAGGTAATTTTTTAAAACAAGATAAATAGGCGAGGAAAAGATATGGGAATGGAATTAATTAATTGTGATAGCAAGAGTCGTTAAACTTGAAAAGTTAGCAAAATTGGCCGGGCCGTTTGAGGCTATTAAGCATATAAAATGCTTTTGTTAAGGGCCTGTCCCACCATATCGCACAGTTACATAGTAAACAACAACAAAATGTTAAAATTTATTTTTGTTTTTAATGTAAGCGACAAGTCGAACGCTGTCAACAATGTGAGACAGGCCCAAAGTTTTTATTTCAAGAAGTACAGTACGTTAAATAAATATACGTACATGTGCACTTTATTTAAAGTTTAAAATTTTTTTTGTTTTATAAATGTTATGCATAGAATTTTGTATTTATTTTTACATGGTAAAAATTTACGGGTGACACCATTCCCTTATCTCGAGAAGTGTAAAACTATAGTTTTGATAGTTTATGTGTTAGAAAATTAGTTCGAATCGGACAACAGCGCAAGAACTTGTATTATTTTCAATTATATTCTGTTTACCGGGAACTTTGAAATAAAAACTATTGTATTGTATTGTATAGTTTTAAGCATTTTATTTATAATATTTTAGACATTCTAAACACCAAAAACAATCATTTGAAAACGCAACCGAAAAACCTTCCTAATTTAAAGCCGTGAACTTATAAAAGGTTACACCTGTAAAGAAATATAAAAAAACATTAAAACATTAAAGAAAATATTTTTGAGAGAAAAAAGTGTATTTTGCCCAAAAAACTTTCTAAAAGAAAATATTCCTTTTTCTGAAGAGTTTAAAATTTTTGTGAAGAGAAACAAGCCGATCGGCTCACAGCCGGCTCAAGAGTAGCCGCCGACTTTCAAGACCCCGCCGATGCATGCATGTTTTTTGTAGTGGCAAATTTTTACCACATCTTGCAAATTATATGTAAGTCATCAGGTTTTTGAAGTTTTTTATAGAAATATGTTTAAAAAACTTATCAAAATGAAAACCAGCGGCTGTCAATGTCAGCCGGCTTATGAGCCACCACTGACTATTTTTTCCTGAGCCGCCGCCGCCTTAAACTTTTTAAGGCTTCTTTCTTTCTGTTTCTTTGCTTTTCAATTCTTTTTCTCTTTTTTCTTTCTTTTTGAGCCAAAAAAAACATTTAAGTGCTTTAAGCAAAAACTCCTCTTACCGTTTGGTATTACACGCGTTTGGAAAACATGTCCTGGCTTGTATGTTCCCACATGCTTGTTATCATTATAAAGATCCTATTGATGTGAAGAAAAGGTACATTTGACTAAATCGTTGGAAAAAATATAATTTATTTTACAAACTTACCGTAACCGAATAGCCATGTTTATGATTTAAGTTCAATTCACTTAATTTAAATTTAATACTGTAGGGAGCACCGTCAGCGCGACGACTGACAAAAGCCACAGCATAAGAGTATTGATTGTTGCCAACAACGGGAGTAATGGGGCGAGACCAAACCTAAAATTCACCATAAAAAATAAATCATTTAAGAAATAATTTAAAACTAAGGTTGCTGCCTAATATTTATATACCTCAATTTTATTTTTCAATAAAATGCGGCGCCCTTGAATGCCCATGGGATCCTGATCAACGGCGATGACATGTCTGAAATCGAATTGAAATAAAGTTAAATCATATGAAATGTTTACTTTGGATTCGACTTCTTTGTATGTTTCTATAGAAGAACATCTAATGTTTCGAAAACTTCAAAAATCTTCATTTCAAAAAAATTAATGAGTTAGGGCCTTTCTATATCAAGGTAATGACAAATGTTTATAAATGTCGGTACCTTAATATCACTGATTCTAAATAGCAATTTAAAAAAAGTTCTTATCTATTTTTTTGCTTACTTGTTTTGTAAAATCTCCTTGATTTCCGGCCTTACAGTGGCTAAATCATTAGACATAATCAGGGGAGCTGCCAATATGGACCAAACAGCCATTTGTAATTTGCTTTGATCATAAGACAAACCATAATTGCCCAAAATTAGCTAAAAAGCAAAAAATTTAAATAAAAATCATAAATCTACATGCCTTGAAATCGTGTATTACCATATCGGGATCATTCCAATGACCGGGACCAGCATGTGGTTGTATTCGATCTTGATTTTTGGAAAAATAATCCATAATCTGAGCCACCGATTCAAACGAGTCATCAATATCATTCCAATTGCGCCACAAATTGCAATGCTCTTTCAAAGCTTCATAATTGGGCTGAGTGATGAGTAAAAATTTTATTTATTTTAGATTTATTTCGAGGCTTTAAGGCTATCACTATTCTACAGCGTCGTACGAGTTTTGAGAAAATGCAACCCTGCCATAATAGAGTTTATGAAAACTTTCATTTCGTCAGGGTTGTATTTTTTCGTAAGTAGTACGATTGTATAGAATAGTGAGTCCTAGCCCTTAGAGCACTCACCAATTTTCCCTCATATTCTTGATATACCGGCCAACTGCAAGAATAAACCATTGGCCGTCCCGTGCGATTCAAAAGTTTGCCAAATTCCGGATAACCCTGATCCATATCATTTATGTCAGCATAACAACCATCCAATTTAACATAATCCACATCCCAGTCGGCAAAAGTTTGTGCATCCAGAGCCATATGGTTTATAACACCGGGATAGCCGCCACAAGTATGGGTGCCATAATCTTGATATAAACCGAATTTCACGCCCTTATCATGGATCTATATTTATTTGTTCATTTATAAATATGCCTTTGTCAGAACTTTCCATATATTTATTATTTACGGGAATTATACTTACATAATCAGCCAAGTGATTGAGACCATTGGGGAATCTTAAGCGATCCTCAACCAGTTTGTTGGTAACATTATCTCTTTCCTTCTCTAACCAACAGTCATCAATAATAATATAATCATAGCCGGCCGCTAAATAGCCTTCGTCCACCAAAAGATCGGTGCTGCGTTTGAAAAGCTTTTCGCTGAAAAATATAATTTAGGGAAATAGAAAAAAGTTTAATATAAATAGGTTTACTTTATTTGGAAAACTTTTCATCCAATGCTAAGTCCTAGTTTACACTATGCAAGTCTTATTGCTAAGCTGATTAGTCTCTCTCTCTCTCTCTCTCTCTCTCTCTCCCCTAACAAACTAATCAGCTTAGCAATAATACTTGCAAAGTGTAAACTAGGAGCATTAACTAAAAAGATAATGAGACCGTAAGCGATGGCTGGTCAGGCCCAGTCACATCAGTACCACACATTTTCTGATATGCATGATATGCATTAGTGTTTATGCAAATCCTGTTCGAGGCCATAAAAACTCTAGGAGTGGGTCCTGGAAACTCCTAATTTCCATAAAAGGAAATAACGTGGCATACCTTGCGTCTTTGGCTACGTGCCTTCGCCACGTAGCTGCGTTCCGTTTCGAACAATGAGTTAAAAAAACGATGTGATATTCGCGAAAACTCAAAGCAAATGGATTAATTCAATTATTTATTCATTTACTTTCTTATTTATCCATTTAAATAATTAAAAGATTGTTTTTTATTTAGTTGTTAATTTATTTATTTATTTACTAATTAATTAAATAATTTAGTTTTTTATTTATTTATTTATTTATTTATTTATTTATTTATTTATTTATTTATTTATTTATTTATTTATTTATTTATTTATTTATTTATTTATTTATTTATTCATCCATTTATTTATTTATTTATTAATTTTTTTATTTGTTTATTTATTTATTTATATATTTATCTATTTATTTCTTAAGTAATTTATTTATTTTATATATTAATTTATTATTTATCTATTTATTTATTTATTTATTTATTTATTTATTTAGTAATTTATTTATTTATATTAAATGTTTATTTATTTATCTATTTATTTATTTATATACTTATTTATTTTATTTATTTTATACATTCTATTTATTTTATTTATTTTATTAATTTTACTTACTTTATATCTTTGTTTATTTATTTGTATAAAAAAAATAAAATAATTAATTAATTAATTTGTAAATAAATAAATAAATGATTTTATTTACTAATTAATTAATTAATTATTTATTATTTATTTATTTATCTATCTAATAAGTATTAATTTATTTATTTATTTATTACTTATTAATTAATTTATTTATTTATTTAATAATTTGTTTATTTATTTATTTATTTATTATATTTATTTACTTATTTATTAATTAATTTATTTATTTAATTATTTATTTATTTACTTTATTTTCTTTATTTATTTTATTTATTTTATTTATTTTATATATTCTATTTATTTTATTTATTTTGTTCATTTTACTTATTTTATATCTGTGTTTATTTATTTGTATAAAAAAACTAAATTAATTAATTAATTAATTTGTAAATAAATAAATAAAAAATTTTAATTACTAATTAATTAATTATTTATTTATTTATCTAATAATTAATTTATTTATTTATTTATTACTTATTAATTAATTTATTTATTTATTTAATATTTTGTTTATTTATTTTTTACTTATTTATTAATTTATTTATTTATTTTTTTATTTTTTTTTTATATTTTTTGTCTATTTATTTATTTATTTTTTTTTTATTTATTTATTTTAAATTACTTTTATTTATTTATTTTATTTATTAATTTTTATTAACTTTTTTTAACCAATCTATCTATTTTTTATTTATTTATAAACTTGTTTATTAATATTTTTATTTATTTATTAATTTATTGATTTAATGACATAATTACTTTCTTACTCATGCTTTTATTTATTTCTATTTATTTCTTATTTTTTAGTTTATTTTATTTCGCTTTCACTTCTATGACAAAATTTTTCTTTCTTAATTTCAATTATCCTCGCTGTTCACAAGAACCTGGGGACGGATTCCACAACGATAAGTTTTGAAGTGTACAAAAATTTCAGTGTTCACAATACACCGCACTTTTTCCAGTGAAAAATTGTTGACACTAGTTTTCACTATAACTGTCAAAATAATTCATTCTCAACGTTGCGGACGCACAAATCAAGAAATGAGCGCGTGAATTAGTGAACACTTCAAAGCTGATCGTCTCGGAATTCGGCCCCTGGATTATATTAAAAAAAAAATAATTAATATTTACCTTATACATTCATCTGGATATTGCTTGCAATCTGTTATACAACGAAATCTTTCCCAATGCATCCAACCCATGGGCGGAGTGCGCGCCAAGCCATTGTCCAGAGCCCACGACGTGACATTAAAACAGATTAGGGACACCAATAAATGTTTTAAAAATGAATGCAACATTTTTACGCGCACTTGTTGTTACTTTTCAATTATAATTCCGAATTGTCAAATATGTATGACTTATGCCCGTTGGCGAGTCCGAGCAGCGAATGAATGAAAATTTCAAAAAGCTACTACAATTTATATCACAATTTTGCTTATTTGTTTTGTTTAAAAGTTGAATTTTGAAAATGGTTTGCCTAAGGCGGCTGATAACAAAAATACGGCAAAAATCTAAATAATACAACAGCTAATAGCCAATAAAGCCACTACTAACTGTTTATATACGCAGTAGGGTGGCGTAAAAATCCATAACACTTGCTGATAAGTAGTTAATTAATAGTTATTGTTGCTTTGGGAATTTATTTAAAACAAATTGCTCAACTCAAATTTATCACTAGAGGTGATAGAAGTATGCTTCCGCTATTTTTTATACATATATGTATCAGGGTTATTCACGATGGTGTTCATTTCACTTTTGCTTAAACAGCTGATTTGCTTTAGGAAACATCTGGCAGCTCGATTTTAACTGCCGACCTTACCCTACGTCTACACCTGATATATTTTTATCATGACTACTGTCAAATTTCACATAGAAAAAATATCTAACTTAAAAAAATAAATTTGGACTTTTGTTATGATAAAAATATATCAGGTGTAGACGAAGGGTTAACATAGCATTTAGCTGAGACAAGTATTTGTTATAACAAAAGTTAAGCTTTTTACACAAAAACATCCTGGTAAAAATAGTAAAATTTGTTCATATCGACTTTGAGTTTTTAAAGGCTCAGTTACCCGACTGTAATGTAAAGTAACTGCAACAGTAGGAAACAGCTGATCGATATTGTTATGTGAAAAGTAATGGAAATGGTTATAGAGATGTAATGTAACGTAACCTACTTTTCATGTAAAAATATCGATCAGCTGTTTCCTACGTTACTTTTACATTACAGTACCGTCGGGTAAAGACTCAGTTACCCGACTGTAATATCAAGTAACTACAACGTAGGAAACAGCTGATTGGTAGGTTACGATACATTACATCTCTATAACCATTTTCATTACTTTTCACATCACAATATCGATCAGCTGTTTCCTACTGTTGCTGTTACTTTACATTACGATCGGGTAACTGAGCCTTTAGTTGTAGCTTAAGTTTCCCATCACATATTGCCATATTGAAAACATGGCAACTTTTTCCAGCAAATTTCGGTATGCCAGACTTTTTTTCGTAAAGAAGAAGAAGAAGCAGAATTGCACTGGGTTAAATGAAATAAAGTGCAATCAAACTACTCCTAATAAAATATTATATCCCAAAGGAAATAAATTCCAAGAAAATTAAATAAAATAAATCTAAAAAAAAATAAATTGTAAAAATAAGCTTGAAAGAGCTTATAAGAAAAGAGAAATATAAAAAAAAAATTAAAGAGAAAAGAAAATCTTAGTAGACTGATGTTAAGAAAACAAGAGTAGACCATTTCCGTGAAGGAAACACTTTTTGCGTACGTCCCAAGATCTTCAATGCAGAAATACATTAGAAGAGTAAACGTTGTTGGACAAATCACAGAGGAGAAACTCTCAATTTTTTTTTCTCCAAGAAAAATTATTAAGTAAGTCCGAAATTTTTGTCTTTACGAAATATGTAACAACAAAAAAAATTTGTTCAAATCAGAGCTGTTAAATTTCGATTACGATTAGTAATCAATTAGATTACATTTTAAAAAGAATTGTAATGATTATATAATTGCCTTCAAAAGAATTGCTGATAAATAATTGATTACGATTACTAATAATCGAAAAGTAATCTGAATTACTTAATATTACTAAAAATAATCAAGAAGAATCAAAAGTAATTAAAAAGTAATCCGACTACTTTCAAAGATTACTTTTTATTCTTAATAAATAATCGAAAAGAAGCAAAAGTAATCCTTAGAAGTAATCGAATTATTTTTTGATTACTTTTGATTCTTTTTGATTATTTTTAGTAATTTTAAATAATTCAGATTACTTTTCCATTATTAGTAATCGTAATCAATGAGCAATCGAGCGAAACTGAATATAATCGTAATTTAATCATTACTTTACCTTAAAAAAAAGTAATCAAATTAGTAATCGTTACGATTAGTAATCATTACTTAACAGCTATGGTTCCAATAAAATTAAATAATTGCCACAAAAAAAATTATCGTAAAATTTTCATACCGAATATGTATGAAATTTTTTGGAAGTTATTACATTCTTGTTTCCAAAAATTTGGAGTTGTTTCGCAAAATAGGGAAAAAAAATTTTGAGAATTATTTAATTTAATTTTTGAGAGTTAATTCATATCACAGAATGACAGTGACACTTAAGTATTTACTCTTAATTTTTTAGTAATTGCATATACTCATACTCATTGTAGCAAAAATAATTTGTATGCTCTCATATTTGCTTTCAACCAACTAAGACTATAGCCAATTCTAATACAATAGAGTAACATTGCTTTATTTATGCGCAACGCTTAAATACTTAATAACTCTATTTTGAGTATTGGGTATCAGTCATACTTATACTTTTAGTATGCTAATACTCAGAGTATGGATAGTTATTCGGAGAAAAAAATATACGCATAATACTCAAGAGTATTTACAGCGTAATACAATTGGCAATTTTGAAGCTTTTATTGGGCCTTATCTTGGTTGGCGTATTTGGGCTATGACGTTTTTTTTTTTTTCTTAGATTAAAGTATAACTGTTGCGTTGCTCTTTGATCTATTACAAAAAAGGGGTGATCAACGTAGAAGTACTCTAATCACGATATAGGGAATTGTTGTCTTATTAAATCTTCCCCGAAAATCACCACTTTGCACATAGCACATATTTTAGTGAAATGCCCCACTGTGCGGCGTAAGATTACACGATTGCCGCAAATACACCGCTCGAGAACATAATAAATATTAGTGCATTTTTTACATATTTATTGAGGCATGGTTGTCTATCAACCCTTCACACGATTGCCGCACCAGAGCTGCACAATATTGTTCTAGATTGTCGTATGGGGCAATAAATTGTGAAATCACACGATTGACATATAAAATCTACCAATAATTGATGTATTGCGCCAATCGTATGATCCTAGCTTAAAATATGCTCATACGCTAAGCAAAATCATTATTTTTGCATATTCTAAAAATTTCGTTTTTCCATCCCTGTACCGCTGTTTCGACTTGAATATCAGGGATCTTGAAGTGTTGGAAAGTGAAGTGTGTCACTGATAGCGCTGCTATTGTCAACATGCTTTTAAAGTGTTTGAATGCATTCAATAGATCTCAGATAGAGTTCTTTTTTTTTTTTTTTTGCTTATTAAAAAAATTAAAAGCTGCAAAAGAATAACTTTCAGCTGCAGTTATGGAACGCTTAACGAATGACGTTTATAAAGTTCTATTGACAGAATAACAACAATTATTTTAATAATTTTAACAAAGTTGCTTGCATATCCAATATAAAAATTATAAGTTAAAGTTTTATGTTCAACTATGCCTTGATTTGCTTTAAATTGCTTCCTCTGTTGTCAGCATTTTCTTTTTTTTTTATTATTTTACTATTCAAAGAATTAAACTACTCCAGGCTTATTTTACTGTATGTACTTTCAATTTTAATATTTCCTGCCTTAAAATTACAAAATTACACTTAAAGGCATGGAATGTGTTTTAAAAAATGTCTCTGATTTTATTGCTCCCGTTTCAATTTGATAATCGTACACAACTTCTGGACGCTTGACTTGAGACTAATTTTAAGCTGAACAATTTGAGTGCGAATGCATTGTTGTAAATATCAAGTGTCTTTGACTTTGTTGTAAAATTTACTTGAGCTTTAGGCAAAAACAAATAAATATACATATATAATTGCTGATAAGAATGAGGAGGCACTGTGTGCTTGAGTTTAAACTATTTTGTTTATGATAAAGGCAGGCCATGATTTTCAAGATATTTTTGTATAATAACTATTGAGTAAATTGGAGTTTATTTCAATAATATTTTATACTCAAGTTCATAAACCTTAGCAGTCCCACTTAAGAACTTGAAAAGATAAATGTTTTAAGATCACATCTGACGCACTTTATCAATGATATTTCACACTCTCTTACTCTCAATTGTATGTACAAATTATGTATTAAGCTTTAAACACATAGACCACAGCAGGGCTGCCGACTACAATCTGTCAATAATATAATACACTCGCTTATATGAAAACGATTGTATTGACGATATCACTGCGCTGCATCATACGGCAAACTTTTATTTAAAATGCAATACAATTTCGCTGATAATCTTTTTTAGTAGTAACCATGTTTGCAGCCCATATTTGACATTTATTTGTGGGTTATATACTTCAATGAAGCAGCTTAGGACATTTAAACTTCCACTTGCAGCGCAGTGATGCATTTACGAACACACCCACGGCTACACGAGCACGTTTGCATTCGCAGCCAACTTAGGATAATTTATATTTTTCTAAGCTTTGTTCATGATGCAGTTGCCGCTTCCGTACTAATAATTTAATAGCTAAGTAAACGATGACAATTGTGGCTAGTAGCATTCGTAGTTGTGTAGTCGGTAGCTTGCTGTCGAGAATGTGTTTAATGCTCTGCGAATTACGACTATAACTGAGAGCAATTTTCACGTGTGATGCTAGGAACACAATTGGGACGAACGACGAATTTCGTCCACGTCAACGAATTCGTCGATAAGAGTTCGCTGCGTAAATTCGTCGTGTGAAGCACAATAACGACGAATTTACGCAGCGAATTTCTCTCTTATATTTGATAAAGTTGGTTGTTGTGTGTACAAAGACAGAGAGTGAGAGAGAGAAAATTGTTTTTTCGTCGTTCGTCGGCGTACAAATTAGAAATAAATCTATCTCAGAATTCGTCACGCCCGAAAAATTTCGTTGTACGGCGGTGTTGTGTTCATTTTCATATGCACACATGTGTTTTATTTTTTATGACGAAAGTTCGCACCGAAAAATTCGTCGTTCGTCCCAGTTGTGTTCCTAGCATGATGCTGTTGAGATAAGTGACAGAGTTGGATATCATCTGTTGTTTTCACGTAAACCATTTTTTATCATTATTTTCTTATTGATGTACAGTAGTACCCAGATAAATGTTACTTTAGATATATTTTTTTAATTTTTTTAATACAGTCCTTAGTAAAATAATATATTCAAATATTAAATGCAAATTAAAAGAAGCATAATATACCTCCAGATATTATTATTAATAAATAATACAAAAAATTTAAATAAAAAATATGTATATTAATGGCCTGTTTCACAATAACGAAACGAAACTTTCGACTAAAAATTTATATTGAAAACAAAAACAAATTTTCATATTTTATTGTTGTTTTCAATATAAATTTTCAGTCGAAAGTTTCGTTTCGTTATTGTGATATGAGCATATGGGCATTTCTCCGAAAAATTACAATTTTTTGTCACGTTCGACCGCAAGCAAATAACTTTGTATTTCTGAAAAATGTGACTAAATTTTTCATAAAATTTTACCTAACGCCCTACACAAATGTATAAAGAAGTAAAAAAAAGTTTCGTTTTCTTTGAAAAAAACAGGCATATTTGCTTGGTGTCGAACGCGACAAAAAATAGACTTTTCTGAAAAAATACCCATATGATTTTTTTTTGTTTATTTCAAAAACTTTGGTATGAAGTCTACTGTTGAGTGTCTTAAGCAGGAGCGAAATGCATATAGAAGGTGCTTAACCAACAAAAGATGCAATATATCCTTAAAAAATATATACACTCCAAGTATGAATTTTCCCAAGATTTTTTTAACTTCCCTATCATTTTTTCGCGGGCAAAAAGTATCCTATTATAAAAATCCCCGGCTAAGTCAATACGGGAGAGAGTAAAACCCTTATAAGCTGTCTTATGCCTTCATTTTATTCTGCACTAAAACAAGAGTTCATTAATAGAAATTTAATAAAAATTTTATGTTTTCATTGCCAATAAGAATGTGTGTTGATATAAATATCAGTTTTTGCTTAAATAAAAAATCAAATAAACAACGTCATAATTCACAAGTATGAGGAATAACTTTATGCTGGGAAACTGGAGCTAAAACTGACCAGTTGCAGATGCCAATGGATTAAATTCCCATTTACCTATTATTTGAACTTAAAGAAGGCGTGCAAAATTTGGTATTTTAGTATTTTTTTCTGAGGGCAGAAAAGTAGTTCATATTTTTGATAAAAATTCCTACAACTGGAGGGAAATATAACGTTCCGGTGCTTAAATAAATGCTTGTACCATGTTTTACAGTATTTGTGAATTTTATTTTTAGACTTTTGTATTATTTCCTATTAAAATATTTGGGGAGAAAACTCTCCCTCATATTTGGAATACATACCTACTTTTTCCCGGGCAGTGTTTTCTCCCTATCCCTCATATTTAGAATACCTACTGTTTTCCCGGGCACTTTTTCCCCAGGGAAATTTTAATTCATAATCAGGGTGACCGATGACATTTTTCAAAAAGTGGCACCAAATAGGGGATTTATCTAAAAACAAGGGGGCAACATTAAAAGAAAGAGAGACAACTATACTAAATTTCTTATTTTTAATGTATTATTAAATAATTCAAAAGTGTCAAGGGAGTCGAAAAAATGGCAATTTGCCATTTTAGTTGGTCAAACGGTCACGCTGTTCATAATAGGAGGAATGGGAAAAAGGAAAAAAAACTCCCGGAGAACTATTATTCATAATTGAGCTGATATATCTTGGAACACTTCCCAACACTTAAATTTTAATGTTGCCAGATAGATAGATATTTGTTGGGTATTACGACTTATTTTTGCACTGTACAACACGGACAAAATAACAGTACTCTCATAATGCAGGGTATACACGATACTTAATTCCGTACTTTGCGTAGTATGAGTTGTAGTACGGGTTTTCAGATACACTTTACTACAAATCATACTAATTCATTTGAAAGAAAATTTTTAAGGCAATACAAACGCGGATTAATGAATAATGTGGTGGATTTATTAATAATAAGTGAACTACAGTTGAAAAGAATAAAAAAATAATGCAAAAACGTAAGGAGCATGTTGTAGAGAATGGTTGTGATAATGTTTCATGTTCTTTTTTTAATTAAAATATCCACTGCATAAAGCTAATTTTAAAATTGAGCCGCAAAAACGCTGCGTTTTTTAAATCAGCTCCTCATAAAACTAATTTCGCTGTACAACAGCATGATACATAATACTTATTATCGTACTTAGCGAAGCTCCGCCGACAGAAATATAAAATTTTTGATTTTCATACTACAAAGTATACTTCATAAGTACAACAGCATGATACACGTTACTAATTTCATACTTGTACGATTTATCTATCGTACGATTTGTAGTATCGTGTATACTCGCCATAACTGGTTGTGGTGTACAGCGTGGCCGTTTGACCGACTAAAGTGGCAAATTGCCACTTTTTCGATATATCGATTCCACTTTGCCACTTTTTCGACTTCCTTGCCACTTTTTTCCTACTTTTTTTAGGGTGAGTTATAAAAAAATAGATTAAAAATAAAAAGTTTAGTGTAGTTTTCTCGTTTTTTTTAATTTTGCCCCTTTTTTTTTTGATAAATGCCCTATTTGGTGCCACTTTTTGAAAAATGTCATCGGTCACCCTGGTGGTGTAGATAAAAAAATATACGTATAAGGGCGTTTTGAGAGTTTATTTTTGGATCTTATATAAAGGGAGGTTGTAATTTCCCCGTCCTTTTTAAGATTATTTTGAATCGGTTCCCCGATAGTCTGCATTAACTCCAGCTAACTCCTCAATAATCAATTGAGATGTATTTATAATAAAAAAATATTTTGCTGAATAAATGAAATAATAATATGGGATTATTAGTGCGTTAAATTAATTACATATAACAATTCCCGAAAAAGCATCTGTTGCGCAATATAAATCAAAAGATTTTCGATTTTATTCAATATATTATTCAATATTGTAATATAATATTCACATAAGCAATCTTATTGTACAATATCAATTATTGCACAATAATATTGCAAATGTATGGGTACCTTAAGTGTTGCCATATCTCACAGCATTAGAACCAGGCCTCGTTTTATTTTAAAAATACAATTTGATATTACTATTAATTTTATTTTCATAAAGTTATAGTTTAATAAGTACATAAGTATATGTATGTATGCATGTGAAGGAGCTTAAAAGTTCCAGCTTTCAAATCATAATTAAATTTGTTTGCAGTCTTTTTTGTTTTAACCATTTTAAATTAAAATGCATATCAATTCAATGTCATTCATTGCTGTCTTTTATCTTGCTTTATTTATTTTTTTATTTAAACTACCAAGTTTTTATTTCATATTATAAACATTTACTTACATTCATACATACGAGGGTGGTTCGGAAACTTCTTAGCCTATCACAAAAAGCGCGGTATAAACAGAAAAAAGTTAAGTGTTTTGGAAACTTCCATCTCTGCTATGAACACATGTTAAATTTTGTTTCGATCTGGCAACTCCTTCATATAGAAACAGGTGTTCACAAAAGACGCATCCGCGATTTTTTAACAATGGAAAAATTAGAAATGCGTGGTGTCATTAAATATTTACATAAAAAAGGTTTATCGGGACAAGAAATTCATAATGATATGGTGAATGTGTTAGGTGAAAGTGCTCCTTCATACGCAACAGTAAAAAATTGGGTTGCTGAATTAAAACGTGGTCGTACAAGCATTGAAGATGAACCACGTAGTGGACGTCCAAAAAGAGCAACAACAACAGAAATTGTAGCCAAAGTGCATGATATGGTATTAAATGATCGACGAATAAAAGTGCGTGAAATAGCTAATATCATGGGTATCTCAAATGATCGAGTCCATTTAATTTTGCATGAAAAACTACAGATGAAAAAGCTTTCTGCAAGATGGGTGCCGCATTTGTTAACAGTCGACCAAAAACGCATAAGAATGAACATTTCTCAAGCTTGTTTGGATCGTTTTAAGCGAAATAAAATGGATTTTAAGCGTCGTTTCATAACTGTTGATGAGACATGGATCCACCACTATACTCCAGAGACAAAAGAACAATCCAAACAATGGACTGAAGCTGGAGGAAGTGCCCCAAAGAAGGCAAAAACAATTCAATCGGCTGGTAAGGTTATGGCAACGGTTTTTTGGGACTTCAAAGGTATTTTATTGATTGACTATCTGCAAAAGGGTAAAACAATAAACTCAGAGTACTATTGCAACCTTTTGGATCAGTTAAATGTAGAAGACCTTGAGGAAAACTGTTTTAATCATGGGATAGAATTGCTAGAAAAGCGTTGGACTAAGTGTATTGAAGTTTCAGGAGATTATGTTGAAAAATAAAAATATTTTTGAAAAACTAACTATTCTCTTTCATTGATAGGCTAAGAAGTTTCCGAACCGCCCTCGTATGTATATGATATGCTCGGAATTACCTATAATTAATTAGTGCAATTGTTGCCCCACTTATGTTCGAGTACGCTTATATTGGCAATAACGAAAGAGCGGCAACATAAAAAACCAACAGCCTGGAAATTTGTATTAATTAAAATTGTAACTGAAAATATTTTCAATATTGTGATATCTTCCATGCGCAGGCATTTGTTGTTATAGAACAGATATCAATAATCATAATTATTATTTATTTGTAAAATGAAACAAACAAGAATGCATGCATACATACATACATGCACAGTCGACTCAAGGGAAATTAAAAAGTACTATATGTATGTATGTATGTATGTACATAAATAAAATAAATTTGAAAACCCATAAAACTAAATTGTGTCATTAGTTTGCGGCAGATCTTTTTGCTGTTTTTAATTATGCATTCCTCTGCGAGTGTAGAAAGAACACAGTAAACGATTTACATTGAAAATATGTTTCAATGAAGGTTAGAATTTTGAAGGACGTCAATCAGCAGTTTATGGGGACACATGTATATGTGTGTAATTAACACACGATATGTAATCTTGAATAACTTGGTAGCTGTAGACTACGGTATAGATATCGAAATTGTCTAAAGTATGTGAAATTAATATCACCTAGGTTAGGAAGGGTGGTGGGTAAGGGGGGGGGGGGTGCGAGGAGTGTAGCACCTGCAGACCTTTATGTTCATTATGAATTTCTTCAGACTTCCCTCCTTCCCTGACTCAACAGTAACAGTGTACACATTATCTGTCATTTAGCACTTCATGCCCATGACGCACCCACTGATACCCTCCAGTTTACACTCCATGATAAATTTTAGATCCCCTTGAAAATCTGAGGAGTTGTAGCATGGGGCGATGACACATAATATGTTCCAATGTTTCTGGCTCCCCCATCACCATCACATAGCCTGAAAAAAACCTGTATGCCAGTTTCCAATCTGCTGATCGTTGCTCTGACCGGACAATGACCCGTCAATACTCCTCCTGTAGAATTCTCTTGTTCGTAATCCATAATAGTTCGCATTTTGCTCTAGGTCAAGGCTTGACCATTAGGCCCGTGATACTCTGCAATTCTAACTTTTAGTATGGTGTTTTTTAAACAGTAATTCTCTTAGTTCAAAGATATTTTTTCCAATAACAGAAGTGCATTTTAATCTTTAATTGGTTTCGTAAGTTTAATAAAATTACATACATATGTATGTACATTAGGATTCCCAAAATATTTTGGTTCTAGCATTGACCATCCGTGAGCTGGACCATTTTTAAAAATACGTAGAATTTGTATGAAAACCCGAAACGAAAATATGGATTTAGTGAAATATCTCAATTAGTAGGTCGCAAGTGGTCAAGTTTTATATACCATTGGTTGCTGTTTCAAAAACTCTTTTCGATGATACCAAATTTTATTTATGTCGTCTTGGAGCAAAGTGCAAAAAAGTTCGAAAAACTGAAAAAAATACCTTTTTTTAAAATGGCCCAGCTCACGGTTGGTCAACGCTAGAACCAAAATATTTTGGAAATCATCATAAAACATATCAAGCTTTATTTTCAGAGGAGTAACAAAATCACTTTTTTCTCTTCCATACAAGTTGAGTCGCTCTAATGTACATACATATGTATGTACAGTGGAATCTCTCTTGAGAGGACACTGAACGGACCATTGAAATGTGTCCGTACAAGAGAAAACTAAACATTTGAATGGAGCCCTGCCGGGACCTGTCAAAAGCGTCCGTCTAAAGGGGTGTCCGCCTATAGGAAGAGTCCGTTAAGGGAGATTTCACTGTATATCCAAAAATGTATACATTTTTTAAAAAACTTACTTATTATGAACGCAATTGCACGGTCCCTCGTAGTTCGTCATAACTGAAGTTATACCACGGTATAAATTTTTGTTTTTCAATAAGAACATAGTACATATAGTTACCTTAATATAGAAACGCCATAACTAATTGTTTTTTTTTTAAATCGGGCCTTACTATATTAAGGTAACGATATGTACATATGAATATTTAAAATGAAAAGTTTTTACTTTATAATTAAAAGTAGAAAGTAAAAAAATAAAAATTAAAAAATTGATAATTATTATATATGGGTATTTCCACAGTCAGGTTACGTAATTATGACGTTATGTCATCAAGTAATTAAGCTAGTAATTTAGAGCCATGCTTTTCGATTTGTTTCTATATGTGACAGCGCATAGAGAAAGGGACCTAAGGGTAAAAAAATCAATTTTCCCTTTTTTTTTCGATGTGGACAACATCTGAGCATCGAATGAGACCGATCCCATGCCCCAAAAGTGTTCCCTCCCAGAGATGTGCGTGTCTTATGAAATTGATGGTACACCAAAGATACACGTATGTATTTAAATCTTTAAAATGGCTCTCCTGAACAAAACCGGTTTTTACCCTTAGGTCCCTTTCTATTTTGCGCGTCACATATGTATTTTATTAAGTGTAAACCAATATAAAAAATATATAAAACATACGTTTTTTAACAAGCTTTTTTTACCAAGTGACTTTTTTCTGTGGAAATGCCCATATAGTAGAGAGAAAAAATATTTTTTACCTATGAAAGATTTATAAAACAGAATTCCTTAGGAAATGTTTGCTATAAAGCCTTTATAAAATATTTTTAATAAATAAGGAAGTATGAATATGAACGCAATTCACTCTACAAAAAATGTATTGGTAACTTTTTATGCAGAATGTCCGTACATATTTATATGTATTTTAAAAAGAGAACAAATCAGTTACATATCGGCATTTAATGAAATTAACGGAAACGGATTTTTCTCTTGTTATTACCATATGCATAAAGTTTTCCAGTTTGTGAAACAAATCGCAAAATATATCTAAGTGGCAGCATTGAATCTGCTTAAAATATAAACTGCATTACCATAAGGTTAGCTCATGAGTCGACAAACGCTGCGTTAACATATCGTCGGTTGGTTATTGATTTGAGGCACAGTATATTCAAAATACATTATGTCTGCAGCGAACCAATAACTAAGCGACGATATGGAAATCTATAATATTATTATGCCCTAGAAAATAAATATTCAACCAATATTTATGCTATTAATCCTTGTCATATCTGTGTATGATTTTAAAGTCTTCCAATTATAAAACTATGGGTAAAGGTACCCCCAATACCAGCACTGGTGCATGTCTGTCATTCGTCGAAGCCAATGTGGCAGCACCATTTATCACGTGAATATCTCTTTTTTTCTCATTCTTCTTTGATTTGTCATTTCGTGTTAGAAGAAAATATTTTTTGTATGTTGAGTTTTCTGGTCTTGGCGAATTGGTTGTCGATTGATTTCTAAAGCAAAAAATAGTTTAAAAGCATTTACTTTTTGCTTTTTCTGCACAAAATCGGTTTTAATAAACGCCATAGTGCTTTTGCTATAAGAATAATACAAATAAAGCCAACTTGGATTGCAGTTTGCAACAAAATATAGAGAAAAATGTAAGTGCTAGTGTTAGGAATAAGAAAACACAAAAAAATGCATGCAAGTGATGAAAAAGTGCTCATTGTGACGACGTAGCAGCTATTTAATAAAAATCCTGAGGAAAATTTTAATTTATTAATTGGCAAAAGCTAAGCACTCAATAAAAAGTGAAATTTTATATTTAACATGTTTGATTCTTGCAAAATTGTCCATTAAAACACCTGTTAAGTGTGCTGCAAAGTGTATATAGGTTGTGAAACCTTGATGAATCTACGTTATAATAAAAATTTATGTTGTAGTTTGTTTTCTAGTTTATGTAAATATTCTACTTTAGTATAAAGAAATGATTATGGATGGGAGATTTTCTGTTTGGAAACCTCTTAAACATGCGCATCCTTTGAGAAAATCTATTTGAATTTGAGGCTTTTTTAAACACTTTTCATTTCATTCTGTGTGAAAAATATCTCAAGAACCCGTGAGTGAAAAATATATCGATCCGAACTGTCATGTGATTTGTCATCAAACAGCTGACCCCAAGTTAAAGAAATTCACCATGGTTGTAGATGGTTGGAAGAAAGTCACCATTAAGAAACGGCAGAGTTGCACCAACACTGTGTTGTAAAGTGAATTTGTTTGAATTTTGTGACGGTTATAAAAAATAAATTGCATGCAGCAGTAATTACTTTTAGAGAAGATATTTTATTTTTTTTAATAAAATAAATAATTGCGATGGCCTTAACTTGCCTCTGGAGGGAATTACTGTCATTTCTATTTACATTTTGTTTCTTATATTCCTGTAGTTGCTATTTTTAGCAATATGTTGTAGTGCTGGAATACTATCGATATTTTCGGCTATCGATATCTATCGATAGTTCAAATTTCACTATCGATATTACTATCGACTGAATGTTAGTACTTGAGAAAGAAAAATATAACTAATTTTTCATCAGGTTACAGGTAGTTTTTTTATCACTTTATTGAACGTTTATAGTCTTATGTTTATTTTAATATGTACAAATGTATCTACGAACGTTAATTTAGGTGACGGTTTTCCAAAAGTTGTGCTGATGTCAGTTAAAAAATTTTTATAGCATCTCATGTTTTCAAAACTGCATTTTAAATACTATCGATATCGATATTTTTTCCTATCGATATTTTCGATATTTGAAAACTATCGATATTATCGATAGTATCCCAGCACTAATATGTTGTACATAGTATGCACATGTGTTTGAAAACACTCCCTCTTAGTCAATATTTTTTCTTTAAATATGGGCCATATCTCGTGGTTATCTAGCGTGTCGTTTCTATTTCTTATATGTACATACATATTTCAATAGAATATAATATAAGATATGAGATCGTAATTTTCCGCTTTATTAGCTATAATTAATTTTATTCTACAGTTTATGTGATAGTCTGGTGTGGGAAAATTTATATGTAAATGCCTCAAGAAATTTTTCCTTGAGGTAGTCTTCCATAGAATTGTTCTTATTTTTTACTAAATGAAAAGTGTATAAAGAGCAATGGAACATTTATTTCGAAGTGCAAGAAGTCGTATTTGTAGAAAATATGTGTGTATATTTTATTCTGCATGATAAGGATGCTGGGAAAATTCATTTCAATTCTTATCTTTAAATATTTCCTTAGAATTTTTCTAATTTCAATAGAATACTTATAGCTATTTTAAGTCTGTTGATTTTAATTTCTTAAATAAAATTTAAAACATTCAAAACATTTACTGACTGCGTACTCCACTTGATGTGTTATAGAAAACTAAGCGGAATAAGAAAAGCGACACGTGAATAATCTCTATAATATACTCTTGTTAAATAAAAATATCTTTTATAAATTTAGCAAATTTTTCTTCGCTTACAATTTTATTGAGTCATACATCCTATGAAAAATGTTCACACATATGAGAAAAATCTATAACATTTTTCTTTCCTTATCGTCAAGTTTGTTTGCTAACCATTATGTACAAGCTTTTTACTTATGTACATATACTTTTTATGATGTTGATAACAATAGTTAAATGACATCAAGCAGGAAAATCGAACAGCAAAAAAAAAATACTTAAAGTTACTCATTGGAAAAATATGATAGACAGCAGGATATTGATGGGAATAAACAACAAACAATAGTTAAAAATATCAAAATACAATGAACGTGGAAAAGAAAGGGCAATAAACTTCGAGTGCACTGTGAAAGGACAACCAACATTAAATGACAGCGTACTGTTGAAAGATGACAACAGAGAAAGCAATTTAAGTTTCAATAAGGAAATTAATGATTCAATGATTTAATTACAAAACAAATTAAAATTTTATTTTAAGAGCAATATTTTGAAAACAGTTGTAAAATACTTTGATTCGCTAGGAGGTTTTTTTTTGTAATTAAATATCTTTCTAGTACTTACGAGATTTCGAGCTAAATCTATCTGCCTTTTGCTAGATTCCCCATACAAAAAGGAAATCTACTTTGTCTCGATTAAAACTACCCTGCAGAAAATTTGGTGACAATTGAACCAAGCGTACTCGTCGTAGGAGTTGAGAAAATGGGAGTGTTAAAAAAATCTCGATTTAAAAAAGAAAGAAAAAGATAATGAGTTAGGCGGTTTCTATATTAAGGTAACTACATATGTTGTTTAATATTTTCTATATGCTGCATTATGTTAATGCTAATTGCCAATTTATCACAAAATTTCCAACCAAATTCTTGAAAAAAAAAATTTGAATTATATGTATAAAATCTACCATAAAGTAATTGAGAATTACTAAACATCTTAAAAGCTAAAAAGCTTCAACAGACATCACAACATGCTTCATTATAACTCGTTCTAGTATTGTAGATGAGTCCACGACCTATCAAATAATATAAATATATATATATATAGAGGTAAGGCAAATTTAAAATTTTTTGAAGAACTCCTGAAAACTCGAACTTCAAGAAATTCTGAGTATGCACGTTTTTAGAGAAACACTTGAACATTAATCTATGACCAATATTATCCACCAACATTGACTCCCAAAAAAAAGTGCGTATTCTTCAGAAAATACCAAGTTGAAAACTTGGCAATACGACTATCTAGTTCAATTTCATGCTTTTCAGAAATAGATTCATGGGCAATAGTAAAGGAGGAGCATTACTTTTTTCCGTCTGGATTGCCTCATTTACTGGAAAAGTCTTTTAGAAATGCATTATAGCTTAACAGAGCTGTTAAGACACTAATAAAGCACTGTTGAAGCACAAAGTTTGTGTCAAGGGTTATAAATCTATACAAGCACAAACTTGAAATTACGACGATTCCGACAGAAAATAATGCAGTGATTATTTTAAAACTCTTCATAACATGTTAATAATGAGAATTGTATTCTACAAATTAGCTGAACTAGGAGGCACACAGGGAGTTGGATAGTTAAGCAATAACTGCACTTAAAAAATATTTGGATTGAATTTGTATCAGTTAGATTTTAATTCAATAAAAATCGAATAAGAGATTGGAAATTTCAAAAGCGGGATGTCTGGTCGGGTTATCTACCCGAAACTGAATTCCGTAGCACCATAAAGGTTTCAAAAGTACATTAAAAGTTTACAATCTAGACTGAGGATTGAATTTCTACTAGTTAATCAGCCAATGTATCTGAGTTAAGTTAAGTTTCATTTGTGTTAGCTTAGAGTGAATGTGGTGTTTCCATGTAAGCCGTCGATCAAGGTGTATGTTCAGGAACAAGTTGGGAACAAGTATCTCTTTCTGCATAGGGTAAATGTTACCTGAACACATTTTTGTTCCGTTTACTTTTATTCTATTAGTTCATCCATAGTTCAATAGGGCACTATTACGAATATTATGTATTATATGTACTACGAATATTTTTTTTGCTTAGTATGTCTATATAAGAAAGACTCCGATAGGGCATGTATTATGTACTACGAATATTTTTTTTCTGGTTTAGTATATACATATATAAGAAAGACTTGACTGGGAAAGACAATGAATCGATATAAATGGAAAGTGAAGTCAGTCTGGAACAAGTCTCATAACTATACTTGGATATTAACCTAAGCTTAACTTGTACATATTTATACTTTTGAAATATGAGTGTCCCTGTGGTCGAGTGGGTAATGTTGCACAAAAAGCATACAGAGATGTCCTGAGACGGAAGATAATTGCAAATTCTAACCTCTCGCTCACACCTAGCCCTGTGTCGTCTATAATTTTTATTTCGTAGTGGCACAAGGCGAATGCAGTATCAGGTGACCTTATCAGCCCGGCTGATTATCAGCTGTTGATGCCAAATTGAGCATTTTGAACCAAAATGTCAAAATTTGCTTGGAAATCTTCTGATAGATTGGCTTTGTAGCATAGCAAACTACGTGTTGTTTTTAGTGTTGTAAAATTGTTGTAGGGAAGAGTTCACCTGATACTGAATTCGGCTTGGTAGTGGCATTAATTTCACGTAAATATTTTCATTTTATGCTTTATGTCCTCATTCGCTATGCGTTATTTTGTAATTAAAAGTTTAAAATTAATATTTATGAATCAAAAGCTGAAAGTTAAAAGAAAAATTTACTTAAAAATAAAAATAATAAAAAAGTGCTAGTTTTCGTTGTTACAGTTACGAGCAAGGCACATTCACAAGGTAGTAGCGGAAATTCAGCTGAGCTATTTTTTTTTCAAATTAAAGTTCATCGGAAACTTCAAAAATTTTTTACGAAAGAGAAATTAAAAGAAAATGTTAAAAAAATTCAATATTAAAAATATTTTATTAAAAAAAATTCTGTGAAAACAAATTTATAAATATGAAAAAACTATTAAAAAATTGTGAGAAGTGCTAAACGTTGCAAATGTTGTTAGTGGTAGCTGCCGCGGAGAAATATTTTCAAAGTTATGTGAATAATTTTTATTATTGTTATGTTAAACAAATTCTATTTTTGAAGTTTTTGATGAACTACAACCCATGTTGTTTTTTTCATTGTTGTATTTTTTCATTGTTTTTGTAATCCTGATACTACCTGGAAATGAATCTGCCTTGGTTACGAGTACATACATACATAAATGTCGGAATGACATTTATATATACCCTGCAGAAAATTTGGTAACAATGACTTGAGAAAATGATAGTGTTACGAAAAGTAGAGAGTTGTGTATAGTGAAAAAAGGACATATCCTGTAAATGGTTACATATTCACCATCATCGTGATGTATCGTCTTGATCCTTTGTCAATTTAATTGGGACTTGGTCTAGTATTCAGTGTCTAGTATTCAGGTTCTATGTGGTTGGATTTATTGTTCCCTCCAATGATACCGCCAAGTCACTCTGGAACAAGTCCCGTAACTATACTTACATATTAATTTAAGTTTAACAGATGGTTTATACTTTTGAAATATGAGTGCTTCTGTGGTCGAGTGGGGGTAGTGTGCAAGCCTGTCACAAAACCAAGGGAAAAGTGAAAAAATCCATGTGAAAAATATTACTCACGATAAGGGGAATCAAAAAAGGGAACAGATTTCTGGCGAAAAATTATTCACGATTGCAATTTGGGGAAAATGGCAAATATCTTAGGGGAAAAACTGTTCACGATAGGGGTGATTATTCACGATAAGGGTAATGAAAAAAGGCAACAGATTTCTGGCAAAAAATTATTCACGATTGCAATTTGGGGAAAATGGAAAATATGTCGAGAGAAAAACTGTTCGCGATAGCGGTGAATAACTATTTTATTAAGCTTGAGGTATTTTTTAAATAAAATTAATTAATTAATTGTGTGTCTTCATCAGGTGATTTTTATTCAAAACTTTCACCTGATGAAGACGCAAACACCCGTGTCAAAATATTGTTTATACTCGTAAATCAATATTGCTAATTTTATTTAAAAAAGATCTCAAGCTTAATAAAATAGTTATTATGTAATACTAAAAGGTCAAAAAAAAATTTGCTAGGATCATTTTGTTAATAAAATGTTGAAATAATTCAAAAGAATTTCTAATAATGAAATTTAACTCATTATTCCAATATATTTCTATAATTTTGAATCTCTACAGGAAGTTCTCCAACTTTGCAATTTAATTTAAAATTATTAAAATATTCTACATTTTACCAATTTCGATATTTAATTCATTGCAAATTTCGCATTTTTATAATTTTCGAAATTAAGTTCGAAGTTTCTTAAGAAAACATTTTTCCTTGTGAACAACAAAAATTCTTTTAAATTTATTTCCATATAGAAATTAGTATTGTAAAATTAAATATTTGTTATTAAAATAAAAGAATTCTGCAAAAAAAAAAAAAAGACTTCAATACAAAGATCTATCTGATAGAACATTTTCGAAAAAAAATTTATAAAAAGTAAACTCTTTCCAAAAAATTTTTTTTTAATTTGTTGGTTAAGAAGAAGTACGTGAAATATATAATTAAATTTTAATAGGCGTGTCTCCGCCCATTTTTCAAATGCAAAATAGTGCGTTTTTCAAAGCTCAGGGTGTGTGTGTTAAGTTTTGTAAACGTCCTTTACCGAAGAACCACTTAAAATAAAATATAAAATTTTACTAGGCGTGACTCTGCCCATTTTTTTAAATGGAAGATTGTCGGGTATGTTCTGTATTCCACGTGAAATTAAAAGGTGTGGAATTGCCATAGAATTGTTGTTGGAAATATATATGTATTTATAACAAAAATTCGATTACATAATTTTACGTCTATTTTATAGCGCAAGCTGTGTGGTAAGTTTCGTAAAAATCGGTTTAGTACAACCATGTAAAATATAATAATAAATTTTAATAGGCGTAGCTCCACCCCATTTTTCCAACTTTAAAATTGTGTAATTACAAGAACCAAAAGTGTTTGCTTTGTTTCGCAGCAATCAAATAAGCAGAATATCATAAAATTAAATATATATAAATTGTGGGCGTGCCCCTTCCACTTTTTTTTACAATGAGACCAATTGGAAGCTGTACCCTCTCTGACAAAAAATATTTTTTTATGAAGTAACAATGTAAAAAAAAAAAAAAAAAACAGACGAATTGATAACCTCCTCTTTTTTTTGAAGTCAGTTAAAAAAAAGTAACAGAGATTAAAAACGAGTTCTCGTGGTAGTAAAGAACAAACGACAATGGTAAGACTGTTGTAAACATAGAGATGGTAACTTTGAGCCTTCATTACAAAACACATGAGCAAATTGAAATGCAATAAATCAAACCAATTCACATATTCCATTTGCAATAAAGTGTCGCATGTAGGGCAGACATCTACATCAACTGATACCACACACAGTGGACCAAAACACAGAAGAACGCTGATGAGGAAGGTTTAGTGGCCTTCGAAAACGGCTGGCTGTTCCGTTCAACTATGTGTTGTTGTCAGAATATTTACAACTAACTTTGATGTTATTTGTTCATTAATAATTATCACATGTAATTTGGCTTAAAAAGCGTTACGAACATTAGCCTGTTCTATTCATAAGAATATAGAATAGTTTTTCTGATTAATCGATAAAAATTCATTTATTATTAACTTAAATATGTACTCCCCTGCCGTAGTTGTGTTAATTTAAATTAAAAGCCATTAAACAACTTTTTTTCAATGCAGTTCTTTTTTTAACCCCCTGTGTCCTTCTTACACGCAAAATAAAATTTAAAAAAAAGGAAATTTTAAAGCTATTAATATTCATGCATGCGCTTAGAAAACTGTGCTGTTATACATATTACAAATTTTTACAACACAAATACTCGTACATAGATATGCAAGTACATATGTATATGAAAATAGTTTTTTTGCATCAATATAAATTAGTGTTAACATGAGCAAGAATGTAAGACGCCAAATCGAGAACAAAATACCAAAAAGACGCCAAATTGAAAACAAGAATGGTGGCAAGAAAACTCCATTGGGTAAATCGTTTACAACAAATATAAAAATACCACATACAAAATATGGTTTGGTATTAAATTGTTGAAAAAATAATGCAACCAACTCTGTAAAAAAAATTGTTTTCAGCCTCCACTCACTCACGCAATAAAATGTGAAAGTTGGGGTGTAATCGTTGGTTTCGATAACGAGCTGGGGGCGAATTGCGGCTCTCGTTATCGAACGAAATTACGAAATATTTCGATAGAGTTTATATGGAAATATTTTAAAATTTCGAATCGTATCGAATGCCATAATTTGGCCCCCTGCTTCTATCACGTTCTTGCAGTTTGAGATTATAGCATGCGCTATCGAACAATGTAATAAAATGATTCGATATCGTATGCCATAGTCTCCAACTAGATCCCTGCACGCATGATTATTTGTGGTTACGCAATTAAGTACATATGTATGTATGTAATTCCCTGATTCTTTCAAATATTCGCAGTTGTAGTATTTATAATAAGTATTTATAATAAGTATTACGAACATACCCTGTGTTTCTTGGATATTTGGCTTAGCCCTTTATTTTTGCTCCAATATATTTGGAGACATTTACAAAAACACAGCTGAATGAACTAGATATTCCGTTTATACTCAATAAATCTGATACAATGCATTCATACTTTTGGGTAACAAAAATACTCGTACAGTTTTTTTTCTTACTTCTTTATTACTACTACAGCTTATACAAATACAATTGATGGTATTGATATTTCTTTTTATTTCCTCTTTGTTGTTTTTTTTTCAAAACCATTTGTTAAATTTTTTGAAAGCATTTCCAAAAAAAAAATATTCCTTATTTATAAAAATACAATACACTGCTATAGAATTTCATCAAGGACTCTCGCTTGCTTCATGTTTCTAAATTGATAAAAAAAACTAAATATGGGTAATTCCATTCTGGCGTTACATGCCATTTGCACGACAAAAGGTTGAAAAAAAAAGTTTTAAAATTGTGTTTGAAAAAATTTTTTCTTACATTTGAGAAGTGATTAAATAGGTCTATATTCAGTGAAAAAATTATAACAATCACACCTAAGGATTTCAAGATATTCGCAAAATATGACCTGGCGTTACGTTACAAAAAACAGAAGTGGGGTTTGACTTGACTAACAAAATTGCTTAACTCTGCGAATTGGCCAAGTATTTTTATACAAAACTTTTTTGTTAGGACTTGGACTGATATACACTTATTTTCCAAGCTTCTAGATTAAAAAATCTTTTTCCCCAAGAAAACAAATCTGTTGGTGAACTTTAAATTTGTCCGTCATGGTGGATTTTTTTTTTGGAAGTGCCCATATATATTTGCTGCTTACTTTCTGAGAAGACAGAAAGTCTGTGCACGTAAATCGCACTTCTAAATCATAGATTTGAAAGTGAATGTCCTTGCCTGTTAGAAGAAAACAATCGCAGTTTCTTTTTTCACTTGCCAAGAAAAACAAATTGTGTGCAAATAAAAAAAAAGAACGAAATATATTTTATATAACACACAACAAAGGAGACAAACAGCGAGTTCATTAAACTATTATTCTCTTAAAAAATAAAAATAATAAATATTGTAACCAGCGTGACCATATTAGCTTATTTTGAGCTAAATTTAGCTTATTTGTTTCAGATTTAGCCTTAAAATTTTCATTTAGCTCTTAGCTTTTTTTTAGCTTTTTTTAAAAACTCATTTAGCTTTTTTAGCCTTTTTTTAGTCTAAATTGCGTGTTCTCTAAAAATATATTAAAAACATAAACAACTTATAAAAATTATAATTTTTTAGCATTGTAAAATAGTTTACAAAAAATACAAAATGTAAATTATACGACAATTTTATAACAGAAATGGAAAGAAGAAAAATAGTAGATAATGGCAGAATGGTTAGAATTCCAATGGAAAAAGTTAAATTCATATTAGTGGCCAAAACACTTTTTGAGTTTTTTGGGTATAAAATGATTTGACTTGAGATGAACGTTCATTCAGCGGCATCAATTAACTTAAAACAAAAACCTGAAATAGCCTTAAGCCTGGATAACACTATGTACCGATTTTCGTCGGGCCACCTCAATAAAGTCATAAGTAATAAGCCAAAATGGCATTATTACTCAATTAATTCTGGAATAAGCCTATATGGGCTTATTACCAGTGCAGTGTGGCGCAATTATGTCCTTGCATTTCAAGTAGTCGATAAATTAGAGCAAAATCTTTACTTATGACTTTATTTCACTGATCTGACGAAACTCGGTACATTGTGCAGATAGTGTGATCCATGCTTTACCTTAAATAGAATTAATTCACTTAAAAAGCTTTCGTATTTTAGTATAAATGTTTTTACATTTTTAAAAACTTTTTAAGATTATTTTGGAGAAGTTTTTGTTTTGTTCTTCATTAAATCTAAAATATAATTATTAATAAATAATTTCATTAAGCAAATATTCTATATGTATAATAAAAAAATATGTTTGTGTAATATTTAACGTTAGTTTAGCAATAAGAAACTATTGAAAAGTGATCAAAGAAATGGAAAAAAGTTTAGCTTTATTTTCTAGCGTAAAATGTAACTTTTTAGCTTATTTTAGCTTTTTTTTTAAACGTGATTTAGCTTAATATTATTTTAAAATCTGGTCACACTGATTGTAACACAAAGAAGGACAAACAAATCTTATTTACAGCAATCTGTGAGTCATTTTCAATAAATATGTATGCAATTATCCAATATGCGGGTACATACAAACATACATACATACATACATACATGTGCACATTGTATATATGTATGCAGTATATATTTATGTTTTTTAGCTTTAAATAATAAATCAAACTCGAGTGCCCGTTCCGCGATGACGAAAAAATAACGTTCGATCAATATAAATTATATTGGAAACAAAAACATAATTGTTTTTGGGATAATATGTAATAAGAGCACATTAGGCCTCATTAGCTTATTATAAATAATTTTGCAAAAAAAAACCGATTTCAATGCAAAGATCTGGGGGCGAATTACGGCATTCGATACGATTCGAAATTTAAAAATATTTCCATATAGATAAACTCTATTGAAATATTTCGTAATTTCATTTGATAACGAGTGCCGTAATTTGCCCCCTGGGCTCTAATCGTCGCTTTCGATAACGAGCTGATTCGATCACGTTATCTAAAACGACCCCTGACAAATAGAACAATTTCGAAAAAAATGTTGGCATCAAACTGGAAGTACATACATACATACATACATAAACTCTTTCAAACAAAAAAATATTGGAAAATCTGTTGGTTAAGAAGAAGCACGTGAAATATAAAATAAAATTTTAATGGGCTTGCCTCGGCCCATTTTTTAAATGCAAGATTGTGTGTTTTTCAGAGCTCAGGGTGTGTGTTAATTTTGTAAAAATCGCTACAGTAGAACCACTTAAAATAAAATATTAAATTCTAATGGGCGTGACTCCGACCATTTTTTCAAATGCACGATTGTGTCTATTTTAGAGCTCAAGATGTGTGTTAATTTTGTAAAAATCGGTACAGTAGAACCACTTAAAACAAAATATGACTCCGCCCATTTTTTCAAATGCACGATTGTGTCTATTTTAGAGCTCAAGGTGTGTGTTAAGTTTGTAAAAATCGGTACAGTAGAACCACTTAAAACAAAATATGACTCCGCCCATTTTTTCAAATGCATGATTGTGTCTATTTTAGAGCTCAAGGTGTGTGGCGAGTTTCGCAAAAATCGGTTAAGTAGAACCACGTAAAATATAATTATAAATTTTAATGGGCGTGGCCCTATCCGTTTTTTCAACTTTAAATTGTGTAATTACAAGAACCCAAAGTGTTTGCTAGGTTTCACAGCAATCAAATAAGTTATAAATTATAAAATTAAATAATAAAAATTGTGGGCATGTCCCCGCCCACTTTTTTTAAAATAGCACCAATGGGAAGCTATACCCTCTCAGACAAAAAATAATTTTTATAATCGGTCTAAAATGTACCGAGTTATGAAGTAACACCCCCCCCCCCCCCAAAAAAAAATGTTTTGAAGTCGGTTTAAAAATACAGACGAATTGACAACCTCCTTCCTGTTTTTTTTTAAGTCGGTTTAAAAGAGATCATCTCTAACAAATTTTCATATTTTTTTGTTATTTTCAATATCTATCAGTTGTCGATCGATAGAACATTTTCTTTTGTCTTTAGATTTCACAAAATCAAATGATTTAATTTGCATATATGATGAGTCATTCTTGATATTGCACAGTTCATTTAATGAAGGAGGGAGTATATTTTTATTAGACTTAAAAAAACACGCACACAGGAAAAGCATTTGCAATTTCCGAATAAAGTAGAACTTGGTTATGACGACTGCAATGTTAGTTGTAATGAACTAATTCCAAATGCATAATGTTTATTTTGTTTTCCCCCATTTACACGTTTAATTGCCAAAAATTATTAGAACAAGCCTTTTATGCTTCAGCTTAGTTTAACACAAACATATCGTCACTCTTTTCACTAACCGCCCCAACTGACATTTTGTTTGACTAATTAGTTAAGACCACAAACAACTAGGGCCCTATGTATTAGAAAAAAACTGGCATGAAGTTAGCATAAGTTTGTCTGTCTGCTGGTAGCTAAGTTCGTCATAAAAGTGTTTCACTATATAATTTGCCAGACAATACTTATTTTAGTCTGGCCAACAAGGATGATTAGATTTTTATTTACCATAATGAAGTACGAGTATATCATTATAATATTATTATATGTACGAGTATATTATAAACATTGACGCAAAGAATGATTAAATTTGATTTAATCGTAAATGCATTAGTCTTGTTAAAAGTTAGTTTCCTTTGAACAATAGAGTTGTTTTATAAACAAAACAAAAAAGAAGCAAACAAAAACTTACTTGGTAACCACCTCCATCCACCCCATGGGTTTAGGGTGAACCGTAAAAGAAGTTAAAAGTTTCAATGAAATAAGAAGGAAATCATTTAATAGCCCATTCAGGCTGACACGAAATTAAGTAATTTCAAGCTCAAATTACGAACGAAATGAAAAGTGTTTATGCAGGTACTGAATAAATTCTTTGTTACACTTATAAAAATTTTTCTTTCAAAAATTTTCATAAATTTAATCATTTTCAATCTTCTTTAAATTCAAAATTATTGATGAAAGAAAAACAAAATAACCTCTTAATAAAAATTCCGACATTTTGAATTTTGAAAGCCTGACATTTGATTCATGATTAGCGACCCCGAAAACCACTGAATAACTAATTTCAAGGAAATCCAATAATATTACAAAAAGTAATTCGCCATATTGGATCCGCCATTTTCAATTTTCAAAATCTAATACCAGATTCGCAATCAACGACCCCGAAAATCCCTGAGTGGCGAGTTTCAAGAAAATTCAATAATATTACTCGTACAAAAAGTAGTCCGCCATTTTGAGTTTTCAAAATCTAATACCAGATTCGTAATCAACGACCCCGAAAACCCCTGAGTGATGAGTTTCAAGAAAATCCAATAATATTACAAAAAATAATCCTCCATAGTGGATCCGTCAGTTTGAACTTTCAAAATCTAATACCGGATTCGAAATCAGCGATAACAAAAACCCCCGCGAAACGATTTTCAAGCCATAAAAGCGTTCAGGAGCATAACTTATTTTCTGAGCATAGGTCCCTTTTAACTTTCGTGTCACATATGCTTTGTATTGTCTTAAATTATAGGAAAAATTGCCTCTAGCATGTTTGTATTGTCAAATTAATTCACCATTTAGCTTTTAGCATATGAGTACGTATGAGTAATATTGATGAATAATAGTTTATTGCTCATGTTTTAACCACTTTTTTTGGCTTGGGAACCACTGTGAAAAGCAAGCTATGCTATAAAGATGTTGCACAGTTATGCACTGTTAACATACATACATACATATGTATATAAATTGCTATTATAAATATCGCAATAATTTTCTTTCTTCTTTAAACACATTTGAATTCTTATACAGTGGGCCCCAAGTACTTAAAACATTTTACTATCTATACCACGTAATTCTAATGCAGTTTGTTTTCCACAAAAATAATTGAATTGTTTATAAAGAAATTAAATTGGTGTTAAATTGATTACTGAATATGATGGAACGAAACTTTTGTTCAGTCCACCCTAAAAACTTTTGCCGTCAAAGCAACCACTATTTTTATTATTATTATTTTCGTTGTGCTTTTTTCCTGCTATTTTTTTTTTTTTTTTTGGTGAGCCTTCTTTCTATTCTTTACGCTCAAATGTAAAGTAGTGTATAACAATAAATTTCAGTTGGTTTTTGGCTCTGCAAATGGAAACAACATTCAATAAAAATGTTGAGAAATTATCGTGATATAGACAAAAAATGGAAAATTATAAAAATTCCTAAGAAATATTTGTAAAACAAAGAAAGTGTTACCAAAAAATAAAAAATTAAAATACTACTAAAAATAAATTTCTTGATATTTTTGTGCAAAAATCTTTTGTAAAAAAAATGTTAAAAACTTCTAATTTTGTATATTTTAATAATATTGGTCAATTTCGAGAATTAATACTAACAGTCATTTATAAAAGAGTATGTGTCATCATAAGTATAAAATTTTCTTTTCAAACATTTTATTCCATATGTTATATTTTTCTCATACAAGGCAAATAATGTGTGTTGTTGGTTAATTGCGGTTATGTGGCACGAGTGATTATTGTTCTTGGCCTGTCAATTGTATTTTAATTAAACATGAAATTGTCGCTTTAAATAATTAATATTTACTATTGATTTCAATAAGTTTGCAACACTTCTCCTCCTATTTAACTATTGCATTAATCGTGGGAGAGTGTGGCCAACCCAAATGCAGGCGATACAACCACATGCCTGCATGCATACAATATAGTGGAAAATATACATACAAATGTATGTGTGTGTGCTTGTGTGTATATTCATATATAAAAACAAGAGAATGAAAGTGATGTCAAACACTTACACACACACACACATTAATCAATTTATTATTTACCATTGATGTTTGTCACAGTGATAAAGTTTATATTTAATTTCCTTCCGTTTTTTGTTTATTTTTTTTGTTTTTGTTTTTTTTTTAAGTCAATGTGAAGGACTTACTTTGTGCCCTTGAAATGAAAAAGTGTTGAATTTTTAATTTTAATTTTGAAAATAAAAGTTTAGTTTTTCACAGTTACCGTCTTTAAAAGGAAGCAATGAATAATGAAACAACACAATTTCACTCACTCGTGTCCACCAAATAAATAGACACAAACCCTAAAAAAAATTTTAAATTCCAAAAATCAAATAATAGTTTTAGTGAAATTGTATCCACCATAATATTCCTAAAACTAAATATCAAAATTTGTAAAAAGTTAATCAAATAGAAAAGAGACATTAATAAAAGTTAAAATCTATTATTAAAAAATATGTTTGCTAAAGAAACCTGTCATAATTTTTTCTATGTACATATATTTTTCTTGTTGTTTTCATTTATTTTTGATCGCCACAACTTCTGATTGCGTTTTTTTTTTGTACAAAAATAATTGCATTTGTATTGATTTTTTCTATGTAATTTTGAAAAAAAAACTTTCTTATATCGCTTATTTACTTCAAAAGTGTCACAACTCAAAAACAAAAAAAAACTAATTTAGCAAAAAACGCGTTTAAAGTTTGCAATTTATATACAACTCGATGAAGACATGAAAACATATTCTTCTCTCAGGATGTACAAGTACAAGCTATTTAGATATATGGAATTTTTACACAAGATCAAATACGAAATGACGAATTATTTTACATTATTAACTCCAAAAATCAAAAACAAAATTTTATGAGTTATGACACTATAGAAGAAAATGAACCATATGCAAAAAAAAATTTCAAGAAAATTTTTTACTTTGCTTTGTTTGAAAGCATTATTACAAAAAAAATGATTAGTAATTCTACAATGATGATCTAATTTTATTGAAAACTGATATACATATTGCAGAAATTGTGAATATGATAACTTTTTTATGTATAAAATTCGTTTTGGAAAAATTGTTTATGCTAAATGAATAAATAACAGAAATGCATTTATTTTAATAACTTTTCCATTGCATTTATTTTTATTTTTTTACAAAACTTTTTCTTAAATAAATTGACGTAACTAGTAAAAATTTCCCAAAATCCAAAGAACAAAAAATTAACTTTCATAATTGGGTGCCCCTGTGGCTGAGTGGCAGCGATGCTAGCCTCTCAGTCCAGAGGTTGTGGGTTCGATTCCCGCCATAGACCCTGGTTGTTTTCCGCAGACAAGCTTATCGCTTCGCGGGCTGTGTTGTGTTAGTTTAAACAAAAAATTTTCTTATGTAGTTTTTTTAACGTGCACTACATGATGCAATTATACAGGTGATTGAATAAGGATTTGTTGTACAAAAATACGGCTACCATAGCTGTCTAAAGAACCGAATAAACGTCAAAAGCACAAAAATAATTGCACCAAAACCAAAACAAAATGAAGTTTTTGACATTCGTCAGCTACAAAAGCGCATAGAGCAAAAAATTATCATATGAAATAGGGCTACCAACTATAGTTAGATACGCCTTGGTGCACTATTAGCAGAAGTAACAGTGTTATATGTACATATATCGCCATCTGAAAATAAAAAGGTCAGATGTATACTTTTTAGTTTTTAAATGTAAATTTATTATAAAAAAAAATAATTAATTAATTAAACTTAAGTTCTATTATGATCAATTTATAATAAATGTTGGCCTTATTTTGTTAGTTACGCCCTTTTTGGATTTAATATGACGATATGTTGTTACATTTCAATGTTTCGCCTTCAAAATGAAAAAAAAAATATATATATATTACCAGCACCTGCAATTTATGTAATTAGTTAATTCCTTGTTATCTACGTAACCCAAAATCAATTTCATCAAATATGACGTCTACGACAATTTAACGCAAAACCGTTCATATTCATTTGTATACCCAATACACATTTAAGGGCCGAATTCGCAGTCTTAGTTTAACTAATAGAGATGGTTTAATCAATGATATACATATGTACATATGTACATACATATATATTAATGTATGTATGAAACTTAATTAATTACTGCCGTATTCTAAAAAAAATTATTTAGGCTTCAAGTGTAACATACAAAACAAAATTTTCATAGAATACGACCGGGTATTCAGCAGATTTTACTCGAATTCTTTTATTCGGAAAATTATATTCAAATTATTCTCATTGAAATGATGTCACTCCAACAGTTTTATTTGAATTAAAAAAATTACTCGAGTACAAGAGAGACTTTCTTTTTTCAAACTATGTACAAATGTACATTTTATTATAATTTTATGCGGCAAACTAGGTTCGAATTGATTTTCTTGAAATGATTTGATTCGAAAGTTTTATTTAGAAACGAATAATTATTTTCGAATACATCATTTTATTTCAATAATTTTATTCGATTAATTTTATTTAAATAATTTTATTCGAATAATTTTACTAGAATAATTTTACCAGAATAATTTTATTCGATTAATTTTATTCGAATAATTTTATTCGAATAATTTTACTCGAATAATTTTGTTCGAACATTTGGGTAATTCAGTTCAAGTTACATACTATGTATATTATAACGTTCATCACAAAATTATATGCTCCACAGAGCACATATTTTGTGGTTACTTTAATGAAATGTGATTTTCAGAATGTGTCTGTCTGTATGAATATTCTGCACTAATGTAGCGATATCTACATACATACAATACAACATACATACATATATACATATATTTTTTACCAATTATTTATTTATTCCATTCTCATACTCCAGAAATCAACAAGATGTCCGAGTACTGGCTTATCTCAGCCCCTGGCGACAAAACCTGCCAGCAAACTTTTGATACCATGAATAATCTTACCAGCAAACAAAATAATTTATGCAACAACTATAAATTTCATATACCCGATTTGAAGGTATGTAGTTTATTAAAACGTTCTTGTTGCCAAGAAAAATTTCTGATATTTCATGTTCTATTTTTTTTTTAAGGTTGGTACTCTCGATCAATTGGTGGGTCTTTCCGATGATTTGGGTAAACTTGATACTTATGTTGAGCAAATTACACGCAAGGTAGCCGTGTATTTGGGTGAAGTTTTAGAAGACCAAAGAGATAAATTGCATGAAAATTTGCTGGCGAACAATAGTAAGTGTTTTGATTTTTTTTTTTGTATTACAAATAAATTTAAAATTAACTTGCGATAGCAAGCGAATTCGATTGGTATGTTTTGATATTGTTAAGTAGTTTACTAACTAATTTTTTCATAATGTAGACTTTTTCTGTAGTTTATATATAAATATATTTATGTATATATATGTACATGCATATACATATGTATATAAATATATGTATATGTAGGTATGTATATATCTTTTAATTTGAGAATGTTTAGAAAACTTTTAAACAAAACTAACAAATGAAAATCAAAAACAAAAATGTTTAACCATATCACTTTGATATATATTTTTTTCTTGATAATTTTAATTCCAATAGTTTAATACCAGAGACATTTATTACATATGAATGATCGTTCCAAAAAGACTTCAACTATTTTTGTTATTTTAAAATCCTAATAAAACTAACTCGTTTATTAATTTATTATATTAAACTATAAATTTTAAGATTTAAAAACTAAAAGTTTTTCAATGTGGAAACATTAGGGAAGTTTTCTTTTTTTTTCCTTTTAGTTTAATATTTTTAATTTATTTTTTATATTATTTTATATAATGTTTTGTTATAACTTAAATTTGAGTTTTTATTATATGTTATTATTATTTAGTTTATTTTTTTTAATTTAATTTCATCCGCACCTTAATCATTATAACATTATTTCTCTCTTTCTCTCTCTCTCTGTCTTTTCGAAAAATTGTTTCAAACTCGAAAAGCTTAATAGTGGCTTTAAAAAGAGAGCGAGAGCGAGAGAGAGAGAGAGAGAAATGGCTTCTTATAATCTTCTCTGTTTATCGAAATTGTATTAAAATTATAAACCGTTTTCAGTTATCTGTGAAATTGTGATATTTTTGTTTGATTGTTTTTATTTGGTTTATGTTTAATTTAAGTTTTTTTTTGTAATAAACCTTAATGTGAATATTAAAGAAAAATCCTAATAATAGTAACGAAAAAAAACAACAACATAAACAAAAACACCACAAACTTTAACACACATAACAAAAATTTACTATTGTATAAAATCAAATATATCATAAAAAAAAATAAATTATTGAATAGATTAATATAAAATCGTAAAAGTAAAACGTTTTCGTTCAAATGTTTAACTTGATTGATTTCTTAATAACTTTTCTTTTTCAAGTTTTTCTCGAAAAAAAAAATTATTTTTATTAAGTTTTTTTTTCGGATACTACTTATTATTTCAATTTCAAATTAAAGACATTTACTTGCTCGTTATTTTTCAAAAGAAACAGAAAAAAAATTGTTTTTCCAGAACTTGTTGAAAAAAAATTCCTTTAATGCTTTTATGTTTATGTGTATTAATACTTTCGAGCTCATTTATTATCTGCTTTAAGTCCTACACTACACTACACTATGCAAGAGAGAGACACGAGGGGAAAAGAAAAGTTTTTGCTCCCCTCGTCTCTAGCAATAAGACTTGCATAGTGTAAACCAGGACTAAGTAATTGCATACATACTTAATTTATTTTGTATTACGAAGAATACAAATATACATACATTCATACATATAATTTTTAAAATGTGAAATAAAAGTTAGTCAAACACTTCTTTTACACTGACAACCAGAACACTTTATATTCAATTAAAATAAAAATAAACGGCGCCTTTTTTTCCCAGTTCTTTAACTTTTCTTCAAAAAAAAAATTTAAAAAAACGACAATAATAATTCCATTAATCGTTTCGTTTTCATGTTACGTTTTTATCTTCGTTTTTAGTTTTAAACAAAATTAATTATCAAAAAAAAAAAATTAGAAAAAAAAACATTGTTCCATTTTAATTTTTGCTTTTTAGTTTTCAATGTTTTCTATTTATTGGAAAACAATTAGTTTTTAAATCATGTATATCGAACTTCTTTCTATATAGTTTTTAATTACTGCCCATAATCAAATATATAATTAAAAAAAATTAATATTAACAGGAAAAATGAAATATGAAACTCATACATATAATTCTTGCTCATTTTTTTGTATGTGTTAAATACTTTTCTTTTTGGTTTTTTCTTTTGAATTTTGAAAAATAAGTTACAGAGAAAGAAACCAATCATGAATCCCTTTATTTCTGTCTAAAATAAAAATTAAATATGATGTTGTTTATGTGTGTGTGCGTATGTGTGTGTTAATTAGTGTACATAATTTGTGTGTCTTTAAAATTTTCTGATAATTTAATTTTCTTTTATTTAAGTTGCATTCACTTATTTATAATTCATGATAATTGTTTTTTTTTTTTTTTTGTTTTTTAATTTAATTGTATTCGAATTAATTTGAAATTTCGTGACAGTTTTCAATATTTTGCTTATTAAGTTAAAAATTTTGTTGTTTGTGTCACAACAGAGCCAACATAATTAAAAGAAACACCACGCTTTTACACTGTGATTTATTTACTTTTAACTTAGAATTGTTTGAATTGTACTTTTATGTTCCTTAAACAATTTTTTATACACTTTAGTTTTTTTTTAATTTTTTTTATTTAAGTTGTTAAAAATTTGTGCAGGTTGATTAAGCAGGGCTAATTTTAGTATAAATACAGTGATGACGTCATAGCGTCAAAAACAGGCGTATGTGTATTTAACAAAGTGGTAACTTATACCCGTATTCTAATAAATTGTGACAAATTTTTTTGTCATACAATTTTGTCAAGTTTCTTGTTATATATTTTTAAATAAAATTGTGATGGTATTCTGTTGTTCCTATGACAAGAAAAAGCTTAAAAAGCTTTTTTGAGCTTTCAACATACTATGGTGAGATTTTTGTCAAATTGAAAACTATATTTATTTATTTAAAAAATAATAATAATAATTTGTTATGAACGGAGAAGAAACGTATTTTTTTCATGACTGAGAGGTAGGGGTGGAAAACTATCGATGGCACTATCGATAGTATCGATAGTTAATTTATTTTGTGACTATCGATGTTTTATTTCTGCAATCGATTAATACTTGAAAACTATCGATAGTTTTTAGTCACTATCGATAGTAAATGGTACACCACTAAAGGCAAAAAAATAGAAAATATGTTGCTTTTCATAAACAAAAATACCTGGATGACCGAAAATTTCTTCTACTCATCACACTTATTTATCATAAAAGTATTTTAGTTTTGTTATTTATTGAACAGACAAATAAAATTCAATTTTACTTTGTTTTGTTTAAAAATACTGTGTTTTGAATTTTTAGTGTAAATAAATACGTAGATTATACGAGAACCATACAACTTCGATACTATCACGATAGTATCGTCGATATATCGATGGTTTTTCTAGCTTTCGATAGTCTTGAAACGATATATCGATAAAGTTTTTCAAACTATCGAAAACTTTCGATAGTGACACTATCGATAGTTTTCCACCTCTGCTGAGAGGGGTTATCTTGCAGTTCTGTAAATGAGTAAATAGCAAACGATGGTTGCACACTGTAAATTAATGGCGGTATTCGATGTTTGATGCAAATTGTCTGGCGTAAGTGCAAATGCAAAATATCGTAGTTTTTTTTTTGGATTGTGTGGGTATATTGTTGTTGGATTTTAAAGAAAAGCAACGATATTATGCATTTACTCTTACGCAAAACAATTTGCATCACACACCGAATTGCGCTAATGTATAATAACGTTATGCAACAAATTAGGACTTTTTGAAAAACATGCGGACTGGACAGTATAGGTTCGATAACCCTACATGAGAGTAGTAAATCCCTCTTGTTACATCTTATGCCAAAAAAATTATTTGTTGCATTTTATTTTTGCAAAAATTAAGGAAAACATTTTTTTCACTTTTTTCAGAATAACTAGCAGCCACTTCTAATTTTTTGCTAACAATATTTGGGCAAATTGTATTTACGGTAAAGCTGGACAAATTCTATGATATGAACGTATCTAGGTGCCATATTTACCTCTTTAAGACCACTTTATACCTTAAAAAACTTAGTTTCTTACTTTTATAGTATTTTTTCCTTTTTTTGTTATTTTTGCATTACTTGTGTTGCAGATTTTAGTATATACTATTTTAAGGCTTTGATGTCGCTTTGCCAAATATTGGTAGTGGAAAGTTATCAGTCTTTGTAAGCGATGCTGGAAAAAGTGAAAACAAAATATTCTTTCTTCTATTAAAAAAAATGCTAGCAAAAAGTGCAAAAAATGTGTTACTGAAGCTTAGTAGAGATTTTTAAGGTAAAAAGTGGTCTGTATGAGCTACTAGCATGCCTAGACACGTTCAAATTGTATTAATATATTCGCAAAAGTTGTCCAGTTTTACCGCAGCTACAACTTTGCAAATATTGTTGGCAAAAAATCAAGAGTCCCTGGAAGTTATTTTGAAAAAAAGTGAAAAAAAAAAATCCTTTACTTTTGCAAAACAAAAAATGCAGTAAGAAATAATTATTTTTGCATACATTTTTCAATAATCACGCTTTTTTTCTTTAATTTTCACAACTAAAAAGTAAATCAAAAAGAAAATGAATACAATTTTATTTTGTTATGTGCTTTTCATAAGGTGACAAATTTGTTATATTTCTTTCATGACAATATTTTTCAGAATACCAAAAATATACAAATAGTCATTCACCTCAGTTTTGTTATAATTTTGTCATTGTCACAGAGGTTAGAATACGGGTATTATAATAATTTTTAACACAATTAAAAAAAAAACAGAATATGTACATGTAGTTTTTCTGCATTTCTCGAAAGGAAGGTTTTTACTGAAGGGGTTTTCGTCCTTAAGTAAATTATTTATTTTTCGTAAAGAGCATGAAAAGCACCGTCAACAAAATATTTTACGTGGTTAAAGTTACCCCTAAATAAATACCTTTTTAGAAAATCTTACATACATATATGTGAAATAAAGTACCTTTTTCTCAAAAATGCCATTTTGGTAATATTTAATTTTTGGAAAAATTAGCCGTTTTGAAAAAAGTACCGCCTTAAAAAAGGTGCCTTTTTGAAAAAAGTAGTTTTCTGTAAAAAAGTACCTTTTTGGAAAACAGTATCTTTTTGAAAAAAGTACCCTTTTGAAAAAAGTTACTAATGTGAAAAAATACCTTTTCGAAAAAGTACCTTCTGGATAAAAGTGGCTTTGGGAAAAAGTACTTTTTTTGGAAACATTACGAGTACTTTTGCTCAGAAGACTTTTTTAATTTCATTTCATTTGTTTATTCATTATGCATGTATACCTAGCCTATGGGTCATAGTCAGTCACATCATACTACTCAAACTTCTTTGAAAAAGTAGGTTAGGAAGGATGGTGCTATACCGCACCTCCACTCGGAGATCCAATTGGGTCCATTGTGATTTGAAAAAGTAGCTTTGAAAAAAAAAACTTATTTTGTAAAGAAGTACAATTTTTTTAAATGGTCATCGGGAAAATTTTCTTTAAAAAAAATTGTGAGCATTTTTTTTTAAAGTACCTTTTCTGGAAAAAGTACCATTTTGGAGAAAAAAGTACGTTTTGGAAAAAGTGGATTTTTTTGGAGAAAAAAAGTAACTTTCTGGAAAAATCACCTCATTGGAAAAAAATAAATAATTTTGGAAAAAAAGTGAATTTTTTTGAAAAAGTAACTTAAGTGAAAAATAATCTTTTTGATAAAAGTGGCCTTGCGAAAAATTACTTTTGCTCATAAGACTTCTTTGAAAAAGTAACTTTGGAAAAAAACTTATTTTGTAAAGAAGTTGTACAATTTTTTTTAATGACCATTTCGGGAAAATGTTCTTTTTTTTTGAAAATTGTAAGATTTTTGACAAATTTGTCCCTTTTTTTGAAAAAAGTACCTTTGTGAATAAGTACCATTTTGCATTTTTTGGAAAAAAGTAAATTTCTAGAAAAAAATACCCCATTGGAAAAAATATCTTTTTGAAAAAAGTATCCTTTTGAAAAAAGTAACTTATGTGAAAAAAGATCTTTTCGAAAAAGTACCTTCTTCATAAAAGGGCTTTGGGAAAAAGTAATTTTTTTGAACAAATTTCTTTTGCTTTGAAAAAGTAACTTTGGAAAAACTTATTTTGTAAAGAAGTACAATTTTTCTAAAATTACCATTTCGAAAAAATTTCCTTTTTTGAAAAATTTAAAATTTTTCTGTTTTTGAATAAAAGTACTTTGTGGAAAAAGTACAGTTTTGAAAAAAAATCACCTTTTCGGAAAAAATTACCTTCTTGGAAAAGGTTCCTTTTTGAAAACAAGTACCTTTCTGGAAAAAACTACCTTTTTGGAAAAAGTACCTTTATGGAAAAAGTACCCTTTTTAAAAAGTATCTTTTTTGAAAAAACTACCCTTTTGGAAAAAATTATCTTTTTGGAAAAAGCTGCTACCTTTTTGAAAAAAAAATACCTTTTTGGAAAAAACTACCCTTTTGGAAAAAATTATCTTTTTGGGAAAAAAAACTAAATTTTTGGAAAAAAGTAGCTTTCTGGGAAAAAGTATCTTCTTTGAAAAAAGTACCTTTTCTGAGAAAATTACTCTTTTGAAAAAAGTAACTTATTTGAAAAAGTATCTTTTCGCAAAACTACCTTCTTGATAAATGTTGATTTGCCAAAAGTACTTCTTATGGAAAAAATTGCTTTTGCTCATAACACTCCTTTGAAAAATTAACTGATTTCAAAGGAACGCTTTTAAAAATTGTACGTTTTCAGAAAAAGTATATTTTAGAAAAGTTACCTTCCAAAAAAGTACTCCAAAAGTAAGTTTGTGGAATAATATGTATAATTTAATTCAAAAATAGTTTTGGTTTGCGAAAAGTTTACAAATCAAATTTTGGATACACGTTTATTTGTAAACCAAAATTATTTTTTATGAATAATGCTTTATATCCTTAAAAAAATCACTGTACATATGTAGCTCTCTTTGAAAAGAATAAAGTTTGGGGGGTTAAAACGTGCTTTTTAAAGAAAAAAATATTTTTCTTCAATCAAAAAGTACCTTTTGGAAAACATTAGGCAGGAGCTAAAGGTTCAGTCAGACGTGCAATACCATAATGCCACAGCCATTAGTGCTGCCATAACCATAAACAGCTGTTTGGTTGTCCTCATTTTGTTTATTCATTTCAAAATTGAAACAACAAATATGTGTAACCACTATGGCTTTATTACTATGGCACGTCTAATTTAAGCTTAAATTCAATTGGTTTCAAATACAGTGTTGCGCATAAGTTTGTTTCGAACAGCTGTTTTGTATGATTATGGTTAGGTCATGTTCAAGGTGTATTTAAACAGGTGGCAGCGTTACTTCAGCTGATAATTTTTTGCTCTATGTGCTTTGTAGCTGAAGAATGTCAAAAACTTCGATTTTGTTTTGGTTTTGGTACAATTATTTTTGTGCTTTTGACATTCTTCGGCTCTTTGCACAGCTATGGTTGCCGTATTTTTGTATAACAAATCCTTACGCAGTCACCTGTATAATTACACCATGGTCATGTTTAATTGAACCTTATGAAATTGAAAATAACAAAAAAAGTATAAAATATGATACTTTAAAAAGTAATTTTTCTTTTTTAAAATACTTATATTGGCATACATACATATTATGTATATAAATGTAAGAATATTTTCATTTTATAGGAAGTTATAGGTTAAAATGAAATTTCCTAAATTAAATTTTCTACTCCTGGTAAATTTATTTCTCGTTTTAAGTCCACAAAAAAAATAACATATGGCAGAAATTAATGCTTTTTAGATTTATATCTAAAGATACAATCTTCTTGAATTATCACCCATGTATTGCGTGTATTTTTATTTAATATTTAAATTTAAAAAAAAAATCCAAAAAAAAAATCCCAAAAGGTCCTGTTCCGCCTGATGAATGTACCATACACAACAATACTACCACTACACACTCCGAATTGACGGCAAAGTCATCAAATCTTTCCAATAGTCGTGATACCACAACAATATCCTGTTCGGCATGCCCTGCGGGAAGTTGTTTAAATTTTTCCACAACTGAAGAATCTGAACGTGATTATGATTTATTGTCATCATCTGTATCGCCTGAATGCAACTGTGATTGTGAATGTGCCACACAAACGGCAAATGCCACAACTAGTCCTACACTTACCACTTTAAATGCCTGCTCGTCCTCCTCCTCAGCTGCATCGGCCTGTAATGCCTCAGTCGATGATCATCAACATTTTTCTTTTTCCACATCGATTGCAAACCTCAAATTACACACTTCTCCATCCTCATACAACCACCAGCAGCGTCCATCCCAACTCCTACACGAGGACAATCATTTTCCACCTTCATTAAATAATGACGCCTCCACATCGTCGTGTTGTATCTCATCTGCCATTTCGTCTGCCAATGTCTGTGCTACCGGACCAGCTACTGCTAATAGTTCATACTTATGTTCCTCGCCGGCTCCTGCAGCAGGAGTAGTAGCAAACAATACCCTTGCCTGTCGCCGCCAATCCATTAACAAATTATTAACTACATCACAAAATAATAATACTTGTAGCATAAACAATAACTCCACATACACAACAATGACGATGCTTTGTGGTCTAAAGAATAAAAGCTCATTCGCAACGTCATCACCTCCGCCATCTTCAATCGCTCATCATCATTCGTTCTCTAGTTCTACGCGCGGTTTAGCTGGATTTTTTTGTAGTAACAGTAGTCGTTCCTCATCAAAAAATGATGTTAATGAGTCCACAACATCGCCTCGCCACAACTTACAACAGCCACACAATATTCAGCAACATCAACAACAAGAACAACAGCATCACCAACAACACCTTCATCACAACCATCAGCATGACCACCAGCAGCAACCACATCAATCTAATAATGATAATAACCAACATAAACCATTGAAAAGTTGTGAAAGTTTATCAGATGTAAGTGACACATTTGATTGGTGGTTTCAAAAACACAAAAGAAATTCCCAGAAAAAGTGCAGGTATATAAAAATAAAGAATACAAAAATCAATTTGAAACTGAGAAATCTGTAAATAAGTGCATTCATTCATTCATTCATTAATCATTTCATATTTCATTACAAACTTTCATTAGATTATATTTTTTTATTATTCCTACACCAAAAAAAAATAGAATTCGAATTTACACTTGCCGAAAATAAAATTATTGATTTATCTTATCTATATATAGTAGATATATAATCTTTCCAAACCTTAATACATTATCCAAAACCTAAGAAGTTGCAGTTTAGTCTTTGCACACACACACACACACTGCAGTGTGGTCCCGAAAAATCTTCTGTGGTAATGATCAAACGAAATTCCAGACTCCCTTTAATGCTTATTATGGGTACCTCTGTGGCTGAGTGGTATCGGTAGCCTGTCTGTCCCAAGGTCATAAGTTCGATTCCCTCCATAGACCCTAGGTGGTTTTCCGCAGGCAAGCTAATCACTTCGCAAGGTTGTGTTAAAAAAAATGTCAATTTTAAGGGATTCGCTATCAATAGTTTTCGCAGTATGCTTTGTAACTTCCTTGGCCTGTTTGTCTGGATCACATATCAAAAGATTTAACTGCTCTAATTGAGACAGAAATAGTTGAACAACATTAACATTGTATTAAATATGGATTTGGAGAATATTACACTGACTCACGTTCATTTAAACTAATTTTCGAAAATAATTTCGAATTTTCGAACATGATTGCTTATGTCTTGTAAAATCATAATGGACCTAATTGGGTCTCCGAGTGGAGGTGCGTTTTTAGCACCACCCTTCCTAACCTATGTCTTGTAAATATTCTATATTTTTTTGACATAGAAATTATGTCGTGATATTAGTTGGCCCCTTTAAATAAATGATGTGCTAAATTAAATTCGAAAGCTGTAAAAACAATTCCATAATAATTATTTAACATACTTTAGAAATTCTATTCTACTTAAATTGCAAAATTCTAAGTAGCGAAAAAAAAACTTTGATAAATAAAAAAAATGGAGAGCAGACCATAATAATTTTTTTGTAGTACAAAAAAACGTGACCTATTTCGTTTGTGTTGAAAAATATTTGCTAAATGCAATGACGTATAGTTTTTAAATGTCGTCATCGCGCCCATTTTTCATTACAAATTTTTTTCATGTGAAATTTAATTGATATTTTTTTTTTTTGCAATTCTCTTTCATTCTTAAATGATCTTTGAGGCTTAATTTTGTGAAGAGGCAGCCAGTTCTTTCCAGTACTTTCAGTACTTTTTGCTCTGTAAAAAAATAAATATAGGATCTTTCAATAAGAGCGAGGTTTCATTTTGATATTTAAAAAACGAGTATTTTTAAACGAAATCATCTGAGGTTTAATCGTCGCTTTCGATAACGAGCTGATTCGATCACGTTTCTTCAGTTTGAGATTATGGCATTCGATATCGAACCATATTATTACATTATTCGATAGCGTATGCCATAATCTCAAACTGAAAAATGTGATTGAATTATCTCGTTATCGAAAGCGACGTTTAGACTCCTGTACGTGGATTCTGTAACTTTTTGCGAATCGAAAATCGTAATATTTATCTCTATATTTATTCGTTTGTCGTAACGATAATGTGATTTTGTAATGTCTTTTTTACGATATTTTTTAATCGCCATTTAAATTTATACCATGTGGCATCCCTGCATACAAAATGTCAAAATAAGCGGAAAGCACAAAGAAGAATTAAAGAAAACCTAAATGAATTTAAGCTTATTATTTTACTTTTTTACTTCAACCGGCAGCGAATATCTCCCCCTCCCCCCACCCCCTTAACACAACACTGTGTTATGTGTGAACAAATTTAAAAAAAAAAATTTTTGTCTGAATGGGTTTGTCTGCAGTTTGGAGCCATAATCTTTTTTCCGAAATGGCATGGGACATTCCCCCCCCCCCACCCATCCCAAATTGCTTAACTCTGTCATTTGTCAACCCATATTAAACATACTTTTATAATTTGGTTTGCTTGCTGTTTGGTCCTAAAAATTTTTTTAAAAAATCGGTGGGAATATTTTCTCTCCCCACCCCTCCCCACACAAAACTCTTTCATTTGTAAACCGATTTTCAAAATAAACTTCTTTTTACAAAAGAAATGAATGCTCTTATTGGAAGACCCTATACTACACATCAATGCACATGAAGCGGCCAACAAAAATATTGATATTAAAATATCAAAATACATACATACATAAGAATACAATTGCACTTAATATAATATAGTCAGTATAAACGTATTCGAAATTATTTGACACATTTTCAAAGTAGAGCAATGAAAGAAAAATGGAATGAAAAATTCCCTAAAAAGATTTTCTGAAATTTCGAATATGAATTTCGATATTTAGAAATACAGTCTTATGCAAAATAAAAGCAACAAATCTGAAATTAGATCTCTAAAAAAGACAATCAAAAATTCTCGCCTGCTAAACTGCATTCTAGTTTTGTTCGGCTGCACCCCCTTGACTCCTTCCTTCCCTAAGACAGTTTATTTTTATCCCATTATTTTAACACACTTTATGCACCAACTTCACCTTTATTCAAATTGCTCCGCACATTCATTTCTCATTTCGTCTTTGTGGTTTTATTTTGCTGAACACAATACAAAACTCCTCACTATTTGAAAATGTATTTCTTTTTTTTTTCTTTGTTTTTGTTATTTGTGCTTTCTTCATATATTTTTTCTACTCCCACAAAATATCAACTCACTTGTATAAAAAATCAACAAACAACAACAACAACAACAACAACAAAATACTCAACTCAAAACAAACAAACAAAAATATGTAAAATTACAAACATAAAAATAAATAGCAGTCTCTTCTCATCGAGTCAATTAAATTTAAATATTGGATTTAATTTCACATCAACTCATAGATCGTCACCAGTGAGTAGTTGTTGTGGCAGTAGTAGTCATGGTCGCTCCAGTCCGGACATCGATATGGGCGAACCTCCAACATTACCCCTAAGTCCAGGTTAGCCTGTTCTCTTATTTTTTTTTTTTTTTTTTGTTAATATAACTTATTTGTGTATGTGACTGTAAAATCCCGTATAAATATGTAAAACTTATATCAGTTTCTAAAAAAAAATTAAATATGCCTAAAAATCTTTTTTTTTTAATGTATAACTCTAAAGCCCCCCACCCACCCACCTTTTCTTTAATTTCAATAACAACTTTTTATTTCAAAAAATTTTATATTAAAAGTATTCTTCAATTTACAATTAATATAAAACAACACTTTGCTTTAAGTATATTTACAAAATGTGTGAGATTTGTTACCAATAAAAATTAATTAATTAATTACTTATCATGTCTACTTTTTTATTTATTTGCAGTGTAAAATGTATAAAAAAAAACTACAAAATCTGTTTGATGGCTCTTTTTTTTTGTTTTGTTTTCAGATTGATTTTATTTTTATTTAATTTAATTTAATTTAATTTTATGTTTTAAGTTAATTTTTCGTTGTTGTTGTTTGTGTTTTATTTACATATTTCTTTTAGTGTTTGGTATTCTAACGCTTTTTTATATTAGCGTTTTTTTTTTTGTAAAACTATAAGCTTTTTTCAAATGAATGAATTCTTATTTTTTATTCACTAATTTGCTAGTTTTTTTAGTAGAACTGTCAACGATGCTGCCAGTGTAGAAAAGTAGCGTGTAAATAGTAATGCTAATATATTGCTTTTTAAAACGGCACCCAGGCATACATACATAAATGCTTAAGCTAAACCAAATATGCACTAAAATTGCAATATGTATATTAATTTTTGAAGAAAAAAATATTTTTTGAAGCATATGTAGTAGGGCGGGTCGATTTGTATGGAGGCAAAAAACCCCTCAAATTACAAGGATAATTGTATTCTAGGGATAAAAATAAGAAACCGAAGGAACCATACCTCTAAAATGTATTTTGATGTCCCGACTTTTGATACGAAAGGTCAAATTTTCTTGAAGGGTCAAATTTTGAAAAATCTCACTTTGACCCATTTAGAGTTCCTCAATCGAGTCAAAATGTATGACCGACTCCCACTAATTTTGGAGGGCCGACCCACCTATGCCAGTGGCACACCCCCAGGGGTGGTTCAAGGGATAGAGACCTACATTAATACACTTTTAAAATAAATTAAGCACTTTTCATTATTCCGTTCCATTTCGCAGATTTTTACATTTCACTACTGTCAGCCAAAGTTGACTTCTATTTTGCGTACGTTCGTGACCATATGTTTATAACTATTAATATGAAAACTTAAACTCGATGAAATTAATTTTTTTGCACTAAACATAGAGCTACCAAAATGCTATCAAATCGAAAAAAAAATGCCAGGAAAAGTTTTGTTTTCTATATTCTTTGCACATTAAAAGCGTACGAACGTACGTTCGTGACCCCAGGAAATGCCCATATGCAAATCGTTTTTTTTTTTTTTGTTTGGAAACACCTTCGGTGGTTTGATGGATCATGCTTGAATCAGCGATGCCAATTTAGCGCTAGATTTAGTTGATTAACGCATGACTGGGATGGAGGGAAAATAGTTTTGCAACAACTTTATTTTAAAATCGCTGCAGTCTACATGGATACCAAACAAGCCACATTTTGCTAGGACTAAACCATTTCTCTCAATGGCCAATTTGATAACAGAGTACAGCTGTAAAAACAACAGTAAAAAACTTCTTGAAAAATATTGCTATTCCTAAAAGTATTTGCAAAAATGGGGTGTAGACAACAGCTGATTTCTATTGACAGTTCACTGCCAGTTTCTGCAACTAAAAGAGCTTAACATAGTGTCCACACCTGATAAATTTATATCATGATGAATCTCAAATTGATATCATGATGAAAATTCATCACGTATAGACTCAATTTATTAATATTATATCAGTGTTATGATAAATATAATCATCAGAGCTCACGGGCTGATAAATTCATCTTGATATCAAATGTCATTTTATGTTTTACTGTGCATTTAACGTTTATTTATTGAAAAATTAAACAACACGCAAATTAGATATTTTTGGCAAGTATTTTAAAATATTTCTTTGATTCATCATGCTATAAAATCATCAACATCTAACCCACTGTGCTGATATTAATGGAAAAAATTACAGTTGTTCTGCCGGCGTCATATTACGAGTTATGATATAAAATCATCAGGTGTGGACACTATGTTAAGGCTCAGTTAGCCGACTGTAATAGAATGTAACTGCAACGGTACGAAGCAGCTGATCGATATTGTTATGTGACAATACCCCTTTTAGACACGCAAAGTTTACTTTGTAAAGTCTTAATTCAGCTGTGTCAAAGACAGAGGGAGTAATAATCTGCCTTATCGTGGTTGGCGTATTTCAAATACGACTACGACTGTTTGGTAATAGATTAAAGAAAAACTGTTGAAGTCTTCTTTAATCTATTACCAAACAGTCGTAGTCGTATTTGAAATACGCCAACCACGATAAGGCAGAATATCTCTTTCTGTCTTTCTCCCAGCTGAATTAAGACTTTGCAAAGTCAACTTTCCGTGTCTAAAAGGGGTACATTCTGGTTACATCTTATTTTCATTACTTTTCATATAGCAATATCGATCAGCTGTTTCTAAGCGTTACAGTTACGTTCCATTACAGCCGGCTAACTGAGCGTTTAGGCTGCCAATCGTAGCGTGAATTGTTGTCGGAAACGACTATATGGAATAAGGGCTAATGTTTTTCTTTTCAAGGTGAGTTATTTCAAATATTTTATGTACATATATTAAGTTTGACAACTAAGGGTAATTCAATATAGCACCAGGGCTGTCAGATATGGCGATTTCTCGCCAAACGTGGCGATTTTTCAAATTGGGGTCCGAATTTTTGGTTTGGCGACATGGCGATTTTTCTGGCGATAAATAACTTTTTTGGCGATTTTTGTGGCTATTTTTAACAAAATTGAAATTCAAAATTTTTGTAATTCAGGAAAATTAGTTTGTGGAAAGAGTAGTTTAAAAAAATAAATTCTACCAAAAGTCGTCTGCAAGATTTTAAATCAGCTTGATTTTGATGATTTTTCTTTTATTAATTATTTTAATTAATTCATTTTGAATTTGGATGAGAAAAATTTGAAAACAAAAAATTATTTTTGGCGGCCTTAATTCTACTTTTGGCGATTTTCTGTTAAATTTCTATACGATTATTTTATAAAAATTTATATTAAAAAAAAACTTTTATATAAACTCAAATTTATTATCAAATATTTATTAAGAAAAACTACATAAAATTGATTTTGGCGACTTTTGGCGATTTTTAAAATCAATTTGGCGAAATAGGTCAGAAAAAATCTGACAACCCTGTATAGCACTGCTGCAACGTTTTTCTCTCGTGAAAAATACTTTATTTTTAAATGAAATATTTACTCGTACATATCATCAAGAGTAAATAAACTCTTTATGTAATTGAAAATTACTGTTACATACATATTTAAAGCAACGCCGGAAGTTTTTAAAATTTTATAACAAGGTAGTAGCAACACAGCGAAATCTAGAAAAATTTCTGTGCCACGAACTGTCAAATACCATATACAAAAAGGTGAATGAAAGAAATACTTACATATGTCTTGTGCATGGTGTTTGACAATACAAATATAAATAAATAGACCTGTATTTCTACAAGTTAGGCATTCGACTCATCTACAAAATTTGTGGAAACTGGAGGTAAATTAATTAATTTAATTTAATATACAATTTGATATTTTTAGAAAAAATTTATTTCTGCAATCAACCAATTTTAAATATTGTTCACAACAATCGGACTTCAGTTAAATAAAATCCAGCAATAAGGTTCCATATTTGTGCGTTTTGTTTTAATTAAGATTAATTTTTATTATATTTTTTATGCACATTTAAAGGATTATTTAATATTAATTAAAATAAAATATGTAAAACATATATTAGCACTTAATATTTTTGTAAATTTATTTGCGCAACTTTAATTATTATAATGCAAACTATTTAAAATATATGTGTGTATGTATGTATGTATGTATGTAATGAGTGTGTATGAGTGTTGTTTCTTTTTTCTTTTGTAAATACACTTGTTTAACTTTTTGTATTTTGTCCATGAAAGTTAAAAAAAACAATATGTACTATTTTTTCAAAATTCAAAATGATGAAATTTTTATGCAAAAATTAAATGTAATAAATAAATCAGTTTGTTATTCAATTAAATACGAGTAATAAAAACTCAAACACTTAATTTTTATAACATACAGAGATATCTTCTTTTGTTTAGATTTATAATTACATAATTTAAATGAAAATGAAACTAACAAAATGTATTTTCATGCAGCCGATTTATCTGTGTATATTACACGCTTCCAATGGGACATGGCCAAGTATCCAATTAAGCAGTCGTTGCGTAACATTGCCGATATTATTTCCAAACAAATCGGCCAGATAGACGCTGATCTAAAAACGAAATCAAATGCTTACAATAATTTAAAAGGCAGTTTGCAAAATCTTGAGAAGAAACAAACGTAAGTTTTGGCATTTTCTTTTATATATATTTTTTTATATACATATATAAAAATGATTTTGATCTTTTTTAATGCTAAATTAGTGGCAGCTTGTTGACTCGCAATTTGGCCGATTTGGTTAAGAAGGAACATTTCATTTTGGACTCTGAATATTTAACCACGTTGCTGGTGATTGTGCCCAAGTAAGTGGAACAGAAATTAAGATTTTCAATAAGGAAAAAGAAAATTACATTTCACAAGAAAATATTTTGTTATTTATAATGAAATTATAACTTTAAAAGTTTTTAAGAAACTGATATTGGCCATATAAACTTTATGGTCTTAATTCATATAAATATTTTTGATTTTATAAAAGGTTTATTAATCAAATTTCCATAGAAAACTTGTTTCATAAACAATACAATATATACTGCCTTATTTATAAAAAATATTTCTGTTTAATAAGTCCTCGTCCATACAGTGAAACATTTGCTGCAAAACATTTGAGTTTGTTGACGAGAGGGGAAAGAGGAATGGCAAAGGGTACTTTGTTTCATGTACACGAAGTTCTTGTTTTGTACGTCATTCTCGCCTCATTCTCATGAGAAATATGTATATGAGAAAATGTATTAAGCTGCAAAACAAAAACTTTACAGTGTGGACACGAATGCAGTTTCAAAAGAGAAATCAAAAATGTTTCGCAGCAAATGTTTCACTATATGGACGAGGACTTATTAAACAGAAAGAATAAGGCAGTATATCGAGCCATAACCGCTAAAATAGCTTAAGCGACACATTTTTTGGACTTCGTTTTTTTGGCGAAAATATTTACGATCGCAAATAATCGATTTTGGTCAAAAAATGAGGTTCGAAAATTATGTATGTCGCTTAAGCTATTTTGGCGTTTATGGTACGATACATTGTACCAAGTTTAGCAAAAACAGAAAAAGTACCAAAAGTAACAAATTTTTACCCCTTTCGTTACCCCCAAAAATTATTAGCCAGTAATGGGTTAACTCATGTCAAAAATCCTGTAATTTAAGCAAGTTTTTTTCTTTATTTCAGAATTTTGGCAAATGATTGGATGGCCAATTATGAAAAAATCACCGATATGATTGTGCCCCGTTCATCGGCTTTGATAACCCAAGACAATGATTACTGTCTCTACAATGTGACTTTGTTTAAGAAGGTCGTAGAAGAGTTTAAATTGCATGCCCGCGAAAAGAAATTCATTGTGCGCGATTTCGTGTATAATGAGGAGGAATTGGCTGCTGGTCAAAATGAAAGAACCAAATTGATCACTGACAAGAAGAAGCAATTCGTAAGTAGTCAAAAAAAAATGTTAGTAAAAAATAAAAAACATGTTGACTATTGTGTTCTTGTTTCAACTTTGATATCATTTAGTTGAACTTCTCATTTGTTTAATTGAAAGTTTAATATAATATACATATATTTAGTTATGCTAAGAAATTTTTGGGTAAAGGTTCCCCGGTGATCTGCATTAGCTAGAGTGCAATGCACATAGGATCCATCAAAACCCCTCAATAATCAATTTCCATGTATTTTTAATAAAAAATTTGAAATTTATTTGCTGATGGTTCAGCGTTGTCTATATATTGTTATCCAATGGATTTGGATGTTAGTAGTAAATTCTTGTCGACAAAGAGTAGACAAGTGACAATTTTTACTGTCGTCTTGATGTGTCGTCGACGACGCCATTCGCAATAAGGGGGCATGTTTATCTCATGATATTTTTAAATTTTATTGTTTATATATTATTCCTTTTTGTAATAAATTTGAATTTATGAATTTTTGTTTGTTTCATGTTGTTATTCTCATAGGGTCCTTTGGTTAGATGGTTGAAAGTTAACTTCAGTGAAGCTTTTTGTGCTTTAATACATGTTAAAGCTTTGCGCGTGTTTGTGGAATCTGTTTTAAGGTAAGTGTAACACATTTATTACATTCATATCTAACTCAGTTCTTCTGTAATTGTTATAAAAGTATGAATTTGGGCTCAATTTAAACGATGAATTCCTAATCATTAATTTCTTAAAAATATTTTGGAAGTAACTTCTAAAAGCCTCTAAAATTTCCACGGTGATTTGTAATCCATATATACATACATATATTTAATTCAGGGTTGATTTTTTTAATATACAATCGCTTATTTTTCATCATTGATATGTATGATATTTCGTGGTAAAAAGTTCGAAACCCCTTTATTCCATATTATTGTCCCACGATGTCAACAACGTTCGTTTGTTTTTGTTTTGAATGTAAGTGTGTGACAAGTCGAACGTTGTCGACATCGTAGGATGGCCGCAAATTTTTTTATTTTTCTAAAACTACTGGCTTAGCTTTAAAAGCAGAAAAAAATAATAAAACATAACAAGAATGAAAATTATTGGAAAAAAAAAGAAACAAAAATAAATCATTGGAAACATAAATCGCAAGACATATTCATACAAGTTAGAATTCACCGGAATTCGCTTTAAAAATTGTTCTTTTCCGACGTCAAAATCAGCTGTTACGACAAATTATTGTATTTTGACATTTATGAAGTGAAGTTAATATATTTTCGTTTTGACATCAGAAAAGATGTACTCACTCACCTGATCTGTCGAGATCTATGAATTCGCCTTGACAAATTGTGTAGTTTCTTCTAACCCGCGTTTTCTTCACTATCCCGTTCACCAAACAAAAAAACAAATACCAAGAATTTTATTTATGAATTTAATTCATCGTCTAAATTGTGCCTTAGTAATTTTATCTTAAGTACATATGAAAAATAGAAAGAAAAAACCTTAAATTAATTTCAAAAACTCCAATGTCTCGTTAAATAAATGTTTGAAATTTTATTTCGCAAAATTATTTTAAATGAATTAACGTTTTTTTATTTATTTATTTAAACATTTTCTTTAACAAATTTTGATTTTTTTTAGATACGGCCTCCCCGTGAATTTCCAAGCCATTCTAATTGAACCCAACAAGAAGAGTATGAAACGTTTACGTGATTGCTTAAATCAATTGTATGGCCATTTGGATGGTGCTTCTGCTGCTGGTCAAGGCAACAGTGCAGCCGATGTAAGTTTCTTAAAGTATAATTAATAAATATCCACATACAAACACGTATTTCTTTAACATTTGCAGACTGTTGATATACCCGGTTTAGGTTTTGGTCAGTCTGAATACTATCCCTATGTATTTTACAAAATTAATATCGACATGGTTGAATCATCTAAAATATAAAAAACAAAATTAAACTGTTTCATTTAAATTATAAGAACAAACCTTTTAGCAGACGGTCTATTCTAATGAAGAAAAAGTCAACACAGAAATATGTTTTGAAATATGACGTTTGAAACCGCAACAATAGATCCAGCTACAAACAAACAAAAAAAGTTCTTAAGTAATTGTTTAGCTTAATTTTAAACAAATAAATAATATGTAAAAGTAATAAATACATATTTAATAGATGTATTTGTAAAATTGAAAAGAGTAAGAAAAGTAACCAAAACTACTAACAACTATTATGTATATTGTATTATAAAAAATAAATTCCATTCTGAATATACGAGTACGAACACCTAAATTAACAGAATGACAGGCCAAAATTTGAAATACATATTCTTAAAGCTGTGGCGGGCGGCGGCTTTTTTTAAAAAGTTTCCATCGTGTTTCCTTACTCTTATTTTGTTATTTTATTTTATTTTCTTTTCTTTAGATTTAAAAATTATTTGTATCATTATACACTTACAACTTTACAATTTAAAGAATGAAAGAAGAAATTCTTTTATCTTGTTTTATTTTGCTTGTAGCTACTGAAGCTACATACTTTGTGTTTCCATAATTGTTTTCTTTTGTTATTTTCTTTCCATAAGCTTAAAAATAAATTTAAATTATTTCCTTTTTTTGAGTATTTGTGTAAAAAAAATTTTTGTTAACAGTATTTTGTGTAAAATAATTTGCAAAGAAAATATAAAATATATTATGTATAAATAAAAGTTGAACTACTATTTACTATTGATTAAAAAAAATAAATAAATTAAATAAAATTTCCAAAAACAAAAAAATTATTTGAAATCTAAATAATTGCAGAAGAGTGCGCTGGAGACGATCAAATAAGGTCATCAATCAAATATGTATGCAGTTGTGTGTCAGCAGCAGTACGCGGGCTTGATGACATCTTCAATTTTTTTATTTGACCACTGATTCTTTAATCGCCTCCAACTTGTGATCAACGGCCATATGCTCCTTGTACACGAGTAACTTGTATGTAACTCTGATGAACAAAAAAAAACACCACTTTCTTTCTAATTCTTGTTAATGATGAATAAGTGCGCAGATGAAGAAAAGTTTGTTCGTATTCGCTTTTAGTTATTTTAAATTATTCGCGAACATTTTGTAGAATTCTATATTTTCATTTCATTTTCATTTATTTATCCATTATGTATACCTAGCCTGTGGGCCACAGTCGGTCACATCATACTATTTTGTTTATAAAATAATTCCCTCTTCGAGATTTTCTTTTTTTAGTTTATAATTCTTAAAAATTATAGGTTTCCATTACAGTCATATATCGCTGGCTTAATATAAAAAGGGCGAAAGTTAATTTTTTCGAAATCGCGTATTTAACGTTTTTTTTTGGGAGACTACGTATAATTGCATCCTCCTGGAAGATCTTAGTACGTTACAGTTCAAAATCAAGGACTAATGGCAACTTAAAAAATTATTTCTGCATGTAAATGCTTTAGTTTTTATAGCTTTGCTATTTAGTTAGGACGTGATTTTCGTAACAAAAATAATCGACACTATTACAGTTATAAATTTATTTTTGTTTTGATTTCTTTGTACTTAAAAGCGGAGTACGAAAATAAACGAAAGAAATTGTTTGATTTTGTTGTGTTTCGTTCTTTGAAGTAAGTGAAACAAAAAGAAAACATAAACAATGCGAACGATTGCTCAATTTGTTTTTGTTTTGTTTTTGCAAATGAGCACAAACCTGAGAACGCCGCCGATCGCCTGTAAGCCGGCTAACAGCCGCCACCGGCCACAAACAATACATTAATTTAATCGTACGCTGCTAGAAAAGAAATAAATGGAAACGTTTTGAAATATTTGCAGAGAATTTTATATCATACAATATAATTTTATTGCATTGTTATTTCACACATGAAATTTGTTTTACATAACTAAGCAGCAAAGCTATAATAGGGTGTCCTAAGACACCTCTCTTCTTTTTCTTTTTTTCTTCAGTTTTTTGCTTCTCCTATAATATATTGGAAATTCGAATTTCGCCTTTTTTATATTAAGCCATCGATATTCATATCGCTCGTTTACCTCAACAGTATCATAACTCAACAAATACGATTTTGGAGTTAAAAGTGGAGAACAATTTGGAATATCATATTTTATTTTGTTTAAAAAAATGCATACATGGCTTTTAGAATAGAATATTTTTTTTTTAACTTCCAAGGCTTGTACCCATAATTTCGTAGCAGTATATGCTGGTACGTACAGGTTGTTAAAATTTTTTTATAATAGCCCCATTCATCTTCCATGTATTCGCAAAAACAGAATGGCGATATCTCTCAGATAGACCTCAAGTAGACTTTTTTTAAAAAGCTCTATTTTTGGGTAGTTTTTTCTATCCATTCTAATGCAGATTAATTCTTGAATGAAATATTTTGTACAAAAGAATATTTTTTACTTCTTCATTAAGCTCTATATAAATTTAAAACTATAAATCGTTTTCTGTAATTTTTTTTGTTTGTTATTTTAAATTGTGACGTTTCGAAAGTAAATACGCGGTATATGTATGTAAATATTTCATTATTACTATTGTTTTATAATTTTTAAATTATTTCCCCCAGCTAATGAAGTCTAGTTTAATTTTTCTTCTCTTCTTTAGAATAATAAAAATATTTCATTCAATAAGCATTGAAATTACTGAACTTAAGCCTGATTAAGAAATTATTTCTGATTAAAATTTTTAAATTATTTATAATTTAAAAATACATTTGTTGGACGACAATAAAACCAAAAAGCAAGAATTATAGTAAAGCACATTTATAAAAAGAAAATATTTACACTCAAAAGCAAATTGTGCATTTAATCCCACAGCAATCATGCTACTTCGCTCAACAAATTGGATAAAAAAAAATACCATTAACTATAATTTGTTTTCTGCCCGAACGAACCCTTCATTTCCACTTTTTAAAAATGTAGTTTGCACTAACTTTTGAGTTTTAAGTATTTAAATATTTTTGGCCAAAAGATTAGTAAAAAATATATAAATGGAATCATAAAAAATAAAATTAAAGCATGTGGTTAGCGCTAAGAAAATGTGAATTTTTCCTTAAGCATAATGTCAGTTACGCTAAAAGACTTTAAAAATTATTACAAATAATCATTTCCATTTCAAACTAAACTTGCCAATACATTATAAATAAATTCACGCAGACATATAAAAGAATGTATACTTTTTCAAAAATAAAAAGAAAAATATTTTAGCTATTGTTGTTAAATTCATCAAATTAAAAGAATTATTTTCTTAACATGCAATTTGACTATAACCAAAAAAGAAATTATTGTTACACTTAATAAAATATAACGAATATGCTTAATTTATACAATATTCATATAATCAACATTAAAATAATTAACGTATTATATAACCGACAAAAAATAGTCATTGAATTCTTTAAGGATTTGGAAATGTTGAAGAAATTACAACAATGAAAAAAAATCAAATAAACAAATGCCATCCTTGTAAATAATTTTACTGATAGAATGTTTCAACAACATTTGGTCATGTTCTGAGAACCATTTCGAAAAACAGCATTCTTTTTATCGGATAATTTAGTGCATTCGAAATTAAGTTCGGATAAAATATTTCAAGCATATGAAACCTTAAAACCAAATAAAAATAAGTTGAATTTTTTCTGAAATTTTTCGATTTTAAACTGAAATGGTTTTCCGAACATGGCAGATTGATTATTTTTTATTTAAGCATAATATTTTATGTTACTTAGGTACAACATTGTACATCTATCGGTTTGTATGACTTAAACACACACATACAATATAAAACTGAACATCATATGCATTCAATTAAAAGTTTGCCTTGAAGATCATTCACATATAACGATAATATTACAGGTCCTTAGAATGAGCCTTGTAGAACACCTAAATGAGCAAATTCGTTTGCCAAAACTCAAAGTTTTTACCCACCAAAATAAAGCTTGGACATTTTTCTTTTAAATTTTTTTTTTCAAAAGTGAAGAAAATCGTCTTTTTTGAGAACGTTATGAAGAAAAAACAAAAAATGGCCGACAAACTCGATTTTTGAAATATTTTAAGAAATCACAAAAATACTTGAACCAATGAGATTTCAAATTATGGGCCCCTTACACCCTAATGTACATACGTACATATGTCCATATGTGCATGTATTTGCGAGTATATTGAATACATGGATTTTTATAGCTATGCTATTTATGGCGCTATACAGGAGTTAGGACAGGATTTTCGTAACAAAAATAATCGACACTATTACAGTTATAAATTTATTTTTGTTTTGATTTCCTTGTAGTTAAAACCGGAGTAGGAAAATAAACGAAACAAAAAAAAAGCGTTACGAACATTAGCCTGTTCTATTCATAAGAATATAGAAATAAAATACAGTTCGAAAAATAATAATTAAATTAACTTAAATAAACGAAACAAAAATGTTTGAAGTGAGTGAAACAAAAACAAACAAAAAAACGTTTTGAAATATTTGAAGAGAATTGAATATCATCGTATAATATAATTTTGTTGCATTGTTATTTAACACATTGAGTTTATTTTATATACATATATAGCTAAGCAGCATAGCCATAACCGGGTGTCCTAAGCCACATCTCTTCTTTTTTTTCTATATTCAATATAAATTGTCGGACGAAGGGTTTCTTTCAACATTATGGCACAGCAAGTTATTAAAAAAGGTGCATAGGTGTGTATGTATATACGAGGAAATATTTATTCTGTCTCCACTTTCAAATCGTCTTCCATCAGTTGCTTTTTAATTTGTCGTCGTTTTCTTAAATTACTAAACAAGCGCACCGAAAAGAAATATACCATTTCAATAATACTTAAACTCGATATGCCCATAAATAAACCGAAAATGCCACCACAATTCGCTATAAGAGTTGTTACACCAAACAGCACCGTACGTTTAATGGCAGTAAATTGGGCTTCCTTATAGTACACCGTAAAACGTGATGCTCGGCCGCTATAATTAAATTTAAAAAAAATATGAAACACAATTTAATATATTATAAGATGAAAGTATTTCTCTTACTCGTCATGTTCATATGTATCTCTTTGTGCAATTACTGTCTGTTCAAAATCATAATGTGCTCTTGAAATTTCAAAATTATAATCCAAAGAATTACATGATGGCATACAATCGCACATAATTTTTACCTCCGGATCAATTAGCTTCTGCTTGGTTTGATTTGCAATTATAAAATTCATATCATCAGCAGCAAGACTATAACAATCAATATCGGCCAGGCTACAAACGGGTGTGTCTAGGGGTTCTGAAGAGAAACAACAAATTATTTTTATTTTGCTTTTACAAAATCTAGCCCTTTTATTTCGGAAGAGAAATTATATTATATACATATGTATGAATTTATCTTACTTGGCATCCAAAATTTGGCACAACCACATTTACTTATTGTAAAGTTAGCCAAGCATTCAGTTTGACAATTGCTTTGCGAGTATGATTTGAAAAATCGTAAATAACGCTCATCATTAAAATAGCACTGGCGCCTTAAAAATAATATAATGTATGAAATAATTTTAGTATGTAATAAAAATAAGAATAATTAAAGAATTAATAATAATCATATGTGTCATACACAGTAGTAAAATTCTGTAGCAAAAAGGAAAAAGTGCTTAAGTCGACATAAGCTGGGGGCTAATTACGGCATTAGATACGATTCCAAATCTTAAAATATTTCCATATAAAATCTATTGCAATATTTGGTAATTTCGTTCGATAACGAGTGCCGTAATTTGACCCTGATTTGAGTTAATGGCACCCTTGTAATTTTCATATTCGAAGGTACCCCTGGGCAAAGTCTTAATAATTTTGTGCGAATTGTCAGGAAGTTATGGAGCAGTGCTATGTTGCTGCTTATTATTTGCCTTATTATGAGCAACTTTCGATCTTCGACTGTAGTCGAAAGTGCTGATCGCACGAATTTTTATTTGGTATTCGACAAAAAATGTCGTTTCGATAAAAATTTCGTTTCTGTCTTATATAATGCTATTTTTCTTTGAGAAAAAAGATGAAAATTGCAACTGGTTTCTTTTTATTACAATTTAAAATCATGAAAATTTTAGCAAATGGTAGAAAATTGCGAAAATTTTCGATTTTTAGACATTTTTAACCGAAAAAAAGGAGGAGGTTTTCAATTCGTCTGTATTTTTTTTACATTCTTACTTCATAACTCGCTACATTTTAGACCAATTACAAAAAAACTATTTTTTATTTGAGAGGGTATAGCTACCAATTGGTGCCATTGTAAAAAAAGTGGACACACCCACAATTTGATTTTATGATATTCTACTCATTTGATTGCTGCGAAACCTAGCAAACATATTTGGTTGTTGTAATTACACAATTTTAAAGTTGAAAAAATGGGCGAGGCTACGCCCACTAAAATTTATTATTATTATATTTCATGTGGTTCTACTTTAATACACCTTGAGCTCTAAAATAGATATAATCTTTCAATTAAAAAAATGGGCGGATTCACGCCTATTAAAATGAAATGTTTTATCTTTTTTTACTTTACCGATTTTTACAAAATTAACACACCCTGAGCTCTGAAAAGTACACAATCTTGCATTTAAGAAATGGGCAGAGACACGCCCATTAAAATTTTATTTTATATTTCACGTACTTCTTTTTAACCAACATATTTTCCAAAAAAAATTTTTGTTTGAAAGAGTTTACTTCCAGTTTGGATCCATACATTTTTTTCGAACATGTTCGTTTCGAATTACGCAGTTGCCCCCCCCCCCCAAGATCTTTGCATTGAAGTCGGTTTTTTTTTGGCAGAATTACTTGCCAAGTTTTCAATCTTAATTATTTTTTTAACAAGAGCTAACCAAAAAAAGTAGTTAGTTAGCACCGAATTAGCTTTACCCACTGGGTCTACGGCTTGTTACAAAAAATGTTTCCGATTCGAGCACAGTGATGTTAGCTATTCTTTGTAATCAAAAGTTCTCATGTACTTTTTTTAAAATTTTATATAAAGTCTACTGATGAGCTGACATAAATAATAATAAAAATAATAATTAAATAAATATAAAAAAATTATGTACTGTATATCTATACTTACTTTTCCGGTACAAAGTCATGAAGATTACCTGTTGATATAAACGCCAAAAAAAAAGGTCAAGCTATGTATTTTTCGACACTAATGTTTTTACGAAAATCAATTATTTACGTTCGTAGATAATCCATTTTTATCAAAAAAACGAAGTTAAAAAAATATGTTGCTTAAGCTTTTTTGGCGTTTATGACTCGATATAAAAAAATTATGTACTGTATATCTATACTTACTTTTCCGGCCCAAAGTCATGAAGATTATCTGTTGATACTACATATTGTGGTATAATCGATACTAAAACTTCTTCTTCGTGTGGAACCAAAATGTAATTGCCTGTTGTCAAGGGCACGCTTTCCGGAGAATTAAGGAAAACCTAAATTAAATTATTCTAGTTTATCAATTAAACAGAATTGCATATACAGTTTTGTTTATATATCATATCGCTACCCTAATATAGAAAGGCCCTAACCCTTTCATTTTTTTTTTGTATATTTCGATAGAGAAACATCTACATAATGTATTAAAAAATTAAACAATTTTCGATTTCAAAAAAATAATGACTTAGGTCTTTTCTATATTAAGGCAACGATATGTAAGTATACATATAATTACCTTGTAGCCCTGTTTAAAACTACGGCAAATATAATCGAAATTATGTTCGAAGCCCATCATAAAGACAAACAAACCATTACGCGCCGATGACAATACCGACCTCTGAGGATAAGCATTAAAGCCCTGACCCAAATAACCATCGTCTAATGACCAATTACCTGTTATATCGTTAAATTTGGGCAATTCATCAAAGTAATTGTTGTAATCTATATCAATTTGGTCCGAATAACTTATATAGCTAAAAGAAAAATGTAAGCAGATTTTGTTTTAGTATTTGCACAAAGTTTGATGGGGCTCGGAAATAATAGCTCAGATTTTTTTTTTCAACTAAGGTTCTATATTCAGCTATACTAAATTTTATATTTCCCCTTAGTTGAAAATAATATAAGAAAAATTATTAAACTTTTTGTTGGCTTTTTTGATTATGTGATTTAAGGAACGAACGTCTTGCCCATGTTATTGGCATTTCAAGCTAAACTTTTAAAATGTTGACCTTGCATTCTATACCTGAAACTTCCCGCTAGCTAAGCTGCAGATTTTGGTAAAAATTGCTGCATCCGATACTCGTTTAAAATATCTATAAAAATAAGTGAATATTTAAAATCGATTTGATTAAGACTTTTGAGGTTATTAAAAAACAATTCTTTCGAAATGTGTCGCGAACAATATATTTCGAACGAATCCCCCGATTTTAGGCAAGTTAGCAGCAATCGTCGTTTCTTTTTTCTTTTTTTTTAAGGTTAAGAGCTTGGTCCAAATTGTATTGTCGAAATCCACCGAACCGACTCACTATCTTACGAAATCTAAGTGAACTCAACACCGTTCGAATGCAGCAAATTTTGCTTCCGATCCTTTAACCCATGACCGCGAAAGTAGAATCGACTCCCAGGACGATGAAACGTCAAAACATGATGAAAAATCGATATTCAAAAATTGGGGTAAAATCAGGGGTCTAAACGTCGCTTGGTTCGATATCGAATGCCATAGTCTCAAACTGAAAAAACGTGATGGAATCAGCTCGTTATCGAAAACGACGATTAGATCCGAGCACATATCGCTTATTTACTCGAACATGGCCAACTAGTTTTACAGAAAAAAAATATATTTAGGTTTCTCTTATAATTTTCATTTCGAATTACCTACCATTTATGACATTTAATGATTCAAAGCTGGTCGCAGTTGGGGTTTTTTGATTTTTTTAATTACTACTTGTTTTAATTATGAAGTTGTTAAACTTTTTACTTACTTAGGATCCCTGTACAAATCTTTACTTTGTAGCCCATTGAATTGATAGCATACACCTTCATCAGTTATAACGCGCTTAAATATCTTGTCACAGAAATAGTAGCGACCATTCCATCTACAAAATGGCAGTGTTGTATTTGGCGTCACTGCCATTTCTATCAAAGATTGGGCCACATCTATTCTTTGCAGGTCTTTTGGTAAGTGTGAAGCAAAACGATCGATAATATCGTTGTTGTCACAAATGTGTAAAGTTGCAGCAAAATTTTTCAATCTAAGAAAATGTTTTTATGAAAAAATAAATAAATAACAAAAATTAAAAATTTTAAAAACCACCGATATAATTAGAAAAGATGTGACATCTTTCAAACAGCTGGACCACCTTTCAAACAGAGAAAACTAAAATCGGTCCAGCCGTTTGGGCTGTACGTGGACACGGACAGACACACAGGTACACAGATACACAGATAAACAGACACACACTACAAACTTATAACAACCCTTTTTTTGTCGGGGGTTAAAAAATACATTTATTAATAAAAAGAAATCTTAACTTACTGTTCCTTGGTTAGATTAGCGACATTTTCGAATTTATTATTTTGTTCAATTTCAGACTTAATCTGTTTGTATACACTGGCAAAATCGAACGTATTCGTTTCCATTTTTATTTCAGGACAAATGGTTATTGTGGGATATGGTATTCTGTGAACGGGCACTAGAGTTTCGTCAAAGCCCAATATAACCGGTGAATCCAGCCATTTCAAATACGTGGCCCACATTAAGGAAATGGCAAAATATAAAGATATCGCCATAAAAACTATCCAGTAAATCCTTTTGCATTACAGAAAAAAAAAGAAAAACATATGTTCATATGTATGTAATCAATTTAAATTTTACTCCAAAGATTATATCAACGTTTAAACAAACTTTTCATAAAACGGTCGATGAACTTCGAATACATATCGTATACCATGAATAGTGGTGCTTTTGGAATACTCAGCCAATATACCCTTGCAGGCAGACGTTTTGGTACCATATTTAATGCGAGATTTTATAATTATATCACTAGGCACGTCACTTAAAGCTTGAGAGGTTAAACTATAACTTCGCTCATTTTGAATTGGTAGGGATAGAAAATCCGGATCCGGTTGCGGAAAATTTACCGTTTTACCATCTTTATTGTAAAACATATTTGTTTATCTATCTCTCTTATAGTAACTATTTAATAATAAACATTTAGTGAAACTGTTTTTTTTTCCTCTTTTGCACTCTCGTCCAATTTTTAACGCACACTAAAATGTTTTTATTATTGTTGGGTCCTTTTATAGCCATTTGTCATTTAAAGGTTTGTGCAAAATAATGTAATTAGATAATATCCCCAGGACGAAGGGTTCACACTCTCATGGGACTAGTTAAAACGTATGTACATACATGTGTATGTATATAATTACACATGTTTGATAATGTTAAACAATTATAGCTAAAACACCTACAAACTACAAAATTAAAAATAAATAAAGTAATTGGTCTGCTAAGTTTTTTTTTTTTTTTTTTGCTGTTGCTTATATGTATGTGTAACACTGGTTTACAGAGAAAGTTTTAAACTCTTTTCATATAGAATGGGTTATACACAGTACACTATTTACATAGAAATAAATCAATAGGCTATACACAGCACAATTTTTATATTTATTTTTTGTTTTTTTTTTTTTTTTGTTTTTTCTGGAAGAAATATGTACATATATCAAAGTATATTTTGTCACAATTAAACCGATTTGAAAAATTCCACGGACAATACACAGCACACTTTTCATACAGCAAAATTCAATGAGCTATACACAGTAAACTTTTCATAGAGAAAAATTTAATGGGCTAAACACAGCACACTTTTCATAGAGAAAAATTCAACTTTTCATCAAATATATCAAAGTATATTTTGTCACAATTAATGGGTTACAGCCAATCGATTTGAAAAATTATATGGGCAATATACAGCACACTTTTCATACATATGGGCTATATTCAGCACAATTTTCATAGAGAAAAATGTAATGGGCTATACACAGCACACTTTTCATATAGCAAAATTCAATAGGCTATACACAGCACAATTTTTTTGTAGAGAAGTAACACCCAGGCAATGAATGCCTACTACTATTACTAGACATTACGTTCTTTAGGATCGTGATAGAGAAGACAGGCAGTGAAGGAAGAGATAGAGCAAAGCTTCATTATTTTTACAACATTGCTTTTTGCGCGTTTCTTTTTTAATAAATGGAGTGTTGCAGCGCCTCTGGTGTCAATGGAACATATTACATTTTCAAAGCTGTGTTTAGTAGCCATTTTATTGGTTATTCTAGTTCGCCAATGAGGATTAGTATCCGTTGAAGCCGGTGTATTTCAGTAACCAGTGATTATGAATTCATCACTTGAACTTTCCGACAACAACTGACACAAAGGAACGCTAAAGCACATCAGAAAAATGCGTTGTGTTGTTATTTAATGGCTTTGTTGTCGGTGACAGGGTTCGAACCCAGGACCTTCGGTTTTGTAGTCAGCGTGCTAACTACCTCTTAAAACGCCACCCTCGCATTTCAATTCAAATACAAAAACTTAATGGCGTATACACAGCACAATTTTTATATAGAATAATTTAATGGGCTATGCACAGCACACTTTTCATATAGAAAAATTTAATGGTTTATACACAGCACAATTTTCATATAAAATTTCAAAGTACTATAGACATACATATATTGTGACCTTAAATGCAAACGGACGTAACTACACAAAAATTCGAAATCGAGTTTTTGATTGATTATAGTTCATTTTATCAAACCATGTTCACATGTTCACGCAAATATTTAGACATCTGCGATCAAAAATTACGACTTTATTAAAGGAATTTAAACGGACGTAATTACGAATGCATCTCTTTTTTTTTATTGCAAATAACGTAACTAACATGAAAGCTTGAATGTATATAAAAAGGAAATAAATGGTTAAATCCACACTACACGTAAATTTTGAAGGAAAATTTTCAAGAAATTACAAGTAAAAATTTTACTAGTAATAATTTTTAGTCATTTTTTGTCTCTCAATTTTTTGCTATCTTTTGACGCTCTCTCCTTGCAAACTTTTTGAGTTAATGAACACTTTCCAGTAGCAATTGTTACAAATTCGTAAAAATTTTTAGTAAATGAACAAACCTATTAAATTTTTTAATTTCGATTTCATTTGTTAAGAAATTTAAAGATATATATGTACATACATACTAATCATTTTATATCCGATCAGAGTAAATTATTAATCAAACCCTTCGGATCAGTGGTGCTAGAAGTAAAAAGCTTTTTCGTTTCGAATAATTTTTCGAAAAATATTTTTTTTTTAGTTTTTATTTAAATATTTATTTTTATTCGTTGAATTACATCATTTTTATAGTAAAATAGATACATTTTTGTTATAAAAAACTTATTTTCGATGCTTTTCTTAATTAATTAGTATATCGTCATCTAAAACGCAAACAGCCCAATTTAACAATTTACTATTTTTTCAGGTATGCGATGAAAAACAATTAAGGGCCATTATTACAATTTGCTGTTAGTTAAAGGCAGAATTTTGTGTGCCCCATAAATAACTTTGCATTTACATTACAACTTCCATTTGTTATTGTTATTTTTATTAATAATAATAATATTTAATGGATAAAAATGTGTATAATAAATAAAATGCAAATCCATTTATCGATCCGGCAAAATTCTGCCTTTAACTAACGGAAAGTCCTTCATCCTAACTTCCTATCAATTTAAATATGTATGCAATTACAAAGTATGTCTGATTGTTGTTGATTCAGAATTTCGTTTTTGCTAAATTCTTAATATGCAATATTTAGACTGGATAAACAAACAAGAAGCAATACATATCGCTCCTTTATTGCATCATAGCAATATACCAAAATATGCCTTTTTGGGGTTAATAATGCAGAAGTATTCCTCATATCGTAGCTTATTTCGAGCAAAAGCTTCCCACATATCTTTTGTACACTTAGCTCTTGAGGGGCATTTTTCTTCTAAGGTCCTCATTGAGCTGTATGTAAATTGAAAACTTTACTCATTTTCTGACAACATAACTTTTTTAAGTTAGGACTATTTTGCAAGAAATGAGCAATATGTACTTTATAATTTAATTTATCTATAATTTAAACCAATCAATTATTAGAAAGAGCATATCGTTAGTTAAAATGCAAAAAGGCGTAACTAACAAAATATAATTTTACAGAAGCACGAAACTAAACTTGTATTTGTCCCTTGTTTCTTGTTAAAGCGATATTTTGGATTGCAGAAGTGTAAAATTTTGTCAAGACATGTAGTTTAATGGGAATCATAATAATCAATCAAAAACTAGATTTTGAATTTTTTTATTAGTTACGCCTTTTTGCATTTTACCTAACGATATATGAGTGTTACACAGTAGTTAGAAATTTGGGCTTTCATAAAAAGTACTATTGCTTGAAATTATGTATTTATTTATTGGCAAATCAATAACCTGTAATAATTTAATAAATAAAAAACATCGGTGAATAATCGGCATCAAAGCCGTTTGAGCCTGACTGAGTTGACTCTAAGCATAAAATATTAAAAATACCCAAATAAGTTAAACTTTCTTTTTAATAAAAAAGGATGATATACTTTTAGTGCCTTTAGCACTTTTAGCTAAAGATTTTTCTTTGGCACTTAATGCTCGCTCTTTTAAAGGTGTAGTTTTATTTGATGCCCGTGTTTCTGAGGAATTTTCATCTTTAATGGAAGTATTGAACATATATTCTTCTTCTTCCATGTTATTATCATTTTCCTGTTCCAGCGATTCATCTAATAATTTAGAACGCTTCAATTCTGATGCTGCACCATTTGTTAATTTTTGTTTCTTATCAACATCGTTCAATTTTTCACATGATTTTCTTTTAATAGATGCCTTTTTTCCCTCCGTTATTGCCTGAATTTCGGAAGGAATTTTTAAGTGTTTTGTCAGTTCTTCATGCAAATCCAAGTCTATATATCCACCCACGTAATCGCATGCCATGCGCAAATAGTCTGTTTCTTGGGCGGTTTCGTCTACTGCCTTTTCACTTCGTGCAAAATTCACTGATACAGCACTATTGCCACAATAAACACCATTATCTTGTAAGGCTTTTGCTACGCGTCTTGTTTTAAGAGAAAGCCAAGCTATAGTCTTGCCATGATTATATTTGTAGAAACTCATATCTTCACCTGCCGTTTTAACATCGGCAATGCACTTTAAACTTGTTGGATCTACATAATTATTAAATAGTTTTGCTACACTTGGATCCTCATCATCATAAATGCTATCAATAGATAAAGCTTTTTTATTGCAGTGCTTTCGCAAATGGTGTAGAGCTAGGAATGTTACATCGAATGGTGTGGTGATATACAAGTGACCATTTGAACATACGTCGTTGTCGATTAACCAGCTCCTTCTAGGTTCGGCAAATTCCAAAATTTCCATTATATGCTCATCATCTTTAGTTATAAAGAATGCCAACTTTCCCTTACCCGGGTGATGAAAGCGTTCCAAGTTTAGTTTTTCTGCTTCATCAGACAGCATATTTTGAGATATGTAAAATACTTTACGTAATGCTGAAGGAACTGATGAACTGTTTCTACTTTTTGAGTTGACATCAGATTCATCTTTAATACTTACGGAACGTGCCGATCTAGCTTTGCTCATTTTTATTTATATGTTTGATATACAAAATTTGTAAGATTTCTGTAATCGCGCGAATTTTGTTTACTTTTTATATATAAGGTGGCCATATCTTATGAATTGTATTAATGTCAGAGTTGCCCATTTAAAAACATTCATTTAGTGCTACCCAACTATTTTCATTGGACGATGTTATCGATATATTTAATATTTGACATGACATATTGAAATATATCGACTTAGACTGTTATTGTTTGAAATTTTCAAAATGTTAGCCATGGCATTTAGGCCGGCTTGCAGTTTCCTTATTCCTTAACGTTATTTGTCTTTTTGCATGCATATGGTATGCGTATGTATGTATGAATTTATGTACTAGTAGAAATATTTACAATCCGCAAATATGTGCTATCTGCTTGACAAAAAAAATTAACATACAAATTGAGTGCACAACAATTGCAAAATTCACTTTGAACCAAGTGTCGATCTCGAGAATACCTATAGAACCATCAAATAGCGGAAATAAATTGAAACACAATCGAGAGAAACCGAACATTCAAGTTTCCTATATCCTGATCCAATTAAAATTTAAACAAAATCTCTTTTTAAATATTTAAACACTTTTTGCAAAAGCATTTTTATTATTAAGATTTTTTATCATTTTACATATTTTTTATTCAATATTTTTTTTCTTTTGTGAATTGTAAACTTGTTTTTTTTTATTATTATAGTATTTTACGAAATTTCATATTTATATATATATATATGTATGTATGTAAGTGTATGTAAAGTAGATGGTGTAATATTATGTGTAGTTTGTAATAATAAATTATTACTATTTTTTTTTTATAATATTGATTAAATAACATTTTTGTAGATTATTGATTTTATATACTTTAATTCGTATTAATAAAAAATGCAAAATTATTTTGAAAATTAAGTTTAGTCAAAAAAAAAGACGCACTAAAGTTTTCCATTCATTTACATTGTCAGTTTCAATGTAAGCCTATCCTGCGAGCAAAATAATAGTAATTAAATTTCGAAGTATGATCACAATTATCATTATTAAATATAAAAACTTTGACTATATATATATAGTATATATAGTTACTAATATAGTTTGTTACTAATTGTTTATTATATTTTTCTTTCTCAAGATAAATGTTTGAAATAAATTTTCTTACGAAATTCACAGAATTTTTCTATGTTGTTATATTAATTAGGATATCACTTTAAAATCCAGTTTCTGTTCATAAAAATTTGCATAGGTTTTTAATAGAGTAAACCTTGAAATTTTATAGATGAAAAGCTGTCTAAATGAAATTATTTGCCAGTTTCAGAATTCGTTGCAGCTGAAGATATATGAATTTATTTTAAGTATCTTTATTTTGTTATATTGGAAACATCGTTTTCAGCTTTAAATGCTTTATACACCCAGAACTAAGCCGTTCCTATTGTATTATAAACATGGCTCCTTCTGCGTAAAGTTATATTGAGTTGACCGCGAACGCTTGCAGAAGCCACATCTAAAAACCTTAATTTGCAAAAATGATACAATATTGAATGGGTCCATATTTTAATAACAAATCATATACAGGGATCGCAAATAACGATTATTTTCCAAATTTAAAGTAAAAAAATCACAATAATAGAGAAGTGCTACGTGCACAAGGAATATACCAAGATACTCCATGTTACATGGACTACCGATAGATGCAATGATTTTTATTTTTTTGATTTTTATTTATTCCTCACAAAATAACTCTTATTTTGTGACTTTTATTTATTCCTCAGAAAATAACAGTTATTTCTTGATTTTTATTTATCCCTCACAAAATAAGAGTTATTTTGTGACTTTTATTTATTCCTCACAAAATAACAGTTAATTTTTGATTTTTATTTTTTTGCTCAAAAAAATTTTAACTTTTAAAATTAATAAATAATAAAAAAGTAAATTTAATTTAACATATAAGAGTGTTTTTAAAGACTCTGGCGATAAATTCAATTTTAAATCGGTTAATATTCATTTTAACGCAAAAATTACGCTTTCTACATTTTAAAAGTTAAGCAAAAAAATAAAAATCAAACAGTAACTGTTATTTTGTGAGGAATAAATAAAAATCACAAAATAACTCTTATTTTGTGAGGGATAAATAAAAATCAAGAAATAACTGTTATTTTCTGAGGAATAAATAAAAGTCACAAAATAAGAGTTATTTTGTGAGGGATAAATAAAAATCAAGAAATAATGATTAAAAAGTGATTTTTAAAATAAAAATTATAACCGTTACGGTCCCTGATCATATACGTATGTACAGCAATCAAAGGTTTGTTTGCTGAATTCTAAGATTTGTTTGAATTCTAAGATTAAAGTTTAATATTTTTAGAGATATTTTTCACAAAATTAATATTTTACTTGTTCGTGGCTACTTTTCACTTTTTTTAAGTTTATAATGAACACAATTAAATGCTTAAAAAGAAGTTTCATATCGAAATGCTTTAGATTTTTAACACGTAAAATTAAGCTCGCATTTTTATATATGAAAAAAACTTTAAAAAAATTACACTTTTCCAACATTTAAGCCATTTGTTTAATTGTGAAATTAAACTTAAAAACTAGAACACGCTACAAAAATTAATTTTATCGCATTTTTTTCCATAAATAAATAATATTTTATTAACATTTGAAATAAGTTACCAATTATTTTAAGCACATTTTGTGTGTTTTTGCAGATGATTAAAAAACTTGACACTGATCTTGTTTTTATTCAGGGTAATTTTAATCTTTATTATTTAAGCAATTTTAGTTTTTATCTACACATAATGGGAGATTTTGTGTTGTGTGTGTTTTACTAGTCTGAAAATTTAAAAAAAAAGGAAAACTTATAAATAAAGCATATAAATGTTATTTTAAAGGTTTTACTAAATATTTACTTTTGTTTATTTATTTATTAATTTTTTGAAATATTTAAAAAACATGTTTATTTTTCCTTTGCTAATACTTGTTTATTTTTTTTTTCAATTTATCAACTAATTTTTTTTTTAATTTTAATTTTGAGTTTGTTGTTGAGAAAATAATGGTTTTGTTTGTATCATTAAAGTGCATAAAATATTTGAGTTTTGTTTTTATTAATAGAGAAGGAGCTCTACTCCTTCCATTTATTTATTAAAATGAATTTTTATGTTTCTTACTTGCTTTTTCTATTTTGTATATTTTTTACTTTTTATTTTTCTTGTCTAAAAAAGCTTATGCTGTGTAGGTTTTATTTTTGTATTTTTTTTTTCAGTAGTACTATTACAATTATTTAACATTTAAGCAATATTTTCATTAATTTTTTTTAACGTAATCTAAATTTCAAAAATATTCATGTTTTTTTTTTTTTTTTTTGAAGATATATTTCATGTTTCAATTTGTTTTATATTTTTAATTTCTACAAATACATTTAAGTATATAGTGTGGTTTTGCATAGTGTGTGTATAATAATAATGAAATAGTAATGTTTTTTTTTTAAGATAAATATTAATAGATTTTTGTTTTGTTTTTAATGTACGCATAAAATGTATGCATGTTTTTTATTTTTATTTATTTATTTTTTTTTTTAACTTCAATTTTTAATAAAAAAATACTTGACCTGGTTTTTGTCTTTTACGTTCTTCTAATTTACGATTGATTTCCTGCTGGCGCTCAATTTTACTTAATGCTCGAGCTACATAAAGGTACTTGTCACCCAATTGTTTGCCATTCAAAGCAATAACAGCTGCCAGAGCTGATTGAGGATTTTCAAAAGCCACAAAGCCAAAGCGTTTGGAGCGTCCTTCTTCATCAGTCATAATCTAAAATAGTGGAAAGGAGTAAGATAAAGTGTATGAATTTTTATAAATAGATTTTATTAATTTTGTTTAATTTCATATGAATATACATATTGATACTAAAAAAACACATAACACCCTATAAAACAAAACATTATGAAAAAATTAAATTTTTTATAAATTCCCTGGAATTTCATCCAATCACTCAAAAAAAAAACAAAATCTGTGCGAATAAAATTAGTAATTTTATTTGTTTTACTACATTGGAAAAATACGTCATTGAAAACCTCAATATATTGCATTTCTGTTTATTTTTTCTCCGCCTGTAAAATTCTGAAACTGTTAGTTAAATCGTTTTGAGTTTCAGTTAACAATATATGATATTTAATGTTTATTCATCCAAGCATCTTTAAACCTCATGCTTTACTTTTATCCAGTTCCGCGTTTTGATTCTAATAAAGTTTATCTGCTACATATTTATTTATGCATTTATCCACATTGTAATACACGAGTAAAAAAAGCCTAAATTTTAAAAAATTTAGGGATTTCATTACTATTAGGGAGATAAGAAATTTCTTTAAAAGAAAACAAAAAGAGAACACTCAAATACCGAAACTGAGTTCGGATTTATAATTATTGTAACTGAAATAGTTGATTTTGCAAAACATATTTTTACCAGAAATACATATTCTGCTGATTTTAAAGAAAATTATTTCCAGTTTAACATCCAAAGAAATTAATTTTAATTTTTTTGTTTTTATAAAGTTAGTACATAGCTGAGCCCGCCAAACGTTGTCTTACCTGAAATAATTTTTTAACTACAAATTAATTACTCCACACAGTGGTCATATGTTGGGTCAAAAAAAAAAAGCTAAAACCTACAGGGTATTGATCTATGCTGGAAATTTCAGCGCCACACCTCTTATAGTTCCAGAGATCATGCGCTACGACCAAACACGAGCTATATAGATTTATGACAATTAATTGAAATTAATATTCTCATTCGTGTTCTCGAATATTCTTCTATTTCATGACATTTGGATTAGTTTTGTCGAATATCTTCGCCCCAAAAATATTATAAATTCCAAAAACATTAATTAATTAACGGCACAAACAATGTTTTAATTTGCAATAAGACGTTTTTTAGACGGGAAAAGTTTTCTTTGCAAAGTCTTGAGTTTGTAGGAGAGAAGGGAAACAGAATGTGAGTTCCTTTCCCTTCTCTAAATCGATGTAAGCTTTGCGTGTTTAAAGACGTCGGATGTTTAATAATAATCATCTTGTAATTGATAAAACTTAAACTTAAGAGTAGATTTTGTAAATACAAACAATTTTTTCGTTTTGAAATTTGTATGGAAAAAAATTTTTTTAGAAGAATTTTGGTTTTTTTTACACAAATTTGAAACGTTTAGAAACGAAATTTTTTTATAGAATCTGCCTATTATTTTAACATCCTTATTAACAAAAACTAGGATCGCCAGGTGGTCCAAATTAGACCGCTTGGCTTGCTTAATAATCAAAATTTTGTATAGAAATTTTTCTTAAAGACCCTTTATAAAGCCTTAATCATTTTTATAAAACTGAAATCAAAAAAATAATGTCAATAATAAAAGCTCAAGAGAGGAATGTTGAACTACAAATAATGCTGATTATGGAAGATAGGAAGGTGATTTATTGTCGGCATGTCTTAACAATATGAAATATGGAAGTACGGTAATTTTTACCATTTTATTGCATTTGTAAAAATTTTGTGATAACTTGACGAATTAAATATATATAATGAAATTTAATAATCGTGTTTGAGAATTTAAAAAAAAATTTAAGCATTTGGGAGATTCAAATGGAAGTCTTAAGTTTCATAGTGTCATAATGTTTTAATTATGTTAATACATATATGTACATAATTGTTTTAGCTTTTGTTTTTTCTTTCAGACTAAAATTTTAAAACATGACACTATGACAAGTGTTTGGCATAGTTGTTGAGCTAAGATCCTATTGGAAAGCTAATATCTGGGTGTGAATGTGAATGTGGTATTAAATATGTTCTTAAAAAAAAGTTATGTATGTATATCTAAAACCAAACAGTAATCTTATATTTAGAATAAAAGTTTTCTCTAAATATCTTTTACTCGGATAATAAAAACTAACATATCTATTTGCTTAATAAAATTTGCAAATACTATTTAAATAATTTGTATGAGTTCAAGGTTTTAATTATACATCTAATATTTCTAGTAAAGCTTTAAAGTTAAGCTATACGGCATGCAATTACCCTGTTAACGCTTACAGGTTTCCAAAAGCCAAAAATATTACACAAACAAGAGATGAGGGTTGTTTAGCAAGTTTTTCCTTCTAGTTCCACTGCAGAGCAGGGGTTATACTATTATGTATGTATGTACACACATATTATGTATGTTGGTTATTTAGTTTCAAGAAAACCCCAACCCCAACCCCCATCATCGACAACAATGTGATACGAGCTTTGAATTTCATACTCGTATTACATATAAGTATTATTATTCTATGCTTAGAGAAAATATCATAGGATTTTTACAGGAAAATTGCTAATTGCAGTTGGAAACAAGGAAATCTCGAATACGCATAAGCGTGGAGAGCAAGAGAAAATATAAGGGAGAACAAATGCTTTTATGTTCGTTATATTTTTTTTTTATATTTTTAATAAAAAAGAATATAGTGGAATTGTGTAACATATGAATTGTGAAAGAAATTGATGTAAGTGGAAAAAAGAACCAAAGGAGGATGCCAGTAAACACATGTTCAAAATGATGATTGATAAAATTTATGTGAGAGAAACACACATGCATACAAGATAATAGTAAAAGAAATATAGAAAATATATATCATGCCACGATAATATTAATTAGACATTCCAGAATTAAAGTAAATATTGCAGGTATTAAATAGGATTCGTTGTGTCCAATTACAAGACTTTCAGTAATGACATCTTTTATTACTACCCATTTGCTTAATAGAAAAATCATTATTTTTAACTAATGGTGAAATAGTTTCTTCAAATATTTTTTTTGTCGAAATGACTGCGAATCTTTAGAAATCAAACTGGCTTATTACGACATACATACATACATATGTACTTATCTATGTAGGTATCAGAATTTTTCTTGATTTCTGAAATTGGGAAAGCAAATTAATGTATGTACCTACTTTTTTCAATTTAAAAGATTTATTTATAATAAAAAAAAGAGCTGGTTATACTTTTGAATATTGCATCAATGTATTTTAGTTCATTCAAACCTTTATCTTTAACAAAATTAAGTTCGCAAAATTGAGAAACGTCAAAAAACGTTGAAAATTCTGAGACTGTTCAGAATAGTTTGATGTTAAAAGAAATGTCAATCCTCACCTTATGACTGGTAATACGTCCGAATGGCTCAAACATTTCTCGCATATGTTGTTCCGAAAAATCCTCATTGAAATTCTTTACATACAGGTTTCGGAATTGTGTGGCCTTTTCCTGTTCTCTGTCGCGTCTTGGAATATACTTAACGACATGTACCTTTTGATTATTACACAACATGCCATTCACTTTTTCGATGGCTACGCGTGCGGCATCCTCTGTTTCAAAGTGTACGAAACCATATCCACGAGAATTGCCATGTTCGTCCTTTGCAACATTGCAATTGAGTATATTTCCAAACACCGAAAATGTGTCATACATGGCCTTGTTATCAATTGACCGTTCTAGATTTTTTATGTAGATCTTGCCGCCATCGGGGGAATTGGAGCTGGATGCACTTCCTGAAGAAGTGCTACCAGCTGAAAGATGCGGAGAAATTGATGTAATGTTACCAGAGCCTAGACCCATAGGAGCGTGGGGAGTTCGATTTAAGTGACTGCCCGCTAAATGATGATTGTTGTTAGCAGCTGCAGCATGATGTCCCGTATGAGTGGTCAAATGATGGCCCAGTGGACCGGCCCCACCAGTGTGAGCTGCTGCATGATGCAGCTGGGCAGCTTGTTGGCCAGCATGATGGGCAGCAGCCAAAGGATGACCAGCAGCTGCAGCTAAGGAGGCGTGATGGTTTAGAGCAGACTGCTGTTGGTGATAATGATGGCCGGCAGCCGCCGGATTGCCACGGAACGTCATTGAGTTGACAAACATAATCGGCAGATTTCTGTTGCTGTTGTTGTGGTGTGTACTACTTGAACGCGTAAACTTATTTATATTATGATTCGGGTGAAGTTTATTTATATATATTGAATTGTTATTTAAGCCGAGAATTTTGACGGTGTTAGTATTTTAATAATGACAAAAATTATATTTGATATAAAATTAATTTTTATTTTTTCTTTGCTAATGAATGTGTAAAAAAGAAAAATCCACCTGTATTTAACGTTGCTGCACTTTTATACTTTTTTCTTTTCTCTCAATACGTTTCCTGTTTGGAATAAATTTTTTTTAAGAAATATATATTTCTTTTCTCTTAATTTCGCAATTGCTCTTTAAAAATTTTTGTTTTACTCTTTAAATTTTTCCAATTATCACATAAATTGGCTTTCACTTTTTTCTTCTTGACTACCTTTTTGCAATATACAAATTTAATATTTTCTGTTTTTTTTTATAAGTTATTGTATTAATTTTATTATAAAACTAATGTATATGTGATTTCTTGTTGTATATTATTGTAAAATATTAACTAATTGTGATTTTTTTTATATTTTTTACACAAAAATTACAAGCGCAGCTAAAAAGTGCAGCAGACGAAAAAATTATTTTTTGTTATCCTATTCTTTTTTGCTTTGTTTAAAGGGCTGCCAGAAGTTTTTGCTCAAAAGTCTGCACTTTTTTTAAAAATCATAGGCATTTTCGGCATATTAATTTAGAAAATTGTCAAGAAAATCGGCATGAGTTTTTCATTAATTTTTATTAATTAGACAAAAATAACAATCATATGTAATTTCACGTATTTGATAAAATAATAATACATAATTATTACATTTATTATTACATGTTTTAATTTATTATTTAACTTGTGTCAAAATTAATAAAAATTTAAAAAAATTTAGACTTCAACCACAATTTACAAAAGCTTAAAAGCCCAAATGTTTAAGAAAAAAATCTCAATACATTATTAAGAACTAGGACTAATGAATAAATTGAATTAAAACAAATAAATTATTTTAAAAAATCTGGCTGCTCGATGTAACAAGAGTTTTCTCAACACATTCATATTCATCCATGATTTTTTTCTTTTTCTATTTTTATTAATTGTATATTCAAGAAAAAGCTGTTAAGTTCAAAATTGTTTTTTGAAAAAAAGGTGTTAGTTTATAATTATTTAAAATCGTCAAATTGAAGGCGAAAATCGTCCAGTCGTCAAAATGCTATTTTTTGTACCCAAAATCGATAAATCGTCAAGTCTGGCAACCGTGTCCCAAGCCCATACACGTACAAACCAGTGCTGTCAGATATGGCAATATCTCGCCAAACGTGGCGACTAAAATTTGTTTTTGGCGATGAAAATTTTGAAATGGCGATTGGCGATATTTGAACTTCTTGGCGATATTTTTGGATATATTTTTACGAATTCAATAAAACAGAATAATGTTAAGAATATGAAATTTTTTTAAAGGATTTTTTCTAAAAAAATGCTAAATGTTGTGACTCTTTATCTCAAACAAAATTCAAAAAGTTAAAAAACAATATGGACTACAAAATTGCATTTTGTGTTATGGTGCAAATGCGTCAAAGAATTTCGTATGTAACTTGTTGTATGCAAAAACACTATTTCAACTTTTTTTAACAGATACCTCCAGCTTGCCCGCGCACTAAGGGCCGGGGCCCAATGAATCCATCATGCGTTAAACTTCACCTTTTTCAACTGACAGCTAAGTTGAAATAGATGATTTCTTATGAGGTATGTTACATTCAGTACGAGTCCGTCAAAGCAAAGTACAAAATTTGGTCAAATTTTAACTTTCCGCGTACGTTGAGTAGTTTGATAGAAATTGGTTGGTTTTATGGTATGTTCTGATTTAGATGTTTGTGCTTTGCGGCAGCAAAAATATAATTAAACAAGTGAAATAAACTAAATATATACAAAAATTTAATTAAATAAATAAAATGGAGAATCGACCTATATAAGCTGTTCAAATGCTTCCGTCAATAAAGTACTCATTGTACCAACCTTCTCCGTCGTTGCGTTAATGTCAGTTAAAAAGGCGAAGTTTAACGTATGATGGATTCTATGTGCTCCAGCCCTTAGCAATAGTAGTAGTGTAGCAAGGCCTATTTATCAGGTCAATGCAATCGTCCTGATGATATTCAGTGTTTTCGTGTTTAAGCTTTCAAAAGTTGTTTGCACCATATACTTTAGTTCATGTTTGTGTGTGTTTCTGACAACTTAAACATAAAGTTGTTTTTTGTATTGCTGTGTTTTTGTAGAGTTGCATTGACCTGATAAATAGGCCTTGTAGTGTAGTGTAAACTGGGACTTAACACAAACAATTTTCATATGTGTTATTACTAAAAGGCTAAAGAGTTTAATATCATTTTTTTTGGTTTTCTACGCATAATATGCAAAAATGTGAATTTGTGTTTAACTTATATTTATTAATTTGAGCTTATTATTATGTTAGATGATTCTATAATATATAGTCCATCAAAATATAATCTATCAGTACGAGAAACAAGGTTAAAAAGAAAAAGCAAACGAAATAATGTCGATCTTTCTTTGGATTTAGATAGTGATCATGATAATAATTGTGTTGGTTTCAATAACCTAATAAATAAGTTTTACAAGGATTCATCAGATGAAGATGAAGAAGTCGATAATAAATCAAGAACTTCAACAGATTTAGTGGGAAAACCTTCCGCTATAATAAGAAATTATAAGCCATTTCAATTAGAAAAATCCTTGGTAATGGCTGATCATATATTTGCGCAAGAGGTAAAACAAAATAATCACAATATTGTTCCAAATACTCCGGGGTTTACCGTTTGTTCAAACCTAAATGAAGCCAGTTTAAATGTTAATTATTTTAAAACAACAAGTGAACAAAATTACGAAAATAATTCATTTAGTATAACAGAATCTGAACTAATAACCTGTTGTGATCAGGCAGAAAAAATAATGCAAAATACTGTTTCCAACGGAAAATATAATGATTTAGAATATGATTTGACACCTGATAAAAATGAAAATATGACATTGGTTAATTCTATACTGGAAGACTTTTCCCAGTCTCCTTTAGGCAGGGCACAAATCATAGAAAATACTTCTTGGCAGTATACTCCAGAATTTCGGTTACGTAGAAGACCTGTAAAAAATTATAGCCGCAAGTTTTTAAATAGTACAAAGGCAAATTTAAATCCAACTTTTGAAGAGCATGTCACAAAAGACTCCTACGATGACGATCAAAGCAGTTCTTCTTCATTATCGGTTCAGGAAGATGTTACATTTGTTGAACACCCTGCAGTAACAACTGCAACCAATACTCAACGTTTATGTGAAAACCTTTTGAATTTAACGGAGTATTACACACAAAATGAATCACATCAAATTTTATCGGATGACCAACAAGTGCAACAGGAATCAACTAATAGTCAAGAAAATGGTACATTGCTGGGTAATCTACCAGATCTTATAAACGATATACTGACTTTTCGCTTAATACACCCTAGCGAAATACGTTATGATTCATACAATTCAATTGATGATTTTCATGGATTCCATAGTAAGGAATATGTGCTTGATTCTGAAAATGATGATGTGCAATTCCCTAATTCACACATTATGCATGACTTAAATGCGTGCAATATACGGCGTTCGAATAATTCCATTACTGAAAAAGGTAAATAAATATAGATAATTTGAACAGCTAAATTTCAAATTGTAGTAAAGCCCATTAACCATAAACATTTAGTAGGTTTTTATGTTTTTAAAATTTTATAGAAATTCTAGCATTTTATGTAGTTATTCTTATTTTCCTCAAATACGAATTGTGGACGCAATACATCTGAGTATTTACATATATCAGTTATAGTTTTGCTGTTAATAAAATTATGATTATTATTTCTATTTCTTAGACACTACAAACTTAAAAGATTGGAACGAAGACGGTTATCACGATATATTCGCCTGCATTAACACAGAAAATATTTTGGAAGATAATATGCATTTAGTAAATAACGAAGCTTTGAATACTACAGAACACTTTATACCTAATTCGACAAGCAAAATACCAATCGAAAATCCTTCCACTTTAAACTCTGCTAGTTTTAAGACAGCTTCCTCGAAACCAATAAAAGTATCAAAACAAGCTCATATAATGGTAGAAAGAATATTAAGTAAATTACCTGACTTACCAGCATTTAAAGAAGACATCCCTCTGAATAGCTGCGAAGGTAACTTAAAAATAAAATTAAACAGTATAAAATTTTAAAGAATATACACTTATAAAGAACATCTTATTTTTATAGCAGCAAATATATTCGAAAATCCCGAAGATTATGAATGGAACGATGATTGTGATTTGTTCTTAAATTTTCAAACTCCTATAGCCTTAAACGAATATTCCGAAACTAAGCGCGAGCAACAGCAATCCCTTAGAGATTCTCCACAAGAGCATAATGGTCCCAGTGCGTATAAAAAAGAGATTCGAAGTTTTGCGGATGGAAATATTGTACATATGTCCCAAACGGATAAAAACGATGCTCAAAAAACCCTTAAGGAATACAGTTGCGATTTTGAGAGTGATGTCAGCTATGAAGATGAGTTAAGAAAAATGAAATTAATAGTTTGTACAAAAAATCATAATTTACAACCAGGGCCATCGTCTTTAAGCGTTTCAAAAGAAATCAATAGAGGTGAGGATATAAATAGAAGATGTGATAAACATAAAGGTATAGATAAAGACAAAAACTCGTATATAAATAGTACTTTTAATGAAAACAATGAAATTACCACACGATTAGTTGGAAACGATAAAAATGATGTATTAAATACTAATATTGGATTTCAAACTGCCAATGGAAAAAGAGTTGTTATATCGGAAAAAGCAAAACAAACTGTTGAAAAAATTTTGCAAGAATTTGAAACCATTTCAAACTACGAAAATGATATAAAAGAACTGAAAATGAAAATACAGACTAGAAACAAAGATCTCAACTCGAAATCTGTTTCACAAGATGATGAATGTGATAAGACATTAGTGAATAAATATCATGCAAGTGCAGATGTATGTCATAAACTTTATTCGATACCTGAAACAACGAATAGTAAAAGAAAAACTATAGACAACACAGATCTCGAATCACAAAATGAAAAAAATCTTCAAAAAAAGTTTAAAAATGGTTTGCATGCTTCGCAATCTTTGGAACAATTTTCGGAATATGCAATCAAAGATCCACAACAAGAAGTAGATGTTCGTAGTACACCTTTAAAAGAGTATCCGAAAACTAAACACGATCAACAGCAATCACTTAAAGATGGTCCCAGTACGTTCAAAAAAGAGATTCTAGGTTTTAAAACTGCTAGAGGAAGAAACGTGCATATATCCGAAACATCCCAAAGTACTGTAAAAAAACTTTTTGAGCCATTTACTTGTGGTTTTAAGAATGACGGTAACTGTGAAGAAGAGTTAAGAGTAATGAAATTTCAAGTTTATGCAAAAACTCATGATTTACAACTTAATAATAGAGACCAAATAAACGAAGAAAAAGATGCAAACGATGAAGTTTCTTCGAAATCAGACACAAATGAGGGAAGCAATTTCATAAATACGAAAATGGAATTTCAAACTGCCAATGGAAGGAAACTGGACATATCAGAAAACGCAAAACAAACATTTGGAAAACTTTTGCAGAAATTTGAAACCATATCTGATATTCCAAATTATAAAAATGCTATAACAGAACTGAAAGCAGAAATTCAAACTAAAAACGAAAATCTGAAATCAAAATCTGTTCAAGACAATAATGAATATAGCAAAAAAATTCTTTTGATTCAAAAAACAATGAATAGTAAAAGAAAAAATTCATCAGGCAATAGCGATATCGAATCACCCAGTAAAACACTTCCTGTAAAATTGTTTAAAAATGCCGCACGTACATCGAGGTCATTATTTGCTGAACAATCACTTAAATCGCCATTATCTTCGGCAGCCCATTCATTAGTTCTAAGAAAAAATTTGTCTTTAACTAAAAAGCGTAAAAGAAAATTGCTTTCTCTGCCTACAGAAGAAATTTCTGAAATGGATAAAGATATCTGTGACTTAAATGTAAATATAGCAACGCCCATAAAATCATGTATTTCATTAAAACCTCCTGAGCAAACTTTAACAACACCGAGTTTAAAAGAATTTCTTTCAAATTCTCCGCTAACGTCAACCCCAATAATAAGTAAACCAGGAAAGTCGTTATCAATCATTGATGATTCAGATTTAAAACCAATCACCTGGAATAATGATTCTATAAGCAATAAATCTACTAATAACTCTATGCGTACCACCAAGCTTTCTGAAAGCTCGACATCAAATGTTACATTAAATTCTTCAAATCCCACAGCCAAAGAGCGAATAGGCCGTTTAAAACTGTACGGCAAAGCGCCTGATGTTTCACCTATCCTTATGGAAAATAACCACAATTGTCGGCCATCTGGATTGCGGCGTACTCGTAGCATGATCAAGAAAAATTAAAAAAAGTTTTCTGCTTCCTCCCTCTCTATTTTTTTTTTTGTTGTTAATGTTAAAAAATATGCAAAAAATGTAAACTATTAGAATCAATTGTATCTGTGTACGTATAAATACAAATATACACAATTTACGTATCACTTGTGTACACGTACGTTATTATTGTTTATATTTTCATTTCATTGCTTTTATTAACTTGCTCGTTTTATCTGCACTTTGTAGTATTTAATATGCTTTTTTAACTTCATATTTTTCGTACGAAGTTTTCGGAATTCAGTCACAAAGCAATTGCGGATTATAACACATTTAAAGATAATTAAATCTCTTTAACAAATAAGAACGGAAACTAACAAAACAGTAAGTTGGAGCTATTTAGCAAAAGTGTTAAAACATATAACGTGGCTAATTTTGTTAATAAATTTTTTTACTACTATTTTTTTCTGCTTTAAAATATTTAAAGTAAGAACTTAAGTACAGTTATTATTCTATTATTTCTTCATAAATTTCATGTATGTTATACAAAATATCACGAGGTGTAATCTCGAGGATATCGGCGGTTCGTCATGGGTATCTGGTGGCCCAATGACAGGTAATCATCCTTATCTGGAATAAAAGTTCACGTGAAATGTGTGAACTTTCCCTAAAACTGTGATCGCCGATGTTTGCGTTGTTGTTGTGTCATTATACTATTTTCTAATTTTGTTCACCATTTTTTTGTTCGGGAAATATTTCCCGTGAACAAAATGTTCGTCTTTTATTCCCGATAAGGATGAATGTGTGCACTGATTTCCATCGAGTCTGGGAAGGAAGGAAACTGCAGGCCTTCACAATGTACCTAAAGGTCTCCAAGTGGAAGTGCTTAAGCGCTATCCTTTCTAACCTAACATGATTCCTATGATTGTTAAAAATCAATAACACTGTGCAACAGTGAAAAATCCACTCGATCTTGACGGTCCGATAGTACTACCAAATGTTAGTAAAAGCCTATACTTAGTTTGGCGATTTTTGTGATCAATTTGTTTTATGGGGCTCCGAAGATTTCAAAAATCAGTGTGCCCTCATAAAATGGTGTCATCAGTTATTGGCCAACAACTAATTCATACTTGGTGATAGCGGTTAAATATATGTATGTATATGAAAATAATGTAGCTAATGCTGGCATTTCTTGTATCATTTTCAAAATGTTTGCAACGCCGTTCACATTATGTTTTTTATATAGAAAGCAACGAAAAATATCGGAAATGACAAACGTTCTCACTAGTACACACTACTGCAATGTCACAAAATGCCTTAGTGTGTACTCGGCATAAGAGTCTACTAAACAAATCTTTCTTTTTTTGCAAAAATTAACGAAAAACTTTTTTTACTGTCTTTAAAATAACACAGCGAATACTAATTTTTTGCTAAATTGCATCTACGGCAAAGCTGGGCAATTAATTGTATCATGCATTAAAGAATGATTCAAAGTTCGTCTTTCTTTCTTGAAAAAAAGTAGGTAACTGGACGAATTCCACATATTCGGAATTGTAATTGATTCAGAGCCATTCGTTTCAAAAATGCAACGAAACGTGAATTTGTTACACGGTTGTCTAGACTACTGTCAAATACTTTCCAGATGTGAATTACAAGAACGTATTCAAATTCTCGTATGTTGTAGTATAACTTTTAAATACAAAATTATTCATATAATTAATTGGAGTTAATAATGCAGAAAAAATCATGTTATATGTAATTAGTTTAGCGATTATTAATTATTTGAATTTAACGTTTTCTGAAAAACACACAAATTGTATTCTCAATTGCAACTGTGCGTTAAAAATGCATTTCTCTTTTATCTGATTTTTATCTCACAATTTTTATTTATATTTAACAGAGATGCCACGTATAATATCGGAAGTAAGACATGTAATACATAAAAATATTTATACATATCATTGCTTCGTTCTTTAATATTCTTCAACATTTGTAATTGCTATTTAAAGCAAAAACCTTTTTATTTTCTCAATTCTTTTATTGTTAACAACTAAATTATAGTGTCCTCAGACGTTTAACAAAAACTGAAATTTGGCAACTTTCTTAGTTTGTCTTGCCGAGTATACACGTTACTAAATTTTGTACTAATGGCTCAGTTAGCCGACTGTTATGTAATGTAACTGCAACGTAGGAAACAGCTGATCGATATTGTTATGTGAAAAGTAATGTAACGTAGCTTACTTTTCACATAAAAATATCGATCGATTTCCTACGTTTCAGTTACATTACATTACAGTCGGGTAACTGAGCTTTAAGTGTAGTAGACGGTTTATATTCGGGATGCATCGTCGGGTGGTTACTGGTTTACCGCACAGATGGTGCCATTTATTCAATTCTCTTTTGTCTTTGCTCAAAGCTTTTACAAATTGGAAATTAATAGACAGACAGAAATTTTGTAGTTTGCTTACTTCTTCTTCGCGTTTGTTACTTACACACATACACATACTTACCATATGCCCTGATAATACACATCAAGTATCCATACAGCCGTTGAAATGAGAAAAATCATATGAAGCAAGAAGAATAAATTGCGAAAAGTAGAAAAGAGAAACAAAAAATGGCCGGTACAGAGGGTCGTCTACTACACACTCTGCATCTTCGCCCCTTCTTATACAAACTTCGACTGTCTGTCTTTCAATTTCTCAAATGTAAAAGGGCACATCTTACGAATACATTATTATTGCCAACGACATATCGTCTTTTGGTTTCTGGTTTGCTGCAGACATAATGTATTTTGAATATACTGTGCCGCAAACCAGAAACCAACCGACGATATTACGCCGCAAAATTAATGATATGATGGCTTTATTAATAACACGTGAAGCACTAGTTGAAAAGAGTGAAGAAAAAAGTTTCACTATAGAACAGCATGATGCACCCCAGCTAGCATTGTGGTGATCATTTTTTGCAGAAATCTCTTATATGATTCTCCTCAGATTACTTTTGATTATTAAAGACTGATTTATCAATTGGGTGATTGAAAAAGGATTCACTTATGATTCATCTATATGATCAAATTTTGATTTCTTGAAAATAGAGGAACAAAATGGAAATTAACCGCCAAAAGGTTATTTCATGATTTAATACTAGCAGAAAATTGCTCAAAAATTAATCAGCAAATCGTATCATAAGTGATTCTTTAGTATGATTCAACTGTAGGGTACCATTTTCTCACAACGGGAGTATCATTTATGATCAAAATATTAGCTCATATGCGGTTATTTTTCCCTTCAAGCTGATTCGGAAAAGATTCGATTATGATACAAAATGCTAGCTGGGACAATACTTATTATCGTACTTTTGAAGTATGACACAAACTATTAATTTTATACTTGCGTTTTGTAGTAACGTCTATACCCTGCATAACATTGTAATGAAATTTTAACTTCATTATTTTTTTTAGTTCGTTGCCGAATGTTGTTTTTGTAGTACTCGCATCACTTGTTGACATACATACATATGTATGTATGTACACCTTTTGTTAAAAAAATTAATTGCACTTACATATTTATTTACATGCATATGTAGATAGTTTAATAATCGTTGAAAATTGTTGACACACAGTAATTTGTGATTGTTTGTGATATTACATTAAAACCTAAAAAAAATTATAAATATAAAAATTATTGAAAGCAGTAAAGGATTTAATTTGCAGCGAACTGAAAATTTGTCAGTATCCAAGGTAAAAGTGGGAGTACATGCTTTGCATATGGCTAATTTACTCCAATACTGCTATAACTAAGAAAATTATTTTAGAATTAGACAAGGCGTAGTTTTCATATTCTGTATAAGGTTGTACAGACATCCGTACATACTAGATATGTTGTGTATATAATTTTTACACTTCTATTAAAGACAAAAATTTGCAACAAAAAATTTCGAGTTGTTACAATTTTGAAATAAAGAGTTTGTGGAAATTCAGTGTATTTTAAAGAACAAAGAAAGAGAAAAGCGAGTCCGTAATCGCAGTAATATTTCTTCATTACTTTTAAGTAACTAATAATAATAATTTGTAATATATGTACATATGTATGTAGGTACATACATATTTTATTATTTTAAATGTTTAAAACTTATTTATACCCTTATTGTTAATACTAATGTAATATGGGAGCAAAAATATGTACGAAAGTATGTATGTATACATACATATATATCTGTGGCAACATAATCGCTTAAGTCGACTTAAGCAAATTTAGTTTTATTGTGCTGCTGTATGCCTCAGTTGAAAGTTGCAATGGTTACAATGCTGCATATGCAAAGAAAGGGTCACACGAAAGTAGATTTTATGCGTTAGAACCATTTTATCTCCTAGCGGATGCGTAAAAACGTCAAAAAAACACTCCTTTGCTTAAGTCGACTTAAGCGACTATTCCATATTAACACAGATGTAAACACTTGCAAACAATTTTCTTGTTATTACCCAATAAACACAAAGTCAAGCGTTTAAATTAAAGTCGAATGATATTAAATACATATAAATTTAAGTCAAACGTATTCGAAATTTTTAATTTAATACCTTCAATTGAGCATGGATTGAAAAAATTTATAAACTAGCGTTTTGTAAATGTTATTCTAAAATCATTCTAAAGAAGAAATAAATTTATTAAGTTTGTAATGGAAGTCGATTTTTGAAAACAATTAATTTTTATTTTAGCAAAAACTGCAATCTTTCAATCTTTTAAAACAAGAATTTCCCCTTTAAGGCATGATACAATGATGATAAAATTACAAAACTGCTAAATTTCTTTTAAAATTTGTTTTGTATTGTATAAATTGGAATTGACTCAAAATTGCTCATCTTTTCACAACGATTCATTTTAAAATTATTTGATTTCCTTCACATACCAGAAATGAAATTATACCCAGTAAGATAAGATAAAATTATAAGATAATGAATATACCTATGAGAATAACGTTTGATCACAAGCTGGAAATTATTTCAAATTTTTATTACTCTCAAACTAGTTTAAAATAATTTTCAGTAGTTTATCGTGGACATACATATTTGATTTTATATAATTAAATTTAAATAAATCCATCATGTTTGCTGGACATGTTTGTAAACATATACTTATGTGTATACACACACATATACACATGTGTTCGCTCATTTGCTAAAATAACGTCATAACTCAAAAAGAGTATAGTTTGCCGGAAAACTAGTTTAAAGTTTTCAATTTACGCATAACTTGATGGAAAATGAAAATTAAATTTTTCTCACATAAGTTGAGTAAACAAGATATTTCATTTTTACACAATATGAACAATCAAATGAGGATTAGTTCTACAACTTTAAATCAAAAATTCAATTTTTTGAGTTATGACGTTGTTCTAGTAAATTACCGATATATCTTCTAATGTTAGTTTTATCAATTATTTGAATAAATTCGTTCTAGTTCAGCACATTTTATAAATTAGCATACCTCTTCTGCCCTTTATTTTATTGAATTAATTTATAAATACTTTTTTAAATGATGTAAACAAAAAATAAACAATATGCATTATGTTCATATGTATGTATGTACTAGAAATGAGTATGAAGTGCAATTAGACGTGACATAGCCATACAGGCATGTTCTGAAAATCAAATTTTTCAAATCACTAGTGATTTTAAAAGTAATGATGGTCATCCAGATATTTGTTCGCTCTATTTTTTTTTATTTTTCTATTGCATAGAGCATCAAATATCATTTCTGAAAAAAAATTATCGTATATGATTTTAAAAACGTCTACAGGACCATTATTACTTTTAAAATCACTAGTGATTTGAAAAATGTGATTTTCAGAACATGCCTGATAAACAATCAATTGGTTTCTATGGTAATGGCTATGGCTTTATGGCGAGTCACGTATAATCAAATACAGTGTTGCCTAATAGTTTGGTTCGACCAAACAAATGCCTATTTTAAGGACCTCGAAAAGTCATATTTTTGGACGGGATACAAAAACTGGAGAAACGTTGAAAGTGTATTGAGTTAAAAGGAGATTATCAAGGCATATCAAGTTAATATGCCTTGGAAATTATGGTGTAAAATAAATTTTTGTTTTGAAAAAAAAAACCGTTTTATTCAAAAAGTCACGAACTTATTGATCCAAGTTTTTTCAATTATTGGCATAACTCGAAAAAACATACACATTTGTCTTTGATTTAAGCGATTTGTCCAGCGTTACTGTTCCCAACCCTGAAAATGCATGATGAAATAAATCATTTCACAAACACATACATATGTACCTATTTTGATGACAACAAAAACTGGAGAAACATAGCACAAAGTGTATAGAGTTCAAAAAAGACTGTACTGCGTTGAAAAATTAAATAATTTTTTATATAAAAAAACCTGTGTTTAAGTGAAAGACTTATTGAACCGCCCTCGTATGTAGGTAGTATATACCAGCAATTCATTGGTGCGTATGTCCTGATTATCAGCAGACCTTCAACCGTATTTTGGAAAAGATAAAATATTATTTGCTTTGTACACATTAATACATATATGTAGATACACACACATGCATATCGCTACCTTAACATAGAAATGCCCTAAATCATGTATTTTTTTGAAATCGAATTTTTTGTATATTTCGATAGAAGAACATGTAATGTATCGAAAAATGCAAAAAATCTCGATTTGCAAAAAATACTTAGTTAGGGCCTTTCTATATTAATGTAACGATATAAATATGTATGTAGGTAAAGGCTATAAAAATATATACATAAGTAAATTGGGAGAACCCTTCAAAAACATTACAAGCAGTCAACTTCTTTAGCCAATTTCTATACACGAGTTGTAATTCACTTCGATTTGACGTTCAAATGTAAATACATTTTAAAGAATTCCCAATCATAATACGGTTGTATAAATATATGTATGTATATATTTAAACATGGTATTACTCTCAGCCTTTGTTAAAAAAAACTAAGAAATCTAAAAAAAATTTTTATCAGCCATGTCATAGAACGCAATTCCGAAAAAAGTGGTTTCAATTCCGAAAGTCGAGCATTTATAAAACGAAAAACCAAAAATTGCTTCGGAATGAAACCGCTTGACATATTTTTAATATGATTTTGATTATAAAAGTGATTTTGATATTTTTAACGATTTATTCAAGAAAAATATTAATGAAACTGAGTGAAAATTAAAGATCAAACTCTATGTTCGATTATTACATTGATTTTTTGTAAGTATTTAGTTAATATTTATACATTACTATTATATGTACATTAATTTCTTAAACTTGTTAATACAAACAAAGCAAGCTGATGTATCTTTTAATCGAAGTACATACATATTTCCACACTAGCAGAACATTTTATCTACAATTCATGTTTTTTGGTTTGTCATACGCAACACTGAAATAGTTTTTTTTTTGAAAATCAGGTCTTAAAATTTTTCGGAATAAGCAAAACCGTTCGGAATCCGAATAAACTAAAATTAAATCGATTGGAATCGCAAATACGAAAACAAAACCATTCCAATCGAAATCTGTGACATGCCTTTATTCTACTTATTGTATGGTAGAAGAGGAAAGTTACTAGAGTCTAAACGGAAACTAGTTTTTTTATGTCAATAAACGTTATTACTTGTACGAGTACATTATTTTTGAAGTAGATGGACAATTTATTTAATTACTTTAATTCTTATTTATATTCATTTATTCATTAATTTTTATCACCGAGTTATTCAATTAATTGTAATGACTGAATTTTATATAATTGAAAGTAAAATAAATTAAAATTTTCAATATTTTTATTTTAGAGTTTTAATTTTTTAAAATGGGCGATGAATACAATGGTTGCGAATGCATTTGGTCTCACGAATTGGCTATGCAAAGATTATTGAATTTTGTAAGTTGTAAAAAGTTTGAACCATTTTTATAACAACAAATAATAATGAACAATTTTCTCTTCAGATACGTCAAAATCAAAATGCATGTACGGACACACATTGCTTAGATGGTTAGTACATATGTATTATTATTATTATTATTATTATTATTTTAAATGTGAATGGAAAAGAAAAATTAACCTTATTGTGCAGTTACAGGTCATTCGACACAAAATACGCCTTCGACAACTGGTGGCGAAGATAATAGCTTTACTATAATGACAATGATTATGGTGTTCACCTTGATTATGTATTTGATTAGACCGCAACCGATTATGAAACGTTTTGGGAAGGGTCCTAATGATGGCGGCAATGGAGGTTCAAATCAACAGCCACCACCATCACCCCCAGCGATCAATTAATTACTGCTAACTCCTGTTAATTCCAGATATCACAAAACATGACGTTGTGAACGTTTAAAATTTGTATATGTAAATTTAATTAAAATTGATTTTATCTCCTTACAAATTTTAAACGTTTTAAACGTCATGCTTTACGAAATCAAACTATGACAATATCGGTCTTACTTTTATGACAGTTATATAAAAACACTAGAAAATTAAATCATAAATACACAGATGATGATGATGATGCAATATTTTATAATTTATACCAGCATATTTTCTTTTTACTAACTAAAACTACTTTAGAGTGAAATATATTGTAAACAGAACTAAACATTTTGCTACGAACTACTTACATATACATATGTATGTATATATTCCCCTTATTCTGTAAACATCTGCAGACGTCACGTCATTACAATACCAACAATTTGACGCTTGTGTACTCGCTCTCGATAACAATTTAGTGCTATTGACAGGTGTAGTAATCCCCGAAGGTCTAGAAAGTAGCATGAGCCTGTCAATAGCACTTAGTTGTTTTCGACTGGGTACCAAACGCCAATTTTTGGTATATTATTGATTTGACGCCAACAAATGGTTACAGAATAATATATATTGCACACTAAATCATAAAGAGTCACAACTCAAAATGATCAAAGTGGTTTTGTTTTTTTTATAAACCAGTTAATTGAACCAATCTCAGCATCTGAAATTTTTTGAGTTGTGACTATGATTTAGTGTGCGATATATACATATACACACATATACAGACATATGTGTACATATTCGAATGTGTATACATACACACCTATACAAATTCACACAACTTCAGAAAAGAAACTAAATAAATTGTATTTGCCGAGAAAAAAAGTTGTATTTTTTAATAAACAATTCAAACCAAACTCTCCCACTTTCATGTCGGATTATCGTATTGGACCTAAGTGAGCTACACCCCAAAATTTTCATTCTTCACCAGCAGCCTGCTAACCTAACCTATGTATGTGTCTTAAGTCTTTTGATGTCTTGCTGTAGCTATATGCAAAGAAAAGTCCCAAAAGACTTAAGACGCGAACTCGGAAAATAGGAAAATTCGGTCGAATAAAATTTTAATATTGAGTTTCGAATCGAGCGGGTGGAATTCGTACGTATAGGGTCAAACGGCCATTTTCGGCCACGTGTTTCCGAGATAAATGCAAAAAACTTGAAAATTCCAAAAATTCACTAATTGTGTGCTGCTGTCTTAAGTCTTTCGAATGTCGTTATACATTTTGTCTGGTAGCTGGTTGAAAAGACTTAGGAGACATGCCGCCAATTGAAGAATTTTAACAAACATTTTTGCCAACTTGAAAACCTGAGAAAGTAAGCTCCTTAAAGTATGCACTCATATTTTCTCTGTAATTCAATAATGTGTTATTTGTAGTTTTCTTTAACACTTTGTATTGTGCATGATTTTAAGAGCTAATTCTTTAATTCTAATTACTAATTAGTTAAACTTAGTTTAACATACATTAGAGTTAACCAAGAAACAAACTTAAACGGGATTTTGCCGCCCATTTTGTTTTTCAATAATGGATTAAAAGTTGTTGTGAATTTAGCTAGAAGTATTTATGTAGTTTGTTTTCAATCCATTGTCTCGTTTCTGTAACGAATGTGAAAAGTTTTCGAGTCAAAATTTTTTTATCAATCTGTGAAATACATACAGGATAAATAAGAAGAAGCAACTCTATTTGTTCATTCTTTTTGTAAGTTTATTTAGGTTTTTTTTTTGAATAACCCTGTTCTGTAAGTCGGGTCGATTTGAAATCGTAAGATTTCTAAAATTAATAAGTCTTGGTTTGTTTTCCGATATGATATTTGAGGATCTATGTATACAATAGAAACATTAAAAAAGTCTGAAACACTTTATTTCAAACTGATTAGATTTACAGAACAGCGAAAATTTGCCATAGATATACAAATTGTTATAATTAATCGGTATGTTAAGCACTTGTATCTGATGTATGGATCATTTTCGTCCCATTCGTTCAAAGTGGGGAAAATTAACATTTAAACGTGTTTAAATGCTAGGAATTGCATATACATACATATGTATGTACTTATACACCAGATATAATAAATAGTAAAAGTGTTGAATTTAATAAGTTAGTTTCCTGAGTCAAAACTTGTTCTTTTTATTAATATGTATGTATTTATGTTCTTTTAATCCAGATAAAAATCATCTAGTGGCATCAAGCACTTTTTTTCTAAAACTTATGATAGTAATTACATACTATATGTTTATAATTTTCTTAATTTCTATAAGTGTACAATGCAATCAAAATATTATTTATAAGTTCTCTGAAAAATGAAAAATAATCTGCCTCATCGTGAATGGCGTATTTCGACTTCGATATTTCGGTCCTAAATTAAATAAAGAAAAACTGTTGAAGTTTTCTTTAATTTATTACAAAAATGTCGTAGTCGAAGTCGAAATACGCCAATCACGATAAGGGGGAATATGTTCGACAAAAGCGGAATTATGAACAATAGGTGTGTTTTATTCGAAACATATACCTACTTAATTTTTAAGCAGTATAGCTATAACTACTTAATAAGTTTATACACACTTAAATTTGTTCTGAATATTTATATAAACTTCGAATAAAACATACCTAATATTAATATGCATACATTTATCCAAAAATGTTTTTTTTTTCATTAGACACAAAATAGTAGAAATGATCTACATATGTATATACATAAATTTCTTAGAACTTAAAATCGAAAAATTTTAAATCATAAACTGATAAGAAATATATAACATACATATGTATATGTTTATATATATATATATTTGGTTTTTTTTACAAAGATTATGATTTATACTTATATAACGTAAAAATTGCATTTTGAAAATGTATCTATCGATCGGAATTCATCACACCTTTTCAAAACCATTGTTTTGAAATTGTTTTGAAAACGATCGTTTTCCATCACATACCAGAATATAATATTATCTACGAAAATATTTATTCAAAGCAAATTTTTTATTTTAACTTTTTATAACAGGGAGTTTCTAATAATTTTTGATGTAGAAGATGACAGTCAAAAACATTATTTATGCAAAAAACGGGATTCAGATAATCCCGAAAATCCCGGGCCTTAAAATTAAAAAATCCCGGGCTCTGGGATTTGAATAGTCCCGAAAATCCCGAAATTTCCGGGCTCGGGATTTCCCGTTTAGCATCTATATTTTCAATACAAAGTAGATCATTTTTAAAAAGTATGGGCCTAGTTCGCTTTTTTAAAGGCAATAAATTATTATAATAATCTCTAATTTTATCAAACTTAGTAAGGTCTCTTGTTTTTATATAAAAACCGTCTCTTTATATTTCGATATTCGAGCTCGTTCACTACTTCTTCTAGATTTCAATTCAAATCTTTATCAAAATCTATAGCTTTTACATACAGATTTTTTGACATTTATCCAGATATCGTATTCAAAATAAAATCCATTGACTGAAACTTTTTTCTAAACTACAAAAAAAAAAAAAAAATCAATCATAAAAAAATCAGTCAATGATGGAATATGCTCGAAAATTGACTACCCGTTGCAGCTCTCTGAAACACATATCGCTCAGTTACTTCAATAGTGTCAGAACTCAAAAAAACTAGTTTTTTAAATCAAAAAGTAGTAAAGTAAATGAGCGATATATTTAAATTAGCATAAATTATGAAACTGGTTTATTTATCTAAAATAAATTTAAACTCAAATAAAATCTGTTTTATACTACATATATATAATTTTATATGTATATATTTTATACATTAATTACCAGCCTTATGTATAATAAAAAAATCGTCACAGTTTATACACTACCGGCCCTATGTATAAGCACAAATTGGCATGAAGTTAGCATAAGTGACGAAATTGAATTAGGTGTTAACGAGTTCCTCCAAACCATTTGACATTAAAAATGGTTGCAATACCTAATTTTAACCCACTTCTAAGTCCTAGCATGATTTTTAATGCGAAGTTTCATCCCGAAACTCTTTAAGATCATGTTCAATTTTGCCACTTATGCTAACTTCATGCCAATTTTTGCTTATACATACGTACGTATGTATGTATGTAAATATGTACATATACTACTCGCATGAAACTTCAGGCTAACTTCATGTGAAATTTCAGTTATACATAAGGCTGTACGTATAGAATAGTTAAGTGATGGAAGATAAATTATTTTTCAATGGAAAATTAAAAAAAAGTTTAGTATTGTCAAATAATGAACAAATAAACTGATAATGCATGTACATATAAAATTTATGAACACATTTTAGTACTTGAATTTCCACATCTCATTCCTCACTATGCAATTTATTTATACAATTACGTACTTTTTTAATTACTTCTTTCATTTGTTCGTATTTACCAGTTGAATCAGGTAAGTTTTCAAAATTTATTACATCGCTGACGCCAACTTTGAAGTTTTCTCCATTCGGTAAATTATTGTAGAGTGAAAATTTTAAAACCGGTGTACCCATAAATGACTCCTTAATGACGGTAGGTTTATTTTCAGTGTTAGCTAAAGACGTTGAATCTGAAGAATTATTGGCATCAGCAGTTTGTTCAGGGTATTCTTCATCATCGTCATCTAGTGCTATTATTTCATCGATTAAGGAGTCTTCGATTTCTAAGATACTTGTGTTGGATTGCAATTCTTGTAGAAGACGTTGTTTTTGTTTTTCCAATTCGACTAAAGATGGCGACTGCGTTGATGATTCTCTTTCTCTATTTTCAAAAGTAGTAATTGGGGATTCACATGATGATAGAGGTGGGGGTGGTGGCGGCGTTGAAGGAGGCTGATCATTTGGAGGAGGTGGTCTTGTAAATTGAACTTCACCTATTGTGGATGCTTCTGGATCTTCAATTTCCATATCAGTCGCTTCATGCACTGTCTCATTATTGCTTTCATCAGGCGCTGAATCGGGAAAATCTTTAAGTTTTTTGCGTTTATAGCCCTTTAAGATGTTGTCTCCTAGTGTTTTAATAAATTCTTCTTTCATTTGTCTTTTATCCAATGGCGGTACGTTGTGGTATTTATAGTCCTGAAGAAAAAGGAGTAAAAAGAAACAAAAATACATCGGAGATATGCCGTAATTTTAGAGTAAAAAATCTTTGTATGTGAATTTTCATTCACGACTTATAATTTGTTTCGTAAAGTGATGCTTATTTCACTCGTATATCAAAACTTACATCGAAAAAATTTTCTCCTGGATCTTGATTGAATCCTGGAAATTCATGTATCTTCGCTATGTTGTATTTATGATTGATGGGATCGATTTCTCCTTCATCCTCATCTGAACCTAAAATTTTTGTGCCCTAAAGGTGTTAAGGAAAATTATGTGAAAGACAAAAGTTAACTGATGATTTCAACAGACTTACATCTGAATTAAATAAATTCATGCCGGAATGTTCCACCTTAGCATCTTCCAACCAACCGGGTGGATAACCTAATACTCGCATGCGATAGAAGAAAAATGGCAGTTCACCTTTTCTTAAGCCTAAAGCTTCCCGCAGTTTGTCACTAATACAACCAGGTTTTAGATGAGCAAATCTCTGTTCTATATCTACATGATAACGTTCAACTTTGTAACACGCCTTTTTTGCATTTTTTATACGTTTAGCGTTGTAGGGTTTAGAACATTCTTTAATGCTGTGTCCAGTATCTCCGCAATTGAAACAACTGCTTGTCTTTTTGATCTTAAAAATGTCTCCCTCTTCTTTTTGCTTTTTCCGCGCTGCAGCCTCTTCGTCAAGGAGAGTATCTTTTATAGCTCTTTTATAGGAGGGCACTTTGACACTATCGATTTTTGGCGCCGGAGATGTATCAATAGTAAACAACTCCTTAATACCGGTTAAATCAGGTGAGGCATCTTTTTCAAATTCAATGTTCTTTTCCGTAGTTTTTAAAGTTGAATTGAGATTAGGAGGCAATGGTATTTCTTCAACTACATTTTGCACTACTTCTTGTACTATAAGTTTCGGGTTGTCCTGATTATCTTCTTCGGTAATCTCCACAGTTTTACCTAATTCTTTATTTATGTTTTCCTTTAGACTATTAACTATGAGGAGGCCAAATAGTTGAAATTGTTTTTTGCTGGAGAATTTTATTTCACATATAGTTTCCTTGTGTGTAATTTCATTTTCATTATCCATTACTTCACCTTCCTCGACATCGTCGTGGCAAGCTGGTGCTGCTGGCGTTGGTGCATTTTTTTCCTTGTCATCTTCATTCTCAGAATCGTCTATATTAATACACGTTATATTTTGTTCTTCTATAAAACAATCACTATCGTTCATATTATTTTGTGACATTTTATATTTTATTTAATTTTTATATTAATTGATAAGAAAAAGCCCATGTCAATTTTATCTGAATTGTCATTTTTGTTATTGTTTTTTTCTTGAGTGGTGACAGTTCTGGTATAAAAGACTCACAACCAGAGGGCTCTTTAATAAGGCTACCAGACTTTGATAATATTTGCACGTTAGAAAATACATATTTCAAAATTTAAAATACATATGTATTCAATTACGATTTATGGAATATGTAATTAAAATTTTTTATATTCTGTGTTATTACGGAATTTTTGAATGAATTCCACAACCGTAGTACATAATAAGGTTAATTATGTTATTATCAAATAATAAATTTTATTAGAGTATTGTTAATTGCAGAATATAAAGCCTTTAGTACACGACATGCAAAAATCCACTAGCGCATGTGGCAGTAACGTAATTTTGACGTCATCATGAAGCTAAATTCGCTATATGCCGTGTACTAGTAATATATTTACATATGTTTGTGGAGGTCGAGTTTTCTGACTTTTTTTTACTTAATACTACATCCTAAAATCTGTATAACCATTTTCATACAATATACCAAAGATTTTATTGTAACTCAATATGTACTTAAAATAAGGATTCATCCGAAAATCGCAATGTATATAATACTCAGTTGCATTTTGGTATGAACCTTCACACATGTGCTGTCTCTGAAAATGTTTCCACTTCGGCAACATGTGCCACATACGCATATATGTATGTAGTTTTTTACTCATCGTGTACTATTATAGGCTTAAGTTAATAGTTGTTACCAATTCAACGGATACACCGCACTTGTTCCCTTAAAATGGGTCGACTGAGAATTTAGAAATATTCACTTCTAGCAAGAAGACAATCGGCCCTGTTCTGTAAATCGAATCCGAGTAAATTTCACGTTTTCAACAAATTAATAATGGTCCTGCATACGTGTTTATAATCATACACCATAATTTTCTTTTATATATGATATTTGGGAATCTAATCAGCTAAGTTTAACACCACCACTGATTTCAGAACCGCAAAATGTATATAGGTTCTAGCAATAGGTTTTCTTGTACATTCATAATTTCAATACTATAATTTTAACTTTACAAGTCCGAAACATGTTACCTTCAGAGCAAATAAAAACGCTGCAAGTAATTTTCATTGAAATATACAATCTTTATTTTACGACTAGATCCAAAGAAGTTTCAAGTAAAACAATACATTTAAAAAATAATAATACATCATATTGATACAAACATATAATCCATGTATAATTAATACATAAATATGTATTTCTTTGTCAAAAATTGGTAAAACTTTATATAGTAGTTACGAAATAATAATAATAAAAAAAGTTTTAAAATTATAATTTATACATAAAAATAATATAAAATAAATGTTTAACTTATTTACATCAGACAAAATTTCCAAATACTTGTAGTTTAACTTGAATGTTTGAGTAAGATTTTTACGAATATGTATAGTTATTAAAATTATAGAAGGAAAATAAAGCTGTACAAAGAAACTGTGTATACCATTATTTTCGTTTATACTTACTAATTATGTTTAGATAAAATTAAATATTTTGTTTTATTTTTTGTTTTTTTATATGTATATTATATATTTATCAAATCATATTTTTGTTTATTTTTTTTTGCCGAATACATCAATTTTTAATATTTCTTTTCTAAAACATTTTTTTATACCTATTTTTTTTTTAACGTAATACATAATTAAGAGATTTTTAATAATACTTTTATTACTTTTTTCAGTTATTTTTTAACCATTGATTTTGAAATATGTATGTATTGTAGATATTGTAGTGGGTTAAGGTAGTAAGCAAGAGACAGATAGAGCCAGGCAGAGCATAGGGTCAACCATTTACTTTTTGCCTAAGGTATCACGCCATTCATTGTATTTGTCCATTTCCTCGTGCAATTGCAGCGCTTCTATGCAGGCATTAAAGAATGGTGAGCCAAAGCAATCTTGCCTATAATGTTTGCATGTCAAAAGAAATAGAAAAACAATTATTAGTGTTAAGAATGCATATAATGGTTTATTTTTATTATACAAAAATTTTGTATCAAAAAATTCATTTTTTTATAAACATTTTCTGCAATAGAGAAATTTCAAAAATAATTATGTATGTATATTGAAACATATCTAAAAAAAATTAGTTTTCTTGTGAAAATTTGTTCAAAAACAGTATACTTTTATTGCTTTCAAAATATCAAATCAAAATCGGTATACAAAACATACAAATATGCATAGATATGTATGTATGTATGTATAAAAATATTCTGTACAAAAAATAAAAAGATAAAAATAAATAAATGTATGTAGATATACGAGTATTTATAAACTATAATTAAAAAAAGTTAATTTGGAAAAACAAAAACAATTATATGGCTTCAAAATTTTTTTCCATTTTTAATGCCAAAGTGAAGCTCTCCAACTTCTAATAAGAAAATTAATTAATTTTATTTGCTGGGAACGCGTTACTCATTTAACTATAATACCCTGGAATATATTGCTTTGTCAAACATTATATTTTGCTCAACAACAATCTTTAATTGGAGTAGGATCACAGGGAAAAATAATGTTCATTACATACATATGTACTTCGAGTTATAGCATACACTACGTATATTAAACAAAAATATTACTCAAAGTTCTAGAAGTACATTTTACCCCATTTTTTTCAGATTATATTAGAAAACATTTAATTGAAAGGCGTAAAAAACTTGTACAGAAAACAGAATAAGCTTTCATTGTCTACGTTGAGGATTTAATAGCGAAGAGAGTCAATAAAATATGTTGCGGGGAAAATATTAAGTTTTACACCTCTGGGAGCAATCCAGCGACAGTTGTTTTTATAATAATAATTTTTTTTTAGAAATTAACAATTTTTGTATGGGGACGACCCTAATGATTGAAGATGGAGGCTAGTTGTTTTCTGAAAAAATGTTGGGGCAACAAATATATTGGGGGTTGGTGATATATTTGAGGTGTCAAAGGGGCACACTGGGGCTAGTTAAGGCGATGGGAGGTAATTGTGTAAAAATTAATATTTTGTATGGGAGCCCCCTTAAGTAGCGCAGATAGAACGTCGGTATGTTTATAAAATATTAGTTGGGGTCGGTCGTAAGTTTTACTCCTCTAGGAGCAACTCAGGGACAGTTGTGAAGCTTTTTGTGGATTTTGCCTCGTTTTTCCTAGTTTTGATCCCGATGAGGACTCATTTACCCCGATCCCAAAAATCAGGGGTCCTAGCGTATCCAAATCATGTTGCTAAGGATTCCTACTATATAACACTATTCCACCCCTAATATACATATTGTAAAGATCTGGTATTTCTTGTTTTCATTTGTTTTCAAAATGTGTGCAACACAACACCACACAAGGAAAAATATCGGAAATGACAAACGTTGTCACCAGTATACACTATTGCCATAGTTTGTACTCGGCGTATGTATCTTTATTTTTCTGGAATTTCATAAAAGTCGGAGAGGGTTTTTGTGTGGTTATTCAGAGCATTTGCTTCTACCCTTTGACATTTTCCATTTTAAAAATCGTCTACCGAAATTTGGCAATAAGCAGCTGTTAAAACTGTATTCAACCATTTTGTGTCAGACAACATTTTTAGCCGAACAAAATTTGCAGTTTTGTTATCAAAAAAATTTTCAAACTGCATACTATAAAAAAATTTTGTTCGAACAAAAAATTTATGTGAAACAAATGGGTGAATTGAGCTTAACTTAACTATTTTCATGTACATAGTTAATAATATTCATATTAGAGTTTTTGAAATATATGTATGTATGTAGTATATAAAAATTAATACAAAAAAATAATACACATATAAGATTTGTAGCAAAAAAAAAAATTTTTTTTTTTTGAAAAATGGACACAAAATTTTTTTAAGACAATAACAAATCATAAAAAAATGGTAAAACAACAAATAAAATAAAAACGTACCGAAAAATCAAAATAAGTTTTTTTATATGATTTTCTTCAAATAATCTGTAGCAGCAATAGACGACGGTGATGATGATCATTATTTGGGTAATAGTTTTATATATACAATGTTCACATGTACATATATGTATATATTTTTTTAATTATAAATTATAAGTTTCCACAGTCTGTCGGATTTATAGCATCAGTTTATTTTGTGAGTTATTCAATTTAATAAAAGCTGCCGTTGATATTCTGTATTAATATCTCTTATTTTCTTTTATAAAATTTGTAGAATATAATAATAAATATAAATATATATATATACGGTTTTACAACGATATTTTTCAATTTTTTTAGGCTTTTGTTTTATTTTTTTTCACACATTGTTGTTTGTAATTTTTATAAAATTATATATTTTATAAAGAAAAACATACATAATATGTGAAGTAAATAAAGGAGTGCTTTTAACGTGTTTTATCACAATATTTTCATTAGTTTTATTTTTTTTTTGTAATATTTTGTTTTAAAAATATTCTTTTTTTTTTTTTGTTGTATTTTAATTTAATATATCAATATATTTGCCAGCAAATTTTTAAATATTAGTTTTAAGGTATAGTATTTTTTTTATTTCATTAATTATTTATAATTTAGTTCCTTTTTTTCTGTTTCAATATGTTTATAAATTAATAATTTACAATTGGATAACAATTTTACTCTAATAAAAAAAAAACATTTAAAATGTTTTTCTTTTTAATTTGATTAAAAACATAATTTTAAGCTAAACATGCCAATTTTTCATTATTTGTTGTATAATTCTCAAGAAAAAAAACTTTTTAATTAACAAAAAAAAAAAAAAGAGGCCACCAAATAATTGTATAAAAAACTTTAACATGAAAAGCTTAAAACTAGTGATTGATGATTTAATTTACACACAATTAGAGATTTTTTAAAGGCAATTTAATAAAAAAAATGTTATGTATATGTAAGTATGTATATGAATACATATGTATATGTATATATATGTACATACATATAAAGTTTATAAATATTTTTAAGTTGCTGAGCAAATTATTAAAAAATATAATAAGTTTTAAAGTGTAACAATCAATATTCATTTAAAAATTTAAACTTAAAATAAGTTTTGTTTCTTTTTTTTAAATTTAGATCGGTTGTTTCTTTTTTTTTTTTTGTTCTTCCTTTTTTAATAAATAATAATATAAAAAAAAATTAATACAAATATTATATATATAAAAATAAATAAGTACAAAATAAACTTTTTTTCGTTTAATTAAAACAAAAACAAAAAAAAAAAACTTAAGCTCGATTTAAGACAATGTGGTATATAAAAATTTTATAAAATATAAAAAAAACTAAAAATACTAATTATGTTGTAACCGGCGTCATACTGAACGAGGGAATAGGTGAACCGTTTATAACTTTAATAAAATGTTGCAATTTCGTAACTTCTTCTGGGGGTATTAATAAAACTTTTAAACATTCACCAAACCACTTTGAATCAAAACAGTTTTTTCTAAAAAAAAGAAAAGCAAAGTAAAGAATAATAAAAAACTAAATGATATAAATTAGCAGAAATAAAAATTAATTTGCAAAATATAAATAAAGCTTATTAATCAAATGTTAGCAACCAAATTATTACTTAAAACTTAATATTATGTTAATAAGTTGAATGTGAATTATAAACTTTAATACAGATTTATTTTTAATGTAGTGAACAAAACCAAGGGAAAGGTTAAAAATCCCGAGGTTAGTGAAAAAATAAATATTTCAAAAGAAAAAATAGTCACTATATATTTTCTATACTAAAAACATTTTAATGGAAATTAAACTTGACTATTCTAAATTCAATCCCATATAAATTGCTTTCAAATAAAAATATTAACAGGAGCAAGCAAGAGTGTATAAAAAAGTTGAAGGAAAAAAATAATAATATATATAAAAAAAAAATAACTGCAACAAAAAAAAAACTACATAAGTGTATAATTAATTTAATTAGTTCTTAATTATATATAAAATAAAATTAACATTTGTGCATTCAATTTAAAATAGTGACGTAAAATCTAACGAAGATAGCGGAGAACCGTTGATAACTTTAAGGAAATATTGCAGTTGTGTTATCTCTTCTTCGGGTATGAATAAAACTTTAACACAATCTCCGAAAGTTTCATGAGTAAAACATTTTTGTCTGTATGAGTATGAAATTTGAATATGTAATTGATAAATAAGAAATATTTAAAAATAATATTTTAGGAGTTTGTCGAATTATTGTGTGAGAGATAAATAATAAAACAAATTTTATATAAATATATCCTAATAATAGTAGAATTAGTGAAATCGTATCGCGCTGTTGCGTATCAGCTAACAAAATCCGTGACATTTAATAAACATGTTGATGCAAACGTTAAAGGCTCAGTTAGCCGCCTGTAATGCAATGTAACTGCAACGGTAAGAAACAGCTGATCGATATTGTTATGTGAAAAGTAATGAATATAGTTATAGAGATATAACCGGAATGTAAGAATATGTATATTACTTTTCACATAACAATATCGATCAGCTGTTTCCTACCCTTGCAATGAGAAATACAATAACAGCTGATACATTCCCTGGCAGGCTCACGTTTTTACTACTTCCCGGTTCACAAACGTCAACTTTTGTTGATCAACTCGTAATTCAGCTGTAAGAAAAATGGAGAAGGAAATACAAATATCTCTTTTTTTCCTACCAGCTGAATTAAAAGTTGATTAACTTGGGGGCCACACGATCAATTTTTGCCATTCAATTCCATTCAATTTGCAATACATTTTTTTTACTAACACAATCAAACTTTTTAAATTGAAAACTAGATTGCTTCCAAATTCACCTGTCCATTTACATATATGGCAATTTAATTTTCAATTTGAACAGCTGGTAGCAGCACACATTGATAAAAGCTATAAATTTGAGTTGTTTTTTCGTCGGTGGCATTTAAAAAATGAAATTGATTATCAATTTGTGTCACATCTATCAATTTCAAGGAATTTCGACACACAGTATGTGTGATGAAATTGAAAGCGATTTACTGAACGTGTGGCAGCAGCGTAACAAAAGCTGTTGTGTGTGAACTAACTAACTAACTAACATCCAGACTTAAACGACACGAAAATTTCAAAAGTAAGACGATACGATTTGACTAACGAAGCCATACGTTACTTTATGTTAATTTATTTTGTGTATACATGCTTATAGCTAATGAAAAAGGGACACATAAGAGCCCTACAAAAATTTTTATGGGATTACACAACAATTACTCTGTATTAAAATTTTCGGCCTACACATTATGCAATATTATTGCATATGTTGTTGTACAGATTATTGTCGTTTTCACCTACATATACTGTGCAATAAATGGCACAATATTTTCAAAGAAAATATTGCCCAATTTTCCTGACAGTGAAAAAGTAAACCACATTGAACAATGTTGCCATCACATTACACAATTCTCTTGATTGTGCAATAAAAATCAAAAATCTTTTGATATTTGCCAATATATTGTGCTGCCACCTTCGAATATGACATGCATATTGGCGATATTATTGCACAATGCTAAAAATTGCACAATTATATTGCAAATGGGTGGGCCACTTAACGACTGATTCTGGTAGAGGAGACCGAGAAGATATACATATGAATGGAAAGGCGTTTTAAAAGTTTACTTCAGAAACTCGTTTACAGATGCTTATGGTGAATCTGCGTCAGAACTTTAACTCAGCTTTATATGCACGATACCCTGACGTAAACTTTCAAGATACCGTTAGAAGTAAATCCTTTTTGTATGGAGGAACTCGTTAAAATCTAGTTCAATTTCGTCACTTAGCTAACTTCATAACAGTTTTTGATTATATGGGTGTGATGCCATCAGTCGTTAGAATAATGTTATTTCGAAAATAGTTTGATATTGTTGTACGGTGTAATTATACATAAATATACATACAAATTCTGCGTCCGTATTCTATAATTCTCGCTAAAATATTTTATTTATTCATTTTATTTTCTTTTTTTTTTTTTTTTTGTTTATCGAACTATTAATAATTTATCAACAATTCCTAGTTCCTTAAATTTTTAATGAATTATTGCTAAGACTGGGTAAAGTAATTTTTGTTTAGATTTTTTATATTTTCATTTTATTTTAGCACAAAATTTTTTAGTGTGTCATGGCTATAAATTAAATATACAGAGTAATTTTCTATAAATATGGAAAATAGTGATGAAATATTAGAAAACTATGAATAATGGACAATATTTTATACCTTGAACTACAGTATTATATTTAGTTTTAGCGTTAAGTTTTTAAATTAGAAATAAATTACTAATGAGAATAAAAAATATATATGTATATTCCTAAAATAAACTATAGTAATAAGTAAGCAACCGAAATGATGTGCCATTTCTAGTTATTTGTACAAGAAGAATAAAAAGTACGACAGATGTTTTTTAAGTTTTTGAATAGTGATTTCTTTTTCTCGACAACCCACAAGCCTTGAAATATCTTTAAAAATTATTTATTTTCATAAAAAAATCTTGGATATGCTTCAAATAGAAAGACGTTTTAAAGATTTTTTTAGCTGGTGAACGGACCGTTAATGTCTTCGCACTCACGATAAAAGGTAATTATGAACGGGTATTGTTTATTGCGTCTGTAAAAGTCTGGCAGCACTATCAGATGACTAAATTTCATTTAGAAAGCATTAAGAAATATCTTCAGTCGTAAAGCAGCTCTGGGCGAGTCAACATCACGCGTCGTTGGCAATTATTTCTTAAATGCAACCAGGCCACTGTTGTTTATTGGCCTTCGAGAGTTTTGCGTCTCACCGCATGTGATTAGTGGTTGGCGTCGGTTAACGGTATCCACCGCAATATCCCGTTGGTTTCCATTAACCACATGCAAAAACGATTATAAGGAAAAATATAAAAAAATACTGGTTGGAGAACCAAACAAAAACTCATTTTTGAAGAAATTAAAAAAGGAGAGGAATTTGGAGGTTCCAGCTTCGTATGCGACGGTGTATGTCGTTTGGAATTTTCTCGGGGAGGCTCCTTAATGAGGACTAACCTGGCATTTTGTGAATATACTAATATTCCGCCAACCTTTCTAGAGTTTAAAAAAAAAAAAGAAATATCTTATGCCAGGTGTAATTAACCATGTAGGTTACGGTTCAATTAGACGTGACATAAACAAAAGCATACCAAACAGCAACACTGTATTTGATTATAAGTAACTCGCCATAACGCCACATCCATAACCATAACCATAGAAACCAATTTAATTTTGTTTAATTATTATTTTTCGAACTGTATTTGTTTCTATATTCTTATGAATTGAATAGGCTAAAGTTCGTAACGCTTTTTAAGCCAAATTACATGTGATCATTATTAATGAACAAATAACATCAAAGTTAGTTGTAAATATTCTGACAACAACACATAGTTGAACGGAACAGCCAGCCGTTTTCGAAGGCCACTAAACCTTCCTCATCAGCGTTCTTCTGTGTTTTTGGTCCACTGTGTGTGGTGTCAGTTGATGTAGATGTCTGCCTTATATACGTAACTTTATTGCAAATGGAATATGTGAATTGGTTTGATTCATTGCATTTCAATTTGCTAATGTGTTTCGTAATGTATACGCAAGTTACCATCTATATATATATACCATCTTCTATATATATTACCATCTTTCATATATATTACAACAGTCTTACCATTGTCGTTTGTTCCTTACTAAGTATGCACATGTTTGTTAATTTGCTTATTTTTTGTTCTACTTAAGACAAACTTTTTTGGTTTGTTACTATTAAGTATATTTTTATTTTTAATTTTTGTCACAAGCCAATGACTATTAATTAGTTAATTTTTTTTAATTATTATTTTTCGAACTGTATTTGTTTCTATATTCTTATGAATTGAATAGGCTAAAGTTCGTAACGCTTTTTAAGCCAAATTACATGTGATCATTATTAATGAACAAATAACATCAAAGTTAGTTGTAAATATTCTGACAACAACACATAGTTGAACGGAACAGCCAGCCGTTTTCGAAGGCCACTAAACCTTCCTCATCAGCGTTCTTCTGTGTTTTTGGTCCACTGTGTGTGGTGTCAGTTGATGTAGATGTCTGCCTTATATACGTAACTTTATTGCAAATGGAATATGTGAATTGGTTTGATTCATTGCATTTCAATTTGCTAATGTGTTTCGTAATGTATACGCAAGTTACCATCTATATATATATACCATCTTCTATATATATTACCATCTTTCATATATATTACAACAGTCTTACCATTGTCGTTTGTTCCTTACTAAGTATGCACATGTTTGTTAATTTCCTTATTTTTTGTTCTACTTAAGACAAACTTTTTTGGTTTGTTACTATTAAGTATATTTTTATTTTTAATTTTTGCCACAAGCCAATGACTATTAATTAGTTAATTTTTTTTAATTATTATTTTTCGAACTGTATTTGTTTCTATATTCTTATGAATTGAATAGGCTAAAGTTCGTAACGCTTTTTAAGCCAAATTACATGTGATCATTATTAATGAACAAATAACATCAAAGTTAGTTGTAAATATTCTGACAACAACACATAGTTGAACGGAACAGCCAGCCGTTTTCGAAGGCCACTAAACCTTCCTCATCAGCGTTCTTCTGTGTTTTTGGTCCACTGTGTGTGGTGTCAGTTGATGTAGATGTCTGCCTTATATACGTAACTTTATTGCAAATGGAATATGTGAATTGGTTTGATTCATTGCATTTCAATTTGCTAATGTGTTTCGTAATGTATACGCAAGTTACCATCTATATATATATACCATCTTCTATATATATTACCATCTTTCATATATATTACAACAGTCTTACCATTGTCGTTTGTTCCTTACTAAGTATGCACATGTTTGTTAATTTGCTTATTTTTTGTTCTACTTAAGACAAACTTTTTTGGTTTGTTACTATTAAGTATATTTTTATTTTTAATTTTTGTCACAAGCCAATGACTATTAATTAGTTAATTTTTTTTAATTATTATTTTTCGAACTGTATTTGTTTCTATATTCTTATGAATTGAATAGGCTAAAGTTCGTAACGCTTTTTAAGCCAAATTACATGTGATCATTATTAATGAACAAATAACATCAAAGTTAGTTGTAAATATTCTGACAACAACACATAGTTGAACGGAACAGCCAGCCGTTTTCGAAGGCCACTAAACCTTCCTCATCAGCGTTCTTCTGTGTTTTTGGTCCACTGTGTGTGGTGTCAGTTGATGTAGATGTCTGCCTTATATACGTAACTTTATTGCAAATGGAATATGTGAATTGGTTTGATTCATTGCATTTCAATTTGCTAATGTGTTTCGTAATGTATACGCAAGTTACCATCTATATATATATACCATCTTCTATATATATTACCATCTTTCATATATATTACAACAGTCTTACCATTGTCGTTTGTTCCTTACTAAGTATGCACATGTTTGTTAATTTGCTTATTTTTTGTTCTACTTAAGACAAACTTTTTTGGTTTGTTACTATTAAGTATATTTTTATTTTTAATTTTTGTCACAAGCCAATGACTATTAATTAGTTAATTTTTTTTAATTATTATTTTTCGAACTGTATTTGTTTCTATATTCTTATGAATTGAATAGGCTAAAGTTCGTAACGCTTTTTAAGCCAAATTACATGTGATCATTATTAATGAACAAATAACATCAAAGTTAGTTGTAAATATTCTGACAACAACACATAGTTGAACGGAACAGCCAGCCGTTTTCGAAGGCCACTAAACCTTCCTCATCAGCGTTCTTCTGTGTTTTTGGTCCACTGCGTGTGGTGTCTACATCAACTGACACCACACACAGTGGACCAAAAACACAGAAGAACGCTGATGAGGAAGGTTTACTGGCCTTCGAAAACGGCTGGCTGTTCCGTTCAACTATGTGTTGTTGTCAGAATATTTACAACTAACTTTGATGTTATTTGTTCATTAATAATGATCACATGTAATTTGGCTTAAAAAGCGTTACGAACTTTAGCCTATTCAATTCATAAGAATATAGAAACAAATACAGTTCGAAAAATAATAATTAAAAAAAAATTAACTAATTAATAGTCATTGGCTTGTGGCAAAAATTAAAAATAAAAATATACTTAATAGTAACAAACCAAAAAAGTTTGTCTTAAGTAGAACAAAAAATAAGCAAATTAACAAACATGTGCATACTTAGTAAGGAACAAACGACAATGGTAAGACTGTTGTAATATATATGAAAGATGGTAATATATATAGAAGATGGTATATATATATAGATGGTAACTTGCGTATACATTACGAAACACATTAGCAAATTGAAATGCAATGAATCAAACCAATTCACATATTCCATTTGCAATAAAGTTACGTATATAAGGCAGACATCTACATCAACTGACACCACACACAGTGGACCAAAAACACAGAAGAACGCTGATGAGGAAGGTTTAGTGGCCTTCGAAAACGGCTGGCTGTTCCGTTCAACTATGTGTTGTTGTCAGAATATTTACAACTAACTTTGATGTTATTTGTTCATTAATAATGATCACATGTAATTTGGCTTAAAAAGCGTTACGAACTTTAGCCTATTCAATTCATAAGAATATAGAAACAAATACAGTTCGAAAAATAATAATTAAAAAAAAATTAACTAATTAATAGTCATTGGCTTGTGGCAAAAATTAAAAATAAAAATATACTTAATAGTAACAAACCAAAAAAGTTTGTCTTAAGTAGAACAAAAAATAAGCAAATTAACAAACATGTGCATACTTAGTAAGGAACAAACGACAATGGTAAGACTGTTGTAATATATATGAAAGATGGTAATATATATAGAAGATGGTATATATATATAGATGGTAACTTGCGTATACATTACGAAACACATTAGCAAATTGAAATGCAATGAATCAAACCAATTCACATATTCCATTTGCAATAAAGTTACGTATATAAGGCAGACATCTACATCAACTGACACCACACACAGTGGACCAAAAACACAGAAGAACGCTGATGAGGAAGGTTTAGTGGCCTTCGAAAACGGCTGGCTGTTCCGTTCAACTATGTGTTGTTGTCAGAATATTTACAACTAACTTTGATGTTATTTGTTCATTAATAATGATCACATGTAATTTGGCTTAAAAAGCGTTACGAACTTTAGCCTATTCAATTCATAAGAATATAGAAACAAATACAGTTCGAAAAATAATAATTAAAAAAAATTAACTAATTAATAGTCATTGGCTTGTGACAAAAATTAAAAATAAAAATATACTTAATAGTAACAAACCAAAAAAGTTTGTCTTAAGTAGAACAAAAAATAAGCAAATTAACAAACATGTGCATACTTAGTAAGGAACAAACGACAATGGTAAGACTGTTGTAATATATATGAAAGATGGTAATATATATAGAAGATGGTATATATATATAGATGGTAACTTGCGTATACATTACGAAACACATTAGCAAATTGAAATGCAATGAATCAAACCAATTCACATATTCCATTTGCAATAAAGTTACGTATATAAGGCAGACATCTACATCAACTGACACCACACACAGTGGACCAAAAACACAGAAGAACGCTGATGAGGAAGGTTTAGTGGCCTTCGAAAACGGCTGGCTGTTCCGTTCAACTATGTGTTGTTGTCAGAATATTTACAACTAACTTTGATGTTATTTGTTCATTAATAATGATCACATGTAATTTGGCTTAAAAAGCGTTACGAACTTTAGCCTATTCAATTCATAAGAATATAGAAACAAATACAGTTCGAAAAATAATAATTAAAAAAAATTAACTAATTAATAGTCATTGGCTTGTGGCAAAAATTAAAAATAAAAATATACTTAATAGTAACAAACCAAAAAAGTTTGTCTTAAGTAGAACAAAAAATAAGCAAATTAACAAACATGTGCATACTTAGTAAGGAACAAACGACAATGGTAAGACTGTTGTAATATATATGAAAGATGGTAATATATATAGAAGATGGTATATATATATAGATGGTAACTTGCGTATACATTACGAAACACATTAGCAAATTGAAATGCAATGAATCAAACCAATTCACATATTCCATTTGCAATAAAGTTACGTATATAAGGCAGACATCTACATCAACTGACACCACACACAGTGGACCAAAAACACAGAAGAACGCTGATGAGGAAGGTTTAGTGGCCTTCGAAAACGGCTGGCTGTTCCGTTCAACTATGTGTTGTTGTCAGAATATTTACAACTAACTTTGATGTTATTTGTTCATTAATAATGATCACATGTAATTTGGCTTAAAAAGCGTTACGAACTTTAGCCTATTCAATTCATAAGAATATTTAATTTTGGTTTTCCGCCATAACCATAAACAGCTGTTTACTGGTTACACATATTTGTTGGTTTTGGCGATGGGCAGTATGATACGGCACGTCTGATTGAAATAATCATAAGCCATTTGTAAATTGACAGTTTTGACGGACATGTGAAGTTACTTAGCATCGGCTTAGAGTGTAAAGTCTCAGTTACCCGACGGTAATGCAAAGTAACTGCAACAGTAAGAAACATCTGATCGATATTGTTATGTGAAAAGTAATGGAAATTGTTATAATGGTTACGTTACATTCCAACTTTTCATATAAAAATATCGATCAGCTGTTTCCTACGTTGCAGTTACATTACATTACAGTCGGGTAACTGAGCCTTTACACTCTAAGCTAAATATACTTTTTATAACATATGAGATTTTAATTCCGTTCGAGAGACAAAAAGACGCCGCATCGTCTGTCTTACGCTTATTTCTTAAGCTAAAATATTTTTGCCTCGCCTGTAAAATTTGATTGAAGAAAGTTCAGGTTAACACGATGTGGAAAATTGCCAAGTGCTATGTAAAAAACATGACACCTATTATTGTGTCAGAAAGACGAAAACGAAAATAAATCTGGCACGCATTTTGACGACACATACAATTTTTAACGCAAATTGCATTTATAAGGTATTTTTATTAAACATTTCTAATAATAGTTCGCATAAATTTCGGATCAAGAATTTGAAATCACTAAAACGGCAAAAGTTCAATAAATTTTTGGTTGAATACTTTTGTGGACAAATATTTGAATTGCACAAAGAAATAAATTGTATTTTTTAAATAAACTCATTGACCACACCGTGTTAAGAAAAGTTTACTTAAACCTGCAGCGAAAGAAAACGTACACACAATTTTTGAATTTCCTTAAAATATATACTTATGTATGTGTGTACGTATGTATATACGTAATAAAGGCGCTAAATAATGAAAAACAAATGTTGGAATATTTATATTGTATGATTAATTAGTTTTTAATAGAAAAACGTGAATAAATAACTATTAGGTCAGTAACCCATTAAAGTGTTAAATATGGTGGCATTGGGTGTATAGAGAAAAATGACTTACTTGCATAACCGATGTATACTCGTTTCGCGGAATAGTTGGTAACAGTCTTCACAGATACGATCCAGGCGGAAGAACATAGTTTTGTTGAAAATACCCTTACACTCTAAATCAAAGAAATTGCTTCTTTTCGATAAATTATGATTATGGGGCAAAGCTGTGAATAGTGGAATTAAAACAAGAAAGAGCACTACCGAGATCTTAATGTTGCGGGAACACATCTGAAAAGAAATTAATTTATATATTATTCATCAATAAAGAGTAATAATGTAAATTATAATAAAATGATTTTTGCAACTTTTGTTTGAGATTTTATTATTATATAATAACTATTTTATTAAGCTTGATGTCTTTATTTTTAAATAAAATTAATAACATTTATTCACAATATTTCGACATACTTTTGTGAATGAATATCCCCCACATCCTTTTCCGCTCAAATCTAGTTCACTCTTCACTTGATAACACATATATGTATGCACCAACAATAGTGAACTGAAAACATGCAATAAAGGTATTGCACTCTATATTTACACATGTATGTACATATATAATTAAAATTTTAATTTTAATTGTTAAATTTAAACAAATATTCTTTAGGTTATAAATAATTTAAAAAACTATTTCTAACAATTTAAGTCAAATTAAAACAAAATACGAAGTAATTTTTAATAAAACCTGAAACGTGCTTATTTAAGTTTTTTTTGGCGTGGCAACACTGTTCACCCTACAGCTAACAGTTGCCAGTTCCAGATTAATTAGTATTTATGTTATTGCCAAATGTAAACATATTTGTAACATTTGGTACACAGAAAATAAGTGATGTAAACAGATCTTAAATTTTTTTTCTCATTGCTGAAATTTTGTGTTACATGGAAAGAAGCCATAACATTCCCTAAAGCAAATACCACTAAAATGTTAGTTTACATAAAGATAATCACGATTAAATGTCTACTTGCAACTTTTGTCGCAAAACGGTCACCCTAAAACAATAAATAGCTAATAAATGTCGATATATCGTCGGTTGGTTTCTGGTTTGCGGCACAGTATATTCAAAATACATTATGTCTGCAGCAAACCAGAAACCAACTGCCGATATAGGTACTTACATACATACATACATACCTATCTATGGAGAGAGTTGTAATTTTATTTAAATGGCAATCTCATAATATCAAAAATAAGTTGTTATTTTTTCACATCAAATCTAAAAATATTACGTTTCCTTTTTCAAGTCTAAAAATAGTTAATTGTTATGTGGTTGTAACAACAAGCGGATAATTTATTTTATATAAAAAAAAGAGATGTTTATTTATTTTTTGTGTTGTTTTTGCCTATAACCAGTAGAAGACACAGACCGCCTAAATTAATTTTGCGTGTGCTTGCGCGCTCCTTGTCATTGATCCAGCCGCCAGACGATGTTATCAACATCATCACATTATATTCTATAAATACTTATTTTTTTTATATATAGTACGAGTATGTTCCTACATATTATGTGTACATTACAGACAGTATGAGTGTCCCGAGTTTATTTTTTTGTCCCGTAATGAACTTGTTTGGTTTTTACACTAGTTGTTTAATTTTTTTTCAATACGTATTTATTTTATGTTGTAGCAGTTTATGTTCTGGTAAGGTAGTTTTTTTTCCTTTGGTTATATAAGTGTTTGTTTTAACATATTTTTAAAATTGTGTTATCAGCACTTTATATAATGGAATTTAAAAATTCTTTTTAAGGAATATATTTTTTAATATTTAATTTAAGATCCCCTGGCAATATCACAAAAACAAATCTCCCTACATAATAAATTAACGGTAAAGTTAAAAAAGGAACGTTTAATTGGAAATTTGTGGCAACATAATTCGTTTCAGCACTGACTGGCCAAATTTATTGTCAGCTAAAGCTTGCAATTTGTACGGAATTGGGTTAATTTTAAGTGCATGAATTCATTAAATGTTATCTTTGCGTAAGGTCAGATCTGAGGCGGCTCACTCATGATGTTCTGAAAAGCATACATAAAACTGTTAAAATTTATGTTTTGATGATGCAATTTTAGCCATGTCTTCTGGTTCAGACCAATCTAAATTACGACGCAAAGCGTTGTCTGGCTGTCAAAATTTCTCATGCCCATACAAAATGTATGAGGCCAACCGAAATAACGCGGCGTCAACGTGTTGCAATTGAAAAATCCAATTTTGACAGTGCGTCAAGAAGTGAAGTTGGCGGCAAAAGTACTGTTGTAATGTAACTTTAGCTAGTTTCAGGTCAATTTAGCGTTTTAGTTTTTATATCTTATTTCTATTTAGAGTGTTTTACTAATTAAAGTGAGTGAACATTACTATTTCTGGCGCAACGTAATGATCTAATTCAGCGCTTTGTGTCGTTAGTAGTGCCTTTTAAAGATCTTGAAAAGCGGACGTAAATACGCAAATAAGCGAAAAGATTTGCTAGAGAATTTTCCTTAAAAAAATTCATAGTAGAAACATTTAATTTATTAATGTTGTTTGCACTATAAACAGCCGAACGAAAACTCTTTTCCGTCAATGTTGAAGTTAAAATGTCGTTTCGAAAGTGAATTAAAGCCAACAAATATCCGATTTCAATGTCAGCCTCGCTCAAAAATTAACTCTGCGTCATGGCTGTGTATAAAATACAAATAAAACATATTGGGCTTTGTAAAACGCAACGCCAAGCGTTGACACATTTTATATGAAAAAAATGTAAATTACAAAAGCAAAACACATTTTAGAATTTTACAATGTAAGAAAAAATAAGATATGAATCACTTTGAACTCCTTTATGTTTCACACATTAAAGCCTGCCGGCCGGTGTATTACTTAACAGAATAGGCGGAATATGTACGTGCTAAAAATATCATTCATTCATTCATATGTATGTATGTATATGTAGTATATGTATATAACTTTAGTTTTGTTTATAAAAAAAATTATGGCAATAAATTAAATATAGATTTTATTTTTTTACAAAAGCAATTCGATTCCAATTAGTAACACAATTTAATGTTCATGTTTTTGTGCCGCTTCATATGAAAATTGATATTGGAACCACATTCAGACCATTATGGTACACGATACACCCAACTCATACTCAGACATTAAATTTTTGCCTGTGTGTAACGTTCTTGTGGTAAATGTTAAATGGTTTACAATTGTACGAGTATGTATGCATACGAATAAATAAATGAATGGTATAGATAGATCTGTGTGGAAATTATGGTGGGCAAAAAACCTTTATCAATGATACTATGAGACAAACTTAAAAATAAAGCAGGAAAACGCCCTCTAATAAAAATCGTACAGTAAGCAAATGTAAAACGAATATGTACAAGTTTTTCTGTTGAGGGTTAAACTCCGCTTATTAAAATTACAGAATTAAGCAATAAACACATTCAGCACAGCAAGCTACCGACTTCAAAATGTCAAGGATAGAATACATACGCTTATATGAGAATGACTATGTTGACAACAAAGTTACAGGGCGTCAGGTTGTTGTCCATGCTGATTTTGTTTTTGTACCCCAATTAAACTAATTTCTTTTTTTTTTTGGCGACAATGAGCAAGTGTTGCCAAAGTAATAGAAAAATGTTAAATAAATGATACCTTACAATTATTTCATATTATTTAACAGAAAGAATAACCCGAAATTCATGTAAAGAAATAAATAAATTTATTAATTTTAACAGAGTAATGTTATTTTTATAAATGTGAAATATTTGATGAGGCATCACTGAAATATGTATTCATGCTTGAATATCAATGGCTTATGATGCCGCTGCCGTTTCCAAAGGAATTAGGTAGCTGGCTACAAAGCGACAAAGTTTAACAAGCGGCATTTGAAGTCATGTTTTAGTGTAGTCTGCTGTGGTGAATGTGTGTTTAATACATTAAGGCAGAATTAGCTGAACGTCTACATACCCTAAGTCCTAATTTACACTAAGCAAGTCTTATTGCCAAGCTGATTAGTTTGTAATAGAGAGATAGACGAGGGGAACATAAACGTTTCTTTTCCCCTCGTCTATCTGTCCTAAAAAACTAATCAGCTTAGCTATAAGAGTTGCAGAGTGTAAATTAGTACTAACGAAACAGCTGACAATTTTTGTCACTTGAAATTAATGCACTTAAAAATAATGACGATACATCCCAATATATATAAAATAGAATTTCATGACGTTGTTAAAGCTGCCCACACACGTTTGATTTGTACTTACATGCGACTTGTGCGAGTAGAATTTCATTTGCCACACGCATTGAACAAATCAAATTACACTTAAATGCCAACAAGTAAACATGAGTAGAGAGCGGATGACGCAATGACACTTTGAATTTTTTTTCCTTTGGTTTTTCTTTTCTGTCTTTTTCACTTTGAGTTTGCCAAATGACATTTTCAACTTTTAAAACTTAGATAAATGAGGTTAATAATTGTTCGTTTTATATTTCTTTCAGGGCCAAAATCTCTGCTAAAACATTGGTAGTAAAATAAAACAAAAAAAATTAAGATTTACATGCAAAAGTCCAATAACACCTTTTGACTACAGCACACTTGATACACAAATTATTTTTTTTTAATACGGCCGTAAATAATTAATGAATTGTTAAAACATTACTTTATACATAAATACAGGGGTCTAATCGTCGCTTTCGATAACGAGTTGATTTGATCACGTTTTTTCAGTTTGAGATTATGGCATTCGATATCGAAACATATTATTACATTGTTCGATAGGGAATGCCAAAATCTGAAACTGAACAACTTGATCGAATGAGCTCGTTATCGAAATCGACGATTAGACCCCAGTTTTGCTCCTATTAAAGCTTAAATTAGACGTACCATACCATATTGTCATAGCCATAACCGAAACTAAAATTCAATTGGTTTATATGGTTATGAGTTGTGGCGAGTCACGTATAATCAAAAACAATGTTGCCCATTAGTTTTGCATGGTTATGGTTATGGCACATCTAATTTAAGCTTAAAGCCACACTGGTACGTATTTTAGATATTTGTAAACAAAACGAAACAAAAAGTTCCCATCAATGTTGCGAATAGCTGATTGTATATACTACATGCGCCTCGTTTTGCTTTTATTTTCTTATACATTTTGAAATTCAGAATAAATCTTCCAAATCCATAAAAAATTTTATAAATGTAATTGTATTTTTTTATTTTACAAGAAATTAAAACAATCGAACACAAAAAAATATATATATATATATAAAGTGCACAAACGTTACATTACCTTACATTGAGTGACCCTAATAGCAACGTTCGGCTAACGGGACTTTAGTTTAACAACCAGGATTATCGTGTTGTTAATGTTTTGACTTCGATCTCTAACTAACTTTTCGTATTTCTTTAACGGTCTAACGCCTCTTTTCACAATGTATGGTTAAGAGTTAACAAGAACTTTAACAGCAGGTTCTTCATACAAAACTTTCCGTTAAAGTCCCTGTTAGCTTTTAATTGCACATTGTGAAAAGTCCTATAAATAGGTTAACAAAGGTGTAATTTCCATATTACAAACTATCAACTTGTCGCAAAACTTTATATAGAAATCACTCAAATAATTGGGTGATTTTCATCTAAACATTTGGGATAAGTTCAAAATAACCAAAATTGTAGACTTGTATCGAACTCATTCAATGGCTCGTTTTTGACACAAACCATTGACCAAACCCATTTAAATAACATGGGTTTGTGTCAAAAGAGTTCGATACAAGTCTACAAAACTGCTATGCAGATTACATAAATATTTTACTATTTTCTTAAACTCCGTGTAAAGTCTTACAGTTTTCCAGCAATAAAAAGTCGTCTCTGAAAGTGCTTGCATTCATTTGCGTGAACAATGTGTGTATGTATTGTCGATATTGAAGTGACAATTTTTAATGAAATTTACAATTCCAATTTTGTGGTTTAACTATTGTCAATATTATTAGATGTTGTCTATTACAATTGCGGTTTCAGTTGATGCACATTTTATGGAAAAAAATTATTTTTTTTTTAAATACACATATGTACATATGTAAAGGGTTTTTTTTATAGAGTGATACAAGTTTAACTCATAATAAAACAAAGAAATGTATTTTTAATATCAATGTAACGGGCTTTACTGGAAAGAAAATTTTATGAAATTAATGTTTAAATATGATTTCAGACATGTGGCCGCCACGGCTGACGCGTAGAAGAAGCAATCTGGAAAACCAATTTTCAACAACTTTTCGCAGCATTTACGGCCGTATTTCGCCAATAACTTTTCGAATGTTAATTTCCAGTTGTTCAATTGTTTGTGGTTTATCGACGTAGACAAGTGACTTAACATAACACCAAAGAAAATAATCCAATGGGATTAAATCACACAATCTTGGTGGCCAATTAATTGGGACATTACGGGAAATTATTTTTTCATCAAAAGTTTCTTTGAGTAAATCAATTGTAGGGCCCGCTGTGTGTCATGTGGCTCCGTCCAGTTGGAACCACATATCAGCAAGATTAATGAAACGTAATTGAGGTACGCAAAAAACTTCGAATCATGTTCCTACACAGTTCACCATTGACAGTAACATTCTGACCATTATCAGCGTTTTTGAAGACATATGGGCCAATGACTCCGCCAGCCCACATCTGTGGATGTAATGGTGTTTTGACAACAGCTTGAGGATTCTCCTCACTTCAAATGTGACAATTCTGCTTATTTACGTTCCCATTCAACCAGAAATGGGCTCCATCGGAAAATGGAAGAAGTGCACGATGAGTTTGAAGAATAGAACAATTATTTTGATTACAAATTTCAACAATTTGCACGCGTTTCTCTGGTGCAAGTCGATTCATAATGAAATTTCAAAGCAAACTAAACAAAAACCAACTATCAGCTGTTAAATGGGAGCTCAAATAAAGCAGTGATGCCAACTCAAAGTTGTGACACTCTAAAAAAATCATCCTATATACATACATACATACATATACATATGTATGTAGTTGAATTTTTTATCAGAAAATCATAAAGTGGCGGCCATAGCGCATAGAAACAAACGCTTGGTATTGAACGGTTACAATTTTGTTTTTGTAATTTAAAACTCGCAATCCATGATGTTTAATAGACGGACACATGTTGGATCATCGTCATCATCATCATCAGCAACAAAAACAACAACTAAATACAACCAACTATCAGATTAAACGTTTCGTTCGGTGTTATTCATTTTTCATTTACGTATTTTAATCTATTAAAGTCACGAGATAGTTTACAGAAGAAAAAATAAATACTCTATAGTTTTTTACACAATTAACGAGTATTTGTAGAAGTGTTTGTGATTCGAGTAGAATTTTTTTCATACTAGCGACATCAAGTCTGCCATGACAAAAATAACACATGTAATGAAAAATAAAAATAAAAAATAGCGAATACAACGATAATACTCGCAGTTGTACAAGCTCAAAAATGGTTTTGTAAAATGAAATTTATTACGGTATTTCTATAAAAATGTTTGTTTGTAAGAATTGTGACGTATGTATTTACTTAAAATTTAAAACTCTATTGACATCCTGAAATTTTTTATTGATTTCTTCTAGAATTGTATCGAACTCTTTCAGTAGTTCATTTTAGACACAAACCAATTAAAATTTCATGGGTTTAGTGAGAGGTGTGTGTCTAAAACGAGAAAGTTCGATGCAAGTCTAGAAGGAATCGATCAAAATCTCAAACTGTCAATAGAGTTTTAAATTTTAAGCGATACCGGAGATACAAATTATAAGTTAATTGTGACAAGATCACAAATAAATAATATTATATGGCAGCCCCAAAGCAACGTTGGAAAGAGTACACTTAAAATGAAAATCGAGACATCTGTAATTATGTATATACATACATACGTACATACATACATACACATATTAATAAAATAGAACGGTAAGTAAGGAATTTAAAAGGAGAAAACATATGTATTAAAAAAACAATAAACAAGATGACGCATGATAGAGGACCATTAAGCATTAAACACATTGACCACAATAGGCTCAATATGTCAAAAATAGATTACACATGTTTATGGGAGACACTTGTTTATTATTTTGACGACAACAAGGCAATACGGCTGCAGGTTGTTGTCCATGCTGGTTTGGTCATTGCCATAGTTAAATTAGACTAATTTCTATTTTTGTTGGTTGGTAACAATGTGCAAATATGGTGCTGCCAATATAATACGAAATGTGAAATGGATGAAAGCTTAAAATTAAATTAAATTTAAATTTTTAAAAAATCCCGAAATACAAAGCACATTTTAAAAGAGTAATTTTATTTTTATAAAAAATATTTATACTGAAAAATAGCAGATGCTTATGATGATGCTGCCATTTCCAAGATATTAAGAAGCTGGCTTCAGGGCGACAACTGCAGCTGGCGGCATTTGAAGTCGTGTAGCCTGCTGTGGTCAATGTGTTCAATGCATTAGACAAACAATTATTGGAAAGGTGTTGAAAATCAATTTCAAAAGAAATACATATATGCATTAGTGATACAAAACGTAAATGACCACATCCCACAATCTTTTTTCTATTTCGAATCGATTTGTTTTTAAAAATCGATTTCCATCATATAACTGAAAGTCTTTTACGTAATAGAAACAAATTGTAATAAAATGCAATAAATAAATGAGATACACATATATGTATGTATATGTATACATATATACATACATATACATTGAATAAAATTTCTAATTAATATTTATAAGAAAAGTTTTTGTAACATTAAGAGAAATTCACGTAGGTATTAATAAAAATTAATTTTTAATGCTTATTGAATATGAAGCGCATTTTTTTAAGAAATTAAAGCGAACAAAACACATACATACACACTTACGTACGTACGTACATATGTATGTATGTATATTATTGTCGTTGCATGCCAGCGTTTCTGCACACTCGTGCATTAGAATACAAATTGCTTAAAAATTGTGCTGACAAGCCCCCTAAATGAAAATATTCACAAACTTTGCTTACTAACGATTTACGTACATACATATGTACATAAATATTTATTATATTGTACATATACATATATTTATGCATTTTTTCTTTTTCGTTTAATTAATTTGCGCATTTTTTGTTTTCGAATAAAATTTCGAAATTAATTTTTTTTATAAAAAAAAACACAAATTTGTCTAAGCACATGAATGAGTACATTTGAATTTTAGAACAATTACTCAGAAAAAGAGAAAATATTTGTATACAATTATCACAAATTCATTTTGTTGTGATTCTAATTCTTTTTTATTTTTTTTTATTTTATTTTTAAAAAGCGCAACGAAATCTGGTAACCAGCGCACAGCACAGCTGAAACCGAGCACATACGAGTCAACAGCAAGCAACTCTTTAGCATATTGTATGCAAAAAATCTTTTTAGGCTTTCTTAGGGGTGTCTGATGGAAAAAAAACTATAAAAATTTAACAATCCAGGAATTTTTTTAAGCAGTACAATCCATAGTATTCAAATCGCACGATTCCAAGCAAACTTTATCCAGCAAAAATGGTTTACAACCATATAATAATTTGAGGCATCTGTTAATAATACATACTACGTTTATACGCGCACTATTTGCAAATAAATTAACTCACTGTTTATACGGCATAGCAAAAGTACACAAACTTGGTAGCACTTCTATAGAAAGTTTACTTATGTTGACAAAAAAATAGTGTAAAATGCACAAAATATCAAATAATTATTTGTTTTAATTGTTATTATTTGCTTCTATCAATGTTTGTTGTGCAATATTTATCCATTTATTGTTTTTTCTTATGAAACATTTGTAAGCGTGGCAACCTTTTCCATTTTATTTGCAAATAGTGCGTTAATCGTGAATAGTTTTCTGAATTAGTAAGTCGCAATAAAAACAATAATATGGCAACAATTTACTGTTTTATTTGCAAATAAGCCCTGCGTATAAACGTAGTAACAGAGAATTTAATGAGCAACAAACCGATGCTTAAGTTTCAGTTAAAAAAACATGCGGATCAATCGTAAGCATTTTGCAAGTTTATATATTATAAAATTCTTGTCACGCTTAAAAGTGTTTGTTAATAGAAATACAAGAAAATAATAACAATAAAAACAAAATTGTACAATTTTCTTGTAAACATAAGTAACTTTTCAATAGAAGTGCTACGAAGTTTTTATACATTTGCTATGCCGTATAAACAGCGAGTTAATTTATTTGCAAATATAGTGCGCGTATAAACGCAGTAAATATTTCATAACCTCAAAATTGTTGTAGCATTTCTAATATGAAAAATTAACTTTCTTTCTTTTTATAGAACTGGCAAAAATCGATACGCAATACATGTGAATTTTTTTTCACATGTATTAAAAATGACGCCATTGTACGTTTATAAAAATATTATTCTTTAATTGAAATACTAAAAATAAAATTATACTTATGTATGTATGTATGTTTCAATCAAAGCCCTTGATTCTAAGAAAGCACATTAAATTTTCTTCGTTAAACCTAAAATTGAATAAATAATAAATTGGACCTGGCATTTCTCCTTGATTAAAACCTCTTTTTTCTGATCATCATAACCGGCATCATTATGATGATCAAAAGTCATCATCACTGAGCTTGAATACGTGTGGCTTCTTAAAAAAAAAAATTATCATGACAATGACGTGGATGATGTTTGTTGTTGTATGTTCGAAATTTATTGTCTTGATTAGTTGCCAATTTATGTGTGATTGTCGGCAAATGTTCTTTTTATACAATCAAACAAACATCTTCAACAGCAACTAAATAAATGTAAGAACATCACAAATGATCGATCGATTTAAATTTTTATTGATTGTGTGCGTCTGTCTTTGGAGTGAATAGTGTTGATGATACATTTGATTTGGTTTCAATTTACAATATCTGTACGATGGATCCATCCACTTGTATAAATAAAGTTTAGTATTTTTTATTTGGAGTTGTTATGTTTGATAAAAAGGATTATTAATATTTTCATTGGTAGGTATGCGACAGAATTAAAAAGAATCAAAATCCTTCATAAATATTTGAATAAAAGGAGGTTGTCAAATTTTTAAAAATTTGTTTTCAAGATTTGTATTAACCAAATATTGAAGAGGTACAGCAGAGAAATAAAATACATTTATACATACATACATTCATATGTATGTACCCTGCAGAAAATGCGAATAGTGAAATTGTAGTGATTTACTAGTGACATTACCAGTAGTACTACTGACCAGGTGTACCCCAGCCAATGTAATTATCTATTGACATTTAACATTAGCTTGTCATTGAAAATCTACCACTAGACTGTAGCAATACTGACTACGTAGTTCTTCTGGGACTACATGGAGACATTGGCACCAAAGATTCACTAGTAAATTTTAGGGGCTCTAGTCTACAATATCTATATTTGGTCACTCGATGTCAATAGTAAAATTGTAGTGATTTACTAGTGACATTGTCAGTAGTACAACTGAATAGGTGTACCGCAGCCAATGTAATCGCCTATTGACATATAACATAGGGTTGTCATTGAAAATCTACCATTAGACCTTAGCACTCTTCTTGTACGACCATGTGGAGACATTTGAACTAAAGATTCACTAGTACATTATACTGACCCTCGTCTATAATTTTATAAGGGTTGGGGAAACAAACTTAAATACATACATATGTACGTAAGTTTTTAACATTATTGCATAGCATAATAAAAAAGAAAAACAAACTATTGACGCGTTCATTGACAATGTCACCAGAAATACACTAGAACTGTTGTCTCTAGCGTATCTCTACTCGCGCATAAAAGGAAAGTTGTCGACATTTCAACTAGTGCAATTGTCGCTAGAGAAAAGAGTGTTGACATAGAGACATATGGTTCTAGGCTGACTAGAGGGTATGTATGTACATATATACATATGTATGTATGTATATAGAATGAATGGTCCTCATTGTGGTGACTATTTCGACTTCGACATTTTGGTCTTAGGTATCTTACGTGCCATAACCATAACCATAGAAAACAGCTGTTCGAATCAAACTTGTTTTGGTTATGGGTATGGTATTATGGCTGTGGCACGTCTAATTTAAGCTTAACGAACAAATGTTGTGGTGTTCTATTACAAAAACGTCATAGTATAGGTCGAAATACGCCACCACAATATTGGGATTGCTTATTGTTAATTTCCCGCAGGGATATGTCTTTGAAGTAACGGGTGTGACAATCCTGCGAATCCTAGGACGAGTTTACATCTGGCACATATATGCCAAAAAAGCGTAACCACTAATTACTAATGAAACATTGTTTGATTCATACACGTATTTTTTAAGTTAAACAGTTTCATACATAACTAATAGACAATTTAATAGAATTCCAATATGATTGGAAACTGTTTAAATCAATAAATACATGTCTGAATGAAACAGTTTTTCATTAGTAATTAGTTGTACGCTTTTTTGGGCAAATGTGTGCCAGATGTAAACTCGGCCCTAGTCTGGATAATCCGGCTTAGTGTTAGTACTGCGAACATTGGTAGTCCAACAGCTGATAATTCTCTGGGTTGAGTGCATGATAACGGTGTTTAATAGACGATGCTTGCCACGGCAAGTAAGTCTTTGAATTTGTTTGTGGCGAAGGACTGACGCTGAGACCTCACTCCTCTTGGAGAATACGCAGCGCCAATGAGCAACCAAGCTTGAATAATGAATACAAATTTATTTTCTAAAAAAAAATTAATACTTTTGTTGTTTTTAGTGGATCAAGGTTTGGTAAGCAAAAATACATAATCTGCTTAAAATGTCGATCGATAAGTAATGATTCTATTACGCTAATGAAAATTCCCATACGAGTGACATGATGTAGCTAAAAGTTAGTTATTTTTTATTCAATCTAAATTGCAATTGAAAAGACTAGTTATTTCTTTTTATGAAAATTTAACAAATAGCTAATTTTTCAAATGCTTTTCTTTTTAATTTCAAAAACTTTGCATAAAGTGAAAAAGAAAATAAATAGCAATTTTCTTTAGAGCGGAAAAATGTTTAATTAAAGCGATTTAAATAATAATTTATTAACATTTAATCGTTTTTACCCGTTTCATATTGTTGACTGCACACTGATAGTGATCACATGCGGAAAGTGCTATTTCATCAACGTCAAGATGCAATTAAAACACCAATTAATTTTATGCAAACGATCATGCCACATACAAAGTATGTGTATGTACATATATAATAATTGGATAGTTATTTTTAGTATAAAAAAGCACAAAAACAATGAAAATTTATAATATCTACAACTAACATTTAATACACTCTCACATTTCCATATATATGTATATGTGTATATGTGTGTACATACATATGTATGTGTGTTCATAGAAATTATATATGTATACTCTACTGTAGGCATTCTGAGAATTGTTATTGGCGTTTTAGTAAACATATACTATATTGTGGGAAAACAATGGGTTTCCGAATTTTTTTTAAAGTTCTTAGAAAAAAAAAATGCGAAATACTATTGAAGCATGTAATGAAATTGCGAACTATTTTTTTTTTTCATTTCACAACTATAGCCGAAAAGGCTTATTAAATCTAGAGAGAAGTGGAGAAAAATTATGGCAAACTCTATTAAAGCATAACCTCAAAATATTTCAGTGGAATTTAAATGGAAATGTTTTGAAATTTCGTTTGATTCGAATGCTATAATTTGTCCCTTACTTTTAAAAAGACTTCCTAAAATTCAAAGTAGAAACTAATTTTAATTTTAATGATCATGAAAAAAATAATCAGATATATGAGCCTTTAATTATGAAAGTGGTTTAAGTCACATTTATCTTTGGTCGATATATTTAGTAGATTACATTTGAACAAATTAAGAAATATTTTTATATTATGCAACATTTTAATTCAGAGTTGTACTAGTATCGATTAATAAAAATTTATTTAATATAATATGACTTCATAATTAAAGGTACAAATAAACAAAATCAGCGTTGAAGTCTGAGTTTACACAACTTTTGCGAAAATTATATAAAAAATGGAATTTTGAAATTTAGTTATAACCAGGAAAATACATATGTTTTAATTTGCCTCAAATAAGATGTTCTTAAGCAAAAATGGAAAATAGACATTTTTGAAGCGTGTTCGAAAATTCGAACTGAATTTCGAAAATTCGAAATTTAAAAAATTCCAAAAATTTTATATAAAATTCCAAAATAGATCATATATTCTTAAAATATATGCTGTTTCTAAAGGAATTTGTATTGAAAAAAAAAATTTAATATAAATAAAATTGATTAATTTACAGCGTGGAAGTGAATAAGCGTGAAAGTGAATATTTGACGTGTGTTAATTTCACATCATTTTTAAAATGGCGACTTCTTTTTTATATCACTAAAAAACGATATTTGAAGATTTTTTCGAATTCAATCATGTTTTCCAAAATAATTGATAGAAATTCGCAAGCAACTTTATCCATGAAAATTCATCGGTTGTCACATAAAACAGTGTTGTTAATTTAAAGTTATCTACGTTGAAAAATAAAAATAAGAAAAAAACACCCTTTATGAACAATAAACAATGTATCCAACAGTTTCTTTTTTTTCACTCAATATCTATAAAAAATATAATTAGCATCGCCATGGTGGTATTTATTACAATAATTACAGTTGGCCACGCGAAATAAAGAGCATATTTTTACATAATTTGTTTTATTAAATTAACTTTTGTACTCATTTCATGCACATACGAATAATTGTTCTAAAACATAATTGTTGGAAAGTTTTAACTTTTGTGTAGGTAGCATGTTTACCCTGAAGGAAATGTCGATGGTGAAAATGTACTGAGTCGCTTTTGACTTTGTCACCAGTACTACTCTCTAATTAATCCCCATACAATACTTTGTGCTATAGACATTTAGCATGTGCTTGTCATTGAAAATCTACTAGTAACACTAAAACAATTGACTAGGTAGTGAATACATAGTTCTTATGGGAACATGGAGACATACCAACCAGACATTTAGTGGTACATTTCTATACCTTACGTACATACAATTATATGAATATTGACAAGTTGTTGCAAAAGCCACCAGAAATAGACCACATTTGTTGTCTCTCTTTCTTTTATACTGACGAATAGAAAAGAAATTGTAGACAATGTACCTACTACTAGAAATTTAGTGTTGACATAGAGACATTTGGCCCCAGTCTGACTGCAGGGTATAGACATACTTACATACATACATACATACTTACATATAAAATTCTAGGAACGTGTATAAGCAAATATAATATAATAAAACTTTCACGGCATTTAACCCTTTTTTTCATGGTACTTTTACTCAATTCACAGTGCGTTATTTAGGCAAACTTAGCTTTCAAATATACTCTTCATAAATTCTCTAAAAATTTATTGTACCATGTTTAGGCGCTTTATTAGGAATCAGCTCAGCTTCTAAAAGTTGCCCAATACTGGATCAATCAATGCGATGCGCAAATGAAATGCGATGCGAAAGAAAATTGGTATTCAATACGGCTTTCGTAATCGCATTCGAGTTTTATTTTAAATCGTGGCAACGCCGGTCAAAAATAACAACGCTGTCCAGAAATAACAACGCTGGTCTAAAATAAACGTCAAAGTTAAATTTACAAAAGAAAAAGAAATTTGTGATTGTGCTTACAAAATAACAATAATTTGCGATTTGGTGGTCTTGTTGTTTGTTTCCCTGAATAATTTATCAATTAATTTAAGAATAAACAAACAAAATTATTATTTTTCACTTACATTTTTGTGCTTTGCGAATGCTGTTTTGCCGTCGAATATATTTTGCGATTTTCGTACGTATCTGACATTTGTTTTCGCAATACAGAATACCGACTTGCCACCTTTTCGCATTTTAAATGCGAATAAAAAAAGTACTTTGCGAACATCGTAACACAGAATAGGAAGTGTTCGCATTTGCATGTTTTCGAGTCGCATTGACTTTCGCATCGCAATACAGAATAAGCCTCCTGATATTTTTATTTGTCCAGCAAAAAAAAGTCCATAGCCATAGGGAATTTCTAAAACATAAAACCCTACTCTAAATATTTTCTTAAGACTTGGCTTTTGCTCACTTTTATTTATGTACATATGGACGAGGAATGTCTGTTTGGATACATATTTATGCTCGTGTCTACATACAGTTTTATTACATAGATAGTACGTGCTTCAATTTTATTAGTTTTGCCACACAAAAACTCAATTAATATGTATATTACTTGTCGCATTTGTTTATACATATAAGGCCGGGTTTTTGCTCAGTCAACTTTAGTTGTTTGCAGTTGCTGCTAACGATGTTTCTGGCTATTGCTGGCAGTTGCAGTTTTGCAGTTGATACCACAGCCATACAAATAACATTATTATTATTAACACACATGCTTGCTTGCACATATACTTATTCCTTTATGCAAATACGAGGGCTCGTAGTAAAAGATTATTTTCAACAAACAAACAAAAGAGATGGAAAAACTAAAAGTAATAAAATATAAATGATGTATGTATATATATATGTATATATAAGTATATCGTGCCATAACCGTCTTGATTATCTGCCTTGATACTTCTTCTTTATTAGAAACCATTCACTATAAATAGTAACACACATTTTTAGACTTGCCAGACGCCTATTTCTTAGTTCAAAAATCATTCTTGTTACCATCAGTTATAAAAAAAAAACAAAAAAAATTTCCTCAAATTTGGTTATCATCCCCAGATACCCAATACGAAATTTTCATCCCCAATCTCGAAAAAAAGTCCCCAGTTTGGGGACAAATCCCTAAACTGGCAACACTGGCTGTTGGACAGCTCTATACCCATGTAATTTAAATGGGTTTGATCATTGGTTTGTGGCAAAAATGAACTAATGAACGAGTTTGACCCAAGTCTAAGTTCGACTCAAGTTTAATTTGAAGACAACCCAAATAAAAGCATATTTTTAGGTTTATACCCACACAATCCATATTTGACATTTGGCTTGGCTAACATACATGACCGTAACAAGACCTCAGGTGGCAAACTACGGCACACGAAATCGAACGAAGTTCCAATGATTATATATGGAAATATTTTAAAACTTCGATCGGAATGCCATAATTTGGTCCCTGGCTTAATTTTTGAAGAAATACCAATGATACCACCATCATGTAAAACGCACCAAAAGGGGAATTTTTCTGTAATGAAATATTTAGGGACTGCATATAAAATCTATCTACATTTCGACGGATGGCTTGTTCAGATGAACGATTAGTTACTATGTGCGCCATAAAAATTTTGAAGTCGTCTATAAGTTGTGCGAATGGATGACATATTTCCAAAGAAAATCTAGATAATTAAGTAACATTGTTTAAGCGTTAATCTATTCATTATGATTTGCCAGATCATAAATTTCTAAAAGTGAGCTCAGTATGACAGTTCGCTTGACAACTATTATGCTTAAAAAAACACCCTAAACATAACTGCTAAAAGTTGTACATGAACCAAGAAAATTTTACTTCTCAACAAAAAGTGCATCGAACTATTACGTTGCACTGTGCTGTTGATACAACTTCGTACTAGTTTACACAATGCAAGTCTTATTGCTAAGCTGATTAGTTTATATGTAGGAGAGAATGACGAGGGGAAAAGAAACGTGCACTCAGCTTCATGTACTGTCAATACGTTTGGCTTTCTCATTCGTAATGTTAAAAAAATGCATACACAAAACTGTGCATAAAAAATATGAGCTGAAAAATAATACTTGCATTGTGTGAACGCCGATGAAAGTTCAAAGAAGAAAAAGTGATAAGCTTAGCAATAAGACTTGACTAGTGTGAACTGGGACTTACGAGTACTTTAAAGCCGGCCTTTATAGCAGGCAAAGAAAGAAATTTAGTTGCATGAAAGTATGTACATTCATATATACATATGTATGTATGTATGTATGTATGTATGTATGTATTTCTTTTACTTGCAAGACGTTATAATACAAAACGTGTTGTATGTAAAAAAAAGTGTATTTTCTTGTTTATTCTTGTTATTATTGCCTGATTGTTAGCTGGAACCAAGCAGTCTGTGTTGTTTAGTAAAATCTAAATGTTAAAATACAAGGTACACATGAAAAAAAAATAACATAAAATTCAGACTTAATTTTTATTTGTAATTTAGAAAAGCAATTAAGTAGTAGTCGGCTCATTTAACAGGAACGGAAATTTTTCTTTTCAATTATTTAACATACATAAATTATTAAAAAATATTATTAGATTACATTCTTGAGAGTGAATTTTTAGTACAGTCCTTTGTCAATTAAAAATTAAGGTTAGAGGTAATAAATAATTGTACTGACTGCCATATTGAAAAAATGGCAGCTAAAATCCTATTTCTCCCATCTCACTCATTTTACAATAAAAACGATTAATATTCACGAGTCATTTACAATTAAGCAGAACTCCCTACAAACAATTCTCACTCATCCAAACAAAATGGCTGCCATATGTCAAACAAATGGCTTATTGATAAGATTTTATAAACAACATTGAAAACAGTTGCTAAACGTTCATAAGAACTGATAATATACTGGTTATAAATTATTTTTATTTGCTTATTTATATACATAAATACATATATGTAAGAGAATTTATTTCAAAACTTATATAAAATGAGAAAAAAAACGTCACATGTCTGTAATTTATTTAATTAGTTAAAACAAAGAACATATGATTTATATACAGTGGCATCCCGACTTAACGAATTGTTAAACTGATATACATACATACATTCGCTAAATCGGTATACATTTTTCATTGACAAAACAAGCCGTTTAAAGGGTTATTTATAAAAAAATAATTTTTTATTGTTAATCATATCGATCCCTCTTTTCAATTTAATCGTAAGCGATAAAAATTAAAGTTTTCAGGAGAAAGGTTTTTTTTTTAATATTCAGATATGTTTTACATATGTAAATTATTCCTTACGATAAAATTTTACAACTTGTATTTTAAAAATTATCAACAATTTTGCCATTTCTATAACGAAATCCCTCTGTAGCTCTATAACCACTAATTGTATAATTACATATATCAATGTTATGCTCCTCTCCCTATTGAATACAGGATGTATTGGACAATACAAAACAAGAGCTACATACATATGTACAGATCGCTCATTTACTCGAACAACGTTATAACTCAAAAAAAAAACTAGTTTGCCAGTAAACGAGTTTAAAGTTTACAAATTCTAGCAGATTTAAATTAAAATCTTTATGAAAATCTATAAGGTTTACACCAACTTTTTTTTTTTTTGATATTTATCAAGATTTCTATATCCAAGACAAAACCCATTAACTGAAAATTTTTCAAAACTATGACCAAACAACTGCAATTTAGCCAATTTATACACCTTTTTAAGCAGACCGTAGCTAATTCACTCATCTTTTTTGTAAATACATGGTACAGGGTAGTAAAAAATAAATATAAGTATTAAATTTTAATTAGATTTCCTACAAATCTACTGACAAAATAGGTTTTGTTTCGTATGGGAAATCTAGCAAAAAGCAGCAAGATTTATCTCTAAATCTCGTAAATATGAGATTTCGAGACAATGTAAATGCTCTATTGCACACAACTTAATGGAAAAAGAAAATTTTATTTTGCTTTCAAGAGTTGAGTAAACAAAATATCTGTGTGAAAGTTTTACACAATATCAAAAACGATGTGAGGATTAATTCTGCATCATTAACTCAAAAACTCTATTTTTTGAGTTGTGACGTTCTTTGAGTAAATGGGCGATGCGTGCCCTTAATTATGAAAGTTTTCTAAGTCATATTAAAAAGACTTAGTTTTCGCACTTAATTTTTTGACCAAAATCGATTATTTGCGATCGTAAATAATCGATTTTCGTAAAAAAAAGAAGTTAAAAATTTTTTCGTTTAAGCTTTTTTGGCGGTGATGGTTCGATATGTAATTGCATTTGCAAGTTGTAAATAAAGACACAATATTGATCACATATTGAAAAATTTACTTCAGTAATTGTAAGCTCCTATTTGCAACTAGTGCAGTTATCTTGACAACACTAACATGATCACCAAAGTTTTCTTGATTTAAATTAAAATTTTTTTTAATTTTTAAGTTTAAAATTTTTGATCACTTAAGGTTCGTTTTATCGGCTACGAAATTATTTAATTATTTAGTATATTCGTTAAATCGTTATAGCGCTGTATTTATTTAAAAAACAAACCAAAATTTTAAGCAGCAGCATCAAGAATATTACAAAAAAAGTGGGCGTGCATATAAAAAAATATATAAAAATCCAATCAGAATACGCGATTATATTTGAACTCGTTCGTTTGAAATTAAAATTAGAACTAGATTAATATATTAAACAATTTTAAAATCTTACTAGAAAGAAATAAAAGAGAAACAACAAAATAAGTTGTAGGTACATACCTACTGCACATGTATTTTTTGTTGTTGTTTTTGATCAGTTGCACGAGTCGCTTAACCATAAACTAGAAAAAAAAAATACCATACTACCAATAAATTTTGTTGTCGGCGATGTTTTTGCTATTATTGCTGCTGCTGCAGCTTGTGATAATGAGAAATAATAAATTATTTTGTGACACAGCAGCCATAATGAGCAATACAATAATGTACATACAGACATAGATATTTTAATTTTGTTCTATTACAAATGTGTAAGAATAATAGACAAATGTATTTCAAAAGTAACTTTTCTGATACACATTTACAGCCTGTTTGTGTAAGACGTTTCTATAATTGATGAAGCGCCAAATTTACAGTCATTAATTAATTATTACTAAACTGAAATGATAACTATTGTTTAACTAATACTTCATATTCACAGAGTATTGTTTAGCTAAAATTCTTAATATGAGCAAAGAATGGTAACCCTATCTAACTATTGAGTTTCAGTATTGGCAGCTCTGTTATAGCATATGGTTTTTGTTTACATTTCTTATATTATTCCTTCAAAATTTATAAAATAAGTGCGCGCTCATCAAACTTTACCGTGCAAGATATTGAATCAGTGCTGGAATTGGTTCGGGAAAACCAATATATAATAGAAAATAAAAAATAAATAAATATGTTACAGCTAAACACAAACAAGGTGCTTGGAAACGTATGTCTACAATTTTTTTAATAAAACAACAATTTTAATAATAATTTACAACGAATCAGCTGTTGTCTAACTATTTGTTAACCAATGACATTTGGCGGTTTAACGAATGGCAAACAAAAAGCTGTGAATCAAATATTATTGGTTAAACTATTGCTATTAGCTAACTAATGATTGTGAATTTGGGCATAAAAGAAACTTGTTCAAGTTTTCTTTAATCTATTACAGAAACGTCAATATTTCATTTACAAACACACACAATGTTTACCTGGCACAACATTTGCAAACTAGAAATCGACCGAAAGCGTTTTTTTTTTGCCGAAGTCGAAGCCGAAGCCGAACTTCGGCTAAAATCCTAAACTTCGGCCAAAACCGAAGCCGAAGCCGAATGTTTTAAATTTTAAAAATGATACTTACGTTTTATATGAATTAAGAAAAAGGTTTGGTTTTTTGAGATCACAGAAATAGCTCTAATATCTATTGGATACATAACAAGAAAAATAAAACTATTTTGCAATTTCTAGATTGCTTTTTGATATGATCACTCACAAGAACGTCCAAGTAAAAGAAAATAGAAAGCAACAGGGTTGTATTTCAAAGCAGCTCATTCAAAACGTTAAACACAATAGAAACTGTCGGCGAGCAACGACCAAACATAATATTATTTTTCAAGCTTGGAATGAAAAATATTCGGCTTCGGCTAATCGGCCGATTTTTGCCATAGGCCGAATGTTGGCCGATTACCAATTTTTGGCCGAAGGCCGAAGCCGATTAATCGGTCGAACTCTATTGCAAACACGCTGCATTTGCATCACCATCATATCGTCATGTGAGAACTTAAGTGTCCAATACGCCTTTATAAACTATTGGATATTGGACACTTAAGTTCTCACATGACGATATGTACATATGTTTGTATGTATTAGGCTTGCCAGACCCAAACAGCAAAAACTCTTGACATTCAAGAAAATATTTCTTGATTTGCAAAAAAAAAAAGGTTGACAATAATTTAAAATATTTTTAAAACAGTAAAAACTCAATGGTTTTTAACAATATATATGTATGTATATATTTATTCAAAAAACAGTTGCAAAGCCATGTATATTTTTAAAGTATATGTGGAAATACAATATAAATGCATCAGCTGCTCGGTTATGTCAAGTTACCAGTGTTGCCAAGTTGTTATGTTGTATAAAGGTGGAAAATACTTCTCGACACTTATTAGTGTTACAGCTACTGCAACATTGTTTATATTTATACAATCAGTATATCGAAATAAACCTAAGATATATGTATTTAAATTAATTTTTAGCTTGACAAATAGTTTTTAAGCTTGAATCTTGACAAGCCTTTAAAAAGCTTGACAATCCAGCTAAATCAAGCCCGTCTGGGAAGCCTAGTGTGTATGAAAATGTATGAGCTGTTAGTATCTTCATTTATTGAATATAATTAAAAATACACACCAATAACTTTTTACAAATTCTTTAGAATAGCAACAGAATCTCTTAAATAGAAAGGAAAACAATTCAGTTAAGACTTTTTGCATGAAAGTCAACAACAACAATCGCGCAACAAGTAAATTTTACTGCTTGCAAAAGCAACAAGTTGACACAACACTTATGACTGTACGCACAAATGTATGCAAACCCAAAACGTTTTTACTACATGTTAACTTTATAACCCCACAAACATTTCGCATTGAAATTTCAAATATCACTTCAGCTCATTGTACATTCAAAGCACATACAAAAGTATATCTTACTAGAATAGTCAATCGAAAAAATTAAACCAAATAACAGTTGGAATAAAAGACCTCTCAGAATAATTTATGTCGAATAATTCGAATTCTTAAATGCTTTAACCCAAGCACTTAGCAAAATAATTTGCGCAACAAGGTAAAAATAATTTTATGTTAGAAAAGTTGAAAAATCTATTAAATGTAAACGTACACATAAACTAGATGAAAAACTTTCGATTTATCTAGTCTAGTGTTAGGGAAGTTCTCAAATATAGACATAAAAAAGTGAATTACATCCCCTTTTTGAATGTATGAATATGAAACCTTGCAAAACAGTTCAGTAGTGATAAAATAATGTCATTTGGACGATGCATTGAAAAGTAATTTACAAACGTTTGTAGGGATATAATAGAATGGCGAATGAAATAGGCGTGTTCTGGCACGATAATACAATATGTTAAAGCAAAGCAAATTTATGTAAAACCAAACTAAATAAATACATAGAGGATTGCAAAATGAATTTTGTAATAGGTTGGGTATAATAAAAATTAACTTGTTGGTTCACTTGCAATTTAAATATTTCAAATGTAATAATCACACAAAATAAGCTCAAAAATTTATGGAGCTAATATTTTAATAAAATTTATATATTTTTAATACAATAAAAAAAAAAAAATGTGAATGTAAAAGAGTGCAAATGTTTCAGAATAATTACGTTTATTGTAGAAATTATTAATCAAATCAAAATCAAATAAAAATTTTGTTATTATGTAGATAGCTGTCTTTATTTATTTACACCATTGTCAATCAAAAATTAAAAAATTTTACATTTTGAGCAGCGATATTAGTGTAAATAATTATTGTTTGATTAGAAATAAATTCATTTTACAAATAGGTATTTTTTTATTTATTATATTATATTTTACACAATATTTTTGTTCAATGATACATTTTAGGTCTCGACTAGGTGCACGAACGCATCTAATGTTTGTTTTGCGCTGTAGCAGCAGTAGTTGTTGCTTTTCTCTAAAATATAAACAACGAGCGACGACACAAAGTCTAGCAAGTTTTATTTGTTTTTGCTGCACATGATTAAAATAATATTTACTTTAATAACAAAAAAAAAAAAAAAAGGAATGACAAAAACACACGAAAAGAAATGTTATAACCAGAGAAACAGCTACCGATAGATACGAAAACAAATTCTTAGAAAATACATAGTTTATACATACATGTGAAAAGTTTAAAACATTTCGAAATGCTGTTGTAACTGCAGCTTGGTTTTCCTTATTTACGACTGTTATCAGTTACAAAAATTCTTTGAAAATAACGGTGGGCTTTGACAGACAGATTTTTTTAACAAATACATTTGAAAAATTTGAATAAAACAGTTGGAGATTAGTTTTGAAATAGGTTTTTTTTTAAATCTATGTTACTTTTTTAATGTGAATTTATTAGAATGTTGCTTTGAGGTCTACAGCAGCATACTAAATCATGAATTTTGTTGTTTTCATGATGATTATGATTTATATTGCAAAATTATGTATGTACCAGCAATTATTTATTTTTATACTGAAAATTTGCAATATGTTGTACTTTGAAAGCTTTTGAAGTTATTCTGTTTGAATGACCTTGCATAGAAATTTCTGAAAATTTAAATATTATGTAGGTACACCCTCAATATCCTAAGAAGGTTAACTCGGGTAACTTTTTCAGCATGACATGTTTAGAAAGTTTTATTATTATTTTCAACAATTACTTAAATACATATACACATGTACATACATATCACACACTAAATCATAAAATGTCACAACTAAAAAATATCCTAGATGTTCGGGAGTGGCAAGAAAAAAACTGTTGATACTATACAAATGACGCAAGTTCGCAAGACAAAAGGTAGCTATAATGGTATTTTATATTTTTCAAGAAGACTGTGTTGTAAAAGAAATATTTGCGGGCGTTAGAGATTTATTCAGTTAACTTGTTTATGAAAAAAACAAAAATATTTTCATAGTTTTGAGTTGACTGTTTATGATTTAGCGTGCGATATGTTTCATTAACAGGAGTTAAGTTTATTTATGGGTTTGTCTTCCGATAGGGATTATTAAACTGTCATATGATTGTTAAATTTGGCTACTCTATTATTATTTGTGCTCAGTTTTGTTCGCCACTTTGGATGCACCAGCAAATTTGATAATAGTGCAGCCAAGGCAAATCCATACGAGGTAGTCGCAACCGATCAGGTGACTATTTTCGCACACACACACATATCGTCTGTTGGTTTCTGGTTTGCTGCAGATATATTGTATTTTTAATATACTGTGCCGTAAGTTTCTCAAAGCGAATTGAACCCCAGCATAATGTCATAATTTTTGTTTAACGTCTGAAAATATTTAACTGCTTTTCGTAAAAAAAAAAGTACTCATATGTTTTTACTGCTAGTTTCTTAGCAGCTAAATTGTTTACTTTCAAGCATAGAATCATGCGTAGAGTTCTTATTATTTTTTTGCATCCACACAAATCGACCCAACCCAATGTACATTTACATATGTATATGTATATACATAGCTACATTTAAATGAATATTATTATTATTCTATGTATATAATCATACATGAGTGGATCTTCGATTTTATGTATGCATGTAGGTATGTATATGCGAAATCGTATGTAAAAATTTAACAAAATTGTGTACGTATGTTTCAAAAATAATTAGGGGGTTCACAATAGAGTTTTTAAAATATGTCTTAATATTGCAACATTTACATTTTAATGTGGGTTGGCAAGTTGGTTGTTGTTTTTTTTTTGTGTGTAAATCAAATTTAATACCAAGTGTCAAACTTAAAAGTCTGGATATCATGTCATATTCAATATGGCAATATGGTAATGTAAAACTAAACAAGTTAAAACTGACAACACAGCTGTAGTTTATGAAAAAAATATAAAAAATATTTTATATTAAAATATTTTGTTATTTTAATAGTCTAATAATAATATCCGGTGTTTTATTTATATCACTGCCTGCTCTTAATGAATATTTTTAATATGGCACAATGTTGCCATTTAAAAAATTTTAACATACCCATTGTGAATTCCCTAAATATAAGACACTTACACACATTTATTTGTGATAAAATAATATAAACGTGACGTTGATCTTGTCAATAACATAAATAATACTTTATGTGTAAATATGTAGATATAAATTTATGTAAATATGTATGTACATATGTATATAAGTGTGTATGTATGTATGTTAATAAAATCAAATAGGTACGTACGTACTTATATTTTCCTTAAGTTGCGTGTTTTATTTTCTCTTTTTAAGCTCTTTATAGTTGGTGGTTAAATAACTGCCAATTTAGTATTTTTATTTATAAACATACATACATGGATACAATATAAGATATATACACATGTGCATACATACATACACATGTATACATACATACATATATGTACATATGTATATTTATGCATAAAATTTATTAACAAAAAACGTTGTAGGAATATATAATGAACTTATTAAACAGATCATGTTGAGCTTTAACTACAAAACAATTTTTTTTTTAACATTTTCCATTTTTTCGTCATTTTTTATTCGAAACATAAGATTTTTTGCCGCCAAAGCTTAAGAAAAAAACCTCCTAGTCGTTTTGGATTTTATTTAAAATTTATATAAAAGTTGGGTGTGTTTTAAAGTTAAAGTATGGCACTGATATAAAATATTTGCTCATACATCAAAAAATTTTTTTTTGCAATTTTTGAGCCTGTCAATGTGCGTTTTAAATTTATTTTTTATTTTTCTCTTAAAATTGCTTTTGCTAAGTAAGAAATTGTTTTAGTTTTATAATAAATCTTTTTGTGCATGAGGCTGCTTATTATGTCTGCATTTCTATGTATGTATGTATGTATGTGCATACATATATTAATGCAAAAAAGCAACAACTTAAGCTATGTCAATGTACTATGTATGTAAGTAAATACTTTTTAAGGCACAATCAGAGTTGGCAAATATTAGAAGAACTAGAGGCAAACTCTAGAGGACGAATGAAGGACTCACTCATTGATATTCTCTTGCCTGGAGTTGTGATGATGCACACTCTAGAGGACACATCTCAAATATTAAATTTAGGAGAAAGCTTGGCAGATTTGGGCGGTAGAAAGAAAACCAAATACCTTAGCGGTTGCAAGAAAACAGAAAACCCTTTAAAGGAAAATCCTTAAAGGGCCAAATAAAATGCACACACTGCTTGGCAAATGAAAAAAGGTTTACGGCTGTACTTCTTTTTCGTTTGCCAAGCCTTATATGTACTATATATATTTTATTTGGCCCTTCCATGGAAGCTACCAAAAATCAAAACCATATGGAAATGCAACTATAATCAAAGCACGAGAATGCTAATAACCCACGGATAATAAAAAAATATGCAATGCATGTAGTCCTTATGAAGCAGGAACATTAGCAAACACCATACCAGGGCTGTCAGATATGGCGATTTCCTAACAAACGTGTCGATTTTCAACTTGTTTGGCGCCTAAGTTTTTGATTTGGCGACATGGCGATTTTTCTGGCAATAAATAAATATGTTGGCGATTTTTATGACTATTTTTTTCAAATTGAACTTAAAAATTTTTATAATTCAGTAGAATACTTTGTTGAAAGAGTATTTTTTCAAAAAATTTTGATTGATTTTGATGCTATTTTTATATTAATTATAGTTATTACAGTGTTTTGAATTTGGATGAGAAAATTTTACAAGATATAATTTTTGGCGATTTGATTTAAACTTTTGGCAATTTTCTGCTTACGTTTTTAGTATTATCTCATTAAAAAAATTTATATTAAAATAAGTACCTATTATGAAAATAAATAATTTTTTTTTCGAATATATATTAAGAAAAATAAGAAAAACTACATAAGTTTAATATTTGGTGAATTTTTGCAATTTTTTAAATCAATTTGACAACATAGGTTGGAAAAAAATCTGTCAACCCAGCACCATACCTGCATTACAGGAAATGGTAGCCAGAATGCGACGAATTGTACAGGAAATACAAATAGTAAGCACAGAAACACATACGGAATATAGTGACCAGATTGCTGCGAATTATACAGGAAATAAAAATTGTAAACATTGAAACAGATATGGGACATGGTGGCCAGATTGCTGCGTATTGTACAGGAAATAAAAATAGTAAATATAGAAACAGAGTGGCCAATGTTTGTTTCACAAAGGATAGCCAAATGTGTTATTGGATTTGCAAACAGGATCAAGAGACCAATGCTTTTAAAAATAAATTTCAAACATTTCAACAGAAATTGAAGAATTTCTGAAGCTCATAAAGGGACATGATGAAATCAATATCAATGGTTCTGGAAAAATTGCTACGATTGGTAAAGACATTAAAAAAGAAAGATAGATATGTATGTATATAGAAACGTCTATCAAGAACACTGTATGAGAATTACTAATATGTACATGGTTCAGTCTTTTAGCTGAATTTCTTAAAACAAAACGTTCATAAACTATATTTAAAAATGTACTAAAACTCAATTTAGCATTTTTCATGCCACCTAACATATTGCAAAAATTAGGCCTACATTTGCGTCAGTCATATCTCAAAAATATGTTTCAAAAGTGCTATTTTCATATAGACTTCTCAAGGTCTTTAATTGCAATAACCAAGGAGTTTCTTAACGAATAATTTATTATTTTTATGTATGTAGGTATTTATTTAAAGATTTTCCACAAGATACATATCAGAATTTTATCCAATATTTATGTACATATCGCTCTTTTACTCAAAGAACGTCATAAATAAAAAAAACTAGTTTGCCAGAAAACGAGTTTAAGGTTTTCAATTTACACAAAACTTAATGGAGCAAGAAAATTGTTTTTTCTCTCAAGAGCTGACTAAACAAGATATTTGTGTGAAATATTTACACAATATTAAAACGATATGTAGTCGTAGATTAATTCTGTGTCATTAACTCAAAAATCCTTTTTTTTGAGTTATGACGTTCTTTGGGTAAATGAGCGATATGTATGTATTAATATTACTTTTCAAAATCATATAGACAAGTGCTGATATTTTTACGTCTACAATATGTTCATAAGCAATCAACTCTATCATACACACAAATTGCTTTCATGAACACATTTCAATGAAAATCTCAACCATTCATAGATATCTGACGGACGGTAAATGCACTTAATTTGGGTTTTAAATTAAAAAAAAATTCGAACAAATGGATACATTTTAAAAGTTTTCTTACAAAAAACGATCTATAATAATAATTTGATTTTGATTTTATAGAAAAAAATTTTTATTGCCTTAAAGCAATTTTACATTTGTTAGTACAATCTATGTTTCCATATGGAGCAGATGTTGCTAAATTTACATTAATTTAGTTACTCATTCACCCAGAAAAAAAAGGAAACGATAAAGATCAATATCTGCTTGTACTTTATGTGTACAAGTATAAATTGATCGGCAAATTTGACCTTGAAATACAGCTAAAATGCAACACTGCCAATTTTTGTTTTTGTTATTAAGCAGCAAAGAGAAATAAAATGACAGCAGCAAATATAACCAAGAAATTAATGTATGTATGTATGTATGTACATATACTTATATGTATGTATGTATGTATGTATGTATGTATGTACAATGTACGTATAATATCAGAAACAACACAATTTTTAATTGATTGAAATTGAAAAACCTAAAGATTTTTGTTCAATTGATTAAAATGAGAAAAATAAAAACGAATTGCAGATCAAAATATTTCAAAAAGGTATTCTCGTCATCAGAGGTACATACAAACATACACATACATATTTACATACACATGTACATATAAATGTACATACAAATGCATGTGTATGTATTTTAAGGTAAGTTTAGACGTGGCAAGTATTTGACGAAAATGGCGTAACTAAAAATAACATGCCTCTATAAAACATAACCATTAATTTTAGAGAAAATAAAATGCTATACTGGCTACAGCAGTCGCTTCTTAGTCTCTTCTAGAGGATAATTCATTAATTTTCCATATTTTCTTTTGGTCCAGAAAGTTCACGTGAAAAAGTGGAGCTCCCACATAAACAAAATAAAGATATTGCACCCCTTTTAGACACGCAAAGTCTACTTTGCAAAGCCCTAATTCAACTGGGAAACAGGCAGAGGTAGGAATATTTTCTCTTTCTATCTTTCTCCCAGCTGAACTAAGACTTTGTAAAGTAAACTTTGCGTGTCTAAAAGGAGTCTTGTGCCACTCTTATGTTCATTTTTATTTGTAATTAAAGCAAGCGGTGATGCCAACTATTGAATATATGTATTACACAAAAAAAAAGTTTTACATTTATGCATATTGAAATTGGATTTTATATCTTACAAAGTTATTGTAGAAATCAATATTTTCCTTTGATGTTTGTGTGACGTTTATAAGACTGGCAGGCAGTTTTCTTTTCTTTTTTTTATTTAAAATCAATTAAACGTATTAAGTTCGTCAGCCTTTCAGCTATTAATCAGTTTCTGTTGAAGTCAGCGTCGTGCAATATTAAATACATATGTATGTATTATATTTACTTGTTTTTTTTTTCTTATTTTTTGTTTAACAGTTTACGTCAAACGAAAATATAATTTGAAAATGTTTTCCATTTTATAGGAAATGTGAAAGAGTGTTGTATTTTGTGACACAATCAATTGTCAATCTCAATATATCTACCTGCTGTCTGTGCCACTTTCTTCACTCTGCCTAAACGAAAAAAAACAACAATTTCCAAAAATGAACTGAAATCCACTCACAAGCGCATTTGTCCGCCATTACATCTGTTAAACTAAATTTAAAACTCCTTGTACTGCACAACAGTTAATAGTGAGTTATTCATACTTTTTAGTTTTATAAATATTGAAATTATATACATATACATATGTGTGTACATACATATTATTGTATTTTAGTTATAAAATTAATGTTTTGTTAAACTATCTTGGATATTTTATCTTATAAATACATAATATACACATATGTATATCCATACGTAAATTGTAAACATGCCATTTTTTGCAGCAGAAAAAAAATAAATTCGTATTTAGGTTTATGTTTTAAATAAACTAAAAATATAGTAAACATATTGTTATAAAAAAATTATTTTGCACATTAAACTCTAAATAATTCGCCAGAAAATCAGAATAGTAAAGAATTTTTTCTAGGAAAAAAACAAAATTTTTGGCCAAAAACAAAAAAAGAAACTACACATTCTCAAATTTATCGTATTTTCTATAAATACTTCAGTTAACATCACATGATTATAAAAAAGAAATAACATTGAATCGCCCACAAATTTAATTTTTTGTTAATGGAAATTGTGCAGGTTTCATAATTTTTGCGCCTTAAGCTTAAAGTAGTTTATTTTATTGGTAGTGAAAATACGGCCCTACCCTTTGGAAAATAAGTAAATACGCCAATAATCTATAGATGATGTTGCCAGATATAAAAAAATGGACAAGAAATACAAGCGGAGCTGCCGGATGTAAAACGTGCATTGAAATTTTCTTTCACATAAACTGGCAACTATCCCTGTGCATTTGTAACTGTAAATTATAAAGGGATTTTTGCGACAACATAATTGGGATTTTTTGTATACACTAGCAATCTTTAAAATATCGAAAGAATTTAATATGATTTTCTTTAAGCTACAGCCTTAAACTGATATTGAACTCAAAACATGGAATTTTATTTAGAATTTCTCTAAAATAGAATTCCTAAAAAATAACACACACAAAGATTAATTACACCGAAAGCAATAAAGCGAAAATATTTATGGCAACAGCATATAAAAATTAAACGGACATAAACAATATTAATTAAAATTTATAAAATATTTGTATCTATAAATGTCTAAAAAAATTATTACCCTGCTCATACATCCAACATAAAAAAGTTAAAAAAAATTTTATTTTTATTTGTATGGAATTTATTAACCCCTAAATTTCATTCTATATTGATTTATTTCCAATGAAAATAAATAAAATTTTGCTGTTAATCACTGGAAAGTAAACACTATTGTGCATATTTGAATGTCTAAAAATAGCGAAAATGCATTAATTTTATTCAAAATTTTTGTTTATTTTAATAAAAATTCAAAAATTCTAAATATTATACTGTTTATTAATGAAAAAATTCACATTTGCATGATGTAGCAAGTTTAAAAACATTATAAACAAAATACATACATATGTACGTTATACAAAACATGCTAAAATAATTATATTTCGTGTTATTTTATGAACTGAAAATACGCAAATGGAAATAATAAAATACATATGATTTTTTTCATATCTTTACATTTTCTTTTTAATTGTCACTTAAGTTTATCACATTCTCCAATTGGTGTCCCCTCTATTGTTGAAATTTTTTAAGTGCTTACATTATAATTAAAGCAACCAGCTGTTTTAGTGACAGGCCCCCTTTTTTGTGTGTGACTATTCGCAATAAATTTTAAACCCCCCGCAATTTCATAACTTTGTTTTAGTTGCTTAAATGTTTTTTTTCAACGTTTAATATTTTATCTTTATGAGCAAATAATTTTTTATATGCACAATTATTATTAATAAAAAATTGTGCCATTAAGTTATTACAAAATAATTATTAAAGCTATTAAATTTGCCATAAATATATACTACATGCCACAAAAAAAATGTTTTTTTTTCATAGTTTCAAATGTACATGAAAAAGCAACTGAGCTTTAAACAAATACTGTACAACATATGAAATATGTTTGTTTGAAATAACATAAGTATTAAATATAAAAAAAAAATTTATTTTAGTACTTTAATATACATACTGTGTTTTCTATCGTTGCCTGCTGCTCACAATGAAAATTTTAAGATGGCACAATGTTGCCACATTAAAATTTCAAGATACTCATTGTGAATTCCCTATTTTTTTTTTTTTGTTTTGGAAAAAATCGTTATTTAACATAAACACACACAAACATACATAAATATGTATGTATGTTGGGATATACATACATATGTATATAAATACGTTAGCATTGATTTTTTGTATTGTGAAAGAACATTCCCTTTTGCTTTATTCAAAGTCTTGACCTTCGCCACTATAATGTATTTTATATTTTTAATAGCAAAGAAATATTTAATAGTTTCATAAGTGCCGCCTGAACTGGCTACGTGCCAACTTATAAACCCAAGGAGCAATGACCTGCCAACCGAGTGTTTCTATGTAGATATTTTTACCTACAGACTCCATTGTGTCTGCAGATATCTACCTCCTCTCCCCTGATAATTTGTCTGATATGTTAATAATCAGCAATCGCAGTTTGTTCCTTATCATTGCTTGTATGCACAAAAACGGCGCTAAGACATTAATCTTTTTTAGTTTATATGGGATCGAATTCTCTAAATTTTGAACACCTATTGCTTATTGTCGTTTCTGATGTACAGACATATAGTAAGTATGTTCTGCCTTAAAGACGTACACAAACTCAAAAACATTTTAAATTACCGTAGAATAAATACCTAGCATTGTTATTGGCGGCAATCGAACCCACAACAAAAAACGAAAAAAAAGAAAAGATTTAGTATGTTACCAAGGGTCTGATCGTCGCTTCCGATAACGAGCTGATTCGAACACGTTTTTCAGTTTAAGATTATGGCATTCGATATCGAACAATGTAATCATATAGTTAGATATCGAATGCCATCGAATCAGCCCGTTATCGAAAGCGACGATTAGACTCCAGCTAATCTAGGTTTCGATATTTTTTTGGTAATACTTCCGATTTGCAAGGAAAAAACTATATAATCTTGATGCAAAATATCTGATAAGTTTAAAGTCTTGTTATTGCTAAATGTCAGTGGTGACTTATTGACGAAGGCCTATCAATTTATATAAATATCTGGCACATAGTTCTACACAACAATTTCTAAAAAAGCTGAAGTTTCGCATTTACACACAAGCTCAAATCTCGTACAAATAACTTAGAACGTCATTAATATAAAAAAAATTCAATAGTAATAAACAACTACTTTATTATTACCAGCTAATACGAAAATAACTGAAGAGTTCTAAGTTTAATGGCAACGTATAAAATTTTATGACATTAGAAACGAGATTTATATCGATTTATTTTATATTCCAAAAGTTTTAACAAGATTTTCGAAACAAAAATTTGAGCTATTATATGGGCAATTAAGTTGCAATATGGTTCCAGATAATTTTAATGTGAAGGTTAGAAAACTTGGTAACTATTACTATTACCAAGCTGTTGCCACCACCAGGTAATATGTACAATTATATAATTTTATATGAAACAACTTGTGATTGTATGTCAAATTTTGTTTTACAAAAAAAAAAATAAATAAATAAAATAAAAAGTACAATACCAAAGCTATTATATAGGGTGTTACAAAAAGAGGTTTAAATTTGATATGTAAAAAGGAGTATTTTTAAGACAAATTATCGTATGTTTATTTAATTACAAAGAGGAGGGTATGTCATTAATAATGGAAAGTAATATCAGGCAAATGGCAGCCACGGTTGCGCTTACAGCAGCACATTCTTTTAATGAAATTTTCCATCACGAATTCGCATATTTGCGGCTGTATGTCTTCGATAACTTCACGGATTAAATATTTAAGGTCTTGTATAGGTTGTGGGTCATTGTGAAAGGCCTCATATTTAACGTAACCTCCAAATAAAATTGTCTAAAGACGTTAAATCACAAGGGGCCTAATTACGAGTATCGTACTTCCACTTCGACGATTTTGTAGTGGACTAAATAACATAACATATTTTGTAATATAATATAATGTCAACGTCGCTATCACCTGATTCACACTGACTTCCTCTCATACACGGCACCACGTTTTATACCACAGAAAATGCTTCTAGAATGTTCACACTGTGTCATAGATGGCGTAGTTAAATGTGTGCAAACTTAACAAAGCCAAATAGAAGAAACTGTATTACTGCATAAACATGTTGCTGCTGTGCACACGTCACTATCTTTGATGGGATTTTATATCAGTAACCAAGTGACCAAACAGTCTTCCCAACAATCTGAGAAATTCGCGTTACTCTTTCTTAGAAGTTTGTGTATAATGCTATTGACCGTTATTTTGAATTTCATAGTTACTGTGTAACGACTTTTATGCTGGTAATACTGTGTGCAGAGTTATTTGTACTATCATTTGTGTGTATGTATGGTTGTGTTGTTGCAACGGTTATTCATCCTTTGCTGGTATGTGCGCACGTGTGTGTATTTAGTTATTTAGCTAAATAATTCTGGATAATTCTTTTGGTTTACCAAATGTTTTTATAAAAACATTTCACACTAGGTGTGTTCGCGGCCATTACCGTAACAATATTAATGACATTATCTTTTCAATCTAGTACAAAATCGTCGTAGCCGAAGTCGAAATACGACACTCGTAATTAGGCCTAAGACCTTTAAGGCCAATTGTGATCGCCTCTACGAGAAATTACCTGGGCAGGAAGCTTTTCAGCAGAAAAAGCGATGATATCGTTACTTCTGTGGAAAATTTCAAGACAAGTAAAAATTTAAAAAAAATAAAAAAACCGATTAACATCCTCAATGGTCATTCGAAATGAAAAACTATAAGAGAAACCTAAAGATGATTCTCAAATACCTGTCGAATGATACTCATTTTTCATATAGTTTCCCGAATTTTTATTTATTTTTGCTATTCATGGCGTTTGTTGGCCGCCATATTGAATTTTGACTGCTGTCACATTTTTAGTGACACTCCCATGACAAATCGATTCACTTAAGGTGAAGTTACATAACACGCGTTAGTGCGCGTGCGAACTGTAGGCATCTGTTAAAAAAAGTTGAAATATTGTTTTTGCATACGACAAGTTACATACCAAACTCATTGACGCGTTTGCCGCAGAAAGTTGGTTAACTTTCAACTTTTTAACGCGTTGTGTTGTTTTGACAACTAATCAGCCGACAATAAAAAATAAAAGATTAAAAAAAGTTAGAATCATGAAGAAAAATCTTAATAAATAGTTTGAAAACTATACAGTATTGCACAAAAAAGGAATTGGAAATGTTCCAAGATCATTTTTTAATGTAAAAATAAATAAAAAAGCTGAAAGAAAACGCGTTTGTAACGCGTGTTGTGTAACTTGCCATTTTTCATGCGGTAAAGTTTTCAAGCGCACGATATTCGTCGACGAACAAACGCGTGTTATGTATTTCTACCTTTAAGAATCATCAAAATAGGCCCACACGTTCGGTTTAAATATTGCCGCAAAGGAACACACAAACATTCAGTCGGATAAAAAGAATACGGTACTGCCAGCATAGCCGTGGCTCCCAGTTGGCTGATTTTGTTTTCCTTTACTAATGGCATACCCTGCTTTTTAGAATTAAATACTCGCTTTTTTGAATATGTATATAGAAATTAAACCTCTTATTGCAAGACCCTGTACAATTTATTTATTCGTTTCTAAATTGTTTTTGATACGGTATCACATTTTAAATTCTTTTAGCCACAAGGCAAATTTTATGTTGAATTAATGTGAAACATGAACATAATAATTGAAAGTATTGCATCAGACTAAATTCTTTTACAGAAACAGAAAATTACCACAATTTAATTGGCTCGACTCGTATACATAAACCTCATTGATCGATAATGTAAAGTAGTTTTGGCAATAAAACTGACGTAATAATCAGGGTTGGAGAAGGGAAATTACAGTTTGCTGTAAAAAATACGTACATACTAAATATGTACATATGTACATGTTTATATGTATATATACATATGTACACATGTACATATATTTATTCATTCACAAATAATGCTTACTTAAATATGTATGTATTTATGTATATGTACGTATGACCGGCTTTAAAAATAAGCAAACGTCCCGGCGAATAATAAAAAAAAACTTAAAAACTCTCAGGAATCAATGGCGGCGTGTTCCGCCGTCTAAAGTTATTTTGTAGAAGAGTCTTGGTAAACAATTTTTACTTTCCAGCAATATGTACGTACGTATGTATATGCAAATTTTCTTCTTTAGCTTTTACATTCCCCTATGCAAATTAAAGTGCCTCAAATAAATTAAAAACCCATTCAACTACGCGAAATTTTCTCTTTATTTTTGCGCGTCCATCTAAATAAAACGTTAGTAGATTTGTTGTGAATTTTAATGAAGCAATCTTGATTTTTTTCCAATTAAAAAGAAATATTATTGGCATAAAGTAATAAAACAATTTGGTTTATTTATCAATAAATAAAAAACTTTAAATTGATCACACCATTTCTTAACGTTAATATACATACATACATATGTATGTAGTGATTTTCTTGTTTAATGCACAGTACAATTTTAAAATAACTGAATTTCTGTAACATTCATATGGAAAGGGTGTAAAAATTGCCTGAATAAAACACAAGTTTGAAATAACAAAAAGGAGATCTTGTTTGAAAGGCAGCAGCACATTGAAAATGTATAATTTTTCAATTGGTTTTGATTAAATTGATGTGATAATGTTTTTTTTTTATCTTTATTACTTACTACATATATTTTTATTTTGTTTTATAGGCGCGTCAGTCTGTGAATGAGTCTTAAGAACACTACTAACAATTATATAGAACGTTTTTAAAATATTATGACAATCGAGTGACTGCAACGTTGCAGTTTTAACGAAAGCGCTACAAAAAGGGGCTGGTATCTGTTGATTTGGTATTATTTTTATTTTATTTTTTGTATTTTACTACTAAGACCACAATGGTCAATATCTGTTGCATACAACATACATACATGCATATATGTACATATAATTCTTTTTATGCATTTATTTCACTAGATTTTTTTTTTATTTTGTTGTGTATTTGCCCATGAACTCGACTTATTCGCACATAAATTTTATGCATTTTAGTGCATGTTAACTTGCACTATAAATGTCTAGCATTATAGAGTAAACATTTACAGATCTAGAGATTTGCACAAGCACATTATTAATAAAAAAGAAAAAAAAAATTAAAAAAAAAACTAGTGTTGAATGTGACTAACCGTTACTTTCGCTTATGTTTACTTAAGATCGATGGGGATTTTTTTGTATGACACCAATCTTGGCTAAGGGTGAAAGTAGTTTCTTGAACAATGACATGAAATTATGATTTTATGCATACAGTAGATTGCAAAAGTACTGATACACAATATCTTAAAGAAATTAATCGTGAATATTTTGCCTTTTCGCCAAATTGCAATAGTGAAATGTTTTCCCTCTTTTGGTTCCCCTTATCATGAATAATATTTTTAAAGCGGATTTTTTCACCTATCCCTTGGTTTTGTTAGCTTTATTTTTGCTGGCGAACTGAACTATTAATTACATCGCATAATTTCGATATTTTCTTTCGAATTAAATATTAAAAATGACGAGATAAGTATGTATGTATTTATTTTTAGGACAAGATTAGTAAATAAAGTTACAACACCTTTTTTCATGGAGTATGAAACTCTTTGGTTCACCCACATTAAATTTATGGCGGTGCGCCACTCTGATATATTAAAGAATTTTTTCCACCGCACCTAACATATTTAAAAACTCAACTTTAAACCTAAAATATTTCATTTGGAACATAATTAATTAATTTTCTATTAATTGTTTAATTTTCAATAAATTTTTTTAGCTTTACAAATCCTCTTCACTTTTTTCCATTCACTGGGACTGATTGCGGCAAAAAAATGTCATGGGATATTCACAATAGCATTTTTCACTTCGAGGTGAATAAAAATTTCACAGGAACAAAAATTCCACTTGTTATTCACGATAGGGGTGATTTATTCTATTCCTTATTTTGAATGATTTTCATTAGATTTTATGTTAAAGAGAAGAAAGAAGAAGAAAAATGTAAATCAAATGTACAGGAAATTATAAACCGCTTCAAAATTAAATTGTTAGCCATTTTTTTGATTTCCAAAAGTAAAGTTAAGTAAAACATACATAAAGTTATGATTTCGATGAAACTTTTATTTTGTTATAAGCATTGGACCTTGTCATTACGTACGAAATGGAATCTCATTTAAATTACCGCCTCTAGATTGCTTGCAGCAGTCAAATTTTTGAGGATGGAGCTGAAATTGCAAATGCAAAATACGGTATAATGAATCGTTAGATAGGGGCCAATTGCTGTAAAAGGCCGTGGAATCTACAAATTCGGATTATCCGCCAAACTTATATTGCGCGAACAACATCTGTAACGCTCAGTCTCTTCAAATTTCTTTATAATCTTGCACATAATAATCCTTGCCCATAATTGTTAAAAGATCGATTAAGTGGTTTTGCATTTCAGCTGACGATATACATTCTTATATTGAAAGCACACAATATTAATTTATAATTATTATTTTATTTAATTAAATGAATTTAATCAATAAAACAAATATTTCAAATACAAGACTAAACACTGATTTTTATTGGCGATTTTTGGAAACTTTTTTCTCGTAAAAAATAAAAAAAAAAAAATGTTGGCAACTTTTGGCGACTTTTGATTACCGTTTTGGCGATGGAGGTTAAAAAAATCAGACAACACCGCAGGTGGGAGATATTCAAATCTGACTGCCTTGCCAGACCAGCGGTTTTGAAACCGCTTGGATAAAGTGACATTGTTATGTAAATTACCGTAAACTATATAATAGTATATCCAAGAAAATCCATGTCATGCGAAACTAACAGTTCGATTATTAAAAATTAACACTAAGTTGGTTGCGTTGGTATTCACAGAAAACAATGCTGTCAAATCAAATTCTTCCATTAAAAAAAAAATAAATTACATGTACTTTCGTACATACATACATATGTGTGTATGTATATATGAATTTTCGCTCTTAACTACAATACACACACACTTAAATATAATTTAATTGCTTTCAAGCTTTGATAAGAAACTCGTTTGTCCATAATTATTTTAATGAACTTGAATAAATAGTTTTCACACATTATTGTTTTCTATACTTCACATTTTTGTGCTAAAACAAATTACTTTAATAGTTCTAAATTAAACTAAAAAAATATATAATTTTATACTGGTTTGGCGGGAAAAAACATAGAATATAAAAAAGTGGCTACAACTGGAGCGTTAACAGCAGTAAAAAATAAAAATAAAAGACTAAAGACTTTTTAGCATTTTTTTAATGTTAAAAATGTTTCCATATGAATAATTTTTTAAATAATTTAAAAAGTGCATAATAGTAATGTAATATCGGCAACCAAAGTTGCCGCTTTGTTTAAATTTCTAGCGAAAAATACATGTTTGTTAATTCCAAAACTCAAAAATACCAACCAGCACTTGCTAAAGTACTTGAAACTCTTGTGTTAACTTTGGTTGTTAAATGCTGTATTAAGGACGTCTCTACTTGTGTTTTATTCTTTAAACAAATGTCTTGTATTTTATTGAGGCGCCTATTGCTGATATCAATTAGATACTTGTGACAAACAACACACTTTTAAGGATTAGCATTAGCAGGTTTCCTTTATGATTTTATTACCTTTTTCTAGGAATTTTTTGCTGTCCTTGAAATAAAAATAGAGTTCCAGACAGTAGTAAATAGTTTAACTAAGGCAATACAGCCATTCGCACTTGGAAACAAATGTTCCTGCAAATATGAAAAATCAAACAAAATTCAAAAACTGTCTTGTCTACAAAATCAGTCGTGGTTTGGCCAAAATAAAAATTGTATGTTTTTCCTCTTTTTTATCATTTGTAGGATTATGAAAAAAAAAATATATATTTATATAAACTCCCCAAGTGTCTGCAAGATAATAAATCGTAAATATCAAACTTAATTATTATTGCACAATGCAATGGAGTAATTTTGTAGTTTTGTATAAAAACTTTTAGTAGCAACAAAGATTTTCTTTGTGGCAACGTCATCTGTAACGCTGATATCTTCGAATAAAAATAGAATTCATTCAACAATATGGAAATACTCAAGTTAATTTAAATGCACTGGTACGCACTTATTTATATGTGTGCACATCATAAATACTTTATATGTATGCATGTACTTACATGTGTATGTAAGTATATAAATTTATGTTTGTAATTTTTAAACATATTGTTAGTTAGTTAGTGAATGAGTAAGCATAATAATTTCCAACAAAATAATGACAAGATTATTTCTGAAAGGCGTATCTAGACAAATATAATCACGCATATATGTATGTATGTTATATGTATGTACATCTATCACTCAATTTACACGAAACAAAAATCGTTCTTGGAAAAGTAATAACCGATTTTCTTATAACTGTGCCATATGTTGTTCTATTATTCATAAAGGCTCTTATGTAAAGGTTCATTTAAACGCGCCATAATCATAACCATACAAAACAGCTGTGCGAACCAAATTAACGGGCAACACTGTATTTGATTATGCGTGACACACAGAAACCAATTGAATTGCGGTTTTTCGCCGTAACCATAAACAGCTGATTGCTGGTCAGACATATTTGTTATTGCACTTTTGAAATGCATAAACAAATGAAAGCATAAACAGCACTAATAGGAGATGCAAATGAAATTATTGTTATGGCGATGGTTTTGGCTACGACATTATGGTACGGCACGTCTGATTGAACCTTAAGAAGGGTTGTGAAACTCAATAAGTTTGTCCCAAATATTCCTGATCACTTAAATGCATACATATATGTATGTATGTATGTATAAAAATTTAAACTTGTTAACATTTTGAAAAATGGATACGTCTGCTTAAACTTTACAGACTAATAGTTTTTGTAGTTGATTTAAACACTAACTTTCCATATACGAGTAGACTAATTATATTTATTTATGTAAGATTTCATTTTCAGACACGGATTAAACTGTAATGCGATTGTCAGATCTGTGCAGCCTTAATTGCCATTTTTCTGAGAATCGACACAATCCACAAAAATTGCAGATTTGCTCCTCGTTTGTTGAAGTTAGGGGTCGAATCGTCACATCTGTGAACGTACAACTCGTCAGGTAAAAACGCCATTTTTGGTTTATGGCATACGTGAACGTACTGAAATCCCATTCACCTTATACAATTGACGTATCACTTAATTTGTTTCGTACAATTGTCAATACGATCACGGATGTGACGATTTGAGCCCTGAACGATATTTTGAGCGACTCAACGGGCTAATGAAGAGATATATATTATTAGACTGGGTTGGGCCCAGGACACTGAAATGTTGAGGGAAATGACGACGAGTTAGCATTATCAAAACCGACGAGTAATTAGTAACGCAGTAATTGCCTATTACTGAGAGAGTGGGGGAACAGAGCTAACCACCGAGAGAAACACGAGAGAAATGTATTCGCGTATTTGTATTCGTTTGTATAAGAAGACGATTGATGCTCGGCACTCTGGTGCTACTTGGGGCAGCTCAGCTGTAGAGGGCCCTAAGGCCTAGACTTATTGGGCCTTATCATGGTTGGCGTATTTCAACTACTACTGCGGCATTTTTGTCATAGATTAAAAAACAAAAGTTGAGAAGTTTTTTTAATATTTTACAAAAAGAAGTCGTAAGCGGGATTATTAGGAAGATCAGAGAAAGGACCAGCAGATTGCAGGCTTTGTGATGATAAGTTAGAGCCGGGAACCATACAGAAAATATTTGTGCTTTCCCCATACTACAGCGCTGCAGACAAGCTAATCGCTTCGCGGGTTGGCTTGTTTAAAAAAATAAAATAAAAATTCAAGAGACATACAGGGACATTTTTTTGTTTTCCCTATTACTTGCTGTTAGTTGGAACGGTTCCTCGGGAAACATTTCACGCGGAATTTTATTCATGATTGCCCTGATAAACACCCAAAATGAGTTGAAATATAAAATTGCTACATACATACATATGGAAACCAAAAAAAAAATCCTGCAAAAAATTAAATTTTGCATTAATGTATCGTTGCAAATCGAGGGAAGAGTTCTCAATATTTTATATCCACAATTTTCACTTACACACTTGACGACGGAATTCTTTAAGTCAAACGTTCATCAATTTTTTAATATGTGCAAATATACCAACGGGTGCAGCCACTTAATCATACAAATGTACATATGTAAATGCAAATTTACAAATGCACACACACACACAAAGATCTGCTGGTTCTAGTCTTTATCGTAAATTGAATTTTCATATTTGTATCTTTGCATCTGCGCAATATGCACGAATACAATTTAAAAGAGTTATTAATACAGGCATTGACAAACCAAAAAAATTTTTTTTTTATAAAAATCTCAAAAAGCTTGTTTTACTTACATATGATATATTTTAACATTAATTTTTTTATTGATTTCAACATCAATTTAAATTGAATCTTCTTGATTTTTCAATTGATTGGCTGGTTTGTAGATGTGCAAAAAAATATATTTTATATACATACATACATATTTACATACACATGTATGAGTGTGTGTTGTGTGTACGGTTAATATAAAATAAATTTTATATGTTAAATTTTAAATGTTAGTTGAGAAATAATAAATTTGAAATACAATTTCACATCTTTTTTATATTCATACAATTATGGAGTTTCATTATGATCACCACAATGAAGAATATAAAAAAAATCGTCCAGGGGACTGAAAATTCTTCAACTTCAATTTTAAGATATTTAATGTTCATAGGACCAGAAATTTTGTTCTGGTTTACAAAACAAATTTTGTATGAAAATTTGTTTGGTTAACGTTAAGGGGTTAAGTAGTTAATGTGCTATATATGTACATATGTATATGTATATAAAAATTTTATAAGCAAATCAAAAATATTTCTCTACAGTATTCTTCCATACGAAAAATTTAAGAGCAAATCGGTCTAGGCTTCAAATGACAATTTTTTTTTACGAGCGAATAATTTTTTTCTGCTTAATATAATAATTGACCGCAATTATATGTTATTGTGAACTTAATAAGTAAAGTTAGGAATTGGGAATTTCCGAATCCCGAGATTTCGGGAAATCCCGATACTGAAAAGTCATGGGACTTCTGGGATCGTAATCATCAGATTGGCATCCCTGTAACATATAATTTTCTAAGATTTTTTCTTCAAGCTATCTTTTTGATATACATATAGCCTTTGTACTAGCTTATTGTGGAACTATCATTTCGGTTCGAAAAAGTAGAAATCAGAAATTGATTTTTATTCCTGCTTGAAAAAATAATTATCAGAAAATAAAAAATTATTTCTGCTTAAAAAAATAAAAATAAATTTTAAAATCATTTGAGTTTAGAAAAATCTAATTGAAAATAATCAAAATGATGTGATTTGCCACGTTGTCCGATATTCCTTGTATTTGCTTCTTTTATTTAAAAATTCAAGAATAATTATTATTTTCCATCCCTGATTTTTGTGGATTTCATGTCAATATTTTGAACAATCACAGTGAGTGAAATTCACAATAGCGAGATTCTTTGTTTTGATTTTATATTTTATACCGTTAAAATTTAAGTGAGTTGCCACTACTTTTATTTTTTTCAGGCAAAGTTTAACTGACATGCAAAATTATGAAAATTTAATGGTCCTTAAATAAGTAAAATATTTTAAAATGAAAGTGAAAAAAGTAAAAAAAAAAATAAATAATATTATGCATATTATATTAGGTCCATAAAAAACTACATAAATAGATACTTACATTTACAATATAAAATGTTGTTGAGTCTATTTTAGAAGATACAAAAATTAAGTAGACTTGCAAAGGGATGTGGTTATTAAGTAAATGTAATTGCAAAAATTTAAGTACTTCTTTCTATAGCAGAGTGGATGTATGGATGGCTGGATGCAGCTTTCTTCAATCAATACTTTGATACTTTAATTAAAAAGTCTGCTTTATTTAGTCTTCAGGAAATTGCTTTCAATATTCACGTTACTTTTTTAATTTGCATAAATAATTTCTTAGCAATTTATGTGATAAATCGTTTTAGCAATCAAATGCATTACTTTATCATTTATAATGATCACACTATTATGTTTGAATTTTATTTTTGTTAACTGGTAAACAAAAATTTATTTACTTTATATTATTATTCATTTATTTATTGATTTTTGTCAGCTACTGCACCGCCAAAACACTTATTATTAATCAATCAGTTACGTTAAATTAAAATGCGTAATTTGGAATTTTTAATCGCTTTTTTATTTGAGTTTTTTTCTTTTAAATTTTCAATTTGTTTAGAAATAAATATTAAAATTCTATATGCAATTTTATATGTATAATTGGCTGAATTTTTTCAAGCTAAAATAAAAAAATATATGTATGTAGGTATGTATACACAAATATTATGGGATTGTAAAAAAAAGATACATATATTAAAACTTTTTGTGAATTGTTTATTAACACAAAAAAAGAAGAACAATTGTACTTATGGGTTTATACGAGTGAACATGTAGTACATATTTATTATTATTTTTTGTTTTGTTTATACATACATATGTCTGTCTGTACATATATTGTTCATTTGTTTCTTGGCATCAATTTGATATGGTTTAGCCGCTTTCGTTTCGTTATTTGGTTGCCATTTACATTGTTTTTTTTTTTGGCGTTTTTTGTTATCGGAAGCAGTTGTTAATTACATTTCCTGTTGGAATTTATTAAATAGTACAAATATTTACATGTCTTGTTGTGATTCTAAAAAAAAAACTTTGTGTGTTTGTAAAAAATAGCCGAAATGTATGTAAAAATGCATTTGATTTTTTGTCGAAAGTGTACGCATTTATATACATACATATGTATAATCAGAAAATAATTATGACATCATCTTTTATTAATACGAATCGCAATACCAAGAGAACCTTTTTTGGGAAACTAATAAAGAACAGAAAGAAAAAAATTCAGATATGTTGTGGCAAAATGTGTCAACATACAGGTAGAGGGAATATGCCTCAACAAAGAGTTTTTTGACAAAAAAAAAAAATTTATTATAAGAGCAATGAAAGAATTAATTGTTATTTAGTAAAATAATATCGTTTAATCAGGCAACTGAAAACGGAATGCAGTTCGTATCCACACACATACAAACATTCATACACCAACGTGATTAAAAAAAATAACATTATTTAAATATTATTTAGGCACAACTATACATAATATAGTTTAACTGTGCTTAAGAGAAAGTTTCCTCCCGTTTCGTCAAATATCATTTGCATGAGCAAAAGTTTTTTTTAATTACATTCATAATCTTCAAAAAATTAATTAATTAATTAATTTCCAGTAAAATTTAAATAAAAATCATTTGTATAGCCAAAGCGACCAACCAACATTTAAAAACAACTGATATTGAATGAAAAAAACATGTAATTTTCGTCTTCTAAAATTAAGCACAAACTTTTTTATCCCTTATAAGAGAAAAAAATTAATAGTCGGATGATCCTTATAAAGTAACAGTTTATTGTCAGGTAGGCCAACTACTTTCGTCTTCTAAATCATTAGAATGATTAAACAAGCGAGAATTAAAAATAATGTATGGCAAGGCTGATAAAGATCTGCATGTTTTATAATTATGCCATACAAAGTTGCCATACAATTTTCTAATATTTTGTTGCAATTTTAATTTTAATGAAAAATAATTTTTTATATTTTTTTTAATGAAATAAAATTTTAATTACTTTAAGATACTGAAAATGACACAAGCAAACTTTTTTTTTGAATTTTTGAATAAAAGGAATCTTTAACTTTGTATTTGAAATAGGTACCTACCACATTCCACCGATTTGTTAATGTTTGTGATGACATAATTTCTTTTTTTTTAGTTAAGATTGAAATGTGTTAAGAAAAAAATTCAATTCGAATAATTTTTGGAAATCTCATGGAGCCATCATATTTGCAACTGGTAACAACTGGTAAACAACAAATTTAAATTACTTAAATATTATTGAGCTTAAAACGCTTCAAATGCTTCAAATTCTATTTTGGGGCTGTTCGATAGTATACAGGAGAGAGCGAAGAAGCTCATCGGTGACAGTAGGGTACTATAATGGAAAGTGTTCGAATGAGATCAGGGAACTTGTTCCACAAACCGTGATATTTTCGCGCTTAACACGTGGGGACTAAACTCCATACAAAGTTTTTCCTGCCACTGCATTATAATACGAGTATCAGCTTCGATGGTTAAATGGAATCGGTTTGAGAGTGCATTTGAATTAAAAAATCAAGATACTTGTGCAATAAGCATTTGTTTGCGTCAACTGCTTAAAACGAGGCAATTGAAAAACAAATTAGCAAATTAAAATTAAATATTAAAATGGGATCAGTGACCTGATTAAAGACGATTTTCTCCGCTTCTTAGATCATATAATTAATTTGCATTCAAAGTAATGTTAGCCTATGTATGTGTATTAACTAGGGTTTGGGAAACGGGAATTCCCGGGCGGGAAATCCCGGGAAATGTCTGTCTAATATTCCCGGGAAATTTTTGAGATTTTCCCGGGAAAACGGGAAATTAAAAGTGCATGTTATTTCATAAATATATAGAATTTATAATCCAATTTTACTTTAATATAAAAACTTATTATTGTTTTATATATTACAAAAGTTCGTTTGAATGATTGTATGACTAAATTTACACGAACGTTGACACGTTTTTCATCGTCTGGTTAAACACTTACATATACCTTGTTCGAAGGAAATTTTTTAATCTTAAAATTTAAATTGAGGTTTTGTTTTAAATGTAACTGTAAGAAAGAAAGAATTCTTTCGACTCCGATTAACAAGAAGTAAAATGTCCATGTTTTTTTTAATATAAAACAAAAATGTGAGCTATTCAAATCTAGTCTGAAATACCATATCTCCTAAAAAAAGTGGAATAAATTGTATAAGTATCAATGATTGCAATGATATAATCGTTTCCTAAAGTAAATAATTCGATGCTAAGCGAACTTGAAGTGATTTTTCGCCGAATTAATGAACAAATTTTGAAAAGTGTAGTGAAAATTTTAAGCTGTAAGAACTCTGAGTTGACGAAACTTAAATTTATTACAAGTAGATGCTATTGTGGAAACCCTGCAGAAAATATTTTAGGAGAAATAAAATGAAAGACACTTAGACATACTGTGGCTCAGGGTATTCAAAATTCGGCGCAGCGCAGTATGTTGCTGTAACCTGCTTGTACTTAACGATAGGAAACCGCCTGGAACTTTTTCAAAAAGAATGAGAAACAAGCAAGGCAAATTCTTATTAAAATGAAGGTAGGTCTTATTAGGAAATTGTCTACTAATTGCGGTAGCAGTCGTCAATTGGTTTTTATATGATCTTTTGCTGCAGCATGTGTAATAACTTTATTCCATTTGCTTAAATTCAAATAAAAATTCTTAAAAATTTGTCTTAGAACTGCTTTTTTATTAACTTTTATTTCAAAAGAATGCTTACATTAATAAAACAATCGAGATTTCACCAACTTTCATTTAATCAATGTATTTAATTTAGAAAATTAGCTTTTCCCGGGAATCCCGGGAAATCCCAAACCCTAGTATTAACACATTTAATTCCATATTATATGTATGTATGCAGTTCAAACTTGTAGAGATATACATACATATATGGGAAATGAAAATTACAGATGTACAATTAACGTGTACTGGGGGTGCCATCTACATTCGATGTATCTCAACAGTCACGGTTTTTCTACAGACAACGTTTACTTTGCAAAGTCTTGAGCTGCCGTTCTTTTTGTCCTTCTCTCTTCAAGGGAAGATTTGAATGTTATGGCATAAAATAATTTTTAACTACCAATTTATTTTTCTAGCCTTCCCAAAGAAGGAGTATTTTATTTAATTTAATTTTGTTTATTTTATCACGTTTGTCTTAAAAACTATACAGCATGTATTTAAAAGTTTGTGGTTGCACTGTTATTGTAATTTGGCAACTGAAATGTGTGATATCGAGCTATAAATGAAATATTTAGGGAGTTCTCAATTGCGTTTTAAAATATGTCTTAATATTACAAAGTTTAAATTTTAATACTTTAGTAGTGGCTGGCAAGTTTATGGTTTTTCATTGTGTTTAAATCAAATTTATTGCCATATGGCAAATTTAAAAATATAAAAAGTATATAATTTTTAATATAATATAATATACCATAATGTTAAACTAAACAAATTAAAACTGTCAGCGCAGCTGTAGTTGATGAACAAATTTTGTATTTTTCGCTGGCATTTTCCAGAACATTTATTTAACAATGATTTCTAATTTAAAAAAAATAGTAATACTTCAATATACTGTATTTTATAACGTTGCCCGCTCACAATGAAATGGCACAGTGTTGCCACATTAAAGTTTTAAGATAATCATTGTGAATTACCTAAATGCGCTTTTTGTTTTGTGCTGTCCAATATTGCCACATTTAAATTGAAAACAATAGAATTGCCGCTTTCTAGGAATACACAAAATCGATCAAAATCTGGAGAAGGTAAAAAAAAAACAAAATCGATAGAAATGAAAATTCGTAATCAAAACAATTTCGATCGATTTCTGTGACAGACCTGAATGAAGATGATTACTTCAGTGGAATTATTTTTCGATGAAGAGAAGGAATACGATATACAAGGAAAAATTCCAATCCTTTAAAATTACCGCATCTACTGTGAGTAAGTGTTATGGCTTAAAATAATTTTTAAGTAATCAATTCTTTTCAGACTTCCCAAAGAAGGAGTAACTTACTCGTATTAAACTAAATTTACTTTTTTTATTTTACCATGCTTTTGCCTTAAAAACTATGCAACAAGTGCAAAATTTGTGGTTGCCATACGTTATAACATTTTGGCAACCGGCAACGCAACTAAAGTCCTGTTGCCAACCAAAATCGAGCCATAAATAAAATATTAACTATTAGATATTTTGATTTCTTACGTAAAACTAGCACTGAATGTTTGAATGAAACTTTTTCTATTTATTAATATACGAGTAGAATTAATATGAATTGGGTACAATATTTAATGTATACAGTAAATTTTATTTTGATTTTAAATGAACCGCAATTTATTAAAAAAAAAAAAAAAACGAAAGATATTAATGTCAGTGACTCTGCAGTCATAATTACCATGTTGACAGCCGTGACTCTTGAGATTTTAAAACAAAATGTGTTTTACAATTAAAAGTAAATAAATTTAAAAACCACTTATTGAGATATGAATGAATAAATTTATTTTTTATGTTCTTTCAAAGGTCTTACAATGGAATATCAATTTCAACTTAAAAAAAACTTTTTAGCCCCTCAAAAAAAAAAAGAAACACTGAATACGGATTTATATTGCAAATCAATCTACAAAATGAAAACCCATATTGGAGGCACATTTCATTGAAATGGATATTCATTCTTTAGTTCAAAAAAAAGTTCAATTACAAAATTATCACAATTATCACACAATTATCATTCTTATTTTTATTTTTTTGCTATCAAAAATATTTTTCTAAAAAGGTTTTTTTTTCTTCAAAATTTTAAATCACTTTCTTTTGGAATTGTTGCTCGAATGTAATTTGAATTGACAAGTTTTACACACTTGTCTTAATAATTAATGGGATTTGAAAGGGAAGAAATGAAAGAGAGAGAGAAAAACGTTTTAATTAGCTGTGCCTTGTTTGTATTTGGATTTAACAAAATTATCATCACTGTTTTAAACGATACGGTCGATTAAGTACGGGTATTTTGGGTTATGGTGGTCATTTTGTGTGTGTCTGGCTTGCTTGCTGGCTGGCGTATTCAAGAAGTAATAAGAAATTAAGACAGACGACGGACGGTAGTGTTAAATTTTGATTTTTAGGCATTATGGTGTTTCATTTAAGTGGATTTGTTGGTTTAAAGATATTTTTTTTTGTTATTGTTGCTGTTTTTGTTGGCTTTTAAAGTTGGTCTTGTTGTAACACATTGATGGCCAATGTTTATGGACGAATAAATTCGGACAAAAAAAATCAAGTAAATATTTTTTTGGATGATTATTTTTTTGTTTTGTTTTTTTTTTTTAATATTTGCTGGCTTGGCTGGCTGGCTAGCTGGCTGACTGACTGACTGGCTTTATGGAATTATGAAGATGATGCCGTAAAGTACAAAAAAAAAAAAAAAATTGAGACAACCTTAAGATAAAACTCTTTTGAAAGTTGTTTAACGGTTGGTTTATATGAACATACGTTCATGCACACTTTTATATTAATTTTAAGTGTATTTTTTTAAATTAATATACTGTAATATAATGCGCATGTGCAGCATGTTTTTTTTTGTGTAAAGCAATTGTAAAATTCCATCCCATATAATACCTTTAAAATGTTTAGCAATATATAAATTTTAATAGTATTTTTTATTATATTTTTATTATGTTTTTTATGCATGTACTAAATTTATTTATTTGCTAAACCTTAAAACATATGTATAAAACACTTTTTATTACGTTAATTATGAAATTACTTTTCTTTTTTATTAGAAAAAATGTTACAATATTGTTGAAATCACCGTTAAACGTTTTTATTTTCTTATTTATTTTTACTATGCAGGTATTTAATTTATATTCAATATTTTTTTTAAATCGCTTCGCGATGTTTTCTTCTTCAGATGCTTTAAAGGACTAGCGATTTTCACAAAAAGCAAAAGTATTTGAAGTCTTTTTACAGTACGTGTTGTATTTCTCATTTTGTATTTTCAGTTCTCACTCACAAATCAACATATATCGGAGATGGTAGATAAGTGTGGTACTATTTAGTTGCTTGGCTTTTTATATAAGAAAAAGTATGCAAATATATGTATATGTTTATATAAATGCATAATTTTTTTTTTAAATTTAAGTACCCGGTATACATTTTTTCGAGTATTCTTTTGTATTTTTTTTAGTTTTGACGATTTTAGTCTTATGGCAGGATCAGCTGACAAAATCTGTAACATAACTGACATATAATGTGCCATATTCTTCGAAAATTTCAGCTCCGTAGCTCTTTCAGTTCTCGAGAAAACAGCCTGTGATGGACAGACGGACATTGTAGCGGGAACAATAGGGTTACTTTTCACATTTGGTGTACGGAACCCAAAAAAAAAGTAAAAATAGGCTGTCTCTCTTTGCAGCAATAATGTATACGGAGTGCAACGCTTGGGTGCCCCGATATCCTAATGGGTAGCGTGCTAGACTATCAGTGAGGGTGTCGTGGGTTCGATTCCCACCAAAGACTACACTGCACTACACTACAATGGATGTAATTGCAATTGTTTTAGTAACAATTAATAAATGATTAGTATTCTAATGTCCCTTTTCACAATGTATGGTTAAGAGTTAACGTGAACTTTAACTGACAGTTCTTCATACAAAATTTGCTGTTAAAGTCTCTGTTATCTTTTAACCATACATTGTGAAAAGGTACGTAAATAATTTAAGAAATAATTTTTTATATTTTCTCAACTCAGGGGTTTAATTTACAATATGGAGTTAAAGTTTTTGTATATTTGCGTATGATTCCTAAAGAAAAGGAAGTTAATCTAATATCCTTTGAGATTGTTAATAGTTAAATCTAAAAAAATTTTTTAATCTTAAATTTTGAATTTGAATTTATAGTTTGTACCTTCTACAAAAAAGTACTAATTTGAAAAAGTACTCGCTATACAAGCAATCTAAAAACTCTCAAATATCATTTACAAAAAAAAATTCACTGCTTAGTATCTATTCTCTTTAGCAACATGCTGCGAAATTGTATTTTATTTATTTATTGTACTGAACAGTAGATAGATGATGTTGCTGTTGTTTGAATGTATTTTAAATATTGTATGATTGAAGAAAACGTGTCTATAAGATACTTTCAGAAAGTATCTTTTATTTAGGTATCTATTTGTGCTCTTTTCTGTGTTTGTGTGTGCAAAAGAGAATATGAGAGTGTTGCCACTAGGGAATTTGTAAATTACACATCACCAGCTTCTAAGACAAACATCTGGGGAGTGATTGCACATTCATAAATATTTTATATTTACGTATGTACTTATGTACAGTGGTGGTCAGATAGAGGTTACCATAAAAGATGATTAGCTTACAAATTCTCTTTGTCTAAGTACTCGTATTTTACAACATGTATAAAGAAATATTTTTCTCTTAGTGTAACGGTACGTATATCAATGAAAATAGAATATATAATGTTTTATTTTAGATAACAAAACCACAGAAAAACAACGCACGAAAATAAATCCACGTCTGCACCTGGTTTCAGTAACTTTTATTACGATAATCGTATCACTGTAATAAATATAGCGACAATTTATTGACTTAGCTATGCAGTAAAATATTTTAACGATATTCGCTGTCGGTTGAAGTAAAAAAAGTAATTTAATATCTACAAATACATATTATGATTTTCGGTTCGCAAAAAGTTACTGAAACAAGTTTATTTTTTTTTTTTTTATTAAAGAGAAGTAACACTCAGGCAATTAATGCCTACTAATATTACTAGGTGTTACCTTCTTTAGGAAAGGGATAGTGATAGAGAAGACAGGTGGTGAAGGAAGAGATAGAGGAAAGCTTCATTATTTTACAAGTCTGCTTTTTGCACGTTTTTTGATAATGCAGTGTTGCAGCGCCATCTGGTGTGAAATGAGGCGTATTAAGTTTTTGAAGCTGTGTTTTGTAGCCATTTTATTGATTATTTTACTTCGCCGATGATTTTGCTACACAACGAAGGAGGGCGCTCCGATGTTACATTAGGACTAGTATCTTCTGAAGTCGGTATAGTTAAGTGACCAGTGACTATGCCTTCATCACTTGAACTTTCCTACAACAACTGATACAAAGGGACACTAATGCACATCAGAAAAATGCGTGGTGTTGTTATTCAATGACTGTTGGATACAGGGATTGAACCCAGGACCTTCGATTTTGTAGTCAACGTGCTAACTACTTCAGCCAACGCCACCTTATTATTTTGTGATGTGACCTACTAACTTTTTTTTTCCGTTACGTTAATTTTGTCTTATATATTTCTCATAGGTTGGAACAAAAAAATCCACCACTAAAATAGCGTAACCCAGAGAAAATTAAAATTACAGGAACATGTTTTAAGGCTTTTCTAATTTCTTTGGAATTTTTTAGTGAAAATTTAATTGTAGCCTACAAATGATCTCACGCAAGTCTATTTTTGACTTGGTAATTATATTTTAATTATTTTTAAGTTCTATTGAAATCCCGGACCGTAACGCTTATAAGTTTTATTTAAAAAATCATATTTTAATCATTATTTCCTGAGTTTTATTTTTTTTCGCTTAGAAAATAAAAGCTATTTTCTGATATTTATTTATTCCTTAGGAAATAAAAGTAATTTCTTGAGTTTTATTGATTGCTCAGAAAATAGTAGTTACTTTTTGAATTTTGATTTTTGATCTATATATAGTATATGTATATCACTGTGCAAATTTCAAGCCCACGCATGTAATATTTTTGTAGTGAGCATGCATGATCGTGATTGGAAAGCTATTCATGGTGGTTAAAAATAACTGATAAGCAATTGTCACATATATAAATAGCGATCGCCCTTTACAAATAATTCATTTGTTTATTTCGCTAATTATTCAGGTATTCTCACACTTTTTTTGTCACATACGTTATTTTTGCAGTTATAGAAACAGCTGGATGTTATTTATGTTGAAATTTAAGAATTGCATTTGTGTAAAGATTCAATATTTTGCAGACGACGTAAAAGAATGCTGCATCAAAATACTTAATTCCAAAAAACATTCGCCCCTGTTCTGTAAACCGAATCCGAGTAAATTTCTCGTTTCCAAAAAATTAATAATGATTATCGGAGTTAGTTTTCTGAAACCGAGAAATTTCAAATCGATTCGGTTTACAGAACAGGGCCGATTATGTCAGTTACGTTATTTTCGCGGTTAGGGGTCGTCAGAATGCCCGATGAAATAGGATTTATTAATGTTTTTTCCTTAATTTTTTTTTAATTTTCAAGTTTTATCGAAATGTTACTGTATGTGTAAAAAGTGTAACGTGGGCAACACATGCAAACAAAAACTGGGCATTGTCATTTCTCGCAGGTGGCAACACTGCGCCAGTGGTTTGTTCACTTTTTAATTTTTATTAATTGTATTCTCGTACCACAAAACTGCATTTTAAACAAAAATCGCAGATATTATTTATTCTCTTTCTACCTATTTGCCATCTCTTTATCCAATACTTGTAAAATTCTCTGGCCATTTGCAACTGCAAGGGGTGAGTGAATTTTACCTCTCACGATCAAACAACACACTTGTTGGCAGCCACTTGTTTGATTAGTTACATATTGTTATTTTAATTTTGATATTGTAGGCTATTTTAGAAATACACGCACACACGCACACATTTTATTTACACAATTCGCCGGTTATTTAGGGAAACAAATTTTCCTTTCATTTCATCAGTGAATAAATATTTTAAGGCGGGAAAATTTTTTCTTTAATTAGTTCGATATTTTAGAAACAAGCACACTTGAAGGAACATTTTTTTTGTTTACCTAACATAAAAATCATCCGATTTAGGTATAAAATTTGTGTTTGAAATTTGTGCTACACAAAGAATTAATTAATTAGTTTTACTATTTCGAAAGATTGTCAACTTATACAAGAAAAAAACTTAAGTTTCCTAGAATTTTGTAGCACTTTTTATTAAATTTTTTTTACCTCAACCAAAATGTTTCTAATAAGCCAAGTCATGCAAGATTTGCTTTAAGAACTTGTTTTTCTTTGAACTTTTTTTTACACAGAAGTCTTAATTTCATCTACATACTCGTACATCCATATGGCATAAATGATATTTTTATTTTTTTTTAATTATTTTAAGACAAATTGTACTTTTCTATCTCTAGAAATAATCGATTTTTATACTGCTTAAAAAATATAGCAAGCATTTTTCGTATTAGATATGAAGCTGCTACAGTGTGTACGATAATTGTGTCAACACAAAAATTTTTTAATATACAGACATATACGGCCATGTCACAGAGTTCAATTCCGTTCGGAATCCGAATTGAATAAACCTCAAAATGTCAAGCCCTAGCCGGAGCATGCCCCAGCATACCACCGCCTCTCATAGTCTCGACACATCTGACAAATTTCCGTATTTTAGTTTTCTTTTTTAGACACCATTTCCTACAAAAATGGGATGGATTGAATTCCGATTCCCAACGGAATTGAACTCTGAAGCATTAATGTATTTCAAATAATATAAGAACCGAAATTAAACTACATAAAAAAGTAAAAGAAAACAGTGGCAACATCTTGGATTAAATAAAAGCGTTTGTGAAACAAGTTTTACAGTTTTGTGAAAGAAATTTACGGAATTTTAAAATATTTCTCCGTACGAAAGCGGAATTGACTCCATGTCTGAATTTTTTAGAACACGAATACGTAATTATAACGTTATATGTATAGAATACACAACTACGGTCTGTCCCACCATATCGAAAGAAAACGTTCTTCTTATTTTATTGTTGTTTTCAATACAAGTTATCGATCGAACGTTGTGAGAGCGGCCATTAGTTTTTAATAATAGAACTATTCCGGTTTGATGAAAATGAATAGAAGCTAAAGAACTTAAAATAAATTTTATTAACACCCTGTTTCCACAAGTCAGGCAGGCGACTCGTCTAGAAAATTTTTATGAAAATCATTCATGAGTGCTTAAATTCAATTGATTCTTGTAAATATAAATGCTACTTTCTTGTGATAGTTTTTGAAATCATTATATTTTCATTTTGACCTCTACTGTGCAATAATTTGCGCAATATTTTCAAAGAAAATATTACCCAATTTTCCTGACAGTGAACAAGTAAACAATATTGAAGAATGTTGACATCACATTATACAATTGTATTGAGTGTTGTACAATAAAAATTAAAACTCTTGATATTTGCCAATATATTGTGCCAATTTCGAATATGACATACACATTGGCAATATTATTGTACAATACGAAAAATTGTACAGTTATATTGCAGCGGACCCACCACCGCTTAATAGAAGGAATGTAGGGGAGTATGGGGTAGAAAATATTAACTTGGCTGCCAAAAGACTTCTCGTAGTCTTATATATGCAAAGAAATATTTATGCGACAAATTTAGTGAACAAAATCGTAGTGTACGTCCAGTAGATCCGAGTCGAATAGAGGTTAAATCTGTCAGCAATGTGATGAAAAATATTTTAATAGCAATTCCACAAATACAAGCCTAAACAAAACCTATTTACTCTTTAAAAAGTAAATACTCGTGCGTATGTATATGTGTATATTAGACTGGTCCTTATTTTAGAAAAATCAAAATGTTTAATGCAGGATCCTTTTAAATTTATGATTTTAGCAAAAGAATTAAAAGAGTAAAAATAAAAAATTAAAAATTCGCTATTTTAATATTAACAAGTGCCGCATAGCATCGAGGTCAAAGTTCGGGTCATTATACTAGTTTTTCGAAATGTCCCATTATTTAATTCGGGAACCTTTTAAATTGTTTTTTAAGCAAAAAAAAATATTGTGTAAAAATTTCAACTCGGTATTTTAATATCAACACGATCAGCATCGAGGTCAAAGTTCGGGACAAAAGGCTAAAAATCAAAGAAAAATCCCATAAATGCCCCTGGACCGCTCCTATAAGTGTAAAATGTAATAGTATGTTTCCACCGACTTTAAATCAAGTAGGTGTAAGTAAATCACTTTAAAGTGTTTCCACCCAGCTTGTGAGTGATTTGTTGTTCGAATTTTCGTACTCCGTTTATGCACGTGCTTTATAAGGTGGGCGCAGCAGCTGTAATGTGAATTTTATTCACATGTGGTTGACATTCCTTAATGTCATTTTTTCGAAATTGTCTATCACTATTGATGGACGACCCAGGGTTGGAGTTTGTAATTTTAAAAGCAACGCAGGGTTGCATACATAAATAGAGTTCGAAAAATAGGATTTTCGATATTATTTAAAATAAATCAACCGCTTTGAGGTGATTTATCCATAAGCAAAATATATTATAAACCATGTATAAATTAACATGATTTGCACAAATCATCATGATTAGTATAAATCATGCCGGTGGAAACATACTATAAGACCGACCCTTCACTAATTCCTTCTCGCCAACATTGTTTCACAATATACCAACCGCCTATCCCCACTCCTTAAGGGTGTTACCATACAATAATTAAATAAAAATTTATAAAAATATTATTTTTGTGTGGAAACACCTTTAAGGAGTGGGTTAGGGGAGCTTATACAGGGTGTTTTTTTAGAGGTATAGAACTTCGAATTGAAATGAAACACAAGAAAATCGTTTTAATGTCCATCAATTTGGCTTTATTGGAAGGATAATTTTATGCCATTAATGTTTAAATATGATTTCGGGCATGTGGCCGCCGCGGCTGGCTCGAATAAAGCCAATTCTGCAGGTCCAATTTTCAACCACTTTTTCGAGCATATGGGGCCGTATGTTGGCAATAACGCCACGAATGTTGGCTTCCAAGTCCCCTAACGTTTCTGGTTTGTTGGCGTAGACGAGCGACTTCACATATCCCCAAAGAAAATAATCCAATGGTGTCAAATCACACGATCTTGGTGGCCAATTGACAGGTCCATTCCGCGAAATTATGCGCTCATCGAATGTTTCCTTCAATAAATCGATTGTGACGTGCGCTGTGTGGCATGTAGCGCCGTCTTGTTGGAACCACAACTCATCCACATTCAAAATCTTCAAAATCTTCCATAAAGTGGATGGATAAAGCTCCAATTGCTGTGCACGGTGGCGAATCGATTCATTCGGGTCCTCTTCAACACTTTGCTCTACAGCGGCAATTGTTTCTTCGGTGCGCACTGTTCGACGTCTCTGCGGATGCGTATTATCACATAGAGTAAACGTAGTGCGAAAACGATCCATGGTTAACCGAATTAATTGCTCTGATGGACGATTATGTCGACCATAAAATGGACGGAGCTTGCGGTAAACTTCGCGAACTGAACCATTATTTTCGAAATAAATTTGCACGATTTGCAAGCGTTGTTCTTTTGTCAACCTGTTCATGATGAAATGGCAAACCAAACTAAATATTAATCACTTGACAGCTGACAAAATGGCCGCCAGTTAAAAAAGTGATGCCAACTTAAAGTTCTATACCTCAATAAAAAACACCCATTAATACCTTAAAACTCAAAAATGTTTAACCTTTTAATAATGGCAAACACAGGATTTTGTTTTTTTAATTAATCGCTTTAAGTTTTTGCCAACTTCTTGGAAAATTTTTGCAATAACTTGTACATTAACTTTGCTATTGTACTATAAATATTTCCATTAAAGTTACAAACCCACGTCATAAAACATTTTTTATATGAAAATCTAATCAATATGGAAACTATTTGAAAATTAATATTGTTCTAAGAAACTAATTGCTGCACATTAGATCAAATAGCGATCAGCGGCATTTCTTTAGCAATTTAACTATTACGATGAAATCTGAAATCAACAATAAATCTTCCAATACATACTTTCAATTTTAGTTACGAACGAGTATGGTTAATTTTTATAGAATTTTAGGAAATGAATCATGTAAAGTTTCTGTATTATGGCCACAGTTAATTGGGCTGTATAATTTAATAGAATTCATTGCGATTCAAGGGATTCCCATAATTTAAAATTTAATTTTTTCGTTTTTAATTTATTCACGAAGAGAGAGAAAAAAAAACACAATAATTAAGGTAAGCAATTTTATTTTTAATTTATGAACTATTTAAGTAGTTGTGCTATTGTTTTCACAGATACAATTATGGCAGCTTGAATACGAATGTTATTTGCGCATTACTGTTTTAAGGCCAAGTTGATCTTGTTCCCTTCTACAAAAAAAAAAAATACATATATTGTACATATAACAAACAAAAAAGAACACATGGACCACATTACGCTTCTTTATAACTTTTTATCGATGAAATATTGGGATTAGTTACAATAGTATTATTTCATACAATTTTTCTTTGAATACCAAAAGTATATTTCTTTTCTGTTTGAACCCTCGTTTAGACTTTTTGTGAGTCTCTGCTTTTTGATCAAAAATTTATTATAGTTCAACACATAATTACATATGTACATATGTATGCGTTTTTAATGTTTAGAAATTATTACTTTTTTTGCATAATCGAAAGAAAATGTATTTAATTTGTAAAAAACTATAACTTTTGTGCCAAAAATCAACAACTTTAAATTTTTGCAACATGTTCGAAAATTCGAAGTTATGTTCGAATTTTCGAACATAGCCTATAACTTTAGAAATTTCATATATTTAGTATTTACATGACAATTAAAGCACAATTTCGAAATTTTCTAAGCTCTTATTTGTAAAATGGCATTTTAAATAGAAATAGGGAAGGTATTTCAAATTCGCAACTAAATTGGATTAATCACTAGTATCCTAGTATCTATTTTTATATTTTTCGTTTAAAGCCTGGTACTATGTTCAAAATTTCACGCGAAATGTTGACATAATCCATACAAAAAAAGTTTACCTGAAATTTTCATGAAATAATGTTGAAAAAGTTGTACTCTGTTCAACTCGTGAAAAATGTATGAAATGTATCTGGTAACATTTTTTTGCTACCTGTGAAATAATCAGACTGGCATTTATTTCGTACGAAATATTGACAGCTGATGTTTTGTTAACAAAAGTCGATCAGTAAAATGGGCATCACTTGTTACGTGTCAAATTTTTCACGCGAAATAATCAATGTTGCTGAAAATTTTCACAACTTCGAACAGAGTACCAGGCTTAATCCACGCAAAAAAAATTTTAATCTATAAACGTACAATGGAACACACTGAAAGCGCTATTGTGAGGCAATACGGTGAATAACCATAAGTTACGAATTAAAAAAAAAAAAAGCTGTTGAGATTGAGATCCATCTAATTCAAATTTTTGTAATAATATTCCGATTAAGAAGGATTGCAAAATCAACCCAAATAAATTTCCATAAGCCTTATCATTATAAAAGTTCCCTTCAGTATTGCTTACAGTCAATTATCTATTTTAGTATTGAAGAGTTAATCAGATTTTACGCCCTTAGTAATAATTAAGTCATTCATTTCTACATTTCAGTGCATGTATAAATCTAATAACATTATCTAATATGTGAGCATATATACACACATACATATGTACGTACATATGTATATATCTATGTATATAAGAGAGATTAAATATCCATATAATTTGTTGTATTAATGTGTTTATTTCTAATGATTTGCATATTTGACGTGTGAGCAATAATATAGAATTGATATAATTAAATATTTAATAAAAACAAGTACGTTTTTATTTGCATACATCGGCTTTAATAACAAACTAGTTAAGTTGTTTTTAAGAATATTTTATTTATTTTTTCGAAAAAAAAAAACCGAACTTAATAATAACCAACCAACGAGCAGTTAAACTTCCTTGACTTTCAAATTTGTATTCCACTTTTTTTAAATTAATTTTTAGGCTAGATTTTGTAAATACGAATGATTTTTTCCTTTTGAAATTTTAATGGAAAAATATTTTTTGGAACGAATTATCGTAATTTTTCATACAAATTGGAAACGTTTAGAAACGAAATTTTTTACAAAATCTTCCTATTATTTTTTATAATTTTTGTTAAGTTCTTGTAAAAATATGTATTTCAGTTTTTAGTCCAAATGCAATGCACATACATAAATATGTAGGTATCTATGAATGTATGTACATATGTATGTATGTATGTGATTTGCTTTCATTTTCACTAGTTTTTTTTTTTTCGTTGTGTTGTCGTCACAAAGTCTACAAATTGTCTGTGTAGTAAATTGTTTAAATCATTATTTATTTAACATTCTCTTGTTAATCAGTCTGTCCACTTGTCAGTCAGTCGGTGTTATTTAAAATCATGTTGTTGATGATGCTACAATATTGTTATAATAAATAATTTAAAAATATGTAAGTATACATCTGAGCTGCCCAAAGTAGCACCAGAGTGCCGAACATCAATCGGCTTCTTATACAAATGAATACACATACGCTAATACATTGCTCTCGTATTTCTCACGGTGGCCAGCTCTGGTATACATATGCATGTATGTATATGTGTATGCACATATGAGACACAAGGTGTCTCAAAAGAAAGTTAACATTTGTTTAGCTTAAAGCCTAAATTAGACGTGACATAGCCATAACGCCATAACCATAACCAAACCAAAATTCAATTGGTTTCTATGGTGAGAGTTATGGCGAGTCTCTCTCACTCTCACTCTCACCATAGAAATGAATTGAATTTTGGTTTGGTTATGGCTATGGCGTTATGGCTATGTCACGTCTAATTTAAGCTTTAGCTGGAAGGCTTTTGGGAATTCAGTCGTCATGGAGCGTTTCTTGGAAACGGACCGCGGTGCATTCACCACCGTGCGTACGAGAGTTTTACAAAATTAGTAATTCCGCGACTGTATCATGTAAAAGATTCCCTAATATCAGAGGTTTGCACCAGAGAATGACAATGAGTACAAAAAAATACATATCGACACCTTAAATGCAAACGTTTTCACGCAAACATTTAGACCTCTGCGATAAAAAATGACGACTTTATTAAAGAAATTCAAACGGACGTAATTAGGAATGCATCTTTTTTTTTATTGCAAAGAACGTAACTAACATGAAATGGCAGACATGACGCAGACGATCCACTTGCCGAGCCGTTATAAGAGTGTTGCCAACGAAAAGGTTTACATTTGGACGATATTGTTTTAAAGAAGGAAAAGAAATCTCAAATTTTGTCTTTAAAGCAATGATAAGCAAACACATACATATGTAATGCAAAAGAGAGCAAATTGCATGCTTGTGCGAATGTAGGTGTAACAAAGAGCATAACAAAGTGCCCACGGGCGACCTTTTGATGATCAATGCTTTAAAGCAATAATAAACATGGTTTCGATGAAGGGCTTACTTATTTTATAATCGATCCACTAATCATAAACTTTCTTTTGAGACACCCTATACCACGAATAACTTGCAATATGTATGACAAAATTCTCCCACATTTTTCGTACATATTAATGTCTACATACTCGTATGTAAGTATGTACATATTTTTAATAATGTTTATAGATCATTATAAAGCATGTTTTGTTGATAGTTAATTTAATATGTTTGTATGTATGCAGTTCTTTAAGTCGGAAACGGAAATAATGAGAGTACTTAAATATAAATTAATAAAGTGCTAAATAGAGTATGATTAATTTTTGAGCGGAATGCTCACATATCCATACATACATACACATACACATTTTCGGTTTAATGATGTATGCCATTTACTCAATTGTGGTAAGGTTTTCTTAATTTTCACTGAAATATTACTTGAGCGAAATGTTATTGCTTTAAAATAAATATACATAAGAAAAGAATTATTCAAAATTGTGTTGTTCGATCAAGCGAATAAATTTTAAATTTTATTCGAATATCCGAAGAAAAAGAATAAAAATATAATTTAAAAATTTTACATAAATTTTGCATTCGTAAAATCCGAAAATATAAGGTAACTATCATCAAAAACATATTACGAGTAGCTTTGCAATTGCATATGGGCACTTCCAAAAAAAAGTCCACCATGACGGACAAATTTAAAGTTCACCAACAGATTTGTTTTCTTGGGGAAAAAGATTTTTTAATCTAGAAGCTTGGAAAATAAGTGTATATCAGTCCAAGTCCTAACAAAAAAGTTTTGTATAAAAATACTTGGCCAATTCGCAGAGTTAAGCAATTTTGTTAGTCAAGTCAAACCCCACTTCTGTTTTTTGTAACGTAACGCCAGGTCATATTTTGCGAATATCTTGAAATCCTTAGGTGTGATTGTTATAATTTTTTCACTGAATATAGACCTATTTAATCACTTCTCAAATGTAAGAAAAAATTTTTTCAAACACAATTTTAAAACTTTTTTTTTCAACCTTTTGTCGTGCAAATGGCATGTAACGCCAGAATGGAATTACCCATATGTTTGCAAATTGCAGCATACTTTTGCATATTTCAGTCTGAAACCCATATTTTTATATCTTTTGAAGCATTTGGACTTTTTGAACACCTTTTCCATTTTAAGAGCTTATGCGGAATAGGGCCAATAATAAACAACCCGAAAACACGGATAGCAATCGAATTCCCGGCAGCATTATAATTTTTTAAGAGATATTGTAGGTTTTGAAATATTCTTCATATTCTGTCTATTTTATCTATTTTTCATTATAATCTAGTTTTTATTCATTTTAATTTGGTATTATATTTTAAATTTTTTAAAAGCATATTTTGAAATGTTCTGTGAATATTTAATGCTTATAAAACAGAGGTTTTATGGCATATTTCTGGTTTCCCTGTTAATAGCCAATGAAAATGTAAATAATTCAATCAATTTATTCTCATTTTACAGATTTTAGTGTAATTTTGTAATAACAACAATATGTGACCTTGTAACAATTCTCGCAATAGGCGAATGAAATTTTTGTTAAAATTAATACATATGTATGTATGTAGCATGGAATTTTTTGGGATATTAAGAATAAATAATAAATTTAATAAACATTAAGATACACATATGTACATAAATATGTGTTTGGATGTCGTCAAATAAAAAATAAATAAAAATATTTCAATGTTAATAACCTTTATTGGGAGCAAATAAAAAGAAAGCAACTAAAATAAATATTAAAAAAAAAAATACATAAAAATACATAAGCGACCAGAAATAACTGACAAACTGAATGAATGAATGGATTGGACCCACTTAGTCAGAATTTGTATGTTATTGGAACACAGTGTTGCCAGCCTAGATCATATGTTTGTTATATTTATGAAAGTTCGTGGGAGCACAATTGCAGACAAATTTTTGAACAGTTGACAAAATATTAAAATATTTAAAACTTTTATGGTTTACATCGGTATATGCAAATATTCGATAGAAATAGCGGCAGCGACTACCGTGGTCATTGCCATCGTGTGAACAAATACAACTACCAAAACAGTGCTGCCATACTTGTCACATTATTAGAATGACTTTGATATTGCGGCAGCACTGCCACACGACTGTAACAGCAGTTTCCATGGTGTGAATGGCATAAGTTCGTTGAGAAGATTGTTTGAGGCTCTGTGAACAAATTGTAGCAAAGTTTAGTCATTTTCTTGAAGATACATATGTCGAATTGGCTTTCATTTGTTCAGCCTCAGCAACACGTGCAGTGGATATCATTTTTTCATTTCAGTGGGTGTTCTTTTAAGGCAACGTTCCGCGCTATTCGCCAATTTTACGGTCGTGGGCGCTATAAGTGGATGATTACCAATTTTTTTTTACGGTATGGACACCAACGACGCGAGAGCCACGTAGAGGCGATATAAGCTGGAAATGTTGGATGCACGCCACCTAGCGGACATTTTCACGATGTTCTATTATATTCAAATTAATGAAAAATGTCAATGATATCTCGCACAATTAAGTAATTTAAAAAAAATTAAATATAATGTTTAATGACATGATTGGTGGGGCATTATTATTGTACAACTTTGTTAACACATTACAATCTAAATTGCGCAATCTAAATCAAAAGACATTTGATTTTATGGCATGGCTACTCTATAAATAAAAATTTCTTACAAACCCTAAATTCCCATAGAAATTTAATTTTCCAACAGACATTTAACTGCCATTCAGAAATGGTAGCTCTGTTATCATCTGTGACAACTTTTGTGTGCATGTTTTTGTGTGCATGTGCCAAAACATAACAACTGTGCAAATTACTTTTGTTTCGGTCGATTTTATGAATCTCAATCTATATTTTAGTGGATCCCGCTTCCGGGGAAAATTTTACCGCCAACCGCAATCTTTTACTAATTACTCTTATTTGTAGTTGAAAACATTTTTTTGAACTACACGCGTCAAACAACAGAATTACTTAAATTAGCAAATTTCAAACTAGTTGTTTCCTGTGTTGCTGCCCGAAGTGGTATAGTAAATTTAAAGTCCTTTTTCCAGAGCACTGAAGATTATTGTAGGCTGTATTTGGTTAGGTTGCATTGGGACACTACATGTTCCAGCGTCTTTGTTTGCTCTAGACACATTCCAGAAACATTGATGATCCTAGTAAGACTACTCAACTTAACTGAAACCGACACTACATGAGCACCAACAAAGCAGCAGCGTCCACACGTTTTCATAGTGAGAAAATTGCAATCAACATGTTTAAAATCGTATATGTTGTTTAGTTCTTTTTTCATTTTAACTGAGTGAAACTTTTCGATAATTTCTGGCAACACTGCTTATTAGCAAGTTGACGAGCTTTTTATGCACAGAAAATAAATAAAGTAGAAAAAAACCAAAGATGATACATTAATTTACTTAGAAAAGTGAGCAATTGCTGCCGCTCTTCATGATCATTATGGTGCAGAAATATAAATACATACTTACATATGTATAACAACAAACAAAAACGTCTACTAATACTCGTATTTGCGAATGAATGAAAGTTAAATAAAGATTAAAAAAATAAACAAACTATATATTTGCAACATGCATGCAAAAAGCAAATGCACTAAAAATAACACACTAACCACACTGAAAGAATTTTATTTAAATATTTAAATTCTCATTGTTGAATGTAATTTTATTTACAGCAAAAACAAACAAACATTTATTGCAAGAGGAAAAACAACAACAACAACAAATTGCAGACGATGTAAAGTACACATGTCTTTATAACACAAAGAGTGATATTTGTCATAGACTGGCGACAATTAAACGATTACAGTACACACACATACATACATACATATGTACATACATGCATACGTACATCTGTACGAAAATGTAAATAGACATTATGTATACTTTATGCAAAATGTAAATCAACAGTTGCTGTTTTGACTTTGAATGCCAAGCAGACCGAGACCTTAATTTTCTTTAAAAAGAAAAAAAAACAATTCAATACTTTTATTTTTAATTAATTAGTTTATTTTTAATTCATTAAAAATAATTTTAATGCAAAGAACTAAAACTTTTTTTATTTGGAATACAATCAAGAATTTTACTTTTTTAATTAATTTATCGTACATATGAACCCACATGACACAATTAGTTTAATTATTGTTACAAGAACATCTTCGAATTCTACAGGTTTTTTGAGAGGTCATTTCCAATTGAACTATCCGTTGTAAAAAGGAGATATTTATTTTTAGAAATTATCTTTTAAACTTTTCTTCTAAATTTTATTATTATATAATAACTATTTTATTAAGCTTGAGGTTTTTAAGCTTAACAAAATAGTTATTATATTTTTACAAATAATAACACTTTTCAGCCTAAGTTCAGCTGCAATTCAAGTTTGTTGCTGTTGAAAAAAGTACGATTTTTTTATTTTTACGAATAAATTTTATAATTAAAGCTTTTTCTCTTACATGGTCAATTTGTAGTAGAAATGGATATAAAATATTTTGTAACATACAAACCGACACAGGATTTTTTAATATTTTAGCATTAATTCTGAAAAGTACGAAATAAACCCTGAAGTGCATCTCAAATTCCAACTAATTTCTGGTGTTTGAATTAAATTTTTGATTTGATGTATTGAGAGACTTGCATTCCCCGTCTAGACGTGCAATTTTCGTTGCAGCAATTCTTGAGTTTATTGGTGAGTGTGGAGACAAGTTTGGTGAGGGTCTACACAGTTTTATGTGCCCTGCAATTCTCTTTTGATTTTAAATTCGCACTTGTTAATTTAAAGTTGGCAGATGTATTTGACGTTTTATTTTATTTTTTTCTTCACTTGTATGAAAAAAACAAAATATAACAAAAAGTAAATAGAATTGTTAATTTCTTAGGGCAATTTGTGGTTTAATATAATTTGAAAAAATTGCAACCACAAAAAGAGCAATTCTGAACGGGGACAAATAGAATGGTGTCGAATACTTTTGTACAGCATTTCAACCTGCTACATCTCCTTTCGAGGGTTCTTTTTTACCCTTTTTTCAAAGGAGCAAAAAGACCCCTACAGGAAAGAGTTAGAGATACAAAATTGTAAAAATGAAATAAGTAAAGCAATATCGATGTATAAAAATTTTTCTATGTACGAGTAGCAAAAAAAAAGTCCCATTTTAGGAACTTCTTTGGAAGTCATGAAATGAATTCAAGCAACTGTCGAAAGGGAAGCATTGACTAATAACATTTAATTTTTAAATTCTTAAGAGTAGCATAAAAATTCTTACCTTAAACGTTCCTAGTAAACATATGGCGTTTAAGTACCCCCAATTGATAACGGTACTGTTTTTCACTCTTTTGAATGTTTCGCTTATTATTTATTTATTTTTTATTTTATTGATAACAGAGGTTTTTTTACACACACTTAAATAAATTACTTTTTATTTACAGATAAACTTATGTATATACATTCGTATTTATTATGGAAAAATTTGCAAATATGTACTATGGAATTCTTTTTGTTTTTTTTTATTTTATGCAAATATTTATTATGAAGTTTTCACTAGCCGCAGGGTAAGAAAAAACTTTGTTTTATATCTTGCTTTTTGTTATCTGTGAGTATTAATCTCCATTTTGTATGAATTTTTGTTAAATCTTTGTAAACACAGTAGCACAATGAATACATCAAGTACAGACTTTTGAAGAAAACTTTTTTTTTGTATAGAATTTTCAATTTAGAAATTATTTTTTAGGCCGGCTCCATAGACAACGAGTAATAATGAATGCATTATTTCAAATAACTGCACGACGAGCATAACCATAATTTTCATTTTTGTTTTTCATGTAACGATGAAGAAGGGAGGAAAGAGCATACAACAAGGAAAATTTATGCGTATAAGTATTTGTTAGTTTTATTTTATTGTTTAGTATGTAACACTCTGTACCAGGCGGACGAAGTAAAAAAAATATAATAAAGAGTAGAAATATGTATGAATTATTTTAATTTCAATGTAAATTATTAAAGTGACATTTCGCTGCCGTTTTTGCTCATATTTTATCAAAGGGTGACACACTCATACAGTGATTATTGAAACATACATACATAAGTGAACTACTACTACTCATTTTAAATTATTTTCATTATTTTAATTTTATTTTATTTCAAAAAATTATTCTCAATACGTATTGTCTTCACAATTTTTTCTTCTATTATTTCTCATTACAAAAATAGATATTGCTGCGTCTGCATAATATACTATGTATATAGATGTATTTATACACATGCACATAAATCACGCAAATTCAATTAATTTTTATGAGTGTTTAAACATAACGATTTCCGTAAAGATCAAAGAATGAGAAATATCATACGAAAATTAATAACGAAAGAATGTTGCTTTTATTTTTTATTATGATGCTTTTTTTTTAATATTTAAATTTAAATATTTTCGTACGATAAACGTTTTATATAGAGCCACAAATTTGAACTGAAGTTTAATATCACTAAATTAACTAACGCCTCTCTTCTTTCTCTGTAATTACACACAGTGAAAACAAACTATATGCAGTATATAAAAATTGTTCTCTATGCATAGCGTAATATAGGATAACATTAACGCATGTGAATGCAATAAAAGCACAGAAAAAACTAAAAATATAGTACGAATAGTACATATTCGAAAGAAAAACGCTCCGAAAGTATGGCAGAGTATTTTTTTATTTTTCCACTTCTGTAATATAATCTTATGATTTTAATAAAGCTGTTTTAGTTGATGTCTATCTGTTGCAACAGTTTAAATAAATTATGACAAAAAAGTATACATGCATACATACATACACACATTAATATTTACATAAATACATTTATAATATGTGTGCATGTGTATGTATGTATGTAAACCGATTTACTTACTCATCACAAAATATATGTATATGTATGTATGTAATACATGTACGAATGCGTGCTACTCTGCTCTGTGGGGCTTTTACTCTGAGCGGTATTTGCCGAATATGATCCCCTTAAAACCCCCAAAAATAACAAATAAAACCCAGTTCCAAATTACTCATACAGAAGAACAACAGACACCGTTATTCTCTGCTCAAAGTGAAAAGAAGAAGAGAAAAAGCATTCATTTACAAAAACAAATTCAGTTTGAAGCAGAGGTAATTGTAATTATGCTTTGCAAAGCAACACAAACACACACTGTTGCCGTCACTCTTCATACACATACATATGTACATAAATACATACATATGTATGTATGCCTGTAATTTACAATAAACAAAATTGCGCAAAGAGCCAAAAAACCAGTCACAACGAATTATTGTATACCTACTTATTTAAAATTATGAAATACCTTAGCTCAATCAGACGCAGCGATACCACCTTAGTGCTTTTGGCACAATTTTTAGTGCTTTTTGAAGACTCAAAGCGCCTAATTTTGAGCGTTAGTGCCAAAAATAGAGAATAGCTTAGAAAATATTAATATTCACCCCTATCGTGAATAAAATGTGAAAATTTTGTTCCCATGAAATTTTCATTTCCTATGAAGAGAAATTTGCTATCGGGAACTTCATGGGAACGTTTGTTCCCGCTATCAATGCGTAGTGAATGTAAAAAATGGGAAGAAAACTTGTAAGGCTTCAAAATTAACCCCCTGTTTGTGTAAGACGTTTGAGTGAAAAATCTTGGCGTTTCTGTAATAGATTAAAGAAAATTTGTACAAGTTTCCTTTAATCTATTACAAAAACGCCAAGATTTCTAACTCAAACGTCTTACACAAACAGGGGGTAATTGAAAATCAGTCAAATTTATGTTTGATAGTGAAAAATACACAAATATTTTTTTTTCAAATGTAATGTTTTTAAGTTTAAAATAGTATTTTTAAATATTTTGGGTGCAGTGGAAAAAATTCTTATGTATGCCATCGCCATAAAATTTACTGCAGGTGAACCAAAGATGTTCATATTCAATGCAAAAAGGTGTTGTACGGAATTATTGTTATTAATTATTTACTGATATTGTTCTAAAAACAACTATTTATAATTAAAAGTTATTAATTGGAAGTTTAATAATGAAATTACGCGATATATTGATTCAGTTCGCATTCAAAAATAAAATGAACAAAACCAAGGGAAATATGAAAAAATCCATGTGAAAAATATTATTCACGATAAGGGAAATCAAAAAAGGGAATAGATTTCTGGGGAAAAATTATTCACGATTGCAATTTGGGGAAGAGGGAAAATATTTCGAGGGAAAAACTGTTCACGATAGGGGTGAATATTAAACATTATTATAAGCTTCACTCGTTTGGATCTTCACTCATTTTTCACGTTAATGTTTTTTACGCTTATTAAATTTCAGAATTAAGCTTCTTGTGCTTTTATTAACTTTGATGTGCTTTTAGAGCCAAAAAAGTTGGCATCACTTATCAGACGTGCCATAACCATAACCATAACCATAGAAAACCAAAACTTATGGGCAACACTATATTTGATTATAGGTGACTCGCCATAACGTCATATACTACGTTTATACGCGCACTATTTGCAAATAAAATTAATTGCAAATAAATTAACTCACTGTTTATACGGCATGGCAAAAGTACACAAACTTAGTAGCACTTCTATAGAAAGCTTACTTATATTGACAAAAAAAAATAGTGCAAATGCACAAAATATCAAATAATTATTTGTTTTAATTGTCATTATTTGCTTCTATCAATGTTTTTTGTTGCAATATTTGTCCATTTATTGTTTTTGTTATCAAAAATTTGTAAGCGTGGCAACCTCAAGCATTTTATTTGCAAATAGTGCGTTAATCGTGAATAGTTTTCTGAATTATACTATGTTTAGACGGGACGTGCTTCGCTCTCTATTCATGCTTCACGCCCCAATCATGACCGAATCCACTTTCTTCGCCATACAAAATTATGAGAGCGAATCTAGTAGATTCAATATGAATCTACTTGCGAAGCACGTAAAATTGGTATCTTCTCTAACTTTTATCGCAGTTAATCGCCACTTTATCTGAACTAGCTATCAAAACAAAATAGGTATATGTGTATGTGTGTGTTTGTAAACAAATGAAAACAAGCCAAAAAAACATAGATGAGAGTTTAATATAAATAAATTTAATTAAGTTATGAATAATATAAAAAGGAAAAATAAGAAGAAAATATAGAGATGCCTTCAAAAACAAGATTTTGCTTGAATCGAATTTATGTAAGTATGTATGCATGTATACACGTGCGTATGATACGTATGTTTGTGTGAATATACATAAAAAAAAATGCCACGCGAACAATGATGCCTACTTTTTCAGAGCAAAAATCACTGTGTGTTCATAAAAAAGCACTAAATGCAATATATTTTTTATTTATATTTTTATATTTATCTATTTATTTTCAATACAGAGAAAGCCCACATGGATAATTATATATGTATTGAATGAGTAGAAATTAAAAATTTAAGTTAACTAAAATTTTAAATTTACTACATTTCATAGGTTTTTGTAATAATTTCAATTATATCGAGCCATATTTCGATTTTGCGTATAAGTAGAATATGAGTAGGAAAATAATTGAAGTTCCTTTGGCAATACACTGCAATTATGGTGTATTATTTTAAGAAAATAGTATCAACGAGAATTATATCCTCGTTTCAGGAAATGCAGTTTCATTTCTTTCAGTATGTTACATTCTGTAGCTCGTTTCTGTATTTCTCGCATCGTAAAATTTCCCGCATGAAACAAGGGAATCGTAACAAAAACAGTGTAAATTGAAACACAAAATGGCTTTTCTCACATAAGTTTTTCTGTATATTTACTTTGCGAAAACTATCTGTCATTTAAATAAATTTCCAGCAATTATTGGAAGGATGTGAGAAAGGGTGTTTCTGTAACAATATTCTGTGAAAAGTTTCTCGCAAGAACCGTCTAAATAACTCGCATTTTAAATTGGTGCGAGAACAACAAAATTTGTACAGAAACATGAAACATGAAAATATGAATAATAAACTAGTTGAAAAGATATGCAACGAATTATTGAACTAAAATTATTATTAAGGAGTCGATATCATTATATTTATTTACAATTTTTTTGTGGAGTTTTCTATAATAGAGACAGTTGCTAGAAAAAACTTATTTCAAGCATTTTACATTCACTTTATATTCATGTTCATTATAAAATTTTATTTTTCTTTAAAATTATTATTTTTTTGTTATTGAAATAATATTTTTGTGACTTTTGTTTTCATTTGACACTCGATTACTGGAAATATTCCAGTAAAAACAGATTCAGTGTTGTCTGTTTTCACATTCAAATACAGAAACACTTTTTTTCACAAATCGAGAAACGATGGAATTTTGTGTTTCACACTTCATGTGAGAAATTTTACGATGCGAGAATTACAGAAACGAGTTACTGAACAACATAAGCCTTTTCTTTTTAGACCGTATTTTATATGAATGAAACAATTTGATTTATAAAATCATTATTGTATTTCTTACTTACTTTTAAAATAGATATAAGCGCTAAAAGTTATTTCTACTTCAACATTTGAACATGGTTATGTTAATAGTCTTAGAGGAAATATTGACAGTATTAGAAATGGATTATGATTAGTTGAATTTCTATAATTATAAACTTCAATCCCAAAATTGATCACTTCTGAGCAAATTTTTCCATTTATGTATCCTTAAATTTCTGATACTTCGTTCCATTTCTTCAATTTCACCATCCCAGCAAAAATTACCGCTTTTCAGAAGAGTTTTTGTGAGACAGCTAGAAGCAATGCATTCAGTTTCCAAAAAGCCATTCATTTTTTGCTTTACTAGTTCGTTTTACAGAAGTAATAATGTGTAGTTTTTGTGTATTCAGATGCAAAAGTTACTGGTTTACATTTTTTTACTTCTGTCCACTTTGTTAGAGAGCCTTACGTTAGTACTTTTCAGAAGCATTTTTGAAAGCTTTCGTTATCAAGAAAGCAATACATTGCTTCCCTCAGTGGTTAGTAATTAGATTATTGTAATTAAGTTATTTTATAACGTGTTTCCAACGTGGTATCCTCTGTAATTTCTAGAAATATATTTTTTCTCACTATGAAAGAGAAAGTTTTTCTTCCTTCGTATTTCACCCAGCTGAATTAACATTCTGCAAAGGAAACTTCGCATGTTTAAAAGGGGTGAAAGAAGATAGTTTTTGGAAAGTGAAAATAAAGCCACCACACTTTAACAAATTAATATTTAGTAGATTCGTAAAACGCATTAAAATCAAAGGTGAAAAGCACCAATTTAGTGCCTTTTTTTAAGCAACAATTTGAAAAATTCCGCACTGTTATGAATTAAAAAACTCTAAATCTAGTACGAAAAGCACTGAATTGGCACGCTGCACACGAAGCACGAATGAGTAGTCTAAACAGCATGATTCATAAACATGATTCAGAGAGCGAAGCAGGTGATTCAACTCGTCGTCTAAACATAGCATTAGTAAGTCGCAATAAAAAGAATAATATGGCAACAATTTACAGTTTTATTTGCAAATAAGCCCTGCGTATAAACGAAGTAATAGCCATTACCATAGAAACCAATTGAATTTTGGTTTGGTTATGGCTATGGCACATCTAATTGAAGCTTTAGAGTATCTGCCATTCAAGTGGGCTTTGGGGATAAGAGGTCCAAGAGATCCTTTCAACAGAATGAAAGCGAGACGCAAAATACGCAGATTAAAACAAAAACAAGTCATATTGAGCCATAACCGCCAAAAAAAAAGCTTAACCGGCACAATTTCTTTTGACTTCGTTTTTTTTACAAAACTCGATTATTTATTTATTATTATTTAAAAAAATTTAGTTCGAAAATTATGTATGTGGCTAAGCCTTTTTGGCGGTTATGGCATATTGATTCCTATGGTTCCAAAGTGGAATAAACGGCTTGTCGGATAAATATCAACGAACTTGTGCAAGGGGAATTCATAGCAGGTGATCTCAATTCAGCAGCTGACGATCAGCTGTTCAATCAAAGCAAATCGTTTGGAAATTTTCTGACAGCAGGAAATTGTACACCAACAAATCGATGCCACGTGATATCAATTCGCATTTAACTTGTGTAATTAAAGTTACGTTGATAGTTAACTGAAATGCTACCGGACGCGTCCACAGGTTGCGGATAGTGGAACGCTCAGCAGATATGCTGAGTAGCTACGAATAAAATAAACAGTCGCTCACAATAATTTAGCGGTTTTAAGGGGATATTCTCGGAGGGACTATGCAACGATCGCATCAAATATCCGAGTTGCTAATGATCCTTAATAATTCATGTAAGTCTGGATGCTCAAGGGACAGCTCTAGGATAACAGATTCGAATGCGATTAGCTAATGCCCAATGCATCTTAAATTTAACTCATTACAGAAACCACAACAAACGAAAATCAAAATGATCCCCAATTTGATGACGTCTTTTAGCTATAAAACAAGGAAACGATTTGGAACAAGGAATATATAATGTCAATAAGAGAGAGTAAAGGGAACTGAGAGCTTCTTTACGCCATATGATCCCTTGTATTGCTTATCTAGTACCCAGAAAACGATCAAATAAACTCATCAATCACATAGTTGCTCGTACACGTTGTCGGCAGTGATGGATGAAAATTAGAAAGTTTTTATTTTTTTTTTATTTAAAGATTTTCGCGTGTAGAACTGTTCATTTTTAACCGACTTCAAAAAAGGAGGAGGAGAAGGAGGTTATCAATTCCTCTGTTTTTTGTTTGTTTTGTTATTTATACCAAGATTTCATTCAGAGTTTTGAAAAAAACTGCCTCATATAATCAATAAGATTTTCTCTATGAAACGTTTTTAGGCTAAGGGGTATCCCAGCAGAAAGAATCGAAGATTTTTTCATAGAGATTCCTTATTGTTGTGATGTGGTAAGTCTTGTTTATTTTATCAAGAAGAAAACCACATAAAATCAAGAAGAAATCTTATTATTCACAGATTTTTTACTCAATTTCCGTTATTTTTGGTACCAAAAAAACAATCCATAGAGAAAAACTTCTTGATTATATTAGGTTTTCTTATAAATTGTAAACTATAAGGATTTCTTATTGATTTTATTAGGTTGCCTTATTAATTTTTTAAAAATGGTTTTCTCTATGAAATTAATAAGATTTCCTTATTGAACAAAAAAACCATAGAGATTTCTTATTAATTTTGTTCTATTTTATGAGGTATTTAGTAGGGACTGTTTTCTCTGTGTAGAAAAAAAATTAGCACCCGGTGACGAAATGATTTGATGCGAACGCTACGAAGTTTAAATACAAATTGTGAGTGACGTGTTTAGTTGCACGTCTCCTTATGAGCGATAAGCATACGACACTCACACACATATTTAGTGATTAACAGGTTTATTTGATCGTCTTCAGGGTCCGTTAGTGGCAGATTTGCCTCTGGTGAAGCAAATTTTTCTTGATACAGGAACAGGGCTGTCAAAGAGTTTGAGGCATGAATCAGTTGAATGTCTCTCCTTTTTTGTGGTTTGAAATTACTTTGTATCATCTTGATACATATATTTTAGTATTAATAAAGCATAAGCTACATATGTAGTATGTATGTATGTACATAATCGCTTCGATTCGAACGTCATTGCTTGTAGCTCACACTGCAACCTGCCTAACTGAAGGTTTAGCTTGGTTTGTAGATTAAAAAATAAGACATTTTGCTTATGGAAATCTTTTGTGCTTTTAATGATTTTGTGATTTTTCAAAGTTTTAGTTGAAGGCACCTATAATAAAAATACACATACATACATACATATATACATACACACATTTGTTTACATTTACACGTCTTTGTGTACATATGTACAAGCATTGCAAATACTATATATTCGCATACGAATCGCATTGCATATTGAACTTAACACAATTTTGTATAGCCTACTCTTTTAAATGATAATGATATTGAGTAATAAATAGCATTCTTTAATCTCATAAGATTTTTTTTTGTAAAATTTACCCTACAGTTGCTTTCTATGGTTAAACCTTAATTCATATAATTGATTCTCCTAGTCTACTTTTCATAATTTAGTGTTTTGCACAACAGAAAATATTTGTATATTTAAACTGCGAAAGAGCACACACAATCAGTCCAATTCTGAATAGCAATAACCCGGGAGTTTTTCCCCTTTCCCATTCCTCCTATTATGAATTAAAATTTCCCCAGGAAAAATCTCCCCGGGAAAAAAGTAGGTATTCTAAACATAAGGGAGAGGGAGAAAAAACTCCCCGGGAAAAAAGTAGGTATTCTAAATATGAGGGAGAGGGAGAATTTTTTGAGAGTTTTCTCCCCAAACATTTTGAAGGGAACTAATGCAAAAATTTAAAAATCAAATTAATAAATGTTATAAAACAATGGTATATGCATTTGTTTAGAACAAAAAGTTTGAATAAGCACTGGAATGTTATATATCTCTCTTGTTTTAGGCATTTTTATCCAAGCCCTGCGCACATCAAGTTCAAAAACATGAACTACTTCTGCCTGTAGAAATAATACTAAAACACTAAAAATTTCACGCGTCCTTTAAGTTCACATAGCAAGCAGGTAAATGGAAGATTTGTTTTCCTATAATATCAAGACCGATAAGAAAAACTATGAAATTTACAATTTCCTTTGTATATACAGTAATTGGAAATTTAATCCATTCCCATCTGCACCTGGGCAGTTTTAGCTCCACTTTCACAGCATAAAATTATTCTGCGTGGTTGTATATGGTTACGCTGTCTATTTATTTTTTATTTAAGCAAAAAAGATATTTATATTAAGGTACTATCTTATTAGCAATGAACATTAAGCAGCTGATTCAGATTTTACTCTCTCCCGCATTTGCTTATTCCCCGGCTATTTAGAATAGGAGGATTATTCCCCGGGAAGAAATGATAGGGAAGAGAAAAAACTCCCCGGGAATATTCATAATTGGGTTGAATGTGTTCGATTTGTGCGTAAGCATAGCGAGTCAGCAGTCGTATGAAGAGTGTTTTTTGCAACTGCTGACCAGCTGACAGTTGCCTTCTGGATGTCCAATGTTCACAAACTTTTTTCACTGATTATGGCCACATTTCACCAATAACTCGGCAAATTATTTATTATAAATATTTTGATGGGGTATCCAAGTAGGATAACCATCCGGAAGCTGCCCAACCGACCTACACCTTTGTATAAGAAGTAATAGACTACTTGTTTATGCATGGTATCCACCAGTTACTATAGTTTGGCGGCCTTTACACAAGCAAAGTTTACTTTGCAAAGACCTGAGTTTGTAGGACACAAAAGAAAAGAGCTTCCAATCTATTTTCCCTTTTCTTGCACTTGTACTTCCAATTTTTGTTGAGAAACTGTTGAGGATTATTGGAGAGAGCAATCACATTTGCCTCTCTCTCGCTCTCTATCATCCATAAGTTCAAAACTTGATAAACGAAAATTGCTGGTGTGAACGCAGTCTAATATTTGCATGCGGCACAAAAACTTTATATTCTTCAGTTTTACGAGGGTGGATCATTAACTCAGCATCTTTTTGAATTTCCCGCTTCTTAACTGAAATGGGAACACCGCTGCTGTCAACAAGCAAATGTCAATTGACTCCTGTTTAATTTTCAACCAGCTGCGTCATTTAGTTTGTGTTTTGCAGGCGTTGATATCAGACTACCACGCGTTTTGAGAACAAAATGGAAAAAAGTGAATTTCGTGTAATCGTTAAGCATTATTTTTGCGGAAAAACCCCATCACTCAAACCAAGGCTAAGCTTGATAAATACGTGGAGACTCATCAACATTAATTTCAATTGTAAAAAAGTGGTTTACTGAATTTCGTTGTGGCCGTACTAGCCGAACGTTCTAAGCCCCCAGTTGAGATCTCTACATTTGAAACAATTGGAAAAATTCACGTTATATTTTTAGCCGAACGGAGATTGAAAGTGAGGGAAATTGTGGAAGGCATGGGCATCTAACATGGCTAATTGCTTTCAATTTTGAGTAATCACTTAGGTATGAGGAAGCTTTCCGCAAGATGGGTGCGGTGTTTGCTCACAAGCGCATGGTCCAGTTTCCATAGCAAAAATCCTTGAATTGGGCTACGAATTTCTCCCTCATCCGCCCCATTCACCAGATTTAGCCCCGAACGACTATTTCTTGTTCCCAAACTTAAAGAAATTGTTCGGCGGAAAAAGCATATTCTTCGCAAGGGATAAAAAATTGGAGAAACTTTGGACTAATTGTATAAAATTCGAAGGAGAATATGTTGAAAAGTAAAATAACTTTTTATAAAAAAACCTGTGTTTCTTCAAAAAGTCACTGTGTTAATGATCCACCCTCATAATTATATAATACCCAAAGCTAATGAAATGAATAATACATGGGGGGAAAAAGTATGGTCGAAAGGTAGAATAAAAAGATAAAAATTAGCAGATGTTTCTCGGTTCCAAAACGAAATTTGTCAAATTAAGAATGACTTTTCTTTAAAGAAATAAAGATTTCACAATAACGAAACGAAACTTTCGACTGTAAATTTATATTGAAAACAAAAACAAATTTTCATATTTTATTGTTATTTTCAATATAAATTTTCAGTAGAAAGTTTCGTTTCGTTATTGTGAAACAGGCCATAAATAAGAACGATTGTAGTTAATATAAAAAAGATATGTTCTAAAAATGAGAGCTTGTATGTATGTGTATCCATTAATTTAAATTATTTATTTTTTATTTATAATATTTAGAGACATAATACAATTATGAAATTAAATTTTAATAAGGTACTAACATCACAATGTGTCAAATTGACAACAAACGAGTCGTTAATAAAGACCAAATAGCTATGGCAAGATGTTTGTAGTTTAGTTTTGGTAACTTTGAATTTTCATTAGTAAAAATCCTTTAAAAATTGTGATATAATGAATCAAAATAATTCTCGTATTTTATTTGCATTTAAACGTTTTTATTTTAGTTTTATAAGGCACTTATTGATGAAGGTATAGCGATCTTAGATAAAAAACAGCACATTGTTCCGTTATGCTAGTCTTTGTCACCAAATAATTACGAACCTTAGTCTAGTAAAATTAAACAAAGAATTATTAATGTTTAGCCTTTTACAGAATCTAAATACTTATGAATGTATGTATGTATGTTTTCTGTACATTTTGGTACGAATGTTATTACTATAATCCTGGGGTTTAATCGTCGCTTTCGATAACGAGCTGATTCGATCACGTTTTTCAGTTTGAGATTATGGCATTCATATGGTACGATATCGAATCACATTAATCAAATCAGGTCGTTGTCGAAAGTGACGATTAGACCCCTGTATTCTTTTTCCTAAACTTGCAGATGTCCTTCGATGTACACGAGAGCGATCTTTTAAGGCTTGAAAAGGTAACCTTGCTTGAATTTTTTTATTGAATCTAAAATGGTTTTCTTTTCTTGAACAATGAAGCAGCAAGATGACATAACAATGGAATAGTTGAGGCAACCTTCATTAACCAATTGAATTAAGTAAAAAAAAAAGCTAAGCTTATTGCCAGAATAAAAAAACGAACTATTACCAGTTCCTGGAAAATTTTTATACAACAAGAAACAGAAACAGTTTATTTATTTTTTTTTTTTATTTTAATTTCATAGCAAACTACTATTGTTTAACACTTAATGAAGACATGAACAAATAAATCATTTTTACCCGGTAGTATTGCAACAGTAAACAACATCTTAATAATGATATTATTATCGATTGGAAAAATAACAATTGAAATATTTTAATTATTTATGAAAACAACAACATTTATTAGTCACTTAATTGTCATTAAAATAATTTACAAATCAAAACATTTAATTGTTTAACATGGCACATACGAGTACAACATGTACGAGTATGAACGTGAAATAAAATAAAAAATTTTCCCACTTTTAGTGTATAATTCTCGCCATTAAAACGACAATTGAATTGTTATTATACGAATGTAAAACTAATGTCTGTCATTATTTTGCATGTCGTTTTTCGATGTAATTGATATTACAAACTCATTTCGAATTTAACAAATAAATTTCTATTGATTAGAGAAGCATAAAGTAGAGAAAAAAAATTATATACATTTGTACATATTTAGACGATTGTGTGTATGAATTACTACAAAATAAAATATTCCACAATTTGAGCAAAAATTTTAAAAAAAGAATACTAAAATGGGCTGGGTGTCTGAAAAAGAGACGACAAATACGTTCACATCACTTTGCTAAATTTTTATAAACAAATTATAAACTTTTATTCAGCTGTACTTTTTTAGAGCATTTCCCAGTAAAAAAAATATGGAAGCGCTCTTTAAGCAACTACATTTTCAATGCTTCCAAAAAAATCGATATTTTTAATGTAGGCTTTTCCACAGGAACGGCAACTTTTTATCGCGTGCGACACTAAATAAATATGCTTGATTTTTCAAAGAAAACAAAATTTTTGTTACTTCTTTATATATTTGCTATATATTAGGTAAAATTTTAAGAAAAATCTAGTCACATTCTTCTGAAATACAAGCTTAATTGCTTGCTGTCGCACGTGACAAAAAACGTGAACTTTTACGTGTAAATGCCCCTATGCAGATACTTAGCAGAAAAGCAATTAAAAAAATTTTTAGTCAAATAAAGCCATTAAAGTTTTCAAAAATACGATAATTTAAAAAAATATTTTTTTTTTTAAATTTATGAACTAATTTTGGTCTAAAAATTAATTAAATTAATAGTTATTTAATAAGGATTGAGTGTGGACCAATACGTGATATGAATGCATTTTAATTTTTGTATTACTACAACAATTGTTGTTAAACAATATATACTAGATACTATGCATGTGTTAAAATGGACTTTTTACATTTTGAATAATGTTAGTTTTTAAAACAATAGTGCATTTTTCTAAAAAAAACAATGGTACTATTAAAGTAATTAGAACATTGTTTCTCAATACATTTTGAAATAAATTATTGCAATATACATATGTACTTTATATTGTTTTGCAATTTAAATTTATACTTTATATAATTTGTTTATATTAAACATTGAACAAGTTTCACACAGTACTGCTATCGAATAAAATATTCAAATAATGAATGTTAATTTATATATACATACATATACATATATGTATGTATATATGCACACATCTATATATGTATGTATGTATACATGCATACATACATACATATGTATATTCGATTCTGTTAAGCCTCATTCAGAAAAAAAACAAAACAAGTTTATTATTGTGTACAATAAAATCAGATTAAGTCATATCATATCATAATAAAACATGTAAAAGTGTTAAATATAATAAATTTGCAATTGCCAGTTTTTTTATTACCAGATTGGGCCGATCAGGGCAGGGCGAGTGAAAAATGAATTTTATTTACGGAATTGTATTTACAGACATTTAGACGCTTTTTAATTTGCATGATTACGCTTTATAGGCACATACATACATACATACATACATACATCCATACATACATACATGCATACACACATACATACATATGTATGTACTCGTACATATGGGCGAGTAAATGTAAGAAAAAATAAATTAACAATTAAACAACAAAATTGACAAGCGAAAAGGAATGTTGTAGGCAGTGTTACCAGGACATTAAAAATTTTTAGACAAACCTAAATTAGCCAAACACACCCACACGCACACAAATATGTTCAGGTTGGCGCAAAATTAAGTAAGTATTTGCCGAAATTACGAATGAAAACGAAATCTTTCGTACCCGGTACTAAAGGGTATTTCAGTACGGACTTCTAAACTTTGACAGTTGACAGCTGCATTTGTCTAATTGGTTGTCGTTAATTCGATCTGTTTTGCTTGATCTTCGTGGACAGATATAGCATTCAACAACATGTGCAAATGATGAAATTGTTTTATAAAATTGGTGTTCTGTTCGGACAACGTTCCATGCATGCACTTCACCCATTTCCCACCATCGACCTACTGAGAGGACTATTCGCAGCGTGGGGAATATATTTAAGTCCACACTCATACGTCGAGGAAACGCAATATCTGCCGAAAACAATGCCGCAGTGTCTGGCAGTGGGCAGGAGAATAAAAGGTAGTCTTATTAGCGTCGCTCACAAGAACTCTGACTTTCGCAGATCATAATTTGGCGAATTTTGCGTAATGACTTGGGCCTACACCCCCATATAAAATTCAATTGAATCAGGAGCTGAAGGTAAGCGACCATAGACAACGATATGTGTTCGCTGCAAAATAATAGTAGAAAACATGAACGTTTGTCCCTGACAGCTTCAAGGCATAGTGAATGTAAAAAATGGGAAGAATATTTGTAAACCTTAAAAATTAATTGAAAATCAAACAAAATTAAATTTAATAATAAGAAATACACATATTGAAATATTTTGAAGTCTAAAGTTGTGTTTTTAAATATTATAGTTGCAATGGAAAAAGATTATTAGTATACCACCGTCATAAATTCACTGTATGTGAACCAAAGAGGTTTATACTCCATGCAAAAAAGTATTGCAAGGAATTATTGTTAACAATCGTGAATTTTATTTACTGATCTTGTTCTAGAAATAAATATTGATAACTTATTATTTATAAAAGTTATTAACGTTTTATAAAGGCGTTTTAAGGAAAATTTTTTATGAAAATTTGTTTTAAAACCCCTTTATAAAACCCTGATAAGTTTTATAAATAAGGCTGTTAATACTTAACTGGAAGGATAACATTGTGGAAGGATAACATTGAAATTATTAAATTTATTTTTACGCCTGTAAAAATAAAGCAAACCAAAGGAAATGTGAAAAAATCGCCGTGAAAAATATTATTCACGAGTATTAGAAAAGGGAACAAATTTTCCCGCTAGGGGTGATAATAAACTCTTTCATGACTACACCGAATGATAGAACTTTATCGAATAAGCGAATTTCAAAACTTTTAAACTGTTATCTATATTGCATTTCTAATCTTCTGAATTTCCTCAGGATAAGAAGGTCCTTATTGCTTAAAATTATATATTTCGTATCTTTTTTTCTGCACTTTGATTTGTGGCTCGATTATGGATGGCAACCGAATTTCACTTGCCTTGCCAACTGTCAACATAAACGAAATTAAAATTTATATTACGTATGGAAACTTTCAGCAGTTGCCTAAAAATTATCGAAAAACCGATTATGACATATTGGCAAAATAAAAATTAGGTAAAAGTGCTTAGTAATTATACAGAGAGGGAAGTACAAAATGTGGCAGACGGCAGGAACTTAAGGACAATTCAAATATTTTAGAATTACTGTATCCAGTGTGAGTAAATTTTTAACTATTTCGTTTTAGGCTTACAAAAGAAGGAGTAGTGCAGTTTATTATTTATTATATATACAGACATACATACATATACATACATATATATACTATACATACATACATACATATATATATATATATATATATATATATATATTAGGGTGGGTCGATTTGTATGGAGGCAAAAAAAATCGCTCAAATTGCAAGGAAAATCGTATTCTAGGGATCAAAATAAGAAACTTTGCCGAAGGAACCATACCTCTAAAATGTATTTTGATGTCCCGACTTTTCATCCGAAAGGTCAAATTTTCTTGAAGGGTGAAATTTTGCAAAATCTCACTTTGACCGATTTAGAGTTCCTCAATCCAGTCAAAATGTATGACCGACCCCCACTAATTTTGGAGGGGCGACCCACCTATGCCAGTAACACACCCCCTGGAACCACCCTAGGGGGTTCCCCATACAAACATTTGTGATTTTTTGAAATATTTGTATGGGGAACCCCCCAGTCAAAATGTATGACCGACCACCACTAATTTTGGAGCGCCGACCCACCTATGCCAGTAACACACCCCCTGGAACCACCCCAGGGGGTGTGCCACTAGCGTAGGTGGGTCAGCCCTCTAAAATTAATGGGGTCGGTCATACATTTTGACTCGATTGAGGAACTCTAAATGGGTCAAAGTGAGATTTTTCAAAATTTTACCCTTCAAGAAAATTTGACCCTTCGGATCAAAAGTCGGGATATCAAAATACAGTTTAGAGGTATGGTTCCTTCGGCAAAGTTTCTTATTTTGATCCCTAGAATACGATTTTCCTTGTAATTTGTGCGATTTTTAAATCTACCCGCCCTAATATATATATACATATACACACATATCGTAACTTTTACAAATGTCCCCCCAGCTATCATTGGTGTGATCACTTTTTGCAGAAATCTATTATAGTATGATTCTCCTCACACACTTTTGATTATTAAAAACTGATTTATCACTTGGATGATTGCAAAAGGATTCACTTATGATTCATCTACATATATGATCAAATAATGATTTATTGAAATTAGAGGAACAAAATGCAAAAAAACAGCAAAAAGGTGATTTAATGATTTAATACTCGTACTACCAGAAAATTGCTCAAAAATTAATCAGCAAATTGTATCATAAATGATCCTTTGATAGGATTCATCTATAGGGTACCATTTTCTCACAACGGGAGTATCATTTATGATTGAAAAATTAGCTCATATGCGGATATTTTTCACATCAAGCTTATTCGGAAAAGATTCGATTGTGGTGCAAAATTATAGCTGGATTTAAACATGTTTAATTTTTTTGAAAGTACGTATGTATGTACATATGTATGTATATATAAGCAATTGCATCAGCTCAAATATTTTTAGTTTTTCACGTTTAGTGCAACAATGCTATTTATTTCAACTCAGTTGCTTAAAAGGAAACAATTTTTTAAGACATTTTACACATTTATGTTTTTATAACTAACAGCTCAGAAAAATGTGTTGCACATTTACTTATTTATTTATTTAAACATACAATATATACATACATACATACATATGTACATTCAAACATATTTTTATGCCAATTCATAAATTGTAATTTAATTGCATTAATCCCAAGCGAAACAGAAAATAACAATACGAGTATGTAACAGCAAAAAGGTCTTAAAGATAAAATTACAAAATTCTCCCGCCACATGTCGGCTTGTCTGTCGAATTGAACATACTCGTGCAACATAAATAGTAATTGTGCATTCGCAGATATGAGTATGTACGTACATTCATACAAAAACTACAAATATTTAAAAAAAAAAAAATTACTGCACTAATAAAATGAAAGTTTGCTTCTAAAAATAGTATCAAAATAAAAATATATTTAACAAACAAAAAATAACAACAATATGTGCAACACTTTTTAAACACCTCATGGCAACATACTCGTATTAGATTGACTTTTGAGTGTTTGTAGTCGCGGCCCATGAGTACCACACCGAACCGAACCGAACCAAAATAAACCAACCTACTCCAGCTTTTGCTTTAAGTTTAGTTTTATTTTATTATTACGGGTATTTATAGCTCGAAATAAATCGGCACCCAGACAAACATTTTAAATGAAAATTAAATAAATACAACTAGAGTTTATTTACGATCACATTAAAATATATGTACATAAATGTCCTTAAACATTTTACAACTAACTATTGGGGCTCTTTAAGCCAAGATTTTAACAACAATGAAATTTGAGCTTAAGCCAAACATTTTGTTGGGTTACAAACTGCCAAGTAGTCGTACTATTACTTACGAGTACATACTTATGTATGTACATATTTACTAGTGCTCTAATGGCAACAATCTTGTTGAATAGTTGTAACCACAATTTTTAGTATTTAATTGCTTTAAAAATGCGGTTTACATTGAGATTTTTATATTTATTTATAAACCAATATGTGCATAAATACATATCTACATACATATGTATGTATGTATATAAATACATACGAGTACATATGTACGTAATACGTTTAAAATTACATATCCACATATTAGTACAGATACATACATTTGTATGGATTATAGACCTGCGTAAATTGTCTTGAAATTTAAATACGTCTTGTTTTTTAAATGTATTCTCATTGCTGCATTATACTTAACCAATAATAAATGCTGTTGCATTATAAGCAAAGCACGATAGATGCATTGGTGTATGTGTATGTGAGTGCTAACAAGCAATGTCGTCAAGACTTCTTGTTACGAACAAACAGTCAACAAAGTAGTGTTGATACGTGTATGCTTGTTATTTTCCATATTGTACGTTTGAGTGTGTGTGTGTGTAAGATGTAGATGGTAAGCTATTATGTCCCTCTAGTCAACCTAGAACCATATGTCTCCATGTCAACACTCTTTTTTCTAGCGACAATTGTACTAGTTGAAATGTCGACAACTTTCCTTTTATGCGCGAGTAGAGATACTTTAGAGACAGCAGTTCTAATGTATTTCTGGTGACATTGTCAATGAACGCGCCAATAGTTTGTTTTTCTTTTTTATTATGCTATGCAATAATGTTAAAAACTTACGCACATATGTATGTATGTATGTATATAAGTTTGTTGCCCAACCCTTATAAAATTGTAGACGAGGGTCACTAAATTGTACTAGTGAATCTTTAGTTCAAATGTCTTCATATGGTCGATTGCATTGGCTGCGGTACACCTATTCAGTTTTACTATTGACAATGTCACTAGTAAATCACTACAATTTTACTATTGACATCGAGCGAAGAAATATCGAAATTGTAGACTAGAGCCCCTAAAATTTACTAGTGAATCTTTGGTGCCAATGTCTCCATGTGGTCCCAAAAGAACTACTTAGTCACTATTGCTACAGTCTAGTGGTGGATTTTCAATGACAAGCTAATGTCAATAGATAATTACATTGGCTGGGGTACACCTGGTCAGTAGTACTACTGACAATGTCACTAGTAAATCACTACAATTTCACTATTCACATTTTTTGCAGGGGTGTTTAAGGGAAGTTTTTTAAGCAAGCGCACACAACTAATGTAAATGCATGTGAACGTTTGTTTGTGTGCAGAAAAATAGAAGAGCATACACACAACGTGTGTGTGTATGTACATGCATGACGCTTTTATACGCGCCCATGCGTAGAAAGAAACAAGCATCACAAATTTTTCAGTCACGAAGTATTTTCTTCTTTATTCCTATACCTGCAATAACTGAAACAAATTCTTGCAAACAGTGTTGCTTAGCGTTTGTTTTAGAAGACTTCGCTGTAGTAAAGCATTTGAAAAATCCCTCATGTCTTGAAAGTTCTTATAAATAGTCTTGTGCAGGACTTTAGTATGGATCTGTTTTAGTTTAAAAATCTACTTATGAAAATAAGTTAAGATTGTTTTTATTCTGGTGGCTAAATGCTCTACGATGATAGTAAGGTCACAAAGATATTTAAATAAAATTTTAAATTTTGTTAATATACCTATCGTATGTACATGTCCAGAATTTGGAATTAAAATTACATATTTATATGTATGTGCATATGTACGAAATATAAATTGAAATGTTACGCTAAATTCGACCATTTGTTTACGGATAAAATTTTGTTATACATAAGCTAGCTTCAATTGGATCTACGGATACGCTACATAAGCATAATTTAAAACAACCGTTTGAACCAAACACATGGCCAACAATGTATTTGTTTATTGGTAACATACCACAACACCATAGCCATAACCGTGACCATGGAATATCAGTTGAATATTCACCCTTATCGGGAATAAAAGGCGAGCATTTTGTTCCCATGAACAAAAAATCCCGGGATTTTCGGGACTATGCAAACCCCGTAGCACGGGATTTTTTAATTTTAAAGCCCGGGATTTTCGGGATTATCTGAATCCCGGTTTTTTTGCATAAATAATGTTTTTGACTGTCATCTTCTATATTAAAAATCATTAGAAACTCCCTTTTATAAAAAGTTAAAATAAAAAATTTGCTTCGTATAAATATTTTAGTAAATAATATTATATTGTATATATCGATGGCTTAATATAAGAAGGGAATCACCAGCATTCTGGCAAATTAAAATGAAAAATGCACAGTTTACTTGTATAGTGTGTGTCACAGCTTATGCCGGCCATACACTACACAAGCTCACTGTACAGTTTTCAAACTTGAGCAAATATCAAAATCATTTTTATATTTACTCAGTTCACTGCGTAAATAGCACAACCACCCCCATACACTACTCAAACGCACTGTACAGTGCCAAACTTGTGCAGTGAACTTGTGTAGTGTATGCCCGGCATAAGCTGTGACACACACTATACAAGTAAATTGTGCATTTTTTCATTTTAATTCGCCAGAATGCTGGTGATTGTTCGTATAATTCTAGGAAATATGTACAGAATATTTGTTCTGCGCTCATTTCTTGTTGTGAACTCTTGAAAAATCACGAAACAACTGAGCGTTTGCAACATACACTATCAAAATCATTTTGATATTTACCCATACACTACACAAACGCACTGTACAGTTCCAGACTTGTGCAGTGAACTTGTGTAGTGTATGGCCGGCATTAAGTCAAACAGTTTCATATATAACTAACGTGACCAGAAGCTTTTTACAAAAAGCGGGACACGATCGTTCAAAAAGCGGGATTTTGACGAAAATACGGCCAAAAAGCGGGATTTTTAAATAAACAACTATTTGAAAGCGGGATGTGTAATACACACATAAAAAGTTTCGTATGTACTTAGGAAACACAGTTTTTAACTCAAAAGAATCGATTTTAAATAAACAAAAGTTTTTATTAACAAAAATTTTTATTTAGTAACGTAAAATAAATAAAATTAAAGATTTTTTGACTTCATTTACAAAACAAAATACGATTTTTATACAAGACAATGTACAAAAACTTAAGGCGAATGATAGCAAGTGGCCTTGTTAGTCCATATTATCATCAACTGACTACACCAATGTGTCAAACTCTTTATAAAAAAATAAGCAAGAACTTTTTATTTTATTATTGACAGTTTGGTGAATGTCAGTTGTTATTCTCCTAATAAGCCCTCTTGGTAATAAATTCCTAAAGCAGCAGAATGTCTGCACATATAAAGCACTGTAACAAAAGGATCTTGGAGTGTGTACGTTTGTATTTTTATTTTTTTCATTTGAGGAGCTGCCAGATCCAAAAAAAAAATAAACAATAACTACACTAAAAAATATTTGGAATAAATTTTTATCAGTTACATATTAATAAAAATATATTAAGAGATAAGAAATTTCAAAACTCTAAAAAGCGGGATAAAGCGGGATAAAAATTCAAGGCGGGATCAACCTCAGAAAAGCGGGATAATCCCGCCTAAAGCGGGATGTCTGGTCAGGTTATATATAACTAATAGAAAATGTCATAAAACCCAACGTTATTGGAAACTGGGGCAAATTACGGCATTTGATACTGTACGAAATTTTAAAATGTTTCCATATAAGAACTATTGAAATATTTCCTGATTTCGTTCGATAACGAAACAAACACGTATCTGAATCAAAAGGTCTTTCATTAGTATTTAGTGGCTAAGCTTTTTTGGACAAATGTTTGCCAAGTGTGAACGTACCTTAAGGAAATTTCCGACTCTTAATTATCGATGCAACAAGTTCTAGCAAATATCTTATTTATGAATTTAATTCTAATTAACCATAAAATACAAATACGCAGTTTATCACCCCCATCGATGTGACGACATTAGTCACAATCGCACGTTATGATTACAAAATAGGCATTAAAGCTAAAACACAACCACACAACACACATGAGTTCGTACATATTTACATATTTTGTTAACTCTGTGCGACTGATGATAACATTAGTTAACGTATACATATCTTCTGCTTACACAACAGGCATTAGGAAATCTGTTAAGGAAATTATTTAATTCTAAATAAACAACAACAATAGCCGACGGAAGTATAAGACAATCCAATCAATTGAGTAATATAAGTATTTGATATCTTTCGCCAACTCTCTTGGAAATAAAATGGAAGAAATATAAACAATATAATAGTGTTTTCACAGTGAAAGTTAAAACATGGTTTTAACGTTAAAACCATAAACAGCTGATTTTGCACTCACACTGCAAGTTTGTTAAATTTAGGTTTTAAGTCACAGACTTTGTTCAAAATAAAATAAGTGTCCTGCAGAAATGCGTGTGTTAGTTGCTGTAATTTTTTCTGCTTTTTATAACACTTATTTGACAAACTGTACAACAACTGTTTTTGTTTGTATGAAAAAATCGGAAATATTCGGCCATGTCACAGAGTTCAATTCCGTTTGGAATCAGAATTGAATAAACCTCAAAATGTCAAGCCCTAGCCGGAGCATATCCCATCATACCACCGCCTCCCACAGTCTCTAGACACACCTGACAAATTTCCGTAATTTAGTTTTCTTTTTTGGACACCATCTCCTACATAAATGGGGTGGATTGAATTCCGATTCCGAACGGAATTAAACTCTGTGACATGGCTGATTATAACGCATTGGAAAATGGAAACTATTTTATATTTTGTAAATAAATATTTTAAAATTGTATTACTAGACAAAGTGAAGAAGTGCTTGGAAATTACATTATTGTATATAAAAAAATGCACAAATACATCACAAAATAAAACTTTTTTATCGGCGGATCGATGTCAATCTATTTTCACTTCCCAGAGGTCAATGAAAATATTTTCGTTGTTTTCCTTCCAAAAAACTCTTTTTTTTTGCCATAATTTTTTGATTGTTGGTGTTATTAAGTTATCTATTGTTATCTATTGTTATTAACTGACATAAACATTATGCCGGTCAGTTTAACTTGGCAGCACTGCATTTAGCACAGCGGAAACAAGGTTGCATTTCATAAAACAAACATAAAACCAATTCAAAAATGGTTTTAAGTTGGTTTTAAACAAAAACCGTTTGTATGGTAAAACCAGGTTTTAACAATTGTTTTTAAAACCAACTTTTATTAAAACCATGTCAGTGTGAGAAACCTTTAATATAAAGTCTTGCTTTCCGCAAGACGTTCAATCAAAGAAAACACATACATACATATCGTCACCTAAAATGCAAACGGACGTAACTACACAAAAATTCGAAATCGAGTTTTTGATTGATTATGGTTAATTTCATCAAACTACATGTTCACGCAAATATTTAGACTTTATTAAAGAAATTTAAATGGACGTAATTTCGAATGCATCTATTTTTTTATTGCGAAGAACGTAACTAACATAAAATCTTAAATATATAAAAAAAAAGGAAATAAATTGTTAAAAACATATAAGTATCCATGCTACAAGTAAATTTCGAAGAAAATTTTCAAGAATACTTTATTATTATTTACTTTGAAACGTTTTTTGTTTCTCCTGTAAAAAATATAAAAGTGTAGTTACGTCTGTTTGCATTTAAGGTGGCGATATATACATAAGTATTTAATTTATAATTTAGCTCAAGCAGCGCAAATATTTGAAGCAAAAAGTATCAAAGTATCTCTCTCTCTATCCTCTAAACAGGTTCAACTCAAGATTTTGCAATTTTCACCTTTTGCAAGAGAACGATATACAGTAGTCATATCTAACGACAATAAAAATCTTACATTTTCTGCACTCTTAAACAAAAAAAATTCAGTTGTATTCCTCTTTGCGAAAGAAAACTGTTTTTGCCTCTGCTGAGAATTTCTAAATTTTAAGTTTACCCCCTTTAGAGGAGCAAGTGCGATATGTAAATACAAACATTTAAATTAATTTGACTCATGACGAAAATTGTGCACACTGGATGGCAAATCAGTCAGTCAGTCGTGCTATATATTGACATCCAATGTGCAAGTTTTTGTTTGGACTTGAAAAGGCTGATGTCAAAGTAATTTAAATTAAATACATATTGTTACCTTAATATAAAAAGGCCTTAGCTCATTATTTTTTTTTTTTTAATAAGATTTTTTTCATTTTCCAATACATTAGATGATCTTCTTCTATCGAAATACACAAAAAACTCGAATTCAAAACAAAAAAATGAGTTAAGGCCTTTCTATATTAAGGTTACATATCGTTTAATTTTTATGTTATAATTTAGTCATCAAAAAAAAATATGACGTGCTAAAAATATTACCCAAATAAATTTAAATTTCGATGTTTTATTAATTTTTATTATTTTGCTGTTTTAAAATTTATGTTACAAACACAACTGAAACGAATGGCGGCGAAATGCGTGCAGCACAATGAATTCGTTCGCAAAAATTTTTGTTGCATATAAATTTTGTCGATTGAAGTAATTTGAATTTGTTATTTAAATTATTTGGGATATTTATTTATGTTGATTTTTAATTTAAATGCTATAAATAAACGATGACACTCTTAAAATAAATTAAAATCATAAAAACGCTATAGACGTAAAAAATAGTTAATATCATTTTTGTGAAATAAAAATATGTATAAAACATATAAAAAAAACATTGATGGCAATTAAAATTTTAATGAAACACTGGAAACACTTTGAAAAAAAAGGCAAGAGAATCATTTATTAGACGAATCAATAAATTCCAAATTTTAACTTGTTTGAAATATACATAAAATAAATAAGAACCCATTATTCATTGCTAGGAGTGAGACGGAAAAGTTCTGTTTAATAAGTGTGCCGCTGTTTTTTACAACTTGAAATGTTCATACTAATTTTAGCTGGATCCCACTGGACTGCACTCGAATATTTTTTTTTTAAATTTTTTAACAAAGAAAACAAGAGTATTTGAATAGTAAGTGTTTTCCGAATATTACTGGATAGAGTTTGCCAATACCAGCAAGAAAAATTATACAGTATTTCAACAATGTCTTGGTAATATGTAAAAATACACAGTGTGTCAACAAAATCAGTTGCAAGAAAATATGTTGATAATTTTTCTTCGACCTTAGAAATATTCACATATTGCAAGAAAATAAAAAACTACTCGTACTATAGTAGTATCTAGTTGTAGTTGTAAGAAGTACATACATATGTAATTGCGCTGATTTACATGGGCATAATTATGCTCGCATAATATGGCAGTTTGTGGGAAAATTCGGTGAAGAGAATGGTTTTGTGTTTGGCATAATTTTTCAAGCAGCTACAACCCCGCATTAGCAGCACAAAAACCAATACATAAACATAAACAAAAAAAAAACAAGAAATGTTAAATGTCCCTGCAAATAACGCGACTAGTCCATACATGCATGTATGGACTACTCCATAAAAGACCAGGACTATGACAAAACTAGTCCAATTGTATAAATTGATAAAACATGGTCGATTTAACATTGAGATGTCCTAGGGATGGACCACATGGTTCAACTTTGCATTACATAGGACCACTCCCAAAACTGCCCCATATGGAATAGTTATAGACTACTCGCATACAATTTGTAAGTGCCAAAGAAGAAAGATCATAATCGTTTAAACACGAATACATATCGTACAACATTGAATGCATGTGTGAAAACGACATGATCCATGGCTACATTACATGGGACCATGATGTAACTAATCTGTTTCATCTAGATTGGACCACGTAATCCAATATTATTTGCAGTTGTATACGAAAAACACTAACACACACACAAAGCTGTGTATACGTATAAATTTTATACCAGATGAATTAGTCCGTGTAATTTGGAAAAGAACAAAAATTTTGCGGTTTAAAAATTATTCTCGTGTAAACTACCTCATTGAAAATAAATGTAAAGCAAGCCACAGACCTTGCGACCGTTGGTACAACATGAGCAGGTTGTATATGAGATTGTAAAGTGTGCGGGGTCGTCGGATGAAGTTGTGTCTCGGTTGTACGAAAGATTAAAAAGATTTGATTTTTTTGCAAGTTGTATATACAGGTTGTAAAATTTAGAAGTTGGTTGTACAACTTCATTTCATTTTGTTCGTATTTTTGTTGCGGTCATATAAAAAACGTTGCGCACGAATTCAAACTTGCTTTTGTGAATGCATCGGAACCTTTGATAAAGGTAATTAAATACTTCGTCTAACATTCACGTGTAATTTTTGTTCTCACTTTCTTTTAATAATTTTCAAAATTTTGTTGTTAGCATACATTTCTTTTTATATAAACCACTCCTTTAATAAAATTCTTTTTTTCTGTCCTTTTTAACATTCTTCTTGTTATTTTTTCACCAAAAAATATTCCACTACAATACGCGACATGGTACAGGATGTCATGTTTACTCAAAAAAAATTAAGAAATGAAGTTGTACGCTAATGTTGTACACGTTGTTGTATAGTTTGTGCGCAATACACACAACTTGGTAATCCAACGTGTTGTACCAATGGTCGCAAGGTGTGTGGCTTGCATAAAAACAACAACAGCTACACATTGCTTTCACCAGAATATAGTGTTGCCATACCGTATTTTTGGCCAGGTGCTGGCAAGTTAAGTTTTTTTTTGGGAATTGTTAGATTAAAGTTTAATATTTACATCACTGCACTTCTTTTCAGAATTAATATTTACTTATTCAGTAGAATATTATGTAATTGTTTCTTAATAATTCTACCAAAAAAAACCCCCTGACTTAAATGCAAAGATCTGATAGAACATTTTCGAAAAAAAATTTCGAAGTAGCTTTCGATAACGAACTGATTCATTCGCGTTTTTCAGTTTGAAATTATTTCATTCGCTATCGAAAAATGTAATAATATGGTTCAATATCGAATGCCATTATCTCAAACTGAAAAAACGTGATCGAATCAGCTCGCTATCGAAAGCGACGATTAGATCCCAGTACATCATTTTCAAATTTGATGCTCATGGTTACAAAGTTTCGCAACTTTGTATCTGTACAGAATGTAAATGCAGCATCCGAAAAGTATACAAACTTTGTATTGATACGTTTTGGAAGTCAGCCGAACATTCGCCTGTTTTTTTTATTATTGAAATTAGGCTAAAGTTCATATCTTGATGTATCCAAATTTCATGTGATTATTTTTAAGGAACAACCACAGACAATTGTAATTGAATCGTTAATTTCAGAAACCCGTCAACTGACATATTTAAAAACTCGCATATGACATGTCTCTAAAATAAGCGATTCATTTATTCTGACAAACAGCAGCTGAACGGCACAAGCGTACTGTTTTTGCTACACCTTCACCACCAGCGTTTTTATGTTTGGTCAACTGTATGTAACTGTGGTAAATTAGTGATGGTAAATTTGAGTTTTCATTACAAAAAATCTGTGAACAAATTGTAATACGATGAATCAAAATAATTCACATATTATATTTTCGTTGAAAAGTATGTATATAAGGCAGACTGAAGTTTGTATCAAATGATACCACACACAGTGGACAAAACATCAGCATGATGATGATTAGGGGCCTTCGAAAATAGCATGTTGTTCCGTTCTGCTAGTGTTTGTCAGAATAATTACAATTGCCATGTAATTTGGCTTCCTAAAAAAATTAAAGATAAATAAAAATATGTAAGTTCGAACAAAATTAAAAAGGCCTGGATTTGGGTAATTAAGCCCGTCAATAAACATTATAAGAAATCCTTGTTTTTTACAAATAGCACAGCTTTGCACTTTTACATTTATTAGATTTAACCACTTTTTATTGATGGATTGTTGAACATGCTTTTATGCTTTCTTATGTGATCACTCGAATTATGCCACCGTGAAAACACCGTGAAATAGTCTTATTTTTATTAAAATATAATTATTTTTTAAAACATTGGTTTAGTAAAATGGAATTTGAAAGCGCTCACTTTGGTCAATACGGCATTCACTTTGAGATTTTTTAGCACTCACAGTTAATGCTTCCTCTTTCATAAATATTTGAACATTTTATAAAGTTTTTTTTAATACATATTTACATATTTGACAGCACATAAACTGTTTTATGCAAACCTTCTAAAATATTTCGCGCCTTTTGGGAAACTTTAGGATTTACTGCAAATTTTTTACGATATAAATAAAAAGTAAGAAAAATAAAATAACTTACCATTTTTTTTTTCTTTGCTAAAAGTTTCAACTATATTAAGCACTAACGTGGATTTTTGGCTGACTTCTTACTTAGCACAGCTAAAGTTGATAACGTAATGATAACTCTTGCAGATTTGTTGAAATATTTATACTTCCACCACAAGCTGAAAAAAATATAAAAGAAACAATATCAGAGCTGTGCAATGTTTAGCCTTGTAATAGTAACAACAATATGTATTTAGTAATAATTTATATATTTAGTTAAAGTTATAAATATATTAAATCAATAGTCAAGAAAATGTGCAAAGAAAATTACGATTCGGGCTCACATTATGAACTATTCTTAATATTCAGAAGACTTTTCATCGAAAATCATCATGAGCGACGAGGCCTATTTCCATCAATGTGGATACGTGAATAAGCAGAATTATACGCTCCTGATGCACCGAAAATCAACGTATAACAAACACCTAAAATTTTACAACTTTTACGCCATTCTGTGCGTTGCCATTTTTATTTACCCAGATATGTCACATGATCGTCAACTGCAGTCGTTATATACCGAAAAGCTCAAAGCTGTAATCTAGATTGATCTGTTAGTCATAAGGAACTCCAGCACATTTTAAGCCAGAACAAATATATGTACGTTATTTTATAAATTAGCAATTAAAATTAATTTCATTTGTATATAACAGTATACGAAAAATACTTGAGTTCTAAACAAAGGCACTCGTAATTAAAAAATAATTCACCAATTATTTCCCACCATTCAGCTCAATATATTTCCCAACTCTGTATTTCAGTTTGTAAGTTTGGAAAATTAGCAATAAAACAGCCAGCGATACAATATGATTATGAAAACACTTCAAACCAATTGATAAATACTATTCTAATAAGTATCAAAAGAGTAAATAATATCCATGTTCTCTTGTAAAATTATACAAATATCACATTATGTAGTGTTTGCAGCACATGGATTATTAATGTCATTATTTGAAGAAGAAATGTTACTCGTCAATGGCTCTGGTGGTGATGTTGATGATAATTGTGATAATAATACATTCCTAAAAGTATGCAATGCTTGTGATGATAACATCGCACATCCACACCCACACACACACACACACTATACAATACGTGCAAACATTTACAAATTATTATTACGCGCATTTCTTAAGAACCGTAATTCTTCAAATTGATTATGCGGCGAATGATTAGAGAGTAAGAATTTTACACAACTGTTGTGTTGTTGTTGTTGTTGTTATCTTTTTTAAACGCTTTTGTCCATATGCACAGATAAAAGAAGGAATTGTTATGGTATTATTGGGCACTATACATATTATTGTACATGTCAGTCAACTTGGTGCTGTTTTATGTCTTAATTTTAGATTAAGTATACGTCGAACAACTTGTTTATTAGGGTGGGTGTGCTAATAATGTATGAGAAAAATTTTTAATTTATTTTCTCATATACATACATACATATGTATGTACATGCATAAATATAAAAATATACATACCGTTGGTCTCAAGTAGAAAAGCCCTAACTCAAATGATTGTAGGTATGTACAGGAAAAGTTAAGAATATAATATAAACTGCAATATGTATTCAATATGATATTTTTTTTTTTGTACAACAACTGTTTGTAAAAGATTTATTTTTTATTTTTCATAAAAAATTTTTCTTAAAAAGCCTTTATAAAGCCTTAATACTTTTTATAAATAAGGCTGTTATTATATTACCTAATTTTAGATATAAAATATACATATTATCTCGTGAGCATAAGTTTATGTGATCGTCCTTAATTTTTAATCATATTCACGTGAGCAATTGTAATATGTATATGCATAGTGAGCGTATGTGATCGTAAGTGAAGTTATTCACGCTTCCATCTCTAGATAAAAATAACTGCTAGACAACTGTTACACATTGTTATCTAAATATAGAAACGGCCTAACTCATGAGTTTTTTTACTCGAAATTTTTGGCACATTTCGCTGATGAGCCTCTCATCTTTCAAAATATGGAAAAAGCAAGACATGAAAATATTAATCAGTTAGGCCATTTGTATATCAAGATAACGATATCGTGAATTGTAAGGCCTTTACAATTAATTCATTTGCTTATTTCGCTAATTCTTTAAGTACTTTCACACTTTTTTGTGTCATTTACGTTATTTTTAGGGTCACAAAAATAGTTCAATATCGTTTACGTTAAAATTGAATGGCTTTTATTTCTGTAACTATTATAATTTTTTATTAAATATTCAAAGGCTGTAACACAATTCTGCATCAAAAAATCAATTTCGTAAATAATGTCGATTACGTTATTTTCCTAGTTAACGTAAAAAATCTATTTTCTGTAGATTTTTAGGTAGCAAACGTTGCCAATACATTTTCAATAAGCATCAACATGTTTATGAAATGATACGGAGTTTGTCAGCTGATACGCAACAGCACGATACGATTTGGCTAACGAAGTCATTAGGCTCGACATACATATGTATACAAAAGCGGACAAAATTATTCACACATAACCTCATAATAATTATATGAATATTAAATGTTACTTAAACTTATTCAATTTACTTAGATTACAAAAAAACACACTAAATCCCGTTTTAGGCGTTTTTACGCAGTTTTAAAGTTACGCGGTTTTAAAATTTACTTTTTGTTATTAAAAAAAACCCCGTATTATTTATAGTTTACCTAATTTTTCTAATGCGCATACCACACGATTGGGAAATTCCTAATTACAGTGTGTTACCGCGTTTATACGCTAATCTTATTGGCAAATAAAACTATTTGTAAATACTGAACTCACCGTTTATACGTAGATAGCATACATACATTACTATCTGTGAGTTATATTGCCACACAAAAAATAATTGGCATCATTTTACACCTTATAACGCACTATGTATTTGCAAAGTGCGTTATTTGCAAATAGTTTTCGTGAGTTATTAACTTACAATAAAAAAGTTATATGGCAACGCTTTCCAGTTTTCTTTGCAAATAAGAAGTGCGTATAAACGGGATATGTGTTACATTAATTTCTAAATATGTACATATGTATCCATTATCATTTTTGGATGTTTAAATATGTAACGGTTTCGTAAATAACTATGTATGTAACATTTTTGAATGTAAGCCCTAATTTACACTAAGCAAGTCTTATTGCTAAGCTGATTAGTTTTTTAGGACAGAGGGACGAGGGGAAAAGAAACCTTTATGTTCCCCTCGTCTCTCTCTCTCCTACAAACTAATCAGCTTAGCAATAAGACTTGCTTAGTGTAAATTAGGACTAAGTAGAATTTTTTATGCATATCTACCGCATAAAAAGCGAGCTGAATGTATGTACTAAAATGTATTACATTTTCAGTTGGTGTAATAAATTTGTTTTCTTTAAAATAAGGATGTTTCTATTGGAACGGCTTTGGTGTCAATCTTGAAAAAAGTAAATGGAACTAAGAAAGCGATGGAAAACGAAAAAACTTTTAATGCTTTCAAGGAATAAAACATGCCGATGCAATACAAAACAGAAAATTATTTTACATAGATAATAAAAATGCATATAGAAATTTTTAAAAAACTTTGTAATGGCTTACTTACTAGATCCATTTCAGACACAATTATTATTAATATGATATACACAGCCTGCAGAAAATTTGGTGACAATTGAACCAAGCGTACTCGTCGTAGGATGCGAGAAAATGGTAGTGTTAAAAAAAGTACGGCGTAGTGTATGGTGAAAAGAAGATATGTATATCGTGTAAATGGTTACATATTCACCATTTTCGTGATGTATCTAATATGTACATATATTGAAAAATGCCAAAATATCGATTTAAAAAAAAAAAGAAAAAAATAATGAGTTAGGCGGTTTCTATATTAGGGTAACTATGTTGTTTAATATTTTCTATACGCTGCATTACGGTAATGCTAATTCAAATTTATCAGAAAATGTCCAACCAAATTCTTGAAAAAAAAATTGGAATTACATATATAAAATCTACCATAAAGTAATTAAGAATTACTTACTAAACATCTTAAAAGCTAAAAAGCTTCAACAGATTCGTTCTAGTTATTGGGACTCGTTCTAGTATTGTAGCTGAGTCCAGGACCTATCAAATAAAATAAATACATGTTTTTTTTTTATTTGGATTTTCTCTACATTGGAAGCTGAAAGCGGGACATGATCTATCAAAAACTGGGATTTAAAAATAAATATCTTTTAGAAAGCGGGATGTGTAATATGCACATATACAGTGTCGTATGGACTTAAGATACACAGTTTTCACAGTTTCTAACATTAGAAAATGTTAATACAAGGTAGGGCAAATTTAAAGTTTTTTGAAGAACTCCTGAAACTCGAACTTCAAGAAATTCTGAGTATGCACGTTTTTAGAGGGCTACTTGGACATTAAACTATGACCAATATTATCCGACAGCATTGACTTCCAAAAGTGCGTATAATTCAGTAAATGTCAAGTTAAAAACTTGGCAATTCGAGTATCTACTTCAAATTCATGCTTTTCAGAAATAGATTCATGGGCAATAATAATGGAGGAGCATTACTTTTTTCCGTCTGGGTTACCTCATTTACTGGAAAAGTCCTTTAGAAATGCATTGTAGCTTAACAGAGCTATGTTAAGACACTAATAAAGCTCCGTTAAAGCACAAGGTTCATGTCAAGGATTATAAATCTATACAAGCACAAACTTGAAATTACGCCGATTCCGACAGAAAATAACGCAGTGATAATTTTAAAACTCTTCATGACATGTTAATAATGAGAATTGTATTCTACAAATTAGCTGAACTACGAAGCACACAGGGATTTGGATAGTTAAGCAATAACTGCACATAAAAAAATATTTGGATTGAATTTGTATCAGTTACATTTTAATAAAAATCTAATAAGAGATTGAAAATTTCAATAGCGGGATGTGTGGTTAGGTTACCCGTAACTGAATTCCGTAGCACCATAAAGATTTCAAAAGTATATTAAAAGTTTACAATCTAGACTGAGGATTGAATTTCTACTAGTTAATCACCCAATGTATCTGAGTTAATTTAAGCTTCATTTGTGTTCGCTAGATTCAATGTGGTGTTTCCATGTAAACCGTCGATCTAGGTGCAGGGTGACCGATGACATTTTTCAAAAAGTGGCACCAAAAGGGGATTTATCAAAAAAAAGGGGCAAAATTAAAAAAAAACGAGAAAACTACAATAAAATTTTTATTTTTAACGTATTTTTATATAATTCACTCTAAAAAAAGGAGAAAAAGGCAGTCAAAAAAGTGGCAGGGCAGTTGAAAAAGTGGCAATTTGCCACTTTAGTCGGTCAAACGGTCACGCTGTCTAGGTGTATGTTGAGGAACAGGTATCTCTTTCTTCATAGGGTAAATGTTACCTGAACAGATTTTTGTTCGTTTACTTTTATTCTCCATTAGTTCATCCATACTTCAATAGGGCACTATTACGAATATTATACATATATTATATGTACTACGAATATATTTTTTTGTTTAGTATGTCTATATAAGAAAGACTCCGCGAGGGCATGTATTATGTATTACGAATATTTTTTTTTTTGGTTTAGTATATACATATGTATATAAGAAAGACTTGGCTGGGAAAGACAATGAATCGATATAAATGGACCGTCAAGTTACTCTGGAACAAGTCCCGTAACTATACTTAGATATTAACTTATTAGCTTAACAGGTGTTTGTACTTTTGAAATATGAGTGCCTCTGTGGTCAAGTGGTTAATGTGCAAGCCTGTCATGTACGAGGTTGTCAGTTCGAATCCCAAAATATATATTTTTCATTGTTACAGTTAAGTGTCGGAATGACATTTTTAAATAATTATATTATTCTACACCGAATAGGTCACTGTGGGATAGTTCAGTGACAAGTCAAAAGGCGTATACAAAGTATCAATTAACCCCATCCTAGGCCATCCCCATGTAAAAGTGACTGGTCCGCTTCATAGGAAATGTTAGAACTCGGACTGGTTCCTATCCACTTAAAGACCGATCACGTGACTAGTCTTGTGTCAGTTCCATTTCCTGCAGGTTATGTATGTAGCACACTTTTCTGTAAAGTAAGGAACACTCGACTTTGTCTTTCAAAAAAGGCGGAGGTTATCAATTCGTCTGTATTTCTTTATGTTTGTTACTTCATATCTCCGTAACTTTTAGATTTTAAAAATTATTTTTTGTCTGAGAGGGTATAGCTTACATTTGGTCTCATTTTCCAAGAAAAAAGTGGACGGGAACCCGCCTACTAATTTTTTTATTTTCTATTTTATGATCTTTCACTTATCCGATATCTGCGAAATCTCGAAGTTACAAAAAACCGGCGGAGCCACATCCATAAGAAACTCCATATTATAATTCACGTGCTTGTCCTTAACCGATTTCTACGAAACTTGCCTGAACACTGAAGAAAGCTCAATCGTGCATTTAAAAAAGTGGGGTAGGTCCACGCCCATAAAAGGTGAGTATTAAATAACATATACTTCTACGATTCCCACTAAGCTTGGCAAACAGTTTGTACTCTTAGAACGACATAATTTTGTGGTTAAATAAATGGGCGGAGCCATACCCAAAAAAGCCTAATATTATTTTTCACGTGCTTCTACTTGACCGATTTACATATGTATACGAACCTTGGCACACGCTTTGAGCTTTGAAAGTTACGCGATGTTGAATTTAAAAAAGTGAGCGAACAATAATAATTGCAAAATTGGGCGTAACCAAGCCCCTAAAAAATAGTTTAGATTCAGTTAAATAAGACATTTTTATCTATATGGTATTCAAATTCATCATATTATATCATCATTTAATTAAAAAATAAACGAATGGGTGCTTGCTACTTTTTAGTGTTCCATACACCAAAGGTGAAAAGGAACTCTATTATTTTCGCTACGCTGTCCGTGTTTCTGTCTGTCTGTCTGTCTGTCAGAGGCTATTTTCTCGCGAACCGTAAGTTGTACAGAATATGTAGAATTTCGGCTGCTACAGCAATAAATATATGGCAGTTAAAATATAAAGAGTGTTCCAAAACAAGCAACGAAAAATGTTAAAACGCCATGTTATATACATATATCGTCCCATAACTGCCAAAACAGCTTAAGCGACAGCATTTTGGAACTTAATTTTTTGACCAAAATGGATTATTTGAGATTGTAAACAATCGATTTTAGTCAAAAAAAAAAAACGATGTCCAAAAAATGTCCGCTTAAGCTATTTTAGCGGTTATGCCAAAAAAAGAAAAAATCACGAAAATTAAAAAAGACGCAAAAACAAAAAAAATTGCCAAGAACCGAAAAAGTCCCAAAAATTAAAAAAGAGCCAAAAATAAGAAAAATTGTCAAAACTATAAAAATCGTTGAAAACTGAAAAAAATGTTACCGGATACTTACATTTTTTTAACTTTAAGGGGTTAAAAACTTAATTTTGCTACATTTTTTGTACCCCATTTATCTCCTAAAGTACTGCATGTAGAGAAGAAATTGATTAGTTGGTGTCCTTTTCTTAAAAAATGGCGAGTGCATTTTGGACTTTCGTCGAAATTCAGACAATAATAATGGCTAAAAATGGTACGTATTTTTGAGACTTTTCGTATGCAAAAGATACATAGATTTACTAAGAAAAGATTGTATTTTGGAAATTTCAATGCCAAGGGAATATAAAAAGTGTAAAACGGGTAAATTCGGTAACTCCGAAAAAAAAACTGAGCATACAGAAAAATTTAGAGAATTCAGCTAAATGAAAAAATCTCAAAAACAAGAGACAATCGTCAAAACTAAAAACGGTGAAATGACAATTTCTCCAAAGCGGAAAAATCGCAGGTGACTACAACAGCAAAATGGAGTCTATCAAGTAAAAGAACTTGATTTTTGTACTTTATAAAAAATAGTGTAAAAATTAACTGAGATAGCCATAAGAACAAAATGGCGGGCAAATATTTATACTTTTGTACCAAAAAAAATAAAAAATACTTACCTACGTAGGTTTAAGGAACTCACAGGACATAATAACATACAACAACATACATAACATAAACTCCATTAATATGAGTTAGTACATTAAAATATGTGGAACAACATATGACGGTCAAATAAATGGCTGATGAAAATTAATATTTTCAGACCAAAAACACACATCAAAAAAGGTCTTAAATAAAAGCGCTAAAAAGTAGACTTAAGGAATTAATACGAATTAAAGAACTGAAGATACAATAATCAAATTGATAAAAAAAAACAAGATACAACTATAGAAACAGCAGAGCCTCGTTTCTGTAATGCCGGCCATACACTACACAAGTTCAGTGCTCAAGTCTGGCACTGCGTAAATTAAGCTTGTGACAAACACTATACAAGGAAACTGTGCATTTTTTTATTTTAATTCGCCATAATGCTGGTGATTTTTTGTATAATTCTAGGAACTCTGTCCAGAATATTTGTTCCCTGCTCATTTCTTGTTGTGAACTCTTAAATAATCACTACACAACTGAGCGTTTGCAACATACACTACACAAGTTCAATGTACAGCTATCAAACTTGAGCAAATATCAAAATCATTTTGATATTTCAGTTCACTTCGTAAATAGCACAAACACCCCCATACACTACACAAACGCACTGTACAGTGCCAGACTTGTGCAGTGAACTTGTGTAGTGTATGCCCGGCATAAGGAATGTGAAATCTTTTCGAGTCGAAAAAATTTTTAGTAAGAAAAAACCGTTTGTTGAATTTTTTTGTAAGTTTGTTTAACTTTTTATATGAATAATCCTATGTAAGATAGGACAACCAATATAGTTATTTAATTTTTCTCGATGCGAGAACTTCGCACAAGTTACAGAAACGAGGCACTGGTTTTTCTAGCACTTTTACAACGTACATATTTCCTTTACTAATTCAATTGAAGTAGGGTTCATTTAAATATTAAGAGTCCGATAGATTGAATATATTTTGATTTGTTTGAGGTAAATCAAATTGATTACACTATTTTTTTGCATGTTTCGTTGGATTTGCACAATTAAATATTATATTTAATAAATAATATGCAACTAATGTTTAGTTTCGTGATGTTTTCCAGGTTTAACAATGACAGGGTTTAGGATGCACAGGCTGCGGAGGAGGATGCACAGGTCTTGGCGGAGGATGTACAGGTCTTGGCGGAGGATGCACAGGTCTTGGCGGAGGATGCACAGGTCTTGGTGGAGGATGTACGGGTCTTGGTGGAGGAGGATGTACGGGCTGTACTTTAACTGGTTGCACTATAATTTGTGTTGGAGGTCTCTGAACGGGCTGTATAATTGGCTGAATTATAATCTGTTTTGGAGGTTGCTGTACAGGTTGAACTTGTACCGGTTGGTAAACGACTTGGGGTGCAGGTTGAGGATGGACGTATGTAGGTTGTTCCACATAAACTGGCTGTACGGCATAACCGCCACCACCACCGACACCACGACCACCCTTCTTTTTTTTAAAACTTGGTGCAGACCAAGCGCATGCGATAAGTAAGATGAAAACTGTGAAAACTTTTAAATAATCCATATTCTTAGATTCTGTTGATGTGAAAGCTTCTAAATACCGAGTAAAACTAAATTTCTTAAACTAACTGAAATTGCTTTTATATTTTAAATATTAATATTCTACCAAATTACTTAATTGGTATTCGATAATTGTAAAATTCCTATATTTTTTTTGTATTATTAGTTTTTTATATACATAAGTATGTACATACTAAGTACATACATACATACATATCGATGATCTCAAGTAGAAAGGCCCTAACTCGTATTTTTTTACAAAATTTAGTTTTTCAGTCCAATACATTTCACAAAAATACACATCGTTACAAAAATGCATTGCAATAGTGTAAAAAATAACGCTTTTGCAAGCAGTTGTACAAAGCAGCTGATGCAAGCAGTTGTACTGTTTCTATTTATGTTTTTACCTTCTCCTGTAAAGTTACAATTATTTGAGTTAGGGCCTTTCTACTTGTGACGAACGTTATACACAGATGTAGAAATAGTTTTATATAAAATCAAAGTCTTGAAGATTAAATCTTTAATAAGCCATCTTTTAATAATGATGAAAACGTCAATGAATATTTTATTCATGTTCCTTCTGGGGTAAATCCCAACTTCTAACGAAATTTCAACATGTCTGGAAGTATTTTTCCAGACTGTTTTTATTTTTTTCTTCAAAGAACTCTACAAATGAATAAAGGTAATTTTTTTAATTTTTTACAGTGATTGTCGCTTGCACATCATGAAAAGATGTTTAAAAACTTCTGTTTTAGTATTTATATTTATCTTAAAACATATTATTAAATAATTTTTCCATTATAAATAAATGTGCTTAGAATATTCAATTAAATTGTGTCTAATCTGTTCTAAAGTGATTTCATTCATTTTCTCTGCTATTTAACACTATGATGACATAATTCTTCTGGCTCGAACCCAGGTCCTTCTGTTTTGCATGTTGACTACAATACAGAAGGTCCACGCAATTTTCTGATGAGCATTAGCCTCCTTTGTATCAGTTGTTGTGGGAAAAGTTCTAGTTATGCAGACATAAGGCACTGGTCACTAAAACTACACCGGTTTCAGCGGATGCTAATCCTAATTTAACATCAGAGCGCCCTCCTTCGTTGCTATTGTGTAAGCGAACAAAAATAACCAATAAAATGGCTACCAAACACAGCTTCAAAATTTAATACGCCTCATTTGACACCAGAGGCGCTGCAACACTACATTATTAAAAAAAAGCGTGCAAAAAAGCAGAGTTGTAAAATAATGAAGCTTTCCTCTGTCTCTTCCTTCACCACCTGTCTTCTCTATCCCTTCCCTATCACCCTCTCTCACTATCTTCTCTTCAACTCACAGGTAGCACAAAGGGATCATCGTATTGGACCCAAGTGAGCTGGACTCTAAATTTCACCCTTCCTTACCAGCAGCCTGCTAACCTAAGCATACCTGGGTGTCAACTCTGTAATTCCAAGCTAAAGAAAATGCTTTCGAATGTGTGTGAATTTGTTATCAACATACAAATCCGAAAGAATTTTCTTTCGTTTCGAATTAGAGTAGACAGACTGCCTGGATTTTGTACAAATGAATTTATTCTTGTCATATCACATGCCGACGATTTTTTTTCGTGCATTTGGAACTAGAAAAACTTGAGCATATTTTAAATTTTTATTTTAATTAAAAGTTAATTTTAAAACAAAAACACCAAAAATATTACTGTATTATTCCAAGATCTTTATTGAAAATATATTTCTTAAATTTTAGTACAACACTCAGATCACTGGAACGCCCATCTTTTAACAGTGCCATAGTTTCATCTTTGAGAGGATGAGGAAAGGTTATTTTTACTTTTGAGGTTTGACCAAATGTACTTTCAATCAGTCCAATTTCACCCGTGGATAATTCAATTCTTTTTCCTAGGTACAACTGACGATTCGACTCCTTCTTGAACAGGTTTTGTACAATAAGTTCTTGTGAATTAACTAAACGCTGAACAGTGCCCTGTTTCTGTTTCTTTTTATATATTTTCCAAAATAGCAGTTGCTCCTTTGCGTAATTAACCGAAGTGGTATGCCATTGTATTGTGCCCCAGAAAGCCAAACGACAGGAATTTGTATTTAATTCTAAATCCAGTTTGGAGGCAATTAATATAGAATCCGTAGCGGTAAGAATTGGTTTTTCAAATTCCAGCAGAGCCCGAACCACACAATTATTATCTTGTTTCATTTGCATCTCTAATTCTTCAATATATTCATACGCCTGAAGAGGATCAAAACTTTTGTTCGTATTATTATCTTTAAATAAAATTAAATTGGCCATAACAGTCTCATGTCCAACACTAACGTGAAGTTTTGTTTTCGATTTTATAGCAAATTTATAATATTGTATTGGCTTCAATTGTATAACAGCGGCATATATAGGTTTCAAGTATCCTATTTGGCATATAATACCGCGTTCCATTAGTTTAGCATTAAACTGAGTTACACACACTCCAACGCGATCACCCATATTGGCCTTTTGTACAGGTTGTCGAAACATTTGTATTGATTTTATTTTACGCGTTTCCTTTATTAATGGCAGTTCAATGTTGTCATTAACATTTACACAACCTTGTATTATTGTACCAGTACAAATTGTACCTATTTTTAAATACATAAAGTTATTTTAATCATTTTAGATGATAACTTTTAGGGCAAAGATGGCGATGCGATAAAGATTATGATTTAGAACATATGTAGACATGTATGTACGTATTGTTTTATTATCTATGTATATATGTTGTTATGATTCACATGTGTTGTTTCTAGTTCAATTAGTTTTATGTAAAAATGTACAATTAAAAAATTTAAAAAGCAAGCAACCAAACAAATGACCGCAACACCGAGATGTTACTGAAGCACTATTTGGTATGTTGAAAAATTCTTAGCAAAGCACAAATATACAAATAAACATTTTCTTAAAGCATTTATGTAGTATATTTCTCATAATTTTAATTGAAAGTTTCATAGTTTCAATTAAATAATTTGCGCTGTCAACCTCATATGTACTCTTATATAAAAACTATTTTTTGCGAAACAGTGCTGAAATTTTTACAGCGGGTAGATATGACCACTATATATCGCTTTCTTGTAAAAAGTAAAAATTGCAAAATATTGAGCGGTAAAAGTTCGATATGTATACATATATATATATACATACATATATATGTATGTATGTATGTATGTATATTGTTTCACATGAAATTGAGATGAAGTTTTTGAAAAATTAAAAATTACCTACCTTGACCTTTAATGGAAAAACAATGATCCACATACATTAGCAAAGGTTTTTCCACTTCACGTTGTGGCATAAAGGCATTTGCTTTAATGCCTTCCAATAACTCTGGAATACCTTCACCACTTAACGCAGATACCGCATAAAAAGGGAATTTTTCACCAAAAATTGTATTTGACAAGGTCTTGCGTAGTTTATTTTCCAATTTCTTGACCAGCACTGCCTTCTGTTCGGCTAACAGTAAATCCACTTTGTTAACAACAACTATAAGCTTGCGTTGAAGTACTTCTCCTATAACTATGCATTCAGCTGTTTGCGTTTGGATGCCTTTTTGAGCATCAATAACCAAGACCATTAGATCTACAATTTGAGCACCTAAATGATAAAGAAAATTTATTAAACCATCAGAAAGAATTAATTATTGAATATTAAAAACAAGTATACCTCCTATAATTGTACGTATTAAGCTGGCGTGTCCTGGACAATCCACAAAAGTAAACTGTAGTTTTTGTATGAATGGAAAAGATAGTTTCATGTGATCTGGGGGTTCTACCTGCAAAGCACTGAAGCCCAGGTCCAGAGTTATGCCTCTTTCTTTTGATTGCGGATCTTTGTCAAAAGCAGCCGTACTTGAAATGGAACTGAGAACTTTGGCTAGAGATGTTTTTCCCGAATCCACATGACCCAAAAGACCGATATTAAAATTTATTATCATTTTTTGAAATACTGATCCAACAAGCTACAATCTTCGGCTGTGCACGGTTTTAAAATAAATTCCAGCTGATCACGATTTACCGCTAAAATTCAGCTTGCCACCACTTTAGATATTTTATTTCAAGCTAGTATATCCATATCATTATATTCTAACAATACAAAATAGGAAACTATATTTTTCCTTCTATTAATTTAATTACACAGAGGATACCTTAATTATAAGGATGCGTTTTATATTTTTATAAATTTCGTTTAAAGGAATGGCGTTGCTGCGCAGAAAACGAGGCCGACCTACTGTAACTGACGCCGTACTAAACAGTTACGAACAAAACATTTTCAGCAGACATCCACAAAAAAAGGTATTCAGTCAATTTATACTATTTATATCTCATTTTGTCTTCTTTGTACATTAAAAGATATTTCTGATTTAAGCTGAAACTGTTTGCAAAGTAGTATTTTAATGTCATTTCACCGCCGTTGAAAATATTTTTGCTTAGCCGCTCATGTCCGTTCTTTACTGGACTTCAATCTATTGTTAACCCACACAGTGTGGCAATCTTCTTATGGTTTGAGATGCTTTGCTTATATTGACATATAATTCTTCTATGATAAACAGTCTTGCTAACATCTTCATTAATTCTCGCCAAAGAAGTAAATAAATAAAATTTCTTGATATTATGTATTATAAATCTATTTAGTAAATGTTTTCTACGTTAAGTTGATATTTATACCATAAAACAGCATATTTGGTTAAATTTGTCAGTTCACTTTTGGAAAAAAGCATCCCTTAAAGTTAGATGAAAAAAGAAGTTTTTTGCAATCGGTAGAAAAGCGCAGAAATTACCATCACTGTCCTTAAGTAAAATTAAAAAAAAAATACCAAACAAAATATTTCCTGATTTTCAAGGGCGGTTAATATATTTTCTTAAAATATTCTTGGATTTTAATAAATTGAATATTTATAAGTTAAAGTGAATTTTAAATTGCACATTCTTCGTGTTATTTTTCAAAGAAAATCCAACACAAAATGACTAGGTAAGTAAATCATGAAGTAGACAAATTTCGTTAGTAAACTAACCTAGAAATCTTCAATTTCATGTTGCCTTAGAGCTAGTATCGAATTGGGTGATGTTACTCCTCACAATATAAAACAACTAAAGAAACTTAACACAGTTGTATTTCCCGTTTCCTATAATGACAAATTCTACGTAGATGTGTTGGAAGCCGGTGAATTAGCGAAATTAGCTTACTACAATGATATAGTCGTGGGTGCAGTTTGCTGCCGCATTGATACTTCGGAAAATCAAAGACGTTTGTATATTATGACTTTGGGTTGTTTATCGCCCTATCGTAGATTAGGCATCGGCACTGTTATGTTTCAACACATTTTAAATTATGTAGAAAGGGATGGTAATTTCGATAGTATTTTTTTGTAAGTTGCTTCATTTTCTGAAATTTTTAACCATGCTAATCAATTTTCATATCTTTTTAAGGCATGTCCAAGTTAACAATGAAGGTGCTATAGAGTTTTACAAGAGACTCGGTTTTGAAATTGTTGAAACCAAAGAGCATTACTACAAGCGCATTGAACCTGCTGATGCACATGTGTTACAAAAGAATCTACGCCAGCACACATCTGCATTGCATCATCAGTGTAATGGTCAATTAGAAAAGCGTGATAAAAAAACTGCCTAATGTTATTGTTGTACAATTTCTTAATTTTGTTCGTACGTTTGCCAGCGAACGTCCTTTATTGGGATTATAAACTACATGCATACATACATATAAACTAATTGCATACAATTCTTTTATACGTAGTTTTCAAAATTTGTATAAGATCTCTGCTTAATATACGGATTACAAATCCAGGACTTGTTTTAAATTGAATATATATATAACTATTAGCAGAGAAAATAAATCTTGAAAATCTTACTAGACCATAAAACCGGCATCATTTTCATAGAAATGTTTCATTTACTATATTTTAATTATTAAATATTTATGTAAAATCATTTTTGTATCGGTAGTAAATTAATTCAATGCGTTTCATATAAAAACCAGAATTGTAATACACTAAATATATTATGTACATTTCCAGTGCCCTAGGGGGTTACTTTGTAATTCGATTCGAAAGAAAAACTGTTCGAATTTTTATTTTTTTTTTACATTAGAATTCCAAAACAATTTCTTCCAATCCGAATTATAGAGTAGAACCTCTGAATTAAACAAATAAGGGATCAAATGTGAAATGCCGAACATTAAACTGCATTAAAACAAAACTTTTTAATTTAAAACGTTTCTGATGTTGTTAATTGAAATTCATTTAACTTTTCGTTTAGAATACAAAAATAGAGAAATTTAATGAGCTAACTATGTTTCTAGCTGCTCAACAAAACTTTTGCTCGAGGTTTTTTTAATAAATTCTTCAAAGCGAAATATTAAAAAAAAAACTTTCATGTTTTTACTTATTAATTTAAATTTTTTTACCTTACGCCTATATTTTAACATTCCGATGGAGTAAAGTGAGGGGGTTCCTTCATTAACCTTGTGTGAAGAATAAACAGCGATGGAATCTCTCGTGTTTTAGAAAACTTTTACAAATTAGTAAGCAAAATGCATTTCATTCACCTGAATGGTATAATTTTGTCTAATGCTGAATATGCATCGAATGCCGTCTTTGAAGCAATATGTTGTGATGTTTGTTATACAAGGATGTTTGTTATACAAAATTTTTAAAAATACACCAACGAACAAAGTACATACGGCAGATATTATGACAAAAAAAAAACCCTGATAAAGTTGTAATAATGAATAAATTGCACCTACGTAAATAAACTGACAGCTAATTGTTAAATAATAAGTCTTATCACAATCACATCTTTACACTTTATCTAAGAAAACTATTTAATTAATAATTGTTAACATGCGTGTTGTTGCATTATAATTATAATAAATAATATGTATGTACGTTAATATAAAGCCCTCGAACACTATCTAAAATATAGTAGCTACAATAACATTAAACACTTATGATGGTCTTTAGAACCAAGAAGAAAATTTTATCGGTTCTGAGTATACATCAATGTTTTTATGTGAACTATTTCTTTTTGCATTACTTGGGATGCATGAGGTATAAAATTGAAAATGACAAAGTGTTATACTATTACAAAAGATATAAATTACGTGCTTACTTATATCGTTTGATATATTTGACTGGCTTATTGGGTAGTTTCGCATATAAAGTATATGATGAAAAAATGTATATAGCCATTATGAGTCAACTATCGCCCGTAATTAAAGTCGTACTCGCATTCGAATGTATCCTAAGTCCAATCATGTATATTACAGTTAATTTATCTTTCGACTGGTATCGCGATAAATACGTAAATTTTGTCAACTCTTTGCAAAGTTTAGATGATAAAATGCAAAAACAATTCCCCCATATCCAATGGAATTATGAGAAGACTAAACGAAAATATAGTATAATGACGGTGATTTTGTATGGATTTTACACAATTGCCTCCGGAATATATATATTTAATATGTCTCATTGCATGTGTGGATGGATTAGTTCAACAATTATTGTCATTAGCTATGCCTGTGTTACGGGATCACCAGCTTTTGCTGGATTTTTATTTATTGGCAGTATGGATATTCTTAGATTACGCTTTCGACTCTTGCAAAAATTGTTACGCCAGGAAATAGTTTCCACCCATGGAAAATCACATTTTCGGCGAATTGCAAATGTTTATAATTTTAAATTATTAGAAGACTATTTCAAGGAATATACAACTCTAATTATACCTCTTAATCAGATATTTTGGATGATTAGTGCCTCGACCTTGTTTCATGATTTTGCGGTTATAACGAGCTTGGGATATTTATTGTGTTCTAAGGCATTGGACGAAAAATCGAAAATACACGAGTATGTATTTATACTTCTATTTATGGCACCCAGAATATATAAAGTTATGAGCACTGCGATATATGGTTATGCTACACAAAAAGAGGTAAAGGTAAAAGCAACAATAACAACAAAAAATTCTATGATTTTCATTCAAAATGGGGCATGTCTAGAAACTCTGCATGAAAATTTTCGAGTCATAACGACATATTGCTCATTTATTGCAACATGCTCACATACATATCTCAACATTGCATTTATTTTTTATTTGAGTTTATGCAGAATAATTGAGTTTACTTCAGAGAGAAGGACATTTTTATATACATACATATATTCATTGAGTTGTAAATTGAAAACTTTAGTCATTTTCTGCAAAACTGGCTTTTTAAGTTATGACTATGTTCGCATAATATAAAGGAAAAAAATTCGAAAGCGAAACATTTTTTGCGACTCCCGTACGTTGCAGAAAACTATAGAATTTTTCACCCTGATTTCTGGGCTTCTTAAATGAAAAAAAAATATTAACTTTCACTAATGTTGTATAACTTATTATTTACATTTATTTTAGCAAAGAAATTGCTCTCGAGAATTTATTGAATTCGGATATTTGTTTAAAAATTCCCCTTGGATAAAACAGCATACGGAAAAGTTTCTCCATTGGCGTATGCATAATAAGTACTGCATAACAGTGGGAAAAACTGTTATTTGCAATTTAAGTTTAATATTTTTGGTAAGATAAACATAAATCTAACAAGAATCAAAAATTCGACAGCCATAATAACTAAGCAGATAAGTTGTTTTAATCCAACCATCCTTTGCTCTATATAATGCCCTAAATATGCTTATCAGAGCATATGGATTATTTATGTACCTTAAATACGCATTATAAAATTTAAAACTTCCTAAATTAAACATTTTTAAAGCAATGTTATTAAATATATTTTTTTAATTATTTTCCAGATTCTGAACAGCGTTGTAAATTATATTATAGTCCTAATACAGTTACAGTTCCAACAAAATGACATTGTGAACAAATTCAGACAAATGGAATTCATCAATAGAGGTTGAAGTTTTTTAAAAGTTTCTATTATGAATGTATGGATGCATGGATCCAAGTAATGCATTAAACACATTAATATCTATTTTTGTAAGTGAGAATGAACAAGTATAGAGCTAACAATATAATACAAAATTGGAAATAAATGATAGCTTCAAATTATTGTATACTAAAAATGTCTCCATTATTTACATCAATCACCACTGCGGGGCATTTCGTAATTCTGCGAGCATCTGCCGACTTTATCTCTTACATATTTTTCCAAGGCAGATTCATTTCCAGGTAGTATCAGGATTACAAAAACAATGAAAAAATACAACAATGAAAAAAACAACATGGGTTGTAGTTCATCAAAAACTTCAAAAATAGAATTTGTTTAACATAACAATAATAAAAATTATTCACATAACTTTGAAAATATTTCTCCGCGGCAGCTACCACTAACAACATTTGCAACGTTTAGCACTTCTCACAATTTTTTAATAGTTTTTTTTCATATTTATAAATTTGTTTTCACAGAATTTTTTTTAATAAAATATTTTTCATATTGAATTTTTTTAACATTTTCTTTTAATTTCTCTTTCGTAAAAAATTTTTGAAGTTTCCGATGAACTTTAATTTGAAAAAAAAAATAGCTCAGCTGAATTTCCGCTACTACCTTGTGAATGTGCTTTGTATTTTTCTTTTCAACAATTTAATTTCTTTTTTCATCAAATGCTTTCCACATTTCCCAAGCATTCCGTATTCTTTCCTAGTTTTTTAATTTATGGTTTTGTAATATTTCATCTTCCTTAAAATTTCTTCTCCACCATTTGACACTCTTATTTTTTTGCCGTTTTTGCTCATCTTAATTAAAATAATGGAAAAGTATGTAAATTTTAAAATTTTTTTTTAATAATTACACTTACGATGTCGCACGTGACCAACCTTATATACATATGTATGTAGGTACCACGATAACAAATCTTTATATATTTCAGCAAGGTCTTTTTTTATTTTAATTGTACATGTTAAATATCTCTGTTAGTACTGAATATTAGATGAGCTTTCTGCATGTACATAAGTACTGGAGTTCGACCGATTAATCGGCTTCGGCCTTCGGCCAAAAATTAGTAATCGGCCAACATTCGGCCTATGGCAAAAATTGGCCGATTAGTCGAAGCCGAATATTTTTCATTCCAAGCTTGAAATATAACATTATTTTTGGTCGTTGATCGCCGACAGTTTCTATTGTGTTTAACGTTTTGAAAGGGTTGCTTTGAAATACAACCCTGTTGCTTACTATTTTCTTTTACTTGGACGTTTTTGTGAGTGATCATATGAAAAAGCAATCTAGAAATTGAAAAATAGTTTTATTTTTCTTGTTACGTATCCAATAGATATTACAGCTATTTCAGTGATCTCAAAAAAACAAATGTTTTTCTTAATTCATATAAAACAAGTATCATTTTTAAAATTTAAAACATTCGGCTTCGGTTTTGGCCGAAGTTTAGGATTTTAGCCGAAGTTCGGCTTCGGCATCGGCCAAAAAAAAACCCCTTCGGTCGATCTCTAATAAGTACTTTCAGGCCCCTTTCAGATTAGGCAACTTTAATTGTGCAAGTATAATTTTAATTTTTATTTATTTTCTTTTGAACTTGCTTTATGTTCACATTCAGCAACTTTGTTGAGCAAGTTTAATTTTCTTATGCTCGAATTTTCTTAATTTTTTAACGTTTTGTTTCATTTCTGCATTCATTGTAATTGTGAAAGTGATTTTAAATTTGGTGTATACTGTGGTAGTTGAAGAAAAAATAATTTAGTTAAAGATATACTTGAATATACATAATTTCCAAGTACAAGTACAGAATTGCCAAGTACAAGCAAGTCTGTACTCAAATCTCGGCAATTCTTTCCCCTTCAAACCGACCTTTCCTCTCACACCCACAAACACAAGACTTGCGCAAGTAAAGTTGCCTAATCTGAAAGGGGCCTCAATGCACCGATAACAAATTTTGTTTTTCAATGACGCACGTGACAAAAAAAATATAAGATTTTTTTTGACACTTTGTAACCCCAAAAAAAAAATTTTCTCTCTATGAAAATATGTTAAAACAAAATATTTTCAAGAACTTTTAATTTTTTTTTTGAGTTGGTGAAGCATTCCGTGGAAATGTCTATATATCGTCGGTTGATAATTTAAATGTCGAATGTGGATTTTTTGCGGTTTTGAGTTAAGATCGATTCCTTAGGGTTTCCGACCTGATCTTTCATTTGGCGTAATCAGTTTTTCGATATCTCATACGGTTTTCGACATATGGAGTGTTGAGTTTGTCGTATGTGTCACTTGCTGATACAATTTTCAAACTTAAAACTCAATTTACTCGAAACTATCAAAATACACATACGACAACTAAATTATCAATCGACGATATATTCACAAATGCCAAGTTTTCATTATACATAGTGCTACGAGACTAAAACTAAATAGAATTTGCTTTTTTGCAATATTTATTTTATTATTTTAATAAATCTCATGGATTTATTGAAAGTTACAGAACACAAATTCAATACATATCTTCGGAAACTTTCTATTCTAATAGTATTAAATATTTGTCAATACATTTTAATATGATTTAAAAATACCAAACTGATCCACTTCATAGGAAAACGAATCCATTTTAAAATCTGTTTTTAAATAAGAAACTTTTAGTTTACAAACACGTTTACATACATACATGCATGCATATCACTACTTTAATATAGAAGCCCTTGGGGTTTGCTGTGTATTTCGAAACGAAGGAAAAAACTTTCGAGTTTATATGTTTATAACATGTAAATTCGAAAGCATTTTCTTTCGAATTACAGAGTAGAACCCCTGTTTTTAAATTGATTTATTTTTGTATGTTTACAGCATTAATAAAAAAATGGTGTTTTCCGACTGAAAGTAAGAAAAGTATACTCCTTTTCCACACGTAAAGTTTTAATTCAGGTCGGTGAAAGAATACATGGAGATAAATACTTTCTCTTCCTTTCTTTTTTTTCAGCTGAATGAATCCTTTGTAAAGTTAACTTTGCGTGTGGTTAAGAGGTCTTACATGCAATCGAAAATTCACCAAATCATTTCAGTAATTAAAAAAAATACTAACTCACTAGCGCTACCCATTGATGCGGTTAACTAAACCACAATCAAAGAGGCACTGCAATGGTTTATGGGTCGTTTTTGCAAAGTGCGTGAATACAAAGAGCAAATTTATCAATATATTTTAATATGTACGAAAATCAAAGATTTTTATAATTTTTTTTTTTTTTTTTTGAAATTGTTACTCGTATATTAAAGTATTGGTATATGATGCATGGATAAATAAATAAATAAAAGAGGAAATATTTACCAAAAAATTCAAAAAACTCTACATATTCTAATGCAGTTTTACTCCTTAGCTTGTTAAATTGATCATATAGAATATTGAACACATTAAACGTATTTGAAAACGAAATGTTTTTATCAAAAGGTCTCATCAAGTTTAAGCGTGAATTCCAAAAACAAGGATGTTTTTTAGTTTTTAAAGCTTTGTAAATGCGTGCCAGAACCTTAAATGAAAAAGTTAAGTGGTTAGTGTGCTGGTTCATCAGTCAGGGGCCCGAAAAATCGTGGTCTACATTACAGAAAAGCATAGGGTGATGTAAAAATTTCTTAACGTTGAAAATGAGTTAAGTTTTAAATTCCAAGTTTATAGTATGTTCCTAAAAAGAGGACGTCACCACAAGCTAACCGAGTACGGCATCACGTATGTATGTATGTATAAAAAATATTTAAACCGATACCAGTTTATTAAATTTGATAGCACTGACATTTTTTTTATTAAATTTTAAAAGGAAAACTATGTACGAGTTATGGGTTGTCTCTTATAGTTTGCAGATAATCGACTTGAAAAGCTTAAATTTTAGAAAACAAGACTCATTGCGAATCAGTTCAAAATTGGATATTCCCAAATTAAATTTCTGAATCATGTTATTGCTGCTTATTTTATAAACTTATAAGGGCTTATTGTAAGACATCATATATGCATATTTATTTTTGAAATTCCTATAAGGGAGATAGGGTGATTGTAAAACATCATAAGCCACACGAATTGAAAAAAAATAATTGTAAACAGTGCCTTTTTCCTATTGATCCCAACATCCCTTCAAGATGTTTTTGTTCATTCTTTTTTCGTAATAACGTAATTTTTCGGAAAATTAATTCAAAATTTGGAGTTTTGAAGAAGTTATTCATGACTCGATAATTATTTTTTTGAAACCACTCATGAATGTGGGTGGGTATACAAAGACGTTTTGTGAAGGAAGTTATTTTTTTTTTAATTTTTGGAGGCTTATGATGTTATTACATAAAAAATCTAATAATTTATTTGATTAGGCTTATGATGTTTTTGATGTAAAAAATGCTTTAAAATTATTTGAACAGCTATAATGAAGCAGAAATCGCTGAAACTACTCAATAAATTATTATGATTTTAATTACGAACATTATTATGATTTTAATTGTATCCAACAATAATTATTCGCTGTGGTACCTATAGATAAAATCTCGAAATTATAAATTTATATGCTAAGTATAAGATGTTAATAAAGATGAATTTATAAATGAAATGAATTGTATCCAAAAAAAGTTTGTTGAGAGAAACTGATACAAATATATCTTCTACAATCAGATTAAAAGAAGGTCGGTATTTAAAGGATATGATTTTTTTTCTAATCGAAAAAGTATATTCAAATTCTTTCGAGATTTAGTTTTCTTTCAAATCCTTGTGACTTGCTAGATAGAATTCTAAAAAAAATACCCCTGATTAAACGCACCTAATTAGTTGAATGCCCTTGACTTTGAAATGTTATTATATTATTGATTATTAACTCAACAGTTGAAAAATTTAAACTAACTAAACTAACTGTAGCGAACGAGTTTTGATTCCCATCTAGTGAGTTGAAGATTGACTTACTAGGTTTTTAATTTATCAAATCATAAAAAGATGCGTTTACTAGATTTTTGAAAATAAATATCGATATGAAGTAAATTAAATTTTCATGAAATATTCGCCGAATTATGTCGAATGGAACTAAAAATACAAAAAAAAAAATCGATTTCGAAAAATTTTCGACTTACTAGGTTTAAAAACTGTTCAGCCAGAGAGAGCTAGTACATGAAATTTTTTGTTTAAAAAAATAAATACCCCATTAATTTTGTAAAACAGTGTTGTAGTCGTTTTAAAGGATTTCGCCAATTAGTTCAAAATATTTTTTTGTGGTATATGATGTTATTACAATAAGCAATCAATTCAAAATTTGCTTTCTTAAAAAATATTCGGCAATACAAAGTAAGGTTGAACATTTATTATTGGATTAAGGAATTTGCAAAGTATATTTTTAATCTAGACGAATATATCAAAGTTGAAGTATAAATCGACTAAACTAACTTTCTTATTGTCAGAGCTAACTTCATTTTTTTAATGATAATACTTACACCCTTGAAAATGTAATCGTAGTGCCGTGATGATTTCTTCGTACCACGCACTAATTCCATATATTCGCTGTAAATTACTGATTCTATAAATCCATTATTTAAAGTACAAAGTTTTTCATGTTTTTGAAACAAAAATCTTAATACTCGTAACAGCATCACTAGGTTGAAATTCGTTTGCTTCATTTTATACTCCAATTTCGGCAAGCAAATCTCAAAGGGCAAATTAATATATCTGGGTAGTAGAGCCAACCATTCCCTATTAAGTTCATTTAAGGGATATGGTTTTGACATTGATGGCTCCTTACTTGGATGTCTTGAGTAATTAATCAATATTCGCAGATTAATATTTAAATTGATATCACCGCTATACGCATTCAGGCGTATACCGCTTTCATATTGTTCGCCAGAAGTTAAATTAATTTCATAGATATCGCCTTGGAAGCCGCGAACAAATGAGCCCCCGCTCATTAGTAGACCATTGTGCAGTGCTAACCAAACGGCTTTTTTAATATTTCGTGGAACTATTGACAATTTTTCATTACAAAATGGATGTGGAGTATCTTTGGAGAAGCGTTTATTATCACCGCCATTAAGGGTTAAACATACAAATGGCTCATGTACAAAGGAACGAATGTCAAATATTTTTGTTAGATCAAGCAAGACGTCAGAATTAATACTGGACACTGCAAAAAGACAATTTGTGCATTAAAATATAAGTATCACTCTATTAGTTGTACAAACATATGTATGTACAATGCAATGAGATTATAAAAATTATAATTTATATGATAAAAAAGGTATAGCCTTATCAAAACCATTTTGGTTAAGGGCTTGCTTACACACTTCTTTATTAATAAAATTGAATATGGGAACTACATATGATATACTATTTAGAGCCCGTAAAGAAGCCATTTTGTGTACAGCTAAGATTTTTTTATTGCAATCTGTCTTGTGTGTTTTGTAATTCCTGGGCAAAAACTACCACTGTCTTCAATGGAAAGCTTACTGGTTTGATTCCTTATTAGACAGGTTGATATCTAGAACGTACGTACATACATACGTAAATTAAATTTTTATCTACATATATACTTACCTATGGCAAACTTTAACTCTACTTGTAATGTATTGTTTGGACAATTTGAAGTACATACATACTCTTTTCACTTGCGAATATTTTTATGAAATTTAATATTTTTATGAAATAATAATATCTTGGGCATATGGTCTAGTTACTCCGCCCATATTCCTGCAACACCATGCTATGCAAATTTAATTTGTATAGTATGTTTAATAAATAAATAAATAAATAAATTTTTATTAAATTTTTATATTATGAAATTTCTTAAATCGGCCTTTGGCCAGATGTTAAAATGTTAGATAAGATATAACACAATTAATGCTACATGTTCTTACTCTGCAGTTTTTTTCGTACAAATAATTCTCCAATTAGAGCATCTTTTTCCATCATGTCCATTAAATGATCGTACAATATTATGTAATCTTTAGCGAATTTATTGTCCGGCAATTCTTGATTTTGATACTCCACCAAATGTTTAAAAAAGTCACTAAAAGTGTTCTTATGCGACATATTTCTGTAATCCTTTCGTATTATTAAATTTAATTAATATTTTCAAACAATTACAATGTTTACACATTTTAGTTTTCAAAAATGTACAGTTATTATTAGTGATACCATATCGATTATTTACTTGTTAAGTGCAGAGTTGCAAATAGCTTGACAATAACTATTTTATTTTCCAAGCACTTCCTTAGATTACTGTTCATAAGTAGGAGAAAAATGTCCTAAAATGAATTGACAGCTGTCATCTCTTTTTCCGTTTCCTTTTTCGTGAACGCTGCCAAAATGAAAGCTAAGGGACAGGTAATTTTCCAAAAAAATGTTAAATTCTAAGAGAAGTAATAAAGAAACAAAGCAAGTGTTAACTGGAACTTGATGCAGTGAATAATTGTAGAAAGTGAATTGAATTTGGCTGGTTTTAGTCCAAGAAAGTTCAGGTTTTAAATCAAAAATGCCCATGTGTGTTGTGAATGTGGTGAAAGAACTGTCAAAAATTCCACTGTGGCGGTGCAAATAAGAATTCGTACATATAATAGCAGGACTGTTTTAAGGAGCAAATCCCTGGAAAGAAACGCAGCAAATGATGTACAGAGAGCCGTGTTTTTTCTTCAATATTGCCTAAAGCTTTATTTTATTATAATTTGTTGTGTATTTAATATCACTTGTACTAACCATTGCCGTTTTCTATTTTCAGTTGAAGGAATACGAAGTCATCGGCCGCAAAGTGCCAACTGAGAAGGAACCTCAAACTCCTTTGTATAAAATGAGAATCTTTGCTCCTGACAACATTGTTGCCAAGTCTCGTTTCTGGTACTTCTTGCGTCAATTGCAGAAATTCAAGAAGACCACTGGTGAAATTGTTTCTATGAAGCAAGTGTACGAGACCTCACCTATAAAAATTAAGAACTTTGGCATTTGGTTGCGTTATGACTCGCGTTCCGGTACCCACAACATGTACCGTGAATACCGTGATTTGACCGTCGGTGGTGCTGTCACACAATGCTATCGTGATATGGGTGCTCGTCACCGTGCTCGTGCACATTCTATCCAAATTATTAAGGTTGAAGCTATTCCCGCAAGTAAGACGCGTCGTACGCACGTCAAACAATTCCACAATTCTAAGATAAAGTTCCCATTGGTGCAACGTGTTCACCACAAGGGTAACAGGAAATTGTTCTCCTACAGAAAGCCTAGAACCTACTTCTTGTAAACTAATCATAACGTTTTTCAATATCGTTTTTATTCTATTGTAAGACTTTGATGAATGAGACAAACTGATGTGTTTTTATTTCCAAGGTAAATAAAATATTTGAAAACTAAAAAGATCTCTTTAAAATAAATTTTTGTAATGGATGGAATATTTTTTAGATATTTTTGTTTATTGTTTTAGCTGAACCAATATAAACATACTATGCTTCCATGAATACCTATAATATAAATAATTTAGCATTTTGCAGAATGACGAATTTTTATTGGTAATAAACCTGAAAACTTTTTGAGACAGAATTTTGGAACTTGTATCCATTAAAATCGTGTTTTGATGGAACTAGGGGGTATGCAATTTAAAAACGTTCTATAAAAATAAAACACTAGCAGATAAAAACTTATTTGACTTGTAAGTTGCACCTCCGAATAAAAAAACGATTAGGTATGCTTCTGATGGAAATTTTAATTCTAAGAAAAAAAGTTAAGTAAGAAAATATGGCAGGAAACGCATATTTTTGGAGTTACGTATCCACAAAGTTTTACAGATCATATTCACCCCTATTCCAGTTGTCAACATTGACGTCACGTCAATAAAATACCAATAATTTGGGTATTATTTATTCCCTCGTGAGAACAATTTTGCGCTATTGACTGTCATTTCCGTTCTCTAAGGTTTAGAAAATAGCATGAGCATGTTGTTCTATACAGAGGATAGATAAGCCCCAAATTTTTGGTGTTGTATTAACGTAACGTCGATGTTGACAACTGGAATAAGCGTGATTAAAAATAAATTGAACTGTTTAGGAGCAGTAATTTTTCTTTATATTTTTATTTTTAATTTAATTATTCGCTCGTAAATAACGAAAAAAAGGGAAATACATCTATCAAGTTATGGTGAGAACATATTTTGGTTTTTAAGATAAAATTTTTATGTAGCATGTTCATCAAGTTAATGCATGATTTATATTTGTAGTCGTAGATTTCAAACTGAAATAGTTTCAAAATTAAAATAATAGAGCAAGATTGTATAAATGTTCAAATTATGTAGATTATTTATTTAAATAAATAATTGTAATATAAGACGTTAAATATTTGATTAAACAATTTGAAAATTTCAGTGTTGAGTGCATTATTTAATTAATAAAAAGAATCTTATTAGTAAAGTGCATGTACATAGTCTTAATACATATGTATAAAGCAATTTTGAAGCTAATAAAGTAAAAAAAAATAACAATTTTTTGCAGATGAGATTAAAATTTTGATGTATATACATACATATGTATGTATGTATGTTATCAAGTTGGTACTATTTATTACATACATACATTGTATGTACATATTAATTAATTATCAAAATTTGTCTTTAAATTTCTTCTGCATCTTCCCCCTGTACGTCATTCTTATCTTTTTTAGGGCCACACTTTTTAAAATGGTCACGTGCTGCATTGCATTCATCTGTACCTGACCACAAGGAATCCGGGCATTCCTTAAAAGCATGGATATGAACGCATCTCACTAACATGCCGATTTCTTTGGAAAAGCAATGAGGTGGACCATATCTACGTTCGAGCATCTTTGATTCAAAATCCTTACGTTTTTCATTGCAAGAAATAAATTTCTTAGTTAAAAATTCAACTTTTTCACCGTCTCCGAAAAGTTCGTTTAAATATGCCACAAGATTGTCTTCCTGTAGCTCATCATTAACTATAATTCCGGTCTCATTAACCACACACGATAAGAAACACTTGAAAATAAGGAAAAACAAACAGTTTCTTTCCAAATAAAATTAAAAGCTTAGCAGTTATTACGTGGCCACCAGGTCCATGCTTTGGGTTTCCTCCATGAATCCCAGGTGGACCATGATGATGATCACGGGGACCATGATGGTTAATATCATCATACCGGGACCCACATTTTTCTTTTACGTCTTCCGAAATTATATTGGATATCTCACAACAATTATTAAAATTCTGTAAATTTAAAAATATTCAAAATTATTGAACACTTCAAAAAAATAAGTTACTGACCACATGAGGGGGACGTTGTGTACAGTCCACTTCAGCGTTGACAGCAGAGACCTGAAATTTTCAAAATAATTACTATATTTGTATATATAATAAACGATTCAGATTTTTCACTTAACCACTGTTGCTATCATTAATAAAAAGCGAATGTGTTCCATTTGTAATCAGGTCTTTCGCAAAACTAATGTAATAAATTATTTTTTTGCCTTTTTATTTATTTATATGCATACATACATACATACATATAAATTTGGGACTTTTTTTAAAATGAATTTTAATTGCATGTTTAATAATGTTAACATTAATTTAATTAAAATCTATTAAATCAGTTTTTATTAGAAAAATATAATATGTGTGAATTTAGTATATTTGTCCAGTTTGACACATTAAAAAACTTCATTCATATATAGCATGTAATTTAAAGCCATTTTTAATAACTCTTCGTTATTATCCCATACGCTTTGCTGATTTTCAATAGCATTAAAAATTCACCATTATCGCGATTGACATCATACATACATATGTATGTATATATGTATATATCGATGGCTTAATATAAAAAGGGCTTATCTAAATTTTTTTCGAAATCGTGTTTTTAAGGTTTATAGGAGACAACGTATAATTGCATCCTCCTTGAAGATCTTAGTACGTTACAGTTCAAAATCTAGGACTTTGGCAACTTGAAAAATTATTTCTGCATGTAAATGCTTCAGTTTTTTGCTTCTCTTATATTAAGCCATCGATATATACTTACATATCGCACACTAAATCATAAACAGACAACTCAAAATGATCAAAGTGGTTTCGTTTTTTTATAAACCAGCTACATAATTGAACAAATCGCTAACAACTGCAACAATTTCTTTTGCAATAAAGTCTTCTTGAAGAATATAAAAAACTGTTATGCTTGTTGTATCCACAGTTATTTGCAACTACTCGGCATTTTTAATTGTTTGAGTTGTGACTGTTTATGATTTAGTGTGCGATATGTAGATACATACATACATACATATGTCAATTTCTATATACAAAAAATGGTTCAATGAAAATTTAAACCTTAAAAAAGCTCAATAAATCATTCACGTGAAAGTATAAATTGGATGGAGAAATCCTGGATCAGATTTGAAAGGATATCGTATTTAATTAACTAAAAAGTCGAAATGTCGCTGAAAAACCTACATAATTATAACAAAAATTAAAATTTTATGGCTAAAGAAAAAACTAGAATAAAAATGTTATACTTCAGTAATAAGCGACATTGACCTCCAATCAGACTTCCGTTTTTTGTAACATCCGCAATAACACTTTTGGCACCAAATTGTTGTTCCCCCCTAAACAGTTAAGTAATTAATTAAACACCATTTCAAATCATGTAATGTCAAAGATCAGTTTTTGCTGGAGGAAAATATATGCGTACCACTGTAACGTTCGCAACACAGGATTTAAAAAAATGAATTTAAAAAAAATACGCCAATTATTCAAGTTTTATTTTTTTAGCTAATAAAAACGAACACCAGTGCTCGCTGATGAAAATATCCATACGGTTTTATTTTTAAATTAAGAACAAATCAAGTGTAAAATTTAATCAAGAAACCAGTAAAAAGGAAAACTATTATCAGTTTCTTTACAGACAATTCATAAAGCGCATGTTCATTACAATCCCCACATCGCCACAAAAATACGTTTTGTTTCATTGACTTTGAAATTTCAATCACTCTAAGACTAAGCATTAAAGCGTAACATCTTCCTTTCCGGAAATATAATGACTTTAGAAAGAGACTTTGAAATATTTTTCAATTCTTTAATAAAACAACAGTTTTCGCCAGATGAAATTCAATACATCTGTAAACCATTGAGAGATTATTATCGTCGCGAAAAGTTGAAGAAGTTTATTAAAATTTTTATAAGCTTATTGTTTGTCTATATTTTAATAATATGGTGCGATAGCTTAAGTTGGATTTTGAGTGCTGTTGGGAGACTTTTTATTATACAACTTTTGCCATATTGGAATTGGCTGGAATTATATAATGAAAAGTGTTTAATTAACAGAGCGGTGGATGTGAATAAAAATATTGAATCGGTCTCGAAATTAGGACGTCATGAAACTGAAAATGAGAACTGCTTACTTTGTGAAACGATGGGTAAGTTTTTATGAATACAATTTAATCGAAATTAAAATAAACGAAATTCTATTTATGTCTTTTTCAATAATATATGTATAGTTTAACTAAATTATTAATTATGTATTCTTAAAAAAAAACAGAAATAAGAATATGTTTTTCTTAAATATATGTTTTTTTATTTTTATTTTAGATTATATCCCATCTTTATCGAATACTTCATATATATTTCTAGAGTCAATGTTCTTAGAAAGATCTTATCCCGTGGTAGTTACAGATTCACACGAACCACTATCCCCTCAAAATGTCTACCAACTTATCTTTAATAAATCTTTTGATTTCTTAAGAAGTAATCCCTGTGATATTTCCACCAATCTTATGATGAATAAGTTCTTTGATATCGAAATTGCTTTACGTAAAGCTTCAAAGTTAAACCATTCTTCAGACAAATGGTTTTTACAACTACGAAATTGTGAATTTAAGGCAGTTAAATCATCGAGAAACTTTATTAAAAGACCATACTATTATCCAGTGCATTTGGAACCATTTTATTCTAGTTGGCTGATAATGTCAAATAACTACAGTCATAATAAATATCAAAAAGAAATTTTATTATATGGTCTCATCATTGTGCAACAGCTGTGGGGCTCTATGGACTTGACTTTGAATCCCAAAGAACCCTGCTTAAACTGTCCAGTTATTAAGGTACATCTCAAGGAAGGAGAAAGCTTAATATTTTCAACGGATTTGTGGATGTTAAATTATAAATTTATTAACGATGCGGGTGAAAGTATTACAACCATTATGGAAATTGATTGGAATTTATAAAAATCGGTTGGGCAAATTTTGTAATTTTGCAAATATGTAAATGTTTTAGAAATATACATATCTAACTAACTTACATATTAATTTTATTTTATTATTGAGTCTGGATGAAGAAAACAAAAAAGTGAAACACCAATAAAATTATTTGATTATTAATTCTTTTTATATTTAACTTCCACTAGTTTTTGTAATGTGATTGTTAAATTATTAATAGCCTCTATTTTTACACGTTCAATCTTCTCTTGTTGCAGTAATGACATTTTATTAAATTGCATCAATTCTTGATGCATTTCCTTTTGCAATTCAATTTTATTCCGTTCGACTTGTAATTTTCGTTCAAAATAGTCTTGCCACCAACCATTGGCTCCATTAGAATAAATTGAGGAATTTGGTTCTTTGCCGAAATTCTTTGGAAACTCAACTTGTTCAACTTTTCCTTTTAACTGACTATAATTATTTGAGTCGCTAATTTCTAAAGGGTAGTCATAATTGTTATCATCATTCAACTCTATTTTTGGTTTTTTTATATCGGACAAAGTAGTACTATCTTCGTCGTAATCATCATTCGATTTTGAGTCCAGTTCAATATGAAGCGGATTACTTGCTTCCTGTTTAGCATCTACATATTGTATATTAAAGTTATCTACCGAAGATGGTGTAACTTGCATTGGTGGAGGATGGGGCTGTTGCTGCTGTTTGGGTACAGGCACTTCATAATCGGCTCTTTTGCCTTGTAGATATTTAAACATTTCTTCAAAAAATTCCCAATGTACATAACCAGAAGTATATTTTTTACACAAGTTCTTATTGTAGGTAATCAAAATATTGTGCCACTTTTTTTGAACTTTTGCTGCACTGTAACGGAAACCCATTTTTTGCAATTGTCGAGTACAATGGAGCCACAAAGCTGTCCGTTTTTGCCTTCCCTCTGTAAAACGATGTTCCATTGGACCTCGTATGTGTATTAACGCTCTTGTAGCCTCTGTTGTCCAAGCGCGTTCATATGTTCCACGAGGATGTCCATTATTATTGCTTATCAAACCGGCGGAAGATGAATTACGACCATCTGTTGTATCTAGTAAGCAATCATCCGGTAAGTCTTCATTATAATCCAAGTCATCGTCACTTATTTGATAAAAACCTAAAAGTTAAGAATACATACATATGTATAGGTACACATAATATAAGTGCATATGTACATTAGAGCGACTCAACTTGTATGGAAGAGAAAAAAGTGATTTTGTTACTTACCCCTCTGAAAATAAAGCTTGAAATGTTTTATGATGATTCTCAAAATATTTTGGTTCTAGCAATGACCATCCGTGAGCTGGACCATTTTTAAAAAAGGTATTTTTTTCAGTTTTTCGAATTTTTTTTGTAGGTACTTTGCTCCAATACGATATAAATAAAATTTGGTATCATCGAAAAGAGTTTTTAAGCAGCATCCAATGGTATAGAAAACTTGACCACTTGCGATCTACTAATTGAGATATTTAACTAAATACATATTTTCGTTTCAGGTTTTCATACAAATTCTACGTATTTGGAAATAGTTTTGAAATTGAAAATAATCTTAATTTATTTTTTTTTTGTAATTATTTACATAAAACGCAAAAATCGCGATATATTTTATCTGTTTTTCATATAGGCAATATGGGTATCAAACTTTTTTATTTTTCAAATATTAATTTTTTAGTTGAATACATTTATGAAATGAGAAAAATAGTTACTAACAGAACAAATTAAATTAGTTAACTAAGCTATAAAAATAAATTAACATTATTTTAAAGCAGATTCAATTTGAAAAGCAAAACATTATTTCCAAATAAGTACAATTTGTATGAAAACCGGAAACTAAAATATGTATTTAGTTAAATATCGCAATTAGTATGTCGTAAGTGGTCAAGTTTTAAATACCACTGGATGCTGCTTCAAAAACTATTTTCGATGATACCAAATTTTATTTATGTCGTCTTGGAGCAAATTCGAAAAAATGAAAAAAAGATATTTTTAAAAATGGTCCAGCTCACGGATGGTCAACGCAAGAACCAAAATATTTTGGGAATCGTCAACATATCATGCTTTATTTTCAGAGGGGTGACAAAATCACTTTTTTTTTTAGTCGCTCTACATACGATAAAATACTTATTAGTATAGCTCCTTTACTGCAACAAAGTCGTAGCTCAAAAATCTAGTAGGTATGTTGCAATAAAGATATGTGGGTACATAATTAAAAAATAGTCAATATTATAATATAAAGCATGTTTCGTTAAATTTAAAATATTTCTTAAGTTATTCTGAACTGAATTTATGCGAATTGCATTTATGCGAATTATTAAAAAAAAGTCATAAGAATATTAAGAACCAAATGTATGTAGGTATGTAGGTACTCAGAAATTTGTTTCTTCTCTTTGCAAATGAAAATTACCTACATACATATGTACATTAAAATTGCTCCAAAAAAATATAGTATGTAACTAGAAAACCGGCAGCCCTGCCACCTGTATACTAATTTGAAATAAATAACTCACTAGTTAAAGTCGTTTTAAAATTATTGTCTTCTCTACACTGTCCGTAATCGAATTAAGGCAGAGAAATATACATACATATATGTATGTAGTATGTGTACACTTATGTATGTATATAGTACATAAATTTTGAAATACATTTTTGAGTTAATTTTACTATTAGACTTTATGAGGTAGTTTACACGAGAACAATTTTTAAGCCGCATAATTTTTGTTATTTTCCAAATTACACGAGACTAATTCATCTGGTATAAAATGTATACGTATACACAGCTTTGTGTGTGTTAGTGTTTTTCGTATTCATTTAACATTTGCAGCTTTTTAAGTTGTGTGTGTATTGGTTTTGTGCTGCTAATGCGGGGTTGTAGCTGGTTGAAAAATTATGCCAAAGACAAAACCCCTCTCTTTGCCTCTCTCACCAACAAACTGGCATGTTATGCCAGCACAATTAATCCCGTGTAATAGGGGTGGAAAACTATCGATGGCACTATCGATAGTATCGATAGTTAATTTATTTTGTGACTATCGATGTTTTATTTCTGCAATCGATTAATACTTGAAAACAATCGATATTTTTTAGTCACTATCGATATTAAATGGTACACCACTAAAGGCAAAAAATAGAAAATATGTTGCTTTTTATAAACAAAAATAGCTGGATGACGGAAAATTTATTCCACTGATCACACTTATTTATCATAAAACTATTTTAGTTTTGTTATTTATTGAACAGACGAATAAACTTCTATTTTATTTTGTTTTGTTTTGTTTAAAAATACCTATTTTGTTTTGAATTTTTAGTGTAAATAATTATATACATTATACGAGAACCATACAACTTCGATACTATCACGATAGTATCGTCGATATATCGATAGTTTTTCTAGCTTTCGATAGTCTTGAAACGATATATCAATAAAGTTTTTCAAACTATCGAAAACTTTCGATAGTAACAATATCGACAGTTTTCCACCTCTACCGTGTAAATCAGCGCTATGAGTCATAATATACCTTGTCCACAATATTTATGACTGTAAACAAACATTACTGTCGAGCCTATAACAGTAAAAATATTTCAGACGTTTCCATAAGAATACATGTAGAAAACAATCATAAAAGCTCCTCTCCTGTAAAATTTACAAAATGTCAGTTAGGTCAGTTAGTTAAAACAGCGACGATATGTATTTATAGGTATTCGTTAGCATCCTGTTCAAGATGTACATACATACATACATACTATTTAACTCCTATCAAATCTTTATGTACAAATGTAGTACTTCTGTATGAATGTATGTACATAATTCATATACATATTTATTTATGTATGTACATATGTAGGTACTTTTACTTAAATAAATAGGTAGGTATGTATGTATGTACCTATAATCAATAGATGCATATGTACATATGTATGTATGTACATACGTATGTACAAATCAAATTAATGCACATACCTACATATGCAGGTATTTATTTATACGTAAGTATGTAGTATGTATTTACAAACTTACCTAGTGTAGTCAATCAAATCAAATACCTATAAAATATACGTACCTATATATGTACATATGTATGTACTATGTACACATATGCATGTGTGTACTTATGTATGTGTGTATTTTTATGTAAATACATGTATGTATGTAGGTGTTTTATTTAGTTTTTTTTTAGATTTGGAATTAGTCCATTCCCCTTCTAAAGAAGGATAGGATTATTTGGCTGGTCCAAAAGAAGACAACGCAACACCCTCAAAAATTCTTCTTTTATTTTTTATTTATTGTTGGTACATATTTACATAATTACACATGCACATAAATATGTACATATATGCATATGTACCTACATACATATGTACATATGTATGTATGTATCCATTGAACAATAAAAATTTTAAGGAAACAATTTGCGTCACGCAAGGAATCTAGTAAACATTTTTTATTCATACATATCTGCATCCATAGATAGTATGTAAATCCAAACACGGTGTGTAGGTATGTATGCTGTAGATAGAAAGCCAAACTTACTGTCGCACTGTAAACTAACTGCAGTATTATTTTCACCCATTATTATTTAAAATTGTCCACTTAATTCCTTTTTATTTATTAATTAAACAATTTAGATCTATGTTGCAGCAATAGTTCTACCTTACTAATCTGTGTAGTTTTGGCGAAAGCATCTATAAACCTCTTTTCTTTTGTCTATTATTTAGCGAGAGTCCTTTTTGCTCTTTCAGATCTAACAATTAGGTGTACGTACCATGTATGCAAGAAGACATATACATAGTACATACTTACAAGGATGAGTCGGTGAGAGGACTGCTGTTTGGGTGTCTGTATAGTTACCAGATTTTTAAGTATTCGTGTTCTAAATTCTAGTTAGTTTGTGTCTGCGCGTTAGCAGCATCACTCACTAGACAATACAGTTGTATAAAACAGCATCCCAAAAAGAATATGGAATAATAGTAGGAACAAAATATAAAACACAATGTATGCCAAAATCAAAACAAAACATAAAAATGGAACACAGACTATGTATGTATAAACATACATATGTATGCATGTTGTATATGTATGTAAGTATGTATTAAACCACCCTGTTGGTGGTTGAGATTTGCATGACGTACACCAAGAGATACATACATATATACATATGTACGTACATATATACATACATGCATGTGTGCATAGGCATGTGTATGCGCTTAAGAGTATGTATACATCCATATCTATATACGTACATAGATCTTATTTTATGTACATATGAATATGTACAGACATAAATATGTATGTACATGCGCTTGGTAAGTTTTATATTTTTGATAAACTTGGTATAAACGCAGTTTATATCCTCCTACTCAGTTTCTTTTTCGATGCGAACGTGTCGCGGGAAGATGCTATTACCATAGGTAAATAATAAAAAAAAAAACAATTTTGAAAATTTTGTTATAGGTATACATATCTAATTGATGAATATTAATTAACAATTATGTAATACATATGTACATAAAAGGCCTTGAACTTGTATGTTATAGAAATGGAAAATAAAACTAAGTTTGAATCATGATACAATAATGTATTATATTATATTATTGCATCATGGTTTGAATCAAGAGTAATTTCTATGAAAAGTTATTAAAAAAATTCAAACTTATTTGTAACGGTAGTTAACTTCAAAAATTATCTACATATGCTGCGTTATACCCACAGCTGTTTTTAAAACAATTTTCATGCTGCCAGCTTTCATATACATTGCACATGTTAACACGGCTCATCTTTTTTTCCTCTATAAAAAATACAATTGGACATAGTAAATAAACTTGTAGTAAATAAAAAAATTTTAAAGTAAAGAGTGAAAACTTAACTGATAAGAAAAATATAAGATTTATTTTATGATGAAATAAAATTCCCACTGTAGCAAAAAACATTTTTAAGCAGTACATTTCTAGAAATGATCAACTAAACAGGGAAATAAATTTGAGAATTTACAACTGGAGTTTGTTGGAAAAGTGATTTATTTATTTACATACAAACATATGTACGTGCCTGTATATACATACATATGTACATACATGCACATGGAACATTATGAGGAATTATTTTGTGGTTAATTTACGCCGGTAAAGTGGCCTTCTTAACCAAAAAGTGAAATTATAAAAAAATGCAATAAAATAAATAAAAATGTACAATTTCCAAGGTTTCGTTTAAAAAGTAAACAAAAACGCAAACACTAAAATAACAAAACAAAAACACAACATTAAAATAAATAAAATACAAACACTAAAATATTTTAGATAAATTGTAGTACGAGTACCCACCTATGTAGTTGTGGGACATTTTGCGTAATTAAACAGTACAAAGTTCATGAATCTACTGACACTAATGCTGAAGTAGTGCGGAACTCCAGATATAGATTTCATTCAACCAGCAATATGTTTAAAACAAAGCCGTTATTAAAAAATTTTGCTAAAGGTGAATTTTTTAAACTTTATTATGCTTATGTTTTTTGCTAGTTGTCTTAATCAAACAATACATATGTACATACATACATACAAAGCGGTCCAGCTCACGAACGTTATCGCTAGATCCCTAATATGTTTTGGTGATCATCATAAAACGAACCAATCTCTATAATTCTTACATATCGTCGCTGTTTTAGCTAACTGACCAACTGACATTTTTTTGAGAAATGAGTTAAGTCCTTTACTAGACTTTATAAGTCATAATAGGTACACATTGTCTACAATTTTCATGACTGTAAGCATTACTTTTGTGCCTATGTACCTACGTATATAAGTAAAAAGATTTCTGAAGAGCCATAAGAGTGAATGTATAAAACAACCATAAAAGCAGCTCTCCTCTTAAATTTTTAAAATGTTAGTTAGGTCAGTTAGTTAAAACAGCGACGATATGTATGTATGTATATACATATGTACGTACATATGCACATACATACATATTACAGCTTGAAATAAATCTTATCAGTATTTTAATTTTCTATATTTTGCAGTTACTATCTCAAAACCGTAAGATATATGAATATATGTATGTACATACACATGTAGTATGTATGCATGTGTGCTTAAATGTTAATATTACTTACATATGTAGATAGTATGTACATACTATTGACCTGCACAAGACCATTTATAAGACCTTTCAAGACATGCGACATTTTTCAAACGCTTTACTACAGCGAAATATTCTAAAACAAACGCTAAACAACACAACAATAATAAATGCTGTCGTATTATAAGCAAAGCACGATAGATGCATTGGTGTATGTGTATGTGAGTGCTAACAAGCAATGTCGTGAAGACTTCTTGTTATGAACAAACAATCAACAAAGTAGTGTTGATACGTGTATGCTTGTTATTTTCCATATTGTACGTTTTAGTGTGTGTGTAATATGTACATATATGGCAAGCTATTATGTGTTTAGGAGAGAGGTTTTTTTAAAGCAAGCGCGCACAACTAATGGCAATGAATGTGTGCGTTTGTGTGTGCGCAGAAAAATAAAAGAGCATACACACAACGCGTGTGTGTATGTACATGCATGACGCTTGTATACGCGCCCATGCGTAGAAAGAAGCAAGCATCACAAATTTTTCAGTCACGAAGTATTTTCTTCTTTATTCCTATACCTGCAATAAATGAGACAAATTATTGCAAACAGTGTTGTTTAGCGTTTGTTTTAGAAGATTTCTCTGTAGTAAAGCATTTGAAAACTCCTTCATGTCTTGAAAGTTCTTATAAATGGTCTTGTGCAGGACTTTAATACAAACATACATACGTATGTACATACATAAGTAAAACAGTTTACCTCATCTGAATTAAGTATTTATAATTATTTTGCAAAATTTTTAATTTAATTATGAATGTCCAGTAGATAATCATCAGTTCAATGTCAATCCAGCAAATAATAAAAAATAAAATTTTTTAACAGATTAATAAATATGTACATAAGTACACTCAGATGTACTCCAAATTAATTTGGCTTATCAAAAATATGTACATACATACTACATATGAATGTATGTATATACATACCTATTTACATATGTACGCAATATCACAAAGTGTTGACAATTTCTCCGAAAATGATTAAAGTTGTTTTTGAAATTCCAGATCTGGAATACCTAGGTACATACCTACATTTAGTGAAAAATATTTTAAATTTCTGAGGAATGTAAACTAATGCCTCTATTTTGGTAAAAATTAAATAAATATTATTTTAGTTTTAAAATTAGAAAATTTACTATAGGTACATACATACATATGTATGTATGTACATATGTATGTAGTTCACTAAATATGTACCTATCACGTACATATTTTAATAATTTAGCGTAATTGTTTTTAATCACTTCTAAAGAATACTTAATTTTTTTGCACGTAAATTTTTATTATCAATGCATACCTATTAAAAAAATGAAAATATTTTTAGAAAATATTTCGAAGTATTTTTACCCTCTAGTAGGACAGATAAGAATGATTGTATCATGGATTGTATTGTATATTCATACATACATACATACATATACATATGTGCATGTATGTAAATATGTGTGTACTATTATGATCTATAAACATGAAATTTCAGGGGGTCTACTCTGTAATTCTAAACGATAGAAAATGCTTTAAATCAGTCCATTGAAAAAAACATGCAACTTTTTATAAATATTTCGTTTATTCTCGCTACGAAACTTTCCTACAATAATTTTCGTTACTTTTAAAATTGTTAAAAAATATAAAACTCGCACAAAAGTTTTTATAAGTATAACTAATTAAACGTTGCACTGATTATGTGCAGTATTGAAATATTGTTCATGTTAGTTATTTATTGGACAATCTGAAGAGACTTTTAGATATCTAGATTTGATTTTCTGATAGCTTCGTTTAAAATTTTCTTAGACCTGTTATTGCTTATTTCATTCCTCCCATCAACTCTTTGGTCCAAATTGAATAGCCTAAAGTTAATTTTATTAAAAAATGCAAACTTGTATAAAATAAAATTCTTAATAGATTGTTTTGAAAAGTAATTTCCTTCGTACAATTTGAATAATTTCCACATTAGCACTCTTATTTATATGTGTTCCTTGTAGAATTTTGTTGCCTACGAAGGTCAAGTTCTAGCCCAGTGCCTGTTGATCCGACCAGTTTTAAATTACAAAGAGCTTTATTAATATCGAAATTATCACGCTATGAATTTGAACAATTGCGTCATCCTCATCTCAATAAGGAGCAATTGGAAAATAAAATACGGAATCGTGGTACCGACTTCGAAACATTAATGTATTTACATAATTTGCATAAAGACTTTGAGCGCAAAATTGTGCAAAGTTTTCAAGATGTTGGATGCGAAGTTAGATTGGCTAGTCGGTGAGTGTTATTTTTTTTCAGTACACATACATACTTACATATGTACATACATATTTATATATTTAAATACACACGTATTTGTATATGTACATATATATTTATGTACATATGTATATATGAATTTGATTAAAAATTTTCTAATATATAAATTTTAATTTAATTTTCATTCCGTTTTGTGCTTCATTTAATTACGAACATACATATCCACACATATAATACCAAAATCATGATTCCTAATGCATCTACTCATGTACTACATACAATCGTGAAACCTGTGTGTGTATTGCTAAATAAAATACCTTTAATCTAATCAGAGTCGAATTTAGAAGCTCACTAAGCAAGGATGTTATGCATTGGGCTGATGTTATTGTACCCATAGGTGGTGACGGCACATTCCTTGTAGCGGCCGGTCGAGCCAGTCCTCTTTTTGCCCAATCTCAGCAAAAAACTCCCATAGTTGGTTTCAATTCCGATCCTCAGAGGTCAGAAGGTCGTCTTATGTTACCAAAACATTATTCAGAAAATCCAGCCGATGCTGTAGCTAAAATAAAGAGCGTGAGATTAGAATAAATCATGTGAAATTTATTTGAATTTCGAACATTTATGCATTACTTTTCCTTTAAAAAGGGCGACTTTCAATGGATGCATCGGTCTCGCATACGTACCACATTGCTGGGCAATAATGGGAAAATACCCGAGTCGATCGACTTATATCGTCATACAGTTACAAAAATGGAACAAGAAAAGACTGAACCAGAATATCTGAGTAAAGAGATGTCACGTAAATATAAAGCAAAAATGCAACGAGTTTTGCCATACTTAGCCTTAAATGAAGTATTTATTGGTGAGACATTATCGGCACGCGTGTCACACTTGCAATTAGTTGTCGACCATCAAGATGTAGTAAATAAAACAAAATGTTCAGGCTTATGCGTAAGCACTGGCACTGGATCTACATCTTGGCATACAAGGTAAAGAGATTTAATGTATACATATCGCTCATTTAATCAAAGAACGTCTCAACTCAAAAAATGGAATTTCTGAGTTAATGATTCAGAATTAATCCTCATATCATTCTTCATATTGTGCAACAATTTAATACAAATATCTTTTTTAATCAGCTCTTGAGAGAAAAATAAAATTTTCTTTCTCCATTAAGTTGTGTGCAAATTGAAAACTTTAAACTATTTTTCTGGCGAACTAGTTTTTTTTGAGTTATGACGTTGCTTGAGTAAATGAGCGATGTATGTATGTATATCGCACTTGTTCTTCTAAAGGAGAAATTTACAAATTTTCATTATAGGCAAATAACTGTTTATTATGGCGGAGAATTCACGGTTGGCCTTGTAGATCCTTTACATGTTGTACCTTTGGTAAATTGTTGTTGCTTTGCTTTAAATTTAACAAAGCTACAATATGTAAAAGATCTACAAGGCCAACCGTGAATTCCGCTTATATGTATTCTTATAACACAATCGAATTTTTTTTTTTTTTGGCGAAAGAGCAGAGAAAATGATGTAAGATTTTTACAGTGGGTATTTATGACCAATGTACCTATATCGTTTTCTTGCAAAACAAGAACAAGTGCAATATGTATATACTACATACATATGTATACATACATGTACGTACATACATATGTATTATGTATGCTTTATCCTGATTTTAAATTGATTGTCTAAAACAGATGCAATTAATAAACTAAATTAAAAAATATTTATATAAATGTATGTAGCATAAATCGTATCAGTAAACACCATGTAGAAGGTCTTTTTGATATACTGCCAGACAATGCTAAACATGCCTTAAACGGATTAAGTGCAGAAAAACTAGCACAAACCTACAATCAAAACTTGGTTTTTGCACACGGTAAATTAATTATTACATCAATTAACCTTCTCCAAATATTTTATAAACCTTCTGAATATACTTTGATCTTCTTTGCAGACGACTCTAGAATATGTTACTCTATAAGAGAACAAATTTGCGTTGGCGTCTGGCCCTCTCCAAAAGAATTTAATTCAAAATGTTTTGTTAAAAATTTATTTGTTAAATCTCGATGCATTGATGCAAGTAAGTACAACATACATACATAAATACATATATACATATATATACTATATTACACATATATATAATTTAAATATTCATAAAAGCGAATAACTTGTAAGGTCAATTTTGTTTGAAATGACAGTGCAAATATGCCCACTGTGAAAAAGGTGGCGCATTGTGTAAATTGCACTTCCAGTTGAACCATAGACCAAATAATTTCAAATATATTTTCGGACACAGCCATTATGGTATAAAAATTCCAACAAATACATGGCAATAAAAAGTCACGCTTTTCCCTTTTTGGCTCAAATAAAGTAGCAAGTCCTAACGTATTCATAATAACAGAAATAAGACGAAAGCAGAAACCAAATTTATTTAAAACTATGGGTTCCATAAGATCTTGTCCCAAACGATTGGCCATATCAGAGCCTATAGAAATAATATGTTAGATGAAAATAAATTTAATAAAAAAAACGTATCTCACCTCTAAATGGGAAATTCCAACTAACATTTTGGTTAGCAATTAGTAAAACAATAACATAATTATATAACAATAGTTTCAATGCACCAGTTTGAAACTCAAAAGTTAAAGTAGGACTCTGCAATAAATGATAATTATCTAAAAGATTTTTTTCACTTTATAGAAATAACTCACTGCTAATGATTTTTGCATTTATTTGTTAAAAATTGTAATACGTTTTTATGAAAAAAACTTATTAAAATAAAAATTATTTCACATTTTTAAAAATGTTTCTCCAAGTCTACTAGTATACTTTATAAAGAATGAAATCCACGAACTTGTATTTTATATACATACATACATACCAACTTCTGTAACTTTTCCAATGAAACTATTTTAAAGTTTCATAATATTACATATTATATTATAACGATACTTATTCTTAAACATTCAGTACCATTGTTAGCTTAAATCAATTGTATGTTTGTGGATTCTGTTTATTTCAGATTTAGTAATTGATGGCAGCATTTCATATCCCTTCAATGATGGTGCTAAAGCTTTGTTGGAAATTCATCCTCAAGATGCTTTACTAGCTATAAGTTTGGACTGATTAAACAGAAATGTAATTCGTTTTAAATATAAACAAACTGTGTCTTGTAATTTTTTAAATGTAAACTTTATATTTACATACTTGCTATTTTTGTAATTATTGTATATAAATTATATTTAAAGTGTTAAAATGTTATTATTATTTTTACATACTTAATTATGCAAAAACAAAATTATTTAATTATATATTTTTTACATAGACATAAGTTTATTTAACTTTATAATTATACAATAAAACTCCAGAAATATAAGAATAATGTTATTAATAATAGTTTAGCATTTATTACTAAACAATGTTGTATGTTGGAAACGTTTATCAGATTTTTTCTTCTTTTCTTTGGTGTGCGATTTTTCTTTTTTGGAAGTGGCAACTCCTGCTTTCTTTTCTCTTTTTGAATTCCTTTCAAATCTTTGCGAGTCTACCGACTTGAAGCGTTCATCCTGTATCAGTTTTGAAGTCTCTTTGTTTTCCAATTCTTTGAGATGTTCTTTGCGCCGACGCTTAATTTCTCGTATTTTATCTTTCTGGTTCTTGCGATATCTGAAAAAATTAAGTAAAGAAAAAAATATTTAACCTGTATTTCTATTAAATACGTTGACAAAACGTTAACATCAATGAAATCGCATTAGGAAAAAATCTAACCAATCGAGAAATATTTTTCTTTTCATGTTTTCTTATATCTGGGCATCAAGAACATATCGCACACTAAATCATAAGCAGTCACAAATCAAAATAATCAAAAGTGATGAGTTAATTTAACAAGTCTCTAACGACTGCAACAATTTCTTTTGCAATGCAGCCTTCTTGAAGAATATAAAATACCGTTATGCTTGTTCTTATGTTACATACTTGCGTCATTTGTACAGTATCAACAGTTATGTATTTGCCACTACTCAGCATCTGAAATTTTTTGAGATGTAACTCTTTATGATTTAATGTGCGATATGTTAACAATTGTCTAAGATTGCTGAAAATATGTTTTTGGATATATGTACGTATGTATGTAAGTACATCTGTAAATATACATATGTAAATAGGTATATAAAATGAAATACATTTTCGGATGCATGTGAAATGCCGAACCGATTTTGAAATTATGACTATGGAATTCTTACAGATTTTCCATCTCATCAGGATCTTTTCCTTCCAATATCCACTGTTTTCTTCTATAGTTTTGAGCTCTTTCATCGAAATCATTATTATCCAATTGTATTTCAGATTCGCGTCTCGAAACATTTACTTGCATGAAGATACGTTCCACCATTTTTTCTACAAATATCGTTCATTAGATTAACACATTAAAACTTACAATTTTAATTATTTGCTCACGATCTATGGGATGTTCAGTTAGTTTCGTATTAATAGATCGTTCGATTTCGCCCAATAATTCTAAGTCTCTGGGAAAACGGAATATTGATATAGCCAAACCTTTGCGACCAGCACGAGCAGTTCTTCCCACGCGATGTATATACTCTTTTGGTGTTCGTGGTAAGCGATGATTGATGACCAATTGTACACTGGGTATGTCGAGGCCACGAGCAGCTACATCGGTTGCAATTAAGGTGCGCACATATTTCGATTTAAAACGATTTAATGCGATTACTCTTTCTTTTTGTCGCATAAAACCATGCAGACAGACATTATCTATACCAATGCTTTTTAAAGTCATTGACAATAATTGGCAGTACTTCTTGGTGTTTGTAAAAATCATCACATTCGAATTTTCATCATCTTCACGATATCTGCGCAGAGCTTCAATTAAAACCATGTCACGATCATAATCAGCGCAAAGTAAATAACGTTGATCTAATGTTTCTACTGTAGCTGTTTGAAATTCTTCGGACCATTCAAAGCACTAGAAAAAAGTTAAGAAACAACCTAAATAAATTCACTACTTATTTATGTATGTTAAAACTGAAACACTTACATCATTTGCTATAGGAAATATACTGGATTCCTTGATAAAATCTTTCATTGTTGCTGAAAAGAATAAGTTCTGTCTTTCTTTGGGAAGACACCTTTCTATCACTTTCAAGCTTTCATCAAAATCTCCATTCAACATGCGATCGGCCTCATCGACTACTAAAAATTTTAAATTATCAAATGAGAACGTGTCACAGCCTGTTAAATGATCAGCCAAACGACCCGGCATTGCTACCACAACATGAGGTCTTTGCATCAACTTTTGGGCTTCTACGATCTGGTCTGTACCACCCGAAACCACACAAACCCGTACGCCCATAGGCTGACCAGCTACTAAAAATTGTTCTGATATCTAATGTGCCAAATACATAATTTCTTTTTAATTCTTGAAATTGTTTTGTGTACTCATACCTGATAAGCTAATTCATGTGTTGGTGTTAATACCAAAGCAAAGTGACTGGTTGGTTCCTCACTTAATTTCTCCAATATTGGTAAAGCAAATGCAAATGTTTTACCCGAACCAGTTTTGGCAGCTCCAATGCAATCTTTACCCTCTAATATGGCTGGGATACAGTTGTCCTGAATAGGAGTGGCTTGTTTAAGACCTTAAAAGACAGGCAAATTCCAAATGGATTTGTTCTTATTTTTTTATATTGTGCAACATTTACCTAACTTTGTTAATTGTTTAGCCAACCAAGGTCTCAAGCCCATTTGTACGAAAGGATTTACTTCCTTCTTTAACATTTTTGTTTAGATAAGAAATAGTTGGGGTTTTAGACTTGAATTATTTTCAATAGTAAATTGAATTGAAATAACAATTGTTTAAAGTAATAATTAATAACCAATAATAAAAAAACGTGTGTGTTTATTTATTTATAAGAGAGCAACATGTGTTTTTTTGCTTGTCCTGCCAGACTATTGTAATACTTTTCAAGACAGCTGCAGCAGTGTTGACCAACTAGGTGGCAGTTTGCCGGGTAAATTGGTTTGTTATCATAACTTCAATTAATCGTCGGGTGGTTATTGGTTTGCCGCAATAATAATGTATTTTTAATATACTGTGCTGCAAACCAGTAACCACACGACGCAATGTAATTCATGTATGTATTATTTAATATGATAACAAAAATAATGTGTTTATGTACCAAAAAGTTGTGACGATCGGGAGGAAATCATTATTGTGTACTTTTATTGGCTACCAAGCATCAGGTATGATCTTTGTGGGTTTAAATTTTCGATTTGTGGATATGGGGAGAAAAATCTGGGAGCTCTGACTACAGTAAGACTTGAATATAACGATATAAACGACAGTTGTGTAAACCGAATAGATTTAAAATAGCATGATTTTAGAAAACTAACTCCAATAATGGAAACATTTTAATTTTTTTTAATTGTTCTATTATATTTGAAATATCATATCTGAAAGAAAATTAACGTATATGATTTTAAACACGTTTGCAGTACCATTAATTTTTGAAATCGTACAATTTCAAATCGATGCGGTTAACATAACAGGGCCGAAAATTTAAAAATTTCGTTGTATGAAACATGGTGAAAATATGGTTAGTTTAGGTTAGGAAGGGTGGTGTTATACCGCACCACCACTCGGAGACCCAATTGGGTCCATTGTAATTCCCTTATATTAAACTATAATTATACATATTTTTATATGCAATGTCTGCAGCTTGACGACAATTTATGAATACAATTTTATATGAAAAGCCAACTCCAACTCCAATTCTAAATTTTAGATTTACATATCGTTAGGTACAATGAAAAAAGGCGTAGTAACTTACAAGAAACTCAAAATCAAGTTTTTGACTGATTATTGATTCCCATTAAAATAAGTCTTGACAACATTTTACACTTCTGCGAACAGAAATACCGCTTTTATAAACAAATAACAAGGGGACTTAACTAAAAGTTTTAGTTTTCTGCTTCTCGTTTAAAATTCAATTTTTGTTAGTTACGCCTTTTTGCAGTTTAGCTAACGATATTTCAATTGGAAAAAATTAGGCTATCAGCACAAAAGTGGTGCAATCCAAACTTCTTTTGGTGCTGGTCTGCTGAAAAATCGGTTTTGCACAGAACATAACACGCCAATCAAATTAATAGTTTGTGGTTACACCACTTTTGAGCCGATAGTCATGTTTTACACTTGGCAGTTTTTCTTGAAGCAGTTCTCAATTCTCTTTTAAAACTGCCCATTTGTTTACACTCAGACGGTTTCTTGTTCAATTTTCGTATTGTTTTAATGCAGCTTATGAAATAACAAAACAGAATTGAAGTAACTTTTCTGTACAGGCAAGTCAGTACCCCTCTTCTTTCCTTTCTCTCCTATAAACTCAGACTTGCTTCAAGTAAAACTGCCGAGTGTAAAACATGACATAACCTTAATTAGTCCCTGCTTCCAACATTTGAATTAAACATTCAAATTAGATATGTAATATTTCAAGTTAGAACAAGTTCAAATCGAACTTCTTTTCTGTTAACGTTAAATTTTCGTAACCAGCTACGTACCTTAAAAATCGAGTGATTTTCGCAGACATCTTATCTAAAGCTAATTTGAATTATATGCCTCAGAAAAATTTGTGAAATGGGTGAAATCAGCCCAAGAAATTCATATTAAAGAATTGGTGTTTAGCACTTTTGAGTTATAATCAACAAGTTGAATTTTTCATTTTATTTTACTTATAATACAAAAAATGTGTCCAATTGTAACCATTTCATTAGAAACGACTTAAGCATCACTCCAAAAACAAAATATTTTGAAATTGGATGCTGGCAATTGCAATTTTTAAGTTTTATTTCTTGGCGGTTTGACCAATCTTAGCTTTGGCAGTACCACGGACCTTCTTCATCCTGTTGCGACGCTCTTTGCGTTGCTTGCGGGTCTGTTTCTTGATTTCCATAAGACCATGACGTACCAAACGGTATTTTGGTTCAAATTTCTTAGCGAAATCCAATGTGTCGTAGACTAAGGCAAAACCAGTGGATCGACCACCACCAAAAGCAGTACGGAAACCGAATACAAAGCATACATCAGGCGTAACTTTGTACATTGCAGCAAGTTTTTCACGAATTTCAGTTTTGCTTACTGAAGACAATCCGGGATGGATGACATCGCACACCATTTGCTTTCTGCAAAGCAAACGGTTGGTCATAAATTTGCGTGTACGAATAGTGGCGGTAGTACCAGACATTATTTATTGCTGTAAGTGATAAAATAATAAAATGTTTGTTAAATTGTTTATAAAAATATGCTTTCAACGTAACCTCAAATAATATTATTAAAATCAGCAGTGGTGGAAACAAGAGCTGTCATTTTTTCACTAGAATCCACGTGCTATCACAATTTTTTTCATTCGTTATGTGTGTAATTTCCTTTATTTATTATTTGAGGTGAAGGTCTCTGCATTTTTAGATTAAATATTCAATAAATTATCACATTTTAATCATTTTTTTACCTGTTAAAACACTTAAAAAGTATTAAAACACGTCCTTAGCGCAGACACAAAATTTTAGGAAAGAAAGATGGCCGCCACCACAGTTGCAATGCTGCTGTCATTTTTCACACATATGCTAATTTAAGTACTTTTCTGCAAGCAGTTGTGGAAAACAGAGTTACTGAGAATTTTTGTATTGCAAGCAGGGCTGCCAAAATTGCCGATTTTTCTGCATGCTTTCGACTTTTTCATTAAAAAACAATGAAATACTGATTTGCCGATTTTATTTAAAAAAATTCTGATTTTGATCGAACCAACTTCGTTTTCAAACTACATTTCTGTGAATTGGCAACAATGTAGTGGGATGTTAGTCATGTTTTAGACATGATAGTTTTTCTCAAAGTAATTCTGAGTTTATGGAAGAGATAGGAAATCAGAAAGAAGAGGGCTACAACAACATTCTTACTTGCACCGAAATCAAGGCCTATTTATCAGGTCAACGCAATCGTCTTGATGATATTCTGCGTTTTCGTGTTTAAGCTGTCAAAAGTTATTTGCACCATATACTTTAGTTCATGTTTGTGTGTGTTTCTGACAACTTAAACATAAAGTTGTTTTTTGTATTGCTCTGTTTTTGTAGAGTTGCATTGATCTGATAAATAGGCCTTGCACCGAAATGTTGTTTGTTATTTCATTTGCTGCTTAAAACAATAAAGGAATATTTAACAAACAGATTGTCTGTGTGCAATTAAATGAGCAGTTTTAAAACGGCTCCTTTTCAAATGGAAACACCGCATACGCTGTTGTAGAACAAGAAAGCAACAACTTTAAAATCGTTAAGCAATCCATGCTCCCCAACACCTCTGGTATCTTCTCAGCTGAATTAACAGCCATTAGATATGCCGTTTCACATGCTTCTAAAAAACCGGGAAAAACCCTGATCTGCACTGACAGTCTTAGCGCTGTAAAGTCATTAAAGGCAAATGGAAAAAACAAAAGTTTAGTTCTGGGACAATCCGTTCTATTACACGAGATCATCATCCTCTGGATACCAGGTCATGCTGGAATCGAAGGCAATGAAACTGCAGACGCAGCTGCCAAAGACGCTCTAAAATACCCGCTAATAACAGAGGTACCACCACTAATACCAGTCATAACTAACTTCCATCAAAATATCCAACAGGCGGAACACGAAGAGCAATGGAGCAAATCAACTTGCTTTTTAAGATCTCATAACATCAGTACGTCGCGCCCTCCCTACCATAAACACCTATCAAGAGAAGACTGCATCATATTAGCCAGAACAAGAGTTGGCACAACGAAATTCAGTACACAACATCACTACGAAGAAACATCGCCCAGGGAATGCTTAACTTGCTCAGAAACCCTCAGTATTAATCACATTTTAAAAATTTGCCCTAGAAGTTCCACAACTGAACCGCTTCAAGACATACTTAACTGCAACAATAAAAACTCAATTAAAAAATTAAAAAACATTCTTAAATCGGCAAATGTATTAAAAGAAATTTGAACCAATCATATATGGTGTCATGGCCCAGTAGCCCACACCATTTGTCAGTGTATTTTTTGTAAATTTATTTACTAAATACTTTTAAATAAATAAATCCCGAAAATGCCAATGATTTTTCAAAAAAGTGCAGATTTTTCATCAGAGACTTCTGGCAGCCCTGATTGCACGTTCAATTATTTTTTTATGCGATTTTTCATTATCGAGTTCCTTTTGTGATTTCTCGATGCATAGTCGTGCATGCTTATTGGAAGAAATAATAAATATTATTTGTTTTATTAAATAAAATTAATTTGAATTAACTTTTTAAATAATAACTGCGTATATTGAATAAAAACGCTGCCAATAAATACCCAAGGGAAACCAATAAATAAGCAGAGGAGAAAGTAAGTATGAATTTGTTAGTTGGGAAGAAAAGAAAATTTATGTAGAAAATTCTTTATTATGTAAGTTCGTGTGAATGTTAAAAATAAATTGCATGTGTTGTATCCTCAAAACCACTAAAAGCAGGAGTATGTGCAATTATCTTTGGAGTGTATAAATATATGGACATAAGTATATGATTCTACGCAATTTAAAAACATTTACAAATTCATATGTTTGTATGTATGTTTGTAGAAGTTAGATTTTTTTATTACAGAATCAAGGCAACAAAAACACGTTTTGCTTCCAGTTGCATTGATTGGGTCAAAAATCTGTTGTATTTTGTTTTTGTATTTTATTCTAATAAGATTTTGTTGGTTTTCCCCACTCAATTGAAATTTATTATTATTTTATATTTGTATAATTTCAGATTTCAATTCAAGTAAATCTTCAAACACAAGGATTAAGTTAAACCATGTTAAATTCAGTTGTGGGTCGATATGCTTTGCGTTTAACATTTGGACAGGTAAATGAGTTTTTAATAATATATGTATATTAAACAAAAAATGTGTTTTTGTGAAGTTCTCCTTTTCTTAATCGAATCGGGAAAAAATATTTTTTTCTCGTATGCATATGCGTATGTGCATATTTATGTAATTATATAGCTGTGTACTATATATACATATGTACATATATACATAGTTAGTATATGCAGACACTTTGCATAAAATGCACCTTTGCATTATAGTCTAATAGAAATTATTATTTCTTCTAATAAATCAGCGATAGTAATACATATTTAACATAACATTATTTATAGAGATTAGAAGTTTGAAATTTGTTGTACAGATCGCTTCATTATTTTAACAGAGGCATAACTTAAGAAAGCTGGTTTTGCAGAAAATAAGTATTAAAGATTTCAATTTGCATACAACTCTATGAAGATGTAAAAATATTTTCTTTTATAAAGACCAAATCCTTGTTGGCCTGTGCCATTTCAGCTCTTCAGTGCAATAGCTTGATGAATGCGGTTTATAATTTGTTTAAATAAATAGTAAAAATGTTCGTACAACAAACATTGTTATTTAAGTCACCTGCACACAACAATAACTGATTTTAAAAACTCTTATCCACAAAGGAAAAGGAAAACATATTTTTAGGGTTCCGTACATCAAAGGTGAGAGGGAACCCTATTGTTTGCTGATTATTAAAATTAAAAACAAGTTTAAGAAAGTATTGTTCTTGCGCAATAGATAAAATAAATTGATTTAGTATTTACTGAAATCAATCAACAAACATCGATAGCTTTAAAGTGTGCTTCATGAAATCTATCTGATTTAAAATATACAGGCATGTTCTGAAAATCACATTTTTCAAATCACTAGTGATTTTAAAAGTAATAATGGTCCTGTAGACGTTTTTAAAATCATATACGATAAATTTTTTTCAGAAATGATATTTGATATTAAAAAAAAAAGAACGAACAAATATCTGCATGACCATCATTACTTTTAAAATCACTAGTGATTTGAAAAATGTGATTTTCAGAACATGCCTGATAGCCGTTCATTAATATCACTAATTCAATCATATTTTCATCAAACAGATTTCCATTGAACTAAGTTGATTTACACAAAATATTTACGATCATGGATTCAGAAGCTACTTTAAATCCCGGTGATGTTTGCTTTGATTGTCTGAAAATCGGATTAGTAAAATATTTACGTTATTTCAAAATTAACTTAAATGGTGATACTATATTGAAATGTGAGAGCAATATGTGCATGTATCCTTACAACAGCGAATTTTCATCAGATGATGAAGAAAAGGAAATAAATAAGCCTAATGCAACTAATGATTTGCTTCCACAACTCAACCACGGATGGACACCAGAAAGTACAACAAACGATTTACAACAAATAGGTGAAAGTATTACTGATGAACTCGTAGATTTTGATATGAGTTTTTTGGATGATTTAAATGAAGACAAAAGTTTGTGTGAAAGCGGAATTACAGTTCACATTAACAAGTTCGGTGATCAATTAGATGTCAAAGATAATAAAAATGAATATTTTCCATTGCCAAATGTTACCTCTATACAATACGATTCACTTTTTAACTCAGCTCACAATAATAATAATGAACAAAAAGATATAAAACTATCAGACTCAAAATATACTCCTCTGGAAAAGAATATATTATATACAACACGCGATACTAAAGCATCCGGTTTAAATAATACTGCTGGTGTAATAAAAAATTGCAAAGAAAAATTTTTTTGTTTACCCACATCATCGAAACTTTTTAGCAATATTACATTAAAATCTCCAACCAAATCTAATTCACTTGATATACCAAAGGCTAATATTAATAAAGAAAATGTTTTATTAAAAGAAATCGCAAAGACGGAGCTGGAGACAAATTTGCCAAAGAAGAGTACAAAATCAACAAATCAGGAAAAAGAAGTAACAAAAAAAGAAGCAAAAAAGGAAGCAAAAAAAGAAGCAAACAAAGTAGCAAAAAAAGTATCAAAAAAATTACCAAAAAGAACTAAAAAATCCAAAATCAAAGCTAAACAATTAGTAGATAATACTAAAGAGGAAGAAACTCCGGCAAACAATGACATTGACTATAGCCTTGATCAAATTTCGGAATTGTTGCTGTCAGTCAAGAAATGAAAAGATGTACACAAAATATCTAAAACAAAACTTTGGTATTAAAAAGATAATTTATTATTTATTTCGTTTTAATTTAAAATTCTAGATTATTGAAATACATACCATGTATATAAATATTTATATTAGTTTATACATACATAAATATATATGTATGTATGTATGTAAATATGTACTTTATTTTTTTGAGTATGTAAATATATTTTCATATTTTACTTTCCCTTAATTCAGTTTTTATAGAACTTACTAAATATAAAGTTTTATATAACTAATAAATAAAATAAATGTTTCGTTTAATTTTTTGAGACAAAAATAATATTGAAATTTCATTTTAAGTTTTTATTCTATGCAAAATACGATAACTCTCCACATATGTACGAAACGAAATTTGAAAAAGATTAATGAACACTTATGAAGGTACATATTTTATAATGCATAAATTGAGCAAAAATTTAGATTAAAAAAATGAAAACTCGCTAAAAAAAATCATATTTCATAAAAAACTGAAATGTCGAAAGATTTTGATTACAAAAAAATAAGAAATTTCCAAAATATTGAACATTTCTCAAACATTCTAAATTTATTTAATTTTTCGTAAAAAGCATTTTTTTCAGAAAAGAAAAGACTAAAAATGTTTAAATTTGTTTTCCATGGAGAAAAATTATACTGTCAATTGCGCGTTTAAAACTAAAAATCGCACATTATAATCAAATTGCGCAAAATGTCTGAATGATATACATACATACATATGTACGTACACACATATATACAGTCTGTCAAAAAAATTTGGCATATTGAAAATGTTTTATTTAGGTGAATCTAAATTATTGCTTATTGTGAAGTGGATTAAATTTTTTAAAAGCTTTATTTTGTAATAAAATTAATGCTAAATACATATCGCTCATTTATTCAAACAACGTCATAAATTCCATTTTTTGAGTTAATGATGCAGAATTAATCCTCATATCGTTATTCATATTGTGTGAAAATTTCATACAAATATCTTGTATGAAATTAAATATTTTTAGAGATAAATAATATTGTAAATTAAAAACTTTAAACTCGTTTTCGTTGGTAAAATTGTTTTTTTTTTTGCATTACGACGTTCTTTGAGTAAATGAGCGATATGTATCTTGATATTTGGATGCCCTATTCTGCTTACAGGATCAAAAGAAACATGTATATATCTTGATATTTGTGTAAAGAATTTCTCGAAAAAAAAATAGAAATTGTGTTATTAAAATTTTTTCCTTTTCAATCAAAGTAGACTTTTTGTTTTGCAAATATGTAATTGAAATTAAATAAATAATAATTTTTTTTTAAATAAAATGAACCCATTGTTTGTACAGTATGATCAAAATTTTAATTTTTTAATTATTTAAATTTTTTAAATGTAAAAACTCATTCTGAACATACTTTAATTAGGCAGGCAAATAATTATTTCAGTGTAAAATTATGAAATTCCTACTTTGCATAAAAACAATATTGTAATTCGAGTTAACACACTTTCGGTGAATGTGTATTTTTTTGTCTTTCAGCTTAAATGATAAGGCTATATATAACGTCAATTGATGCAATAAAAATATTTCAGACACACAATACCTACTTTGTACTTACATATCGTCGCTGTTTTAAATAACTGACCCAACATTTAAACAATTTTTTTACCGGAGAGTTTTATACATGCATTCTAAGGATACGTCTAAAATGTTTTTAATTTTATAGGCACAACATTAATTAATGCCCTAATTCAGTAAGAAGATTTAGGAAGTTTTTGTTTGAAAATGCTTCTGAGTTCTTGTCTTTTAATTCTCAAAATTATTTTCTTTAAAAATGGTTGTTGTCTTTGATAATGAAAAATATAAATATTATTGCCATGTGTTTAGAACATAAAAATTCAATTTAAGTATTATACAATAGTTTGAAAAATATATGAAAAAATATGTGTTGGATATAATGTTTGGAACAAAATCATAAAGCAAATACACGAACCTTCTAGCATAGACAATAAATAATAATTGTTTTAAAGAATCACAACTGCGGCTTTTTTTCGTCCATAGACAAGACGTTACAATCGTTGAACAGAATTAGGGCATAATTAATAATTAATGATTAATGTTTACAGTCATAAAAATTTTAGACAATGTGTATTATGACTTATAAAGTCTAGTTGAGGACTTAATAATTCAATTTTTAAAAAAAAATGTCAGGTCAGTTAGTTAAAACAGCGACGATATGTAAATATATCGTCACCTTAAATGCAAACGGACGTAACTACACTTTTATATTTTTTTTTCAGGAGAAACAAAAAACGTTACAAAATCAATAATAATAAAGTATTTTTGAAAACGTTCTTCGAAATTTACTTGTAGTATGGATACTTATGTATATGTATTTGACCATTTATTTCCTTTTTATATATATTTAAGCATTTATGTTAGTTACGTTCCTTACAATAAAAAATAGATGCTTTCGCAATTACGTCCGTTTGAATTTCTTTAATAAAGTAGTCATTTTTGATCGCAGAGGTCTATATATATGTAAATGAAATATAAATGAACCACAATCAATCAAAAACTCGATTTCGAATTTTTATGTAGTTACGTCCGTTTGCATTTAAGGTGACTATATACATATATGTATGTATGTTTGTATTTATGTGGGATTTTTTGTTGGAATGCGTGCGTCAAACGGTATCTTATCGATTTTTTGAACATTCATAACAAGCGTGCCTGCGGATTTAATTATAGCAATCTTGTTTTTTATAAAACAACTAAAAAAAATTATTGCTAAATTACAGCTGAAAATTGCATTGTAAGAAGAGAGTGCATCGGAAGTAACGGCGCTTTTAAGGTACTTCAATGATCTTGTTAACATTTCTCATAGCGCCATTTTTATACAACATATAAAACGAATTGTAAAGAGAATGATTGAGGTATCTACATATGTATGTATGAATGTATGTATATATGCTCGATTTAAAAAGAAAATTTTACTGGGGATGAACTACATACATATGTAGTTCGATAAAAAATCATATTTCTACGTAGAGATGTTTAAAAAGTTAATAACGATTTTTATACAAAATGAGAAGAGTCAGAAATTTGACGGGGAAATTTCGACTTAACGGACTAGAAATTGTAAAAACAACAACATCTATTTTTTTATTATATAGAGTGGTGATGAAGATTCACAATATAACTTGAATAAAAAAAAATAAACGATTATATTAACAGAATAAATAGAATGTTAAAGCACATCGCTCAATTACTTCAATAGTGTCATAACTCAAAAACGTTTTTCAGTTAATACTGCAAAATAATGCGGCATTTTGTATTTTATCTTGTGTAAAAAATGTTATATAAATAATAGCTTGTACCATTACCTCCTGAGAGAAGAATATTTTTTCATTTCTTTGAGTTGCATGTAAACTGAAAACTTTAAACCGCGTTTTCTGCAAAACTAGTTTTTTTGAGTTGTGACACTATTGAAGTCAATGAGCGATATGTCTTTGTATATTTTATTATGTAGATCATATGTGTTTATTATTATTTATTTAAGTACTATTGAATTGATAGATTCAACTGAATCTTACGTGCATACAATAATTGTATGTAGAAAACTACGCATTTACTTTTTATTTGATTAGTTCCAATAAAAAAATGCGCCATGGACAGCCATTGTCGTCGTTCATTTAATTTCATTTCTATTCTATAAATAGTTACATATAAATACATATCGCACCTTATCAACAAGAGGGTATTAACTCAAAATTTTAAAATGTTTAGTAGACACGAATACCTGTTTGTGATTAGATTAGAAGAGAATTTGAAAATCCGAATCCATAGTAGTAATTAAATTCCATTTGAAAATATATTTGCATTGTTTTTATTTCAAAATGTTGGAATTCTTGGGAAAAAAATTTATGTTTTGAGTTAATACCATTTTTCTGAAATTTCTCGATACATTTTTTTTGTATTATTTTGAGTTATGACGCTTTAGTTGAAATTTAAATAAAGTTTCAAAATATATTTTTCAACAAAACAGTATCATCTCAAAATACAATAAAATCTAAATAAAACAATTGGATTATTTTTAACTTGAATAAAGGCTCAAATCAAAATAATACATTTTTTATGAAAATATAAGATACATTTCTGTGTCCATTTTGTACTAACTCAAAATAATACCTTTTTGATTATATAAAGGTAGTCACTACACTATCACAAAAATGATCTCAAATGTGGTTTTCGAGGTAAAAGAGTAATCGGAACACGTTGAAATTTTTACAGTAGATAGATATTGATGTTGTTAGTTGATTTCTTGCAAAAAGTGAAATTTCAAAAATTTTGAGTTAATACCCTCTTGTTGATAAGGTGCGATATGTATCTACATACATACATATGTATGTAAATATTTTAATATTTTAATATTTTTTTATTTATTGTAAACTTTCAAAATATTCAAGTTTAAGGTCACAAAATCATCAAATATGTTTACTTATTTGTTTTTATATTTTAATTTTTTGAATATAACGATGTCTTAATATAAAAAAGGCGTATCTGAATTTTTTGGGAATAGCGCTTTTAAAGTTTTAGCCAACAGATAGCCAACAGATAATTACATACATGCTGCTTAGGGCCATTATTACAACTTAAAGTTAGTTAAAAGTAGGATTTTATCGGACGAATAAAACGTTTTTCATCAGTACCACTTTATCTTAACCTAAGGTGAGGGTTTAATTAAAGACAAATGTATCCTTTTTGGTAAGTTAAGTTTATAATAATGAATAGCGTTTTATACGTCCGACAAAATCCTACTTTTAACTAACTTTTTGTTGTAATAATAGCCCCTAAAGAACTAAGTAAGTTACAGTTAAAACTAAAAGATTTATATAGCCACTTAAAAAATTATTGTTGTAGGTATGTAGTAAATGCTTTAGTTTTTAACCCCCGACTAAAAAAGGGGTGTTATAAGTTTGTAGTGTGTGTCTGTGTATCTGTGTATCTGTCCGTGTCCATGTACAGCCCAAACGGCTGGACCGATTTTGATTTAGTTTTTTCTGTTTGAAAGAAGGTGACGTGATCGAGAAGGTTCTTAACTATGTTTGAAGAAAATCGTTCCAGCCGCTTAGAAGATATCACATCTTTTCTCGATATATCGGTGGTTTTTAAAATTTTTAATTTTTTAATCAGAAATAATTTCTTAATCAGGCTTGAGTTCAGTAATTTCAATTCTTATGAATGAAATATTTTTATTAATTAATGTGAGTATCTAAAGAAGAGAAGAAAAATTAAACTAGACACTATTAGCTGGGGGAAATACCGATATTTTTCTGTGCAGCCACGCACTTCATCAGCACCCATGTCTATCTACTGGGGTAGAGATTATTATTAACATCAGCTATTTAACCTGAAAATCTATGAAAGTGGAATATGAGAATTGATTGTGTATACAATTATTGATTTGCCTTTGGCAAACACATTTGTAAGTATCACTATTCATTTTCTGTTTTTCCATTTTCTATTTAGGTTAGCACGAAGTTATATCACTCTACCAATGTATGTTTAACTATTCTTACTTATCTTTTACGATCATCACATTAATTATTTTTACTTATTCGATGCACCATCGGTACATACATATAAGTATTATTGTAGTGGCTTTATGTTACTTTGTTTTTGCTTTCTACAGTTGACTTAGCTTTCCAGCATTCTGAAGCAGTTCTGGCCAAGTGAACAGTGATCGCCAAGTGAACATATTTTTGTCACGTGCCCATGATGAATTAAATGAGACATTATTAGATTTAGTTGAACTATAGTGAATTTTAATCAGAAATAATTTCTTAATCAGGCTTGAGTTCAGTAATTTCAATTCTTATAAATGAAATATTTTTATTAATTAATGTGAGTATCTAAAGAAGAGAAGAAAAATTAAACTAGACACATTTAGCTGGGGGAAATACCGATATTTTTATGTGCAGCCACGCACTTCATCAGCACCCATGTCTATCTACTGGGGTAGAGATTATTATTAACATCAGCTATTTAACCTGAAAATCTATGAAAGTGGAATATGAGAATTGATTGTGTATACAATTATTGATTTGCCTTTGGCAAACACATTTGTAAGTATCACTATTCATTTTCTGTTTTTCCATTTTCTATTTAGGTTAGCACGAAGTTATATCACTCTACCAATGTATGTTTAACTATTCTTACTTATCTTTTACGATCATCACATTAATTATTTTTACTTATTCGATGCACCATCGGTACATACATATAAGTATTATTGTAGTGGCTTTATGTTACTTTGTTTTTGCTTTCTACAGTTGACTTAGCTTTCCAGCATTCTGAAGCAGTTCTGGCCAAGTGAACAGTGATCGCCAAGTGAACATATTTTTGTCACGTGCCCATGATGAATTAAATGAGACATTATTAGATTTAGTTGAACTATAGTGAATTTTAATCAGAAATAATTTCTTAATCAGGCTTGAGTTCAGTAATTTCAATTCTTATAAATGAAATATTTTTATTAATTAATGTGAGTATCTAAAGAAGAGAAGAAAAATTAAACTAGACACATTTAGCTGGGGGAAATACCGATATTTTTCTGTGCAGCCACGCACTTCATCAGCACCCATGTCTATCTACTGGGGTAGAGATTATTATTAACATCAGCTATTTAACCTGAAAATCTATGAAAGTGGAATATGAGAATTGATTGTGTATACAATTATTGATTTGCCTTTGGCAAACACATTTGTAAGTATCACTATTCATTTTCTGTTTTTCCATTTTCTATTTAGGTTAGCACGAAGTTATATCACTCTACCAATGTATGTTTAACTATTCTTACTTATCTTTTACGATCATCACATTAATTATTTTTACTTATTCGATGCACCATCGGTACATACATATAAGTATTATTGTAGTGGCTTTATGTTACTTTGTTTTTGCTTTCTACAGTTGACTTAGTTTTCCAGCATTCTGAAGCAGTTCTGGCCAAGTGAACAGTGATCGCCAAGCTAATAGTGTCTAGTTTAATTTTTCTTCTCTTCTTTAGATACTCACATTAATTAATAAAAATATTTCATTCATAAGAATTGAAATTACTGAAGTCAAGCCTGATTAAGAAATTATTTCTGATTAAAATTCACTATAGTTCAACTAAATCTAATAATGTCTCATTTTTAATTTTTGTTATTATTCAGTTGTTTGCTTCTCCTGTAAAATATGTAAAATTTGAGTTAGGCCTTTCTTATATGAAGCCATCGATAGGAAAATATTTTAAATACGTTTTGTATTTATTTCGAGAATAAAAGCGCAATTTTGTGAACAAAGCATTTTAGTTTTGTTTTTATACTTATTATTTAATTTGATGGTTTTGTTGTTGTTATTTTTGGGGAATCAATAAAAAACGCATATATGTAAGTGGACTTTTATATGCATAATATGCGCATTGTCGCGTGGTAGGTGGAGGGTTTACATAAAAATGAAATGAAGGAATAGTGCTATGCAATTTCCTAATACTTTCAGGGCCTGTTCGTTCCTCCAAATGCAAAAGATAGATTTAACCAATTATTAACATTGGAAACAAAAACTAATTTGATTTTTTTGCTTTTGTTTTTAATATACAAAATGTTCGCTAGAATCTATCGTTCGCATTTAACTTTTTTTAAAAACATTTTAACAGGATATATCTAGAAAAGATGTGACATCTTCTAAACCTTCTCGATCAAGTCACCTTTCAAACAGAAAAAACTAAATCAAAATCGGTTCAGCCGTTTGGTCTGTACGTGGGCACGGACATACACACAGATACACAGCTACACAGACACACACTACAAACTTGATAACACCCCTTTTTTTTTGGTCGGGGGCTAAAAGAGAAATCCGTAAAATTTTTTGATGCATTTGTAAATAAATACTTACAGCAATTAATTTGTTTACGATTTAGGACTAAATCCTCTTCGTATGCTCATTTTGATTTTTTTTTCAGTAAAAAGTACCGTGTATCGTGCCATAACCGCCAAAAAAGCTTAAGCGACATAATTTAAGAGCTTAATTTCTTAACGAAAATTGATTTTTTAAGATCATAAGTAATCGATTTTGGTAAAAAAAAATTAAGTTCGAATTTTATGTCGCTTAAGCTTTTTTTTTTGGCTGTTATGGCATGATATCATAAAACTGATTTTGCTGGTTTTTCGAAAATAAATAATTTTCATCCCTTGAAAACCAAAAAAAAATTGTAATCTATTTTATTGTTGTTTTCAATCGCTCTTATTCCTTAATCGTCGACATCGACGTCACTTTAACACAATACCAACAAATTGGGGCTTATGTAGCCGTTGTCGAAAACAACTGACTCCTGTTGGCAGGTTTATGATATTTTCTAGACATTAGGGAACGGAAATTGTTCTCGAGAGTAAGTAAACAAGCAACAAATTTTTTGGTATTGTGTTAAAGTTAAAGTGGCGACGATGTCGACGACTGGAATAAGGGTGATTTGGGAAAAAATGTATTTATTTCAAAGAATCAGACAATTCAGTGAGTTTTGTATGAATTCTCTAAACGCTAAATAAAGTTATAAATTCTAATATGTCGTTCTAATTTGTGCGTAATATTTAAAATTTTAAGAATTTTTCAATTGCATTCTAAATTTTCACAACCGAAATAGTGAAAATATATTCGATAAAACAAATAGTTTTATTTTGCTGTTATAAATTATATTATCGAGAATTAGCTTGTATATACATACATACATACACTCATAGACAATATGTATTATTATCAAGGTTGGAAACCGAAAAAAATAACGGTATCGGTATTGATACCGGTACAATTATTTTTTAAATTTCGGTATCGGTAGCGGTATCGGTATTTTTTTTATTTCGGTATCGGTATTACCGGTACATACCGTTATCGAGTTTATAATACCGGTATACCGATATTACTGATAAATTTATTATTTCAGGCAGTGGACATTACAAAAAATCTTTTTTTATTAAATTACTTCAAAAAGGGAGTATTTTTACATTAACATACATATGTACTCGTATAAAAGCATATAAACTTATTTGTTTCTATATACATATCGCACCTTATCAACAAGAGGGTATTAACTCAAAATTTTTTAAATTTCACTTTTTGCAAGAAATCAACTAACAACATCAATATCTATCTACTGTAAAAATTTCAACGTGTTCCGATTACTCTTTTACCTCGAAAACCACATTTGAGATCATTTTTGTGATAGTGTAGTGACTACCTTTATATAATCAAAAAGGTATTATTTTGAGTTAGTACAAAAGTGGACACAGAAATGTATCTTATATTTTCATAAAAAAGGTATTATTTTGATTTGAGCCTTTATTCAAGTTAAAAATAATCCAATTGTTTTATTTGAATTCTGTTGTATTTTGAGTTGATACTGTTTTGTTGAAAAATATATTTTGAAACTTTATTTAAATTTCAACTAAAGCGTCGTAACTCAAAATAATACAAAAAAAAATATCGAGAAAATTCAGAAAAATGGTATTAACTCAAAACATAGATTTTTTTCCCAAGAATTCCAACATTTTGAAATAAAAACAATGCAAATATATTTTCAAATGAAATTTAATTACTACTATGGATTCGGATTTTCAAATTCTCTTGTAATCTAACCACAAACAGTTTTTCGTCTCTACTGAACATTTTAAAATTTTGAGTTAATACCCTCTTGTTGATAAGGTGCGATATGTATGTTTTTATACTATTATTAAAAAATAATTTATTAAAAAAGTGAAACAAGGAGACTGCAGTTCAAACTTTACATATGTATGTATATAAAGTATACATTTTGGTTAATTGAACAAAATAGTAAAAATAAAAGTTTTGTCTATACTGATATATTACACTGTGTGACAAATTTTGATGAAATCGAAATACCTGGGACGTGTTACTATATTTCTGCTAGGTATTGTGGAGTGTAACAATACAAATTGTATTTGAAATTTTCCAGACACCTCCAAAATCTTGAGTTACGGGTAAAAACCGGTTTTTCGTACCCGTAGACACTTATCAACCTCCAACTAAGTTAAATATCAACCGATTTTAAATTTATAAACGAATACAGAAAGAAGAGACTAAGACTTTTTGAACCATATAGATATATCTTGTTTCAGTAAATTTCAAATATGTCTATTTTTTCACCAAATATGATTTTTTCGGTTTTTTCGACACTTTTCTACTTTGGACACGTTCTAAGACAATATTTTTGTACTGGATCTATATTATATTGTTTATAACTTTGTTTATAAAACATAATTGAATAAGAGTAATTCACAGGACTGTTTTAAATATTTTGTTAGAAGACTTTTTTTTAAACTACCTGTATGATGTATTTAGCGTTCTATTTATACGCTTTCGGGGTAATTAAACTTCCAGGATGATGAAAGTACAATTTAATAGATGTATATAAACGCAGAGTACAAAATTGGTACAACAGTGGTCGCCAACATTTTTTCCTTCATTTTAAAAGTACTTTTCTTCACCTCAAGAGAGGAATCTTTAACTTCAAATATAAAAGTTTAGAAGTTTTTTCTCTACCAACCTTATATATTACGTTGAAGTGTGTAAACAAGACCAAGACCAAAGAAAGAAAGTTAATTGAAATATATCTTTGCAAAACAGCTTAACTTTTAAATAACTGGTTTTTTGGTATTCTGAATAACAACTAATTTTAGTTGGCTTCGAAACAATGCACGAAAAACAAAGGTTCTTATCTATGCTATATGTTTTGAAACCATAGTATCCATTACAAAACATTTTAAATATTTGTAGTTTTGGCCTTGCTATTTTTTCTTGAGATTCTGTGTTTTATGAACATTGCAATAATATTGGTTGACAAATGGGATTGGTTGGCGTCTGGAATAGTAAAGCAAATCGAACACAATGGTCGAAATAAAAACCAAAATACAACTGATAAAAAGCAGTTTTCTCATGGTGAAAAAAGTTGTAATACATAATAAAAATTTGGCAACTACAACTCAACTATCATTCATTTTTTGGCCGGAATCGGTATACCGGTACGTACCGGTATAGACGTAAACGGTAGTCTGGATACCGGTATTTTCTAACCGAAATGGATTTCGGTGTCGGTAACGATACCGGTATCTAATTTTAGCGGTATTTGAATCGGTATCGGTATTTTTACGATACCGTTTGCCAACCTTGATTATTATGCATTGTGTTTTTTTCGCTAAAAAATTTCTAATTGTTGCTACGTTAGGTTTAATTTTACTTTAAAAATAAACACTTGTACAATCTATTTGTGTATAAGGTTTTTGATTTAATAATTTTCTTCTGTCTTTTGCACATTAAACATTTTTATAAAAATTAAAAAAAAGTACATAAAAATAAACAAATGCACTACTTTCATTATCTCGTTACCATTGAAGTGGTTTGTTAACCTTTTGAAATTGTGCATTCATTCAACAGAATTTTAATACTTTTTTTTTTAGTTTGTTTGCTTTGTTTTTTAATACAATTATTTTTTTTTTGTTTATAATAAAATAATCTTTTTTGTTTTTATTTAATCTGTTTATGGCCGTGAACTTGAAATTTTTTGCTACTATTACATATTTGGTCTTATTCACTAGGTTGGCTTAAAGCCAAAATAAATTAATTTAAAAAATTTTTTCGGGCATACATATATATCGTCACCTTAAATGCAAACGGACGTAACTACACAAAAATTCGAAATCGAGTTTTTGATTGATTATGGTTCATTATATCCAACTACATGTTCACGCAAAAATTTATACCTCTGCGATCAAAGAAATTCAAACGGACGTAATTACGAATGCATCTATTTTTTTATTGGAAATAACGTGGCTAACATAAAAACTTAAATATATTTAAAAAGGAAATAAATGGTTAAAAACATATAAGTATCCATACTACAAGTAAATTTCGCAGAAAATACTCAAGAACACTTTATTATTATTGATTGTGAAACGTTTTTTGTTTCTCCTGTAAAAAATATAAAAGTGTAGTTACGTCCGTTTGCATTTAAGGTGACGATATGTATATGTATGTATGTATGTATGTATGTATGTAGTTATTTTTATATAGTTTTTTTTTGTACGAGTATTATTCAATTGAATTTGTTTATTGTTGTTCTTTTTTATGATTCTTTATAAAATGTGATTATACACAAAATGATTTTTCACAGCATTATCAGAAACTAATTTGTACTTTGCTTTTAAAATAAGCAAAAGATTTTCTTTCTAGTCGAAGCAAAAGAGTTCAATCGACTCTGTCTGTCTGTTGCTTATAAATAATGTGTTGCATAAGTAGTTATGTGCATTTACTGTCAATGAACTTTCTATTAAGTTGTAGAAAAGATGAAAATAGAAATAGAGACCTCTTTCTAGAATCCAATACGAATTGATTTCGCTACAAATTTTTTGTTAGTGCCATTGGTAAGGACAGTGGCGCTGAGCATGCCTATTAAAAAGGAAGATATTTTTAGAGTACGCTTCATGCCGTGGTTGGTGTTAGAGAGAGAGAGAGGACTGCAGCCTTTAACAACATTAGTATAGATGCTACTAGTGACTCGCTGGAGACACTCATTATTCACAACTTTCTAGGGGAGTGGATAGTTATGCTTAGTAGCAGAATCATCAATCGAGTCTGGGAACGGGAAAAACTGAGGAGATTAGTGGCAAGAGGTACACCACACCTCTATAGTGGTTGTTGACAATTAACGCACTTCTTTTGACAGGAGTGTACAGAAGATGACGTGCTTTTACTGGTAACGGGAAAGTTTCTTCCCACTATCAGTGAAGTCATGCAGTCGGTGTTGGGCGATCTATCCCATTGGGCCAACAACAAAGGACTGGGAGTCAACCCAAAAAATACAGAGCTATTCCTCTTTAACAGGAGATACAAAATATAAAGCTTTGTACTGCCCAGGATGGGAGGTGTAGGGCTGAGACTAGCAGAGGGAACGAAATACCTGGTTGTTTTTCTAGATAGAAAGCTTTCTTGGAAAAGGAACACACAGGAAAGGCTAAAGAAAGGGCTCAATGCCTCCTACTACGCATGCAGAAAAAACCGAGCTATTCCTCTTTACCAGGAGATACAAAATAGTAAGCTTTGTACTGCCCAGGATGGGAGGGGTAGGGCTGAGATTAGCAGAGGGAACGAAATACCTGGGTGTTTTGCTAGATAGCAAGCTTTCTTGGAAAAGGAACACACAGAAAAGTCTAAAGAAAGGGCTCAATGCCTCCTACTACGCATGCAGGAACTTCATAGCAAGGAACTGGGGTCTGCAACCGAATATAGTAAACTGGATTTACACATCCGTATTCAGACCGGTTATTTCCTATTGGTGTGTGGTATGGTGGGAGGCATTCAGGAAGGAAAGTCACAGGAAATTACTGGCTAAGGTTCAAAGGTGTACCTCACTGGGCATCACAGGTGCTCAGAGGAGCACACCTCAGGCTGCCTTGCACGACATTCTTCAACTACTTCCTGTAGAGGACTTTGCGGTGAGAACGGCGACTAGACGTCCGGACAGGAATAACAGGTCACACATCAATCTTAAATGAGATAAGTTTTAGTGATCAGGGATCCGTAACCTCTTGGTTCAAGGACACTCACTGGCAATTCCCGATAGGGACTATTGGGTCAAATCCGATAAGTTATATAAGACTAGTGCGGTCAGAAATGGGGGAAGGCACAGGGGCTGGTGTCTATATCTTAGGAACGAACATTCGTAGTTCTTTCAGACTGCCGAATGAATGCAGCGTTTTCCAACCAGAGATCTTTGCGATCCTCACAGCCACGGAACTAGTGGCCAGAAATGTAGCTGAAGGGGAAAAGGTAACCTTCTACGTCGACAGCCAATCAGCGCTAAAAGCTTTGAAGGTACACAATGTCAAATGACTATTGGAGAGTCCTCAGCTTGTTTATGGACCAATATAGTGTCAGATTATGTTGGGTTCCTGGCCACCGCAGTGTTGAGGGAAATGAAATTGCCGATGAGCTGGCAAGACTAGGTTCGTCGTTAGATGAGGGAATGTGTGACAGATTGGTGAAATTACAGATAGGTCATTAGTACAGGGAACTCAGTAATAGGGAAGATAGCAACACCAACAGTTCATGTATCGATGGATATGTGGCCAAAACTTGACTCAGGAAGATCCAAACTGCGTTGACTGGTCACTGCTCAGTCAGAGCATATTTAAAAGTAGTTTTTCATAGAAAAATTTTACAGATTTTATTAAAGTAAAAAATTTCGAAAAATATATCTGTTTTTTTTATTTTTTTTTTATTTTTCTTTAGTCCTCGTCCATACATTGAAACATTTGCTGCGAAACATTTTTGATTTCTCTTTTGAAACTGCATTCGTGTCCACACTGTGAAATTTTTGTTTTGCAGCTTAATACATTTTTTCATATATTTCTCATGAGAATGAGGCGAGAATGACGTACTCAACAAGAATTTCGTGTACATGAAACAAAGTACCCTTTGTCATTCCTCTTTCTCCTCTCGTCTACAAACTCAAATGTTTTGCAGCAAATGTTTCACTGTATGGACGAGGACTTAGTAATAAATGTGTTTGTACATATATAACCATGATGTATATAACTATGTGTATAATTAAAAATATTTATATTTTCTATTTCAGCCTGCTATTCAAACAGCAAATAACAGCAGTTTGGCAGCAGCTGGCAGTAGTGATCGTATCGTTACTCGTTCTGCTACCTGTTTAGCCTTGTTGGGTATTGCTTTGTCCTCATTTAGCCTTAAGCAAATGTTGGCTAGTAGTGGCAGCACCTCTTCCAGAGTGCCCTTTCGTAAATTTTAAATGCTAATAACTAATATGAAGTGAAAGTTTTAATGTTCGCTTTCAATATAATACATTTTTCTAAACATATTTAATTTCGCAATAATTCGCTCAACAGAAATGAAAGAAGAGTTTGTATTAAGGATCGGAATTTAGAAGTCATCTCAACAAATACATAAATATCTATCAAGGACTCCAGAAAGCACAATGAAAGTTTACTACGAAATACGACACAAATTGAAGAAAAAGAAAAACAAGAAACTACAAGCCAATGATTCGTATTAACCAGTACAAAGGGCAACAATTTTCGTAAAAAATACATGAAGTAACAAAATATTCGGATAAAAAGAATATAGAGTACAAGAGGAATTTATTTTTTTTAGGATTTCATAGCAAATGTATTGTGTATAAAAAAAGGAAAGAATAAGTATTAAAGAAGGGAATGTTGGTTCCATTTAATTTTTCTTTAATAATTTTTGTTTTTTTATGCAAATAACCAATATTTATAATTAAAAATCATAAAACAATTATTACACTCTTGCTTTCAATGTATCTAAAGCTAAGAAATATTTTAGTCAGCTTAAATCATTTGAAAATCCATAATATTTAATATTATTTTAGTTTGTAGCCTAAACAATACATTTAAGTAGGGAGCACATTTCATTTGCTATCTCGCCATTTATTAAAAATATAAAAATATATGTATAAATACAACACAATTTCTTAGCTGACTACAAAATAAGTAATTTTGTTTGAAATTTTCCATTTTTCTCTCTTTCTTTTCTAATTTCTCTTGTCTCTATGCAACTATCAACAAAACTTAGTTGTCTTAACAACAAATTAGTGATGAATTCGTATGATTTAAAAAAAAACTTTATTCTTATGATTTTTTAATTAATAATTTTTAAATTTAAAACTTAACCCAACTCTTTTTATGTTTTATTTTAGTTAATATTTATATTATTAGTGTATTATTTTTCTGCTTTATCTAAATTGAGTACGTGTGGTTATGAAAATATATTTGAATAAAACTATTTTGATGTTAATTGAAAAAATTTCAAGTTTTTTTAAAACAACTGGTGAATAATTTACCGCTTCTTGTTAACAGATCTAAAAAATTATAACATATTATAATATAATTCAAAACTTAAGTTTTGGAACATAAGAGAAATAAATATCAATAATAAAAAAAAAATAAATGGGGGTCTTATTTTTATTTATTGTGGCTGAAATCAACCAAAACTTATCAAACCAAAGAAAATTCAATGCACAAAAAGTTTATTTAATTTCAGATGTTTTTTTTTTGGATATTTAAAATATATTCTACAAACTTAGCTTGATAGCAGTTAGATTTTGCGAATAGGGTGATGGTATCGCAATTCCAAATACAAATTACATATTTTCAACAGCGATGCCAACTATTTATAACACAAACGCGCTAAGTTACAGCATCGTCAACTATTTATAGCCAAAACGCGCTATTTTCCTGCGCGCTAAATTAAATTTTAATAAAAATCGATGTATGTATTAGTAAATATAATTTCTTTAGAAACTTTTATTTAGATTTTGCAATATTGCTTCTTCGAAATTATATGCTAAATAACTAAATTAACTTAATACAGAATCAGAATCACCTTCGATATAATCGAAATCCTTAGTTGTGATTTTAAATTTTTGGTCACGAGTACAAGTACATATTTTTAGTAGTGAAATTTCAAAATATTTGCCATTTATAGTATTAAAATTAGTTTTTAAATTTAATCACAGTCAAGGAAATTTTATTTGCGACTGCTAAATCATTAACCAATTAAAAAATTTTTATCAGAGTTTTAGATAGCAGAAAATTGTTAAATTTATATAAAAAATTAAAAAAATATTTAACTGAAATGATATTGTTGACTTTATTCAAAACGCTCTAGGTTAGCGTTTTTTTTATTAAACGCGCTAAGACGAAAAAAAGCGCGTTTGGCGTGGTTAAAACGCGCTAAATTGGCATCGCTGATTTTCAAACCTTCAAAATGTAACGGCTTATTCAAACTCTTGAATCAACCGCTGTTGTTCCGGCACACAGTCTGGCAGTATCATGTTCAACAAACAGCTGCTTAAACGAATATAGGCTTAAAACAAAATACAACAAACTGTGATGACGTTTTGCTATGTCAGATATTTTATATTCCACATCAGAATAAAGAAAAACTTAATTTATTTAGTTATTTTGCCGACTCGGCTATAAAAATTTAACAATAATTTATTTAAAAACAAACAATAACGCAACACAGTATGTACCCAATGGCGGAAATATAAAATTTAGTAAGATAATTACCGAAAAATTGAAAAGGACCGAGTCTTTGCACCTAAAAAAAAACCACAACAAACTTTTTACTTCGCTGCAGGAAAAACGACGAGAAAAACGGGAAGCCAACAAAAGTGTTAATTTTATAGAAAAAATAAATACTTAAAGCAGCTCAACAAAATGGGCATTAACGTAAGCAGGCAGACTGACTTGGTTGGCAATGAATTGTTACAGAAGTTTGTAGGGCGCAGTCATATATCTCATGAAGATAACGACTATTGGCAAAAGTTGCTGAATTACAATATCACCATACCCGAAAATTCGCAGGAGCAATTAAATTTAGATTCTCGCTTGGAATCTCTCTGTCAATCATTTATTAGCAATAATTTAAAGACTGGAAATTTTGGTTCTGTTATAAATGTATTTCTAACTAAAGTTTCTGAATTGCTTTCCTTGTCGGATCATGAAAGTAATATGCACATATGGCAAACATTTAATGCACTATTTATTATACGAAGTTTGGTAAAATATATTACGGAGACGGGATCGGAGTTCCAGCTGCTGCAACATTTTGAAGCAATACCAAATGAGGATTTGCTTAAGGCTGAAGAGGAAAGTTTGGCAATGGGAGTTGGAGCGGAAAGCACTGTTATAGCAGTAGAGGCAACAGAACATGATGAGGCGGCAGCTTTAATAAAAGCAGCCGCAGTAGCTGCGGCTGTTTTGGTGGACGGCTCCAAGTTTGAAACCTTTATTGATGCAATATTCAATTTAATTGTTGTGATACCAGTGAAGTAAGTTAAATATTTAGATCTTATTTAAATATGAAACGATTTTTTTTTAATTTTATTTATTTGATGTAAATATTTAAAACATGCAAAAAAAAAAAATTATACATTCTTGTAGCTATAAATTTTAAGAATTTAAAGTTTAGCTGAATTGCAAAATCACTTAACTACACTTTTTAAAATTTTATAAGAGAAAGAAAAAACTAATCCAAACTATTTAAGTTAATGAAGTAAAGTTTCTTTATTAGTGTTTTTTTTTGGAATTGTTACAATTCTATGTTTAAAATTTGTTAACGCACTAATAATCCCAAATTATTATTTTATTTATTCTGTAAAATATATAAAGTTTCATTATTTTAAATTTTAGTTCGACGGAGTGTTATTATAATGTTATTATAAAGGTTTGAAAATTTGTAGGGACATGGACTTCGGTTTATCACCCAATAATTAAATAAAAAATCGATTTTGAACTTTTTGTTAATTTCAGCTGACGATAAAATTTAAGAAATCAAGCTGAGGTTTTTTTAGATACCTACACCAATTTTTTTTAAATTAACAATTTTGCAAAAGAATAAATATTCAAATAATTAGTTCTACATTAAAGAAAACACAAATTTTCTTTAATCTAGTACGATGCTACAAACGAAAAAAAAAAATTCGACATGTCATATATAATCAGGAGAAAAATTATTGCTTCGATGTGGTACGAAACTTTAAAATATTTCCAATTGCAATCTATTGAATTATTTTATAATTTCGTTCCATATCGAATATCGCAAGTCGCTCCAATGACGAATTCAGTTTTATTTTATTTGGTTTTTAATAGAGAAACTGTTTTATATCATCCCATGATATAAATTTGCAGTTTTAAAACCAAAAACTTTTATGAAAGAGGTTTTAAAAACTGTTAGTTTTTCTATACAAACAACCTTTTAATATTTTCACCAACAAGAACATAATATGTTGGCTTGTTTTAGGAAAGATATTTCCTAAGCACTTCTTTCTAGTTTCCCCTTCTTCCCCGACTCGATGAAAATCAAAGTACACATTACCTGTCATTGAGCCACTTGATATTCAAGACGAACCGGCTGATATCTTTTACTTCCTCAGTTAGATTAAAGGCCTGACCCACGATCAGTGATGCCAACTATTTACAACCCAAACGCGCTATGCACCTTCTCAAAACGCGCTAGAACGCGCTGAGTTACAGCATTGTCAACTATTTATAGCCAAAACGCGCTATTTTTCTGCGCGCTAAATTAAATTTTAATAAAAGTCGATGTATGTATTAGTAAATATACTTTTTTAGCAACTCTTTTTCAGATTTTGCAATATTGCTTCTTCGAAATTATATCCTAAATAACTAAAATAATTTAATACAGAATCAGAATCACCAAATAATCGAAATCCTTAGTTTTTATTTCAATTTTCTTTAAAAACTTTGTACCAGTATCAACATTAAAATGTCGAATAGTTTTGCGATTCAAATGATTTTTTTACTTCAGCTATAATAGATGCTTGATAAGTTATATATAATTTTTTGGTCACGAGTACGACTACATATTTATTGTTGTGAAATTTATAGATATTTGCCATTTACAGTATTAAAATGCGTTTTTAATTCTAATCACAGGCAAGGGAATTTTATTTGCAACAGCTGAATCATTAACGAAATTAAAAAAAAATTGTATCAGAGTTTTGGATACTAGAAAATTGGTAAATTTATACAAAAGAAGAAAAAAAATTTAATTTAAATGATGTTACTGACTTTATCCAAAACGCGCTAAGTTGGCGCTTTTTTTATTAAACGCGCTAAGACGACAAAAAGCGCGTTTGGAGTAGTTAAAACGCGCTAAATCTAGCGCGAAACGCGCTAAATTGGCATCGCTGCCCACGATACATTCAAAACAAAAACAATTTTTAATATTTTGTTGTTTTTTCAAATGTAAGTGTGCGACAAGTCGAACGTTGTCGACATCGTGGGTCAGGCCTTCACTTTTTACTAACAATCACTTCAATTTTGTATTTTCTCTCTTTCAGGGAATTCACCTATCACTTACATTTGGAAGCAGTCAATACTCTTATCACTCTGCTATCAGTGCACCTCTTTACTCAACAACCAACCGAGAAATCAATTATCTTCCGTACTGTTTATAAATGTCAACATGCAAATGTTTTAATGTCTGCCTTATTACATTTTGTATCACGTTTAGTCGAGGTGCCGCATACGATGTTTGGCTCTTCGTCTGCCGGTTCGTTTGTCTTTGGTATAGCCGAATCTTTGCTTTCAATATTCAGCTTCCGCAAACAACAGGATGTCTTAGGAACAAGTAATTCAGTGGGTAATGAATTGTCGCAACAATTTCGCTCCCACTATCCGCTGGCCAATCAAAGTCTTCTCTTGATTCTTATATTAACTAATCATTGTACAGCAAAAGAGAACTCATATCGTTCATCACTGTTCGCTTGTGCTGATTCTAAAGATGCAACAAACAAAGATCTGGCTTCGTTTCAAATTGATTTTACCGCTGTATATGAAACCTTATGTCGTATTGTCACAATTGATCAGGCCACATTGCTGTTGTATTTATTGCTGCATCGCAATGAACGATTTTATCGCTTTGTCATGGGTCAAAAGGATTTGGAAAAGCTCGTAACGCCGATTTTGCAAACATTATATCACGCTCCCGACAGTACATCGCATCATATTTATATGTCATTGATTGTCTTATTGATTCTAAGCGAGGATGACAGTTTCAACAAGAACGTTCACAATATAGTAAGTATTAAAATTTCTAAAACTTAAATGAATTTAATCACTTCCCTTTGCTTTTTGCAGATGCTTAAAAACATTACTTGGTATACGGAACGTACCATATCCGAAATATCTTTAGGTGGTCTACTCATATTAGTTGTCATACGTACCATACAATACAATATGTTGAAAATGCGCGATAAATATTTACATACCAATTGCTTGGCTGCCTTGGCTAATATGTCCGGACAGTTTCGTAACCTGCATCCGTATGTGGCACAACGTTTGATTTCTTTGTTCGAAACCTTAGCCAAGAAACACACTCGACTGGATGCGCAAATAAAGGAACCCGTAAATAGTGCAGTATTTGTAAATGTTTCTACCACACCCGAGGATATGTTACAAGACTTAACCGTGCTTGAGGAAGTCTTGCGTATGGTCTTGGAAATTCTAAATTCTTGCCTTTCCAATCAGTTGGTCTATTGTCCCAATTTGGTATACACTTTACTTTACAAGCGCAGTGTCTTTGAGGGGTTTCGTTCGCATCACGCCTTTCAGGATATTATACAAAATATAGATATGGTAGGCTACATTTTTTTTACATATATTTATTCCTAGTTCCAATTATAAATGAATAAACTTGCATTTGATGTTTTAGGTGGTAGGATTTTTCTCTTCACGTTTGCAACGTGTGCAAGAGCAACGTGGAGAATTGGGTGTTAATGAGGTATTTGAAGTGATTTCTAAAGGTGCCAGTCAATGGTCAAACGACCGGTTAAGGGTAAGTTGTATCGAGATTTTTCAAAAGTTTTCGGAAAATTTTTCATAAGTTTTATGTATGGGGGTATATATTTAATTTTAATTTTTTTACACAATCATAGAACTTCTCATTTAGTTACAGTGAATTCGCGATAATATCACCACCCCAATATATCAAAAGCTTATTTTCGAATTTGTTTAACAGTTGTTATCTACACAGAGTTGAAATCTAAATCAGTGCCTCGTTTCTGTATCAAATATGAGAACTTTTCGAGTCGAAATAATTGTTATCAACTCTAAAATACACCATGAGTTGATATTGTTTGTAAGTTTATTTAATTTTTTATATGAATAATGGCTGTGAAAAATGAAACAGCCAATATAATTATTTAATTTTTCTCTTTGCGAATACTTCTCACTATTTACAGAAACAAGGAACAGTAGGGTAGTGGTTAAATTCTGATTGAACTGCGTAGCTGTCACACGTTTTAGTTAGCGCTCATATTAAGCTGGAATTCCGTATTAATTTTTTAAATATAAATTGCATACTTTCGCTTTTTTTCGTTTTTGGGACTTGTTTTCGGTTTTTGGCATTTTTTAGTTGGTTTGGCGATTTTTTCGGGTTTTGGCGATATATTTTAGTTTAAGCGATTTTTTTAGTTTTGACGCTAATTCTTAGTTTTGGCGTTTTTTTTTGGTTTTGGTGTTTTTTTTTGGTTTTTGACGATTTATTTCAGTTTTAGCGATTTTTTTTAGTTATGGCGCTTTTTTCGTTTTGGCGATTTTTTTCGGGCTTTTGCGAGTTTTTCGTTTTTGGCGATTTTTTTTAATTTCGAATTTTTAGTAAAGTGGTTTTAATAATTGCAAGAGTTTTGCTCGTACGGTTTCCAATATACAACAAGTTATCAAAATTACATTAACTGATAGAATACCCTTTAATTTGAAACTGTCATATATTTGTTGTTGTAATGGCCTGTGACGGACAGACGGACATCGTAGCTAAAATAAAAAGTGCAGTTATGTGATTTTGCATTTGCGCTAACTACATATAATAATTTCATCATAAATAATAAACATTTTCGCTTAACTTTCATTAAACCATCTAAAAAATTGTATTTTAAATAGTTTTCATATTTGTATATAATTTTATAAACATTTTGATTATTTTTTTTTCGCTTAGAAATTTCCCGATTTGAAATTCAAATACGTCGAAGAAGATGCACCCGAAGAATTTTTCATTCCATATGTCTGGACTCTAGTGTGTAAATATGGCTGTGTGCACTTTAGCTCTGAGAGCATTAAAGGTGTGAGCGTCGAAATTTCCTGCTAATATACACTCGAGCTTGAAACACGTTTATAATAATATAAATTAAAACCCTTGGCTTATTTTAAACATAATTAATAATAATTTAATTTAAATTAATTTTAAAGCCATACACTTGAATCCCATTCTTTAATACCCACAAAATTTTTACGCGAAACATGTATGCATGTACATATATTTAAAGTTTTTCGTTTTATTTCGATGCATTTTTTTTCGTTTCCTAAACTAACGTGTACTAGACTGCTGTTCTCAAAGTGTTTCGTAGATTATTTAAATTTTCTGTATTCGCTTTTAATATAAGATGTTAATTTCAAGCGCATATATAAACTTTAATAACTTTCAAATAATTCCTTTAATTTATTATATTTATATGATATACATATATTTTGAACATCAAGAAATTTTAATTATAAAAAAAATGGTTACAAATATATATATTTACAATTTATTATGTATTGCTACTATATATGTTGAATATAATAATAATAATGTATTTAACCAATTCGATACCCTTCGTTATACTAAACTAATGAAAATTTTGCAAGCAAAAAGATACAATTCTGTTCAGTTGGTTATGTAAAAGGGATTTAAAAAAAAAGTTTGTATTTAAACAAAATTAATAAATGACCTGTAAAAAGAACTCCTCTCTTTTATGAGTTCAACATTATAAGAAAACACTAAATAAATTAGACACTAATTAAATCCTTAGAAGATAAAAAAAATAAATTATAATACAAATAATATTTAAAATAAACACGATAAATAGAGAGTTTTTTTTAAGTTTCCATTTCCCGTCACGGATTAAATTGATATACGAGTACATAGAGTTCGTCAGATCTGGTAACTCTTTTATTAACTGTTTGCAATTCTCTGCCTGCATGGAACAACGTTATTTCTTCCAGGATAATGAAAATACAACATAACAAACATAGATCAACACAAAGTAAAAAATTGGCACAACAGTGGTCGCCAAACTTTTTTCCTTGAGAGTCACATTTTTCACATACACCAAACCGCGTTTTACTCTTAATCAATTATATTTTATAAAAAAATATTAAAAAAAAAATCCGAAGAAATCTTAATATATATAAAAATCAAAAACACGTTTATTTGTTAGGGGTGAACTCTTCAATGCCACAACAGATTTTCGCCTTCCACCCCACAAAATATTTGTAAAAGACCGGCGCGTGTTTTTATATATATTCTACCCCGGTAAATGCTACGCCCCTTTCAGAAATAGTGATTCGTCCGACAGATGGCGCAATTTTTTTAGTTTTTTGTGTTTTTGCACCGTAACTCAAGAACTACTGAACCGATTTTGACCAAACTTCATATACATGCTCTATAGGGCGTGAATAGTGTTTCTGCGTAGTTTGAAGTTTGCCCGACAGATGGCGCCATATTTAGTTTTTTTTTGTGATTTTGCACCGTAACTCAAGAACTACTGCACCGATTTTGACCAAACTTCATATACATGCTCTATAGGGCGTGAATAGTGTTTCTGTGTAGTTTGAAGTTTGCCCGACAGATGGCGCCATATTTAGTTTTTTTTTGTGATTTTGCACCGTAACTCAAGAACTACTGCACCGATTTCGACCAAACTTTATATACATGCTCTATGAGGCGTGAGGAGTGTTTCTGTTTAGTTTGAAGTTCGTCCGACAGATGGCGCAATATTTAGTTTATTCGTGGGCAAAATCCAATTTTCATATTGTACCACCAATGCCATATACAACACTAATGTTTGCTTAGGGCCAGCAAAGCGGGCCGGGGTCAGCTAGTATATTATATAAAAAAAACACACATATAGCTCATTTCATTAAAGAACGTCATAACAAAAAAAAAACTAGTTTGTCAGAAAACGAGTTTGAAGTTTTCAATTTACACATAACTTAATATATATACATATATGTATATGTATATGTTATATATTATTTCATTTTGTTCCTAGAAGGAGCATATAGGGCCGTAACTTAATGGAAAAAGAAAATTTTATTATTCTCTCAAGAGCTGAGTAAACAAGATATTTGTATGCAATTTTTACACAATATGAAGAACGATATGAGAATTAATTCTGCATTATTAACTCAAATATTCCATTTTTTGAGCTATGACGTTCTTTGAGTAAATGAGCGATATGTACATGTATCTGAATTTAACTGAAATAAAATATACTATATATCATTCAAAAGGTATTCTTTCCAAATCCTTTTATAAACTTAAAATCGGTTAATATCCAAGTTAGTAGTTACAGATTGATAAGTACATAACGAGTACGAAAAACCGGTTTTTACCCGTAACGCAAGGTTTTAGAGGTGTTTTGGGAAATTTCAAAGACATGTTGTTATACTCGACAATAGCTACCAGAAAATTAGTAACACATAACCGGTATTTCGACTTCACTCACTGAATATGTGGAGGCAAGTTACAGTATTCGATATCGTTCGAAATTTTAATACAAATAAAATTAAATTTATAAGAAAATTTTTACGATATCGAATGTCACATTTTGATACGCACGTTATTTCGTATTTTAAAAAGCATATTTCTTTCAATTCATTCCTCAACTTAATAATTTATTCTATTCTATATTTTTCTTTAGTATTTAATCGTAATAAATATTTTATAAAGAATAAAGTCTGCCTTTAATCATGCGCATAATAAATTTTCCTTGTAAAAAACACAATTGGCAGTCAACTCTTTTTGTTGTTGTTGTTGTTTAGTTCAATGACTTTGATTACATTTTCTTTGATATTGCCTTGAATGTGTGAGTCGGTATTAGTTTAAAAAAAAAGAAAAATAAAAATAAATAACATACAAGTTATGCTAATTTTATATGCTAATAAGTTTAACTAAAATTTCCCCGGCTTTTTGTGATGCATTCACAGTTTATGGTAACTAAGTCATATACGACAAAGTGTTGCCTCTACAATTTATAAATATTAATAAATTTGAAAAAAAAAAACTAATAATAAGATGTTTCCACAAGTCAGGCAGGCTAGTCGCCTAGAAAATTTTTATGAAAATCACTCAAAAATATCAGTGCTTTTCATATACATTTTCTACTCAATTCGACCGTCTGGGTTATGGAAACAGGGGTTAATTTTATAAAACCTTTTCGAGCTTTGGTGAATTTAGCAATTTAAGCATATTAATACGAGTACCAAGTGGCCTTATCATTATGAATATATGACGCGCAAAATAGAAAGGGACCTAAGGGTAAAAACCGGTTTTGTTCAGGAGAGCCATTTTAAAGATTTAAATTTAAATGTATCTTTGGTGTACCATCACTGAGCGTGTTGGTATTGTTATCATTTGAAAGCGACACATCTCATGACGTCAGGAACGTGTTGGTCAATCTTGAAAACGCGCGTAGGTCGTCCCTACCTCCTATTTTGTGTAGTTGGTTTTTACTGTTTTCTACCTAGCGCGCTGTTTCCATGAGTTTGATATCAATTTTGCTCGCGTTTTTTCGAATCCAGGTTTATTTTATGAAATTATTAATTGCGAATTATAATAAATAGTCATTTATAATTCTTTTAAATCGTGAATATCAATCTGTTAGTACGAACATTTTTTCACATAACCTTAGAATCGTCGACTTCAATTTCATAAAACGCGCATATCTCTGGCAGGGAACAGTTTTGGGGCATGGGATCGGTCTCATTCGATGCTCAGATGTTGTCCACATAAAAAAAAAGTGAAAATTGATTTTTTTACCCTTAGGTCCCTCTCTCTATGCGCTGTCACATACATATACAAAATTGTTGTAGGTTTAGATTTTATGCTATTTTATAAGGAGTTTGACGGACGTATACAGTCAGCTGACGATCAGCTGCTCTGATAAGGCCACCTGGTACTGAATTCGCCTTTATTAAGAACCTTGTTGGATTTCGTTACATTGTAGTCTAATTTGTATTTGGCAGAAGATAATTATCTTTCTAAAATTAATCATAATACACATTATGATATGTTGAATGTGAGGAGTTGGTTGCTCAGTGCCCTCCGTGGATTGATTCAATATGTGTGTACATTCCTATGCTATTAAAAAACTTCATACGATTGCGAAATATGATGACAATTTATGAAAAAAAATTATTCACAAAGATTTGTCTGTGGGAAAAAGTGGAAACATGCAAGTTTTTAATTTGATTGGAATTGACGATACGAAATTAAAATCCATGTGAACGAAAAATTTTATTCGGAAAATTTCACATGTGGAATTCATGATAAGGCTAATTATCATTCTTTTGAATTTATAACAACCGCAAAACTCGATTGGTTTTAGTACCCAATCTTTTATTGCTAATGAATCCGGTTGAGCTTAAATACGATAATCATCACTAAACCATGTTAAAACGTGTATTATCGACCAATTATGTGTTTTAATATAAAATACTTCAATGCAACAAGCAGCAACACATTCAATGAATATTAACAAATGTTTGAAACTATTTTTTTTCTGTTTATCTTTTAACAATTTTATTGAAACTAAATGCGGGTTAGTTATAGTTTATTGACTTTTGCCATCAGTTTATTGCTTTGTTTATGTTTTGTAACTAATTTTGGGAAAAACCCGGAAACGGATGCAGTTTTATTAAGAGATTGAATAACAGTTAAATATATAGAGAGAATAACAGGGAAAACTGAGAAAGTTTATGTGTGTGTGTGAGAGAGAGAGAGAGAAATAGAGAAGTCATTTACATCAGAAACGGGAAATGGTGGCTATTTTCAAAAACGCGTCACAGAAGTTTAAAAAATTTGTTTTTGCTTAACATACATTTTGTAAAATTAAATAAATTTAAAAATTTCAATGCGTTTTTTTTCCACCTTAAAAACGGTGAATTTTGTATAATAAAGAAAAATAAATTTTTTACATTTATACAGTTTTGTTTTTGTTTTCCATATAAGTTTCACTAAATCGACGCGTATTCAAGAATAGTCATCCTGTATATGCGCCTATAATTATTTTTTGTTGAAATTGTGTTTTTATGCAAAATTTCATTTCATTTGGTGAATTTTTAAATAATTTTAAACACTTTTCCACGTTTTGAAAAAAAAACAATGCAATTTCTTAAGAAATTGTTGAATGAGCAATTCGATTTTTTTAGTTAAATTAAGTTTTTTTTGCTGATCTCTTAAGACATGGTGAAATTTATGTATATATTTTAAGGATTAATTTTTTTTCAATATAGTTATTTGAATTTTCTATGGTTTTTTGCAAAATCTAATTGTATTCTTCGATTTCGTGCTTTTAGTGACGAAAATTTAATTTTCGGTGAAGTGAAATTTGAATTCATTTATGTTCGATTATTTGTGTTTTTTATTGTTATAACGAGTATTTTCTGTTGTAGTTTTGGTAATCAAAGTAGTTTAGGATGAATAGCTGATTAGGCTGGAGCATCCGATCCTGGTGCTGGGGCTGCCAGCAGGTCCCCAGGCTGACACAGTGCAACGGAGTTTCCTCCGAGCGGATGTTAAGGTTATACCACCATTTGCGAAAACAGGGGACACCAAACCCTGAAAAGACAGTGGATGAGGTTGGCAGTTGAGAAGGAGTGGCTTTTTTGAACCCCCCAGTCAGGAAGAGCGTTAGACAGGGATGCGTACTATCACCTCTATTATTTAATATCGTGCTTGACGTCATTATGGCAGATGTTACACGCACTGACAGAAACGTACGTAAGCGGACTGACGATATTCGCCACCTTGCGCACAGGTTCTCTGACATGCAAGACAAATTCCGTGCGATAGAAGAAATTTCCGCAAGAGTAGGACTAAAAATTAACTTTAGTAAGACCAAAATATTGCGCATAAATGCATCAACCACTCAGCCATTCCTTATACGGCACCAACCTTTGGAGTATGTAACTTCTTTTTGCTATTTGGATGTGAAATCCACATTGGACAAGGCGAGACGTGCTTTTGCTATGCTGAATCCTATATGGCGAACCACTCAGCTATCCAGCAACATAAAACTCCTCATCCTTAATTCCAACGTGATGTCTATATTGCTTTATGGCAGTGAATCTTGGAATGTTGCAACCAAAGTCATCAGTAGCATCCACGTTTTTGTAAACAGATGTCTACGTAGATGTAGAAAGCAACCCGACGAAATTAGCAGAATGCCCATCGACTGGAATCCCCAAGGTCAACGACGTATTGGAAGACCTGCTCATACTTGCTGCAGACTGAAATAAGAACTCCAGGACGTAGCTGGAGCGAAATAGAACGCATCGCCAATTATAGAGATGATTGGAAGAACTTTGTCGTGGCCCTATGTTTCTTCGAGAAATTACATGATATAATATACATATATTTGTTTTTTTAATAACGCATATTTAATTCTTGTGAATTTTTTTTTAAATATTAATTTTTTCTGAATATTCTGGTTTGGGTGAAATCTTCTTTTTTTTTCAATATGGTCTTGTTTAAGTTTAAAATTTTTAAACGCACTAATAACCCCAATTTATTACATTACTTATTAAGTAAAATATTTTTTTATTAAAAATACATTGAAATTGATTATTGAGGGGTTTAGCTGGATCCTATGCGCATTTCACTGTTGCTAATGCAGATCATCAGGGAACCTTTACCCCTTGTTTAGTTTTTTTTTTTTTGTTACATTTATGTCGAGGGAGGAATTTTCAACTCGATTGTGCTTTTTTTTTGGGAGTATTGGACCTTATCACGAGTGTCGAATTTCGACTATGAATACGACGATTTTGTACTAGATTAAAGAAAAAAATGTTGCAATGTTATTTAGTCTAATACAAAATCATCGTAGTCGAAGTCGTGATACGGCACTCGTGATAAGGTCCATTATTGTAGGTAACACATATAAAAATGCTTTATTTAATTTAAAAATGTTTGCATAAGAACTATATGATTAAATTCAATATTCAAATTATAACTGAAATTTAATTATTTTATGTTTATTTTTGATGTTGGCTTATTGTTTAGGAAAGTACACATTTTATTAGTGACTAACTTAACCCGGTGTGCTTCACTACCCCTCCCCACCCCGCAAAAAAATAAATACATATATATATACATATATATATATATATATATATATATATATGGCATTGGTGGTGCAATATGAAAATTGGATTTTCCTACGCCCCTCCGCACGCAGACCGAAAATCAAAAATCAGACTTCACAGTGTCACCCGCCTGAATATTCTGAAGATTTCCATACGTTACATACATGCACACATCCTGTTTTATAATATTTGACAGCGCATAGAGTAAGGCACCTAAGGGTAAAAAAAATCAATTTTCACTTCTTTTTTTGATGTGGACAACATCTGAGCATCGAATGAGACCGATCCCATGCCCCAAAAGTGTTCCCTGCCAGAGATATGCGCGTTTTATGAAACTGAAGTCGACGATTCTAAGGTTATGTGAAAAAATTTTCGTACTAACAGAGTGATATTCATGATTTAAAAGAATTATAAATGAAAATAAACCTGGATTCGAAAAAACGCGAGCAAAATTTATATCAAACTCATGAAAACAGCGCGCTAGGTAGAAAACAGTAAAAACCAATTATACAAAACAAGAGGTAGGGACGACCTACGCGCGTTGACCAACACGTTCCTGACGTCATGAGATGTGTCGCTTTCAAATGATACCAATACCAACACGCTCAGTGATGGTACACCAAAGATACACGTATTTAAATATTTAAAATGGCTCTCCTGAACAAAACCGGTTTTTACCCTTAGGTCCCTTTCTATTTTTCGCGTCATATACATAAATATAGATTTGTCAACTTTTCCATTCATGTTTAACAAACAAATCTGTAGCTTAGAGTTTTCCACCCCTGCCCCATATCTGCAACAGGGAAGGAAAATGACTTCTTGGATTTTGTACCAAGTGTGAAAACAAAATGTACTTTTTGGATCATGACGGTACCATTTTTTTAATATTTATTAGTAAGAACGGAAACGTAAAAAAACGTGTAAGAATTCAGAAGTAAACAATAAAAAACAGAAACTTAACAAAAATATGTATAAAAATTCAGTATATTCAGCAGACTTGACACCACTTGGTACATGAATTTGCCTTGACAACAGCATTGCAACAAAACCAGAGAAGCTGACCGTCTAAAATTAAACACACACAACAAAATTATAGTATGTTTAGACGGTACGTGCTTCGCTCTCTATTCATGCTTCACGCCCCAATCATGACCGAATCCACTTGCTTCGCCATACAAAATTATGAGAGCGAATCTAGTAGATTCAATATGAATCTACTTGCGAAGCACGTAAAATTGGTATCTTCTCTAACTTTTATCGCAGTTAATCGCCACTTTATCTGAACTAGCTATCAAAACAAAAAAGGTATATGTGTATGTGTGTGTTTGTAAACAAATGAAAACAAGCCAAAAAAACATAGATGTGAGTTTAATATAAATAAATTTAATTAAGTTATGAATAATATAAAAAGGAAAAATAAGAAGAAAATATAGAGATGCCTTCAAAACAAGATTTCGCATGAGTGGAATTTATGTAAAGTATGTATGCTTATGTGTATGCATGTATATACGAGCGTATGATACGTATGAATGTGTGAATATACATTAAAAAAATGCCACGCGAACAGTGATGCCAACTTTTTCAGAGCAAAAATCACTGTGTGTTCATAAAAACGCACTAAATGCAATATAGTTTTTATTTATATTTTTATATTTATCTATTTATTTTCAATACAGAGAAAGCCCACATGGCTAATTATATATGTATTGAATGAGTAGAAATTAAAAATTTAAGTTAACTACAATTTAAAATTTACTACATTTCATAGGTTTTTGTAATAATTTCAATTATATCGAGCCATATTTCGATTTTGCTTATAAGTAGAACATGAGTAGGAAAATAATTGAAGTTCATTTCGCAAGACACTGCAATTATGGTGTATTATTAGCGATTCGATATGATTATATTTATTTAGAATTTTTTTGTGGAATTTTCTATAATAGAGGCAGTTGCTAGAAAAAACTTATTTCAAGCATTTTACATTCACTTTATGTCCATGTTCATTATTCAATTTTATTTTTCTTGAAAATTATTATTTTGTTGTTATTGAAATAATATTTTTGTGACTTTTGTTTTCATTTGACACTCGATTACTGGAAATATTCCAGTAAAAACAGATTCAGTGTTGTCTGTTTTCACATTCAAATACAGAAACACTTTTTTTTCACAAATCGAGAAACGATGGAATTTTGTGTTTCACACTTCATATGAGAAATTTTACGATGCGAGAATTACAGAAACGAGTTACTGAACAACATAAGCCTTTTCCTTTTAGACCATATTTTATATGAATGAAACAATTTGATTTATAAAATCATTATTGTATTTTTAACTTACTTTTAAAAAAGTTATAAGCGCTAAAAGTTATTTCTACTTCAACATTTGAACATGGTAATGTTAATAGTGTTAGAGAAAATATTGGCAGTATTAGAAATGGATTATGATTATTTGAATTTCTATAATTATAAACTTCAATCTAAAATTGATCAGTTTTGAGCAAATTTTTCCATTTATGTATCCTTAAATTTCTGATACTTCGTTCTATTTCTTCAATTTCACCATCCCAGCAAAAATTACCGCTTCCCAGAAGAGTTTTTGTAAGCCAGCTAGAAGCAATGCATTCAGTTTCCAAAAAGCCATTCATTTTTTGCTTTACTAATTCATTTTACGGAAGTAATAATGTGTAGTTTTTGTGTACTCAGATGCAAAAGTTACTGGTTTACATTTTTTTTACTTTTGTCCACTTTGTTAGAGAGCCTTATGTTAGTACTTTTCAGAAGCATTTTTGAAAGCTTTCGTTATCAAGAAAGCAATACATTGCTTCCCTCAGTGGTTAGTAATTAGATTATTGTTGTAATTAAGTTATTTTATAACTGTAATTTCTAGAAATATATTCTTTTTTCTCACTATGAAAGATAAAGTTTTTCTTCCTTCGTATTTCACCCAGCTGAATTTACATTCTGCAAAGGAAACTTTGCATGTCTAAAATGGGTGAAAGCAGATATTTTTTTTTTTTTTTTATTTTTTTTTTTTTTTTATATGCATGATTTTTATTTATTGTATCTTCATATATGAACTAACAATAAGTATTCAAATCTTAAATCTAAAAAATTTAATTAGGCCCGACCAATGTCGGACATAAGACTAGTAGTAGTTATATATAATACATATGTAAGTAGTGATAATCAAAAGGAAAAAAATAATAATAGATAGTTTTTGAAAAGTGAAAATTTCTCATTTGGTGTTTCTTATAAAGCCACCACACTTTCACAAATTAATATTTAGTAGATATGTAAAACGCAATAAAATCAAAGGTGAAAAGCAACAATTTAGTGCCTTTTTTTTAAGCAACAATTTGAAAAATTCCGCACTGTTATAAATTAAAAAACTCTAAATCTAGTACGAAAAGCACTAAATTGGCACACTGCACACGAAGCACGAATGCGTAGTCTAAACAGCATGATTCATAAGCATGATTCAGAGAGCGAAGCAGGTGATTCAACTCGTCGTCTAAACATAGCATTAAAGACAACATAGGCAAAATTAATGTTACCATATCGTCGGTTGCGGCACAGTATTTTCTAAATACATTATGTCTACAGCAAACCAGAAACCAACCAACGATATAGTGAAACGTTGGCATTTTTAAATTGTACCAAGTAACTCGCGGTAGTACCGCGGTACCAACGAGGTCAAAAATGTACAATTGTACCATGATTTCCATCCGTGATCTGCAAGAAGAATGAGCAAGAGATCGAGAGCCTAAGAGAGAGATAATATAAATGAGTGCAGTTGTTGGTCACTCATTTACTTAAATTAAATAAATACAACCAACTAAAAGGTTATTGACATTTTCTAAACCAATTGAAACTAACAACAACAACATAAAGATCGTGCTTAGACCTTTTTGGCTTAAAGCCAAATCACATATCGTTACATTTAATTTATTAACAAGTAATTGTTTCTTTGCAGGCATGTATGTATGGACGTACCCTCTTTAGATTTATAAAAGAATAAGCGATTAAATTAAATGGATTGCAGAATGAAAATTGCACTTAATAAATTATTGCTGCAAAACACACATTTAATTGTTCTGAAGAATTCTCTAGACAATAATTGTTTTAAATAATGAATTCAAATTGGAAACGTACAAATATGTAAATGCAAAAAAAAAAAAAAGAAATAAAACAAACTTAAATAAAGCAAAGAAATATTGCAAAAGATCATGGCAAATAATACCTACTCAAAAATAAACAAACCATGGCTAACGATTATGAAAATGTACAAGAGCCATAAAGGCTTCCAAAAAGTTTTTTTTTTATAGATTTTTATCTTTTTGTAGTTCATGCGAATCGACAAAAAAAAAACAGAAAATATAAGTAATACAAAATTCACAAAAACTGTAAATAAAACCATAAAAAAACACAATCAATCATAATAAATAAACAATGTCTAGAGATATTTTACATATTATTTAAAAAAGACAATAAATTGTTAATGAGCTTAAAGCTAGTTTCTTTTTTGAATTACGTGTAACGAACGTTTTTTTTTAACCCACTTCATAGATTAGGAGAGGTTATATGTTCGTCACATATATATTTTTCCTATGTTCACCGATTTCTCAGTAATTTCTGAAGCGATTTTAACAATTATTTTTTTTATATGAAATGGTATACTTCAGAGATGGTCCCATTTTCACCAATATGCAATAGGAGCAGGGGAATGGGTACCCCCATACAAATTATGTAATTATTATTTATGGCATATATGGAATACAATATTATTGACGGGCTTCAAACTTGGTGAGAATTACTTTATAGTTAATCCGCGTAATCCAGCGGAAAAGTTGTGGTGTAAGAGTAGATGAACGGCTCGCTCCCATACAAAGTACATAATCCCTAATTAGCCGACTTCAATAAAAGGAGGAGGTTAACAATTCGTCTCTATTTTTTTTAGGTGTGTAACTTCATAACTCGGTACATTTTAGACCGATTGTAAACATTTTGTTGTTGTCTGAGAGGGTATAGCTTCCCATTAGTCCCATTGTAAAAAAATGGTCGGGGACACGCCCACTATTTTTTTTATATAATTTTATGATATTCTACTTATTTGATTGCTGCGAAACCTATAAAACACCTTTGGTTCTTGTAATTACACAATTTGAAAGTAAAAAAAAAATGGGCGGAGTTACGCCCATTAAAATTTATTATAATATTTCATGCAGTTCTACTTAGCCGATTTTTACGAAACTTACCACACAAATTAAGCTCTAAAATAGACAAAATCCTTTATTTAAAAAATGGGCGGAGTCACGCCCATTCTTTTAATCTTTGCATGGAAGTCGGTTTTTTTTTTGGCAGAAAGAATTATTATTGCATATTGATCAATACTATATCAGTAAGCGTCTACAAACTTGGTGTGTATTATGTACTTTATAGTTCTGTGGCAATAAGGAAAAAGTGCGTAAGTCATATTTTACTGTTTTTCAGGAGAGCACTTTTAAGCGTTCTAGTCGATTTTCAGAAATTTATTTATTTTACGGGTAAATTGGGAAATTCTCTGTTATCAATTATTTTTTTAAGCAAACATCATTCTTTACCCTATAAGTAATACATTTAAGTTGCAATATACCAAAGTATAACCTAAATTATGCAGTTATTCCAAATGGGATTACTAGATGTCCAAAAAAGATAAGTCGCAAGTCATAGTGCTATAACTTCCTGAAAAACCACACAAATCAATTGAGATTTTGACTAGTGGTACTTTCGAGTATGAACATTACCGCGGTATCATTAACTCAAAATCAGCTTATCTCGACTTAAGCACTTTTCCGTTTTTTCCCATGCTGTCGGAAATCCAGCAGGGAAAGTAGTATTGCAAAAATTTAACCGACTTTAAATATACATATGCACTAAAAAGTAAAAAATAAAAATAATAAAAAATAAAATAATAAAATAATAAAATAAAAAAAAATAAAATAATATAATATAAAAAATAATATAAAACTAAAAAATAAAATAAAATATTATAAAATAAAATTAAATAAAAAAACTAAAACAAATTAAAGTAAAATAATATAATATAATCTAAAATAAAGTTAAATGTAAATAAAAATAGATAAAATAAAATAAAATTAAATAAAATGAATTGAAATAAAATAAAATAAAATAAAATAAAATAAAATTAAATAAAATTAAATAAAATAAAGTATAATATAATAGAATGAATATAATATAACAAAATGAAAAAAATAAAAAAATAATAAAGTATTATTAAATAATATGAAATAAAATAAAATAAAATAATTTTAATTTAAATAAACTAAAGTAAAATAAAATAAAATAGAATAAAATAAAATAAATTAAAATGAAATAAAATAAAATACAATAAAACGAAATAAAATAAAGTAAAATAAATTAAAATAAAATAAAATAAAATAAAATAAAAAAAAAAAATAAAATAAAGTAAAATAAAATAAAATAAAATAAAATAAAATAGAATAAAATAGAATAAAATAAGATAAAATAAAATAAAATAAAATAAAACTAAAATAAAATAAAATAAAATAAAATAAAATAAAATAAAATAAAATAAAATAAAATAAAATAAAATAAAATAAAATAAAATAAAATAAAATGAAATGAAATGAAATTAAATTAAATTAAATAAAATAAAGTAAAATAAAATAAAATAATATAAAAAATTAAATAAACCAAAATAAAATAAAAAATTAAAATAACAAATATAAAATAAAATAAAATGAATAAAAATAAAATAAAGCAATCTAAAATAAATAAAATAAAATACAATAAAATAAAACAAGAAATGACATTAAATAAATTAAAACAAAATAAAAAAAAAATCACATATGTGACCTTCTCCGAGAAAAGGGACATAGTGTGTCAAATAACTGGTTTGTACTTAACAGTGGATTCTGGTACCTAAAAGGGTGTAGAAGAAGAGGAAATTAGTTTTTCACAAAACTTCATTTTCACACACTAGGCCCCTTTTCTCGGAGAAGGTCACATATATTTCATTTTATATAGAAAAAAAAAATTAAATAAAAGAATGATATACATAAGAAAAATTAAAATAAAATAAATTAAGTGAACATGGAAGAAAAATACATGATACTGTAAAAGAAAAATATCGGTGGGAACGATTAAAAACCTTTGAATTTCTTCTGTATGCAGATATCCTTTCAGCTTCTACGTTCCCACCAGAGATTGCATATTCTGCTTATTAACAAAAATTTTCTAAAACTTTCAGCAGATGGAAAAAAAATTTAAATCTGTAGTTCGAAAGTACAAGAGATTTTTATTTACATATTTATATGAATATGTATGACTACATAATATTTCCACATAAACATAATTTATTTGAATAGTGACTTTCAATTTTGTTAAGCATTCAAAGTATTTTTCCCACGAAAACATTGAAAAAAATACCAGTTTTTTTCCTATAAAACTTACATCTGCTGTTTTTGATAAAATATTTTTATTTGTAATATCAATTGTTGTTTCTCTCTAATGATTTATAAAATATATATATATATATATATATATATATATATATATATATATATATACATATTTATGTAAATAGATCTGTATGTATGGAAGTGGAATATTTTTGTTTGATTTGATTTAACTCGCAGCTACATAAATTTGCATCTGAGCAGAAGTGCGTGTTAAAAAAACACTAACCGACAAAAAAAACACTTTCTTTTAATAAACATGTTGGACAGTCTGTAGAAAATAACAAGTACGAGTGTGTAAACATTTCGCAAAATAAATGACCGTTTTCACGACTTCGGTAAAGTGCAGAGCGGAATGAAACTTGCCCGGTTGCAAAGTGTGTTAGGTGTAAGGGCTCAGTTAGCCGACTGTAATGTAATGTTACTGTAACAGCTGATCGATATTTTCGTTACTTTTCACATAACAATATCGACATAACGTTTTTTACTCTATTTAAGTATCAATTCATATTTAAATGTCGATTTTCATTAATTTTTGTATGGAAAAATTACTTTTGAATATGAATTGATATTTAAATAAGTTGGTGAAATTGGCTCTTAGTCATCAACAAATTATAAAAATAATTCGTTTCAATTGTAATATTTTGACAAACAAAATTATTAGTTATTGACACTATTGATTTAAGACAGACACACCAACGCGTGTCAATATTATTATTTATGGTATTTTGCAAACTTATGTGTTGATTATTTATTTTTTGTTATGTTATCGTTATTGTGTTTTTTTTTAATTTGTTATTTGATTTGTACTTAAGTGAAGTTGTTAACCTAGACCCAACTTAAAGTGTTTTTTTTTCTTTTGGGTTTTATTTCTATAAATAGTTGTTTAATTATTATAATAATTTATTGATTTTAGTTAATAGAGAAAACATTACGTTGTTTTGTCATTCATAAAATAAAAGAAAAATTATTACTTAATATTAAAAATTAATTTCATCATTGAACGAATTAATTAAAGTTTTGAGCTTCATTCAAATCGGAGATTTCCAATAATAAAATTTTATGCTGAATATTTTCATGCTTTATATTTCCGCTTACAGGGACTTTATTGTAATTTTTTTATGAAGAAGACAAAAACGACAGGGAGTTAGAGGGTTAAAATGTCAAAAAAAAATTTCCTAGCAGGACTTCACATAAAACTACCGAACATATCCTATACCTAAAATGCAATCATGAATAAGTGCAAAATTAGCCCTTAAAGGCATTAAAAGTATTTAAGTTTAGTTTAAAGCTTTAGTATATGAGATACGTTTTAACCCGTTATATCCCTGTTTAAGGGTGCTTTTCTACCCCTTTTTATGTAAGGGACAAAAAAGACGCATGGACAGTAATTACAAAATTAACCCTTAAAGGCATTTAATTACCGTCCGATTTCTGACCTTTAAGTTTAGCTTAAGGCACATAGGAAGGACTTAATAAAATTTTTATGACGAATCTTTTTGTGGAACACTTTAACCCATTACATACCTGATTGAGGCTGCTTTTCTCCCGTTTTTATATAAGGGACCAACAAGACCCATGCGCAGTAGAGTTAGAGGGATAAAATGTTCCACAAAAATTATCCTAGCAATATTTTACATGCAACTACTGAACACATCCTATATCAAAAGTGCAATCATGAATAAGTATGAATTAACCCTTAAACGTATATCAAATAACGACCGATTTCGAAAATATAACTTTTTCTTACAGTTTTGATATATTAGGATACATTTAATAATATTGTATGCCGTATCTTTTTGTAGAGCATTTTAACCCATTATGTACCCCTTTAAAGGTGCTTTTCTACCTCTTTTTATGAAAAAGGCGAAAAGGACCCATACGCTGTAGAGTTAGAGGGTTAAAATGTTCCACAAAAATTATGCTAGCAGGATTTTATATGCAACTACTGAGCACATCCTATACCAAAAGCACAATCGTCAATAAGTACAAAATTAATCCTTAAACGTATGTCAAATTGAGACCGATTTCTCATGTTTAAGTTTAATTTACAGGTTTAATATATTAGGAAACATATAATAGTATTTTATGCCGTATCTTTCTGTAGAATATTTTAACCCATTATGTACCCGTTTAATGGTGATTTTCTACCTCTTTTTATGAAAAAGTCAAAAAGGGCCCATACGGGGTAGAGTTAGAGGGTTCAAATGTTCCACAAAAATGATTTTAGCAGGATTTTACATACAACCACTGAGCACATCCTATACCAAAAGGTCTAAAATTCGAAAATTAACCCATTAACCAAAATTACCAGTTTTGAGTGATTTCTGGATTCAAAGTTTAATTTTGAGCTTTGCTTATAATAGAATTTTGCCACATCTTTTTGTGTAAAAGTTTAAGACATTGTATCCTGGCTTAAGAGTGACCTTTCTCTACTTTTTAGAAAGACATAAAAAGAACAGTAAGGAGAAGATTTAAAGGATTAAAATATTCTTCGTTAAATTTAACATTAACGTGCTGAACACATATTATATCAAAATATCGATTCAAAACAACAGTCTGCAAATATAATGAACTTCAAGACAGACCCCTTCCCCTAAAGCAAAACTCAGATATTCTACTAGAATCAGTCAATAAAATATTATTGTATTTGATTTTATTGTATAAAACAACAAAGTAAGAAATTAAAACAAGAAAGTAAGAAATTTAAAAATAAAAGTCTGTAAAAGTATCCACAAATTTGCAATATTATTGTGCAATAATTGATATTGCACAATAAAATTGCTTGTGTATATTATTTTGTTGTATGAAACAATATATTTTATAAAATTAAAAGTATATTGATTTTTATTGAGCAACAAGAAATATTGTACAATATATATTGTACAATAATTCTTTGCACCCAAATCACTAAACATTATTTTTCTATTTTCTAAATTACTTAATTAAAAAATGATTAAGTTTATGCCAGATTTTGTATCTAGTTTGTAAAAATCAGTTTTTCAATTTCTTTAACCCTTTATCACCCCTTGTTACAGATATGTTACAAACCATTATATCTCTATAAAAACTATTAATTAAATTTAATTATTAATTTTATTTCAACTCATTAACTTTGGTGCAATATATTGTTTCAAACTGTGAAATTTATTCTTAATAAAAGATTAAAGTAGTCCATACCCTTTAATTAAATCAATGTTGCCGTTGTGCAATCTTTAAAAAAGTTATATTTTCCGCGTTTTTCTTCATTAAATTTTATGAATGTCCCAGTCAGTTATTGTTTTTATTTATAAAATATTGTGGGTGAAATAATTTTTAATTTGAAGTTCTTATCGCCAACATATATATGTATTTGACGTTTTTCTCATTCCCTTCTTTATCCATTTTCGTCAAAAAAAAAAAAAATAAAATTTAAAAAAAATTATAGAAAAAGTATTTTTACTTATGCTACGACCTGTTAAAATCTTTTAAATAAAAATAGTTTCACGATGTTGTGTCATAAACGCACATGTGTTTGTAGCCTTTTTTTTACTTTTGCAGCTATATTTTTTTAATATTGTGCAATTTATTGAATAGTGTTAAGCAAATGGACAATAATAATATGGGTACCTTAAGGAACAAAATAATTAGTACCTGTTTACAGTTTAAGGCTATAAAGTATCGATCTAACATGCTGAAAGAGGCACATATTTTAATTCGATATATTTTTGCAATTCAAGGCCCACTGGTTCAAGAATATCATTGTTAGACTTCTTATAAAATATAATATAATAAAAAGAAAAAATTTCTGTGGACCTTGACATTTGCAGTATATGAGCAGCTTTGCCCTTTTAATTAAGAGGCGGGAAATTCCAAAAGTCACGATCTCATTCACCCGCCCTCGTAATATCATTTCCAAAACTAAAAGTAATCGCAAGTCTTGCTAATTTAATTTTAAGAAAAACTAACGAAATTTTCGATTATAAATTAAATATTTTTATTAAATAAAGTGATAATAATATTTAAAATAAATATACAAATACATATGTATCAGCATAATTGTACACACACTAATTTTAAATAAATACTAAAACATATTTTAAGACCATGCGAACGAACAAATATTTAAATTATTGTCCAAAACAAAAATCAATCATAAATTATTTTCACATGTTTAAAACTAAAAAAAAAATAATAAAAATCATTTTATGATTATCACACGAAAAAATAAACTTATAAATTAGAAAATAAAATAGAATTCAATATGAAATATTTCTTTGCTTAAAAATTATAAAAAGTCCTTAAAGTTGAAATAATTTGGTTGATAAAATAAAATTTTTGGAATGTGTAACTCCGGCAGCGAGTTACATGCCCTGACAGGTGGACATGCAGGCCTTGTAGCTGGAGAAATTATTTTCATTGCCATCACAACCACCGAATTTAAATTCAGCACAATCTTTTTTATTCGCATCGTAACTCCAGCGTGGTATGAGTGCGCGGCAGACACCTTTGCGGGCCGGCATGCGACAGAATTTCTTGGGTTCCATTTGACTCGATTCCTGGGCACCGGGCACATCATCCAACGACATGGTATCAAAGAAAGCACTAACATCGTCATATAAATCCCATGGTCTGGCCAGGGACGGTTTTGAATTATTCAGACACACAAGAAAAGCAATGGCGAATGCCAAGTATAAGACACCAGTGGGCACTTTGGACAACATTTCTATTTATGTACGAGTATATGTCTGTATATATTTATTTTTTTTATTTAACACTTGTTTTGAAATTGCTTATTTTTCTTTTTAAATGATGTAAAAATATTCAAAAGTTTTTCAATTTGCTTTTTTTTTTAATTTGCACTTTGTTAAGCTGTTGAGTTTTGTTTGGTAACTGAACATGGGCTGAAAGTTGCAAGTGGTTATATACAGTTTGGTCAACATTTCTTTTGCCATTTGCGATGACGTGCGATTGTAGGCAAAACAAATTAAGCAAACATTCACTCAAACATACATACATACATACATACATACATACTTACATATGTAAATTGCTATAAATGAACTTGGCTAACGAACGAACGATCGTCAGTGAGGAACCTTTCGAATATGTGTTAAACTGCTGAGAGGCAGCGATGCCAACTATTTATAACGCAAACGCGCTATACCCCTTCTCAAAACGCGCTAGAACGCGCTAAGTTACAGCATTATCAACAATTTATAGTCAAAACGCGCTATTTTCCTACGCGCTAAATTAAATTTCAATAAAGGTCGATTGTATGTATTAGTAAATACGAGTACAATTAATTTTTTAGTAACTCTTTTTCAGATTATGCAATATTGTTTCTTCGAAATTATATCCTAAATAACTAAAATCATTTAATACAGAATCAGTCTCGCTTTCCAAATATTCGAAATTCTTAGTTTTGATTTTAATTTTATTTGTCAAACTTTGTAACAACTAACATATATAAATTGTCGAATAGTGTTGCGATTCAAATGTTTTTTGAAGTACATACAAAAAGAATAGATGCTTAATAAGCTATATATGTAAATTTTTGGTGTCACGATTACGAGTAGTTATGTATTTTTAACTGTGAAATTTCAAAATATTTGCCATTTTCAATATTAAAATGCGTTTTTAATTCTAACCACAGTCAAGGGAATTTTATTTGCAACATCTGAATCATTAACGAATTTAAGCAAAAAGTTAAATTTTGTTAAATTTATAAAAAAAAATTAAAAAGGTATTGAGCTCAAATGATATTTTGACTTTAATCAAAACGCGCTAATTTAGCGTTTTTTTTTTGTTAAACGCGCTAAGACGAAAAAAAGCGCGTTTGGCATAGTTAAAAAGCGCTAAAACTAGCGCGAAAGGCGCTAAATTGGCATCGCTGCTGAGAGGTTGTGAGTGACGATGACGTTGCTGTTTTAGGCTCTCATTGAAAAAGTTTCGTCATTGTTGTTGGCTTAAATATGTATTTGTGCCAAATAGAGTTGAAATAGTTGCAAGTGTTGCCATTTTGGTGTTAATAATAATACTGTTGTATATTAGTTTTCGATTCCCCATTAGATATACACTAATCTGGAAAAGAGCCTAAAAAGTATATGATGTTTTTTAGGCTTCCGTACAGCAAAGGTAAAAAGGATGTCCGTTCTTCCGTTCGTCCATCACAGGCTGTTTTCTCTAGAATCGTAGGACGCCCGACCCTGAAATTTTTACACAAAATGGAAAACCTTGACTGCTACAACAACAAAAATATATGACAGTTAAAAATTAGAGGGTGTTATAAAGCGAGCAACGAAAAATATTAAATTCCTATAAAAAATATACAGAAAATTATATGTAGACACTTCAAATTTTTAATTTTTAGGCAGACTACAGCAATTAATCAAGAAATAAAAAAAAATCAAAATTAAAGGTTATTCTATCAGTTAATGTTATTTTAACTATGTAATTTTGACAACTTGCCGTATCTTGGAAACTTGGAAAAACACTAAAACTAAAAAATTATAAAATAAAAAAGAAATCGCCAAAACGAAAAATCCTCAAAAGCCGAAAGGAATCCCAAAAACGAAAATATGGCCAAAAATTAAAAAAAGCGCCATAAACCGAGAAATAATCGACAAAAACTAAAATAAATCAATGAAAACTGAAAATATCGCCTTAACTAAAAATGACGCCAAAAAACGAAAAAAGCGCCAAGACTAAGAAAAAGCACCAAAACTAAAAAAGCACCAAAAACCAAACAAAAGGTCTACTGTGTACTTAAATTAAAAAAAATGTCTACATCAGGTAAGATATTCGATTATATAGGCTGAAGTTCGTATAGTATTATATTTTTAAGTGTCCGAGTCAAAGTCGCACTTAACTGAATTTATTTAAGCCAAATATAAATTTAGAAAAGGGTTAACTGCCAAACGAACTGTCACATGCGATCACTTTTTGACATTTATGATCAGTATACTTTGGTCAATCATCATGAAGAGATTGATGGTAGAACTACTAAAATCGTATCGTGCTGTTGCGTATCATCTGACAAAATCCGTAACATTTAATAAGCATGTTGATGCTTATTGAAAATGTGTTGGCAGCGTTTGGTAGCAAACATCAACTTCTGGTTTACATACATACATACACACGTACATATAAAGCAAAGACAAATACTACAACAGCTGACACACATTAGCTGACAGCCTCACGTTTTTACTAATCAACATCCAGACTTAAACGATACGACAACTTCAAAAGTTAGATGATACGATTTGACTAAAGAAGCCATGGCACTTGAACAATTCTAACAAATCATCTAGATTTGCTTTGAGAATCAGTCATCACTTCGTGCAACTTAAAATACAGGGTTTCGTATGAGATCTGCTACATTCAGTACGTCTCCGTCAACGCAAAGTACAAAAGTTCGCAACTTTTAACTTTTAGCGCACGTTGAGTAGTTTGTCAGGTATTAGTTTTAGGGTTTTTATATGTTTTGATTATTGGCGAAGACAAAAATTTTTTCTAGAATGGGAGTGGAGCAGTACATTTTTAATAATATCTCGGAGGGAAGCTTTAAAAGCAATTCTTTCAACGCCTATGGTTTTGATTTAGATTTTTGTGCTTTGTGTGAACAAGAATAAAACAAAACAAAAGAAATAATTAAAGTAAATAAAAAAAAACTCAAGTTTAATTAATGGAATTGAAAAGAAACCTATTGAAGATAATCAAATATTTCCGTCAACAAAGTATGTATTCATTGTGTCAACATACTTCGTTGGGAGGCGTCGTAGCGTTAATATCAGTTGAAAAAGGCGACGTATAACGTATGATGTAGACTTGGGTCGAACTCGTTCACTAGTTCATTTTTGCCACAAACCAATGATAAAACCCATTTAAATTACAGTTGTGGCAATAATGAACTAGTGAACGAGTTTGACACAAGTCTAGTATGATGGATTCTTTACGGTCAATGCAGGTAGTAAGTAGACATGAGTCGAACTCGTTCAAATATGGTAACGATGGTCATACACAAACTCCTCCAAAGCGTTGGTACAATATAGACTTGGGTCGAACTCATTCAGTCGGTCGTTTTTAACACAAACCAATGATCAAACCCATTTAAATTACATGGGTTTGATCACAGGTTTGTGTCAAAAACGAATTAGTTCGAATGAATGAGTTCAACTCAAGTCTATTACAACATGACAACTAGACTTGAATCGAACTCATTCAGTAGTACATAGTAGACTTGTATGGAACTCTTCCAGTAACTCGTTTCTGACTAGAGCTGGGGCCAACTCGTTCATTCGTTCATTTTTGCCACAAACCTATGATCAAACCCATGTAATTTAAATGGGTTTGATCAAACCCATTTAAATTACACGGGTTTCATAATTGGTTTATGTCAAAAACGAGCTACTGAATGAGTTTGATGCAAGTCTAATGACAACATTCTTGTTTTTATAAATGATCAAACAGAATAAGTCCGCAACTTCAGGAAAAATCGCTGTCAAATTAACAAAGCCCATAATAAAATCTAAGGCAGTAACTTCAAATGCTCTCTAATTTTTGTTTTATTTTCTTTTGTGCTTATTTTTCTTTGTAGTTTTGTTCACAAAATGTATGAAATTTATTGAAAGTATGGTAACATGTTTGAGAGAATATTTATTTATATGTGAGATCATAAGAAAAAACGTTCTCAAAATAAAATAGATTCTATCTATCGACTGCTTTCTTAGGCTAGTTTTTTGTGTCATTTTGTATGGAAAATGTGTTTATGCCCCAATTCTGTTTGATCATTTATTCTGTTTGATCATTAAAAGGCAAACTATTGAAATTTTCAAAAACACTAAAACTAAAAAATCATAAAATAAAAAAGAAATCGCCAAAATGAAAAATCTTCAAAAGCCGAAAGGAATCCCAAAAACGAAAAGCAAGTGCCAAAACTAAGAAAAAGCGCCAAAAATTATATAAATCGCCAAAAACCGAAAATATGGCCAAAAATGGAAAAAGCGCCATAAACCGAAAAATAATCGCCAAAAACTAAAATAAATCAATGAAAACTGAAAATATCGGTAATTTAAATGGGTTTGATCACAGGTTTGTGGCAAAAATGAACGAATGAACGAGTTGGACCCAGCTCTATTTCTGACTAAAACCCATTTAAATTACACGGGTTTCATCATTGGTTTGTGTCAAAAACGAGCTACTGAATGAGTTTGATGCAAGTCTAATGACAACATTCGAGTTTTTATAATATTTTTTTTTTAATTTTTAATACGGGTTACAAAAGTTGATTACCAGTAGAGTTGTGTCCAACAGCTCTTTTTGAACTAGTTCGTTCTGTTGGACACAAGTCCGGTGAAAAACATTAATTTGAATTAAATGGACTTGAAACAAATTTTGATTCGAACGCTCTTAAACTAGTTCAAAAAGAGCTGTTGGACACAAGTTCGGTCAACAGCGTCAATGCAGACTAAATGGGTTTGAAGCAACTTTTGATTTTAACGCTCTCAAGCTAGTTCCAAGAGAGCTGTTGGAAACACGTCTATTAGTTACCAGTAGATTTGTATCGAACTCTTTCAGTAGCTCGCTTCTGACACAAACCCATTAAAATTACACGGGTTTGATCACTGGTTCGTGTCAAAAATGAGCTACTGAATGAGTTCGATACAAGCCTAGTTACCAGTAGAGCTGGGTCCAACTCGTTCATTCGTTAATTTTTGCCACAAACCTGTGATCAAACCCATTTAAATAAAATTTTATTTAAATGGGTTTGATCATAGGTTTGTGGCAAAAATGAACGACTAGACTTGGGTCGAACTCGTTCACTAGTTCATTTTTGCCACAAACCAATGATCAAACCCATGTAATTTAAATGGGTTTGATCATTGGTTTGTGGCAAAAATGAACTAGTGAACGAGTTCGACCCAAGTCTATGAACGACTGAATGAGTTGGACCCAGTTGTGCGGATTACATTAAATTTATGAAATTTTTGGAGATCCATTAGGATCAGTATTTTAGAGCTTTTAGCGGATTTGATAAAACCACATTATGGATTCAAATCGTAAAGAGAAAATGCTGTTGGATTGATCATATTCAGAGAAGACCGCAAATAAGAAAAGCTATTCTTGGGATATATGGTAACTATATTTGTCACGATCACTGTTTGTTGCGGGGAATACACATTTCCATGCCTAAATTCCCAAAAAGTCTTATTTTTCTCTCTATGAGTTTATGTCTTCTCTTCAATTTCTTTTGCTATACCATTATTTTTTGCCAATAGCGCTTGCGTTTACGTTTCACATTTTATCTTATTTATTCGCTATTGTACTCGTACTCTTGCATGTTGTTGTAGGGGGAATTCTTCAAATTGTGGTTTTAGTTATGTGTTGTGTGCTGGCTGGCTGGCTGTCCCCCGGGTTGGTATATTTGTTTGCTGGCCGGCCACCAGTTATTCAGATGAATTTAAGCATTTTAAGTGCGCTGTGTCTTTGTTACGTGACGTCATTTTCTCTGTAATTACCAATTTGCAATTGCAATTGCAATTGTATGTAGTTGCTTGTTTTTATGTCTATCCGTCTGTCTGTCTGTCTGTCTGTCTGTCTGTGTGTCTAGCTGTGTGCCTGTCATATAGAAGTGCAGCTTTTTTTTACTTTTATTTAATCATCACTTTGCTTTTTCTCGCACGTTTAAAACCCAGGTAAACAAAGCCATGATGTTATTTTTTTTTTTTAATTTTTCTTTAGTTTTTTTTACAATTACTTTAACGTGCAAATATTTACTACTTGTAGCTTTGCCATGGAAGGGACTCTGTATGTATGTGTGCGTGTGTGTGTGTGTGTGTATGTGTGTGAGCAATTGGGGATTTTTCTAGCCATCAGCTTTATTTCAAGTGTCTGAGGTTGTTGATGCCATTCCTGGTTGTAGTTACTCGTATTTATTTTCATATCTCTTTAGTATTTTTTTTTTTTACCATGTTAAGACTATGAGTGCAAATAAAAATTATAATTTTTCTACATAAAATAATGTTTTTCATCATAATAATATGATGAAAAACTTAAAGGGGAAACTTTTTTTTATTGTTGTAACAAGGAAATAAAGTGGTTTAATGAAGAGCTGACAATAATTAGATTAATGAATAAAAACTCCAGATCTGAAGCGCATTTTGTGGGTAAAAGTAAGTTTTCTGCAAAAAAAGCTGCTGTTTAGAGAGAAAACTAACTTCTAACAAAAAAAAAATATTGTTCTGGGAAAAAATTGTTATTTTTATTTAATTCTCAATTCCACATAAGCGTAAACTATTTCATAACTCTTTCAAAAGGCTTGAAAAATTTAATAATTTTAATTAATTTTTAATGATGATAAATTAATAAGCAACATTGACATAAGCAAGTATGACCCTCTTTTACTTAAGCTTAATTTTTTTGAAACATTCAATAGTTTTTATAAGGTCGAATTTGATAAGGCATGCTTGCATCTTTGCATCTGCACACAGGGCTGCCAGAAGTTTTGCGAAGAAAATCATTATTTGGCGGAAAGAAAATCATATTTTGAAGAAAAAAACCATCACAAGTCCAATTTTTTTCAAATTAAAAATAGTAATACTAAAAAAATTCATTGGTCAAAACCACAGCTAACACTAAAAAAAGTAACAATTGACATATTTACAGTGGACAAAAAACTATTCGACATACACCAACGTTATTTTGTTTTCATCAATAAAAAAAACTATTTACTATCTTATTACCGGACTGCGCAACGCAAAGAAGGGTATTGTGCCCATCAGCCTATGTATGTATATATGTGTGTTCCTTTGCTGCACTATATAAACCGAACGCGTAGATGATTCATATGTCAATCGATTTGTCTTAATCCCGAGAGTGTCACTAAAGATACGTCAGTTATCAAAATTCAATATGGCGGCCAACAGACGCTGTTTAGGATATTTAACGGTTCAAAGTTGGTCGCAATCGGGTTTTTTGATTTTTTGTATAAATACTTGTTTTATAAAAATGGCCCGTATTATGAGCAACTTTCGATCTTCAACTGTAGTCGAAAGTACTGATCGAACGAATTTTCATTTGGTATTATAACGAGCGTTCGACAAAAAACGTCGTTATTGTGAATAAAATCGACAAAAAATAGCTTACAATTAGTGTTTGTGTACTTAAAAATAAACATTATTGAACGCTATATGCATTTGTTAACAATTTTTCATACCAAAATACTTCATCGAAAGCTAAATTCTGTTCGATAGCATATTCCTTGCTCAGCGAAACTTTCGATGCTCATAATAAGAATCGAATGCGACTCATAATAGGGCCTAATAATTTAGAAAGAATTTTCAAATTGTATTCAATAAAAAAATGAGATCATTAAAGTATTTAATATAAAAATTGCATTAAATAAAAAGTTAGTTAAGACATTCAAACAAAAAAAGTATTCGGCATTGCTAATATTCTTATCATATAAAGTATGTACAGTTGTTTTATAGGCGAATTGCTTTTCCTTGGCGACGAATGACTTCTTTTAAACGATTTGGTGTACATTTTTCCAAGATTTGAATATATTCCGGACCGATTTTTCGTCACTTCTCTAATATGACTTTTTTCTTTTTAGTTTTGCTTGTAAAGTGACGTTTTCTTATTCTTTTTTTTCAAATGACCCCAGAGGAGGAAGGAGAGTTGTGCCCTGTTTCCATGTAGACGAATAATTTATCTGGGACAAAAATGTTTTCTTACCTATGTATAAGCTATTGATAAACATTGCAGAACAATAAAGAAAATTGTTCATACATATGTATTGAAAGTAAAAAATCATAATTTGCAAAATTAAAAATCATCATTCGAGAAAAAAAATCTTAAAATCATATTTTGGTCCAAAAATCATCAAAAATATGATAAAATCATCATTCTGGCAGCACTGTCTGCACAGTCGTTAGTATAACACTATGTCACTTAAAATTTTTTAGTTGTTTTATTCCAGCAACGAACTGAATTAGAACTAAAATAAGGAAATAAAATTTAATACCAATTAATTGAATGTTTGTTAAGAATATGCAAATTTTGTCAACTATTGCAGTTTGTTGCGTTAAATGGGAGCCATCTCAAAATGAAAAACATGCCAATATTTACTCTAGAGATTTTTGGAAATAAAAATTTTCTATTGGGGAAAAAAGGTAATTTTAATAGTTTGAAAATGAAATTTATACTGTCGTCAAAAAATTACAACAATAAGCAACATTCAGCAGACATGTTATGGTGTAATGTTATGCTATGTAGTGACATGCGTTGTTATGTTATGTAATATAACGTTATGCTATGCTACATTATGCTATGTTGTGAAACTATGTATTATGTTATGTTAAGCTATGCTATGCTGTGCTATGTTATGTTAAGTAATGCTATGTTATGTTATACTAAATATGCTACAAAAAATTTAAACATCCCAGAAATATTTTATGATTTTATTTTATTTTATGTTATGATATGGTAACAAATAAAGTTTGTTTTATTTGTTAACTGCTGACTAAAACTGTTTGTCAGTTGGGCTATTTAAATTAATAATTTTCATTCTGTGACATTCATTCGTATTACCAACCAGCAGCATCTCATTGGGGTATTATTTATCATTGTAATAATGTTCATAAATAGTTTTAGTTCCGATTGGAAATTATTATTGTCGGCATTTAACACAGCCACACACACTCACACACACACAGCCACACGCACACACAGCAACACACACACACACACACACACATGCACACATGATCGACGCCTTATTGAACAAACTTAAACACGCATGAATATACACTGTATATCCCAGTTGACCATGACTTTCAGACATCTTAAACGATGGGTACAAGACAATAGAAAAATAAAATAAATCGTTGATTTTAATCAGAAATAATTTCTTAATCAGGCTTAAGTTCAGTAATTTCAATTCTTACCGAATGAAATACTTTTATTAATTAATGTGAGCTTCTAAAGAAGAGAAGAAAAATTAAACTAGACTTTATTAGCTGGGGAAAATACCGATATATTTTTTTAAAGCTGATGTTAATAATAATCTCTACCCCAGTAGATAGACATGGGTGCTGATGAAGTGCGTGGCTGCACAGAAAAATATCGGTGTTTCCCCCAGCTAATAAAGTCTAGTTTAATGTTTCTTCTCTTCTTTAGAAACTCACATTAATTAATAAAAATATTTCATTCGGTAAGAATTGAAATTACTGAACTTAAGCCTGATTAAGAAATTATTTCTGATTAAAATTCACTACAGTTCAATTAAATCTAAAAAATGTCTCACATAAATCGTTGATGATATTTTACCCTTTAAAGCATATTTTTGCATATTTTATCCTTTAAAGCATATTTTTGCATATTTTACAATTTAAAGCATATTTTTGCATATATTAAAATTTAAAGAATGCTTTTGCATATTTTTAGCATAATTTAAAATTTTAGAGCATAATTTAAACCTTTAGGGTATATTTTTTAATTTTAATTTGCTTTCAAGCTTATTATGTGTTGGTACAAATTTTTATTTTTCGCCTTTTTAATCTCATTTCCAATGTTCCATGTAGTGTATATATTTTTCCTATATATTATGCAGTTATTACGGACATTGGTTTCAATAAAAATTGGGTTTTGCTATTTGTGACGGATTCTAGCCCGAGTAGACGTTGAAGGCACATTGTCAATGTAGTCGTATGTATTTAGATGTGACAGGAAAAAATTTTTATTTCAAAATCGAAATTATCCAAGACAGTTAAAAAGCCTTAATTCTGATATCGTGATCTCTTTTGAAATTAAAGCTAAGCTAAAAAAAATTAATTTGTATTATTTGCTTTAGTCAAAATTTATATGACAATTTTGTTTTAACATGTACTTGAAACCCAAATTATTTTGTTTAATACGGCAGTTATGCTTTGTTAATTTTTTTATTGATTCCTTTTTTTGTTTATTTTATTTTTGTGTTATTTTATATGCAAATATATTTTCATTTACAAAGAGCATATTTTTGGATTTTTAGTGCATATTTTTAAGTTTTTAGTGCATATTGAATGCTTTATGCGCTTTTTTAGGGTTCCGTACACCAAAGGTGAAAATGGAACCCTATTGTTTTCGATACGCTGTCCGTCTGTCCGTCTGTCCGTCTGTTCGTCTGTCCGTCTGTCCGTCTGTCCGCCTGTCCGTCTGTCCGTCACAGGGTATTTTCTCGAGAACCGTAAGAGCTACGGACCTGAAATTTGGACAGAGTGTGTAGACCCTTGGCCGCTACAACAACAAATGCATGAGAGTTGGAAATCAAAGGGTGTGCCAAAACGAGCAACGAAAAATGTTAAAATCCCATGTAATATATGTACATACAATTGTATGTATATGCACTTGAAATTTGTAAAGTTAGTGTATTTTTATACAGACTACAACAATTAGCACTAAAAATTTAAAAATTTTAATTAAAGGGTGTACCATCAGTTAATGTAATTTCGACTATGTAATTTTGATAACTTGCTGTATCTTGGAAACCATAAGAGCAAACTTCTTGAAATTTTCAAAAACGGTAAAACAAATAAATCTCAAAATTATAAAATCGCCAAACCGAAAAAAATCGCCAAAATAAAAAAAAATCGCCAAAACGAAAAAAAGCACCAAATTAAAAAAAAATTTCTAAATCGAAAGTAAATCGCGGAAAACCGGAAAAATCGCCAAAATAAAAAAATCGCCAAAGTGAAAAAAAATCGTCAAAATGAAAAAATCGCCAAAATTAAAAAAATCGCCAAAATGAAAAAAATTGCCCAAATTTAAAAAATCGCCAAAACGAGAAAAAAGCGAAGAATAATCAAAAAAAAAAATTATTTCAGCTGAAAAAACGTAAAAAAACACTGTATTAAAAAAATGCTCAAAGCCCAACGTACGGAACCCTTCGTGCGCGAGTCAAAGTCGCACTTTACTGAATTTTTTAGAGCATATTTCTGGTTTCCTTGTTTATAAGTTTTCGCACTTACCACCTGGCTACAGCATCGCCTAAAACTTCCTTAACAAGAGGCCAACATATTTAAGTGCTTGATAGGTCCCCGTCCATACAGTGAAACATTTGCTGTAAAACTTTTGAGTTTGTAGATGAACGGGGAAAGAGGAATGGAAAAGGGTAATTTGTTTCTTGTACGTACGTCATTCTCGTCTCACTCTCATGAGAAATGTATGAGAAAAATGTATTAAGGTGCAAAACAAAAACCTCACAGTGTGGACACGAATGCAGTTTCAAAGTGAAATCAAAAATGTTTCGCAGCAAATGTTTCACTGTATGGACGAGGAATTTGAAGACAAAACACACGACTTGTCGCGCAAATTGTCATAAAAAAAATTAAAAAATTTTTAATATTGAGTATTACGATTACTTTTAAATTGTCTATTAGAAAACTAAATAACAGACAATAAGTGGTACTAGAATCATAGATGACAATATCGTCTAAGGCAATTTGGTCAAGTGGGATATTATACAGCCTTATTGAAGTGTTTATTTTTTGTATGTTTAAAGAGCGCGTACGTACACTACACTACATGCCATTTCCAGACCAGCGGCGCACCGCAAGAGTAAACCACAATAATTCATTCAATTTCTTTTTGCTCAACAAACAATTGTTAAATCTAGGAGTTTCTTGACTTACACACACTGATTTGTGTGCCATCCAAAGGGAATAGCAAATGTAAAGGACACATAAAGTACATATGGAATTGTTGTTGTTGTTGTTGTATTGTCTTCCACCTTCTTCTAAAGGCTAAAAGTTTCTGCCAAGTCTTCATACAAATCCAAATGACATAATCAGATAAAGTGTGGCACTTTGCGTCTAGTGTAGTGAGTGCAGTCTCTTTCTAACACTGTTGTTGTTGCCAGGAAACGTGTGAAGTTTACTGTATTTGCCCATACAAACTTTGTATTGCTATACATACACATGTATACATGTGTGTGTGTGTGTGTGTGTGTACTCACTTCACTTCCAGCTGAATAGCATTTGTTTCATATTATGATATTGGTTTTATTACTCGTACTTTGGTGGAAATTAACTAAATTGATAGTCAAACATACGAGTTGACACCAGGTGTGTTTTAAATTGAGCAAAGCAAAAAGAAAATAAAATGAAAAAACAAGACAAAAATTGAATGGAAAACGAGATGAATGTGTTTTTATGTTTGAGGTTAAATCATATAAATTTATGGAGTTAGTAAAAATAGCAACATAAAATTATTGAATATTTACATACGTGCTTTATAAATATTTATATATATTTGCATGTATTTTTTGTTGTTTCGTGTTTTCTTTTTTTTTTACCAACTTCTAGAGATGTTTATTAAATTGGATATTTTATTTGAACTAAATTTATATAAATTGTTAGCAATTTGTTGGGCAGGAATATTAAGTGTAGAGCCTTTTATTTATTATATCCTTTTACTGGTTTATTTGCCACAAGTTTTGCTAAGATGATCGTAATTTTATTTGCCAAAGAAAATAGAAAAAAAATTTAATGATTGGTGAAGGAAATATACTACTAAAGGGCCTTCGGATGAGTGAAATGGTTGAAAATAGTTTAAAGAATTTTTAAAATCTTAGAATGCACTTAGTTCTAGATTTTTTTTTGTGTTTAAAAAATTTATAGTTCTTTTTGTAAAGGGTGGGCAAATTTAAGGTTAGTAAGAAAATTGTCTTAAGAATACACTTTTTTTTGACAAATTCAGTTTTATTGTTACCAATGTAAAGTAGAAATATGGAAATTAATAATGGAATATGGTGTCGGGCAAATGCCCACCTATAAGTGGCGGATTTATGTTTGATGCCGCCCTAGGCCCCGTGAGATATGCCGCCTTTTCTGCTCTATGTAAAAAAGCTTTTTGAAATTAAATATGAAATTTATAAATATTTAAATTACACTGTGCATTATACGTGCTAGTCCGCACGGTCCTAACAATATATAGTATTACCAAAGCGAAGTGAACCCCTATACTCACTTTGGCAATTTTGGTGGACAACTTTTTTTATGGATCTCCGAAGATTTCGAAAATAAGTTTTTGGCCAACGGCTAATTCAGACTTAGTGATAGCGCCTTACCATATATGGCAATAATGTAGCTAAGAGTCCACTAAATAAATCTCATTAACATTTTACGTCAAAAAAATTATTTCTTCATGCATTTGTTTTGCAAACGTAAAGTTAATCGCCTGTTTCGCAATAACGAAACGAAACTTTCGACTGAAAATTTATATTGAAAACAAAAACAAATTTTCTTATTTTATTGTTGTTTTCAATATAAATTTTCAGTCGAAAGTTTCGTTTCGTTATTGTGAAACAGGCCATACTTTTTAATTTTCATTTCTTTCAAAATAACTAACAGGGACTCCCTAATTTTTTGCTAATAATATTTGGCAATATAATCTGAACGTGGCTAGGCACTCTAATAGGTCATACAGAGTACTTTTTAATTCAAAAACTTTTAGTTTTTCACAATTTTTTTTTTCGAAAATCATATAATTAATGCACATTTCTAGTAAAAAAAGAAAATTTAATATCCGCATGTATTTAAAGGAGCAGTCAGTCAAACGGACAACTATTCGAACATGTTGACTGCAGAAGTTCTGCGTTGTGTATAATTTTTCATTTCATGCGTTCGCTTTGACTGGGACTGTTTACATTTTCAGAAGCAGAAGCAAAAGCAATTACACAAATCAGAAGTTTCTTAACGCTTTTTTTCAATACCTCCCAACTAGATTGCGCTCTGGTTTCGTAAATAAAAGGGTAAAATACACTTACCCGAACTGTCGTTAAATCTCAATAATGCACAATGGTCTACTCAAGTGTTTTAGAATACTATCAAATAAATCAAAAAAAAAGTTTACATAGCACCGATAAATTAACGGGTAAGGTCAGAAATATATTCTAAATTTTTAATTTTTCATTTTCATTTCATATTTAAAATTTTAGTTCTTAAGGTTCTTAAAATTTTGCCGCCCCTAAAACCATGCCACCCCAGGCCCAGGCCTCATGTGCAACAAAGCTTCGCTTATCTCGTCAATTTAGGGCCGAATTTCATCTTACAGAACGTCACTTATTTCTGGTTTGTTCATCTAAACCTGGCCTTTCAAATGGCCCCAGAGAAAATAATCCAACGGCGTTAAATCAGAAGAACGAGGCGGCCAATTGACTTTGCTAAATTAAGAAATTAAGCGACCGGGAAATTTCTCATGCAATAACTGAATTGTTTGGCCAGCTGTGCGGCTTGCGGCACCGTCTTGCTGAAACCAAAGGTCAGTGATGTCAACAGTAGCCAATTGTGGCCACAAATAATCGGTTATCAGGGTTTAGGTTAGGTTAGGAAGGGTGGTGCTATAACGCACCTCCACTCGGAGACCCAATTGGGTGTTGCCGAGAAAAAGTTATATTTACCTCCCCCCCCCCCAGCCCATTTGTAGCCAGAAGTGACCCTGTTATCCGCCACTGAAACACCGAATTCCCATGATGAAGCCCCTGATCAGTAAAGCTTTCATGGAAACGTCTGCTCAGCCATCTGAGCCTATGACGTTGCAGCTTCGGGCAGTGACAGATAATATGTTCAATGGTTTCTGGTTTGGTAGCGCAGAGAGTTCACGTTGACGGCGATTCCTTGCTCATTTTTGCAAAAATACGGGCCGATGATGCCACCTGACCACAAACCACACCATACGGTCACTTTCTTTGGATGTAATGTTCGAGAACTGTTTGCGGATTTTGTGAGCCCTATAGATGACAATTTGGTTTGTTTACATAACCGCCTAATTGAAAATGGTTCTCATCGTTCAGTTTTTTTGAGAGTAAATTTTCACAATTAAAATTCTTTGGTGAAGAGTGTAGTGTTCCATTTATAAAATGTTTAACCTTTTTACTAAATAACTGTCAAATGATGACAGCTCCATTTTTAACAGCCAGTTTACTTCCTAACCTCAAATTTTGTCCACCCTTTATATTATGTATGTCTATTTACTATTTTTATTCATATATACATATATATACGCCCTTTAGATAAATTAATTCTATTTCGCTGCCACCAACCAACCACCTTCTTTCAATAACTGCAAGTCAATGCATGTTTTTATGAGATTCATAGACAACCTGCAAGTCCATTTATACTCGTATCTTCGCATTTACACTGCGAAGCAACAAATTTAATGGCTTTTAGCTGGAAACCGTAAAACGTTAAAATTATAACCGAAATGAGAATTTAATCGAAGTACGTGAACAGAAAAATGAAAATTTGACTGCAACTTGGGAATAAGCACGTTTATATATCTACGTACCTTAAGTAAATACATCGGCATGCAACAAACACATCAGATTGCCGCAAAAACAACCTGAAACTTGTACAGTTCTAACAACAGCCGGCTGAGAATTTTGTAAGAAAAAGAAAAATGAACAAAAGAATGAAAAGCATCAAAAAAAAAAAAAAAAGGGCGAGCGAGTGTGTTGCACTCATGAATTTAAAATAAAAAGTAGAATTTTACACTGGCATATGATTTGATAGAAAAATGCTTTTCCATGCCATGCATCTCACATAAACTCTGTGAAAACTGTTGCTTTGCAACTGGTTGTTTTCAATGATTCTTGTTTAATGCTCTGGGGATGCTACAAAGAAGCCAGAAGGCTAAATTAGATACGATTTATTTATTCTCTCTTCTCTCTCTCTCTCTCTCTCTCCACTTCTTCTTCTATTCCACAAGCCATCATCTTATCACTTTAACACTTTAAATTAAATGAAATTTTGATGCAAGAGTTTTTATTGCCATACAGTATGTTAAATTCTAAATTATTACCTCAGGCCAAGCCAGGTCAAGTATAAATTAAAGCTTACCATTCTCCACCTCACAACTCCCTGCCATCGCTCATTTCAAGCAAGTCATTCTGCAATTGCTTCCAGCGTTGAATAACAAAGTCATTGCCATTTGAAAAAGAAAAACAATCAAGCTGCAATTCTCTAATGAATTGACATATGAAATTTTTTATAAATATTATTGAAATGGTATTTGCAAATTTTCTTATTTTAAATTTTCACTGCATTTGTTTAAAATAAATAAAGGAAAATCATTTTTTCATTAACAAATGCTTAATTGTTATTGCCGACATGCAATGCAGGTACAATCAGCACTAAATTTAAATACAAAAATAAACTTTCTAATATAACGAATATCGTTCAAGGTTGTTGTGTGGTCATGTCAGTTAATTTAATACTTCACTACTGTAATTATAAATGAATTATAAATCAATAGAAAAATGTATTATTAAACTTGAATTCCTTTAGTAATTTAATGTTGAAACAAAAAGTAACTATTTTCACTCTTGGCCACCTCTAGTCTTGGGAATTTATTATGCAAATTATAAAAGTATGTTTTAATATTAATTTTGTTATAAATATTGTATTTAAAATAAGAAAGTAAGTTTTTATTTAAAATCCCTATATTATTATTTCTGTAAATTTCATGTCTACATTTGAGCTCATGTTCATGTTCATCTTCATATCGATGGTCTCAAGTTAAAAGGCGCGAATTTGTATTTTTTTTTTACGAAATTGAGTTTTTCACTGATTCCAATACAATTCACACAAATACACCTTGTCACAAAAATTTATTGCAATATTGTAAAAAATAACGCTTTTACAAGCAGTTGCATAAAGCAGTTGTACAGTTTCTATTATGTTCTTACCTTCTCCTGTAATATAACAATTAATTATTTTAGTTTGGTCCTTTCTGCTTGAGACCAACGATATGCGTGTTCGTGTTCACATTCATTTTCATATATTTTTAATGTTTGCGCTTATGTTAATTTCCCTAATCATATTAATGTTCCCGTTCATGCTAATGTTCATGTTAGAGTTCGTACTCTTATTTGTGTTCGCATTCATGTTAAATTGTATGTATATTCTTATATTTATTCTCATGTTCTTGCTCATATTGGCGTTCCTATTAATTTTAAGCTCGGGCGTACTGAGGTTCGTGTTAATTTTTATGTTAATGCTAACTTTTACGTCTACTTTTTGTGTTTATGTTCTTGTTCTTGTTCATGTTAAAATTCATGTTCTTGCTCGTGCAAAAATTCATGTTCATTTATATGTCCACGCGCATGTTAATGTTCGTGTTCATGTTCGTGTTTATGTTCACTAAGTCATGTAATGCTCATGTTCAAGTTTATGTTCATGTTCATGTTCTTGAGTTAATGTTCACGTTCACGCCCACGTTCCTGTTCATGTTTATGCTCCTTTTCATATTAAAATTCATGATAATTTTTATATTTACTTTTTATGGTTATGTTCTTGTTGATGTTAATGTTAATTTTCATATTCATATTATGTATGTGTTCATGTTCATATTAATGTTCATGTTCATGTATATATTTATGTTCATGTTAATGTTAATATTCATGTCCATTTTGATCTTCCTGCTTATGTTCATTAATTCATGTAATGTTCATGTTCAAGTTTATGTTCATGTTGATGTTCATGTTTGATTTCATGTTAATGAGTTAATGTTCACGTACACGTTTATTTTGATGTTCGTATTCATATTCACGTTCATGTTAATTCTTTTGTCTACTTATGTTCATGTTAATGTTAAAGTTAAACTCCATGTTGATTTTCATATTCATGTTCATGTAAAAATTCATGTTCATGTATATGTTCATGTTCATGTTAATATTCATGTTTATATTCATGTTAATATTCATGTTCATGTTTGTTTTTATGTTCATGTTTATGTTCATTAATTCATGTAATATTCATGTTCAAGTTTATGTTCAAGCTTATTTTCATATTGATTTTCATGTTCATTTTAATGATCTTGTTCATGTTAATGTTAATGTTCATGTTTATATTCGTATTCATGTTGAGGATTTTATTTAATGTTCAAGTTCAATTTGCTTTCATCTTTATGTTACATTCGTGTTCATACTCATAAGTTCATGATCATGTACATGATAATTATCATGTTTAAGTTAATATAAATTTCCATATTCCTGCCCATATTCGTATTCATGTTGTTGTTCATGCTCATGCCCACGATAGCGTTGATTGTTATGTCTATTTTCTTATATTTATATTTATGGTCATGTTCATGTTCATGTTTAGATTAATTTTCGCGTTCACTATACGTTTTGGTTTCTTTTTCAAATTGGAAACATAATTTAGTTTTTAAGAAAGCTAGTTTTCTCAAGCAGATTTTTGTTTTTACACGAAAAAGGGTGAGCGATTTACTCTCGCATGTGTTTGTTTAAGGTTTCTTCGTTTAAATAGTAATAATTATACTCAGAATGAAGGATAAATATTTTAAACTGTAAGCTCAAGTCAATTTTTTCTTTCATCCTTTTTTTCTTAGTACGATAACCATTTCTTGCCAGTTTATATTCATAGAAGACAAATGGTATTCATTAATTCTCGTCTGCCTATTTATATTAAAAACAAATACAAAGCACTGCAATTTGTTTTTGTTTTCAATATAAATAGACAGAATAGAAGTTTTATTTGTCCTCCCCCCGCCCCCTAATGAAAAAAAAAATATGCTGTACGTCCAAAATTTTAATTTGCTTACAATGGTTTTTGTGCATTAAATATTGTTTCTTATATCATAATATGTAATGTAATTTGAAAAAAAGTGTAAATCATATATGATGCACAGCCATTTTTTTAATCATTATTTTCAGTCAGACGTCCTGTGAATCACATATGATTCACATGATACTTAGCTTAAGATAAAATATCATTTGAAAATCACCATATGATGCACAAGCGTGTGAAATAGACTTGCTGTGCATCCATCATATATGATGCACAGGTCAAGGAAAGGTTATTAAAAATAACTAATAAAATAAATAATAACTAAACAAAATAAATCTAATAAAAATTTATAAAAGCAATAAATTATTTAGCCCTTTCATTCACATTATTGAAGCCTATGAAATCTATTAATTTACCATTTGTAATAATTGTAATTCCTTGTAAAGCTTTTGATGATATGGAATTTTATACTGCAAAATACTGAAATTTTTAATCTTCTTTATTTGCCATAATATCGATAATCAACTTATGTCATTTTGCTGCTCTCATACCTTACCGCATTTCCGTTATTTTTAATAACATCATAAGCATTTTATCAATATCTACTGAACGTTATTTGTTGCGATGATGTAAATTTAATTATCAGTTCTTTATTCTCTCTTTAAGCACGGACTGACTGACTAGTTGCTACTTCTGCATCGTCTCTGTTTATAAAATTCATAACAATTTGCATATTACTTATTTACTGCAAATAAATTTCTCGTTTCGTTTTGTTGTTGTTGTTGTTAAATCTATGCTCCCTTATGCCTTATGTGTGATATTCAATTAAGCAAATTAAAATCACAATTATATTACGGCAATATTCATACGGTTCTTTTTTTATTATTATTCAAGTGTTTGCATGTACGAGTGTGTACGAGTGATTATGTGCTCGCGTGGCAAAAACAATGGCTAGAAGCAGGCCATCGGCAATGAATGAAGAAGGTTCGCTTGTGGGCTTGCATTGTTATATTGAGAGAGATGCATGCCATCCATGCATGCATGCACTTAATGCCAAAAATACTCGTTTTGGAGTTTGAAATGCGTAAGTATAAATGAAGACAGTAACAATGAAAATTTTAATTTCCAGCTGATATGTTTAACGGGCAATATAATATTGTTTTTTTTCTTTTTGGTTATTGGATGCTCTTTGGTGTTGCTGTTAACTCTTCATTTTCCCACCAACACAGAACAGCAAAAATATATACATACATACATATGTGTGTGTGTGCGTGAGTGTGCGAATGCTTGTGTATGTGAATAAGTAAGTATTTTTATTGAAAACTGTTGCATATAATAATGCCATTATTGAGTGGTTATTAATTCTCATTAATAAATACACACTTTTTGTAACGGTATTTAGCAAAAGTCGAAATAAGTACATGCATGTGTGTACATGAATATGTATGAGTGTAAGAGAGAGAGAGAGAGAGAGAGAGAGAGAGAGAGAGAGAGATAGTGCATACTCAGTGGTTCATTCAAGGGAAATTTAAATTAAATGTTTGCGGGATAACAGTAAAAAATATATATATTTTAGGAATGATCATCTAAATTAATTTTTTAGGGTTCCGCACACCAAAGGTTAAAAAGGAACCCTATAGTTTTCGCTACAATGTCCGCCTGTCTGTCTGTTCATCTGTCTGTCACAGGCTATTTTCTCGAAAACCGTAAGAGCTACGGAGTTGAATTTTTCAAAGAACATGTAAACTTTTGCCCGCTACAACAACAAATGTACGAAACTTAAACATTAAAGGGTGTTATAAAGCGAGCAACGAAAAATTTTGAAACCCTAATATAGTATACAGACAATACGTCAGTTGGTTTCTGGTTTGCGGAACAGTATATACAAAATACATTATGTCTGCAGCAAACCAGAAACCAACCGACGAATAATATATAGACACATGAGATGTTCAAAGTTATTGTATTTCTATTAAGACTACAACAAGTAACACTGTAATTTAAAAAATTAAAATTAAAGGGTATTCCATAAGTTAATGAATTTTTGATTATGTATCTTGGAAACCGTAATACACAAACTCTTGAAATGTTCAAAAACGCTAAAACCAAAAAGCCCCAGAACAAAAAAGAAAAAACGTCAAAAGGAAAAAATCGTCAAAAACCGAAAAAAATCTCCAACACAAAAAAAGCGCCAGACGTAAAAAATCGCTAAGATTAAAATAAATCGCCAAAACACGAACAAATTGCCAAAAAAAAAAACGCTATAATTAAAAATGCACAAAAAACCGAAAAAAATCCCAAAAATAAAAAAACGCGCCAAAACTAAGAAAAAGTGACAAAAACTAAAAAAAATCGCTAAGGCTAAGATAAGTTCGCCAAAACCCGAGAAAATCGCCAAAAAGAAAAAAAAACTTAAAGGGTATTCCATCAGTTTATGTAATTTTGACAACTTGCTCAATCTTGGAAACTGTAATAGGCGACTTCTTGAAGTTTTGAAGAAAGCTTAAACAAAAAAATATCAAAATTAAAAAAAATCGCTAAAACGAAAAAAACGCTAAAACCAAAATATCGCCAAAATTACTAAAATCACCAAAATTCGTAGAAATAAAATGGAAAAAAACTAAAAAAATCCCGGAACTAAATAAATCGCTAAACACTGAAGAAATCGCCACAAACGAAAAAACGCCATTACTAAAAGAAAATGTCAAAAACCGAAAAAAAATTAAGTTATTTTTAAATGTCTACATCAGGCAAGACATTAGAGTATATATGCTTATGTTCGTATACTATGTATTACATACATATCGTTACCTTAATATAGAAAGGCAGTAACTCGTTATTTTTTTTTTTGAAATCGAGTTTTTTGTATATTTGAATAGAAGAACATCTAATATATCGAAAAATGCAAAAATCTCGATTTCCAAAAAAGAAGTATCCATACGGAGCCCTTCGTGTGCGAGTCGAACTTTATTGACTTTATTTACGTACATATGTAATTTTTTTTTGAGTACAGGATACCGATTTCCTTCAATAACTTGTTATTAGAATTTGTTCCGCTATCCTCTAAAAATGTACGCGACCTGTAGGGTATTTGTTTTATTATTTTAAGTATTTGGAAAATTTTCTAATTTTTGTTATTAAAACTGTGAATAAATACATAGGCAAACAATTTCGAAAGTGTGTGTGCCTATTTTGCCTGAAGTGTGTACGTGTGAGAGTGTCCATGCCCATACATATTTGTTTATTAAAATATTTGCTAATTTGATTTTAAACCACAAATAAATTAAATCTGTCAACACCACATAATCCAACCATAAACAATAAACACGTTTGCAGTATTACTTTTTAGCCAGCAACATATTGTTGCTGCAAATAATGTCGTATATGGGCATTCCAGCCTGTATTTGTGTGTGTGTGTGTGTGTGTGTGCCCGCGCTTGTGTGTGTTTGTGTGAAAGTATTTTTGTGTTCACTGCTTTTTTGACAAAATAATCAAATTATTTAAAAACAATATATGTTTTTTTTGTTGGTTTGAAAGTGCGCCACCGGAGCTTTTGTAAATGGAATTATTGAAATAATTTGGAAATTGAGAGGAATATGTGCCTTAATTGCGAATATATTTGGCGTTTAAGTTGCAATAAGTGATTTTTAAAAATTTTTATAGCAAAGCAAACTTTTGTTCAGAGTTTTAGCAAGACTACCAAATGGGGATTTTTTTTATATATGTATGTATGTATGTATGTACATTAGAGTGGCCATAGTGGAATATTTTTTGAAAAGTTAAATTTTTCGCACTGAAAAATATGAGGTTGGGGATAAAAATAATTATGCATATTTTAAATTTATTTTTTTTTAGTTCCGAGTACCTCCGGGTTGAGCCCAAAGTTTTATTATATTACCCGTTCATTACTATTTTTGTTCCTGTTTATATTTGAATAACAAAAAAATCTGACTGTATGTTCCCAACTGTATTTCTTCGATACCTGTCATAATTACCTTTCCAACGAGCCACAATAGTATGCAGCTAAACTACGGATAAACTTGCCCGGAATACCCTAAAACCAAAGTTCCAAAAAATAGGTGAATTTTTTAATTTTTTTTTTATTGTTGATAATATTGTACTAATGATGATTTTTGTGCGATGAAAAGTTTTTTCTGTAGTGCTCCACAACTTGAAGCAAATACTGCTTATCCCCTTCGTCGTATGTCAAAGCCCGATTGAAATCTGTAATTAGTTTTATTGCTCTTTCTGCCGGGTCATTTACAACGGTTAAGTGATGGCATATTCGTTTTGCGGTGCAGTATTTTTCTTGATCCTTCCAAATTTATGGATCCAATTCAAAAAATGTCACATCGATTTGTAAACGATGGAAAAAACGCTTGGTTCTAGGAGTGACGAAAGAACTTACATCCTTATTTTCAAACGACTTCACTTGTTCCAGCGTTAAGTTTAATTTTTTCGGAATAACTTCGTCATTTTCGTCATCATGATTGCCAAGAGCTTCAACCATTTTCCGCTTTACTTCAATAAATAGCATTTCATTGAAAAATGCAAGAGCAACCGCCTCTTCCGATAAATACCATAAATGGTTTTTGATTTTTGACAATAAGGTATTTGAAGCATTTAGATCAAAATATGAAATATCGTCTTTAATGAATTGTAAATCATGGTGCGGTGCAGATACAGCGTTAACGCATCCGAACCAGACCTGGGCAAAATGCATTACTTTTGCATTAGCATTAAATTAAAAATAAAAACAATGCAAATGAAAATTTAATTCATTAGTACTAAATCATATGCTTTTAGTGCACTATATTTTTCATTAAACTAAAATCTCTTCAAAGTAATGCATTTATATTGCATTGACATTAAATTTGATATTTTTAATGCACTATTTTTTGCATTGAATTAAAATATCCACAAAATTAATGTACTAATATTGCATTAGCATTAAATTTCAAATTTTTAATGGACTAGTTTTTGCATTGAATTAAAATCACTTCAAGGTAATGCATTAATATTGCATTGGCACAAAATCACACGTAAAAATTGCACTGATTTTGCATTACCACTAATGAAGTAATGCAATATGATTGCATTGTCGCTAAAACGCATTGTACATAATAAAATTAAACAAAGGATGAACAAAACAAATAAATATTAAAAAATACAGTAAAGCTCACAGAAGCGTAGATTCGTAGATTAGACTTGTTAGAGATCGGTTGTTTTACAAATTTGCTTATTAACAGGCCTGTTATTTTCATGCACTATAAAATCTAAGTTATGCACATAAAAAATGCGCGATAAAACCTAAAACACACTATTGAAGTAAATGAGCGATATTTAGTTAACAAATAATAAATATAACCACAGCCAAGGCGTGTTCATGTACGAGGTGCTGTCAAGTTAACAGCTACAGTTAAAGTACTAGACTTTTTTTGTTGCAGAAATGACAACAGCATTGCAACAAAAACATAGAAGCTGACCGTCTAAAATGAAACACAGACAAACAAATCAAAGACAACATAGGCAAAATTAATGTTACCATATAGTGAAACATTGGCATTTTTAAATTGTACCAAGTAACTCGCGATTATACCACGGTACCAACGAGGTCAAAAATGTACCATAAAAAGTACAATTGTACCATGATTTCAATCCGTGATGCGAACCACAAAACCACTCTCTTGCCTCTCTCACCTACAAACTGGCACGTTATGCCATCACAATTGTTCTCGTGTGTGAAATGCTAATGGGTAATACAATAAAACTTTGGGCTCAACCCGGAGGTACTCGGAACTATAAAAATAACAATTTAAAATATGCATAATTATTTTTATCCCCAACCTCATATTTTTCAGTGCGAAAACTTTTGGATTTAACATATTTTAATTTTTCTATATAACGCTATGGCCAGTCTAATGTACAAACATATATGTGTATAAATATAGATAATAAAATATTGAAAAACATGATAGTTCAAACGATAGGGTATTTTTTTAATTTTTGGAAAAACCATATTATAAAAAAACTACGATATCTTTTGGTATGAAAACACCAGCACTTATGTTTCGAAAACAATATTTAGCTGCCTTATTTATAAAAATATTATGACTTATAACGATTAAAGTGCGAATTTGACGCGGACACGAATGGTTCCGTACCTTCGGTTTTGAGCATTTTAATGTGGATTTTAGCTTTTTTGAATTTTTTTTTTCAGTTTAAACGGGTTTTTCAGTTTTATCGATTTTTTCTCGTTTTGGCGACTATTTTCTGTTTTTGGAGGTTTTTTTCATTTTGGCGATTTTTTCATTTTGGCGATTTTTTCATTTTGGCGATTTGTTTTCTGTTTTTGGGGTTTTTTCATTTTGACAATTTTTTTTTTCATATTGGCGATTTTTCCGGTATTTTGCGATTTATTTTAGTCTTAGAAATTTTTTTTAATTTGGTGCTTTTTTTTCGTTTTGGCGTTTTTTTTTTGTTTTTGGCGATTTTTTTTGGTTTGGCGATTTTATAATTTTTTGTATTTTTTAGTCTTAACGTTTTTGAAAATTTCAAAAGTTTTGCTCTTACGGTTTCCAAGATACAGCAAGTTGTCAAAATTGCATTAACTGATGGAACACCCTTTAATTAATTTTTTTTTTATATTTTAGTGTTAATTGTTGTAGTCTGTATAAATTACAAATTTCAAGTGTATATAGATACAATTGTATGTATATTACATGGGATTTTAACATTTTTCGTTGCTCGTTTTGGAACACCCTTTAATCTTTAACTTTCATGTATTTGTTGTTGTAGCGGCCAAAGGTCTACACACTGTATCCAAATTTCAGGTCCGTAGCTCTTAAGGTTCTCGAGAAAATATCCTGTGACAGACGGACGGATGGACAGGCGGACAGACGGACAGCGTAGCGAAAACAATAGGGCTCCTTTTCACCTTTGGTGTACGGAACTCTAAAAAATTAGCGTATGATTAATATTAAATTTGCTAAGGAAATTGGCAGTGCGTATGATTAATATACAACAAATACAGATGACGCAGTCCGTTTTTAGGGTTTCGTACACCAAAGGTGAAAAGACTATGTAATCAGTTAATGTAATTTCGACTATGTAATTTTGATAACTTGCTGTATCTTGGAAACCGTAAGAGCAAACTTCTTGAAATTTTCAAAAACGGTAAAACAACAAAATCTCAAAATTATAAAATCGCCAAACCGAAAAAAAATCACCAAAATAAAAAAAAAATCGCCAATACAAAAAAAAAGCACCAAATTAAAAAAAATTCTAAATCGAATAAATCGCGAAAAACCGGAAAAATCGTCAGAATGAAAAAATCACCAAAATGAAAAAAAATCGCCAAAATGAAAAAATCGCCAAAATGAAAAAATCGCCAAAATGAAAAAAATCGCCAAAATGAAAAAAATCGCCAAAATGAAAAATAAATCGCCAAAATTAAAAAAATCGCCAAAACAAGAAAAAAGCGAAAAATAATCAAAAAAAAAATTATTTCAGCTGAAAAAACGTAAAAAACACTGTATTAAAAAAATGCCCAAAGCCCAACGTACGGAATCCTTCGTGCGCGAGTTAAAGTCGCACTTTACTGAATTTATTTTAAATTATTTTCTACCGCGAATGACGTCATCAAAGATCACAAATCCTTGTATGTATGTTATGGAAACTGCGTGAGATTTATTGTGGACAATTTAAATAATAATAAATAATAAAATAAAACGCGAGGTCAATTTTATATATGTATAAAAAACCTTAAATAGGGGGTCTACTTTGTAATTCGAAACGAAAGAAAATGCAAATTCGAAAAGATTTTCTTTCGTTTCGAACTACTGAGTAGACCCAAAGTTTATTTTTATATATATTATGAGTGAAATGCATTTGTTCTTGGTTAAGCATGTCTATATGCTTTTCATTGGTGATTTATCAAATCGTCAGTAGACTGCAACCATTGAATTTTCGAGTTTAAGGGCCAATTCCACGATGTCGATAACGTTCGACTTGACGCACTTTTACATTCAAAACAAAAGGAAATTTTATAATTTTTTTTTTCAAAACAAAAATAAATTTTAATATTTTGTTGTTGTTTCAAATGTAAATGTGCGATAAGTCGAAGGTTGTCAACATCGTGCGATTGGCCCTAAATTTGCTGTGAACAAAATTTTCCCGACTTTCTGAAATATTTTTATACGATTATATCCATTATGGGATCCTAACTGGATAACTATGGAGATTTCCTGCATTATTATATTTTTAAATTAACTATGATTGAGAAAAATATCGAAATGATATAATTTTATGTATGTCCTCCTGCTTTCTTGTAGTCGGCTAAAAATCAACACAAAATACCACTTAAAATGCAGCATTTGAAACAAAAAAAAAAAAAGATACTTTATACAACAAGCATTGTTTAGCGCTACCATTGTCCCTTCATATTAAAGCGAAAGGAATAACAAATGAATGGGTGTGAGTGAATAGAAGAAAAGGTTTTTGAATGATTGGGTTGCAGTGACAATTTTATGCCTAATGGCCACATTAGAACAAAAAAAAAAAAAAAAAGAAGGCACAAACTTTCAAAACATGACGAATGAATGAAATGAATGCAAATAATATCAAGTAACCACCACCAGAAAAATACCCTTAAGAAACTACTCGTACTCCTGCTCTTCGTACATTCCTCCTCACACTCCTTGAGCAAGCTATTGTTGTAAGTGAAAGAAACAAAAAAACACTAAATGCATATAGAATTTCACAAAAAAAAAAAAAAAAATACATAAGAATACAAGACAAGACATGCAAATTGGACATTTATTCATTCACTCATTCGTTCCTAAAAATGTTGAATTGTTTCTTTTATTTTATTTTATTCTTTGGTGTTTTTTTTTTTTGAAGGAAAATTATCATGTCACAGCATGTCTCATTTTGTGTTATGAGATATTTTTTTTACATTTTCATTTGTAAGTATTACTTAAAGTAAAATTTGATGTTAGTTTACAACAAAGAAAAATATAAAAAAAACATATTTTTTGTCTAAAAAAAAAAATGCGGCTTAAAATAATGGCAGCATTTGTTTTTTGTGGCAAAGTTAAAAATTTAATACTACTTACAAGTATTTAGTTAAATATTCATCTTAGTCTTTTGTTACAAAAAATAATCCATGACTGGGTTTATATATCTTTTAATAAACATTACATACCTTTTTCTTTTTTCTTTTTGTAAATAAGAAATAAAAAGATATGTACATATAAACGAATACAAAAAAAAAAAAATACCACTGCAATGCATTTGCTGCCGACAGTTTATGGGCTCATTGGTCTTGCTCTCAATGAAAATGCACTACGTTGTATTACTCGTATCACTGAAAATACTACTGAAAATATATGGATACGAGCGTCTACTTACTATACTATACAACACTGAAAGAAAAGCTGGCATGATATATATTTAATACAAAAATAAAAATCAAATTGTTTTCCCAAACTAACAAGGCTTGCAGGACTGATTCTGGCAGAATAGACCATAAAAAAATTTAACGTATGTAATGGGTGTTTTTTATTGAGGTATAGAACTTTAAGTTGGCATCACTTTTTTAACTGGCGGCCATTTTGTCAGCTGTCAAGTGATTAATATTTAGTTTGGTTTGCCATTTCATCATGAACAGGTTGACAAAAGAACAACGCTTGCAAATCGTGCAAATTTATTTCGAAAATAATGGTTCAGTTCGCGAAGTTTACCGCAAGCTCCGTCCATTTTATGGTCGACATAATCGTCCATCAGAGCAATTAATTCGGTTAACCATGGATCGTTTTCGCACTACGTTTACTCTATGTGATAATACGCATCCGCAGAGACGTCGAACAGTGCGCACCGAAGAAACAATTGCCGCTGTAGAGCAAAGTGTTGAAGAGGACCCGAATGAATCGATTCGCCCACCGTGCACAGCAATTGGAGCTTTGTCCATCAACTTTATGGAAGATTTTGAAGATTTTGAATGTGGATGAGTTGTGGTTCCAACAAGACGGCGCTACATGCCACACAGCGCACGTCACAATCGATTTATTGAAGGAAACATTCCATGAGCGCATAATTTCGCGGAATGGTCCTGTCAATTGGCCACCAAGATCGTGTGATTTGACACCATTGGATTATTTTCTTTGGGGATATGTGAAATCGCTCGTCTACGCCAACAAACCAGAAACGTTAGGGGACTTGGAAGCCAACATTCGTGGCGTTATTGCCAACATACGGCCCCATATGCTCGAAAAAGTGGTTGAAAATTGGACCTGTAGAATTGGCTTTATTCGAGCCAGCCGCGGCGGCCACATGCCCGAAATCATATTTAAACATTAATGGCATAAAATTATCCTTCCAATAAAGCCAAATTGATGGACATTAAAACGATTTTCTTGTGTTTTATTTCAATTCGAAGTTCTATACCTCTAAAAAAAAACACCCTGTGTGTACATTGGTGTTCTAAAAGTTAACGTCTGAGCTTTATTTAAAGATGCTGAACCATATTCGATGATGTTGCAGGAAACATTCTAAGCAAGAGCAAATATGATGTAATACCTTGTGTTTGTTAGAAAATATACAGCCACACAAACACATTAGCCAATGCAGATGACAGATACAAACAAAAACAATTACATATAATGTTTCTACCCACATGCTATTGTCACTATACATATACACAAACCAAAATAGTGTCGATAATTCTTGTTACGAAAATCACATCCTAGCTCCCGTATCGCGCCATAAAGAGCATAGCTTCAATATTCAAGTCACTGAAGTAAAGTTTCTTCATTTTAATTTTTACTTCAGCTGCACAGAGAAAAAACTGCCTCATAGAATCAAGAAGATTTTCTCTATGAAACGTTTTTCGGCTAAGGGGTATGCCAGCAGAAAGAAGCGAAGATTTTTTCATAGAGATTCCTTATTATTTTTATGTAGTAAATCTTATTAATTTTATCAAGAAGAAAACCACATAAAATCAAGAAGAAATCTTATTATTCACAACTTATTTTACTCAATTTCCGCTATTTTTGACACCAAAAAAAAAACAATCCATAGAGAAAAACTTCTTGATTCTATTAGGTTTTCTTATAAATTGTAAACTATAGGGATTTCTTATTGATTTTATTAGGTTGCCTAATTGATTTTTTTAAAAATGGGTTCTTCTTGATTTTAGTAGATTCCTATATGAGTATGTGTAAAGCATCTTATTAATTATTTTAATAAGGAAATCTTCTTGATTTTATGAGGTGTCTTGTTATTTCGTTTCTATAAATAGACATACAGAAAATTTTTTTCATGATCTTTTTCATTTTTGTATAAGAATGTTTGCACAATAATTTCAATGGTTATTCAGCCTGCTTGTTAGGATATTGGGTAGAGTGCTTGTCTATCAGGTAGAAGTTTGCTGGTGAGTAAGTTAGTTAAGAAAATAACATAATGTGTATGTATGTATGTATGTATAAATAAATAACATCTAGAATATACTACATATGTATATGGTATAGAATACAGAGAATAAAGACGCAAATTTTATTTATTTTTTTTATTGAAAAAATCAATAAGATAACCTCATAAAAACTACAAGATTTCTTCTTGATTTTTTCAAAAAGGTTTTCTCTATGAAATTAATAAGATTTCCTTATTGAAAAAAACCATAGAGATTTCTTATTAATTTATGTGGTATTTAGTAGGCACTGTTTTCTCTGTGTGATTTTTATGATATAAGGGTTTGGCGAAGAGTATAAAAAGAAGAAAGCTATTTTTCTTCAAGTGTAAAATATATAAATATAACCACCTACAATTTATTTGTATTTGCACGTGTATGCGTACATACCAACATACTCGTACAATTCACTCATACTTTGAGAGAATAAGAGAGTTTCATTACCATTTCACAATATTTACAACATGAAACATTTCATTTTATGGGTCTCGAAATGAACAAATGACGCTCGTGCCTTTGAGCAGGACACACATCCGCACACACACTCACACACACACTGCTGTTCAACTGAGGATGTGGATGAGGTCTCGGCTTACAAATATTGTCTTAATACGAACGAGCACACACACTCTCTCATACTGCACCATGAACCCAGAAACGTACACAACATTTTCGAAAAAAAAACAGAATTCTTTCTATGTTAAAAAAAAATAAAAATAAATATTTTCTGGGCATGAGGTGTGCTTGTGGCAGAATGGGTTAGCAGATAACCAGAGTTTGAGAGGCTGTAGTAAAAGTATTATGGAATTGTAGAGTCTACTAAAATATTTTGGCATTTTGCATAATTTATGAAACACAATTCATGGCGTAAACACAAGTAAGTACATGCACACACATGCTCGCATACAAATTTGTTGATATAAAACCTTTAACTTAGACAAATAAACTTCAAAATGTAACTGAAAAGTTAAAGTGAATACGACTACAACTTTGTTGCTGTAAGGACAACAAAAAACAAAGCAGAACAAAGAAAAAGATTACAAAAAAAAAAAAAAACCAAACAGCCTCAACGTGTATCAAATCGAATTTAACTATTGCTTTGGCAAATTGTGATGTTTGCTCCAAAATGTATATTTTTTGGAATTTTCCTGTTTTTATTTTTATTTTTTTCTTCACTTTTCTTGCCGGCATGAAACACAGGTGTTGAATTGTGTGAAATATATATTTGTAAGACAAACAAAGAGCAACATTTGAGACGAATTGTACTCGTATTTTTAAGAATAACTTGAAAATTTATTATGACCAACTATAAAATATTAGTGGCCACAATTTTTAATAAAAAAAATGTGCTGGCAGTTATATTTTTTTTTAAATTTTGGCAGCTTGGCTGACAGTTGTTGAAATATTATAAAATTTCTGTAAAAATAAAACACAGAGAAAACAGTGCCTATTAAATACCTCATAAAATAGAACAAAATTAATAAGAAATCTCTATGGCTTGTTTTCAATAAGGAAATCTTATTATATTAAAAGAGAAAACCTTTTTGAAAAAAATCGAGAAGAAATGTAGTTGTAGTTTTTATGAGGTTATCTTATTGATTTTTTCAATAAAAAAATAAAAAACATTGCGTCTTTATTCTCTGTACTTATGTATTTTCATTTAAATTCTATACCATATACATACATATGTATGTATGTTTGTAGTATATTGTAGATGTTATTTATTTATACATACATACACATTATGTTATTTTCTTAACTAACTTACTCACCAAGTATTGAACCAGCATACTTCTACCTGATAGACAAGCACTCTACCCAATATCCTAACCAGCAGCCTGAATAACCATTAAATTATTGTGCAAACATTCTTATACAAAAATGAAAAAGATCATGAAAAAAATTTTCTCTATGTCTATTTATAGATATAAAATAACAAGACACCTCATAAAATCAAGAAGATTTCCTTATTAAAAAATCAATAAGATGCTTTACACATACTCATATAGCAACCTACTAAAATCAAGAAGAAACCCTTTTTAAAAAAATCAATAAGGCAACCCAATAAAATCAATAAGAAATCCCTATAGTTTACAATTTATAAAAAACCCTAATAGAATCAAGAAGTTTTTCTCTATGGATTGTTTTTTTTTTGGTGCCATAAATAACGGAAATTGAGTAAAAAAGTTGTGAATAATAAGATTTCTTCTTGATTTTATGTGGTTTTCTTCTTGATAAAATTAATAGGATTTACCACATAAAAACAATAAGGAATCAATATGAAAAAATCTTCGCTTCTTTCTGCTGGGATACCCCTTAGCCTTAAAACGGGCCATAGAGAAAATCTTCTTGATTCTATGAGGCAGTTTTTTCTCTGTGAACTTTTCTTTTTGGATTTGTAAAGCTGGCTGGTTTTCAGGAGCCTGTTTTCTTAAAAAACAATTACAATTTTAAGATGTTTTTTGAGAGTTTTTTTGGAGTTTTGCCAATATTTGCATTTACGAACGCACTTCGGATAGTACGAGCACTACTATATAGCAAATAATAACAAACATTTTTAAATGAAAATGGCTATATTGTTTTTTTAAATATTTTCCTTGATGATTAATACACTTTTGCATTCGTTCAAACCATTTGTCATAGCAGTTTTTCCATTTCTTCTGAGACACGTTCAAAACATGATTTTTGAACGGTTCAACTGCTTTTTCGGCGCTCGCAAATCGTTGAGCACGCAGTTTACCTTTGATATTCGGAAACAAGAAAAATTCATTGGTTGCCAGGTCAGGATTGTACGGAGGATGAGCCATCAATTCGACGCTTTGACTGCTCAAAAATTCACTTGTTTGCCGAGATGTGTGAGAGCTCGCATTGATATGATGAATAATGATTCGTATTCGGGGGTTAGTTTTACGAATTTCTGCGAAGACTTTCGGTAAATAAATGATCGTGTACCACTTAGAATTGACAGCACTACGTTCCTCAAGTAGAACAGTGGCCACATGACACATTCGGCCGAAGAAACTGGTGACCATTTGCTTCGCCGTGCTTCTTCCACGACAAACTTTTGTTGGATTTAGCTTGTCTTGGAATACCCATACGATCGATTACTGCTTTGTTGCCGGCTCAGAAGCATATATCCATGATTTGTCACCTGTCAGGATCTTATACACGTCTTTTGAAGCACCACGGTTGAACTTTTTAATAATTTCCTTACACCACTTGAAGCGAGCCTTTTTTGAGCGATTGATAAATTATGTGGGGTAACCAACGAGAAAATTTTTTTTACAACTAAGTGTTCATGAAAAATCTAATGTATTCAAATGGAACTAATGTACAAGGATGCCTCTATCTCAAAATATGTCACATGATGATCCTGCATTATCAGTTCACGCACTGCATAGATGTTTTGTAGCACAACAACCGATTTTGGACAACCTTCACGGAATTCGTCGGCGACAGAACTAAGACCACGATTGAATTCACTATACCAGCGATATACTGCGGTTTTTGATGGTGCTTTGTATCGCCATACCAAGAACTGACTTTATCTACACATTCTTGTTGCGATAATCTACATCGAAAGTTGTAAAAAATAATCCAACAAAAACTTTCTCTTGAAATTTCCATTTCATTTGTCAAATTGATTTTCTGAACTAACTGGAAACAAAACAAATAGCACTCCAACATCAAAACGTTGTGAGTACGTTTGTGCTAAAAAATGTTAAACTTTATTATGGTGTTGCCAGATCTTAGTTATTGACATTAGTGTTGCCATTTCCGGAAATATAAATAGTTCAACTTGTATTATTGTAAAGGGTGTTTTTTATAGAATGATACAAGTTTAAATCATAATAAAGCAAGGAAATATATTTTTAATATCAACGAAACGGGCTTTATTGGAAAGCAAATTTTATGCAATTAATGTTTAAATATGATTTCTGCCATGTGGCCGCAATGGCTGACGCGTAGAAGGCGCAATCTGGAACAACAATTTGCAACAAATTTTTGCAGCATTTGCGGCCGTATTTCGCCGATAACTCTTCCAGTATTGATTTTCAGGTGTTCAATTGTTTGTGGTTTATCGAGGTAGACAAATGATTTAACATAACCCCAAGGAAAACAATCCAATGGTGTTAAGGCACACGATCTTGGTGGGCAACAAATTGGGCCATTACGTGAAATTATTTTTTCATCAAAAGTTTCTTTGAGTAGCGCCCACTGTGTGGCATGTAGCTCCGTACTGTTGGAACCACATATTAGCAAGATTAATGCCACGTAATTGAGGTACGAAAAAATTTCGAATCATGTTCCTATACCGTTCACCATTGAAAGTAACATTCTGATCATCAGCGTTCTTGAAGACATATGGGCCAATGACCCCGCCAGCCTATAAAACTAAACAAATAGTAATTTTCTGTGGAGGTAATGGTTTTTTGACAAAAGCTTGTGGATTTTCCTCACTCTAAATAGCATAATTCTGCTTATTTTTGTACCCATTCAACCAGCAATAGGCTTCATCGGAAAATGGAAGAAGATTAATTATTTTGATTAAAAATTTCAATAATTTGCACGCGTTGCTCTGCTGTAAGTCAATTCATAATGAAATTCCAAAGCAAACTAAACAAAAAGCAACTATCAGCTGTTAAATGGTTGCTCAAATAGAGCAGTGATGCCAACTCAAAGATGTGACACTCTAAAAAAAAATCCTTTACATTTGTATATTGCAAATTTTGGATCATCGCTTTTGGCAGAATAGACCAAGACAATGTAAAAAATAAATTCAGTAAAGTGTAACTTTGAGTCGCACACAAAGGGTTCCTTCTTCTTGGCGATTTTTTTTCCCGTTTTGGGGATTTTCCCGTTTTTGGCGATATTTTTTTTTGTATTAACACTTTATTTAGTCTTGGGGTTTTTTTTCGTTTTGGCGATTTTTTGCGGTTGTTGGCGATTTAATTTTTATTTTCTTTTGCAATACGTTTGCCTCTCCAGGTCTTGATATGCCAAATTTATAAATATTTGATATACATAACGCAGAATATAAACTCTCGTATTGTCCTTTCAACAGAGTTAGTTATTTGTATTAAATTCTCATATTATTTAAAGAATATAAAAATTATCATTCGTTGTTGGTTGGTCACTTTTATAACAGTCCATTTCTTTTCACATATGCATACATAATGTGCTCGTATCCTTAGTCCTTCCCTTCCATTTCGCTCAATTACTTGCAGCAGTTGTATTTATTTGTTGCTGCTTCGTTTTGTACGTTTCGTAGCCACAACAAACAACTTCATTTTGTATTTAATAGTTTTCTGCAACTTGAAACGTTTAGAGTTCATAAATTTACTTGTTTCGAGAGAAAATTTGCTGTTGGGAAGGGAATTTATGTGACACCTAGGTAGCAATTGATCAAATTAAATAAACATGAATTCTGCAGAGTTCTGCACCAATCCAGAAGTTTGAAATATATTTATATATATATTTTTTTTAATAAACAAAAACTTTGCATATATGGTGGTTATCTGAAACAAAGGAGTAAATTAAAATAAATAGTTTAAATAAATTGAATAAAAGGATTTAAAATTTAAATAAATTTAAGCAAATTAAACTTTATTTATAATGCAGGCTAAAGTTTGTTGATTTTAATATTTTGTATTAAAATTTCTGCCATTCATTCATATGAATTTCTACAGCGCACCTACAAAACAATCAGTGTCTTAATATTTTTTATTTTTTATTTTTCTAGTGTCGAACACTCCAACAGTTTATATTTAAGGAAATGTTGATATCAACTGACAGAAATCGGAAGTTATTGTATAAAACTTGTGCCGTACGTATGTCTACAAACATATGTTCATGATTGTACGAGTACGAAAGCGGGGGTCTGTTGTTTTACATTGAGTCCGCAACATAAACTTTTATTTTACGGATACAAGAAAGTATATAAAAGTTTTGTCGGTGCTCAAACGTTAATAGAATTGTTGTAGGCATTTACCACATGCAATACATAAATACGCTGTTTTTTGATTTAATAATGCAATTGTATGTAAGACAGAGCATGTCGTATAAGGAAGTTTAATGCTACGTAGTGATCGTTGAGTGAGCGCAATAGCATAGTGCTTTAATTTGGAATATTACTTGTTGAATATTATAATAAATTGTATATATAGTTCTATGAGGATTAAAAAAACCATCTTTATATATGTGTACTCTTTGAGTATTTCACTTTCACAACTATAAATGCGTACAGCTAAAAATAAAATTCATACTAATACGCAAACAGTACTCATCAACTGTAGACTTAATACATAGAACTATAAACAACCAGCGACTATGTTCATACACATTGTATTTGAGGAACGCAACACAAACAACTATTTATCAACTATCAATATAAAAATACTCTAAGTATTTCCTCGGCTACACATGAGTATATACAGAAGTATTTAATTTGCACACACTTCTAGCAGCAGTACTGCCAGAAAAGCGAATTGGTAAAATGTAAAAATGAAATGAAAAGTTATATTTAACAATTTTCGACTAAATATTTCCTAGAAATATATTTATAAATTTTTACAAAAAAAAAAAAAACAAATTCAGGAATAAGATAAATAAGGTTATATTTATACTATACTTTACCTCCTAGTTATCTGATTAATGTCCTCAAATAGCCAAAGCACATTCTCGATTCATTGCGTCTCATACACATAAATGCTCTGAGTATCCTAAGTATATATTTTTTATCCGACTAAATATCCATATTCTGAGTAGAAGTATATACCGACTATAATTATGACAGACACTCAATATGCGCAATGCACATGTGCTTTCTATCTATAGTTGAAGAGCATCTTAGGCCTTCGCATAAACGAAGTAGAGAGAGAGATACTCTTGTGCGTTGGAATCCACTGTAGTCGTATATATATTTTCAAAGCAACTATGTGAGCCTAAGAATTATTTGTGCTACAATTATGACTATACGCAGTTACTAAAATTAAGAGTATTTATTTAAGTATATTTTTTTGAGCACTTATTGTCTTTCTTTGATGGAAATCATAGAAATATTTTAATAGTGGTTCTTCTTTCAATATCTTCTAACCTACATAGTTCTAATAGAACTAACTTTACAAAATAACATACAATGGTCCAACAATTATACAAGGATTTTAGCTTAAGCGGAATTATGTTCTCCAATTTCTGTTAAATACGCTCATCAAATCTTAAATCGTAGACAAAAAAGATATGCTCAGCATCTTCTACAACAAGTACAAAATAGAAATACAAAAATTCAGGCAAAACGGAGCTCAGCACTATGGAAAAATTTTCTTTTTTTTTCTCCCAAAATCAAAAAACTTAATATTGAAAATTTGCAAGTATTTTTGCTCTAAAATGCTTAAGAAACCATCAATTAAACTTATCAATGATAAAGTTTTGTGATTGATGACAATCAAAAAGTTTTGAATTTTTTTATCTGACGGCAGATTAGTTTATTGTCTCCAACAGTGATTGATTGGATTTGCTTTGTGACGTCAGGCATGATTATGCGTGAGCGTGAGTGAAAAAGTAATATTTCTTTTGCTCTAATATGCAAATAATAACAAAGTAAATATGTAGCTTTTTTTAAATTTTTTTTACAATTTTGATTAACTACCACTTTATAAGTGTTTTGTATGTCATGATAATGATTCTATAATAAAAATTAATAGTTTTTGAAAAATTAAATAAATTAAGTAAAGTGCGACTTTGACTCGCGCACGAAGGGTTCAAACATTCGGTTTTGAGCATTTTTTAATGTGGATTTTTTGCTTATCTGAAGTTTTTTTTAGTTTAAACGATTTTTTTCAGTTTTGTCGGTTTTTTTCTCATTGTTGCGATTTTTTCTCATTTTGGCGATTTTTTCTGTTTTTGGGGGTTTTTATTTTCATTTTGGCGATTTTTTTCATTTTGACGATTTTTTTTTTGTTTTTTGGGCTTTTTTTCATTTTGGCGATTTTTTTCATTTTGACGATTTTTTTCTGTTTTTGGGGTTTTTTAATTTTTGGCGATTTTTCCGGTTTTTTGCGATTTATTTTAGTCTTAGAAATTTTTTTTGATTTGGTGCTTTTTTTGTTTTGACAATTTTTTTTGTTTTTGGCGATTTTTTTTCGGTTTGCCGATTTTATAATTTTTCGATTTTTTAGTTTTAACGTTTTTGAAAATTTCAAGAGTTTTGCTTTTACGGTTTTCAAGATACAGTAAGTTGTCAAAATTACATAGTCAAAATTGCATTAACTGATGGAACACCCTTTAATTAAAATTTTTTTAAATTTTAGTGTTAATTGTTGTAGTCTGTATAAAAATACACTAACTTTACAAATTTCAATTGTATGTATGTATATTACATGGGATTTTAAAACTTTTCGTTGCTCGTTTTGGAACAGCCTTTAATTTCCAACTCTCATGTTATTGTTGTTGTAGCGCCCCAAGGTCTACACACTGTGTCCAAATTTCAGGTCCGTAGCTCTTACGATTCTCGAGAAAATACCGTGTGACAGACGGACGGACAGACGGACAGAACTTTTGACCTTTGGTGCACGGAACCCCGAAAAGGGAAAATAATGTCAACAAAGCTGTTGAGTATATTAGTAATATAGTCAAAAGCTGTCACGCGTGATAAAACATGAGTGTGAGTGATAACAAAAAATTACTTCGAAGATGTGGATCCATCTCTATGAAACTTGTATATCATCGAATAATTATTATCCAAGGTGAGTTTGAATTCAAATAGGACTCTGCCAGGTCGGACAAAAAATTCTATAACAACTGCCCCCATAACCACATGTACATATGTATGGGTGTTTGTAAATTTCGTAGCACAATTTGGTAGCACCCTAATGTGCTTGAAAATGTTGCATACGATCTTCTCTAACAGAAAATTTTTCGTATTGAAAATTAAGTGAATAAAATTTTTGCAAAATATTATCATTTTGCTATTGAAATCTCTCAAAGGAAACAGCGTCAAACTTTTTAATGTTATCAATGCACACTCATGTAGATACGTCTGTTTATATGAGTGTATTTGTGTGTATCTTTTACACACACACACACACACACACACACACACACACTCACACACATGCAATTGTGTTACACACAATACCCCAGGTAGCATTTTGTATCATAATCCAATCGTTTCCGAATCAGCTTGACGGGAAAAATAACCGTATATGAGCTCATTTTTCGATCATAAATGATTAGGGTTTGGGAAACGGGAATTCCCGGGCGGGAAATCCCGGGAAATGTCTGTCTAATATTCCCGGGAAATTTTTGAGATTTTCCCGGGAAAACGGGAAATTTAAAGTGCATGTTATTTCATAAATATATAGAATTTATAATCCAATTTTACTTAAATTTTTTTTTTAACTTATTATTTTTTTATATATTACAAAAGTTCGTTTGAATGATTGTATGACCAACTTTACACGAACGTTGACACGTTTTTCATCGCCTGTTTAAACACTTACATGTACCTTGTTCGAAGGAAATTTTTTAATCTTAAAATTTAAATTGAGTTTTTGTTTTAAAAGTAACTGTAAGAAAGAAAGAATTCTTTCGACGCCGATAAACAAGCAGTAAAATGTCCATATATTTTTAATATAAAATAAAAATGTGAGCTATTCAAATCTAGTCTGAAATTTCATAAAAATTCCATTAAATTGAGGTCATACCATATCTCCTATAAAAAGTGGAATAAATTGTATAAGTATCAATGATTGCAATGATATAATCATTTCCTAAAGTAAATAATTCGATGCTAAGTGAACTTGAAGTGATTTTTTGCCGAATTAGTGAAAAAATTTTGAAAAGTGTAGTGAAAATGTTAAGCTGTAAGAACTCTGAGTTGACAAAACTTAAATTTATTACAAGGAGACGCTATTATGGAAACCCTGAATAAAATATTTTAGGAGAAATAAAATGAAAAATTAAAAACACTTAGACATACTGTGGCTCAGGGTATTCAAAACTCGGCGCAGCGCAGTATGGTACTGTAACCTGCTTGTACTTAACGATAAGAAACCGCTTGGAACTTTTTCAAAAAGAATGAGAAACAAGCAAGGCAAATTCTTATTAAAATGAAGGTAGGTTTTATTAGAAAATTGTCTACTAATTGTGGTAACAGTCGTCAATTGGTTTTTATATGACCTTTTGCTTTGTAATAACTTTATTCCATTTGCTTAAGTTCAATTAAAAATTCTTAAAAATTTGTCTTAGAACTGCTTTTTTATTAACTTGTATTTCAAAAGAATGCTTATATTAATAAAACAATCGAAATTTCACGGGAATCCCGGGAATTCCCGGGAACTTGATTTTTTAATTCCCGTTTCCCGGGAAGTGCAAAAGTCCGGGAAATCCCAAACCCTATAAATGATACTCCCGTTGTGAGAAAATGGTACCCTATAGATGAATCATACCAAAGAATCAGTTATGATACTATTTGCTGATTATTTTTCAGCAATTTTCATATTAAATCATTTAAATCACCTTTTTGCGGTTTGCATGATGTTCCTCTATTTTCAAGAAATCATTATTTAATCATATAGATGAATCATAAGTGAATCCTCTTTCAATCGCCCAAGTGATAAATCACTTTTTAATCATCAAAAGCGATCTGTAGAGAATCATATAAGATATTTCTGCCAAAAATGATCACCCAAATGTTAGCTGGGACTATTTATGTGTTCTGTTTTTATTAAATGCATTTATGATTTGGTTTCATAAACTTTCTCATGTTTTGTTTGATTGTTTTTTAGTTTCCTTTTGTTATGCAAAAAAGTTTATTCATTCGTTTAGTTTCTAGTTTATTTATATATTTTTTTTAAACTCATTAAAAGCACTCGCACATGGCTATAAATGTTTTCTTTGAACAAATGTACATATAAATGTGGATGGGGTTGGGATTACTCAAAAGAGGTGTTATTTTTAACAGCAGATTCATGAACAATAAAAAATAAATAAAATAAAAAAAATGTAAAAAAAAGCAAACAATTTTTTACCATTTTATACTTTTGTGTGTCAAAGTCAGTATTAAGGCGAAATAACTCCTCTTATTTGCATGCCCTTTAGTTATATGCAAAACTTAGAGCAATAATTTTATTTAACACTTCTTACCCTACACCTGTTGAGTACTCGTATTGTATTGTGTGAAAATCACGCATATACACTTACAAAAAGCATTCAACAACTTGACTCGACAACTTCAACAAACAAAATTCAAGCAAAATAAAAGAACTCTATACATACATATGCATGTAAGTATATTTTTTGCAACTTTTGCTTTGTGTGGTTTTGTTGTTTTTTTATTAACACCTGTGTTTTTGTTATGATTTAATTATTAATTTGAAGTCTTAATAGAATTTAGTACGCGCGTGTAGTGTGAAAGGGGTTAAAAAGAAAATCTTTTTAGTTTGAAGTTGGTTAATTTAATTTATTTTATTGAAAAGTTTAATTTTTATCTTCTACTTAAGTGTTTAGTTCTAAGTCGGCTCATTTATTTTCATGGAAGAAATAAGGATTAATAAAAATAAAAAAAAGGAGAGAGGTGTCTTAGGACACCCGGTTATAGCAATTGCTACTTAGCTATATAATACTATGTTCACACTTATGTTTTTAAACGTGTTTAACACCTTATTCGTGTTTAAGAGCTTAAACACGATGATTTTGAGATTGTTGTTTTGTTAAACATTTCAAATGAAGTGTTTTGTTAAACATCTCAAATGAAGTGTTTAATATTTAAACACGTAAATAGAGTATGTTCAGTCCGTTTTTTTGATATTTTGGCACCTTTGTTTTGTTATTAAATGGCGGCAGCTGATACATTGTTTGGTAAGAAAGTAATTACTTAAAAAATAGTGAATTATTTACAAAAACATTTGTTGTTTGAAAAGCATAATTATTCGTAATTTTTTACAAATACAATAATTGACAATAATACTGACAAAACGACAACCTTAAACATCTCAAATATAATGTGAACGGTTGTGTTTAGTTCTTAGAAAACTCGTCTTAAACACAATTGTGAAAATGTCGTCGTTTGGTTTTTGGTTTGCTACAGACATAATGTATTTTGAATATACTGTGCCGCAAACCAGAAACCAGCTGACGATGTAATAAACATGTTTAAAAACATAAGTGTGAACATAGTATAAAACAAACTTTATGTGTTTAAATTCGCCGCAAATATTTCAAAACGTTTCCATTTATAACCCATTATTATCTTTTCTAGCGGAGCACGATTAAATGAATATTTTGTTTGTGGTCGGCGGCGGCGGTTAATCGTCTTACAGTCGATCGGCAATGTTCTCTGGCTTGTGCTTATTTGCAAAAAATAATACAAAAACAAACTGAGCGATGTTTTTCATTGTTTTTGTTTTTGTTCAACTCATTTCAAAGAACCAAACAAAACAAATTCAAACAATTTGCTTCGTTTATTTTCGTACGCTGCTTTTAAGTACAAAGAAATCAAAACAAAAATAAATTTATAACTGTAATAGTGTCGGTTAATTTTGTTACGAAAATTATTTTCTAACCCCTGTATCTCGCCATAAATAGCAATAGCTATAAAAATATTATAAATAATAAAATATTTACTTAATGGCAACTCTTTAAGCAATAAAGATTTATACAAAGTGTATCTATCTAGGTGACAGCGCTACTTCAGCTGATAATTTTTTGCTCTATGTGCTTTGTAGCTGAAGAATGTCAAAAACTTCGACTTTGTTTTGGTTTTGATCAATTTTTTTTTGTGCTTTCGACATTTTTCGGTTCTTTACACAGCTGTGCTTGCCGTATTTTTGTATAACAAATCCTTACCCAGTCACCTGTATAATTACATCATGGATTTATAAAAATAAATATGTAATAAGAAAATGGCATCACTTTCAGTGAATTCAGCGTGTTTATATGGAAGAGCAGAGGCCCTATGCTCCGATAGGAGTTAAGCGGATAGAAGAAGAAGAAGATATGGAAGATCCCATTTAGATGAAGGGTTACATAGCTGTGACAACAGTTACATTATCTTTTGCAGTCCCTTCTCAAATCCACATGAAGAATTTTTTGTCGCAATAGTCAGAGGACTGTTTGAAATTAATTTTATCTATGCTTTTTATTTGTTCATTCATAGCAGTGTTGCCATAAAGGAACTAATTGTTAGTTGGGGAAGTGTTGAATTAATGTGTCCACATAGTTTTCTTTTTTTTTTAAATTTACCGCCAAAATACAATAATCCCTTTTTTCTTCTTACTCTATTCTCTTCACTACCGCAGCTATGTCAACCTTCATCTAAACGGCCTCTAAGTAAAGATCACATCCAGCGTTACCGTTTGACCGACTCAAGTGGCGAATTGGTACTTTTTCGACTGCCTTGCCACTTTTTGTCCCCCTTCTTTTTTGGGTGAATTACATAAAAAGTTTAGTGTAGCTTTCTCGTTTTTTTTTTTGATTTTGCACCTTTTTTTTCGATAAATCCCCTAATTGGTGCCACTTTTTTAAAAATACTATCAGCCAGCCTGATCACAGCAAAGTTGCCAAAAAATTTGAAAACAAAATTTTTGCAAAATAAAACATAAATACAATGCAAATGCAAGCTTAAAATGGTAAATTAAAATTTTAATTTATTGCGTCCTTGTCGTTATTTATCTAGTTCATAATGAGCACAGAAAAATAAATAAGCTTGCATAGAAGGAAATAAATTCAGTAAAGTGCTACTTTGACTCTTAGACGATACTACCATACGAACTTTAGCCCAATACAATCGAATATCTTACCGGTATGCACCTGGATTCTGTAACTTTTTGCTAACCGAAAATTGTAATATTTATCGACATATTTATTCGCTTGCGATAACGATAATGTGATTCCGTAATTTATTTTTTACGATATTCTCCAGCTTTATCTTACTCACCATTTAATTCAATATTATGTGGTATCTCTGTATAGAAAATGTGAAAATAAGCGAAAAGCACAAATAATAATAAAGAAAAACTCAATGAATTTAATTTTGTGACTTAATTTTTTTTCCTCTAACCGACAGCGAATATGGTTAAAATATGTTATTGAATAGCAAAGTCGATAAATATTCGTTAAATTTATTATAGCGATACGATTATCGTAATAAAAGTTACTGAATCCAGATTAGAGATCGACCGAAGGCGTCTCTTTTTGGCCGAAGCCGAAGCCGAACTTCGGCTAAAATCCTAAACTTCGGCTAAAACCGAAGCCGAAGCCGAATGTTTTAAATTTTGAAAATGATACTTGTTTTATATGAATTAAGAAAAAAGTTTGCTTTTTTGAGATCACTGAAATAGCTGTAATATTTATTGGATACATAACAAGAAAAATAAAACTATTTTGCAATTTCTAGATTGCTTTTTCATATGATCACTCACAAGAACGTCCAAGTAAAAGAAAATAGAAAGCAACAGGGTTGTATTTCAAAGCAACCCTTTCAAAACGTTAAACACAATAGAAACTGTCGGCGAGCAACGACCAAAAATAATGTTATTTTTCAAGCTTGGAATGAAAAATATTCGGCTTCGGCTAATCGGCCGATTTTTGCCGTAGGCCGAATGTTGGCCAATTACCAATTTTTGGCCGAAGGCCCAAGCCGAAGCCGATTAATCGGTCGAACTCTAATCCAGATACTGATGTAGAAATTTTATAAAATATTTTTTGTTATGGGGTTTCTTATTTTCAATGCTATTTTCGTTTTGCCGATTTTTTCGATCTTTGGCGTTTCGTTTCTTTAAGCTTTAGTTTTAGCGATTTTGCTTAGTTTTGGTGCTTTTTATTTTGGTTTTTGGCGATTTTTTTAGTTTTCACGCTTTGTTTTCGTTTTTGCGATTTTTGTCGGTTTTTAATTAATTTAATTTAATTAATTTTTTCAGCTGATTTTAAGGTTTAGCACTCAGGCATTGTCTTAGTCTTGGCGATTTGTTTCATTATATTATTATTTTTTATTATTATTATATTTGCTCATAATATTATTTCGTTGACTTTTTTTGCATTTGAGCGATTTATTTTATTTATCAAGATATGGCGATTTTTTTACTTCTGACGCTTTTTTTCGTTTTGGCATTTTGTTCGGTTTTCTGCGATTTTCGGCTGTTTTTTTTTTGTTTGGCGGAACCCTAAAAACTAAAAAGGGGTAGTCAAAATGTGTGTTAGACATGAATACCTTATGGGAACTCAAACCCATTTGTAAGTAACTTCAAACTGGTTTTTTAATAACCACAAATGGTTGATTAAGTGACTTTTTTCCTTGTCGCCGACTCACTATTTTAACATAGGCATGTCATAGGCGGTAGTCAATTGGCCATCTCTGCATGACTTTTAAATTGACTACTAACTGCTTATTTTTCAACCAATTTGTAGTTAATTGATATTATAGCCAAAAAAAAAGATATATGTACATATATTTATATTATATACATACCCAGTCAGCATGTGGAAGATTGTTTCACCAAACTGAGTCTTTTTCGACTGCCTTAGATGATCAAAAACTGATTTATCAGCTCTGCGCTTAAAATAAGGCTCGAAAATGATTCCCAGAAGTACTTTGAAAGTAATTTGTTTAAAAAATAAAAACAAACAGCAAGCTCGTGCAGTAAAATCAAAAAAATAAAAATAAAATTAAAAAAATAAATTAAAAAAAAAAGTGATTGTAAGTAATACCACAAACTGTCTCGAAAGTGAGTCGAAATTGATCAGAAACGCGAGTCATAAAAGACTCTTTTAGAAGACTCCCGGCTAGGGTACCATTTTCTCCCGAATGAACAGTCATTTTCGACTCGAAAACGATATTTTAATCGCGCGGAGGAGTCGAAAAAGACTCGAATATGATCATTAATATCATAAAATTCTGACTGGGTATACATATATGTATATACATATATGTATATATTCATATATATCTGTGTAAATATATGTATAAATACATATATGTCTATATAAATATTTATTATTATTATATTCACTAAAAATAAAAAATTCGTACATACATATATGCATATGTACATAACTATATCCATACATACGAACCGCTCATAGAAAATATTATTGAAATCAAGGCAAATTCATTTCCAGGTAATATCAGGATTACAAAAACAATGAAAAAATACAACAATGAAAAAAACAACATGGGTTGTAGTTCATCCAAAACTTCAAACATATAATTTCTTTAACATAATAATAAAATAAATTATTCACATAAATTTGAAAATATTTCTCCACGGCAGCTACCACTAAAAAAATTTGCAACGTTTAGCACTTTTCACAATTTTTTAATAGTTTTTTCATATTTTTAGATTTGTTTTCACAGAATTTTTTTAATAAAATATTTTTCATATTGAAATTTTTTTACATTTTCTTTTAATTTCCCTTTCGTAAAAAAATTTTGAAGTTTCGGATCATCGTGTAATTATACAGGTGACTGCGTAAGGATTTGTTATACAAAAATACGGCAACCATAGCTGTGTAAAGAACCGAAGAATGTCAAAAGCACAAAAATAATTGTACCAAAACCAAAACAAAACGAAGTTTTTGACATTCGTTAGCTACAAAGCACATAGAGCAAAAAATTATCAGCTGAAGTAACGCTGCCACCTGTTTAAATACACCTTGTTTCGGATGAACTTTAATTTGAAAAAAAAAATAGCTCAGCTGCATTTCCGCTACTGCCTTGTGAATGTGCCTTGATTGAAATTATTTAGTTTTTTTTCAACACAAACATTTGGCATTTGTTTTCATGGCATGCTTCTTTTTATTTATTTTTTATTTTCTTTTAATTTACTTATTTTGCTTTTATTTATTTCTTAGAGCCTATTCACATTATGCCTTTTTAGCCTGCCTTCTTTCGACAATTTTCTTTTAAACCCCTTACGAAAAATCAAGCACATTTACATTAAGACTTTTTGATGTTTGTATACACTCATAGTGCTGAGAGTACGAAAAAACAAAGAGAAATGTCAAAAATCCCCTCAAATTTTCATTTCGTGCCTTTTGTTTTACTCCGCCTGCTTCTCAACACCTCTCACCAACGAACAGAAAAAGCCTGCCTACACATGCAAGCAGAAAAGGCACAGTGTAAATTGCGTCTTACGTGTGCTTCTATTCAATATGTTTGGTTGATATCTGCATGATATTTAAACCAATTTGTAGTCACTTGCAAAATAATTAATTTATAAGTTAGTGTTTTTTCTCAACTGATTATTTTATTCACTACAGGGTAGTAATAGCTCTACAGTACTTTAAGGTAAAATCCTAATATTTTAATTTAAGTTTAGCTAAAAAAAATAAAGAAAAAAAAATAAATTTGATTATACACATTATTTGAAAATTGTTATTGACAATTTTTTTTGCATGTGTGCTAAAAATAACGATTCTTATATTCTTTTCCAAATTTATAGAAAAAAAAAATCAGCACGCACTTGTTAAAATAGATGAAAATAAAATCTGGCAACGCTGATGTAATTTTAAGATCACATGCCACAGCCCTTTTTGCTTTTACCAAATTTTTCTCATAGTCTGTATAAAAAGATTTATAGAAAATATCTAAATAAATAAATGAAGAGCTAATTTATATGTTTTTTTATGGGCATGGTTCAGCCCACCTTTTTAAATGCATTTGGAGGTGCTGAATCAGCAACAAATATATTTCTTAAACTCAATATACAAATTAATATAAAAAAAATTTATGCAATACAAAAAACTATTTGGAAGCGAATGCACTTAATGTTTAATTTGTTTTTATTAAAGCCTTAAGGTATGCCACAATTTGTGAACAAACACATTTTCTTTTACCCAAAGCTGACACTCCCTTTTTAACATTGCTGATATTTTCAATATTATTACTCAATTTATTTTCCAACAAAAAAGGACATACATATTTTTTTATATTTGCTTAAAAAAGCAAAAAAATTATTATTATATATTGAAAAAAATGGCAAATTTCTGCTTAAATTTTAAGCAAATCGGTGCAATTTTCATAATGGTTTTAGTATTTGTAATTTGCGTGGATACTTATGGCAACAGGAAGCAACAAAGTAAGTCTCAGCATTTAGTTAATACATTTTCTAAAGACAACAATAATGTTGAGCAAAGCAAAAGGCCACGCCGACAGGCCTTAGATTTTTTCAATAATTTCCCCGAAAGCCTAGATAACAAAAATATGCGACAGCAACACCTTCTTTCGAGGCCTAATTTAGATAATTGCATTAAGAGAAATTATGGTAATGGAAATTGGTATAACGATCGTTCAAAGTATTCTTTAAGCCCATCAAGAGAATTGAATAATTTTCTAAGCTCCTTCAAGCAGCAGCATAACAAAGTGAGCAGGGGAATTTCACCATTGAAAAATCATGCAAATGAAGAAAATGAATTGGCAGAAAGGCAAAAGCGACATAAAAAGTTACTATGTAAAAATAGGAATATTGAAAAGGTTTATAAGCCCCAAAATAAATTTTATCTTAAGCCCAATGCAAATTTTTTTAATCAGGATTTGAGTTTGAAAAATTTGTATCATGCAGCTGACTACTCCAATGCAGATCTAAGCCATTGCCAACAATGTTCTCAGCAGGAAGGAAATGAAGTTTTGAAAAATAATTTCAAGACCTACAAAAACAGACCTCATCACAAAAACCCTGCAAGTAAATCAAATAACACCAGACAAAGGAAGGACATTACCCAATTACCCGACAAACTTCTCAATTCTTTTGAGCAAACATATCCCATTGATTATCAAAGAGATAAAGATGAGGAGTACGAAAACGATTTGTACGAATTCAAGTATCCCTCAAATCTAATAAGACGTTTTCAACAAGAATATGAAAATTCCACTGAGAACTACAATTTTACCAACTACAACACGAATCAGGAAAGTCAAAACTCTTCCCACTTCACCTTAAATGATCAACTGGAAAATGGCAAGAATAATCTTTCCCATGAGGCCGACTATAAATTATCAAAAAATGAGCAAGATGAATCTGAAAATAAAAAGAATTATTCCTGGAGATGGAATCATTTCAAGAGATCGTATCCATTTAATCCCATGAATGAGATTAAACTAAAGACCAGCCAACGTTTAATGAGTAAAGGTTTTGGTGCCTCTTTGCCCAGCTATTCGTTGGGTGAAGCTCGCAGAGACTTCAAAATTGACAATATGTTAAGAAGAAGGGAAGAAGAGATGTTGCAAGAGCAAAATAAAAAGTATAAAAATTATGCAGAGTTTGGAAGAAGAAATTACGACGATTACGATTCAAAATCACTGCCACTTAACGACTGGAGTTTAACTAGACGTAAGAGAATAAGTGATTCAAATGTCAGATATAAAAGAGAACAAAAGCCAATAAATGCTCAAAACAGCAATAAAGCTTTAATTAAATCATTGATGTCATTGCAGCCAAGCTTACCAGCATTGGCAAATGTAAATAATTTAAATGAAACAACTTTGAAAGCAACTAAAGCAAATACACATTATTTAAATGGAAGAACTTTGAAAGCATCTAAGGCGGAGCTTTACCAAACTTTATATGGCACCAAAAATGCCTTAAGCTTAAATACTTATGAAACTGATAAAGATCTTCAAGATTATAAAACTAACAAAGCACAAAGGGTAGTTAGCCGTTACAAAGCACCAAAAGCTTTAAAGTTTTCAGATGCTTATGTTAATCGGCCAAACATAATCAAGCTTCCAAAATTTTTAAATCAAGCCAATACTAAAAGCTTTCAAATTATTCCTTTTTTAAGCAATAACACAAAAGCTTTGGAACTACAAAAGTATTACATGCCCAGTTTTAAGCCACTTAAAAGAACAAAACGCTCGATTCGAACTAGAATGTATGTTAAGCAATCAGTGGATAAAAAGAACCAAAAGCTCGCCTTAAACCAGCCTGAAAGTACAGTTACATCTGCTGCAAAGAAAACTTCTCTTGAACCGTTTAAAAAACACACAATACCTTTAAAAACTTGGCAACATATAAAACGCTTTAAGCCCAACAAAACTTTACACTTGAACATTTATGAAAAATTCCATAGTGCTAGAGCTTTAAAGCACAATAAACAATATTCGAAAAATCGTGAAATAATAAAAAGATCTTTATCACCACATATGTTTGTAGCAAAAAGCTCGGCAGCAAATGATAATTTAATAAAAAAGCTTTTGCAAAAAATTCGCCATATTAAAAATTATATTAAAAATTTCACTGCTAAGTCCATAGCTAAAAAATCTTCAAACTCTCAATATTCCCTCACTGAAGTTGATGACGATGCTGCTTTAAATGATAAAGCTTTAGATGTTAAGAAAACAACACTTAACAAGACTCAAAGCTTATCAAAACTAAGCCCCGCAAACCAGAAACTTGAAACAGCTAATGATAAAAATGGAAATAAAATCGGAAATCGAAAATTAAGATTATTAAGTGATAAAGAAAATAAATTATTGACAATGAAACAAGATATTAAAAGCTTTAAGGAAAAAAATGTCAATGAATTTAACAAATCAAGAGACAAAAGAGACTTAAAAGCTTCCAAAGTTTTGATAGGTAAGGGAAATTATAAACTTTTTTAGACTTGATTTAACTTCTAGTATTAACTTTTTTGATTTTAGGAAATAACTTAAAAGCTTCTGCTTATGCTGAACACAATTTAAATACTTCTAAAAGCTCTTGGCAGAAGAAGAGTAAGCAAAAAAGTTACAACCAAACTTTGACACTTTCTCTTAAAGAAATGCTGGCAAGAATGAGCTTCAAAAAGTTTTTTAACTTAAACCAATTGAAAACTTTACAGCACTATTTAAATTATACTAAAAGCTTTTTGAAAAACAGAAATAATACAATTATTGCTAAAAGTCAATTATATTCTAAAATCTATGATTTACATAGAAATAGTACAGAAAATTATGCTACTGAAAGCTCTTCGAAAGTTGTTACTACTTCGAAGCTTATAAGCTCTGAAGCTTTTAAGACTGCTCAATATATTTTTTCTAATGATTCAAGCGCTAGCACCAGTGATATTATTATAAATTCGAATAAGAGTGCGGAAAGTCTTAGTAAAAATATAAGCTTAAATAAAGCTTTTGACCTTAAAAGCTTGGACGATAAGCAGGAAAAAAGCAAATTTGATTTCTTTGTTGTGAAAAATTCAATAATAGCAGCAAGACTTAGTTCTAATGAAAGTACTGAATACCAACAGGGACAAACCAAAGCTTTTGAGCAAAAACCTGAAAGAGAGCTTGAAGAAATTTCAAACTCCAGTGATAAAATTTTAAGCTTAGATAAAAGCTCTGAATTTAAACATACAAATGAAAATGAAAACTCTTTAAAGCAGTTGAAAGAGGAAAGAAGCTTTGAAAAGCTTGCTAGAAGACTCAAACGTGCAAAGCGCTCCCTAGACACAGATTTGGGACAAAATCATCTTGAAACTGAAAAAACTAAGCACTTATATAAGAGAAGTTATTTTTATCATAATGGAGATTTATACAATTCAGACTATAAAACAGATTTTTCATACGATAAGCCAGTGAACCAAGAGAACAATTGGCAGCAAAAAGACAAATCTAAGCTTTACCCTCCGGAAGAGTTTGTTAAAACCAATAATCCTGCAAAAGAAAAATTTGAGGGAACAAATTTTGGGTATCTATGGCCTGAGAATCAGAATATTTATAGAGAAAGTAGCAAACAGCAAAAACGTTTTTTGAAAAATCAAAATTTGCGCCTTAAAAAAAATAAAAAGCTCAGAAAACCTTTGAAAAGATATAATTCGCACAATTCGCAAGATTTTACTAAACCAAATAAAATTAGAAATATGATGATATCACCAAAGCAGTTGCCTTTAAAAAATAAACCTTCCGAGGACCTAAGAAATTCTAATGGAAACTACAAATTCAATGAGAAAATTTTTAGCTGGCCCAAAGCTCAACCCAAAAGAAATTTCAAGCTCAATAATAATTTTAACAATGATTCCGAAAAACTCAGCTTGGAATTGCGTAATGAAATTCTAAATTGTAAAACATTTGCCAGCCTAGAGGAGTTTCTAAAGTCTTTGCCCAAAAATTTAACACAATCTGCAGGAGAAGTTAGTACGGAATCCTATTTAAACTCCTTGACAACAGAACAAATTGAGATGAATTTAAATAATACGATTTTTACAACGGAAGCTTTAACAACTACAGCAGCTACAGTTTTAGATTCTAAGACTAATGAAGAGGAAACAAATTATGACTATTCTGAAAATTCCAGGGAAGATATGGAAGATGTCACTCGACCGGCTGATATGGACTATGAACAAACAAGTGAAACTGGTTCACAGGATGAAGACAACGATATATCGTCCCCTAATGACTTAAGGGAAGATATGACAACAGAATATGTGCCGTCTAACGCAGTGGATCGAGATAACGTGAGACTAAATATCACTATAAATGCTGATGTTCATGGCAAACCGCAAGATCATCGTTATTGTGGCAATGGCTCATTTAATGTTATACCCGCTTTCATGGATGAACGCTCGAGGCGTCACATTTTTCCCTCCACTCATAAACAAATTCAAGGGATTCGGTTCAAGCAAATGCCTTAGTGAGTATTTGAAAGAGTTTGCACGTTTTGTTTTGCTCTAATTCCAAATACATATTTGCAGTGTTGAGCAGCATGATGAGGATCTCATAGATTTAATGTCGGGCAAATTATCATCTAAAGTTGTGCATAATATCTTAAATACGGTGCAGGAAAGTCCTCATTTGCGGTCATTGTGGCCGAGTTTAAAGCATAATCGGAAAGTAGAAATCAACGAACAGCCGAATTTCTATGCTATAAGAAATCAGGTAAATAATAAATTTTTTAAACAAAATATAATATATTTTCATAACAATATATACTTTCGATGAGCGCCTGAGTTCTAAGCTGCGAAGAGTTGAATGTATATTAATAAATTCAATAAAGTGCGACCGACTGTGACTCGGACACTACATACTATATGTACAATACTATACGAAATTTGGCCTATATAATGGAATATCTTACCTAATTTTTTTTTTTTTAATTTAAGTACCCGGTAAAGTTTGGTGCTTTTTGGTTTTTTGGCGATTTTTATCGTTGTGGCGGGTTTTGCTTATTTTTGGCGATTTTTTTTTTAGTTTTTGGGATATTTTCTAGGTTTTTCGACTTTATTTTAGTTTTGGTGTTTTTTTTTAATTTCAGCGATTTTTTCAGTTTTTGGTGATTTATTTTAGTTTTAGAGATTTTTTTTAAATTAACGCTTTTTTTTTCGTTTTGGCGTTTTTTTCTGTTTTTTGGAATTTTTTGGTTTTGCAATGTTTTAGTTTTGGCATTTCTGGGTTTTTTCGGCGTTTTTTTTCATTTTGGTGTTTTTTTTTAATTTCAACAATTTTTTCGGTTTGACGCTTCTTTCGTTTTGGAAATTTTTTAATTTTTTTGGGATTTTTTAGTTTTAGCATTTTTGGGGTTTTCTACGTTTTTAGTTTTGGCGTTTTTTTTTAATTTTAGCAATTTTTTTTTTAATTTTAACGTTTTTTCGGTTTTTGGCGATTTATTTTAGTTTTTGAGAGTTTTTTTGTTTTGGCGATTTTTTCGGTTTTTTGGAATTTTTTGGTTTTGGCATTTCTGGGAACTTCAGGGTTTTTTTAATTTAGGTATTTTTTTAATTTGAGCAATTTTTTCGGTTTTTGGCGCTTTATTTTAGTTTTACGGATTTGTTTTAGTTTTGCGTTTTTTTCGTTTTGGCGATTTTTTTCTGTTTTTTTTTTGGGTTTTTTTGGTTTGGCGATTTTTTAGTCTTGGCATTCCTGGGATTTTCAGCGATTTTTAATTTTTGGGGTTTTTTTTAATTGCAAAAATTTTTTCGGTTTCCGGCGATTTATTTTAGTTTTAGAGATATTTTTTAATTTGGCGCTTATTTTCGTTTTTTCGATTTTTTCGTTTTTTGGGAATTATTGGCTTTTTTTAATTTTGACGTTTTTTTTGTTAATCTTAGCATTTTTTTTCGATTTTTGGTGATTTATTTTATTTTTTTTAGGGATTTTTTTAGTTCGGCGTTTTTTTTTCGTCTTGGCGATTTTTTTTCGCTTTTGGGGTTTTTTGGTTTGGCGATTTTTTAATTTTGGCATTTCTGGGTTTTTTAATTTCAGCAATTTTTTTCGGGTCTTGGCGATTTATTTTAGTTTTAGAGATTTTTTCAATTTGGCGCTTTTTTTCGTTTTGGCGATTTTTTCCGGTTTTTTGGGGATTTTTTGGTTTGGCGATTTTTTTTGGTTTTGGCTTTCCTGGGTTTTTCTGTTTTATGTTTAATTTTGGCGTTTTTTTAATTTCGCCGATTTTTTCGGTTTTTGGCGATTTATTTTAGATTTAGAGATTTTTTTTGGCGCTTTTTTAGTTTGGCGATTTTTTAATTTTGGCATTTTTTAGTTTTAGTGTTTTTGAAAATTTCAATAGATTGCCTCATAGGGCACTGCTACACGTTCAATATATATTGTGATATTTGGATCGCGCTTCATGTTAGTGGATTGATGGATCACGAGCGTATGTTACATGTTCAATATTTATCGCATCAGTATTTACGTTATTTTGTGCTGTGCGGATCGTTTATTAATAATAAATTTATTAATAAGCTTTAGCCGGCGAGTCCCACAACTCCGGCAATGCCTCCAAATCAAAAATAAAGTCTTTCAAAATAATTTTTTCGGTCGTTAATTCCGATTCCACCGGCAGAACCCACTCGCTTTCACTATCTTCTGCCTTACCATTAATAAACTTTTTTACTTTTTATTTGTTAAATTTTTTTTTATTTTGTTTTATTTCAGTTTTTATTAACGTATCGCGATCTAATATCATGAAAATGCTACACGTTCAGTATTTATCACGCGATCCACGATCCGCGATCTGGATTCCATAATTTAGGCCTTTCTGCGATATGGATCGCGATCCATTAATATTGCATGCGACACGTTCAGTAAATATCATGATATTGGATCGCGTTCAATATATATTGAACGTGTAGCAGTGCCCTTACGGTTTCCAAGATACAGCAAGTGGTCAAAAATACATAGTCAAAATAACATTAACTGTTAGAATGCCCTTTAATTTTGATTTTTTAAATTTTACTGTTAATGGTTCTAGTCTAACTTTGAAAATTTCAAGTGTTTATATATAATTGTATTTATATTATATGGGATTTTAAAATTTTTCATTGCTCGTTTTGGAACACCCTTTTATTTTTAACTATCATATAATTGTTATTGTAGCGGCCAAAGTTCTGCATATTCTGTTAAAACTTCAGGTCTGTTGCTCTTACGTTTCTCAAGACAGACGGACGGACCGACGGACAGAGTACGGAACCCTAATAATTAACTTTCATATAAATTCCATTTATATTTCATATTTAAATTTACTTTTTCCAGCAAAATGAAAAACAACTGCAAGACTCTGAGAAGCTTTTGCAGCACGTAATGTCTTCCATCAACAATATAATCGAACAACAAGCTCGAACGCGAGCATGTGTGCCACTGCGTCCTGATTTGCAACAATTTTACAATATGATCGTTAAAGCACGCCAACAGCAAGATATGGTAAGAGAAAAGCAACAATTCAATGAAAATACAAAATAAATAAAATGATCAGTTACAAGCTTCATTCACTAGATTCCAATAAAATCGAGGAAAAGACAAAACTAGTTAGAAAGTTGCTCAAACAATATGATGAATTGCCGCAACAGGATCAACAGCAAGTGGCCATTGTGCGGCACGAGTTAATAAAGAATTTAAATATTTTGCGTTACTTAATGGACAGAGAGGAGCAGGAAGAAAGTGAGTTAAGAAAAAAGCGGCAACATGCTTGAGATGTCAGTGATGAGGAAATAAAGAAAAGTCTAAGAAGTTCCTATATGTAGAAACTTTGAAACTATTTTATTGAATGCAGCTGGACTTTAAGGGGAAGTGAACAATAATAGAGGCTTTAAAACTTAAAAATTAATTTAAAATTAATGAAGGAATTTAAATATTTATTTTGAATAAGAATTTAAAGGCGTTTTTTTTGTTTTTAGAAATAAGGGCAATATTTTTTGCCCTTTCCAAGAAAAGCATATAAATTTCATATTCTTTAGAAAATGAAAATTTAACAGCAGGGAGTATTAAGAACTTAAGGCCTAATTTCTAAAATATGCGCGTTAAAAAAACCTTTAAAGCTTAAGCAAGAAAAAGAAAAATGTTGCCCTTTAAGAAAATAAAACGTCTAAAAATATCTATTGTCAAATTACGGCATACGATATCGTATGAACTTTCATTAAACTTTAATTGTATCATTCGATATCGCTTGCCATATTATATCAAATTACGGCATTCGATATCGTATGAACTTTCATTAAACTTTAATTGTGTTTCTATAGACATATCATTCGATATCGCTTGCCATATTATATCAAATTATGGCATTCGATATCGAACGAACTTTCATTAAATTATAATTGTGTTTGTATAGACATATCATTCGATATCGCTTGCCATATTATATCAAATAACGGCATTCGATATCGTACGAACTTTCATTAAACTTTAATTGTGTTTTTATAGAAATATCACACGATATCGGATGCCATATTATATAAAATTACGGTATTCGATATCGTACGAACTTTCTTTAACCTTTAATTGTTTGTATGGAAATTTTGTTCGATATCGTATGCCATAGTTTACCCCCTGCTGTTTTATAACAAAATATTTTTTAATTGTTATTATATTTGAATGCAATCTTATTTTATTTATCTTATTTTATTGTGGTAATATTTTAATAAAATTTTTATTTAACTGCGACTATTTAAAAGTCTATACATAAATGTATAATTAAAATTGAAAATCAATTACTTTTGAAAATCTTTACTCAAACTTATTTATATTTCCTAGCAAAGTTTCGAAATGATTTCAGCTGAACGGCCCAAACAAAAAGTATTTTATTGCATAGAACTCGAAGTGATATCAAGTGATATGTTAAAATGTCGCTTGCTTAAGTTTTGTTGTTGTTGTTATTGTCTTTAAACCTATTTCTTTAGATGCAAGATAAAGAACGTATTCACATGTTAACGTTTAGTTGAGTTCCCCACCAGGGAACAGCAATGAGTAGTGAAAAAGTGAGTACAGTTGAATCATAACTTATATATTCTTGTACTTATGTGATCTATGAATCATATTCACGCGAAAGTTTGAAGTGTGCCTCAAACTCATACTTAGCAACATTTATGATATTGTTGCTTTCGACTCTCCTTAGCTCATTGCCTATGGACAATGCAAAATAAGTATATGATTCACAAAGCAAACTTCGCATACGAACATTAAAGCTCTCACTATGAGGTTATTTGTTTCTCTGTTGTTTTTTTTTTGCACGAATTGAAAAACAACACTATTTACTATTTTATACTATTTGCAAACTATTTAAGGACTAAACTTTTAAATAAACATACATGCATGTGTTCAGTGAGCTGAATCAATGTGAGTAGTATAAGTATTTTCCTGAAATTAGAAATCAAACTGAGGTGATTAATGAGTGTGAGTATGGTATGACTATGATATCGACGTCCTATTCATATTTATTTCAATCATAAATTAAATCAGAGTAGTTGAGTTTAAATGATGTCTATTCACTTATATTTCATGACTCAGTATGAATAGCGCAAAAACGATTCATTGCCGATCACTGCTCCCCACTCCAGCCCTTCTCTTACGAATGAAATCATTCATAAATGTGTTCGTGTAGAGAAATGAATAAACACAATAAAATTATAATTTTCACATAAACATTGTGAATTTATGCAATGTTTTGCAATATTAACAAAATATTTATACTCGTTTACATTCCGGGGGGCGGGGGGGGGGGGAGGGAGAGACTGGCACCATAATTTTCATATTCTTCACTTTGGCTCATACAATCGCACTTAAGTAAGCAAGTATGTATGTATGTACAATTTGTATTTTAGCAACTTTTTAGATTTGCATTTGAAACGCGCGCACACACACGTTGACAAGTCATTAAGTGATTTTGTTTTTTGTTTTATGTGATTTTAAATTAATGAAAATCTAATGTGAGAAGTGAAAAAGTTTTAATATTCCACGAAATAATTACAATTGCTACGACCCCCACCCACCCACACCCACCCACACCCACCAGACAGTCTTGCCAACCTTGCAATGCTTAACAGCCTGCCTGCTTTTCTGCCAGCCCAAAAGTATGCTTCATTTAATATTTTGTTTGGCAGTACATATTGAATTAAAACAATATAGAGCAAATAGCATTGAAAACGTTTAAACAAATTATGTATGTATGGATGTATGTAAAGTTTAGGGAATTTGTTGGAAGGCGTTGGGGAGTAAGTGTCTCCTTAGTTTACTAAAAAGGTAGCACACTTATTTTTTTTATTAAAATATTAAGAGGAAAGTCTAAAAAGGCTTTTATTTGAGGTGAAACAAAATTTATTTTTTTCGGAAACTAACACTATGCAACAAAAAAAAAAAAAAAATTAACCACCAAAAAGGATATGTTTTCTTAGCTAATTTAGGGTCGCTGAACACGAATATGGCATTCATTTAATTTTCTTGAAAGGCGTTTTCGAGATATTAGCAAAAAATGTGCTATTTTTGCAGTTTACAAAGATATTTCCAAAAATCTTGAGGACTGTTTATTTAAATTGAGCAAATTTTACACCGTTGGAAAGATATGTTTTTTGCTTTCATCTCCCCATATTTATAGTGTGTTGATGAGATAAAAATTCATTGAGTTACGGCCCCTTAGGATTTAAAAAACTCAACATCAACTTGTCTGGACTTAAGCACTTTTTCCTTTTTGCCACAGATTTCATTCTGGATTAGAAAGCAAAAGTTATGTTAAAAAATTAAGACCAATTGATTATCACTTTTATATCAGACGTTGACTGTATTACGCCATTTTAAAGCCATATAATACTCTATTAAAAAAGTCATCTGAAAACCTACACATTTTTTAACTTTTTTTTTATCAATATTCCTTTTGTGACCGCCGTCGTAATGCTTTCTCATTTAGAGCTTTTCTTTGTTTTTTTTTAATTTCCTTGTGAAAACTTTTACCATGAATATGTTCATTTTATGTTCATATTGTTTTTGTTTTTTGAATAAACAGTCGCTCTCTATGATTTTGTAATTATAACGATATGAACTTTATTACGAATATTATTTAATACCCCTGGCGCTTCTACAGCCTTTCTCCATTCACTTTAAAGAACAATACTCGTAATTTCTTCAAATGCTAATGCAAATTTAGAATACTTTTTCTTACATGCGAGCGAACATTTTTATTAATAAATTTAGGAGTTCTATGCAGTTTGTTTATAAATAGTGATTGTTTTAGGCTCTTTTCTTCAACAGCTTCTTAAAGTAATAAGCAGGGAAACCAGAAATATGCTCTTAATAAAATATGCACTTAAAAATAAAAAAATATGCTCTTAAAAATACAATAAATTGGTTTACTTGTAAATGAAAATATATTTTTTATTCGAAATTTTCAACAGCATTTGCATATAAAATAAGACAACAAAAAAACAAAAAACGAAACATATAATACAAATTAATTTTTATCGGATGCTCTCATAAGAATTAAACTTCATTTCCAAAAGAGATAACGATGTCAGAATTAAGTCTTTGGAACTGTATTTTTGAAAAACAAGACAAGAATTTTATTTATAATTTGTATTGCAATAAATAACCAAATATTGAACTAGAATTTCAAATAAAAATCGTTTCTGTCTCATTTAAATAAACTTTTATACATTGACAATGTTCCTTCAACGTATACTCAGGGCAGAGTCCGTCACAAATAGCAAAACTGGGGGGAAAATTTCGGCACTCGTTATCGAATGAAATTACGAAATATTTCAATAGAGCTTATATGGAAATATTTTATGATTTCGAATCGCATCGAATGCCCCCTGAATTAGTATTGAAACTAACGTCCGTAAAACTGCATAATATCCCTGCAGGAAAGGGAACTGACACAAGACTAGTCACGTGACCGGTCCCCAAGTGATAGGGACCAGTCCGAGTTCTAACACTTCATATGAAGCGGACCAGTCACTTTTATATGGGGATGGCCTAGGATGGGGTTAATTGATACTTTGTATGCACCTTGTGACTTGTCACTGAACTATCCCATAGGGACCTATTCGATGTATAATAATATAAATTATTTATAAATAAAATTTCGACATTTAACTGTAACAATTAACGCTTATATATTTTTTTATTGTTACAAATGCAATGACATTTTTTTTTGTTTTATTTTTAATCTGAAAATTTTTTGGGATTCGAACCGACAACCTCGTGCATGACAGGCTGGCACACTACCCACTCGACCACAAGGCCATTCATATTTCAAAAGTATAAATACCATTTAAGCTTAGGTTAATATCTGAGTATAGTTACGGGACTGATCCCAGAGTCACATTGAAGGGAGCAATTAACATTATATTTACACTATTTGATAGGTCCTGTGTTCGACCACATCGAACATGTTCAGTGCAGCTTACTACAATACTAGACCGAGTCCGAATTAAATTGGCTCAAGATCAAGACGATACACCACGAAAATGGTCAATATGCCACCATTTAAACGATATGACTTTTTTCACCATACACTACTACGTACTTTTGATAACACCCACATTTTCTCCAGTTATAGGACGAGTACGTTTGGATCAATTGTCACCAAATTTTCTGCAGGGATATAAGAAAAATGTATACACTACATGGAACATTGGAATAGAGATTTAAAAGGCGAAAAATAGAAATGTTGACCAACGTTTTAGCTTGTAAGCATATTAACCCAGATAGCGCCGGAAATTTTTTTTAAACTTAAAGTTTTGTTTCAAAAATGAAATTTTATTAAGTTTCTAGAAAAAAATTTTATATATTTTTTTCGGAACGGGGTGTCCTTTTAAAAGGACCAAGTTGCGCCAAGTGGGTTAAAATAAAAAATTCTATAAAGTATCAAAATATGCACTTAAAGCGTAAATTAGGCTCTAAAAATTCGAAAATATGCGTGTAAGGCTGATATATGCAAAAACATGCTTTAAAGGGTAAAATATGCAAAAATATGCACTAACAAATCGATGCCAAAATTCATAAAAATTTCTGAAACGGATAAATATCTTGTCCCCGCATTAATACGTCACCCAAGAAAAAACATGCAATTGCATATTTGCGGTTTCCCTGGTAATAAGGAAGATAATTCTACGCAAACATAAAAGGCAACTTTTAAGGAATTATTCGTTTTGTATTCTGTAAAATTTATCAAATTTGAAATTGATTGAAAATTTATTGTTTGTTTAGTTTCGCTATTAATTTTAATCAATCCCTTGAAGTTGTCACACGTTTACGCTTATGGTCAATTGAGAGCAAACGCGGCACCTATCTTGCCGACAACTTTCTTAAGCCCAGCTGATCATTTGAAATCGAAACCACACTGCCATATGAAATACCTATGGCATCAACAATCTCACGTACTTTTATTCTTCGATCGGCCAACACCATATCCTGGATTTTTTCAACATTTTCGGTGGCACTGACCTCAATTGGCCGTCCAGAACGTTCAGAGTCATTTGCACTAGTGCGACCACAACGAAAGTCAGTAAACCACTTTTTTACCATTGAAATCAATGCCCCATAGTATTTATCGAGCTTGGTTTAATTGACGGTTTTTTTTTGCCAAAAATAATGTTTAATGAGCCCTCGAAATTCACTTTTTCCATTTTTAGAAAAATACACGAGGTTGTATGTTTTGCACAGCTGTTAAGCGCAAAGTAAATGACGACACTTGCTCAAAATTGGACAGTAATCTATTTACAGGTGTGTACTTGATGGGAACAGTGTTGCATTTCATATAACTACGAGGAAAGTTCGAAAAGTCACGTAATTATTGTAAATCATTTGGTTATTTTGAGAAACTCGTTTACCCCCTCACTCGGTCATAACTTGTGAAGAAAGTACGAAATGTATTACAACTATTTAAACAAATTACAGAAAAATTTAGTTTATTAAAGAAAATACCAAAACAAAAAATTATATAAAAATACAACCTTTGTTCTAATTTTTTTTTATATATAAAAGTGTAGTTACTGGGCCTGTTCGGAAATGAATCACTGCGCTGCAAATGGAAATTTAAATGTCACACACTGCTGCTAATAAGCACAAAGCTTATTAGCGAGCTTGTGGTGCATTTAAATTAAAATTTGCTCTTATGATGAAGAGCAGTGGTGCATTTGTGAACAGCTCAGGCCCACTGTTTTTTTTTTGGTTATGCATTTTGTCGGGTGTTTACTGGTTTGCTACACAGTATATTAAAAATACATTATTACTGCAGCAAACCAATAGCCCACCCGACGATTTGTTGGCAATGTAGTAACGGTCTTTTGAACTCCCTTAATAAAACTCTTATTTTTTGACATATCTGTGTAAAATTTTAAAGAAGGATGTATTTTTGTTATTTACATTGTTATCAAACAAAAAGTATATTTTGAATTTTTGGCAGTTACAGCCTTTTGGATTTTATACATAAATTGATTAAATTAATATGCAATCATTTAAGTATTTAACGATTACGATAAAAAACGTTCACTCGATTACTTGTATTGAAAACAAAAATAAATTTCTTATTTTATTATTGTTGTCGATCGAAAGTTTTCTTGCGATATCGTTAGACAGGGCCTATATGTATATGCGCTCTTTTTTTATAATCACTTTTACATAATCAAAAGGCACCATAGCTGTGATGCTGAAGCCATACCACAATTGTGGACAAGAAAATCACACACATGCTTATGCTCTTTCAGTTAGTCTAGTTGTCACTGAGAAAGCGACAAATGAAATTGTGCACGAATATACGAATTTCTTCCTTGTTTTTTGTTTAGTTTTTTTGAGCACACCCAAAGAAATTAAAGTTAAAATTTAATAAATTTATACAGCGAAAAATAATTATAGAAGCTAAGAAATATTTCGTGATAAAAAAATGCATTTAAAAAGAATAGGGAAGATAGTTTAAAAAAGCATTTTAAAAGTTTCCACAGTGCTGTGAATAAATTTAATTTGGTACTTATACACTACATTGTTGAATGGATCCTTAGATTTTTTACTTTTTACTTAAGTTTTAATTAAATTGCTTATTTACAAAAAATATTCAAATAATTAATAACCACAGCATGTATTTTAGAGGGTGGCGTTGGCTGAAGTAGTTAGCACGTTGACTACAAAACTGAAGGTCCTGGGTTCAATCCCTGTATCCGACAGTCATTAAATAACAACACCACGCATTTTTCTGATGTGCATTAGTGTCCCTTTGTGTCAGTTGTTGTAGGAAAGTTTAAGTGATGAAGGCATAGTCACTGGTCACTGAACTATACCGACTTCAGCAGATACTAATCCTAATGTAACATCAGAGCGCGCTCCTTCGTTGTGTAGCAAAATCATTGGCGAAGTAAAATAATCAATAAAATGGCTACAAGACACAGCTTCAAAAAATTAATACGCCTCATTTAACATCAGAGAGGCGCTGCAACACTGCATTATTCAAAACGTGCGAAAAAGCAGAGTTGTAAAAGAATGAAGCTTTCCTCTATCTCTTCCTTCACCACCTGTCTTCTCTCTCACTATCCCTTTCCTAAAGAAGGTAACACCTAGTAATAGTAGTAGGCATTAATTGCCTGAGTGTTACTTCTCTTTTTAACAAAAAAAAAAAAAAAAAAAAAAAAAATTACAAAACGTTTCTTCAAGTGAAACTTTATTTTAATCTAATTTTTCTCACCACTACAAACTTATTTTATTTTGCGGATCACTGCATCAGAGAGTGCCTAGGGAGGCAACAGGACTAAATCTGCTGCTGATTATCGCCAGTTGGGTAACACTGTGAAACGAAACGAAAAATAAGAAACGCCTTCTGTGAATTCAGATTATTATGTTTTAGCGCAAGTTTCGTTCGCGGTCTGCTGATTGTGACGTGTTCTGTAAACGGGCTGGAAAAACATTAATAAATATTTTTGAAGATGCGAAAAAATATTTTTAGGCTGAAAAAATTTAACTTTTTCATATCGGATGAATAAGCGAATATGTATGTGGTACCAAATGAGCAGAGTGATCAATCATTTAGGGGCACATGAACCCATTTGCCTTTTAAAGGCTACTTGGGGTCTTAAAAAAATACTTATATGGTGAAGGGTCACAAGGTAGAAATATTGCCAAAAAGTGCTGCTTTCATTTTTTGCGAGTAACATAGTGTAAATGAATTATTTGCAAATAAAATTTGAGTGTTAAACATCAAATTTAAAAGAATATAATTAAAATATATTTCTTGAATCTTGTTTTTCCATCAAATTCTCCAAATTTTCAATAATAACTCTTTTTAAAGATTACTTTTGCTTCTAAATATAAATTACGCCATTAAGTCGGTTACAAAACAATACAGTGAAACCTCTCATAACAGGACACTTAACGTCACCGTATTTTTGTCCGGTTATTAGACTTGTCCGCTTTTGAGAGTGATACATATTCTTTTATTTTAATTTTGGTTCTATAAAACTTGTCCGATTATCAGAGCTGTCCGGTTATGGGAGGTGTCCGTTAGGAGAGGTTTCACTGTATTAGGAAGATAATATCCTTTAAATAATACAACTCATTTGTCTTTATAAAACAATTTACGAGTACAGATATTTTTTTGTGACTTGTGTTTTTCAGATATTCGAAATTAAAATATTTACTCTGTTAACAGATTATTTTTGCTTTTTCGTTAGAAATTTCGCTATTAAGTCGACTGACTACAAATTTATTATGTATTTGCTTCTAACAGTCATGTTAAGGCATGACCAATCACTGTTTCAAATGTAATTCCGTTCAATTAACTAAAATTTAATTTTCACTCCCTTCTGGCTGAATGTACGACTAACTATTTATGTTTTTAAGACTACAATCGCTACAATTAAAGCAAATATTTTTGTTGTAATATAATAACTTCTTGCAAAAGCCACTTCCTTAACAATAATTCATCTTAAAATAAATCCCATATTGAAGGCTCGCAAATAAATCATTTGGAAAAAGCATTTATTGAAAATACTGAATGCCAGCAAAGAATGCTTAAATGAAACAAAAGAAAACTATACGTATTTGCTGTTAAATGAATAAAATAAATGAACTTGTGTAAATAAAAGATAAAATTACAAGCGTTACTCATTCTTAATTTAAGCAAACATCGACGCACACTCGCACAAATAAGCTGCAGTACATACCACAATGGGACGTCTGCATACATTTTTAGTGCAAAAATTATAAGTAGTAGTCCTAGATTATTGAAAGTTGTTAATGAGCATTAAATGCGCTAAATTAAGAAAAATAAGATTTCATAAAATTAGGCCATGCCTTCCGCCCATGCAATACAAATAGATTTTTTCGCATACATTTTTTACTATTCCAGCAGAAGTCTTCAAATTTGGTACATGCACGTTATAGAATTAAAAAAATTCAAGTTTCATAAAAATTGGCCACGCCCACTGTCCATGAAACCCATAAGAAATATAAATTAGAATTTTTTTAACTTCCGGTAATGCGATGTTCTGATTTTAAGCCAATTTTTCGAAAATCTAGTTTTCATCATATTTCGACAGTCTATTCCGACTATATCGACATGATGTCCGTGTGGATATGTGTATGTATGTATGTATGTATGTATGTGTATATGTATGCATGTATATAAGTGTGTGTGTATGGCTGCGTATGCAAATATATTATAACTTAAGAACGGTAGTATGGGAAGTAAATGTGCCACATTCGAAAGATGTTGTAAGATAGTGAATCCATTCGGTTCGATAGATTTCGAAAATTTTCGAAAAATTATTTTTTTTCACAAAATTGTTTGTTTTAAGCAAATTGTAAACACTTAAGCCAATCAAATTGAAAATCCAAGCAATTCGAAATTAAATTTCAGATTTCGAAAATTTTCGAAAATAAAATTTTCACAAAAATTTTAATTTGAAATAAATTGTAATTTTTAAGACAATCAACTTCAAAATCTAATCAAGTCTCGCTTCGTTCCATATATCGAAAATTTTCGAAAATAAATTTTTCCCAAAAGTATTTATTTTGAATAAATTGTAAACTTTTGAGACGATCAAGTTCAAAATCTAATCACGTCTCGCAAATCAAACCTTATTATCTTATATTCAAAATACTTGAGAGCTCGTTTGAGAGGGACTTTGCATTATTGTATTTATTATTGTGTTTATTATAGTATAAGTTGTTAAATACTGTAAATAAAATAAATAATTTGAAAAAAAAATATTAAAAATATTTAAATTTTAAATAATTTGTAAACTTTTAAGTTGATTAGGTGCAAAATCTAATCAGTTCTCGCTTCTGTTCAGATTTCGAAAATTTTCACAAAAATTTTCATTTTAAATGAATTGTAAACTTTTAAGTTTATCAATTACAGCATCTAATCAAGTCTCGCTTTGCTTAAGATTTCGAAAATGTTCGAAAATAAATATAAAAAAATCTTAATTTTAAATAAATTGTAAACTTTTAAGTTGATCAGGTGCAAAATCTGATCAGTTCTCGCTTCTGTTCAGATTTCGAAAATTTTCGAAAATAAAATTTTCACAAGATTCTTTATTTTAAACAAATTGTAAGCTTTTAAACCGATAAAGTGCAAAATTTTATCAGGTTTCGCTTCGTTTCAGACTTCGAAAATTTTCGAAAATAAATTTTTCACAAAACTATTTATAATGAATTGAATTTGATCAGTTCTCGCTTCGTTTCAGATTTGGAAAGTTTTCACAAAATAGTTAATTTTAATTTTAATTGTAAACTTTTAAGCTTATTAGGTACAAAATCTAATCATTTCTCGCTTCGGTTCAGATTTCGAAAATTTTCGCAAATAAATTTTTTACAAAATTGTTTATTTTAAATAAATTGCAAACTTTTAAGTTTATCAACTACAGAATCGAATCAAGTCTCACTTTGCTTAAGATTTCGAAAATGTTCGAAAATAAATTTTTCAAAAAATCTTAATTTTAAATAAATTGTAAGCTTTTGTTCAGATTTCGAAAATTTTCGAAAAATAAAATTTTCCCAAAAAAGTTAATTTTAAATGAATTGTAAACTTTTAAGACGACCAAGTTCAAAATCTAATCAGTTATCGCTTCTGTTAAAATTTCGAAAATTTTCGAAAATAAAATTTTCACAAAAATTTTAATTTTAAACAAATTGTAAACTTTCAATTTGATTAGGTACAAAATTTAATCAGTTCTCGCCTCGGGTTAGATTTAAAAAATTTACGAGAAAAGTCTTTTTGACACCAAAATCCCACTGTGCATCCTTACGAACAAACCACGGAAATGCAAATTAAACTAAACGCGCGCTTTATTGTGTAGACACACACACAAAAAGAAAAAAACTTAGCTAAACTGTCAGTTTTTGTAAATGTGTGTGTATGGGTGTGTGTGTGCGTGTAAGTGAAATGTAAGCAAGTAATTGTGTTTGTATGTGAGAGCGCAGCGCGTGTGTTTGCTTAAATATTTGCAGTCCTTCTTCCTCCCTTCAACAAGTATTAAATTACAATGTTTGTAGTTTTTCTTTTCTCTCGAGATTTTTGATTTTTTCATTTTCTGTTTGACCACCAAACAAACGCATTTTCATCAAACAGTCGAGTCAATATTTGAAATATTGAACAAAGAGCTAGTGCCAAAAAAAAAAAAGAAGCAGCAAGCGAAGATAGGAAAAAGCCAATGGTTAAATTGCCAAAACGGAAATATTAGGAAATGTGAAACCAAATGTTTTGTTAGTTTATTCTGGTCAATTGACCAGCAGAGTTGGTTGGACCAGACGACGTAACACAACAAAATTAAGCAATCATTTCTTATTTACTCGCATAAGCCATAAGCATATGCAATATCCATATGTGATACGAGTATGTATGATGTGCTCTGTGTGTATGTAAAGGATGTATGTACATATGTATGCATGTATGTAGTGTCCTTGTAATGGCAGTTGATTGATCACAAGCATAAATTTTTTGCACTAGTTTATGTTTTGCATTTATTCGTCTGTGGGTCTGTCACAGTTGATAGAAAATGAATTGAAAGGAAGCATCAAACTTTAACGAAAATGTTTAAGATGTCAAATTGTGACATGTATTAGATTTTGATGAGTCCGGCACAAGATAAATGGGGGGGGGGGATTTAAATGAATTGTATAAATTTTTAAATTTTCATTTAAAAGCAAAATAGAACATATTTTTTTAGCCATTTTTCCGCTCACTTAAAATAGGGCTTAAGGGCTTTTATAATATTTTTATGCGCTATGACTTTTTTATAAGGCGTGGCACGCAGATAATTTTGTAAATTTTCAATATCTTCTAAATAAATAATAAAAAAATTACAAAAATTATTATAATTTTTTTAAAGAGAATTAAAACTCAGGCCATGAATGCCTACTGCTATTACTAGGTGTTACCTTCTTTAAGAAAGGAATAGTTATAGGCAGACTTGTGTTGAAGGAAGAGCTAGAGGGAAACTACATTCCTTTACAACTCTGCTTTTTTGCGCGTTTTTAATAATGCAGTTTTTCAGCGCCTCTGGTGTCAATGAGCCGTGTTAAATTTTTGAAGCTGTATTTAGTAGCTATTTTTTTACTTAGCCGATAGTTCTGCTACAAAATACCGACGAAGGAGGGATCTCTGATGTTACATTAGGATTAGTATCCGCTGAAGGCGGTGTAGTTCAGTGACCTAATCGTTATACATACATATATAAAATAGTAACGATATTGAGTGATTGACAATCTGATTCATTATCGCTGAAAGGTGAAAGCTGAAATTTGGTGTTTAAGTTTCCCTTCCGATACTTAGATCCACTAAGAAGGTGTGTTAAAACATAAACTGGCACGTGCTTGGTACTTCTTTATATACGTATGAGCTTTAAGGGGTTAAAAGGGGATAAGAACTGAATTTTTGGTACCTTTATTCCACTCGTCACATCTTCTAAAGCAGCTAAGTCCAAACACACATACTCTGACATTTGAACAGAATCTCGAATAAGTTTTGGCAGTTTCTAAAAAGTCGTATTTATAAGGGGTACAATCAAGACCATTTTGGTACCTTTTTGTTTGTAAAAATATGTAAAAATAGTTTACTATGGCTTCCTACCGCTAAGTAGAATCTAAGACCATATAATTTATAAATATATATAATATATGTGTGTTATTGAAGGGCCCCAAAAAGGTACCAAAAAAGGGTAAATACGGGAAACGGTGCGAAAAATTTAAAATTCAGGAGAATTATATACACAATTGAAACATTTTAAAATTTGAGTCAAATATTATTAACTGATATGGTGTATTCTTGAACATTGGCATTTAAGGGGTACTTTTGTACATAAATTTGGTGACTTTGAAAAAATAATTTAAAAAAAGTACTTTAAAAAAAAAATTTTTTTAATACTTAAGGGATTATTTGAATATTTGGTGATTTGAAAAAATAATTATAAAAAAGTACTTTTTTCAAAAAACATTTTATTTTCATATTTAAGGGATTATTTGAATATTAATTTGGTGAAATATAATTTTCGGAAAAGATATTATTCGAAATAAGTACTTTTTAAAAATGTTGTTTTTATCTTCTTTTTGGAAACAAAAACTTTTTTGAAACAGTGCCTTGGAAAATAGTACTTTTCCGCTAATGTATTTTTTTTTAATAAAAATTTTGCAAACGTACTTTTGGGCTATGAAAACTTTTGGATAAGTTACTTTTTGAGAGATGTACCTTTTGTAGAATGACATTTTATGAAAGGAGTACTTTGTCAGAAAAGTACTTTTTTTGGAAAAACAATTTACATATTTAAAAAATGTGCTGTAAGAAAAAGGTAGCTTTTGATATATGCAAGTACTTTTTTAGGAAAAGTATTTTTTTTACTTTTTAAGTACTTTAAAAAAAAGAAAGTACCTCTAAGAAAAAAGTAGTTTTTGATATACATATGTAAATGCTTTTTTAGGAAAAGTACTTTTTCTGCTTTTTAAGTACTTTTGTTTTAAAAGAAAGTACCTTTTGAAAAAGGTTAATTTTGGGAAAAGTACTTTTTGAAAATACACTTTTCGAAAAAGGTATGTTTTGAAAAATGTACTACTTGGAAAAATTAATTTTTTGAAATGAGTACTATTTCAAAAAAGTACTTTTAATCAAAGCTATTTACATGCTTAAAAAAGGTGCTTCAAGGTAGTTTTTAATATATGTAGGTATATTTTTTTTAAGAAAAGTACTTTTTTTTACTTTTTAGGTACTTTTTTGAAAAAGAACTTTTCGAAAACGTTACTGTTTGGAAGAAGTACTTTTTCAAAAAGGTACTTTTTGAAATGGTACTATTTGGAAGAAGTACTTTTTGAACAAGCTAATTCTTAAAAAAAGTACTTTCTGAAAAAGGAACTTTTTTTTACTATTTTAATCCTTGCCAATCATATGATAATTAAATAGAATTTCGAGAAGAAGATAAAAAATAATGAAATAGGTACAAACACAATAGGACATACGCCCAAAAATGGAGGACGACTACTTTTTACAAAGTCCTATGGTATGGATGTAAAATGAAAGGGATTTTTTCAAAAAGCAAACACAAAATTTATTAAAATTATATGGGCAAAGGGATATTTTGAGCAAAAAAACATACCTATTAATATGGGTACCATATAAGGGGGCTTGATGCGTGGGCTTAAGGAATTAACACGAAAACTGTCTGAGTTGATTACAATATCAAAATAACAAGTGGCATGCACTTTTTATATTTGAAATCAAAGAGCTTGGCTAAAATACAGAGTAGCGGATAATAATCTAGTATATGTGACCTTCTCCGAGAAAAGGGATCTAGTGTGTCAAAAAACGGGTTTGGACTTAAGAGTGGATTCTGGTACATAAAAGGGTGTAGAATAAGATGAAATGAGTTTTTCTCAAAACTTCATTTTCACACACTAGGTCCCTTTTCTCGGAGAACGTCACATATGTATGTGTATATATATGTATTTTTATATAAGTTTAAATGTGCAAAAGAGATAGCATGCAATTCATGTGAGGAATATATTAAACAGGAATGATTAAGACTTCCGGTTCCAGCAAAGAATTTTTTTTTTGAATTTCCATTTTCATTTCATTGTGTAAATCTGTGTGTGTTTCTTTATAATATTTATGCTTTCTTTTAATAATATTTATTTATAACAAGAAATTCATTTCATTGTATTTATGATTATGAGTGGTTTAACATTGAATACCAATATCCTTATGCCTTTACATACTCGTATTTTTAAAATTTTTTTTTTGTTCATTGCCCTTTTCTGTCATATTGAAAAAGCGCCATAAAGCTGTTTTGGGGATAAAAATAAATTGACTATTAAAAATATCATTTAGCAAGTTTCAAAAAAAAAAAAAAAACAACAACAACAACAACAGCAACAAGGAACACATACTTTGGCACAAAATTTATTTAATTTTCCTCCCCACAAATATGAATCCTTACAAACTAAATACACGCACGCACACACACACTAGTCGGTGTGTATGTTTTTCAAATGGAAGCTGTTAAATGTGATCTACTTATCACAGTCAAGATACACTTGACACCCAAACATTATCCTTCTGCCATAAGATGTTGCAAGGAGCGCTTTGAAATTTTGATGCCACAAAAAAGATAAAACAAAAACAAGAAAAAAAAACACATCGCACGAAACAAGCAAGCAACAACAACTAATTGTTTGTATGGCTGGCAGTCAATAAGGAAAACAATACTAAGACAACTAACTGCCAATGTGCCAATGTAGTATAGATAGATGCTTTGCTCTGCTACTTGTATTATTATCCTTACAAATTCTCGTAAGAATCCAAAGACATGCACTACACTCACACATCCTCTGTGTGTAAATGTATATTGTCATTGTTTGTTAACTTGTAATTGGAATTAATTATGCATTCGCACTTTGAAGATGTTGTATACTGACTAAGAAAATTTATTTAAGTTTAAAGTATGCTGCCAAAGCAGAAAGGAAGGAGTTGTTGATGTTGATGATGTCCTGGCTTTAAAAGTCATTGAGAGGAAATCAAAGATTTTTGAAAAACCTTTTTTTTTAACAAACGAGTGCAATTTAAAAGGAATTTTAAAACTTTCGCGCTTTTTTTTCACTAAAAATAAAAAGTTGTGGCAGCAAAAAGCAAGTCTTGACTGGCACTTACTTATATATACAAAACCAAAAGTTCATCGAAAAATATATATTTTCGAATAATTGTAACACTTAAATTCTCAAATATTCAAACGCCAAAAATTCTTAAAAAGCAAATAAATTCAGTAAAGTGTGACTTTGTCTCGCGCACGAAGGGTTCCGTTTGTGTTTTGCTTTTTTCTAACGATTTTTTCGGACTTTGGCGATTTTTTAATATTGACGATTTTTTCGGTTTTTTTCAATACATATTTTTAGTTTTGGCAATTTTTTTGTTTTGGCGATTTTTTGTTGGTATTTTTCGATTTTTTTTAGCACTTTTAGCGACTTTTTAATTTTGCTGATTTTTTGCATTTTACCTATTTTCTTTATTATTTTTTGCGATATTTTCATTTAAGTGCTTTTTTAATTTTGGCAATTTTTTTTTGTATCGACGCTTTTTAGTTTTAGATTTTTTTTCTTTTAGGCGATATATATCGTTTTTGGCGATTTTTTGTTTGTTTTTACAAAATGTTTATATTTGGTTGGTTTAACAAACGAATTTTGTGTGGCAAACCCAGCTTTAAAGCATGCTTTAACTTTAACAATTGCATAAGGGCATTCGTTTTTTATTCATATTTGGTGTTTTGGCTATTTTTGTTGGTTTTGGCGATTTTTTTCAGTTTTTTTTGCTGCTTTTTGGTTTTGGTGATTTTTTGCATTTAGCGATTTATTTTAAATTTTTGTGCTATTTTTCATTTAATTGCTTTTTAATTTTGGCGATTTTTTTACTATTGACGATTTTTAGTTTAAGCTTGTTTTTCGGAGATTTTTTCGGTTTCTGCCGATTTTTTTTTCTATTTTTTTTAATTAATTTTTTTTCTTTTCTTTTGTTAATTTTTTTAAGTTTTTGTAGTTTTTTCTAGGTTGGCAACATTTTAATTTTGGTGATTTTTTGCATTTTAGGGACTTATTTATTTTTTGTGATATTTTTCATTTAATTACCTTTTTAATTTTGGCGATTTTTTCCTTTTTAGTAATTTTTTCAGTTTTTGGCGATTTTTTTTTTTTTGATTTTTTACAATGCACATTTTTAGTTTTAGCGATTTTTTAGTTTTGGCAATTTTTTCGGTTTTTTAGCAATTGTTTTTAGTTTAAGCGATTTTTATTTATGGTGCTTTTTTAATTTTGGCAGTTTTTTAAGATTTTTTTTTTTTGGTTTTAGTTTAAGCGATATTTTACTTTTAGCGATTTTTTCCTTTTGGTTTTTTTTTGCTTTTAAGCGATTTATTTTATTTTTGGTGCTATTTTTCATTTAAGTGCTTTTTAATTTTGGCGATTTGTTTTAGTATTGACGCTTATTTAGTTTGGACTTCTTTTCTCTTTGTCGATTTATTTCGGAAAGGTGATGTTTTTCGGTTTTTGGCGATTTATTTCGGAAAGGTGATGTTTTTCGGTTTTTGGCGATTTATTTTATTTTTGGTGATATTTTCAATTTAAGCGTTTTTTCACTTTGGCGATTTTTCATTCCGGTGTTTTTTTTAATTTCGGGATATTTTAGTTTTAGAGATTTTTTTTATTTTGGTGCTTTTTTTCGTTTTGGCGATTTTTCATTCCAGTGTTTTTTTTTTAATTTCGGTATATTTTAGTTTTAGAGATTTTTTTATTTTGGTGCTTTTTTTCGTTTTGGCAATTTTTTCGGTTTTTTAGCAGTTTTAGTTTTGGCATTTCTGGGTTTTTCGGCCTTTTTTTTTTAATTTCAGCGACTTGGCGCTTTTTTCGTTTTGGCGATTATTTGGAATTTTTTAGTTTGGCGATTTTTTAATTTTGGAATTTTTTAGTTTTAGCGTTTTTTGAAAATTTAAGAATTTGCCTCTTACGGTTTCCAAGATACAGCAAGTTGTCAAAATTACATGCTAAAAATTACATTAACTAATAGAATACCCTGTTATTTTAATTTTTTTTTAATTTCAGTGTTAATTGGTGTAACTTTGAAAATTTCTAGTGTCTATATATAATTGTCTGTATATTACATTAGGATTTTAACATGTTTCGCTGCAGCTTTGGAATACCCTTTAATTTTTAACTGTCATATATTTGCTGTTGCAGCAGCCAAAGTTTTACATATTACATGTGAAAATTTCAGTTCTCGAGAAAACAGCTTGTGACAGACAGACATTAATTAATTCGCAAAAAAAAAAGTTTTAAAATTTATTTTTTCCAGCCTACATTTGCAGCTCTTTAAAGACTCTTTTCCTCCAGCCTGTGCAGCATTCATCTTTTGATATTTTTGACTTGCTTTGCTTCTTATGAAACCTCATTGCAACTACCGCAAAAGTGTTACCATTGAGATTAAGTTTAAGTACAAAACAAATTTAAAAAAACACAAGTGATAAAATAAAAAAAAAAACTCAAACAAAAGTGGTAAAACATTTACTTCCAGCAGCAACACCACTCTTCCTTCCGCTTCACACGGAAACCAGCATCAAACACCAACAACTCAACTTAAGTGGTTGTATCACTAGCAACAACAGCAATAGCAACAGCAACAGCAATAGCAACACAGCATCAGCAGTATTATTATCATTGTCACCAATATCATCATCATCATGCCACTAAATGTTGCAAAGCTTTTTATGCAGTTCATGCCTTGTTTATAAATATTCTGATAATTTTCAAAGTTCATTTACAAACTACAAGTACTTAAGTGCAAATTGCACTAATCGTATATATTTATTTAATGATAATGGCCTGAGAGAAAGGACATTTTTTTGGATAATTTAAAATATCTTTTATTTCAATTTATATTCGTAATTAGGGAAATAGTTTTAAAATAGTAAATAACCTTTGAATAAGTGTTATATTGGGATAAAATAAGTTAATGAAAATTGTTGCTTGCTTAACAAAATATCATAAAAGTTGCTTGATACCTTTAGGAACCACTATATGATAGTATACTTGAATGATCTTAACTAAAGATGTTCCATAATTAGTACAGGACCTTTGCAAAAATTCAGATATGTATCACTGAGTGCTGAAAGTACAGCGGACTCTCTGCGACGGCATATATTATATATTATTCTTTAAACACAAATCTGCTTATGTAAAAGAAGAGTTTACTCTAGGCCAAAAATCTCAAGCAACATATGTATTCGAACTAGCGATGGGCAAATGAAGAAAATGTATCGATATATATCGTATCGATGTTTTCGAACAGTATCGATATATATTTTTTTAAAACATCGATATTTCGATATATCGATATTTTTTGCTGCATTAATTTCGAATGTACAATTACTTACTTTAAGAAATTTAATACAAAAGAACTATTTATGTTAAGTTATACGTAACCTACTGTAGCTCCTTAAGACTTCATTAGTCTTTACTTTCTGTTGCTGCTCTGTGCTGTGCTATTCTGTTTCTAAATTTTAATAGTTACTCTTTCTGTAATAAGTTATCAGCTGTTTCAGACCAGAATGGTCTCAGTTTTCCACTAAAGTGATGAGTTTTCCATCGTCCATTGTTATTATATTTTTTCTTTTCCCGGACTTTTTCATTTCCTGGGAAAGTGGGAACAACTTTTCGGTTTTTAACGTTTATAAACACATGTCAAAAAAATAATACAATTTCAGTTTCCGGGCGTAATTGTTGTAAATTTAGCTATAGTTCTACCATCGCATTCATAAAGTGAATACCGACATGCATCGAGGAATGTGTACGCAACATAACAGAATTAAGGAGAGAAAAACTAATGGCTTATATGTATATGATTTTTATAAACCAAAAAGAGTCAGCTGATTCTTAACAGAACTGAAAGTAAAAACAAATTCTGCCTTTAGGTTTATACCCACACAATCCAAAAAGTCACCTGCCTTAGTTGGGTCACAGTTAAAAAACGGGTATAGCTCTTAAAAGTATCGAAACCCGATACTCGCAAATAAGAATCGATGTATCGATATATAGGTTTTTGAAATATCGGCGATATATATCGATATTTATTTTCTCAAATATCGATATTTCGATATATCGATATTTTTTGCCCATCCCTAATTCGAACTACGAAATACTTTCGCAAAATATACGAAAAATTTCGTAAAAAATTTAAAACAATTCAAAAAATTTCTGCTCCTTGCGGATTACAAACTTTCACATTTTTTGCAGATTATAACAACCACTCTACTTGCTGAAATATGGCCGTTCTAAATATTTAAGATCGAAAATTTGCTTTAATATCAATGTAGAAAGAAAATTAGCTTTTTGAATTTAACATCTTCTGCTTAGCAAGGATTAAAAAAATATTACGAGGAACTGCGCTTGGACTCATTGCAGCCTGCCGTTATTCAAAATTCCCATTTGTAATATATTCAGTTACAATTAACATGACCAAGAATTACATGCCTACTCAATTAAAGTAGGGTACAACATTATTAGTTTGTTTACTTACATTTTTTGTTGACAGCGATGTTGGCGATTGTACCTTGCAACTCTCATTCAGTTATTGAGTGCAACTGTATAAGGCTTCAAGTTTTCGAATCAATCGGAGAGGAGAACACTATGCCGTATAAAAGTTATTGTTCCTAAATAGACGAATGTACGATCCCTCGTATTTTTCGTGCATTCATAATCGCCACCAGCTGAACTCGCAATCCTTCGAATATTTTGTGGGTTCGTATTTATCATTATTTACGGAGTCAAGTGTGTGATCCTAAAAATTTTAGTGCCTTCGTTGTCCTTATTAGCCGATTGTATATATTTACTTTAAGTGAGCAGGCTGCTCATTCTTGTGTCTTAACAAAAACCGAACTTTGGGCAACTTTTAACTTTAAATATACTTTGTGTGGTATGACATGGTGGTATTTTCAAGGAGGATATCAATTCGTCTATATATTTTTTTTTTGACACTGTTGCTTCATAGCTCGGTATATTTTAGACTAGATTGTAAAAATTCTCTTTTCTGTCTGAGAGGGTATAGTTTAAAATTGGGGTCCCATTTTGAAAAAAAGTGGGCGGGGACACTCCCAATTTATTTTATTTTAAGATATTCTGCTTGTTTGATTGCTGCAAAGCTTAACAAACACCTTTGGTTCTTGTAATTAAACAATTTTAAAGTGGAAAAATATGGGCGGTTCTGCGCCAATTTAACTGTATTATTATATCAGGAAATCCACAGAAAAGTAAAAATTTTGTGAAACGTGCGTTACGTTTTTTTTTCATAGACAATTAAAAAAAACCCAATTGATGAAAACCTTATACAATTTGAAAAGAATATGCAAAGGTTTTATAAATCGTTTTCTTTTTAGTTGCATCGTTGTAAAGCCATGCACATGCTACACTTTCCCGTGGATTTCATGTTATATCACGTGGTTCTGCATAACCGATTTTTAAAAAACTTACCACACACCTTGAGCTCTACAATATACACAATCTTCCATTTAAAATAATGGGCTGAGCTACGCCCATTAAAATTTTATATTTTATTTTAAGTGGTTATACTTTATCAATTTTTACAAAAGCTTAATACACCCTGAACTCAGAAAAACACACAATATTGCATTTAAACAAATGGGCAGAACCACGCCCAATAAAATTAATCCAATTATTCCTAGGAGGAACATAGGGCCGTAAGAAATAATTTCCATTGAGCTCTATATAAAGCAATTCGTTTACTTTCGCTCCAACTTCTTCCGCAGTTTCTTAGCTCGGCAATAATCTGCTTTTTCCAAGTGTTGCATGGGCGTCCAGATCTTCTACTGCCTTGTGGATTGAATTCGTGATTGATTGAATTCCTTGTGATGTCATCTGCTGGCTTTCTTAACGTGTGGCCAAGCTATCTATATTTCCGGCACATGATGTCTTCAGCTACAAGAGGCTGTGCGGTTAGGAACCACAGGTCGCTGTTAGATATTGTTTCTGGCCAAAATACGCGAAGAATGCGCCGGAGGAAGGGGTTTACGAAAATCTGAAGTGTTCGTGAGTCGCTAGTGCAGAGGTTCCAGCTTTTGCAGCCATACAGCAGAGTTGACTTAAACTCCAATCTTAAATAGACGTATTTTCGTTCGAAGTGAAATATCGACGATCTCCAAATTTTGTTTAGTGTGCCAAATGCTTGTTTTTTTTTTGAAAATATTCTATCAGATCTTTGCATTGAAGTCGGATTTTTTTTGGCAGAATTATATTTATATAAATGCGATCATTTTTTTAAAATAAATATCTTTTAATTTTATTTACTTATTAATTATAATATAATAATTATTATTCGAGCACATACTAAGAAATAATTAAGTATAATGTGATAAATAATACATATTATATCTATTCGGATCATCATTACATTTCAACAATAAAGATATAACAAATTCCGGGAATTCCAGCACAAATTTCCCGGGATTTCAATCCCAGCAATTTTTTACGGTGTTTAACAAAACGTATAAAAATACCTGCGTTTTATTAGAATACAAAAAACGTTAAAATATATTTTTTCTATTATAAATCTTTTAATTAACACCTTTTTATATTCTATTGATAACACAAACATTCCAATTCACGCAAATTATCTTATGCATTAAGCTAAAATGTATCAGTAATTTATTAACGCTGCTCTAACACTGAACTAAATTTGAAAGCTGTAAAAAAGACCGAAATTTTAAATTAAAATGCAAAATGTTGATGAAAGTAAAGCTTACATCAATCCAGCATTTTTGGAAGCTGATCATGATAATGAAAATGGTCCCACATGGAGTGACATTAAATTAAACAAAAGAAATTTCCTTGAAGGTCAAAATGAGGAAAAGCTTGAAAATAACGAGTCTACACTGGATTTTGACGCCATGCTGCCTGTGATAGGAGAATTTGGCAAATATCAAAAGATTTTATTTTTGTACATGATACCATTTTCCTTCTTTTTAGTTTTTGTCTATTTTACACAAATATTTTTGACTCTAACACCTGAGGAATATTGGTGCAATGTGCCAGAGCTGGCTAACTTGTCAGTTGGTGAAAGGTGAGTTTTCCTTTTAAATTAAAATTGTACAATGGTTTTAATTTAATTTTCCTCCGTTTAGACTTCAACTTTCTATACCCTTCTCAGATGGTTCTTTTAGCAAATGTTCCATGTTTAATGTCAACTACACCGAACAGTTATTGAATGGCGTGAGCGAGGCCAACACTTCGTGGCCTATTGTAGCCTGCTCGCAGCAGAATGGTTGGTCATATAATTTCTCTCAAATACCTTATCAAACCATTGCCACTGATCTTAATTGGGTTTGTGAAGATGCCGCCAATGCCACTTACGCCCAATCGATTTTCTTTTTGGGTGCCATTGTGGGCGGTTTGCTGTTTGGTTGGATTGCTGACAAATTTGGTCGCATACCGGCCACAATTGCCTGCAATTTGCTGGGCTGTGTGGCGGGAGTGGCAACAGCTTTTGTCACATCGTTTTGGGCATTTGCATTGATGCGTTTTTTTGTTGGTTTTGCTTTCGATAATTGTTTTGTCATGATGTTTATATTGGGTAAGTGTGAAATTAATGTTAATATTTTGTTTGCATAAGTTCATTTGAATGAGTTTTTATTTTAAATTTTACCTAAAACAAAATCAGTTGCATGATTCGGTGAGTAACAATGTGCACAGTGAATTTTATTTTTATTTGAAACAAATTTTGCTTATATATTTTTTTTTATAAAGAGAAGTAACACTTAGGCAATTAGTGACTACTACTATTACTATGTGTTACCTTCTTTAAGAAAGGGATAGCGATAGAGAAGACAGGTGGTGAAGGAAGAGATAGAGGAAAGCTTCATTCTTTTACAACTCTGCTTTTTTTGCATGTTTTTAATAATGCAGTGTTGCAGCGCCTCTCTGATATTAAATGAGGCGTATAAATTTTTTGACTCTGTATTTTGTAGCCATTTTATTAATTATTTTACTTCGCCGATGATTCTGCTACACAACGAAGAAGGGCGCTCTGATGTTACAGTAGGATTAGTATCTGCTGAAGTCAGTGACCAGTGACTATGCCTTCATCACTTGAACTTTCCTACAACAACTGATACAAAGGGACACTAATGCACATCAGAAAAATGCGTGGTGTTGTTATTTAATGACTGTTGGATACAGGAATTGAGCCCAAGATCTTCGGTTTTGTAGTCAACCTGCTAATTACTTCAGCCAACGCCACGAGTTCTATTAACTCAACACTTAGCACTTTTTGTTCTCAATTCAGTGCTGTTTGCATAACTGGAAATAGATTTTAAAACATATATTTTTTTCAACAAACAACACCTTTTCTTTAGCTTTTTACTTAAACAATCGTGGCAACGCTGTGTAAAATACTTAAACATGAGAACACACAAAACAGAGAGAGAGAGAAAGCGATAGTAAGCTATTGAAAAACAAAAATATCGGTGCCAAAATACGAGGGAGGGTCAATAGGCGTTTCTCGTTTGCTTGAACTTTAGCGCTTTTTTCACTAATACTTTGAGCTTTTTACTTAAAAAATTGTGGCAACGCTGTGTGAAATACTTAAAAAAACGAAACCCAGAGAGAAGAGAGAGATAGCCATAGTAAACTTTTGAAAAACAAAAATATCGGTACCAATAGGTCCATGAATCTATGAATTTCCCACCTTTAACTGCAGCACTGCTCCTGTCAAAGGACTACTGCCACTTAGTCCCAGTCCAGACTTGCAATTTTTGTTGCAGCAACTTTTTATTTTTTAGTGCAAAAGAGTGAGAGAGGAATAAAAAAAGTATATATTTCTATTTCAACACTCTCACACATATTCAAGAATTGCTGCAACAAAAATTGCAAGTCTGGACCGGTACTTCGCGTATATTCATATCAAGCACATACAACTCTAGAACAATGAAAAATTAACAATGTAAAATAATTTGTAGTTGGCAAAAACAAAAAAAGCGGACAGCAAAAATTCGAGGGAAAGAAAAATTATGAAAATTTAAAAAGATATTCCTATCGCTATAATAAATATAACGGAAACTTATCGACCTTGGTACCCAGTATTATATTCGCTATCGGTTGAAGTAAAAAAAATAATATCAAAATCTCAAATTCATTTAGTTTTTATAGCCTTCACCAAATATGGTAAACGGTATATCGTTACCTTAGTATAAAAAGGCCCTGACTCATTGTTTTTTTGAAATCGAGTTTTTTGTATATTTCGTTAGAAGAACATATAATGTATGGAAAAATGCAAAAATCTCGATTTCAGAAAAATATTGAGTTAGAGCCTTTCTATATTAAGGTAGCGATATATAGGTTTGTCATTCCGTGTGTTATTTCCCCAATATGCAACCCATAAAGTATATACATTCTGGCTTAAATATTCTGGGTCATTATGAATAGGAAATATGAATAAGCGATGTCCGTCCATTCTTCCGTCCATCCTTCCGTCCATCCGTTCATCCGTCCATCCGTCCATCCGTCCATCCGTCCGTCTGTAGTGAAATTGGTTTTCCGAAGCTTCCAGAAAAGCGAGAGACTTCGATTCTGGATTAATGTGTCAGAAATGGTCCAAAATAGCAAATGGTATTGAAAATCATCAAAATCAAACAAATGGTTCCAGAGCTGGAAAATTTAAAATTTTTTGCCTTATAAAAGTAACTACCTAAAACTAATATTTGATTTTTGTTTCTTAAATAAACCTATTTTAAATTTCAACAAAAATAAAAATCCAAAAAAATCAAGGAGATGATTCCAGGGTTGGAAAATTTTAAAATTTTTTTGGTAAATAAAATGTAACCACTTGAAATTAATTAAACATACATTACATTTTTAAAAGAAATAGATTGAAGAAATCAGAAAAATTTTAAATAATGATTCCAGGGATGGGAAATTGCACTTTTTGTGGTACATATATAGAAGTGCATAGGTATAATTAATTCCTCAAAAATAATTTATGTTTTAGAGGGAAATAGTTTGGTATAAAATATTAGAAAATTTAAAAACACAGCTCCAGAGCTGGAATATTTAATTTTGTATATAAAATTAGCTTAATAAAACAATTTTTTTTCCTTTTTGTTTTGTTTGTTAATTAAACATATTTTATATTTTAGAAAGAACTAAATGTGTACTAAAAATCACAAAAATCAAACACATGGTTCCAGTGCTGGAAAACTGAATTTTTGTTTTGTTTTTTTGTTTGTAAAAAAAGTAACTAAATTAAGATACTTTAGGAAACTCTTTACTCAATAGTTTTGCTTATATTTATTCAGCTTAGATATGAAAATCTAATTTACTAATGGGCTCTCACTAGTTTTACAAAACTTTGCCTTAGATATAATGCTTGTTACGTTCTCAGCATAATTATGTTTCAATATGATGCCCTTACGTTGACAGCTTGCAACGAGTTCTTATTAATTTTAAGTTAATTAAAATAACATAAAATGTATCGCTAAGGAACACTCATTTCAGTCAGTTCCTGTCCAAGAACCTGTTCTGCCGAAAAAAAATATCGAATATAAGGATTAGTTTTGTATCATTAACCTAAAAATTAAATTTTTTTAGTTATGACGTGCTTTAAGTAAATGAGCGATATGTATGTATATATTCAATATACGTACGTCATTGAAGGGTATATAAGATTCGGCTTATAGCACTCTTACTTCTTTTTTTTTATCGGTTTTCCATCTGTGTATGCATCTACATACATACAGTATGCGAAGTTTGTATTCGCACACTCTCAATCAAAAAACCCCATTGTCTTGTAATAAATTAAATTACTAAATTTTCTAATTTCTTGCAAGATTTTGTTTATAAAATGTTTGCTCCTTAGGGATATGTAGTGAATTCCGCTATTTTCTATAAAATTATTTGATCGAAATGTCATTTTAATTTTTTAATTTGTTAAATACTTGTAGAGCTTCTTCAAGGTGTATTTAAACAGGTGGCAGCGTTACTTCAGCTGATAATTTTTTGCTCTATGTGCTTTGTAGCTGAAGAATGTCAAAAACTTCGATTTTGTTTTGGTTTTGGTACAATTATTTTTGTACTTTTGCCATTCTTCGGTTCTTTACACAGCTATGGTTGCCGTATTTTTGTATAACAAATCCTTACGCAGTCACCTGTATAATTACACCATGAGCTTCTTTTTACGAATTCATATAAGAAAAATAAAAATATAATAGTTGTTTATTTAGTTACAAGAGTTTTTCTTCTTTTAAAGTAAAGGGTGTACGCATATGAGATTTGTACACTGTATATAAATATTTTGTTTTTATTTCCTTTCAGTTGTGGAATATGTAGGGCCAAAGTACCGCACGTTTGTATCGAATATGTCTATAGCTTTATTCTTTACGGGCGGAGCTTGTGCTTTACCCTGGATTGCCCTATACGTAGCAGATTGGAAATCTTTGGCCATAGTAACTTCAGCTCCTTTGCTATTGGTAATTTTAATGCCTTGGTTAATACCAGAATCAGCCAGGTATATATTTCCAATATAACAAACCAATATCTGCTTATATTTATATACACATCGCTCATTTACTTGAATAATGTCATAACTCGAAAAGAATTGTTATATAGAAAACGAAATTAAAATATTCAATTTACTCGCAACCAAAATGGAAAAATGAAATATTAAAAGAATATGAGGATTAATTTGTTTATTATTAACACTAAAATCGAATTTTTGAGTTATGATATTGTTCAAATAAATGAGCGGTTTGTGAAAATATATTCCTTTTTCTAGGTGGTTGGTTTGTCAGGGTGATATTGAGAGAGCCGTCAAAATATTACAAAAAATGGCCAAAAGCAACAAGAAACAAGTGCCCGAGGAAACTTTTAATCAATTTCGTGAAAGCTGTTTTAAGCTGCAAGCGCAGGAAAAGCAGAATCAGTCCTACACTGTGCTAGACCTCTTCAAAACACCGCGCTTAAGGCGCACTACTCTGCTCTTTGTTGCCATATGGATGTCTACTTCTTTGGTGTTTGATGGCCACGTTAGAAATGTGGGCTCTTTGGGCCTGGACATCTTTATCACCTTTACAATTGCCTGCTTAACCGAATTGCCAGGATCTATTTTGCTTACTTGTACTTTGGATAAAGTGGGTCGCCGTTGGTTTGCCTGCGGCAGTCTGGTGTTCAGTGGCGTCTTCAGTCTGTTGGCGACATTGGCTCCCACAGGAATCTATGCTGCCAGTTTTGCCATAGCTGGTAGATTTTTTGTTAATATTTCTTATAATATAGGTTTGCAGTATGCTGCTGAAATTTTGCCCACAGTTGTAAGGGCTCAAGGTGTGGCTTTCATACACATTATGGGTTATGTGGCCACCATAATTGCTCCTTTCGTAGTGTATTTGGGCAATATCTACACCGTTTTGCCTTTAATTATATTGGGCATTTTGGGCATTGTGGGTGGCTTGTTGTGCCTCTTATTACCCGAGACCATGGATAAGGATTTGCCCAAGAGTTTGCAAGATGGCGAGAATTTTGGTTTGGATCAAAAGTTTTGGCATTTTCCGTGTTTGGAAAAGAGAATGTAAAATTTAAGTAGGCCATTAATAGTTATACATAAAATATAATATAGAAACTAATTAACTAACTAAATAGTTTAATTTTCTGGTTTTAAGGGGTTCCGTACCCAAAGGTGAAAGGAACACCTATTGTTTTCGCTACGATGTTTGTCTGTCCGTCACAGCCGGTTTTCTCGAGAACTGTAACAGCTGCGAACCTGATATTTTTACCGAATATGTAAAACTTTAGTCGCTACAACAACAAGTATAACATGACAGTTAAAAATTAAAGGGTATTCTAAAACGAGCAACGAAAGATGTTGAAATCCTAAAGTAATATAAAGACATTTATATATATAGACACTTGAAGTTTTCAAAGTTAGTGTATTTTGATGCAGACTACACCAATTAATACTGAAATTTCAAATAAATCAAAATAAAAGGGTATTCTATTAGTTAATGTAATTTTTACCACGTAATTTTGACACAATTGCTGTATTTTGGAAATAGACAAACTCATGAAATTTTCAAAAACGCTAGAACTAAAAAGTACCAAAATTAAAAAAAATTGCTTAAACGAAAAAAATTGTCAAAAATCGCCAAAAAGAAAAAAAAACGTCAAAACTGAAAAAATCGCTTAGACTAAAATAAATCGGCAAAACCGAAAAAACGACAAAAAGACGCTAAGGCTAAAAAAAGCCAAAAATCGAAAAAATCCCAAAAACGACAAAAAGCATCAAAAATAAAAATCGCTAAAACTAAAATGAAGCTAAAAAAGCACCAGAACTAAAAAATCGCTCAAACTAAAATAAATCGCCAAAAACCGAAAAAATCGCCAAAAAGAAAACAAACGGCAAGACTGTAAAAATCGCTAAGACTAAAATAAATCGGCAAAAACTGAAAAAATCGGCAAAAAGAAAAAAACCCATACAGCTAAAAAACCCAAAAGTCGAAAAAAGTCCCAAGAACGAAAAAAGTGTCAAAGCTAAAAAATCGTTAAAACTAAAATAAATCGAAAAAGATCGAAAAAAGCGCCAAAACTGAAAAAGCACCTCAACTAAGAAAATTGTTACAAGTAAAATATTTCGCCAAAAACTGAAAAAAATCGCCAAAACGAAAAAAAATCGCTAAAGCTAAAAAAACCTTAAAAATCAAAAATTTCCAAATATGAAAAAAACGTCAAAACTAAAAAATCGCTCAAGGTAAAAAAGATCGCCAAAACAAAAAAAAAAAAAACATAAGAAATAAAAAAATGCTAAAACTAAAATAATTAGGCAAAATCTGAAAAAAATCGCCAAAACGAAAAAAAGCGCTAAGACTAAAATAAATTGCTTAAACTAAAATAAATCGAAAAAAAAAAACGAAAAAAATTCCAAATTAAAAAAAACGCCAAAACTAAAAAAAACGTTAAAAATGGAAAAATCCCAGAAATGAAAAAAGCACCAATACTATCACTCAAACTAAAATTAATCGTTAACAACCGAAAAAATCACCAAAACGGAAAAAACCACCAAAACTAAAAAAATTGCTAAAACTTAAAGAAATCGGCATAAACTGAAAAAATTTCCAAAACGAAAATAAAAATCGCTTAAGATAAAAAGAGTTAAAAATCGAAAAAGTTGTAAAAACGAAAAACAACCTCAAAAATAAAAAAATCCCTGAAACTAAAACAAATCGCCAGGAACCGAAAAAAGCGCCAAAACTTAAAAAAAATTGCTTAAACTAAAATAATTAAAAAAACCGAGAAAATAGCCAAAATGAAAAAAAAAACGCTAGAACTAAAAAAATTTCCAAGACCGAAAAAATTATAAAAACGAAGAAAACCCAAAAAACGAAGAAAACCCAAAAAACGAAAAAAAGTTTACCGACTACTTGAAATTTATAAATTATCTCTATATTACGTAAGATATTCGAAGATATAGGCTCAATTTCGTACAGTATTACATATCTATGATAGTATTACATATCGAAGTAGAAAGACCCTATTCGTATTTTTTTACGAAATTGAGTCACAAAATTTTTTTAGAAGTAGGGTTGAAAATAATGCTTTTACAAGTTATTGTATAAAAAAAAGTTGTATTGTGAATATTGGCATTTCCACAGGAATGTCAACATTTTGTAGCGTGCGACACCAAACAATTATGTTTATTTTTTTCATAGAATTTTAATTCTTTATATATGTATCTGTGTAAACCGTCAGCATCTCTACATTAGTTAAAATTTTAAGAAAAATCAAGTCACATAGATCTGAAATACAATCTTAATTGCTTGCTGTCGCACGCGACAAAAAAGTGCACTTTCTCGTAAAAATACCCATTCACAGTTTCTATTATGTTTTAACCTTCTCTTGTAAATTTACAATTATTTGTACTTGAGACCAACGATATGTAGTGTCCGTACGGAATCCTTCGTGTGCTAGTCAAGGTCAAAATTTACTGAATTTATTGTTTTATGGGATGCCTGAAATTAAACTTGTGTATTTTACAGCCTGTCCCACGATGTCACCAGAAATCGTTCAATCGACAACTTGTATTGCAAACAACAATAACATGAGAACATTTGTTATTGTTTGCAATACAAGTTGTCGATGGAACGATTTCTGGTGACATCGTGGGACAGGCCGTTAATCTTTAGCTAAATAACTAAAGGATTATTTTTGCTTAAAATTTTTAGTAACAATATTTTAATTACATGTAATTTGTAAGCCAATCAAAAATTAAATTTATGATTAAATGAATCAATGACACAATTAAATTTAGATATTATCTCTAACAACAGTGGTAATTGAAGGGGGGGGGGGGGGAAACAGATACAAACTTTTCTATGCAAATAAAAAATAATTTTTTTTTGTCACACTAAGGATATCAATCATTTAAAATAAGTCCTCTTTAACACATGCTCATGTCTATGTGTGTATGTATGTATGTGTTCTGGTTGAAAAATTTCATATTAACGACTTTAATAAATAAATCCCACTCGTTAAGAAATGCTTGTAAAACATTTGTTAAAGTTGAAATAAATCAGCTAAATAATATAAACAGCTGAAATTAAGATGGAACTATAGTCCCATAAGCAATAAGATACATACGAGTATGTACAGTACATTCCTTTTAATGCTTTTATAAATAACTTCTTGCAATAACAACTTAGTAAAAATGATAATGGTTATTTCTTAAGAAGGATAGAGGAAACAAACACACACACACACACACACACACACACACACACACATACACTTAACTTAACTTAAGGATTTTAAAAATGCAAAATACGCTGAGCATGCCATAATCATTTGTATGTATGTGTGTGTGTGTGTGTGTGTGCAAGTGAATATTATATCTTTGCAAAGAAGTTACAAAGAGGTCTATAAATACCAGGATTATTTGCATATTAATACAGTTGTATGAAACAAATGTTACACTTTTACAATTTTTAAATAAAATTACATATACTACTCGTATACTGGCAATGCAATAGAGATGGCCAGCACTCAAGTGTTTGTGTTATTCACCTCTTGATCACTTGTGATCATGATAATAACGATCAAAGCAAGCTTATAGGCATTGATAGTTCGAAAATTAAACAAATATTAATTTTAAATTTTAAATTTCTTATTAGGACATTTCCACGAGCAAATTCACTTTTTTGTCGCGTGCGACAGCAAGTAATTAAGCTTATATTTCACAACAATGTTACTTGATTTTGCTTAAAATTTTACTTAATGTAGAGCTGCTGACGTACTATACAAATATATGAAGAAGTAAAAAGAAAAGTTTCGTTATCTTTGAAAAAGCAAACATATTTGCTTGGTGTCGCACGCTACAAAAAGTTGACATTCCTGTGGAAATGCCAATATGCAATATTATACGAACGTCAACCTATTTTATAGAAAACCTTAACTGATATAGACTTAAAAAATTTTTTTTTGTTTGAGCGTTTTTTAGTTTAAGCGATTTTTTTTATTTTGCCGATTTGTTTTCGGGTTTTGGCGATTTTTTTATAGTTTTTGCGCTTTTTTCGGTTTTTGGAGATTTTTTTCGGTTCTTTGTAAGTATTAGCAATTTTTTTTAGCTCTTACGCGATTTTTTTCGGTTTTTGGTTTTTATTTTAGTAAAAGTTGAGCGACAAAAAATTTCTTTTTTCATAACAATTTTTTTTATATATTTCTACTGCAAAGTGTTTGATACTCATTCACTTAAACATCACTATTACTTTTGCTTTGCTTAAGTATTAAATACATGAAAAATTTTCAAATAAACGAGTATTTTCTGCTGTTTTTTTTTCTTCATTTCCTTAGTCCACTTAGAAACTCTTAGAAAACACGAAGAAAAATGTTGCAAATGTAAATGTAAGTGAGACATAAAATGTTTTAAAAATGTAAGAAATATTTTCTGGTAAGTGTTGGAATTTTTAACATAAAACAAGGCGAATTTCGTTTGAGCGATATATATATTAAAAAAAAGAAAACAAATCAGCAAAAAATTTATTAAAATCATTTTAAATAAATGACAGTATTAAAAATATTAAAATTTTTGATTTTTATATAGCAAATATGAAACATATGTATTTTTTGTCAGCTACTGCACATAACAAGTGTAACAATGTATGCTAGAACTCTCATTTGGTTCATATTAAAATACATATAAGCATTTAAGGTTTATTTAGTTTTAATCCTCTCATAACAATCCAAGGCTGAAGAATACGAATGCCATGAACAAGTATTAAATAAATTCAGTAAAGTTCGACTTTGACTCGCACACGAAAGGTTCCGTACGGCGGCGCTTGCTAAGAAATTTCTCATTTTAGCAAAATACTCAAAATGTCCTTTTTGAGTCATCTCCTTCACTGTGATATAGTTGAAATAAATTTTTAATTTTTTTGCTCCCGCCCTACACTAGTCTCTACTTTTGAATGAAGTTTAACATTTTACAATCAGTGACCGTAAAAAATTATTTTTGGCCGCCTTCTCGTAAAATGGTCCACAGATTTTTTGTTTGTTTTTTTTTACAATAAATATTTTAAGTTATGCCGAGTATATATATGGCATTTCTTGTGTTGTCATTTTGTGGTGTTATTTTCAAAATAACAAAAATTGTGCAACGCCATTCACATTATGTTTTTTATATGGGAAGCAATGCCACACAATGTGAAAAATACAAAATGACAAACGTTGCTGCTGGTATACACTATTGCGATGTCACAAAATGCCATAATGAGTGCTCGGCATTAGAGATGTTTTTAATTGTGGCGCTATTTTCGTTTTGCCGTTTTTTTGGTTTTCTGCGATTTTGTCCGTTTTTTTAGTTTTAACGATTTTTAGTTTTGGCGCTTTTTTCGTTTTGGCGATTTTGTTGGTTTTTTGGTGAGCTTTTTGGTTTTTCCGACTTTTTTTCAGTTGCTTTGAAGCTTTAGCGATTATTAAGTTTCGGCGATTTTTTTCAATTTAAAGCGATTTTTTGATTCTTGGTTTTTTCACAATATTGTTCACGATTTTTTTTTTTGGTTTTTTACAACTTTTTTCAGTTATTTAATCGACAATAATTTATGTCCTTTAATTTTATCGACAAAAGTCAACAGAAAATATCGGCGGCATACTATCTTTGAAAAGAAGTTGCAGAATCACACAATCGTTACTGCAAGCGATAAAATGTATAGACAAAAATTACGATTGTTACTGTATCGCTCTACTGGTGGTATTTTTCTTTTAAACGCTTTTTTAATTTTGGTGACTTCACGTTTCAGCATTTTTTTTGGAGTTTTTTGGTCTTTTGATAAGTCAGCCGGTAAAGAGAAGTATTTTTTAGCCGGTCAGACATTTTAATTTCTTTTAAATAATTTTCTTTACAAAACAATAAGGGGAAATTAAAAATATTTTAGAATGAATACATTCACTTTAGCAACTTTCAAAAAAAACTTTGAGGCGGGCCATTAGTGCATAAAGTTAAATAATGTTTGGCCCGCCTCAAGTAATCGCTTAAGGCCTTGAGACAAAATTTAAAATATCTTTAAACTATTAATAAAGTTTTATATATTTAATATAAATACGTTGACATTAAAATATTTAATTTTCATGTTAACAATCCATTTTGCAAATTGTAGCGTGCTACGTTAAAGAGTAATTTTTTTTTCTAAAGAAACATGTATCAAATAATATACTGCAAAATATAAATGTTTATTTTTATATGAAAACAGTTTTTAAATGCTGTGTAACAATTTACAGGCGAACAGGGTGAACGCCAAGGAAAGTGAGAGAGCAAAATATATATAAAAAATAATCGGCAAAAATGGCTTTGGTTTGAAAGGATAAAAAATTTAAAAAAAAAATTATTATTATTTCAGGCTACAACAGCTGAGAACCCATTTAAGATTGGCTTTATGCATAACACACACACACATTCACACCCACATAAACACTCACACGCTCACGCTTACATATATACACACACTAATAATGGCGGGCAAACAAACAATTGCCAACACTATAACATGCCTAAAAAGGATATTAAGGATTTAAGATTTGTATTGCAGTTGCTTGTTGCTGCTGTTGATGCTGTTGCTGTTTTAACAACTTAAGCTGCTTTATTTATATGATACATTGCGTCTTTGGCATGTAAATGAACTAAACCAGAGTACGGCGCTACACAAAAGAAAAAAAAGGATATAAAAATATAAAAAAGAGAAATTTTGAAATAAAAACGCAATTTTGTTTTATAAATAATAGTTAGTTGTTTTGTAAATTTTATGCTCAATCTTTTTTTTTTGTGAAGAAAAAAAACTACTTTTGTTCTTTAAGTTATAGTTGTTTGAAAAAAAAAGAAGAAAACTTGAGAAAATAAGAAAAGTGGCGGAGGAAAAAAACCAATTAACATGTTTATTTGCATTGTTGCAACAACTCAAATATAATCATATACATTTATTTAAATATGCAACACTTTTGCTATTTACAGCAATAAAAATTTATGTTGCAACTGTGCAACATGAGATCATAAAGAAGCGGGTTGAGTGTTAAAGTTTTAACACTCAACCCGCGTAACTAATATTTTCAAATGCTGGCAAATATTATTTTCAAGGAGGCAAATTTCTCATTAAAGTGTTAGATTGGCAGGGAAACCTGGTACCATGGTGCATGGGCCCAGTGGCGGACGATCAATATTACATGGTGTTAAAACACGAATCACAAAGCAGACCACAAACACAATCTGGTCGAGTGGGGTTTTGCTGTCAGAATGGCAGGCATATCAAGAAGTATTGCCAACTTAAAGCTCTACATATTCCTATTTCAGTAAAAAATGTTACTTCCTAAGGGGACTATCAGCCCAATAATAAATTACAATTCCCCGGGAGTTTTTTCCCTTTTCCCATTCCTCCTATTATGAACAAAAATTTCCCCGGGAAAAAACTCCCCAGGAAAAAAGTAGGTATTCTAAATATGAGGGAGAGGGCGAAAAATTCCCTGGGAATAAAGTAAATATTCTTAATATGAGAGAGAGGGAGAGTTTTATCCCCAAAAATTTTGAAAGGAACTAATGTAAAAATTTAAAAATTAAATATTGTAAAACAATTGTACAAAGATTTATTTAGAGCAAAAAGTTTAAATAAGCGTGTTTTAGGCATCAACTACTTCTGCCGCCAGAAAAACTACTAAAGTCCTAAATTTTGTACGCCTCCTTTAAGTTCACATAATAAGTAAATGGATGATTTCTCTCCTTCTAATATTATCAAGATCGATAGGAAAAACTTTATAAAATTTACAATTTCCTTTAATCCATTTGCTCCACTTTATCAGCACAAAGTTATTCCTCATGCCTGTGAATGGTTAGTCCTAGTTTACACTATGCAAGTCTTATCGCTAAGCTGATTAGTTTGTGGGAGAGAGAAACGAGAGCAACAGAAACGTTTCTTTTCCCCTCGTCCTTCTCTCCTAACAAACTAATCAGCTTAGCAATAAGACTTGCATAGTGTAAACTAGGACTTACACTGTGTATTTTATTTTTTATTTAAGCAAAAGCAGATATTTATATTACTTGTAATACACAATCTTATTGGCAATGAAAGCATAAAGCTGATCAGATTTTACCCTCTTCAGTATTTGCTTAATCCCACAGTACGTAGGTAGGTCTGAGAATAGGTTGCAATCTATTCTTCATAGTCCATGCCACACGCATACGAACAAAATATTTTATATCTTGAAAGCTATAGGAGTCAGAGTATTCAAATTTGTCATGGACTATTTACAGGGCAAATTCCAAAGTAACTCAAAATATTGCTAGAAGATAACCAAGGAAGGGACTTCCCCCACACAAGGTAATTAAAATTTATATTATATCTTGAAAGCTATAATATCAAGAATTTTCAAATTCGGTGCTGGTGGAAGCAGTTCAAAATATTGGTTGAATAGGACTGGGAGTAGGGGCACCCTCCATGCAAAGTAATTAATAATAGTCTTATATCCTGAAAGCTATAATATCAAACGTATTAAAATTTTGTAGGGACTTTTTTGAGAGCGAAATGCGAAGTAATCTTAAAAATTGGTAGAGTAGGGCACGGAGGAAGAGGCTCCCCCCACACAAAATAATTATATATCTTGAGAGCTATAATAACAAGTGTCTTTAAGTTTGGTATGGACTCTTTTGTGAGCAGAGTGCGAAGTATTTTAAAATATTGGCGGAAGAGGTCCGTGGGAAGGGGCACCCCCACACAAAGTAATTCAATAACTTGAAAGCTATAATACCAAGAGCCTTCAAATTTGGTATGGAATCTTTTGGGAGCTGAATGCGAAGTAGTTTTTTAAACCATCAACGGAAGAGGTCCGGGGGAAGGGTCACCCCCCATACAAAGTAATTAATAATAATCTTAGATCTTACAAACTATAATAGCAAGAGTCTTAAAATTTGGTAGGGACTTTTTTGAGAACAAGATTTAAAGTAATTCAAAATATTGGTAGAATAGGACTCTGGGAAGGGGTACCCCTCCATACAAAGTGATTAATAATAATCCTATACCTTGAAAGCTATAATAGCAAGAGTCTTCAAATTTAATAAGGGCTCTGTTGAGAGTGGAGTAATTTAGTAATTTTAATTATTTGTGAAGTAGGTCCGGCGGAAGGGACACCTTCCCATTAATAATAGTCTTATATCTTAAAAGCTATAATAACAAGAGTATTCAAATTTGGTATGGACTGTTTTGAGAGCGAGGTGCGAAGTAATTTTAAAAATTAGTAGCATAGGACCTTGGGAAGGGGCACCCCCCCATACAAAGTAATTAATAATAAATAATCCTATACCTTGAAAGCTCTAATAGCAAGAGTCTTCAAATTTGATATGATTTAAATTGAAAACAATTCTGTGCCAAAAAAGGAAAAAGTTCTTAAGTCGTGGTAAGCTGATTTTAAGTTGATGGTACCTCCGTCATTAACATATTCGAAAGTACTAATGGGCAAAATCTTAGTTGATTTGTGAGATTTTTAAAGAAGTTATAGCAAAATGGCTTCTGACTTCCAATTTCATTTGTATTTGATTATAAAGCCATAGTGAAAGCGATTTGAGCAACTAAAATGAGTTATGCCGGCCATACACTACACAAGTTCACTCTGTTCAAGTCTGGCACTGCGTAAACTAAGCTTGTGACATACACACTAGTTATACAAGTAAGCTGTGCAGATTTTATTTTAATGCGCCATAATGCAGGTGGGTGATTCTTTGTATAATTCTAGGAACTTTGTCCATAATATTTTTTCTGCGCTCATTTATTGTTTTGAACTCTTAAAAAATCTCGAACGAACTGAGCGCTTGCAACATACACTACACAAGTTCACTGTACAGTTTTCAAACTTGAGCAAATATTAAAATCGTTTTGATATTTACTCAGTTCACTGCATAAATAGCACAACCACGCCCATACACTACACAAATGCACTGTACAGTGCCAGGCTTGTGCAGTGAGCTTATGTAGTGTATGGCTGGCATTACACAAAACTACAGAGAACAATCGATGGAAAAAATTATGCACTTCACTCTCTTTGTGTTTAAATATTTTATAATAAACGAATATTAATATATTGAACTCATTATAAATATGCTGTTTGGATCCAACTTAGAGTAAACAAATTTGAAAAATACAGCTCCTTTTTTGTTGCCAATTTAAAGAATCCCAAGAAATTAATTTCAAAAAGTTTGCATTATTTTTTTATAACTGTTGAATTTAAAATTTATATAATAAATTTTTCATACTTAAAGGATTAACCATAAAACCTTACCTTAACTATTTGCCTACTAAAAATAAATAAAATAAAAAGAAGTTAAATAAAATTTTTTATTCTCTGCTGCCTTTTAATGCCAAAGTGTTGTAGGTGTAGTTGCTGTATAGTTAGATGTATTTTTTTGCGGCACGTCGGTGCTGCATGTGAACCCAACGTGGCAATAAAACATTTTGTTAAGTGCAAAATAAATTCAAATAATGAGCTTGTCGCACATTTCCATGAATTTTGTTTGTTTGCTTTTTTTTATTTCTGTCTCTCCTTATTTTGGCATATTTATTCCTTTTTGTGGAAGCAGCAACAACAACTGTTATACTGTTTCACATGTTGCACAAGTGTAGACATGGACTATAATAAAACTATTAAGGATATTTTTTTTTGTTTGTTTATCAAGAGGTGCTATAATAAGTTTATAAAAAGGAATTTAGCAGTTGTAATATTAAGTTGTTACTGTTTTGCAGCTCTTCTTTCTTTGATTGACAAAGAAAATTTTATTTGGTAAAGAGTTGCACATATTGAGGAATGCACAGCAATAGCTTTTTTTTTTAATTGTAATTGCAACTTTTTCGTTTTAAAATTTTTATGGAAAAAAATATTTTTTTTGAAGCGAATTTTCGTTATTTTTCATACAAATTTGAACCATTTAGAAATGAAGTTTTTACAAAATCTGCCTATTAATTTCTATTTTTCAATATCAGCTATTACAATCTTGCCAAAATGAATTAATAGAGCAGCGAAAATTGAGGCCCACATTAGAGGAATGGAGCACAATCCAGTTTCTTAAGGCCACTACACCCAGGTCCGCTGTCAGCAATATCCGTTATGGTGAATTTAATACTTATGTATACAGAGCAGTGATTAGCAATGAACCGTTTTTTTTTTGCTATTCATACTGACTCATGAAATTTTAAACATAAGTGAGTAGACATTATTTAAACTCAACTACTCTGATTTACGCATACTCACGATGACATTGATTTATAAGTATATGTTGAAATAAATATGAATGCGACGTCGACATCATAGTCATACAACACTACTCGTAACTCATAAGTCATCACAGTTTGATTTCTAATTTTAGAAAAATACTTATACTACTCACATTGATTCAGCTCACTCAACTCATGCATGTATGTTTATTTAAAAGTTTAGTCATTAAACAGTTTGCAAGTAGTAGACAATAGTAGTACGAGTAAATAGAATTGTTTTTCAACTTTAATGTTTGTATGCGAAGTTTGCATTGTGAATCATACTTATTTTGCATCGTCCATAGGCATTGAGTTAAGGAGAGTTGACCTCAACAACGTCCCTGCAGAAAATTTGGTGACAATTGATCCAAACGTACTCGTCCTATAACTGGAGAAAATGTGGGTGTTATCAAAAGTACGTAGTAGTGTATGGTGAAAAAAGTCATATCGTTTAAATGGTGGCATATTGACCATTTTCGTGGTGTATCGTCTTGATCTTGAGCCAATTTAATTCGGACTCGGTCTAGTATTGTAGTAAGCTGCACTGAACATGTTCGATGTGGTCGAACACAGGACCTATCAAATAGTGTAAATATAATGTTAATTGCTCCCTTCAATGTGACTCTGGGATCAGTCCCGTAACTATACTTATAGTGTGCCAGCCTGTCATGCACGAGGTTGTCGGTTTGAATCTCAAAAAATTTTCAGATTAAAAATAAAATGTCATTGCATTTGTAACAATAAAAAAATATATAAGCGTTAATTGTTACAGTTAAATGTCGAAATTACATTTATAAATAATTTTTATTTATATTATTATACATCGAATAGGTCCCTATGGGATAGTTCAGTGACAAGTCACAAGGTGCATACAAAGTATCAATTAACCCCATCCTAGGCCATCCCCATGTAAAAGTGACTGGTCCGCTTCATAGGAAGTGTTAGAACTCGGACTGGTCCGTATCACTTGGGGACCGGTCAGTTCCATTTCCTGCAGGGGTCATAAATGTTGCTAAGTCATGATTCAACTCTACTCACTTTTTGACTACTCGTTGCTGTTTTCTGCAGCAGAATAAAAATTATTCCAATTGTCGAAAAAAATTTTTGTTCACTTCTATTCGAACGAAAAAAAATATTGGAACTTAGACTAATAATTTATTCGAATAATTTTTGTATATTCGAAAATTCGATAAATTTCCTTAAATACTTTATGTAAACAATATTTTACATTTCATAACTTTCATATTATTTATTATATACATATTTATATATCTATATACTATAAGTAAGTAAGAGCTCAAGGTCACAAATAATTTGTATAATTTTTCGATAAAAAAAGTTGAGAATGTCCTTAACTACTTTGAAAAATTCGATGAAGTTGCGGAAGTTACAGAAAATATTTTATTAACTGATCTAAAAAAGGTCTATCAATAAAATAAGAAATTTAAATGGTTTGGTAAAGAAAACACAAACTTGATATGCTTTTTAATACTATTTTAATCGAATCACCAACATCAGCAATTTGTGAAGAAACTTTCCCTAATTATTCTCTTATTAAGCATAAAAAAGAATCGTCTACAAGCTAAAGAGCTGGATTATCGGGTCTTTTAAAATATAGTCATATATCAAAATGACGATTTTGGAGTTAATAATGCAGAAAAAATTGTGATATAATATGTATATATGTATACACATCCTTAGACATCCTTAGAAGAGAACATATTTGATTTTTAGTTATGTTTTTTTTACCATAAAGGAGCGATATGCATAAGTACGTAAACATTTTTTTGAACTTATTCCGGTTTCATTTTTAATAATATTTCTAAGTGCATTATTAAAATGATTATTAATCTTGTGTAATGAATTCTTTTTCTATAGCTATGCTATTTATGTCACGAGACGGGACATAACACATGATTTTCGTTACGAATATAGTGACAAAAATAAACGCCCAGGCTAAAAAGAACATCAATGCAAAAAAAAACGCCTAAAACCAAAAAAAAAACTGTCGTGTGGAACCCTTCGTGTGCGAGTCAAAGTCGCACTTTACTGAATTTATTGGGTTTCAACATGTCGACTCCGCTTTACTGGAAATAACCCAAACCCAATTTTTTTCAGTTATCCGTTTTTTCTCTAAAACGTGGTCAGATTACTGAAATTTGTTACAGTTAACCGTACTGCTTAAAATCAGTAAATTAATATTTTTATACATAACTTAATACACACCATGCATATTTGCACATTTTGTTGTTGGAATTTTTCACGAATTCTTCGAAAATGTCTAGCCACTTGCATTGACAATATAATAGAAAAATACAATACGTACTTAAGAGCGAAAAGGACAAAAACATTTTGCCATTTAATTTTCTAACGGACAAAACATGCACAACTTTTTCAGCCTTAATGCAATCGATTTCTAATAAATAAATTTTTCATTGTTTATTTTTTCACTAAAGCGAAGTAAGTTTCATACAAAACGTAGTTGTGGGCTTCCTTTTGGTTTTCAGTAATACGATATTTTCAGTAAAGCGATGTTTCGCTAAAGCGAAGTGAATAAGAATAACTGCGTTTAAAATCAGTGCGGCATCTGTATCGCTTTCAGTAATCCGATTTTTTTCAATAAAGCGTGTTGCGCTAAAGCAGTTTCGACGTATAAATATAAACTGTCGTATGAACGTTTTCTGTTGACATGGTGGGATAGGCCAAAAATTTGTTAGTTGATTATTTATATATATTTTAATCATGATTTAAGTTTTTTTGAATACTCCTATTTTTTTTCATTTCATTTTTTTTTTTCATTTATTCATCCAAAATAGAAAAACCTAGCCTAATGGCCATAATCGGTTTCACTTATACTACTACAAAGATCTACATCAATTATCACTAAAGTGTAATATGTATGTAAAAAATAAAAAAATAACAATATTATGTAATAAATAATTTGTAATAATATTAAAATCTATATAAAAAAAATAAATTTAAAAATATTTAGTATCGAATAATATAGATAACATTATAAATAATAAGAAATTTAAAATTCAACAGAATATTAAACAACTATAAGTTTACTAATATTGAGACCTGATACTCAACGTAGTGAAACACTACAAGGAAGAGCTACTCAGTCGTATCTCCTGAAATAGTTTCCTCTTGTAAGTGTTAACAGAACAGCTAAAAGCCCTTAAAACAACCGGCAATTCGTTATAATCCCTTGCTACTCTTACGTAAAGTGATCGCTCTAATAAGGTTGTTAGCCTAGGAATCCTCAATTGTCTATTTCTATGCGACCTACCAAACTCGAAGAACTCTGTTAGGTACAAAGGCACTTGTAATTTAATAACTTTGTAAAAGTGTAGTAGGTTTCTATACTTAAGAAAATCAGCAAAACACAATCCTAAGAATTTTCGCACATAAGGTGATACATGTTGTCGCAATCTAAGAGAATAGAGATATCTAATAACTCTATTTAATGTTAATTTAACTTTTCTGAGCACATACCCATATGTTCCAGAATACACTTCTAAAGTATATAATAACAATGGCATAATCGTTGCATGTACAATCTGCCTCTTAATGTAAAAAGGTAATACAAAGTCCAAACTGTATAACCGGCGCAATAAAAAGTTAACCTTCGATACTACCGAATTAATGTGACTTTCAAAATTCAACTTTACATCAATAATGAGGCCCAGGCATCTGATTTTATCAACAAATTCAATGGAAACACCGTTCAACACAATAGTGTAATTATCACTTCTACAATCACCAAATAACATAGCCTTAGTCTTACAAGGATTAACCGAAAGTTCATTATCAGTCATCCATCCGTAAAGTAAACCAACAGTATAGTCTATCATATTCTGTAAAACATCAGGAAATTCCGAGTTACCCTTGAACAATAGTTGCATGTCATCTGCAAATGAAAATGGCTGACATATATTGTTGGATAAAATCCCAAACAAGTCGTTGACAAACACTATGAACAGCAAAGGTCCCAAAACAGACCCTTGTGGCACACCACTATATACAGGAAGCATATTAGAACTGAAGCCTTTACTGCTAACATACTGCTTTCTATCTGAAAGATAAGAAAAAACCAATCTACATGCCGACCTAGAAAACCCATAAAAACTAAACAATTTACTAACCAAAAGTGAGTGATTCACCCTATCAAAAGCTTTCGCCAGGTCCAAAGAAAGCAAAACACAAACACCATTTCCAGAAATACATCTCCTAATATTGTCAGTTAGACCAATCAACAATGAGGTAGTGCTCCTATTACTCCTAAATCCCGATTGACAGTCATGTAGCAAGCTATTCTCGTCGATGTGTTTAATCATCTGTTTTTTAATAAGGTGTTCAACCATTTTTGACAAAATTGGCAATATAGATATTGGTCTAAAGTCATTAAGTACTCCATTATTCTTTTTAATAGGAATAATTTTAGCAACTTTCCATAACAATGGAAAACTAGATGTAATAAAAATGGTGTTAACTAAGCGTAATATGTAATTGCCAATAAGAGGCATTAATAATCTAATAAATTTGAGCGTAAAACCATCATAGCCAACTGCCCTGGACTTAATTAAGTCAAAAGACTCAAGCATTTCTAATAAATCCACTGAACGAAAAGAAAAACCATTACGAGGTATACTAGTGAAATCAACTGTGTGTGCATTAAGCAAAGATTGATTAGACGAAAAAGCATCATTCAGCAGGTTGGGATCCGTACCTTCAAAATCATCAGTATTCCTCCCAACACCATTCTTGTTTAGTATGGACCAGATCTGCTTACTATCTTTGTTCTCAAAAAGTAAGCCATGTGCTTTTCTCTTAAACTTTCTCATAACAGATTTTACCCTATTTCTATAACGACAGAAAATTCTCCAGTTCTCAGGAGACCTATCATATAGGTAAGCTCCATAAGCAAGGTCTCTAAGTGACATTTGATGTTTAATTTCTGGAGCATTAACCCAGTTATCACCACGATTAGAAAAAACATGGCGCTTTAAAGGCACGACAGAATGAAGAAATTGCATATTCTCACTCAAAATTCTCAGCTGTTCATCAACGCAGTTTGTGAAGTACATATTATCCAACCAACAATCTGACAACTTGGTCTGAATAGATTCAATAGTAACTGCATTATAATCATAGTACTCATAAAAACTCTCAGTCGACACTCGCAATGCCCTTAAAGATAGAAAAATAAAAGAGTGCCGCGTAATCCCCGGACAAAGAAACTGACCAGATTTAGTAACCATTTCAGATTCAGACACTAAAAAAAAGTCCAACAAAGAAGTAGAATTACATCGAACATCAAAATAAGTTGGCACTGAGTTGTGAACAAGAGAAAGTCCCATTCTATCACAGCTATTACGCACCGCCAGAGATTTATTAATGTTAAATAGGTTATTATTAAAATCACCGACAACAACAATATTTGAATATTGAACTATCAAGTCAGACACTTCACTCTCAAACGAAGCGAAGTCACCATTTGAGATTTTCCCTAATATTTCTTGCAAGTCTTGTAAATGGTGCAAATAATTTTATAATTAAAAAAAATTTTTTTTTCATGAAATCTTGAACTTATAACAAAGTTCATTGTTAGTTTTACGCCCTGAAAAAAAAATTGTAATAAAACCAAGAAATATAAAAAAACTTGAGTTTTGCTAAGCATGTGTTGTTATTCTTGAAAATGCCTAAAGGAAATCCTTTTAATATGTTGGCTTGACAGACCGTTGGCAGAAAACATTAACCAAGAAATCCATTAAAACACTTAAAAATATAAATTTCGTATGTATGCATGTGTTTTAGCATATATTGTGCAATATGAAGATATATACATAAATATAATTTACTTATATAAAACTTTTGCATATGTATTAAAAAAAAAAATAAACTAAAGCGACAACAGCACAAGGACACTTCATTTGTTTGTTTAAACATAAATGAACATTCATGCTTACAATGACATTTTTTCTCTTTTCTTTTTTTCTTTTACTTCAAACATTAAAATGTATTTGTATATCGGAACCCTTTTTTTTTTGCCTCATTCCCTTACAACTAATCCCACCCGTTGTTGCTACAACCATCCAAAAAAAAAATTAAGAAAGGCATACACTTGAAAAATGCATTTCCTTAGTTAATGGCAGCTGACATACTGGTCTGGTCTGGTCTGATGCTGTGGTGGTGCAATTTAACCAAACAGCCTTAACTTAACAAATCCAGCACCAGAATATGGAACTAAGAAAAAAATTCATAAATAATATTACTTTATATAGACTTTACTTGGCTTAACTTTAAGCAGTTATTGATTTAAGCACACAATTACCCAGCAGTTCTGAAGGTGTTAAATAATGAGGCTGCCTATAAAAAGTTTATTTTCAGTTGCTGGTAGTAGTTATTTAAATTATATTTATTGATTTATTTGCTTTCATTAAAATTACTAGTACGCCAGGAATTAGTAGCAAAAGCATTATTTCCTGGAAATCATTAGAACTAAAGGGCATTCCATCAAACACACATGAATGCAATACTTTTCTTCTGCCACCACAAGACTTTAAGGAATGAAGATATTTGACGTTTAGTGGGGGGTGCGTTTTGGTAAGGGAAAAAGTTATAACTGCATTAGTTGTTAAAACAAAGAGTTTTAAGAAAAGGGTTGTTGCACAACTAAAGGGGTTTTCAATAAATATGCTGCAATATTGTCCCAGCGAGCAATTTGTAAACATTTTGCTAAAAAAAGAGAAGCATTAACCAAAAAAAAAAATGAGAAAAAGGTAAACTTAATATATATTTTACAGTTTTATTCATAAAATATGTTAAAGTAGACTTCAAACAGGGACTCTGATTGGAGAAACTAAAAAGTGTAATATATACCACACACATGCGTAGCCTATTCATAGATCAAAATTATTTGCAAATTAACTAACTCAGGGCTTATAAGTCACTTTGTTTTAAAATTTTTAGTTTTATGTGCTGCCAGTTGGTAGGAATATGATCATTTGGTAGCACTGTTAAATAAATATATATACAATCCAATCATGGATATTCCCCCAGGAGTTTATTTCATTTATTATGGAGAGGCAAGTCAGATAAAAAAGGAATGAGTATTTAAAAATCTATGGAAAACTGCATCTATAGTAGTGGAATTATTAGTTGTGGGGGTTTGTGGAGAATTGCTCATATGCAAGTGGAAAACGTCAAATAAAAATTTTGATAAAGCTTACGATTGTGGGTATTAAAATCTTTTTGTATTAAAATCTCCACCCATAATAATTGGCATGAGATGGAGATTATTACCCAATTGTCGTGCACCAGCTTCAGGGTAAGGCAACAGTACGTAATGAAGATATGTTATAATATAATATTATAAATTCTTTATAAAGACTGCTATATATCTTTTAAGCAAATATTTGACATTTTACTTATTTTATATTTTTCAACTTGTTAACAAAATTATCTCCACTGGCAACACTATTACACTTCACAAGCAATTTCTATTAAAATTAACATTGCTCCTGAAGGTATGCTTTAAAATTCAGTTGAGTGTATTTCAATGCAGCTGTTAAGTTTCTCTGTACTTCTTGTTGTCCGTATGATTACACTAATACAATCATACATAGCTCACAACGATTTGATAACGCTTTACGTTCTGTTACTCAAAATTTGTGATTGTATTGTGAAAAAAATTTTTACCCCCCCCCTAGCGTATAGATGTTTACACATCAAAAATTGCCAAAAATGCTTCAGATATTAATACTGCACCATACTAGTATTTTTGTATCAGTCTTTTCCCTAGCGCTGCTATTTGCTGATATGCCATTTAATATTGGCGTAACATTTGCTTTAATGAATTCTAATCAAGAATGATTTCTATAATTTGTGACTTTCAATGAAAAAGTTCTAATTATAACTCTACTGAGCATCAAGTCATAGTGCTTATTGGCGAACCCTTTGTTTATAGAAGAAAACCTGCATAGAAAAAATAAAGAAAAGAATTAATAAAAAAAACATGCACATGACAAATATTTACACCGAAATAACTTTGTCTAAAAGCCACTGGTTTTAAGTCTATGTCCTTGTGTGTGTGTGTGTGTGAAAACTTTTATCTGTCATTAGTTGTTGGCTTTTATGATTGAAAAAAAATTGCAATTATTGATGCGGAAATATTGATATAAGGAAGAGTAAGTAAGAGTAGGCAGTACAGCAAATGATGCTTTGATAATTATGTGTATTGAGATAAATTATTTTACATTTATGATTAAATAAGGTGAAATAAATTGAAATAAAATTTAAAAGGATAGTAAAATTTTCAGTTAAATCTTCTTTGAATGGCTCAAAGATAGCATCTCTACAAAGAGGCAGAAATAACATGGTCTTTCATTTGGTTAAAAGTTGTCATAAGAAATAATTTCCGACTGCGCCAAATCGATTGTCTTAATAAAATTAATAATTTATTTCAATATTTTATGTTTATTTAAAGCGTGTCAAAATGAATAAGATTTAAAAAAAATATTTTTTTTTGGCTTAGCACGTCTTGATGCATTTCGTTGCTGCAAACTAACACTTCAGTAGACTTCAATCACAATTCAAAAAAGCATACAACTTAAGTTTGCCTCGATGTAAAAATTCAGTAGAAAAAATAAAATAGGCAACACATCGTCGCCCCAGAATAGTTTTACTCCACCGACCATTCTTAAAAAAATTAGTTAGATATGGAATATATATATTTTGAATACCCTCTTTCTGAATCAAAAACGCGTTCCACAAAACTTATTGTGATTACTGAGATATTAAGCATTAATTTTGCTCCATAGCCACTATTTTTAGGTTTAATAGCTATTGTTTTGCTGTAGACGCCACTTTTTGGCGTTTACATCAAATTCTTCATACAAAAACGTTTGCAGTAAAGTTAACTCTTGTTTTGCTTCATTTCTGTAAGAAAAATTCAACGGCAACTGTTAAGGAAAAACGTCATCAGCCAGCCACGGCCGCTGATTACATGTTTTAATATAAACTTATTAAACACTAAAATAAAATATAAGAAACCTTTATTATGCATGTTTGTTTTTAACAGAAATTATTTAATTTCATTCTTTATATTAAATATAATTCAATTACTTCCCTGTAGTAAATAAAATAATCAGTTGAGAAAAAACACTAACTTATAAATTAATTATTTTGCAAGTGACTACAAATTGGTTTAAATATCATGCAGACATCAACCAAACATATTGAATAGAAGCACACGTAAGAAATAAATAAAAGCAAAATAAGTAAATGAAAACAAATGCCAAAAGTTTGTGTTGAAAAAAAAAACTAAATAATTTCAATAATATATTCTATGAGCGGTGAATATAATAATAATAAATATTTATATAGACATATACATGTGTATTTATATATTAACATAGATATTTTTGAATATATACATACATATATGTATATATATAATATAAATATATGTACATATATATTTTTTTGTTATAATATTAATTAACTACAAATTGGTTGAAAAATAAGTAGTTAGTAGTTAATTTAAAAGTAATGCAGAGATGGCCAATTGACTACCGCCTATGACATGCCTATGTTAAAATAGTGAGTCAACGACAAGGAAAAAAGTCACTTAATCAACCAGTTGTGGTTATTAAAAAACCAGTTTGAAGTTACTTACAAATGGGTTTGAGTTCCTATAGGGTTGTTTTTCTTGTGTAAGTGTGTAAGCGGATCGTTAAAAATATTACCGCGGAACAAAATTCTCAATTCACAGCACCAAAGTATACGTATGGAGCACAAACAGCCACTTTTTGAAAATAAATTAAGAAAACTGTTGTATGCGGCATAAAACGTAATTTTACTTTTACAATAAAGTAATATTAACTTCTAACTTCATTCGTGGAAGTTCAAAAAAGATTAAGTTTTTCTTCACAACATGTGTTGGAAGCAGTGGAGCAAGTACAAAAAAAATCCAACGGGTAAACCTTCCTTGTAATTTTTCTCCACACCAACCTTGTGGCGTATAGGCTAAACCAATTCTGAAGCGACAACATGCTGAATAATATTATATTTTGTTTTTGAGAAAATTTCTTAGCCCACTGTGATTTCAGTTTTGTAATTCTCAATAATTTATTGAGAGTTTATGTATAACCATTGGAGTTTTGTAAATGTTTTTTAATTTATAGTTGAACTATATTGCAGTGTTGGTTAACAGCAACGAATAATTTAAAAATTAAAGCGTTAACAATTAAATTCAAACACAAAAATATTTAATTTACTTTACAATTCAACCTTCAGTTAAAGTTCTTTAAGTTTATTTCATAAGGATTTCAATGATACAGAACTTTAAGCACCCCCCTTCATTAAAACAAAAAAGTTTACTAATATCACATAAATATTAATTAAATTAATAACAAATGTTATTATTTTAATTGACACATACACACACACACAGAAAAACTCTCATATCGACTGAAGTCAAACGTCTCAACCCTTGAAAGTTCCCCACCCTTCAGTGCTCAGCAAACTCTTTTCACAGAAAATCAAGTTAAACTTTCTAATAAAATTATTTTATTTTATGACAACAAGCTGTTTTTCAGACTTTTTGTTTTTGTTGTTGTTGTTGTTGTTGTTGCTGTAACAAAAACAAAATAATCATTAAATTTTGCTGCCGAAAAAGCAAAATAATAAAATTAAGCCAAGGAAATCATTTAAAGGGTTTATGACGTGTCAGGAAATGAAACTCTATTAAAAAGTTGGAGCATAAAGAGGAAAACAGAAAAGTAAAATATGAACTTAGAACCAACCATTCTAAAGTAATTACGAAAATAAATTTTATGTTGCTTATACTTCCCGCACCTTCCAGACAAATAAATTAAAATGTAAGAAAAAGCAAATAGGATGTTAATGCCAATAGGCATCTACTTAATTGATTTAATTGATTTGATATGATTTGCTTCAAAAAAAAAGCAGGTAGCAAAAGTTTAATACTTAAATATCGTTAGCTGAAATGCAAAATCGTGTTGTAACACTTTTTAAATTTCATAGGAGAGAGAAATAAATTCAGTAAAGTGCGACTTTGACTCGCGCACGAAGGGTTCCGTACGTTGGGCTTTGAGCATTTTTTTAATACAGTGTTTTTTTACGTTTTTTCAGCTGAAATAATTTTTTTTTTACTATTTTTCGCTTTTTTCTCGTTTTGGCGATTTTTTAAATTTTGGCGATTTTTTTCATTTTGGCATTTTTTTCATTTTGGCGATTTTTTTCATTTTGGCGATTTTTTTTATTTTGGCGATTTTTTCATTTTGGCGATTTTTTTCATTTTGGCGATTTTTTTATTTTGGCGATTTTTCCGGTTTTCCGCGATTTATTTTCGATTTAGAAATTTTTTTTAATTTGGTGCTTTTTTCGTTTTGGCGATTTTTTTTTGATTTTGGCGATTTTTTTTCGGTTTGGCGATTTTTTTGTTTTACCGGTTTTGAAAATTTCAAGAAGTTTGCTCTTACCGTTTCCAAGATACAGCAAGTTATCAAAATTACATAGTCGAAATTACATTAACTGATGGTACACCCTTTAATTAAAATTTTTTAAATTTTAGTGTTAATTGTTGTAGTCTGTATAAAAATACACTAACTTTACAAATTTCAAGTGCATATACATACAATTGTATGTATATTACATGAGATTTTAACATTTTTCGTTGCTCGTTTTGGCACACCCTTTAATTTCCAACTCTCATGTATTTGTTGTTGTAGCGGCCAAGGGTCTACACACTGTGTCCAAATTTCAGGTCCGTAGCTCTTACGGTTCTCGAGAAAATACCCTGTGACGGACAGACGGACGGACGGACAGACGGACAGACGGACAGACGGCCAGACGGACAGACGGACAGACGGACAGATGGACAGACGGATAGACGGACAGACGGACAGACGGACAGCGTAGCGAAAACAATAGGGTTCCATTTTCACCTTTGGTGTACGGAACCCTAAAAACTAAGCAAAATTACTCAAGTGCGTATAACAAGGCACTATGTGTCTTAAAGCCGAAATTAAGGCAAATATTATTTCCAAATAAGCAAGCATCATAGAACTTGGTGTGGAGATCCCTTTTGCCAAAATAAGCATTCTAAAAAGGTTGGCAATAACCCCTTCGCTTTTTGTTTTATCGCTCCGAAGTCTTAGTAATTGAATCGTGAATTAATTTTTTCAAAAAGCGAAAGTTGAAAATTTGATTTTTTGCCGCTAAAATTTAAATTGGACACATAGTGCAAAGGTGAAAAGAAACTTTATTGTTCTCGCTACCATGACCATCTGTCCGTCACAGCTGCTTTCTAGAGAGCCACATAAGAGCTTCGGACCTGAAATTTTTACAAAATATGTAAAACTTTGGCCGCTTCACCGAAATATATATGACAGTTAAAAATTAAAGAGTGTTCTATCAGTTAATGTTATTTTGAGTATTTAATTTAGACAACTTGATGTATCTTGGAAACCTTAAGAGGCAAACTCTTGAAATTTTTAAAAACGCCTAAACTAAAAATCCCAAACTAAAAAAACCCCATACCGAAGAAAAATCGTAAAAAAACGAAAAAATTCGCTAAAACAAAAAAAAAAACGCTAGAACAAAACAAATAATCGCCATAACGAAAAAACGCTTAAAGTAAAAAAAACTCCCAAAAACGAAAAGGAGCCATAACTAAGAAAATTTGCCAAAATGAAACAAAATCGCTAAAACAAAAAATCCCAAAATAAAAAATCGCCAAAACGAAAAAACGCACTAGAAATAGGAAAAAAAATCACTATAACTAAAAAAGCACCAAAACAAAATAAACAAAAAAATTAAAAAAATCCTGAAACGAAAAAGGAAAACTAAAAAAATCGCTACAAATCGAAAAAACGCCAGAACGAAAAAATCGCTTAAAACCGAAAAAATCGCCAAAAACTGAAAGAAAAAATCGCCAAAAATAAAAAACTACCAAAACGAAAAAATCGCTTAAAACCGAAAAAAATCGACAAAAACCGAAAGAAAAAATTGCCAAAAATAAAAATAAAATTGCCAAAACAAAAACGCCAAAAAATCCTAAAACAGAAAATAGCTGCAAAACTATGAAAATTAAAAAAATCGCCAAAAACGAAAAACTCCAAAAAATTCAAAACGAAAAAATCTTCGCCAAAAAAAGTAGCCAAAAATAAAAAAATTTGCCAAAACGGCAAAGCAGAATAAAAAAAACGTTAAAAAAATCCTAAAACAGAAAAAAGCGCCAAAACTATGAAAAAAGTTACAAAACAAAAAAATCGCCAAAAATCTAAAAAAATACCATGTGCTTAAATTTAAAAAAAAAATTCTACATTAAGTAAGATATTGGATTACGTAGGCTAAAGTTTGTATATTATTACGTATCGTTAGCCTAAATGCAAATGGACGTAAGTGCACTTTTATATTTTTTACAGGACAAACAAAAAACTTTTCAAAATCAATAATAATAAAGTGTTCTTGAAAATTTTCTTCGAAATTTACTTCCATTAGCATTTATTTGCTTTTTATATATATATTTAAGATTTTATGTTAGTTGCGTTCCTTGCAATAAAAAATAGATGCATGAAGTCGTCAGTTTTGATCTCAGAGTTTTAAATATTTGCGTGAACATTTAAATTCATAAAATTAACCATATTCAATCTAAAACTTGATTTCAATTTATTTTAATTTTCCATTCGGCTATCATATCATTTCATAAATAAAGGTTTGAAAATTTTTAGGGACATATTTTTCGATGTAATACTTCAAAATTATAAAATAAAAATAGTGGTTTGGAAATTTTGTTAGTAACGTGGTAATGCATTTCAGCTGACGATATATAAATAAGTATGACTTTTTGTAATAGAAAGTAGGAAAGATTTCCGCTTAGTTTCACATGCGCGCTGTTACCTTAAATTCTTTCGGGCTTATCGTGGAAATAACAAAAGTCTTGGTCATATGTGACTAAAACTTTAGGCAGCCCACTTAGGTATTTATAAAAATACTTCCAATAGAGACATTTTTAGCGACCATATTACTTAAGCTTTATCTGACAAATTCAGTTTCTTTTTCAAAATATAGCGTTAAATAGCACCTGGAGACTATAAAATTATTTTTACCCAAATAGATGTTCTGTTTGGGCAGCATTGAGCAAGCAAGTGCTTTCGCAAGGCAGACAGTTCCTGTATTACCCGCATAATTATTCAAGCTCTTAATTGAAAATAAGAAAATTATTCTCAATTTAAAACTCTATTATATGTTTGTATTACTTTTTTGGTTCAACTATCTACTACTACTATTATGTTGCTGTTGTTGTTGTTGTTGTTGTTGCTTTTTAGTTGCTGTTGTTGCCTCTATTGTTGTTATAGTTGTTTAAACTATAAGTACAAGGATGTCATTGTTAGGGTTTTGGTATTTTTGTGGCCACAAAATCCTAACCAAACAACCAACCCAAACATTAGACTTATAAAACCCCAGCAGATGGAAAGGATAGGAAAACAGACAGACAAACAGACGGACTAAACAATGAAAAAAAAAATAACGAAAACAGCAAACAAATAATCAACAAAACACCACAAATCTCTACACACAATAGAAGTTACTACATAGTTACAATAATAATAGACAAAAAATACAAATAAAATATATATTTAAAAAAGTGAATGGATTATATGGGGAGTTTTCTTCCACTTTATTATTATACAGTAATTCAGGAACACATAGAACTTAATAAAAAAAAATATTCCCACACACACCCACACCTACACACCCACATGCATGCACACATATTTAGAAATTAAAACAAAAGAATTGATATAAATATGAATAGAAAATATTCACTGAAATAAATATTACAAATATTAAGAAAAAAGAAGCAAAATACTATAAAAAATTTAAAAGTCCTGCTACAGCAAAAAAAAAAATCGGTTCCAAACCACTTCCTTTTCTCTACCACTAGTGTAATGCTGACACTAGTAGTCCTGCTAAAGGCGGCCGAGTTTTCATCAGGCTTTAAAAAATGAAACTCAAATGAATGGTGGTAGAGAAACAATAATAAAAAACAACAACAACAACAACAATGCATTTATTTTTTTAATATTCAAAATTTATCTACTTCTTGTAACATTTACACCCACACATAAAACAAAACGGAATTTACTCATTGTAGCGTATTATTACATGCAACACAATACCCAGCAAACATTTCGTCTCAAGTTTTAAATGATATACAGTTCGAAAGAGGATTTTTGTTTAATATTTGAGAATAATTTTAATATACTGCAATAAAATGTAGATGATCACAAAGATGAATAAATTGTTTTTCAACTGAAATTAAATTTCTATAGATGTGTTGTATTCAACGCAACCATAATAAAACTGTCAGCTGTTGGAAAGGTCTTCAAACAAAACAGTGTTGTAAAGTCAAAAGAAAACATTGCCACTTTGTGGGAAATTGCCCGAATTGGGAATAATTGGTTAAATTATTTTAGGTGTAGATCAGAGAACAGCAATGAGTAGTGAAAAGTTTTTATTAAAAAAAATATTAAATTTAGTTTTTATCTTGCCATTTTGAGAGAATATTTAGGACTTTCAAAAATTTTGAAACTGATTTGAGATACAGACTGTTGCACAGTGGGCAAAAAGGCTCATCTAGTGGCGTCTAATTACTGGCGCTTAGGGAAATTTTTGTTTGTTTGTGTAATATCTTTTTTGTTATACATGAAAATAGATTAAGCTACAATGTTAAATAGTATTTCTTGTAATTGCTTAATTCACAACAATGTGTATCGTTGTATCTTGTATCAAATACGAGACAAATTATGACAAAAGAAGCACAAGCTGCATAGAAATTCTCTCAGAGAGTCTCTCTCTCTCTCTAAATACGAGTACAACATTTTAAAAATATATGAAATAAAAGTGTAATAGTGTATTTAATTTTTATATGAAAATTACCAACAATATATATAGTATATAGTATATAGTATGATAATACAATTGTTACAAAGATTCAGTAGGTTTTGTGAATTAAGCAAATATGTTTATTTTTTTTTGTGAAAGTTGGCATTTTTTTTCTTCATAGTTTAAACATTTTTTATTTCATGCAGGCAAGTTTAATATTGTTAAATTTAATCAGCCCTAGGTATTAATATTATTAAGGCTTTATAAAGGTTTATTAACAGGTAGAATTTTGTAATTTAATAATTTTTATAAATAAGGCCGAATGTATTTATATTTGGTTTGAAAATATATTAAGTTTTAATATTAAAAACAGTTCTTAATTTTTATTAGCAGAACAAGCGGAAATTCTCAAATCAGCTGTTACAAAGAACACTGTCTTAATTTGAAAGTCTACATCGGAAAACTTCATAAAATTCATTAGCTGAAATAAGAAAATAATTGCTTGCTTTCACATCAGACTTTAGAAAAGGAGTAGGTGATTAAATGGAGTGAGTTCGGTAGGTGAGGGTTTCTAAATTCCCCCTTAAGGCTGTGATTCACTATGCTATACAATCGTGCAACTTTTGATAGAAAACAACCCTGGTACGATGGAGTTTATGAACATTTTTAAAAGACAATAGCAATTCATCAGATCAAGTCGTGCGATTGTGTAGGAAGGTGAGTGCCAGCCTTTACCGTGGTGGGTGTATTTTGACTTTGACTATGAAGTTTTTGTAACACATTAAAGAATATCGTAACATTTCTTACCAAAATGCCGTAGTCGAGTTTAAAATACGCCAAAAGCGATAAGGCCAATTATTTTGATCTCATATTGAAAAATATGATTTCTCAGATTTTACAAGCTTCACATTGGAGAAAAATATTTAAGGCTTCATATAACAAATTCTTGACATTTTGTCTGCTGGGTAGTTGATTGTAGCATATACACGTATTTATATATTATTTATATACATATGGCCATGATCATACGTATGTATGTATGTATGGCTGTGAATGAATGTATGGAGATGCGTGTTTATGCTGACGTGTTGGATTGATACAGGTTTACAGATTCCACTGCAGCAGTTTTGCTTTTTGTGTTGCTGTTTTTGTTATTATTGTTATTTATTTTTTTTGTTTGCCTACGCCTCAGAGTAATTTGCACTTTATTGCATCTGGACTTGAAATGTTATAGTAAATGAAAAAAAAAAAAAACAAAATGTAGTGTTTAGTTATTTTTTTTCCAAGTCTTATTGCACATGCAACTGGGAGATAGTAAAGGGTGCTGCAGAAAGTAGTGTTAAAATGCAATAAAAAGTTTTTGACATACATATACACAAAAATAGTATTTTGTTTATTTTCTTAAAAAAAACAGTTAAATCAGATGATAAGCAGGGATAACATACAGCTGAGCTTTTTTTTAAATTATTCTTACATGTATACATGGCCTGCAGGCAATGGAACTAACACAATACTAGACACGTGATCGGTCCCCAAGTGACAGAAAACAGACCAAGGTCTACCACTTCCTATGAAGCGGACCAGTCACTTTTATATGGGCATGTCCTAGGATGGGGGTTAATTGATACTTTGTATGCACCTTGTGACTTGTCACCGAACAATCTCATTTGGACCACCTAAATGGTGTGGAATAATATAAATTATTTAAAAATTTAATTCTGACTTTTAAGTGTATTATAACAATAATGTTACAAATGCAATTATAATTTATTTTTAAACAGATATTTTTTGGGACTCGAACTGACAACCTCCGGCATGACAGGCTTGCACACTACCCACTCGACCACAGAGGCACTCATAATTCAAAAGTATAAATACCAGTTAAGCTTAGGTTAATATCTAAGAATAGTCACGGAACTGATTCGAGAGTGGCTTGGCTGTACCATTGGAGGGAGCAATGGACATTCTGTTTATGCTGTTGGATAGGTCCTGGATCCAACCACATCGAACTTGTTCAGTACCTCTTATACATCACGAGAATGGTAAATATATAACCATTTCCAGAATATGTAATTTTTTCACCTTACTTTTGGTAAAAACATCCCATTTTCTCAAGTCATAGGACGAGTACGTTTGGATTAATTGTCTTCAAATTTTTTGCAGGGTGTCCTTATGAAATTTGTTGAAAAAGACCTTTTCTATTTGCAAATAGTTCTGCTATAGAAAAGTGTGATGTATTATAAATGAAACAATACGCAAGCGCTCATTGATCAAACTTTATTCGGCTTAAATATTAGTTATGAAAAGTTTTAATAAAATTTAAAATCTACATCCTGTTTTCACAACTCAGGCAGACGAATCATCTAGAAAATTTTTATGAAAATCACTCAAAAAAATTAGTGTTTTCTTTATAAATTTTACACTCAAGTCAACCGCCTGGGTTGTAGAAATAGACGGTTAGCGTCTTTGGAAAAAAAGTTCACTCAAAAAAAAATATATCTTTCTACATTTTTCGTTTTATATCATATCAGGCTATTAGAAATTTTGAGTAACTTTAATATTATTTATTTGTGAGTGTTGCTGAGCAGTGTACAGTATCCATAGTGAACAACCTGTTAATTCAGCAAAATTGTGTTAATAAAGTTTGAACAATTATTGTCAACATGAATGAGTAAGCGAGCGTTTTCTATTCCCATTGAAAGTATCAGAATGAAATATTTAAATTACTAACGTCCCTTTTCACAATGTATAGTTAAGAGTTAACGTGAAATTTAGCTGACAGTTTTTTATACAAAACTTATGGTTAAAGTCTCTGTTATCTTTTAAACATACATTGTGGAAAGGTACGTAAAACGTAGATTATTGAAATTTGGTCTTAATAAACGTTCTATTGGATGTACAGGGTTGCGCAGAATGAACTATATGGTTTGAATTCCCTATAACTTTTATAATTATTATTATTTCTTTGTTTTTCAGCATTTTAAGAAGAATACTTGGGGAATTAATTATGAATCATTACACGATCGAACAACGTACAAAAATAATTGAGTTTTATTTTTCAAACCAACAGTCTATTGTGTTGACTGGATTTTAACTGGCCTCCACGTTCACCAGATTCAACAGCTACTGACAGTTTTCTTTGGGGACATTTGAAAGAAAGAGTGTACGTCAACAAAACAATAACCATACTCCAACTTAGAACCAACATTCGAAATGAAATCATAGCCATTACACCCGAAATTTTGCGAACAGTTATGGAAAGTATGCTTAAAAGAGCACGTAGGTGCGAAGTAAGAAATATCATATCATATAATTTTTTAAAGCTAATTGCAAGAAAATTCCCCAATAATATACTATATTAAAAAAAATTATAATAATCGCATAAATAAAAAAGTTATAAACCACTTAAATCATATAGCTCTTTTTACGCCACCCTATTCTACATTAACAATATGAAGTCTCAGAAGCATTTTTGGCAGCTTTCGCTTCAATCTACTCATTAAAATTGGCGAGTATACGGATCATAAATATCAAAAAGTGAGAGCAATATGCGAGATCGTTTGACAGTTTACTCTTTTATAAGTTCTGTGGCAAAAAGGAAAAAGCGCTTAAGTTGACATAAGCTGATTTTGAGTTAATAGTTTATCCGTAACCTGCATGTTCCAAAGTACCCCAGCTCAAAATCTCGATTTTGTGTGGGTTTTCAGGAAGTTATTGCACTATGACTTGCGTCTTATCTTTTTTTATGACTTCTAAGCACTTTTTCGCGATAGTATCACAAAATCCCTAGTTTAAAATCCCAAAATGTTAAAATCCCAAATTTTTAAAAATCCCAAATTTCAGAATCCTGAATGTCAAAATCCTGAACTTTAAAATTCCGAATTTTGAAATTTTAAATTTAAAAATCCCGAATAAAATTCCGAAAAATAAAAATTTTAATTTTAGTTAATTTTAATTATTATTTTTCAAACTGTATTTGTTTCTATATTCTTATGAATTGAACATGCTAATGTTCGTATCGTTTTTTAAGCCAAATTACATGTGATAATTATTAATGAACAAATAACATCAAGTTAGTTGTAAATATTCTGACAACAACACATATTTGAACGGAACAGCCAGCCGTTTTCGAAGGCCACTAAACCTTCCTCATCAGCGTTCTTCTGTGTTTTGGTCCACTGTGTATGGTGTCAGTTGATGTAGATTTCTGCCTTATATACGAAACTTTATTGCAAATGGAATATGTGAATTGGTTTGATTCATCGTATTTCAATTTGCTGATGTGTTTGTAATGAAGGCTCAAAGTTACCATCTTTAAATTAGCTTGACCGCGTACAGGTGAGGGCGAAGAAGCTCATCGGTGTGTTCTAATGAAAGTAGTGAACTTGTTTCTGAAATCCGCACATTTATACGCACAACACGTGCCTCATTCAGAGCCATCCCTTTGTGGTCGATTGGCCAATAAGTCGCACTACGCATAACAGAGAGAATTACTTTTTTAGCCGCACTGTTCGTATGTGGTGCCAACTATCTGCGGAAGTCTTTCCTGTCACTTCCATCGTGAGAATGTTTAAATCGAATGTCTACAGACACTACTCCCTCTATCGTCCTCTCCTATAACTTATTTTCTTAATTCCATCACAATGCATTGCATTTGTGTGTTGGGGTTAAGTTGACGTATGAGCATTATAAAATTCGATTAAAATATTAATCATACGTCTTAAATATTTCGCTTCTAAAAACTATACGGGACAGACACTGTTGCCAGATTTCTCTGCATTTTGCTGATTTTTGTACTGAAAAATTGACATAGTGAGATTTTTAGATTTTTAATTTGGACAAGTAAAACTACTGGAAATCTGTTCTTATATAAATGTATATATGTATATGTTTATAATATAATGTATGTTACAGTGAAACCTCATATGAAAACTGAAAATCGTGTTTTGTTGGTCTATTGAATGGGACTATAGATATATAAAATTTTTTGACTCCGTCCATCCCACGAACGACCATCGCAAAAACCTCAAAATATTTTGGGAATACTTATGCATATATTTGTTTATTAAACTGATCTATAGAAGCCAAATTAAACGAAACTGAAGAAATAACTATGTAAAATTTTATACTGAGATCAGTGATTAAATTCTTAAAAGAAACAAATCCAAAGTTTGAAATCACTTTACGATCTCAATTATGAGACATATTCATAAAAATTGGCCAAAGGCTTATAAAAAAATTTTCTTTGATATGTACTATAGAGTGGTTCGAAAAAAGGTTGTGCCAGTCAACCCCCCCCCCCAGGATTAAAGAAAATGTGAAAACAATTCAAAAATATTTTTTTAAATTATTTTTGCCCCGCCTTCAAATACGGCCTTTTAGTATTTTCTTTACTGTGTCGCCATTTTCAGTCCAATCATAACATTTTGTATACCGGTGTTCATGGCTGTGTAAGGGCTACATTTTTGTCCTAGTTTTTTACTATCACGTCATATTCTAGTCATGACTTTCGTTCAAAAATATTTAGCATTAGGGTGAGTACGAACCGAGTTTTAAAAGTCAATTGCGATATTTTAGTTGTGTGGCATCGCTTTCGACCTCATAGGACTCCTGCAAAAATCAGCAACTTGACCATCATTAACAAATATACATACATTGTTTAAGCCAATTATTTATCTATCTACGAGTATAAAGATGCAACGTATAGCAAAAGATATTGCAAATAATTTTGTTGAAATAACACTCTATTGCGGTGTTCACCCTGTTGAGGAAATTTCTTCTGTTATTGTTGTCATAGTGGCAATAGCAAACTAACATAAGCTGTCATAATGTTATAAATGTGTTTTTCTAGTTTGTCACAAAACAAAAAAACTTCATTCGCCAAAAAAAAAGCAAACTGTGGCATGTATGGGCAAGTGTTAAGGAACATCATAATGCCTACACACGGACCAAGTAAATCGTTGACTCAACTTGATAAAATCCTTGCATCACCTAAAATTCGTTACGCTCAAACTAAAAAATCCTAAAGACTACTAGCTGAAATAACATAGACCTTAAAATTATTTAATAAGGATGCTTTAACAGCAGAATTTAAATTGAATCATAAAGGCTCCAATAGCTAAAATATTAAACAGAATTTTGTAGAACTTGTGCTCAATTCAAAAAAAATATGCAATATAAGATATAAATAGTGAAAAAAACACCAAAAAGAGAAATAAACTCTGTGTCTTTGATTTGTCACTTTTATATTTGTGCTGGTGAGTGTGTGAGTGTGCAAGTGTTTGACGGCATTGTTGCCTCCGTATGTGTTTCATTTACTTGAGTCCCTTTTTTATTTTTTTATCAGCATCCTGGCGTTTATATGTGCTTGCATGTATTCTCTTTACTTTTTTGTTTTGTTTGTTAATTTTTTTGCATAAAATATTTTCCATCTGTCCGTTTATTTAGCCTTTGGTGATTTTTTGATGAAAAGTTTTCACAAAGCTTTACTTTTATTTTTATACTTTTATAGCTGGGGATTTTTTTTTATATATTGTTATTATTTCTTATTTTTTTTTATTATAGTCGGTCGCAGTAGTGGCATTTGTATTTTATTTTTCAGGGTGAATTATGGCATAAAAAATATACGTTTTAATTTTTATCTTGCAAATAATCATCAGTATGCAATATTTTCCACTGTCATCTGTTTGTTAGAGAGGGAATATAAAATTTTTTAAGCACCCAGCAAACATTTAGACGTTAACATAGGAACTACTTGCCATATAATGTGACTGGTTTGTGATTGATAAATTTCAGTACATTACTTGAACTATAATGGGCCTTATTAAGAGTGTCGTTTTTCCACTACGACTACGACTACGACTACAACTACGACTACGACTACGACTACGACTACGACTACGACTATGACTACGACTACGACTACGACTACGACTACGACTACGACTACGACTACGACTACGACTACAACTACGACTACGACTACGACTACGACTACGAAAGAAAGAAAAATCTTTAATCTAATGCAATGTTCTTTAATCTAGTACAAAATCGTCGTAGTTGAAGTCGTCATACGACATTGGTAACAAGGCCCAATAACTCATTCATAAAATTGTAATCAAGTAAAATTTAAAAAAACTGACAGCGACCAACTTAAAATCGTTAAGGCTCCTAAATGGTCATTCGAAATGAAAAATCATACGAGAAACCTAAATATGATTTTCCACTACTTGTCGAATGATAACCATTTTGCTACATGTATCGGCTACATATTATTTTTTTCGTATTAACAAAATTTCGTCTATTGGCCGCTGTATTAAGCTTTGACTGCTGTCATATCTTAAGTGACACTCCCAGGATTTGGTCTATAATATATATATATATAGAGTCTATTATATTTTTATTAGATATGTGCAAGTACTCTCATTTGGTATGCGTGAGTCACGCCTTAGTCACTCATGAGTCACGCACTAGTCACGCTTGATTGTGGTTGTATTTATATATAATAACGATTTAAAAAACAACGTTTGTGACTTTAGCTAAATTTCTAGGGCTTGTTAAAGAACCTATTTTTGGATAATTCGTATCCGAAGTCACTCAATGGCAGGCAATTCATCAGGAGCGTGCTGGTTTTATTGCTTAAGCATCGTTTATATGCATTTCGTTCCTGCTTCGATATTTCTAATTAATAAAAACTTTGTATGCGGGGTACCCCACTCCAACCTCCTATTACGCCAAAATTTTGCAGAAACATGTAGTTTGTTCTAAGAGTTATCAACATAATATTTGGTGCGCACATCTCTTGTAGTTCGGCAGATATAGGAAAAATTATAATTACTTTTTATGGGAGTGGAGGTGGGGAGGGAGGGTTACCCGCCTCAACACTCCTATACTTTCAAGATTTTGTTGAAACATGCAGTTTGTTCTAAAAGCTACTCATATAAAATTTAGTCACCCTCACTATTTTAGTTGTGGATATATAAATTGCTCAGCGAAAAAATTGCCTTTAGTCCCACTGTAAGCCGCAAAGAAACAGACATACATAGACCGATAAACACAATACCCTTCCTTGTGTCGTGGAGTCGGGTGAAAAGGAAGCAAAATTTTATTGATGAGCAGAGTGATTATTAGTTTGAACATACATATGTGTGGCAAAAAGAAAAAAGTGTCTAAGTCGAGATAAGCTGATTTTGAGTTAATAGCACGGCTATAATTTTTATAGCCAAAAAGCACTCCTGGGTATAATCTTAGGCATTTTGTGTGATTTTTCAGGAAGCTATAGCGCAATAACTTGCTGCTTATATAATTTAGACTTACAATCTCATATGTAATAAAAGCTTTAATTTAGCTTTTACTTTGGGGTAATTCAAATGGAATATATTATTTTTTTCATAAAAAAAAATAGAATTCAACACCGAGTTTTCCAATTTAACTGGAAAAAATAAATTTCTGAAAATCTATTGCAAAGTTTAAAGGTGCTCTCCTATAAAATATGACTTACGTACTTCTTTCCTTATTGCCAAATATATTACGTAAATATATTGCCAAATAAATAAAGCAGCTAATTCTCAAGAATTGATTATTTTAGTCTAAATCCGTAAGTTGGTAAAAGATTTCACCAAATACTTGATAACAAAACCGATTACCTTTCTTTGAAATTGTTTGCTGGGCAGCACTGTTGTGTCTGTGCCATCGTCATCATAAACATCATCATTATGATCGTCATCATTGTCGTCGTTGTCGTTGTAACATCTTCTTTCTAGTTTATCATTAGAACTTTAAAGCAAATATACATATATCAAGTATTTGTTATTTCTTATTTATTATTTTGTTTTTGCTGTTGTTTAGTTTTTCTCTTTATACTGACAATCATCGGTGTTACAATTTATTATTTGCAGTTTGAAGACAAACAAGTGATATAGGGGCAGAAAGAAAAAATATTTGTAAATATGTATTAAAAATAAGAAAGGAAACTTTATATATACTTTAGGCTTAAAAGGTGATTTCTTTGATTTAAAAATACTCCTGCTGGTGGCAAAAGTATTTATTTTTATAATTTCTTCTGCTACAATAAATAAACGATTTTATTTGTTTTATTAATGGAAAAATTATTTGAAAAAAAAAACAAACTTTCATTATTGAAGCCCAGTGATCAGCGAAGTAATCAAAAATATTGTCCGCCTTTAATGAATTTTCTTTTAAGTTTAAACTTTTTGAAAGAATTTTTATTTTAAGGATTAATATATTTGGACGTTTTTTACGCAGCCAGTGATTATAATCTCATGAGAACAAGAAGTATCGCAGTTAAAATTAGGTATGGTGTCGTGAATATACATTTAAAGTGAAAAAAGTAAAAAAAAAGAAGAGAGTTGTCTTAGGACACCCAGTTAGAGCTATGCTGCTTATAAAACAAATTTCATGTGTTAAATAACAATGCAATTAAATTATTTGTATTTAGAAAACTATTTCTTTAATATTCATATAATTTATTTATTTTATTATTATTTATAATACAAAGTAATATCGCCATATGTGCATGTGTGAAAATTTCGCATATATAAACACAGACTTAGCAGCCCATTATTTTTGTTACGAAAATCACGTACAAGCTCCTGTGTCTAACATAAAGAGCATAGCTCTTCCTTCGATTTTTTCTCCCTACTGTTTTCAACTCTCTGTATTTTTTCGCCGATTTGGCTTATATAAATTTAAATAATTTAAAACTATGTAAAAATTTTTATGCAAATAATTTTGTATCGAAATTTTACACCTACGATGTCGCACGTGACCATTTTTATATAGATATCACGATCACAAATCTATATTTTTTTTAGCTAGATTCTTTTTTATATTTTCCAGCAAAAAATAAACATAAATATCATTAGCTACAGCAGAGATGAATTCAGGTCCAAGTAGTTAGTTCCATTTCTGGTAGAACATCAATGTAGTTCCGATATTTTTTGCTGGGTTTAATTGCATTATAAATCTCTATTTGCCCTGAATATTTAAAGTGCTTTCTGCATGTGCTTTCGATTCATTGTTAGCAAATGCTATTTTTCCATGTCGCACGTGACATACAATTATGCAACTTACAATTACTTGCAATCGCATAGTTGCTTTTATATTCTTTTTTTACTCTTTGTTGTGTCAGAAAATTTTTAGGGATCATATGTCAAGGGATCATGCATGCCTCTCTTTAAGAACGTTTATCAAAAGAAAACGTGCAACAGAAATTTCCGAATGAAAAAAATTGTGGTTTTATAACTATGTGTTTCTTGTACAAATTTACATAAATCTCATTGTTTCACTATAAAAATATCGTGAAACAAAGTGTTTTCAAGACCTATAGTTTTTTTTTTGTGTCGGCGGAACTTTCGGTGGAAAGGCCCATATTGATAAGTTATTGAAGTTTCTTCATGCACTTTTAAATACTTATTTTTTCATTTTCTGTTTGTTTTGTTAAACTTTTTAAGATAAATTGCTGAGTACAAAAGAAGAAAAAGAATTCTCACAAACTTATTGTAGTGTCACTTCAAATTAAGCCTACATGTAAAATTTTCTGCAACATTTAAGCTGAAAAGAAAAAGTTTATCATACATTCTTGTCCCTCTCCCAATTCAAGCCAATAAATATATGAACAATCATGTCACACACATACACTTGTACACACACATACATACAGGCCATAAAGCAATTTTGCTACAAAAGAAGACAAAACATGATAATGAGGGGGTAAAATGAAAAAATTTAAGGACATTCTTAATAAGGGTATTACACAAGACTACCGCACAAACATGAGAGCATAACTGCAAATGAGTTTGCAAATAAAACTAAACCTGTGCAACATGTTTAATGCACTTCTAAGAGGATTTTGTATGTTGTTATTATTGTTGCTCTTGCTGTTGTTAACTTTTTTTGCTAAACTTTAAAAAAAAATAAAGTGTCATGCATGCTGTCATATGTGACAAACTAAAACAACAACTAAAATAAGAACAGTCATAATGAAAAGAATGTGTTTAAAAAAAATAATAAAATAACATGATATTTTAACACAAATACTTTTAGACATCAACAATACTCGTTTCATACTTACATATGTAGACACACACACACCTAGGCACACGTACCCTCCCTCGTACTGACACTTAACAAAGCATGTCTAATGTCTACGTTTATGAAGGCATAACAATTTTCTGACATTTGAAGTTTTAAAGAACATAACATAGAAGGCAAGGAGGAAGAGGATAAATTAAAAAAAAAATTGTAACAGAAAAAATTACAAATACTTTGAGAGTGATAATAAAGTCATGTTAAAGTTTTCAACAAGCTGGAGTGAGCATGTGTGTGTATGGGCGCCGCAACGCACAGTGGGATTTTGGTGTCAAAAATCACAATATCAAAAGTCGTTAATAGTTATAGGGAAATATTTCAATATGAATATGCATTTATTTTTTTAGAAACATTTTATTTTATTTTTGAAAAATTGAAGTAACCCAGCAAAAAATTAGACAACTACTAATTGCCATATACTGTGACTTACATTTCTGATCGCCAAACTTAAATACTTCTCTTAAAACTACATTGCATATTCATCTCTAATTAATTAATTAAGCTTAAGGTGTCTTTATATATAAAAAAAGGAAGACCAGAAATTTATTGACGAGATGACTGATTATTTTAGTTTTAATAGATTACATAAAAATAATGCCAAGCAAACAAATTAGGTAGTTCTCTAGAATTTATTATTTTATTTTCATAGCTGGTTAAAATCATTAAGATGGTACTCCACTAGGGCAGAACTTTCACCAAAAATTATTATTTCCAAGTCCAATTACCTTTTTTTAACTATTTGCTGGGAAACTCCAAGTAAAGATGCTTAGAAGGAAATTACTTATATTATCATGCAATTAAATGTTCCATATATATAGACATTATTTTTTCGATAATATCATTTAACTTTAATATATTTGATAGCATTTCTCCATAAATTAAAAAAATTCGTGAGAATATACTAAACCGTTTAAGCCTCTAAAAATTAATTTATTTTTGATTTTCAATGGAAAAATATTATGTAGCACCTCTTTCCCTGGAGCCGTGCTTTCATTAAAATGGAAGGTAAGATTGACTTTTTTCGGTTTAAAAAAAAATAATTCTTGGAAATTTCCGAAAAATTAAGACAACTATAAATTTCTTGCTAAAAGTCGCGGAACATAAAATGTTTGCAAAAAAAAAGTTGCATACTTTTAGGGCAGTTATTTATTGAAGAATTTATTAACAATTAGGGGGGGGGGGGGCGAAAAAGTGTATCGAAATAATTAAAAACAAAATCATACAGTTTTTGCAGCACAAGTTCAACATTGATTTTTATTGAATATTAAATTACTGCAAAGATTTATTATTGATATAATATATTTATATAAATATAAAGTTCTTTTTACTTTGAAATTTATATAGTAAAGTATAGAAATTTCCGTTTAATATTACAAATTATAGCGTGTGGCCAGAAAATCAATTTGGAAAAGTTTTAAGGACCATACTTGGGGTACATAAAATCTCTGATTTGAAAAATGTGGTTAGTATTTCATGACTGTCATCGACATGAGTGCAGCAGATTTCTGCCTATTCGTATGCTGAGTGACGAAACGGAAGAGGCAAAATATTGAGACCTATAGGAAGTATAGGTCTGTGTTTTCTAGAAAATGCAGTATTGTTTGAACAACAGTAACATTTTTCGTCGAATTTTCCACTTTTTTACAGTTTTTTCAAATGATTTCTTGAATTTGTAAGGCTAGTTTCGTGCTTGTTCTTCATTACGCATTTCTGCAATATTCTCCGATTTGTGCCTTTTACATATTCCTCCTTTTTCTTTTAAGTAATTAATTTTTTGCTTCGGACAACACATTCCATTTTTTTTGAAGCATATCGCAATCTTTCCCTGTTTTTTTTAACGTTTGCAACTCTTATTACTTTTCTTCGCCGTTTGCATAATTTAAAAAAATGTAATTTTTTTATGTCGCACGTGACCAATTTTATATAGCTACCACGATCACCAATATCTATTTATTTTGGCCAGTTTCTTTTTTCATATTTCAAAAAATATCTCTGCGTCTAGACAATATTCAAAAAGCTTTCTGCATGTAATTTTTGTTATTTATTTACTTGTTTAATTCTATTCATTTCTTTTCGATGTCCCATACACAGTAATTAAGTCTTATATTGCGGTATTAAGCTGAACATATGCAAATACAATAAATCAGAATTTCGACGCACTGATAGCAATGTCGAACGTGACATCAAAATATGCAATTTTTCTAAGCATAAGCTTACAGTCATTTGCAATACGAGTAGCATACTTTCTTATGCATCCTTTTTGACTCTTCGTACCCCCAAAAAAATTTTATATTTTCAAAGGAAATGGTTCATGCCTCCTTTCAGGAACGTTAATCAAAGCATAACGCGAGGTTGTGTAAATGTAACTTTTTCATATATATTAGTTAAATCTGATTCTTTCTCTATGAAAAAGTGATAAAAGAAAATAGTTTTAAGAACAATAGCATTTGGTATGTGACAATGTTGTGAAAGAAATGACAGATGGAAGACAAATACATTTTTTTGGTCGAATAATACAAAAAAAAAATAAAAAAAAAATGTATCTGAATTTTGTGTGTTGCGGGTTATATGGGCGGTATGGTGGGCAAGGTTGATTCTTATGAAACTCAGCATGAATCTCTTTTTTATTTTGAACATTTTTGTTTGGTTAGAAAAAATATGAAAACATTTATTTGGATTACAATCGTTAAGCAGCTCTGGGTCGAAGAACATCATTTCGCGTCATCGTAATTATTTCTTAAGTGCAGTCAGGCTTAGTTCTGTTGTTAGGCCTTCGAGAGTTTTTCGTCTCGCTCGAACTGGTTGACTGATCTGCCACGGATAACCGTATAATCTTGCGGTTTTTTTGTATAATTTCTTTAACAAATAAATTTATTTGGATTAAACGGGCGGAGGGTGTGGACTTTCGTGTTAAAACTCGGTAAATGCCTTTTTTAATTAACAAAGTATATATATCCAATTTAAAACCGTCTGCTTGGATAAGAAATATTTGATGGGAAAAATGGATTTGGATTGCTTGCGCGGTGGGTGGTAGGAATGGCCGATTTTGATGAAATTGCATTTTTTATTAATATAGTAAATATAATGCTTTATGCCAACTGTTAATGATCTACGATAACGTTTTTATATTTTTTTTTGTTCACACATTTTTGAAGTCATCCCACTGTGCAATGTTCGATTGACCCTTTAAAAATGTTATCAATGTATCTTTTTAATAAAATTGGTCATACCATTTTTTTTTGTTTTATAGCGAATAACCATCTGAGCAACTAATTTTATAAGAAATTATTTTTATTTTAGTTTATTGTTCATGGTTTTTTATGACAATTCACTATAGTAAAATTGAAGGTTGGAAGGAGCAAGAGGCAGAAAACCCTTTCAAACCCTTTTTATAATAGATTCGGACATAAAGTTTCAAGGCTCTGGAAGATGCACATTTCTGTGGAAATGTGGAATAGTAACTTAAGACGACTTAAGCAAAGCACTGACTGCTTTTCGGAAGTTTTGAGACTAAAAGGTTGTAAAATATGATCTGTGATCGTTTCCTTCCATATATACCATTTTAATCACTGAAAATTCTAACTGAAACATAATATAGCTAAATCTCCTGAAGTCTACTTAAGCTACTATTTCATATTGCCATAGTTTTTTTTTTATATACTCTGCCACATTGAGTTACTACAAAGTTATTAATTTTTTTCCATTGTTAACAACTTATTAATAAATCAATTTAATTTTAAACCAACCACTACGTGGGATCACACAATAAATCCATCGCTTAGTCTGATTATTTATAATCGTTTAATTGGCTGTTTCATATTCAAAATGTTTTATTTAATTACGCATTTAATCGCATAAAAATTTATGGTTAACAGCCCACCCAACATCCATAACGACCTTAAGCGGAAGTTATTTATAAAAAAAGGACTATAAAAAAGGACCAAACAAACAACCCAATAAACACACACACACACATACATATATATATAGGCAGCCTTACAGTCGCGAATATTTATAATAACAACAAAACACACTAGAGAAAAAGGTTCACAAAAATGATTTTTTTTCTAGCAAGAGAAAAATGCTGCATGTTTAGCGCTAATTAGCCTCGCGGGCAAGCAGCCAGCAGCAGCAGCAGACAACAATTGACGTCACACACTCCAAAAAAACACCATAACAACAACAATACACAAACACTGGCAACATTTTGTGTAGCCCAAACAAACAACACTTCCAATGTTTGTCAACCACGTCATGGCAGAGCAGACCAAAAGCAACCAAACGTCTATTCAGTTCTCAATGACTCGATTTCCAGCCACATTTAAAGGAAGCAACAATGTCGTTCTGGCTTACACCCCTACACACACACACACACACACACACACCGAGAGCTCTTAGTGCTTGTATGGCCTTTTGCCAAAAAAAAAAGGTCACAAGGAGTTGGGTGACAAGCTTCATAAATAAACGTGTGCATAAAACGCATAATTAGGCTGCTTTAGAATTCCGCAAGCAAGAGCAACAACAACAACAAAGAAGTGTTACAACAGCAACCATCTTTTGGTTGAAAAATTGAGTCTTCTTGGGACACATTGCACATTTCCTTTGGTTTCATTTGTATTTGGATTTTCTTTTTCGCTCGCTCCCCTCTTGAGCCGCAAGTGTGTTTAATGTTGTTAAAAAAAAGCTTTAGATTCGCATTAAGCGGCTTATTTGCTATTGTTGTTATTACCGCGCTGTTGCTGTTTGCTGGTAAATTAATTTTACCTTAAGGACAACAATAATAAGGATTTGGGTATTTTTATTTATGTCTATTTGTTGCAACATTTTGTTATTTTTTTTTCTTTTGCAAATTAAGCTTAAGACGGAAGGTGTTTGTGCATTTCTTTTCTCATTGTTAGATCTGTTAGAGGCTAGAATGCACATTAAATTAAAGAGTTTGTAATAAATTTAATAAATTTTTATTAATAAGGGACTACGATAAATGAATTTCAGGATTTTTAAGGAGACCCTATAGTGCGTTTACAGTTAAGCAAAATTTAATGCTTACGAGATTTCGGACAAAATCTAGTAGATTTCCCATGCAAAACAAGATCTACTTTGTCACTATATTTTGTCAAAATCTACTTAAGATCTAGTATATTTTACTTATGTAACTATGTTTTTTTTTTCAATTATGTAACTGTAAAAGAAATAAATTTCTGAAAATCGACTTGAAAGCTTAAAAGTGCTTTCCCGTAAAATAGTAAATAGTATAACTTAAGCACTTTATCCTTTTTGTCGCAGATATTATATATCATGATTTTTACAAAAATTGTCATACATCCCAAAATTTTATTCAAAAAAGTAACCAAGCCCACACCCATTCAGAATTTATTTAATACTAGCTGACCCGGGTCCGCGTTGCTGGCCCTAAGCAAACATTAGTGTTGTATATGGCATTGGTGGTACAATATGAAAATTGGATTTTGCCCACGAATAAACTAAATATTGCGCCATCTGCCGGACGAACTTCAAACAACACAGAAACGCTCCTCACGCCCCATAGAGCATGTATATAAAGTTTGGTCTAAGTCGGTGCAGTAGTTCTTGAGTTACGGTGCAAAAACACAAAAAAACTAAAAATTGCGCCATCTGTCGGACGAATCACTATTTCTGAAAGGGGCGTAGCATTTACAGAGGTAAAATATATATAAAAACACGTGCTGGTCTTTTATAAATATTTTGTGGGGTGGAAGGCGAAAATCTGTTGGGGCATTGAAGAGTTCACCCCTAACAAATAAACGTGTTTTTGATTTTTATATATATTAAGATTTCACCTGCTTCTACTTTACCTATTTTAACAAAACTTGGGCAGACCTGCGTTAAAAAAAGTGGGCGGAACTACGCCCATGAAAGGATAGTTATTAATTAATGTGCTTCTACTTATCCGATTCCCATGAAATTTGGCAAAGAGTTCCACCTTTGAGAATGACATAATTTTGAGCTTCAAGAAGTGGGAGGGAACATGCCTATTAAAGATTATTATTATATATCACGTGCTTTTACCTGACCAATTTTTAAGAGAGAGTTCTGAAAGCGAGGACGATGTTGAATTTAGAAGACGAGGGGAACAGTATTAGTTAGCCACATTGGGCGTGACTACGCCCTACGCCCCTATAAGCCATATTAATTGCCTGAGTATTGCTTCTCTTAAAAAAAGGTGAGAATAAATGACCGATATTTATTCTTAAAACGCCATATGAGTTACTAAAGACGCATGAAAAAGATGCGCCATCTGTTGTGAATCCCGGGAAATTTCCAGCGGGAATTTTCGGGAGTTTAATATATCCGTTTTTGGAATTTGGTTGTTTTACATTGCTGTTCGTTGTTTTATTACTTAAAAATACAACTCTGTAACGATGCATAGGGCCTTATTATGAGTGTCGTATAACGACTTCGACTACGAAGGTTTCATAATAGACTAAATAACATTGCAACAATTTTTCTTTAATCTATTACAAAATCGTCGTAGTCGTAGTCGAAATACGACACTCGTAATTAAGCCCATAATATCGTCGCTGTTTTAACTAACCAACCTAACTGACATTTTTTTTTTAAAATTAGTCAAGTCCACTACTGGAAGTTATGAGTCATAATAGACCTTCTCCACAATTTGTATGACTGTAAACATTACTGTAGACGCTATATCATTAAAATATTTCAGACGTTTCCATAAGATTACATGTAGAAAACAATCATAAAACTGCTCTCCTGTAAGATTTTCAAAATGTTAGATAGGTCAGTGAGATAAAACAGCGATGATATAAGCATGGAAGCAGATGTAATAGAGGCTTCCGAGGTGAATTCAACAACTTCAAGCGTTACGAAATACTTTCAACTTAAGAAGTCTTTATAGGAAATAGTATATAGATTGGCAGGTGTAGATGGAATTTTCATCCAAAATTATATTTTTTATAGAGGTCATTTAACTAAATTCATATGTTTTTGAAATTCCCGGGAATATAACATTTTACTTCTCGATTCCCGGGAATTGAAAAAGTCCGTGAAATTAGAAATCCTAGTTATAACACTTATAAGCAAAAACATATATACATATATCACATTGTACAGCGAAGCCGTATAGAAATATTTTTTAAATAAATCAGCTGTTGCTAAACAGCTGGTATGGTTGCTATAAAATGACAAGTCTGATTATACGATGCCATGAAGTTTCGAAGCTGGATACTTGAGGCAAATAAATTTTTTTTTAGCTGATTATAGACATTATAAAATTCTACAAAAACCTTTAAAATATTAATATGCAGACATAAACATGGTAAACTTTTTTACATGTAAAAGGAGTATGTTGTTTCATCCCACAGCCATAGAGAGTCACATGCAATACATGGAAATAATTTCTATTGCTATATTATTTTTTTTCTTTCGATATTCTACAATCAATAAAATATCAGAGTAGTAATCAACTTTTAAATGCCCAGAGATGACATGTGATGGGTTGAAGAGGAAGCGCGGCAAACAAAAAGTTATCAACGTTCCAGCAACAACAAATAATAATTGACGTGAGCAGAAAAAAAGGCATATCAATTGTAGCAACAACAAAAAAAATAAAAACATATCATTCTGCATAGTGTATTTAAAAACAATAAGAAGAAATAATAATAAAAAAAAAACACTCAGCACAAAACAACATTGAATGTTACAAAAGTGTACAACAATAATACACAATATAGTGTTGAAAACATTTAACAGATAATGCAAACACGACAACAACAGTGAACAAAAATGAGCAAAAATCTTTTATGAAAGCGTTACCGAAAAATGGGGAGAGGGGGTGGAGGAGAAAAATATAATATGGAAAAAATTTAAAGAAAAAAAAAATACAAAAATAGGAATAAACAATGGCAAATGCATGTAAAACACATTGAAAAGCAATCGATTACGACCAGTGTTGCCAGTTTTTTTTTCTAGAGCTTATCCCCAATTTTCGATTTTTCATCCCCAAATAATCCCCAAATTGAGTTTTTTTGATTCAAATTTTTTCTTTTGTGAAAAAAATAAAATTAAAAAATTTTTTTTTAAATTTTATTTCCAAACTAATGACAAAAATAACATTTATTCAAAATCCCCAATTTGGGGGCAAATCCTCTAAACTGGGAACACTGATTTCGACAACAACAACAACAACAACAGCAAAACAACAACAACACCACCAACAGTAACTGTAACAACATGCAATGTCGTCATAATTTCAAAGATCTGGGAGATGATACGAGTATAATAAATAGAGGAAAGATGGACGGACGGACGGACGGATGGATAATAGGTGGTAGTATTGCATTTATTTTCTATAAACGTATGATAGTGTATTTGCTGTAGCTGCCATCAATAACAATTAACAAACTGTTAGTTGCTTGATATTAACGAGTATGTTGGCGATGTTAGTGGGATGAGAAGAAGATTATTATTATGAATAACTGTACAAAAGCAGTAATTTTGCGCAAGCTTTTGCAAATGGAATGGAAAGTAAATATATACAATATATGAAATAAAAAAAAAAATTACAGTCAAATCTACATTAATAAAAATGTGACCAACTAAAATCTAGAGAAAAAGAAAAAGTAACATTATTAAGCACAAAATACACAAAATACAAATAGTTGCATGAACTAATGACGTGGCCGAAGGCTCGTATTGCGAGGTTGGTGATTGTGTTCAAATTATCTGGACGTTGCTAACATTATTCTGGAAGCTTAGCAGCTAAACAACTATTGTTGTGTAAACAGTCCGTTAGAGTCAGAGAGAGCCAGTATTGTGCAAATAACAGCAGATTGAGAATTGTTAACATCGTGGTATTCCAGGTATGAATTATTTAACAATGCGTGTGTTTAAAAAAAGTTCTGAATAATAGTGTTTAGTAAATAACTTATTTTTATATAGTGGATAAATTATTCTTATTTACTAATAATTGTGCACTGGTACCTTTTATTTAATTGCAAATTTTCAAACCTTAAGATTAAAAATCAAGTGTTTTAAAAGGTAAAAACGTAACAACACATATCTGACAATCTGTTCTCTTTGATTCGCTATAAAATGCATTAAGAGTATCTACATTCTTTTAAAAACTTTTATCGGTCCCACTATCTACAAGTTTTTTTTTTATTTCTTTTGTTTCCCTTAACAAATTCTACTTTTAACCATCAAATCATTTTTAAATAAGGGAGAATGTGTATTTCAATGGGGGAAGAAAATATATACATACATAAGTACATGACATTTATTCATCATCCTCTGGAGAAATATGCTGGCACAAGCTGCGCTGTGTGTGAGTTTGTATCGTATTCAATGGAAACGAAGAGGCAGAAAGAGAAATCAATTATCATGGCATTTAATATACTTGAAAGTATTACAAATTCATAAACAATTATGCAAAATCGATTACAAAGCAATTGTTATGCAATTTTTTTTTTCAATATATTGTTTAAAATCTATACAGTTTTGTTGCAATTCAGCAAAAATTTTGCTCAGCATTTGTAAGAAAATTAAACTCAAAATGAATTTTTAACGAATGGCTTGGTAGAATAATAAAAAATAATTATTTGGAAATTGTTTTCATATGAATGAACATTGATGCACTGGGATTATTTGAATTGTTTATTTAATTTATTTATTGTTTTATTGCGATTCAGGTCAGTTTTTTATGTTTTTTTTTTCTTTATGTCAAAGTAATGCCACTGGAATATTTTTATTACAAATATGTATACTTGCTATATAACTAAATGGTCGAACAAAAAATACAGTTCCCTCTGTTGCATATGTGAGTCCTAAAGCTTTCACTTTTGCTTATATCCGCTCACTTATTAAATCATGTAATTTTAATTTATTAAAGTATTTTTTTTATATAAAGCACTTTTTATAATTGGCAGTTGATTTAAAAAGTATAAAAAAAGCACAAAAAGCTTATGAAAAGTACTTTTTTAAATTGCTTTTTATAAAAGTTACTTTTTATAAAAGGTATTTTTTTAAAAAGTACTTTTTATAAAAGGTACATTTTAAATATGGTACTTTTTATAACAGGTACTTTTTATAAAAGGTACTTTTTATAAAAGGTACTTTTTATAAAAGGTATTATTTATAAAATATACTTTTAATAAAAAGTACTATTTATAAGAAATATTTTTAATAAAAAGTTCTTTTTATATTATTTTTTTAAAACGAACTTCTTATAAAAGGTACTTTTTACACAAAGTACTTTTTATAAAAGGTACTTTTTATAAAAGTTGCTTTTTATAAAAGATACTTTTTATAAAAGTTGCTTTTTATAAAAGATACATTTTATAAAAGATACTTTTAATAAAAAGTACTCTTTATAAAAAATACTTTTTATAAAAGATACTTACTTATTTTAAAAAGTATTTTTCATAAAAGGTACTTTTTATAAAAGGTAATTTTTATAAAAGCTACTTTTTATAAATGGTACATACTAATTACAAAAAGGTACTTTTTATATGATGTACTTTTAATAAAAGGTACTTTTTATATAAGGTACTTTTATAGAAGGTACTTTGTATAAAATATACTTTTAATAGAAAGTACTTTTCATAAAACATATTTTTTATAAAAGGTGCTTTTTATAAAAGGTACTTTTTATAAAAAGGCACTTTTTAAAAAAGGCACTTTTTAAAAAAGGCACTTTATATAAAAGGCACTGTTTATATAAGATATTTTTTGTAAAAGGTACTTTTTATAAAATGAGTTAATTCAAAAGGTATTTTCCATAAAATGATACTACAAACATAAACATAAAAATGTATTACCTGCGTAAATCCATTTTACAAATACCAACAACTTCCAGCAGCAGCACTTTCGCTTATTAAAACTGAAAAAAAAATATCGTAACCGATACTTAAGCTGTTTTGGGTTAAATATTCATATTGAGTTATGGGAATTTGTATGGAGCTATAAAAATCGCAAGCACATAAAAAAAGTTAATGTTACAAAAACATGGCAAAAACGCAACAGTTCACTCATGCAAGTGAACTTAATTCAAAGTCAAACAAATACATGTATGAATAATTTGGGGCACTCAAACGGTAGTCTTAAGTGTTATAAAATTTTAAATTAAAGTATATTTTAACATACGAATTCTTGTTGCTTTTATTTTATCTTTCAAACAAAAATTTTAAAACATTATGACAACTGCAACACTTAAGACTACCGTTTCAATACCCTAATGATTTTTGTAAAAATCTTCACGTTTACAAGCAGCAAAACAAATTTATTTTTTTACAACTAAAATTAAACATTTGTGCAAAGAGAAAACTAAAGGTTGAAAGAAAATGAAGACACTGACAAAAGCTCAAGGTGTCACAAAGAGTAGCAAATAAATTTTTATTTATAAAACTAAAAATTCGCTAAAAGTGAAAAAGGGTTGCTTGCAACAACAATTACAATAAATGATGACACCACAAGCTTACAAGAGGTTCATACGAGCATACCCATACACCCTCACCACCACACACACACATACATACATATATACCGTTACATTTCTCACTTCTGGTTTGGTTGGAGAGAATGACATATGGTTCTAAAGCAATAACCCAACAAAAAATATTATTGTACAACTAATAAAACCAAAGTCGAACAAACATCAGTCTATAATATAGACTATATGTATGAGTATGTGTGTGTGTGTGTATGTGTTTGTGTGTGTATTTGTAGCGGCATACATGCATGTGATTATATGGCTGTTTTATGTAGTGATATTTGTATATACGCTCCGCTGTTGTAAAGGTAAACATATTCAGTGTTCTCTGTTTGTTGGTGTTTATTTTTACTTTTTTTTTTGTTTTTTTGAGACCCATATACGACTTATGAGCTTTGCACTTTTTGGACATTTTTACGATGAGATTTTTGCATTATACTCGTATGTTTAGCTGAACGACAGTGTGAAGTAAAATAGACTAAGCAAAAGCAGAATGTTGCAGTGATAGGCCTTATAAGAGCGGTTTGCAGTGTTTTAAAATTTAATGGAAGATGTATTAAGAATTTTTTTCTTGTTTTTTTTTTTTTTGGTTAAGCAACGTCTATATGCATATCGTTCCTGTTTGTGGAACTCATCAGTATAGGTCAACACAAACGTTTTTGAGAGATTTATTAAGTTAAGTTGTACAGTGGAATCTCCCTTGACGGACACTTCCTATAGGCGGACACCCCCTTAGCCGGACACTTTTGACAGGTCCCGGCAGCGCTCCATTTAAATGTTTAGTTTTCTCTTGACCGGACAGTCCCCTTGTACGGACACATTTCAATGGTCCCTTCAGTGTCTGCTCAAGAGAGATTCCACTGTACATATGTATTTGTATTCTTTAGTTTTCTTTCACCTAAAAGTAGCTCCTGATGTTCACTTATATTTTTATATTAAGTTATTTTGTACATGGCCTCTAAAAATATGGGTTCTAGTTGGTTTTTAATTTCTGTTTGAACCTTTTTTTTCGTTTCTTTGTTTTTATTTACATAGTTAGCTTACTTACAGAGAATATGAAGGGCACACACGGGATATGTCAATTGGTGGTGCGGGTTTTGCTAATTCGCAGCCGGACCTAGAATTGTAAAGCACGAAAGTTTTATAGAAATAGTAGCTCAGCGACTGTAGAGCGTAGGAGTCTATACAATATTAAATGATGCGCCAAGCATATTTATCATTCGAAAGTGTATCAAAAAGTTTGAAGAGACCGGTCCACCATAGGAAAACTAAAATTTGAGCGATCAAGAACATCAAGAATATTAGAAAATGTGAGAAGTGTTTGGAATTGATCGTGACGTTCCCAACCTTGAAAGTCACCTTGCTTAGCACAAGGACCTGAACATATTTTAATTGTTCGAAAGATTATACCAGGCCCAGGATACCAAACAGACGCTTGGACCCCCTGGAAAATTTATTTTATTTGAAGTGAGTTGTGTAAAAAAGTTAATTCAGTAAAGTGTGACTTTGACTTGCACACGAAGGGTGTCGTACGGCGCTTTTTTTTCTTCTTGGAGTTTTTTTTTTGGGTTCTTAGCAAATTTCTTAGCATTGACTCTTTTATTAGTTCTAACGACTTTTTTTTTTTTGGTTCTTGGCGATTTTTCTTTTACAACATGTACATATTTTTACTTTTGGCGCTTTCTTTCGTTTTGGCGATTTTTTCGGTTTTTGTCGATTTTTTGCATCTTAGCGATTTATTTTATTTTTTGGTGTATTTTTCATTTAAGCCCTTCTTTCATTTTGACGATTTTTCGTTTCAGCATTTTTTAGTTTCGGGGATTTTTTCTCTTAGAGTTTTTAAACATTTCAAGAGTTTGCCTCTTACGGTATCCAAGATACAGCGCTTATTTCTTTTTGGTGAATTTTTTTCGGTTATAGTCAATTTTTACGGGTTTTGGCGATTTTTTTGACATTGACGGTTTCATTAGCCTTGGCGTTTTTTTTTAACAAACACAACAAAACCCGTGATGCTATTAGCTTGTCTGCGGAAAACAACCAGAGTCTATGGCCAGAATTGAACCCACGATCTTTGGACTGAGAGGTTGGCATCGCTACTACTCCGCCACAGTGGCACCTGTTTTGGCAATTTTTTCGGTATTTGGTGATATTTTTCAATATGTTAATTTTTTTTGTGATTTTTTGTTTTTCGGTTCTTTGAGATTTTTTTAGTTCTTTGGCGACCTTTTCACTTTTGGTGTTTTTTTTGCATTTCATTTTTAGCTGTCATATCTTTGTTTTTGTAGTGGCTAAAGTTTTATATATTCTGTGAAAATTTCCTCAGCTCTAGTTCTTGAGAAAACAAACCTTTGGCAGACAGATGCACAGTCAGATATAAAGACAGACATACAGACGGACGGACATCGTTGCGAAAAAATAGTGTTAATTGTATATTTCGTGTGCGGCAATTAAAGCTGGAGTGTTATGTATGTATGTATTTGTATTTATGAAAAAAAAAATTTTCCAGAAAAAATTTTATGAAAAAGTATATAACATTTTTAATAAAAACAAAATTTTAATAATTACCTTTTTTAATTGAAAATATTTTTTTCTATCTGTGCACTATACATTGTGTTACACTGTACATGAAGCATTTTTATACAAATACAGATAATACACAAACAAACACATTCAAATATTGATATTAAGGAATTTTTCGCACAAGCGCGTATATACTCGTACGATTTTACCTGAAAATCCATTTCGCAAATGGAAAAATGTTGACACGAGACGGTGATAAACATTTAAGCAACCCACGAAATATCCTCAGCAGTAAAAGGAATTCGCTTAAGCCGGGCCCTAGCGATGAAGCAAAGGGTAAGGAAGGAAGGACGGAAGGAAGCTATAGTAGATGGTACAAAGTTTATTATCGCAACAGCTCGTGCTCTTCAAGCTAAAATATATGAATATGACTGCCAACTCTTTTTTTTTGTTTGTTTTTTGTTAAGTTGGTTTGCTTAGTTTGGTTTGAAGTTCATTTTGCAAATGAAAATAAATTTATTGGACTCCAGAGTACACGGTTTCTAATAAGCTGAAATGTGATGGCTGGTATTATATTTATTTTTGTGGGTGTTTGTTATAAAAAAAGCAAATTCATGATAAAAAAAGAAAACAAAAGAGAAATGAACTCTATAACAAATACTTTATCTCCAGGAATTATGTGTATTAGATGCTGTAAAAGTGAAATGTTGTTAACAAAAAAAAGAGAAACTAAAATAGGAATAAAGGGTTATATAACCAGCTCAAATTTCACTTTTCAACTTTCAATTGGGCAAGGGTAGAAGAAACATATTATAAACATGATAATAGAAAAATTTTATGAATTTAAGGTCATATTTAGAGACGAAAGGAAAAAAACTTAAAGAAAAAGCAAAAAATTAACGATATTGAAATACTATTAAATATAAGAAATCCATGTTTATCTTGTCAACTACATAACCAAAAACCTTTAAAAAATAGTTAAAAGTTACTAAGTTTTATTACCAAAAGTTATATGCTGTGGTCAACGGATATTTTTGCAGCTCTTGGACATGAATTTAAAATACCAACCATAAAACAATTAATAATTTTAATATATATTTCCTAACAAGAAGTTCTTTTAAAAACTACCTTCTGAGAAGAGGACATTTTGTAAAAAGTACATTTTGTAAAAAGGATCTTTTGTAAAAAGGAACTTCTGTAAAAAGTACATTTTGTAAAAAGGTCCTTTTATAAAAATTAAGTTTTTTAAATTAACTTCTAGAAAAAGTACGTTTTTTTAAAGTTCATTTATAAAAAGAATCTGTACATGAAAAGTACCTTATAAAAAAGTACTGTATAAAAAAGTACCTTTTAAAAAAAGTACCTTTTAAAACAGCACCTTTTAAAAAAAGTACCTTATAAAAAAAGTACCTTTCATAAAAAGAATTAAAAAAATCTTTTTAAAAAAAGTACCTATTTAAAAGAGTGACTTAAAAAAATATCTTTAAAAAAATACTTTTTAAAAAGGTACTGTTATTTAAAAACAGTACCTTTTAAAAAAGGACGTTTAAAAAAAGCATCTTTCAAAAAAGTACCTATAAAAAAACCACCGTTTAAAAAAGTTCCTTTTAAAAAAAGTACATTTTAAAAAAGTATCTTTTAAAGTAAGTACATTTTAAAATAAGTACTTTTTAAAAAAGTGCCTTTTAAAAAAGTACCTCTTAAGAAAAGTACCTTTTAAAAGTAGTAGCTTTTAAAAAAAGTACCTTTAAAAAAAGTACCTTTCATAAAAAGAATTAAAAAAAATTTTTAAAAAAGTATCTTTTAAAAAACTACATTTAAAACAAAGTGACTTAAAAAATTATCTTAAAAAAAATACCTTTTAAGAAGGTATTGTTATTTAAAAAGCAGTACCTTTTAAAAAAGTACCTTTATAAAAAGAAAAAAAAAAGTACCTTTTAAAAAAATTACCTTTTAAAACAAGTTAATTTCAAAAAAAAAATCCTTTTGAAAAGAGTATCTTTAATAAAAGTACCTTAAAAAAAGTACATTTAAAAAAAGTACCTTTTAAAAAGAGTACCTTTTAAAAAAAGATCCTTGTAAGAAAAGTACCTTTTAAATAAGTACCTTTAAAAAAAGTATCATTTGAAAAATATCTCTTGTAGAGAGTATCTATTTTATAAAGAGCACCTTTTACAAATAAGAAATTTTCATTTAACAATGTTAATTTAACATGGATTTCTTGTATTAAAAACAATTTCAATCAATCTGTGCAACATATTATTGCACATGTATATTTTAACAGCTTTTCTTATTTTGTGTGATGTAGCCTTTCACAATTTAAAAAAAAACTTATTGATATATTTACATAGTTTTATTTAGTTTTAGGTTTAAATATTCAATTCAATGTCTCTCAAATATTAGTTTGCTAGAGAGCATTGATTGTTTTCTTGCCAGACATTGGTCTAGGTAAAGTAAACCAAAATCCTTGTTTACCCAAAGCAACTGTCCTACAATGTTTGAACATAAAATCCCATAAGAACTAAAAATAGATTCTTCAATATCCACAAACACATACATACTTACATAGTAGTGTCAAACTATTCATTCAAAAGACATACATACAAACATACTCGTATTTACTTAATTACTTATGTAAATGAACAACATTTTGAGGTTATGTGAACACACAATTTATAGAATGCCACAAAATTGGGTTTGAATGTCCAAAGAATCAATAAAATTTTGTACACCCGTATAAATACGAGTATGTATGCTGAGAAAAATACACATGACGAAATTTTAAGAAATTCTGGTAAAAATGCTTGGCTGCTGGAAGAAAGAGTCAAGAGAAATATGAGTCTGGTGTAAAGCTGTTGTTTGTTTTATTTTACTATAATTTATACGGGTTTGTATATAATTTATTAAAAGTTATTTAACAAATTGAAAAGTCTTTGATTGATAATATAAAAATTTGTAGACATCACATTCTCAAAAGTGAATTATATTGGCAGCATAACAAGAACTTATTTTACGAGTAGTTTAACTTACGAGTATCTGCGTGAATAATTTGTCAATTTATTAGATTAACGGCTTTTTCGTTTTGCAAGTTCTAGTGCAACATCTCACCTAAGCAAATAAATCAATAATGAAATAGTAATGGAAGCAAAGACACATCTCATTACATAAAACTGTTATTATGCCAAACTGTTTCACTTTTCCAAATGACATTTTTTTTGTCACTATAAAATCCAATTTTCATTTTCGTTAAGCACTTACACACATTCACGATGCTGCCATCGTGGCAACAATAAGCACACAGAAATCTTACTTCGCAGAAATATACACACACCCAGTCGGATTTTTATTAGCTAGCTCAAAATATAGGTGACTTTTTGCTAACTCATTTACAACTAGCTTCTCAACTAGCTCATAAATGATACAGATGTTAGTCAGTGTGTGTCTTCTTCCCGATAAATTTTGAAGTAACTTTAAGCTAACTCTAAACTGATGCACAGATTAGTGACAAAAAATGTTAATCAACAGTAAATTAAATCATAGCTAACTCTCAAAACACTTTCTTTTTTTATGTGGCACAAGCTAACTCATAATGACCCACATAACTCATGGTTAGTTCAAAACTGATGCATTCGTACTGCGGCCACTCAATACTAAAACTGATCACTTTTAACATACAGAATGAATGCGTATTTTAAACACCTCTGACTAATTTTTGTTTAATAATTCAAAAGTTTTGAATTAACTCAAATTCCCACTGGGCAGGCTCTTTTTAGCACAAACACACGCATTTACACACACGCACACACACACACACACACACACACGTTTACATCATCATACCATTACACTTAATTACAAAAACAGGTTTGTAGGTTTTTATGATTATGATTTTCGCATTATGAAAATTACTTGGTTTACACCAGATCCCAAAACAGTAGTGAGCAAAACAATAGCACAAATATATATATATAAAAATGAGGGACATTAATTTTGCTGTATTTGAGATATCATTTCATAAGGGAGAAATTCATTCATACATATTTTACATCTAAAATCGTTTCGTGTTTTTCGTGTCAATTTCGCTCAACACGAAACGACCCGAACTCGCATGAAATCAGATTTTTGTCACAGTTTCGTGTCACGAAAAAAACCATGAAACGCGCCCATCTCTAGTTGATACAACAGATGCTTCATCAGGTATCGCAGTGCCCGTCTTTGGACCAGCTCTTTCCCTCTATTCTAGTGCTTGTTTTTGAAGTCGGTTTAATTTTTTTCAAATTTTATTTTGAAATTTTTAGTACCAAGTTTATATTTTTAGAGTCGTACTCGTACTCACGTCTAGTTTGCAAACACTAGTGTACGCCCAATTTTCTAAATTCAACATCGCTTTACTTTAATAATTCAAGTTCAAGTGTGCCAGGTTTCGCAAAAATGGGTCAGGTAGAAGCAAGTGAAATGTAATATTGGGCCTTATCACGAGGCCCATTAATCCTTAATCCGTCATGTCACCGCCCACTTCATTAAGCACTAAATTATGTTGTTCTAAGAGGCGAAACTCTATGCCAAGTTTGATGGGAATCAGATATGCATATTATTTCATAATAACCATGCATGGGAGTAGCCCCGCCCACACAGCATTAAGTATTTTTCAGATCTCAAGGCGTGTGTGTGGCAAGATTCGTAAAAATCGATAAAGCAGCAGCATGTAAAATATAATATTAAATTTTAAGAGGTGTAGTAGCCCCGCCCACTTTTTTGAATGCAAGATTAAGTATTTTTCAGAGCTCAAGGTGTGTGCCAAGCGTGAAATATAATGTTAAATTTTAATGGGCGTGGCCCATTGTATATTGTGTATTTTATTGAGCTGTGTGTGTCAAGTTTGGTAAAAACAAAGTCAAGTCTCTGTCAAATAAAATGCTTCTATTGTGATATATAACATTATGTTTTATTAGGCGTGGCTCCGCCCATTTTTTTTAACTTTAAGATTGTGTCGTTACCAGAGCCACATGTGTTGGACAACTTTCGTATCAACTGAATGGATAAATTATCATAAAATCAATTAAAAATTAACTGTGGGCATGTCTCCGCCCACTATTTTTTCGATGAGACCAAATAGAGGCTATATCCTCCCAGATAAAATAAGAATTTCTGCAATCGCTCTAAAATGTTTCGAGTTATTAAGTAAGATAGCCAAAAAAAAAATAAGGACGAATTGATAACATCCGCCTCATTTTGAAGTCTGTGTGCTTCTTGTGCTTATCTTTTAATCCTTTCATGTTTGCTTAATGACCAGTATTAATTAATCTAACCAATAATCAAATAACATTCAAATGGCGTTCGCTCTCTTGTTAAAAATAAAGCGAAACATTTGTTTTATTGTAATTAATTTGCGATGATTTTCATATTTTTCAAACAACAAGGAAAGTTTATGGTGTCAATGGGATGCCATTATTATGGCACAATAATGACAATCCTTTACTAACACAAATGCACGCACGCATACACACACACACACGCACACTTACACTCCTTTTGTATTTTGTTTGAAAATATGTACCAAAACAAATTCTGGATAATAAATGGCATGTAATCATGTTGCATAATGATACGTGTAATATTTATATAGACGCATGCACACATAAAGGCATATATAAATATCGTCAGTTTAATATAGAAAGGTCCTAACTCATTATATTTTTGAAATCGAGACTTTAGAATTTTTGGATACATTACATGTTCGTCGATGGAAGTATAAAGAAAAACCTCTATTTTGAAAAAAATAATGACTTAGTGCGTTGCTGTATATCGTTACCTTAATATAGAAAGGACCTAACTCATTATATTTTTTGAAATGGGTTTTTTGCATATTTCGAAAGAAGAACATCCAATGTATAGAAAAATGTAGAAATCTCGATTTAAAAAAAAAACTACTTAGGGCCTTTCTATATTAAGGTAACGATATACTTATGTATGTGAGCATAGTGTGTATTAAACTAAAATCTATTTCGTGTTAAAAAAAATTACAACAAATCAAAAGTAAAAAAATAAAAACCATGATGAACAATAAATTAACATTAAATAGGAAATAAAGTTGGCCTCTGCTTGCGCGGGCTGCTCTCATGTCAACCAATGGAAATCACTGACCCTGACAAAGCGGAAGTGTGAATTGTATTTATACAATCGTTATAATTGTAAAACATTATTCAAATATTGTTCACATGTTGAAAGAAAGTGTATTGAAAGTAGCAAATGAAGCGAAAAAATCAATTTATTTGTGGGAATAGTTTTGGGGAGGCGGGGAATATAAATTGGAAACACAAAAATAAAAAACATTTTGTTATTAAAAGAAAGTTAATCCAATGTGCTGTGTGTTATAACATACTTCATTTGAAGTTTGGAAATGCATTTGATGTAAGTGCTCATTTTTTTTTAAGAACAAAGTAACTGAGAGAAAATAGTAATGAGCTTTTTAACCCCCGACCAAAAAAAAGGGGTATTATAAGTTTGTAGTGTGTGTCTGTGTATCTGTGTGTCTGTCCAAGTCCACGTACAGACCAAACGGCTAAACCGATTTTGATTTACTGTTTTCTGTTTGAAAGTTGACTTGATCGAGAGCATTCCTAACTAGGTTTTAAGATGCACGCTCCAGCCGTTAAGAAGATATCACATGAATACTTATGTCTGCTTTGAGTTTAGAAGGTTTCAATTAATTTATAATTTTAAAATTATTGAATCCTAAATCACTGTTTTAAAAAGTGCCAGTAAAACAGCAACAGCACTAAAAATATGCTTTTGCTGTGCTGCTAGAAGTTTATTTATTTTTTTAAACTTTTGTTGCTGTGCTGTGCTGTGCTGCGCATATTTCAGCAGTTAAGTTACAGCACAGCTACACTGTGCATTGCTGATGACTGCTCTGTTGCTTTAACTTCGAAATTTCAAACAGTTCGGTTAAAGCACAGTTTCAAAAGTTCGTGCTAGAACTGCCGAAGCTATGAATCTTCGTTTGTTTATTGTTGTTTTACTAAATTGTTTAAGAAGTTTAACCTAGCTAAGACCATCGCTGTTAAATAATGATTACTAATCGTAATGATTACTAATTTGATTACTTTTTTTTTAAAGGTGAAGTAATGATTAAATTACGATTACATTCAGTTTCGCACGATTACTAATTCATTACGATTACTAATAATGGAAAAGTAATCTGAATTACCTAAGATTACTGAAAATAATCAAAAAGAATTAAGAGTAATCAAAAAATAATCCGATTACTTCTAAGGATTACTTTTGATTATTTATTAAGCATCAAAAGTAATCTTTGAAAGTAGTCGGATTACTTTTGATTCATTTTAATTCTCTTTGATTACTTTTAGTAATATTAAGTAATTCAGATTACTTTTCGATTATTAGTAATCGTAATCAATTATTTATCAGCAATTCTTTTGAAGGCAATTATATAATCATTACAATTCTTTTTAAAATGTAATCTAATTGATTACTAATAGTAATCGAAGTTTAACAGCTCTGGCTAAAAGAAACCAACAGCAAACCCAATAGTCGAATTTTTTGTGCTGTTGCTGTTGCTTTGACTTAAGCTGCAAAAATCTACACAGCACAGCAACCGTTAAGTTTGTTGGTTTCTTTGTTTTGTGCTTTAGTTTTGCTATCGGCTTTGAAACCTTTGGCAGTCACGGTACAGTCAAAGCAAATAAAATAAAAAAATGGAAATACTTTCAAACGCTGCCTAAAATTATAAACTAATACAGCATTTTTCAATTTGTGTAAAATAAGCTAATTTATTTAAAGCAGTAACATCCTAATTCTTACTAAAATTCAACTTTAAAGGAATTATTTCAATAAAATCATTTATAAAATAATTTTTTACACAAAATTTTTTTGCCGGCATTTTATGACATATTTTAGGACAACTATAAAAAAAAACTCTTACAAATAATTTGCACAGTTCCTTCTTCACCACCAAACAAACACTTTATGTCCTTCCAAAATTGACATTTATAATTTCCACTATTTTCCTTTTAAGATATACATTGTTGGTAATAGAGAAAAGCTGACTATAAAAACCCTTTAACAATTTGTAAAAACCAAAAAAAAAAAAAAAAATAATACATATGTACATAATACATTCAGGTCAGTCTGAGAAAGGAGTTGTTGAAATGAAGGCATAAAAGCATACCCTGCTATAAAACCCTTGTTAAGTATTAATAAACAGGAAGTCTAAAGTAGTTAATGAAATATAGTTACGATAACACAAACAGCCACTAGTTACAATTATTTTACAATACTCGTACTTTTACAAAAATTTAACAACTGTGTTTGTGTATCTGTGTGTGTATGTATGTATGTGTGCGTGTGTGTATTTAATATAATAGTATTTGTTATTGTGTATGCTATACATTAATATACAATAACACATAAATGTTGTGTATCCTCTACTTCGAAGTATTTCTTCCTTTTTTTTTTGCTACTGTTTGCTATTGCTTGATGATCATAAGGATGTATAAAAAGGCTTTACTCACAGTAATACATACCAACACATGTTGAGGACCATAAAAATAGATTTAAGTTGAAAATAACAAGATGTCACATTAAAAATGGCTCTCAGTATGGGTTTGAGCACAGCAAACATAACGAATTTGATAGAGATAACGAAATAATTTGTTTCAGTTTCTACTGATTATATTCTTGTCCTGACAATTTACTGAAAATCTAAAATTGCCTGCACAGTTCACCAGGTTGTTTGAGCCCTGCAGGAAATATATATATATATATTTTTTTTCTCTTGTAACAGAATTAGTCTTTGTTATATTTGTGTGTGTTTTACCTTAATATCGAGGGTCCACTGTAATTAGAATGAACTCTGCAGCTTAAGGGCAAATAATTCTAAAATTAATGCCTTCCATAAAATATGAGTGATTGATTTAATTTTTTGTTAGTGTTTGGCAACTATTTAATATTATATTTCAAAACGACTTTAGTTATTTAAAATCTCTTTTAATTTAATATACATTTCTATTGTTTGCTGGGAATATGCATAGAAAAAAAAATTGTATCAATTCATTCGTTCTAGAAAAGAGACTATTGTATTTGTACATAAAACTGTGCAAATGTGTGTTTGCATCATCATTGAGTTTTCATCGTGTGTTTGTTTGTTGTCTGAACATAGAAAGGATTCCATATCGAATGGTGAAGTATGTGTAACCACATACAAATTTTGCCACAATTCAATTGACTTTTTTTTATGGCCAACCATAAAATGTTGTACTTTATTTGGCCAAAAAGGGATAAAAAATTTGATGCGTTTTTTCACTTTACAAAAAAAAAAAAAACACATACAAACATTATCACATCGGGAAAATGAGAAAAGAAAATGAAGCAGCAATTTCATTCAACAGTTAAGCCTGTAATAATGTAATCATATAATAAGGCACAAAGCACACACACACACACACACACACACACATGCACAACATAAACCAAAACCAAAAAAAGGGTTACCGGAAAACCCGACATGAGCTCAATAAAAAATATGTTTATAGTTCAACAATACGACAGGCAAAGGCTGCCACAAAAGTAACCTGCAACTGCGGCCACGTAATAGAAATCATCAAGGAAAACAAATAAAAGAAATGAAAAATTAAAGAACATACATTTGGATATCTGACATTAAAAAAGAGTTCCATAAAAAAACGCACTTACTTGGTCATCAAAATATTATCAAAAATTTTATTACCATTTTATCAAACATACACAAACAAAAATTACTTTTATAGCAATTTAACTGAAAACGTGAGATCCCTATAAACATTTATGGTGTCCAATTATTTATTATTAAACTATTTTTAAGGTTGTTATCCTGTCACTTCGACAATCATGCAAAAACCTTTTGCAAACAAAACAACATTTTATGACCCACGTTAACATGTGGGGTTGAAAGAGTTCTGTTTATGGCCTGAGAGCTTTACCAAAAAGCCATTTTGTTAATTGCATTTTTAAATACTTTTAAATAGATTTAGATACAATAGCACACACACATGCAGTGAGGCATAAATATGTGTACTATAGCTACATGTATCTTGCTTAAGGATAAGTGCTGTTAAGCAAATTGTGTCAATCATGGGTAAATGTTGTGTTTACTTTTAAAGTTCAATGGAATAAATATTTGAAGATCCTGCTTTTTTAATTCTGTACTTCAAAATTAAACGCAAACAAATATTTTAGGTATATCCAACCAATTTAAATTGTTAAGTTTACAATAATTGCAAATAATTGTTGGATTTGAACTTTTTTAAATAATTTTATAAATATTTCCTGACTTTTGATGCATTCTGATCACAACTTACTAAACTAATTAAACTAAGCATATACAGCAGGTGGAAATTCTATGCCTACATATGCCTTAAAATTAATAATTCAGCTTTACCTTATAGTTCTCTAAATATTTCCGACTGTTATTGAATCCTGATCGCAGCTCTAGCTGAAATAAAATTTTTTCAAATAAAGGATATATGGGAGGAAGTCGTGTCCTTAAACCAATTGATACAAAATTTCAATGATAGCTTTACTATATAAATCTACAAATATATCCGGATTTTTACTACATTCTGATCATAATTCAAAAGATTTTTTATATTAAGGATATATCTAAATACGTGAGGTTAAAATATCAAAGCTTTAATTTGTATAAAATTGCTAACGTAGCTTTATGTTATAATACCATCCATTTTACTGGACTCTTAATGCATTCCGATCATAACTTTAGCTAAAACTGAATATATTAAATTAAGGATATGTGGCAGGTGGACATGTCCTTGTACTTTGTTGTTACAAAATTAAAGGGAGAGCTTTATTATATGATTTTATAAATATTTCCAGAATTTTATTGCATTCTGATGAAAACTACCGCTACAACCATTTTCTTTTATTAAGGATATATACGTATGTCCTTGCAGATATTTGTATAAAATTGAAAGTAGAGCTTCAAACGATAATTACTCCCGGTGTAAAACTGTATCCTGGTCTTACATATAGCTAAATCAAGTTTTCTTTTAAATTAAGGATATATGGGAGGTATGCATGTCCTTGCATCAATTGTTATAACTCTAAAGTAGGAGCTTTGTTTTATGATTATATAAATATATCCAGACTTTTATTGTATCCTAATGAAAACTTCAGCTAAATTTTTTTTTAAATAAAGGATATATGGGAGGTAGGCACATCCTTGCACCGATTGTTATATATTTGAAATGAGTGAGTCTTATGATATATTTCTACAAATCTCATTGGATTATTACTGCATCCTGAGCACAACTAACTAAATTTTTTATATTAAGGATATATAAAAGGTGAATATATTCTTGGTCCAATTTGTATTACACTAAAAGAATATCTTAAATTTATGATTCCACAATTATTTCGGGACTTTAAACGTATTCTGATCATAACTGTAGCTAAAATTTAAATTAAAAAAAAAAAGGATGTATGGAAGCTAGACATGTCCTTTAAGCGAATGCTATAAAATTGGACTTTCAGGTTTATTATATGATACTATTAATATTTTTCTACATTTCATGTATTATGAAAATAACTGTAGCTAAAACTTTTTTTTTAAATAAAGGATATATGGGAGGTAGACACATTCCTACACTAATTCTTATAATTTTGATAGACGAGTTTTATTGTATACTTTTACAAATATTATTGGACTATTACTTTATCCTGAACATAGCTAACTAAATTTTTATATTAAGGACATATGTGAAGCGGATATATACTGCTACCGACTTCTATAACACCAAAATACAAAGTTTCACCTTATGATTCTTCAAACATTTACGGACTTTAAATGTATCCTGATCAGAACTGTAACTATAAAAAAATTTAAATAAATGATATATGGGAGGTGGGCAAATCCTTGCACCGATTGCCAAATAATTGAACGGTAAGCTTTAGAGTATGATTTCATACGTATTTCCTTACTATTTGATAATAACTGTTGCAAAATCTAAATTCTTTAAATTAAGGATATATGGCTGGTGAGCATATCCTTGCAGGTATTGGTATAAAAGTCAAAGGAGATCTTAATGCCATTATAATTTAAATATTCCCAGACTTTAACTGTGTCCTGATCATAACTGTAGCTAATTTTTTTTTAAATAAAGGATATATGGAAGGCAGGTATGTACTTGCACCGAATGTTATAAAATTAAATTTTGAGCTTTGTTGTATGATTTTATATATGTATATTTCCGGGCTTTTGATGCATTATGATAATAACTTGAGTTAAAAATATTTTTTTTTAAATAAAGGATATATGGGAGATAAGCATATCCTTGCACCGATTGATATGAAATTTAAAGGAGGGCTTTATTATATCTTTCTACAAATATAACCAGTTTTTAACAGCATAATTCTAATAACTAAGAACATTTTTATTAACTATTAAGGGTATTTGGGAGGCGTGAATTGATAAAAATTTTCATATTAAAAAAATATGGGAGGTTGAATAGTCATACCTCCAATCGCCATAATATTAATAAAAAAAAAGCTTTTGTTTATGATTTTAAAAACATTTACAGTCGTGCGCCGCAGTCTGGTCATAGTTGCAGCAATTGCAGTACAATTTTTCCAACAATCTAAATATATTTCAAACAAGTAAAACGTTTCAATAAAAAAAAAAATTAACTGAAAATCATTATTGTTTTCACGTATGAGCATTGTACAATTAAACTAGTCCAATACTCATACGCCTTCTGTGTACAAATAAATTTTTCCTAGTAATTTACATACATATCGTTACCTTAATATAGAAAGGTCCTAAGGTCATTGTTGTTTTGAAATCGAGACTAGATGTTCTTCTATAGAAACATACAAACAACTAGTTTGAAAAAAATATAATGAGTTAAGTAAGGCCTTTGTATATTAAGTTAACGATATGTACTTTTGTATTTAAGTATATTTCACAAAAAACAATTTAGAACTCAATTTTTGCATATACCGCTGATGTGTTTAAATTTAGCCACAATTCAATGAATGTCAAAATAATTTAATATTTAACGTATATATTGCATTTTTTTTGTTTTATTACTCCCAGCTCACACACACACACACACATACACAGAAATCCTGCTTTAACAACTCAACACTTTGTTAACTGTGTACAACACATCCTTTAATTTTCCACAAATGCTGAGCTAATGCGAGTAATACCAACCAAAATAGATGAGTTTATAAATGAATCAACAGACAATGACAACGACGACAAATAACTGCCCAAATGAATGAGAACTAAAATCAGCAGTGAGTGTGTCTTTGCGCGTGTGTGTGTGTGCTTGTGTGTGTGTGTAATTGCAAATTCACAGATTTTTTTTTCAACTGCCTTTAATACTACAACGACTGTGAAGAATATAACCATAGATTTACGTTTGTATGGATTGAATTGTGGGAGTTTGGAGCAGCAAAATATAGAAAAAAAAACAACAACAGCAACAACAGTTCATTTAGTGATTGTGTAGAGAAGTGTAATTGTAAGTAATGTTTTTGATTTTGTGTTGACAATAAGCGTGTAACAAAATTTATGGTCTACTACAATTCGTACGTTGGTTGCAAGTTACAACGCACCAAACATGCCAACATATCCAATGCTATTGCAAATTGCAAATGTATGTATAAGTATGTGTTGCTATGCAAGTATGTGTGTATGTATGTATCTGTGTATGCATCCTACTTTGCTGAAGTATTAGTTACGGCAAATGCCAAAATAGTTATCTAGTTTTTGTCATTTAGTCACTAAACAATTGCAAGTTGCTTGTACGAATTTTCAGGAGGATTGCAGTGAAAGTGCAGCAGCAGCAGCAACAGCAGCAGCAGCAACTGCAGCCGTATTGTTGTGCGTGTGTGTTGGTATGTATTCCAAAATGTTTGCATATGTCATTTCAAATGTGTGAACAATTTGTATGATGTGCTTTTGTCACTGTACATTGTTTGCCTTGGTATTTGCTGTTTGTTGTCTGCAAATGCTTACAACTGCTTTAGGACCTTTTTTTTGCCTGATAGTTTTATTTTTCTGTAGATAGAGGCGTGGCCGTGACATTAGCACACCACAGAAACATTGAATATTCAATAATAGTGTAGTGCATTGCTTTGTTGATTGTTGTTGGTTTTCGTTATTTTCTTTCTTCCTTTTATGGCCAGTGATTCGTAAAGTTTGGTTTACATGCTACGTATTTATTCTTATGAAGTGTGATTTTATGTTCACTTTAGTACTGGCCTATAGTGATGTGATTAATGGCAATCAAGCCTAATCAGAATTAGTGGAGGGTAAAATTTTTCTTTAATAAGTTTGTTTGCAGTTTCTTTTGTTAAAATATAAACTAAATAAAATCTGTAACTTGTGGTTAAACTATGAACATACATACAACTGGACTAAGAGGTGCATACCAACTAAATTAATGTAGGGCATACTATAATTGTTTTGTTTACATTGATGTTGGTGAATGTACCTTAGAATTCTCATTCAGTTATTGATTGCAACTGTATAAGGTTTTGAAAGGAATAGGGAAGCAAGTTAAGACAAGCGGCAGTTACCACTAGGTCACGTGAACTGCTTGCTAGCCGAGCTGTTGGAGTCTTTTTTTATTTTTTTATTTCTATTTTTTAAGGGAAGTAATACTCAAGCAAATGCCTACTAATATTATTATATGTTACCTTCCTTAGGAAATGGATAGTGATAACGAAGACGGGTGGTGAAAGAGCAGCTAGAGGAAAGCTTCATTCTTTTACAAATCTGCTCTTTGCACGTTTTTTTAATATTAATTATTGTTGCAGCGCCTCTGGTGTCAATGAGGCGTATTAAATTTTTGAAGCTGTTTTTAGTAGCCATTTTATAGGTTATTTTACTTCACCGATGACAATACCGACGAAGCAGGATGCTATGAATTTACATAAGGAATAGTAGCGGATGTAGCCGTTGTAGTTCAGTGACCATTGTCTATGCCTTCATCACTTCAACTTTCCTTCAACAACTGATAAAAAGTGACACTAATGCACATTAGAAAAATGCGTGGTGTTGTTATTTTATGACTGTCGTAGACCAGGCTCGAACACAGGACCTTCGGTTTTGTAGTCAACGTGGTAACTACTTCAGCCACCGCAACCCTCAGTCTAGATCCATCCATGGTGGTGAAGATGAATATATCCTGGAATGAATTAAAAAAATTACTACAGATCTTTATAAATCTGGCAAAGATAAATTTTCCCATTTAAAAAAACAAATCTTCTAAATGAAAGTTACTGCCTTATTAATAAAAAATATTAAAGCTATGGGCCTGTGGCAAAAATTAAATAAATATAGTTAATAGTAACAAACCCAAACAAACCAAAAAAGTTTGTCTTAAATATAACAAAAATATGCAAATTAACTAACATGTGCATTATTAGTAAAGGACAAACGACAATAGCAAGACTGTTGTAAATTTAGAGATGATAAAATTGAGCTTTCATTACAAAAAAAGCTTTCAGCGAAATGAAATAAGATGAAACAAAACAATTCACATATTCTGTTTGCAATTATGGCTGAGTATATAAAACAGAAATCTATATCAAGTAGTACCAAACACTGTGGGCCAAACACATACAAACGATGACGATGAAGGTGTAGTGGCCTTCGAAAAACAGCTAGTTGTTCCGTTCTACTAAATGTTTGTCAGAATATTTAGAATTAACTTTGGTGTGATTTGCTTATTAATACGAGTAATTATCACATGTAATTTGGCCTACAAAGTGATACCAACTTGACCCTGATCAAATCATAAATATAAAATATTAATGCTTCCAAAAAATTAAAAAAAAAAATGTTTGCTGGAAATATGTTCTATAAAGGCTTCGTAAATCAAAACTATTTTTTATAAATATATATATTATATATAAAAGCACCTTTAACTAAGAATTCTTCCTGGAAAATATTATCAATTTATGTTGCTGTTTGTAGGACTATTGCATGTTCTCAAGTGTACTTGATATCATCATGTGGTTAAAAAAAATTCTTTTAATAGTTTCACTTATTTATGCTGATTAAAAAAGAAAAATCATAAATTTAAACTAACGCAAGCTTATACAAAACAAAAATAATATTCCAAAGCCTTGCAAATACTTACCTTTGTAGAATGCTTTAGATTTTTTTTAATAAATAAATTTCATAGGAATAATCAAATACTCTTAGTTTTATGCGTTTGGCTGAATGGAAAAGTCTCATTGCATAAACATACTCGTACATAAAAAAACCTCCGTCTAACAATTACCGAGTATATTTACTAAAGGATTTAGTTTGTTATTTAAAACTAGAATATTTTCCTTTACTCTAAATGCATTTCTATGTTTTTATGTAAGCGCAATGAGAATCCTTTTTGCAAAACAAAAAAACTCACACCGCAAACTTATGCCACATACATACATATACACACATACATACATACATATGTATATGTGGATACGAATGTAAATAGCACAAGTTTACGAGCTGGCCTTACACTCATATTCGTATTTGTGCAACAACGTTTGCAGACATAAAAAATGTTTGTACAAATGTATGTATTGTATGAAAAACTATGAAAAATATACAATTCTTATTTTTTTACAAATGTGTAAGTTTGTTAAGTCAATGTCTGTAAGTTTGTTTGTGTAATAGTAAATATCATTTTTTTATGTATTTGTTGTTGGTATCATTGTCCTGATACGATTGTCATTGCACTGGCTTGTGTGTAGTACAGTTCTGTTCAGGTGTGATTTTGATGCAATTTGTATACAAACTGCCGGAGATTCTCAAACACAAACTATTAGAGATTTTCATGTGAAAATATCTATCAGGATAGAAGCACACAATTTGTATGTATGTATGTATGACATGAGGAAAACATCAAGAAACACGATGCTGACGATAATCATGATAATAAAATGCTAGAAGAAGATTCAATTGAATGTAGGAAATGTTCTCAATAAATGCAAGGTGGCTACACGTAAAGTAATAAATTGTTTATGACATATAATAGAATATATCGTTACCTTAATATAGAAAGGTCCTAACTCATGATATTTTTGAATTCGTGATTTTTGCATTTTTCGATACATAAGACGTTCTTCTATCGAAATATACAAAAAAAAAAAATAAATTTCAATTAAATAATGGGTTCAGGGCTTTCTATATTAAGGTAACGATATGTATGCATGCTTCTAGGGTTCACGTGGCCTTATTACTGTTATACAAAGAATGTTAGATATGTTCTATACGGAGGGGCCTTTATGTTAAGGTAATGTTTTTTTTTACAAATACAGTACAAGTGCAGTACAAGTACAGTATAAATACAGCACAAATGTAGTGCGCGTACAGTGCAAGTACAATAAAAATACAGTTAAGTACAGTACAGATATATTACAAGTATAGCACAAGTAGAGTGCGAGTACAGAAATAGTACACTAAGAATACAGTACAAGCACAGTACAAGTATAACATAAGTTCAGTGCGTGTACAGTACAAGTACAGTAAGAATACAGTTAAGTACATTTCAGGTACTGTTCAAGTATAGCACAAGTAGAGTACGAGTACAGAACTAGTACACTCAGAATACAGTACAAGTATAGCACAAGTACAGTGCAAGTACAGTGCAAGTACAGTGCAAGTACAGTACAAGTACAGTAAGAATACATTAAGAATACAGTACAAGTACAGTACAAATGCAGTACAAGAAGAGTACAAGTACAGTGAAAGTAGAGTACAAGTATAGTAAAAATACTACAAAATAGTACAAGTACAAGTACAGTAAAATTACAGTTAAGTACAGTTCAGGTACAGTAAAAGTATACCACAACTACAGTGCGATTGCAGAACAAGTACAGTAAGAATACAGTTAACTACAGTACTGGTACAGTAAAAGTAAAGTATAAGTACAGTAAGAATATAGTACGAGTACAGTACAAGTGCAGTACAAGTAGAGTACAAGTGGAGTGAAAGTAGAGTACAAGTATAGTAAAAATATAGTACAAGTACAGTAGAAGAAAAGTAAAAATACAGTACGAGTACAGTACAAGTATAGTACGATTGCAGTAAAAGTACTATACAAGTAAAACGCAAGTACAAGTACATTAAAATTACATCAGTTTTAAAGGGTGTTTTTTTATAGAGTGATACAAGTTTAAATCATAATAAAACAGGGAAATATATTTTTAATATCAATGAAAATTTCAACAGCCTTATTTATAAAAATTATTAAGGCTGTATAAAGGCTTTTTAAGAAAAATTTTGCATGAAAATTTGTTTTAAAAAGACTTTATAAGACCTTAATAAGTTTTATAAATAAGGGTGTATGAATTTAAGGTTGAAATATGATTTCTGCCATGTGGCCGCCATGGCTGGCGCATAAAAGGTGCAATCTGGAACACCAATTTTCAACAACTTTTCGCAGCATTTGCGGCCATATTTCGCCAATAACTCTTCGAATTTTGATCTCCAGGTATTCAATTGTTTATAGTTTGTCGTCGTAGACAAGCGACTTAACATAATCCCAAAGAAAATAATCTAATGGGGCTGAATCACATGATCATGGTGACCCATTAATTGGGCCATTATGTGAAATTATTTTTTCCTCAAAAGTTTCTTTGAGTAAATCAATTGTACCGCCCGCGCTGTGTGGCATCTGGATCCATCCTATTGGCACCACATTCAGCAAGATTAATGCCACATAATTAAGGTACGAAAAAATTTTTAATCATGTTCCTAAACCGTTCACCATTGACACTAACATTCTTACAATCAGCGTTTTTGAAGACATATGGGCCAATGACTCCGCCAGCCCACAAAGCTAAACAAACATTAATAAATTTCTGTGGATGTAATGGTGTTTCGAGAAAAGCTTGTGCATTTTCCCCACTCCAAATGCCACAATTCTGCTTATTTATGTAGCCATTCAACCAGAAATGGGCTTTATCGGAAAATGGAAGAAGTGCATGATGAGTTTGATGAATACGAGTACTCGTAGAACAATTATTTTGATTAAAAATTTCAACAATTTGCACGCCTTGCTCTTTTATTTAATATAAATTTATTTTTATTTATTTTCAGATTCATAATGAAATTTCAAAGCAACTATCAGCTGTTACATGGGTGCTCAAATAAAGCAGTGATGCCAACTCAAAGTTGTGATACTCTAAAAAAAACACCCTTTAGCACCAACACAAGTGAAAAAGCAAAACTACTGAAGTAAACAGCATGAGTGTGCTGAAATTAAGAAAAATATCATATAGAGTGCAATTATTGTGTCATATGCATTTTTATATTAAATGCAATCATTTGTCTACTACTTATTCTTATTTGTCTGATTCAATCATATTCTTTTTGCATTGCATTTTGAATTTTTGTATTTGGTACCCTTAGAGCTTGTTTGCAAGTAAAACCTTTAAGCAAACTATAAAATGCACTTGTGAAATCCTCAATCAGACTAAAAACAAACATGCATACACTCGTACTAACAAATACATATACACCTTTTACTTATTTCAAATATATTTTATAAAAATAGGTTTTTTTTCTTGTATTTATTATGCATCTTCATCTTTGAACAAAATAAATATGAGGGATTATCAGCAAATGAATGTCAGCCAGCATACATTAAGGGAATGAAAAGGAAGGAGAACAATTTTACAAATGTTTCTTGTCGTCGATTTGATGATTTGATGTTGCCTAGAAATACTTTTTTAATATCTAAATTTGCAGCTGGATTTTGAGAAGCCTGTGTATATTTTTTTTTAATTTTCCTTTAAAGAAAGATTGCTTTTCCCGTTTTTTAAAAATGTTTGCTTAGTCATTGTGGTTTTTGAAATAAAATATAAAATTAGTGGAGGAAAGGGAAATAAAATCAGCCAAAATACACCACAATTACTAGTAAATGCAACTTGTATGAGTATGGGTAAAAGGAAGTGGATGAGTATGAGTGTGTGTGTGTGTGTAAGTGGGTTTGTTGCTCACTTTTTTTGTTTGAAGGGCTTGGTGGGCTTTTTGTGTTTTTTTAAGGATTTGTTTGCTTGTCTGTTTGCTGATAAAATGTATGATGACAAAAAATTATATGCAGCATTTGCTGCATCAGCATTTAAATAAGCTTTTAGTGACATTTGAGTTAATAACTTGAGGCCTACTTGTTGTTGTTGTTGCTGTTGTTGCTGTTGTGTATGCCTGCATGTCTGTGTTAAAAACAGCTTATCACTTTTTTTCATATTTTTTATTTTGACTTTAAAACATATGGGTATGAGTGCGTGTGTGTCTGTGTGTGTGTATCTAAGAGTAGCCACTTATGTGTGTTGTATATTTTTTTTTCTGCCTTGCATCTACAAGCTTGCCACTTGAAAGATTAGCATAAGTAAGCAACTACTGTGTGGATAAGTATCATAGAATATGAACGTTGAACAAAAATGTGAGTTACTGCCTGTAAGCACAGCGGTGGCTGAAATATAATTTAAAGCTACTCCCCGCAGCCGTTTGTCATTAATTTAATACTTGTGCAAGTACACATATTTGCAAAGAAGAAAGCCAGTAAGTGAATATATTTCCAGTTCGGGAATTCGTTTTAAGTTTTGACGATTACAAGGAATGCATTTTGGTTTCAATAGAAATTATTTTTAATATATAAATTTCACTATTTTATATTCAGAGATGCACAAAACTTATCTCAGAATAAACGACACCCTGTATTTAATTTTTTGATATAAACGTCATGACAAATGCTATCAATAAGACAAAAATTGCCGTCAATCAAATGGCAAACATCATTTTTTACATATTGCACAACGTCATAACTCGAAAAATGCGATTTTCGAGTTATTAATGCACAACTAAGCCGCATAACGTTATTCAACTAATGTAAAAATTAAAAACATATAAATATTTAATAAATACAAATGTCTTGTATTCACAAAAAAAAAATAGTGAAATAAATTCAGTGCTACTTGGACTGGCACATGAAGGGTTCCGTACGGAGACTACATATGTAATACTATACGACCTTTGGCCTACACAGAAAAAATATTCCTACAATAAACAAGTTCCATTGAAAATGAAACCAAAGATCAGTTAAAAATGTACTTAAGTCAATTATACTTTTGTTTAAAAATAAAATATTCCTTTTAATTGAAAATAAGACTAAAATTCAATTAAAATAGTATTTAAGTCAGTTACACTTTACGCTTAAAATTTTAATTAATTACAAAGTTTAATTCACTCAATATCATTTTTAATTGAATTTTGGTCTTATTTTCAATTAAAGTTAAAGTTTATTGCAGGAATATTTTTTTCTGTGTATATAATCAAATATCTCAACAATTCTAAGTAACCGGTAAACATTTTCGGTCTTGGCAATTTGATTTAGTTGTATGTTTTATTTTTTGGTTTTTTGATTTGGTGGTTACGCGCTCTTTTGCGTTTTGTTGACATATTTTTTGGTTTTTGACGTTATATTTTGTTTTAATGTTTTTTTAGTTTTGGCGTTTTTTTTTGTTTTTGGCGTTTTTTTTTAGTTTTAACGTTTTCTTCATTTCTGGCAATTTTCGCTGCTTTTGGTGATTTTTTTCGTTTTGGCGATTTTTGAATGTGTTCTTTTGCGTTTTTTTTCAATTTGGCGATTTATTTTAGTTTTGGCGCTTTTTTAGTTTGTTTGCATTTTTTCGGTTTTTTGTTTTGGCATTTTTTTTAGTTTTAGTGTTTTTAGTTTTAACGTTTTTTTCATTTATGACGATCTTTTCGGCTTTTGGAGATTGATTTCAGTTTTATCGATTTTTTTAGCTCTGGCGGTTTTTTTGGTTTTTGGCGATTTTTTTTTTGGTTTTTGTAGTTTTCTTTCGTTTTTTTCGACCTTTTTACTTTTGGTGACATTTATTGCACTTTAGCGATTTGTTTTATTTTTGCTAATATTTTGGCGATTTTTCGTTTTGGCATTTTTTAAATTTTGCGTTTTTTAGATCTAGCGTTTTTGAAAATTTCAAGAGTTTGCCTCTTACGATTTCCCAGATACTACAAGATGTACAAATTACATAGTAAAAATAACATTAACTGATAAGATACTCTTTAATTTTGATTTTTAAAATGTGTAGTCTGCGCAAAAATACTCGTACACTAACTTTAAAAAGTTCAAGTGTCTATATTCTAAATATTACTCGAGGATTTCCACATGTTTCGTTGCTCGCTTTGGAACACCCTTTAATTTTTAGCTGCTCTTACGGCTCTCGAGACAATCTGACAGACGGACATCGTAGCGAAAACAATAGGCTTCCTTTTTACATTTGGTGCACGGAATTCCCAAAAATTAAATATTATTGAAAATATATTATACTGCATTTACATTATTGCGAAATCTAGCAGATTTGATTTGAAATCTTAATAGAAATCTATATAGTTTGCAGTAAGTTTTTTTTGACATTTTTCAAGATTTCGTATTCAAGACAAAACCCTTTGTCTAAAATTTGTAACGCAAAAAGTGTCGACTTAGCTCATTCACACAGCTTTAATAGATTATTTTATCGAACTTACCTAATACATCCACCTTTTATATAAATTATGTTGTACAGGGTAGTAAAAAATAAATAAAAACATTACATTTTATGTAGATTTCCTACAAATCTACTGACAAATTAGATTTCGTTTTATATGGGGAATCTAGAAAAAGCTACTAGATTTAGCACGAAATCTCATAAGTACTAGATTTGGAGACAATGTAAATGCCCAATTAGATATCTCTTGAGAGAAAAATATAAAATTTTCTTTTTCAATTAAGTTTGTGTGTAAATTGGAAACTTTAAATTCATTTTCTATAAAACTAGCTTTTTTGAGTTATGACGTTCTTCAAGTAAATGAGCGATAAATATTTCTGCCCAGCCAGTAACCATTGAATGGTATACCTTCGTTGTTTCATTCGGGTTTCATCGTTTGCTGTAGTAAAATGTTAGTGAAAAAGTTGTAAAATATTCAGTTCATGAATTCATTACTTGTTCCTATTTCTCTCTTTGTGAGAGAGTGGGCAGGTGTACATGCAAGTGTGTGTAAATGTGTGTAAGTGTGTGTGTGTGTGTGTATGTATGGATGTGTGTGTGCCTGTTTGTGTGCAACTCGTCTGGTTATTGTTTGTACCCGAATTTTTTTTCTTATTAAAAAATTTTTTTGTTCACCATTAGTTAGATTTTATACCATTGTTGTTGCTTTTGTTTTTTATTTTTATATACAGTATGTCAAGAAAATGTTTTGACATAGTTAAAATCGTTATAAATTTTGATTTTTATCATAAATATTTTTATTTTTCTTTGCATTATGAAATTTTTGAGTGAACAAATAGTAATAAGTTATACGCAAAATTAAAAAGTGAGATCATAAAAATTACATGAAAGCTAAAAAAACTCAAAAACTTTTCTGTCAAGAAAATGTTTTTACATCCTTGCATTATATAGTAAGAAAATAGGAAAGATTTTAAGGTCTACAAAAATAATTTTTTTTCGACTGTACTTCAATAAATGGTCGGAAAGCCCCGCTTTCTAGAGTGTAGCCCAAACAGCAACAATTGTCTTTTGTGATAACGCATACTTACAAGCTTGATGGCTTCTACGATAATGTGATTTTCGGCGACGAAACCAAACTTCTGCTTTATTAGAATGATGGATCTAACAAAGTATGGAGGGAAAAAAATCTTTAAAAATATTGGAAAGTGAAACCGTAAACCCATCTGTAAAACTTAAAAACGGGTTGGTTGATGGATTGGAGGTATATATACATACATATGTACATATGTATATATATGATGTAAAACGTGGGATAAATTTGCTTTATTGAGAACACCATGAATGCGGGGCAGTGCCTTAATATATTGAAGCATTTTTTTGGATGACAGCTCGAGTAAATTTGGATTTATTGCTGGAAAACATGCAAGTTTCCAGTTCTTACCAATCTAATGACCTCAAACATGAGGCACTTTGGGTAAGAACATGATGTCCTTTCAATTGCGGTAAGGTTGTGAATACTCCATCTCAAGGTCCAGATCTATACCCTATTCAAAATTTATGGGTTTATTTGAAAAATAGTATTTCCAAAGGGTATTTCAAAAAGCAAATGGTGTTTAAAACAGTAATACGAGGGAAATATGAGAAATTTCAGCGGAATATTTGGAAAAGAAAATTTTTTTCCATGAGAAGTCGTCCTACAATCTGATTTCATACCAATGGTGCCAAAAAAAAAATTATTTTTGTACACCTTAAAATCTTTCCTATTTCCGTACTATATAATACAAGGATGTAAAAACATTTTCTTGACAGAGAAATTTTTGAGTTTTTTAGCTTTCATGTAATTTTTATGCTCTCACTTTTTAATTTTGCTTATAACTTACTACTATATGCTCACTTAAGTGTAAATAAAATGAAATCCATAACCAAAAATTTCATAATGCAAAGAAAAATAAAAATATTTATAATAAAAATCAAAATTTATAACGATTTTAACTATGTCAAAACATTTTCTTGACATACTGTATATTTTTTTTGGCAAAATATTTTTGTTGTTGCTCTCATATATTTCTTTGTTATTTACATTATTTTGATTATTTTATTTCTTTGTTGTTTTGCTGTTGTTCTTGTTGTGTTTTTGTTTTCCTATTGAATTTTTATTTTTATTTTTTTTGATTTTACATTTCAATTTTGTAGAGATTTTTTTGTTAACCATTAATAGAACATCATTTTCATATTTATTTTTTTGAGTGCAATAATGTGATATTTTGCTGATTTTTTTTTAATTTGGTGTTTTTTTTTGCAAAAATTTTTGCCAGGCTGGCAGTTTACGTGCAATTATTTTATGTCATTTCTTTAGTATTTATATTTATTAAAAATAAGGCAAGTAAAATATCTGTTTGTTTAATTTTCATAATAGTTATGAATTGAAATTTTTTTTCTTATGAAGTTAAAGTTATTAAAAAAAAAAGTAACAATTTTAAACAGGAGGATGATGGCAACAAAATTGCTTTAATCCCTATTAACTTATGTGTGAGTTTATTTTCAGAAAATAAAATTTTATGTAAATATTTTCGAAGTCTACGATATAACTATTTGTAATTAATTGTAGTTCAAGCGGTTACATTTTGTTAAACGTTGACAAATTTTGCATGTATTTTGTTTTTGTATTTTAAAATTTTCAATATAAAATTTCGTTTTCGTTTTACAAAATTAAATAGAAGCAGACAAAAAATATATAATTTTAAGGTTTAAAAAGCGTATTTACGCCCATGTTTTTTAAAACAGTTTTAAGGTAAGCCCAAAGTGCTTGCTTTGTGGATATCATACGATTAGAAGCGGATATAACGCCCACTTTTCTTTTTTTTTTGCACGCAAATAAGTGTCTCTTTCACAGCTCAGACAGGGTGTATGCAGAGTTTCGTAAAATTAGCTTAAGTAGAAGCAGGTGAGAAAAATAGTGATTTTGAGTGGGCGTGGTGCCGCCCATATTTCTAAAATCAGTTTAATGTCATTACAAGAGCCTAAAAAGTTTGCCAATTTTCATGGATATCATGAATACAAGACTAAATTAAAATGGATATGACACCGTCTATATTTTTAAATAAAATAAAATGTGACCTATTAGAGCTCAGAACGCGGGCCAAGTTTTGTTGGAATCGCCCAAGTAGAAGGCCGTAAAATATAACACTAAATTTAAATGGGAGTGGTAACGGTCATTTTAATAGCCGTGGCCCCTACCAGTTTTTTAAATAAAATATTAAGTCATCTTTACAGCTCCGAGTTTGAGCCAAGTTTTTTAATAACTGCTCAAATAGAAGCACGTGACATATAATTTTTAATATTAAAATAGGCGTGCTCACGCCCACTGTTTTAAGTACATGATTGTGCCAGGACAAGGGCTCAAGTTGTGTGTCAAGTTGCATAAGCATAAATACATAAATACCAAGTAAATAAAAATTTTGCGGGCGTGGTTTTGCCCATTTTTGTGACAATGGGATCAACTTAAAATTTTTTCAAATGAAGAGTTATGAAATAACACATATAAATAAAAATATGGTATACGGTCAACCTTGCAGGCCATCCCCGCAACTTTCCACATTCATGTTGCAGTTTTAGACAATTTCCTATTATTAAATGAACGTAGACATCTCACACTCTTTTACTAATTCTCACTACAAAGCGTTTGAATTTTTGCTAAGTTTTCAAATAAAAGCTTATAAATGTACATAAAAATACTTCACATGTTTGTCTAGATATGAATAGCACAAGTGGATATAATATTATTTTACGAAATTTAGATGTATAGTGCATAATGCATGCTGCATGCTAAATGCTGGTTGGTTTACTGATGTGCTTCATTATTTAAAATATACGAGGGTAAATCTAAAATCTATACAAATGTCTGCATATCATTAACACTAATGCCCTAACTCTGTTCGACGATTGTACCGTCTTGTCTATGAACGAAAAAAAGCCGCAATTGTAATTCTTTAAAACAATTATTATTTATTGTCTATGCTAGAAGGTTCGTGTATTTACTTTAGGATTTTGTTCCAAACATTATATCCAACATATATTTTTTCATACCTTTTTCAAACTATTGTATGATACTTTAATTGAATTTTTATGTTTTAAAGACATGGCAAAAATATTTTTATTTTTCATTATCAAGGACAACAACCATTTTTTAAAGAAAATAATTTAGATAATTCAAAAACAAGAACTCAAAAGTATTTTCAAACAAAAACGTCCTAAGTTTTCTTACTGAATTAGGGCGTAAGACTTGACGTTTTATTGAGATTTTTTAATTAAATATCTTTGCAGAAAAATCTGTTAAAATGAAATTTTTGCAATCTAATAAAATGAATTAAATCGCGGTTTTTTTTTGCACTGATTTGATAGTTTTTGTAACAAGGAATTGATAACAAAAATTGATTTAAAATTTTTTGTTAGATATGGCCCTGTTGCGTTTTAGGTAACGATGTAAATTGAACTAAAGCAAAGAGAACTATTTTTAATTTCAATTAAAAGGGAATTATTTACTGGATATGTAGATAATTTGATGCCATTAATGTTAAAATATAATTTGAGCCATGTGGCGCTATCTGGAACTCTAATTTTTACAAGCTTTTCGCAGTATATGTGACTGTTTTTCGCCAATAACTCAGAGAATGCTGATTTCGTGATGGTGAATGGTCTCTGGCTTATCGAAATAGACAAGTGATTCCAGATAAACTTAAGGAATTATTTCAATAGGTTGAATTCATGCGATCTTGGTGGCCAATCCGCAGGACCAATACGCAAATTACCTGTTTATCAAAAGTTTCTTTGTCGTTATCGTTTTTGAAAACATATGGACCAGAGAATACCTATGACTACTAAAAAAAAATTTACACAATTAAATTGTCTTAATTTTAGTAACTGTGTATAATCATAATTGTAGCGCAAACAATTTGTACGCTCGCATATTTCTCCCAAGCAATTAGGACTAAAGCAGATTCCTGCATGCAAGAGCACCTTCATTTCGTTTACTACAACTAAAAATAAAATGGGCACAAGCGTATCAAATGCATTGACTCTCTCACATACTCTCACATACTCAGACTATGCATATTTAATCGGACAAAAAAAATACGCTGATACTCGGGATATTTATTCATCATTCCCCACCGTATATATACATTTGTGTATATAAAATTGAGTGAAAAATGTGTGGTTGCGTAGGCGTGTGTGTATGTGGATGTTTGAAAACATGCTTTATGTGTGTGTGTGTGTGAATAAGGTATATACGCAAGTATAGCCAATTAATAAGCAGAGTATTTTTATACTCATGCATGTGATGATAGCTCACCCAGTTAATAAATTTTACTTATAATTGTTTGTGCTGAGTAATTTAAAAACATGTATATAAAAATAGTTATTGGATGTTTATAGTTATAATATGTATTCAGTTTAAAATTAATGCGTGTGTTTTTATATCATCGTGTTTTCTATTTTTAATTGTACGCATTCATAGTTGTTTGATGGCCAATATCCAAAGATATTGCATTTGTCATTCTCTGATATGATATATGACTTTTAAACAAAAGCTTGTGGACTATCTTCCATAAAGTGGATATACATATCCATGTTTCCCAAAAGCGGCGCGAATTGATTGATGTACAGCAGCTATAGCTGATTTAGTTCCACGCTGTTGGGCACTGTGTATAATGCAAATTAGCATTAAGGGTATATGTGGTGCTAAGCCAATCCATAGTTATTAAACTTATTTGCAGTGGTAAACGATCTTGACTGCCATAAAATGCATGTAGTGTACGCCAAGCTTGTCGAGCAGAATCGTTATCATGATAGAAAATTTCAACAATTTGCTACCACTGTGCGAGTGCAAGTCATGATGAAAATAGAAAACACAACTATCAGCTGTTAAATCAGTTGTCAAAAAACAGTGCTACCAACTGAAAGTTGCAAACCTGGAAAAAACACCCATTAAGAAAAATGTATGGGATACATTTTAGTAGAGCACTTTAGGCCATTAGGAGACAAAAAAAAAAAGACATATGCCGATGAAAGTTAATGGGTTAAAATCTTACACATACATAGATGTTTTTGGTAGAACTTTATATGAACCTGGTGAAGTGTTAATAGATATGTAATTGAGTGTGAACAACAATAATTGAAAATACCCATAGTGCCAAAAGTATGTATTAATTTGTCCTGCTTCAAGTCTGCGATAACCGGAGTGAGAGAGATACCTTCAAGAGCACAAAACTTAAATTTATTAAAAAAAATTTATTTCGCCTATTCATAGCCTATTTACAACCAGTATATTGTATGGTTATAGTGGTTTTAAACTCTTTGTTTTGACTATGAATATACGCCTATATGTTTAAGTAAATACTTTCAAAGCTAAAGGGTCTTGCAATAGGCACTAAAGAATATAAATAGTGAATAGAGGGCATATTGTTAAAACTATATCTGTCGAAATGGCTGTAACATATTCGTTGAACGTCATTACAAACATTTTAAAATTGACAATAAAGCATATGTCAAGTATGTACTCGGTATAAGTCCGATTTATATTTAAAGATAAGAAGCGCTGGATGAAATCCCAGTTACAAAATTTCCTTCTCAAAAATCCCTTCCACCAGCCACGTACACACATGTGTATAAGCTGGACTAAAGAGCTGGCTATTGCTCGTATTATTTCCATAGATTGGTCATTTGCCTATGCTTTCACTACGTGTTCATTGTTAGTGAAAAGTGTGAACACAAACATACAACAGCTTGTTTATTTTTATTGGATTTGGCCCAAAAACAAATAATTTCTATTTTTAGAAATGTTTATTCATTTGAAGTTGTGTGTTAAGTAAACGTTACTTGTTTAAGATAATTTGCGCAAAGCAAAATGTACACAAAACGGACAAAGGCTGTGTATGAAATAATTTTAAAATATCAAATAAGATGAATAAGGAAGATATTAAATCATTAATTGCCAGTTTGAGCAGATTAGCAGGGGAGTGTGTGTCTCGAGTGTTTCTGTGTGTATTTAAAGTAAATTTGTACTTATTTAATATAAAAATAAATTAACTGGCAATTTATGCTTTAATTCAGTAAGAAGATTTAGGACGTTTTTGTTTGAAAATACTTTTGAGTTCTTGTTTTTGAATTTAATAGGGCATTTACATAGTCTCGAAATCTAGTACTTACGAGATTTTGAGTTAACTCTTGCTGCTTTTTGCTATATTTCCCATACAAAACAAAATCTAGTTCATGAGTAGATTTGTAGGAAATCTACATAAAATCTAGAACATTGAAACTTTGATATAACGAACTCCAAGGGGATCCGTAAATACTTCGTTATAGCCATTAATTCGCTATAAATATAATCAGAAAAACTTTGATACAACGAAATTTGAAGAAATACGAAAATAATTCGTTATAACTATAGTTTTCTTTATTCAAATTCTATTTAACATGAGAATGCTAATAAAAGCTTATATTTCATGAGGTAAATAAAACATAAAACAGCACACACATTAAGAATTCGTTCTTTTGATAACTGGACTTTACCATTTTGCTATACATAATTTTATTCTTACTTCGTTGTATTGAGGCTTTAAAAATGCGCTTGTAAATACATTGAGACTTCGGGACTTTACCATTTAGGACTTATTCTGATTTCGTTATATTGAGTCATTTGAAGGAATACTTCGCTATATAGAGGTTTTTTTGCTCAGAATTTGTTCGTTATAGCTATAGTGTATTTTTGTATGAAAAATTTGCAAGGGACTTAATAAAACATACGTTATAGTAAGTTTTTCGTTTTAAAGAAGTTCGTTATAATGAAGTTTCACTGTATTTTAATTTTATTTTCACTACTATGTATATAATATTTATATAAAAGATGATTGAATTAGCTACGGTCTGCTTGAAAAGGTGTGTGAATTGGCAACATTGCAATTGTTGTAGTTGTAGTTTCGGAATTTTTCAGTTAATGGGTTTTTGTTTTGGATAAAAAAGTCTTTATTAATGTAAAAAAAAACTTGGTGTAAACGGTATAGATTTTTACAAAGATTTTAATTAAAATCTCATGGATTTTGTGCAGATGTAAATGCCCTAGTTATTTTCTTCAAAAATGGTTGCTGTCTTTGATAATGAAAAATAAAAATATTATTGTCATGTTTTTAAAACATAAAAATTAAATTAAACTATTATACAATAGTTTGAAAAATACATGAAAAAATATTTGTTGGATATAATGTTTGGAACAAAATCATAGAGCAAATACACAAACCTTCTAGCACAGACAATAAATAATAATTGTTTTAAAGAATCACAACTGCGGCTTTTTTTTTAGTCCATAGACAAGACGATACAATCGCCGAACAGAATTAAGGCAATAATATTATTTCGAGTTTTGAAAGTGAAGACAAATACTTGATTAACAGGAAAAAATTTGATCATGAAATTTCATGAAATGTTTTTGCTCGAAATTTTTTCTATTTGCTACTCGTAATTGCAGCTCCATAAAAGAGAGCTGTATATAAAAAAAATTAAGCAGCAGAGAGTCTCATTTTTTGGCAACTTTTGTGATTTGATTTCCTGCTCCAGGCCTCCTATTGGGAAATAACCGGATTTTCAAGCAACTAATTTTATGACGAAATTTTTATAAAAACAATTTTAGTTTTCTGGTTCCTCTTTTCAAAAAATTTTTATTTGAATTTACCCCCTGTTTCTACAACCCAGACAATCGACTTGATTATAAAATTTATATGATTGAGTGGTTTTCATGCAAATTTTCTAGACGAGTCGTCTGCCTGACTTGTGGAAACTGCATATTAGAGCTGGGACCTGAAAGGTAACGTTATTACAGAGAATTTATTGCTTACGAATTGTGTAAATTTAAATTGACAAATTTATAAAATTTACATTTTTAAATTTCTCTTTAATTAAGTTGCCTAATTTCTCTTAAAGTAGCGAAATTTGTACTAACTGTAAAGCATTTTTGTATTAGTTTTTTTTTTACTTTTGACATTGGTTAGTTTAACCAATTTTATTGGTTAGGCAAGTCGAACCGTTAAAATTGGTTAGATTTACCTATAGATTTTTTTCTGTCTGATAATCCTATTCCAGGAATCCTAAAACGGCTAAATCATTAACCGTAAGTATTGAAAAAAACCTCTGCCTAATTTTCACTGCAGCCAAGTGCTTGAAATACTTTTGATATTTCTCCTGTTTATACAACTTCTTCAAATCGACTTAAAAGAGAGAGGCGGAAGGTGAAAGCTATTTGTTGCCAACTAGTTAAACATGTTTTGGATAATTTACAAATTTTCCAATTCAATTGACCTTTTCTTAGACAACGACAACAATGAGAACATGGTTTGTTTTAAAAGCAAAAAAGTTAAATAAGAAACAGGAGAAAACAAATTTTTATGCTTGCAACACAATACTTACTTGCTCGTAGTATTTTTTTATTTATTTTGTAACAAAATGTTTGATTTCTTTTATGTTGTTGATAATTTTTTTGTTTCCTCTTAAACTGCATTTTTGTATTTTTTTTTATAATTTTTTTTCTTCTTCAAATCAAGAAAACAAAAAAGAAATTGATTTTATCGCCGGCAACGTCAACAGCGTCATCATCAACTTCATTGTAACGATACGGTTGGTCAATTGAATGTAATCAACCAAGCAACAACCATCCAAGCGCCCAACCAACCAATTCATTCAATGTTTGCCACTTAGATTAAGTTGTTAGCAAGAGTACCTTGTTGCTCCAAAATAAAAATATACAAAAAAATAAAAAAAAAAACCAAGCAATAAGTAAAAAAATTTGCTATCAATACAATCGATCTTTAAGGCTGCACGAATGTTGTTGACATTTACAAAATTAGCAAACGAATCGAGCTTAACAAAAATATTGTAAAGAAATAAATAAGAAAATTTATATATATATATATTTTTTTTTCTCAATCGTTTAACTCTTGTTGCATTTAATACTATGAATTGGTTTATTAAACTGTGAACAATATCACCCAGAAATTGTAAAGAAAAAAAAAACAAGAAAATAACAAAATTAATACTTTGTTAAACTATTACTGGCTGTTCTTTTTTCCCTGCTGCTGATGCATTTAATTTTGTTTATTGAAGAATTTCTCCTCGGCTGCTCTTTGTTATCTGAAATCCTTACAAAGTTAAACTGGTAAAATTTTGTTTATTATTAAAATATTATTTAAGGATAACTATAGCAGAAGGCATTACCTGGCTAAAGGATAAAGAAAACTTAGTTGATATTGTTGTGTAGTTATTGCCAAGAGAAAAAATGTTTTAAAAGTGCGAATGGTTAAACCTAACTATTGCTATCTATTCAAGTTTTCAGCACATTTAGCTTATACTTTTTTATATATGATTTTCTTTAAGCAATACCAATTCCATTAGGAAATTTTTAATGCAATTTTTTGCACGAAACTGTTTGTAATTTTCTAAAGGTACCTAGAGATTATGCAATATTATTGACTACTTTTTTGACACTATTATTCTCCTTTTGCTGCACACTATTCAATAAATAGCACAATATTAAAAAAAATATATATATATATATATATATATATATTGCGCAATTTGTCTTACAATAAACCAGTTTTGTTAGAATTTCGGTTTTTAACAAAATAATTATGGCACTAAAATATCAGAATTTCGGTTTTTAACAAAATAATTATGGCACTAAAATATCAATTTATACCGAAATGTCAGACAAACGTATGCATTTATGCAAAAATTATGCAAAAATATCCGTTTTAATTAAAATATGCAAAAATATGCTCTAATAAATCGATAAAATATTTCACACAAACTTATTTTTACGTTCAGATATTTCGGTTTTGCCATTATCAGGGTTAAAGGAAAAACATGCATTTGCATGCATATTTTAAAAATAAAAATAAAACAATTTCAGAAATGTAAATGTATTTTAGTCAATTGAATTGCAATTTGTTAAAGAAGAAAAAAAAAGAATGAATAATAAATACATATTTGGCAAAATTTACTAAATCCTTTTAGATAATTTCCGATACTTATCGCTTTGGCTGTTATTTGGCTGTTGACACGCTATTGCGTTAAGCACTTGAACACAAAATACCAGAAATGCACGCACATGAACTGGAGTTAAGCTGATTCACATGTTTTACAGTTTAAAAGGCAAGAAAGAACAACAAAAAAGAAGAAGAAAAAAACAAAATTTTTTTCTCCCACTTCGTTTTCACCTTAACATATTTTTTTTAAGCAAATTATTTCATTCATATGCAAAACATAACACGGTTTGATATTCGGAAGTTAACTTCTGCATGTACAAACATGCTTGTGTATGTGTGTGTATTTGATGCTGTTAAGGTAAACTTCACTGCCGGTGTGTGTTTAAGGAAAATATGCTTTAACTTGTTGTAATAAATATTTCTCGCTGAATCTACTTGCGAAATTTGATTTGTTGTTGGCTGCTTTCTATGCGCTGGTGTATGTGTGAGTGTGTAAGTGTGTGTGGGGTTTTCTATATTTCCTTTGTGATCGTTAAAGCGTTGTTCGTGTCATTTTCCTTGATTTTCTTTTCAGTCTTTTTTTTATTTAGCGGTGTTAAGAAATATTGGCCACTTTAGCAGTTTATTTATGTACGTTTAGTTAGTTCGTTATTATATCATGTGTATGTGTGTATGTCTGTTTTGCTTGTGGTGTGTGTTACTTAATGCAAATAACAAATTTATGCATTTCCGTTTCCGCATTTATTGCCACCAACCTAAACTTGTTGGCTTTCAATGTTCGTACGTGTTTTCTTTACAAAATTGATTTTATTTACAAACTTTTAGTAGTACGTGTGTATATTCTTTTCACTTTATGCTGCTGCTTTGGCAATTATTTGATTGTTATCGTTAAAATCATTATTTAATATTTTTATTACTTGTATTGAAGACTGATTTAAGGTGGATGTGGTTTGATGAAATCTAAAAATTTAAAAGAAACATGATTCTTGCTTGCTCGGATTATAATATTAAATGGACTATGTACGTCGTCTTTTTTTCGTGCAAAAATATAATGAACTATACATCATCCATTTTTCATGCAAAAACATTTTTTATGACAAAATTTAATGTACTATACATCGTCCATTTTTAAATTTTTTATGAAAAAATATAATGGACTATAAATCGTCGATTTCGTAAGCAAATAATAAAATAGGCTATACATCGTCTATTTTTCATGCAAAAAATTAAATGGACTGGCTATATATACAAAATTTAATGGACTATACATCGTCCATTTTTAAAATTGTTATAAAAAATTAAATTGACTATAATTCGTCCATTTCGTATGTAAAAACTTAAGTGGACTATATACGTCGTCTTCTTTTCATGCAAAGAATTTAATAAACTATACCTCATCCATTTGTCATGCAAAAAAATTTTTTATGAAAAAATTTAGTCGACTTTAAATCGTCCGATTCGTATGCAACAAATTATATAGACTATACATCGTCTATTGTTCATGCAAAAAATTAAATGGACTGGCTATATATACAAAATTTAATGGACTATACATCGTCCATTTTTAAAATTGTTATGAAAAAATTTTATCGACTATAAATCGTCCGATTCGTATGCAACAAATTATATAGACTATACATCGTCTACTTTTCATGCAAAAAATTAAATGGACTGGCTATATATACAAAATTTAATGGACTATACATCGTCCATTTTTAAAATTGTTATAAAAAATTAATTTGACTATAATTCGTCCATTTCGTATGTAAAAACTTAAGTGGACTATATACGTCGTCTTCTTTTCGCGCAAAGAATTTAATAAACTATACCTCATCCATTTTTCATGCAAAAAAATTTTTTATTAAAAAAATTTAATCGACTATACATCGTCTTTTTTTCAATTTTTTATGAAAAAATTTAGTCGACTTTAAATCGTCCGATTCGTATGCAACAAATTATATAGACTATACATCGTCTATTTTTCATGCAAAAAATTAAATCGACTGGCTATATATACAAAATTTAATGGACTATACATCGTCCATTTTTAAAATTGTTATCAAAAATTAAATTGACTATAATTCGTCCATTTCGTATGTAAAAACTTATGTGGACTATATACGTAGTCTTCTTTTCGTGCAAAGAATTTAATAAACTATACCTCATCCATTTTTCATGCAAACAAATTTTTTATGAAAAGAATTTAATGGACTATACATCGTCTTTTTTTAAATTTTTAATGAAAAAATTTTATCGACTATAAATTGTCCGATTCGTATGCAACAAATTATATAGACTATACATAGTCTATTTTTCATGCAAAAAATTAAATGGCCTGGCTATATATACAAAATTTAATGGACTATAATCGTCCATTTTTAAAATTTTTATAAAAAATTAAATTGACTATAATTCGTCCATTTCGTATGTAAAAGCTTAAGTGGACTATATACGTAGTCTTCTTTTCGTGCAAAGAATTTAATAAATTATACTTCATCCATTTGTTATGCAAAAAAATTTTTTATGAAAAAAATTTAATGGACTATATATACATCGTCTTTTTTTAAATTTTTTATGAAAAAATTTAGTCGACTTTAAATCGTCCGATTCGTATGCAACAAATTATATAGACTATACATCGTCTATTTTTTATGCAAAAAATTAAATGGACTGACTATATATACAAAATTTAATGGACTATACATCGTCCATTTTTAAATTTTTTATGAAAAAATTTTATCGACTATAAATCGTCCGATTCGTATGCAACAAATTATATAGTCTACACATCGTCTATTTTTCATGCAAAAAATTAAATGGACTGACTATATATACAAAATTTAATGGACTATACATCGTCCATTTTTAAATTTTTTATGAAAAAATTTTATCGACTATAAATCGTCCGATTCGTATGCAACAAATTATATAGACTACACATCGTCTATTTTTCATGCAAAAAATTAAATGGACTGGCTATATATACAAAATTTAATGGACTATACATCGTCCATTTTTTAAATTTTTATAAAAAATTAAATTGACTATAATTCGTCCATTTCGTATGTAAAAACTTAAGTGGACTATATGCGTCGTCTTCTTTTCGTGCAAAAAATTTAATAAACTATACCTCATCCATTTTTCATGCCAAAAAATTTTTTATGAAAAAAATTTAATGGACTATACATCGTCTTTTTTTAAATTTTTTATGAAAAAATTTTATCGACTATAAATCGTCCGATTCGAATGCAACAAATTATATAGACTATACATCGTCTATTTTTCATGCAAAAAATTAAATGGACTGGCTATATATACAAAATTTAATGGACTATACATCGTCCATTTTTAAAATTTTTATAAAAAATTAAATTGACTATAATTCGTCTATTTCGTATGTAAAAACTTAAGTGGACTATATACGTCGTCTTCTTTTCGTGCAAAGAATTTAATAAACTATACCTCATCCATTTTTCATGCAAAAAAATTTTTTATGAAAAAAATTTAATGGACTATACATCGTCTTTTTTTCAATTTTTTATGAAAAAATTTTATCGACTATAAATCGTCCGATTCGTATGCAACAAATTATATAGACTATACACCGTCTATTTTTTATGCAAAAAATTAAATGGACTGGCTATATATACAAAATTTAATGGACTATACATCGTCCATTTTTAAAATTTTTATAAAAAATTAAATTGACTATAATTCGTCAATTTCGTATGTAAAAACTTAAGTGGACTATATACGTCGTCTCCTTTTCGTGCAAAGAATTTAATAAACTATACCTCATCCATTTTTCATGCAAAAAAATTTTTTATGAAAAAAATTTAATGGACTATACATCGTCTTTTTTTTCAATTTTTTATGAAAAAATTTAGTCGACTTTAAATCGTCCGATTCGTATGCAACAAATTATATAGACTATACACCGTCTATTTTTTATGCAAAAAATTAAATGGACTGGCTATATATACAAAATTTAATGGACTATACATCGTCCATTTTTTAAATTTTTATAAAAAAATTAAATTGACTATAATTCGTCCATTTCGTATGTAAAAACTTAAGTGGACATATACGTCGTCTTCTTTTCGTGCAAAGAATTTAATAAACTATACCTCATCCATTTGTCATGCAAAAAAATTTTGTATGAAATAAATTTAATGGACTATATATACATCGTCTTTTTTTCAATTTTTTATGAAAAAATTTAGTTGACTTTAAATCGTCCGATTCTTATACAACAAATTATATAGACTATACATCGTCTATTTTTCATGCAAAAAATTAAATGGACTGGCTATATATACAAAATTTAATGGACTATACATCGTCCATTTTTAAAATTTTTATAAAAAATTAAATTGACTATAATTCGTCCATTTCGTATGTAAAAACTTAAGTGGACTATATACGTCGTCTTCTTTTTGTGCAAAGAATTTAATAAACTATACCTCATCTATTTGTCATGCAAAAAATTTTTTTATGAAAAAAATTTAATGGACTATACATCGTCCATTTTTAAATTTTTTATGAAAAAATTTTATCGACTATAAATCGTCCGATTCGTATGCAACAAATTATATAGACTATACATCGTCTATTTTTTATGCAAAAAATTAAATGGACTGGCTATATATACAAAATTTAATGGACTATACATCGTCTTTTTTTAAAATTGTTATAAAAAATTAAATTGACTATAATTCGTCCATTTCGTATGTAAAAACTTAAGTGGACTATATACGTCGTCTTCTTTTCGTGCAAAGAATTTAATAAACTATACCTCATCCATTTTTCATGCCAAAACATTTTTTATGAAAAAAATTTAATGGACTATACATCGTCTTTTTTTCAATTTTTTTGAAAAAATTTTATCGACTATAAATCGTCCGATTCGTATGCAACAAATTATATAGACAATACATCGTCTATTTTTTATGCAAAAAATTAAATGGACTGGCTATATATACAAAATTTAATGGACTATACATCGTCCATTTTTAAAATTGTTATAAAAAATTAAATTGACTATAATTCGTCCATTTCGTATGTAAAAAATACGTCGTCTTCTTTTCGTGCAAAGAATTTAATAAACTATACTTCATCCATTTTTCATGCAAAAAAATTTTTTTTGAAAAAAATTTAATGGACTATACATCGTCTTTTTTTCAATTTCTTATGAAAAAATGTTATCGACTATAAATCGTCCGATTCGTATGCAACAAATTATATACGCTATACATTGTCTATTTTTCATGCAAAAAATTAAATGGACTGGCTATATATACAAAATTTAATGGACTATACATCGTCCATTTTTAAAATTTTTATAAAAAATTAAATTGACTATAATTCGTCCATTTCGTATGTAAAAACTTAAGTGGACTATATACGTCGTCTTCTTTTCGTGCAAAGAATTTAATAAACTATACCTCATCCATTTTTCATGCAAAAAAATTTTGTATGAAAAAAATTTAATGGACTATACATCGTCTTTTTTTCAATTTCTTATGAAAAAATTTAGTTGACTTTAAATCGTCCGATTCTTATACAACAAGTTATATAGACTATACATCGTATATTTTTTATGCAAAAAATTAAATGGACTGGCTATATATACAAAATTTAATGGACTATACATCGTCCATTTTTAAAATTTTTATAAAAAATTAAATTGACTATAATTCGTCCATTTCGTATGTAAAAACTTAAGTGGACTATATACGTCGTCTTCTTTTCGTGCAAAGAATTTAATAAACTATACCTCATCCATTTTTCATGCCAAAACATTTTTTATGAAAAAAATTTAATGGACTATACATCGTCTTTTTTTCAATTTCTTATGAAAAAATTTAGTCGACTTTAAATCGTCCGATTCGTATGCAACAAATTATATAGACTATACATCGTCTATTTTTCATGCAAAAAATTAAATGGACTGGCTATATATACAAAATTTAATGGACTATACATCGTCCATTTTTAAAATTGTTATAAAAAATTAAATTGACTATAATTCGTCCATTTCGTATGTAAAAACTTAAGTGGACTATAAACATCGTCTTCTTTCCGTGCAAAGAATTTAATAAACTATACCTCATCCATTTTTCATGCAAACAAATTTTTTATGAAAAAAATTTAATGGACTATACATCGTCTTTTTTTAAAATTTTTATGAAAAAATTTTATCGACTATAAATCGTCCGATTCGTATGCAACAAATTATATAGGCTATACATTGTCTATTTTTCATGCAAAAAATTAAATGGACTGGCTATATATACAAAATTTAATAGACTATACATCGTCCATTTTTAAAATTGTTATAAAAAATTAAATTGACTATAATTCGTCCATTTCGTATGTAAAAACTTAAGTGGACTATATACGTCGTCTTCTTTTCATGCAAAAAAATTTTGTATGAAAAAAATTTAATGGACTATATACATCGTCTTTTTTTCAATTTTTTATGAAAAAATTTAGTCGACTTTAAATCGTCCGATTCGTATGCAACAAATTATATAGACTATACATCGTCTATTTTTCATGCAAAAAATTAAATGGACTGGCTATATAAACAAAATTTAATGGACTATACATCGTCCATTTTTAAAATTGTTATAAAAAATTAAATTGACTATAATTCGTCCATTTCGTATGTAAAAACTTAAGTGGACTATAAACGTCGTCTTCTTTCCGTGCAAAGAATTTAATAAACTATACCTCATCCATTTTTCATGCAAACAAATTTTTTATGAAAAAAATTTAATGGACTATACATCGTCTTTTTTTAAATTTTTTATGAAAAAATTTTATCGACTATAAATCGTCCGATTCGTATGCAACAAATTATATAGACTATACACCGTCTATTTTTTATGCAAAAAATTAAATGGACTGGCTATATATACAAAATTTAATGGACTATACATCGTCCATTTTTAAAATTTTTATAAAAAATTAAATTGACTATAATTCGTCCATTTCGTATGTAAAAACTTAAGTGGACTATATACGTCGTCTTCTTTTCGTGCAAAGAATTTAATAAACTATATCTCATCCATTTTTCATGCCAAAAAATTTTTTATGAAAAAAATTTAATGGACTATACATCGTCTTTTTTTCAATTTTTTATGAAAAAATTTAGTCGACTTTAAATCGTCCGATTCGTATGCAACAAATTATATAGACTATACATCGACTATTTTTCAAGCAAAAAATTAAATGGACTGGCTATATATAGAAAATTTAATGGACTATAAATCGTCCATTTTTAAAATTTTTATAAAAAATTAAATTGACTATAATTCGTCCATTTCGTATGTAAAAACTTAAGTGGACTATATACGTCGTCTTCTTTTCGTGCAAAGAATTTAATAAACTATACCCCATCCATTTGTCATGCAAAAAATTTTTTATGAAAAAAATTAAAAATTTAGTCGACTTTAAATCGTCCGATTCGTATGCAACAAAATATATAGACTATACGTAGTCTATTTTTTATGCAAAAAATTAAATGGACTGGCTATATATACAAAATTTAATGGACTATAAATCGTCCATTTTTAAAATTTTTATAAAAAATTAAAATGACTATAATTCGTCCATTTCGTATGTAAAAACTTAAGTGGACTATATACGTCGTCTTCTTTTCGTGCAAAGAATTTAATAAACTATACCCCATCCATTTGTCATGCAAAAAAATTTTTTATGGAAAAAATTAATGGACTATACATCGTCTTTTTTTCAATTTTTTATGAAAAAATTTAGTCGACTTTAAATCGCCCGATTCTTATGCAACAAATTATATAGACTATACATCGTTTATTTTTTATGCAAAAAATTAAATGGACTGGCTATATATACAAAATTTAATGGACTATTCATCGTCCATTTTGAAAATTTTTATAAAAAATTAAATTGACTATAATTTGTCCATTTCGTATGTAAAAACTTAAGTGGACTATATACGTCGTCTTCTTTTCGTGCAAAGAATTTAATAAACTATACCTCATCCATATTTCATGCAAAAAAATTTTTTATGAAAAAAATTAAAAATTTAGTCGACTTTAAATCGTCCGATTCGTATGCAACAAAATATATAGACTATACGTAGTCTATTTTTTATGCAAAAAATTAAATGGACTGGCTATATATACAAAATTTAATGGACTATACATCGTCCATTTTTAAAATTTTTATGAAAAATTAAATTGACTATAATTTGTCCATTTCGTATGTAAAAACTTAAGTGGACTATATACGTCGTCTTCTTTTCGTGCAAAGAATTTAATAAACTATACCCCATCCATTTGTCATGCAAAAAAATTTTTTATGAAAAAAATTTAATGGACTATACATCGTCTTTTTTTCAATTTTTTATGAAAAAATTTAGTCGACTTTAAATCGTCCGATTCGTATGCAACAAATTATATAGACTATACATCGTCTATTTTTCATGCAAAAAATTAAATGGACTGGCTATATAGACAAAATTTAATGGACTATACATCGTCCATTTTTAAAATTTTTATAAAAAATTAAATTGACTATAAATCGTCCATTTCGTATGTAAAAACTTAAGTGGACTATATACGTCGTCTTCTTTTCGTGCAAAGAATTTAATAAACTATACCTCATCCATTTGTCATGCAAAAAAATTTTTTATGAAAAAAATTTAATGGACTATACATCGTCTTTTTTTCAATTTTTTATGAAAAAATTTAGTCGACTTTAAATCGTCCGATTCTTATGCAACAAGTTATATAGACTATACATCGTCTATTTTTTATGCAAAAAATTAAATGGACTGGCTATATATACAAAATTTAATGGACTATACATCGTCTTTTTTTCAATTTTTTATGAAAAAATTTAGTCGACTTTAAATCGTCCGATTCGTATGCAACAAATTATATAGACTATACATCGACTATTTTTCAAGCAAAAAATTAAATGGACTGGCTATATATAGAAAATTTAATGGACTATACATCGTCCATTTTTAATATTGTTATAAAAAATTAAATTGACTATAATTCGTCCATTTCGTATGTAAAAACTTAAGTGGACTATATACGTCGTCTTCTTTTCATGCAAAGAATTTAATAAACTATACCCCATCCATTTGTCATGCAAAAAAATTTTTTATGAAAAAAATTTAATGGACTATACATCGTCTTTTTTCAATTTTTTATGAAAAAATTTAGTCGACTTTAAATCGTCCGATTCGTATGCAACAAATTATATAGACTATACATCGTATTTTTTTAATTTTTTATGAAAAAATTTAGTCGACTTTAAATCGTCCGATTCGTATGCAACAAATTATATAGACTATACATCGTCTATTGTTCATGCAAAAAATTAAATGGACTGGCTATATATACAAAATTTAATGGACTATACATCGTCCATTTTTAAAATTGTTATAAAAAATTAAATTGACTATAATTCGTCCATTTCGTATGTAAAAACTTAAGTGGACTATATACGTCGTCTTCTTTTTGTGCAAAGAATTTAATAAACTATACCTCATCTATTTGTCATGCAAAAAATTTTTTTATGAAAAAAATTTAATGGACTATACATCGTCCATTTTTAAATTTTTTATGAAAAAATTTTATCGACTATAAATCGTCCGATTCCTATGCAACAAATTATATAGACTATACATCGTCTATTTTTTATGCAAAAAATTAAATGGACTGGCTATATATACAAAATTTAATGGACTATACATCGTCCATTTTTAAAATTGTTATGAAAAAATTTTATCGACTATAAATCGTCCGATTCGTATGCAACAAATTATATAGACTATACATCGTCTATTTTTCATGCAAAAAATTAAATGGACTGGCTATATATACAAAATTTAATGGACTATAATCGTCCATTTTTAAAATTTTTATAAAAAGTTAAATTGACTATAATTCGTCCATTTCGTATGTAAAAACTTAAGTGGACTATATACGTCGTCTTCTTTTCGTGCAAAGAATTTAATAAACTATACCCCATCCATTTGTCATGCAAAAAAATTTTTTATGAAAAAAATTTAATGGACTATACATTGTCTTTTTTTAAATTTTTTATGAAAAAATTTTATCGACTATAAATCGTGCGATTCGTATGCAACAAATTATATAGACTATACATCGTCTATTTTTTATGCAAAAAATTAAATGGACTGGCTATATATACAAAATTTAATGGACTATACATCGTCAATTTTTAAAATTTTTATAAAAAGTTAAATTGACTATAATTCGTCCATTTCGTATGTAAAAACTTAAGTGGACTATATACGTCGTCTTCTTTTCGTGCAAAGAATTTAATAAACTATACCTCATCCATTTTTCATGCAAAAAATTTTTTTATAAAAAAAATTTAATGGACTATACATCGTCTTTTTTTTCAATTTTTTATGAAAAAATTTAGTCGACTTTAAATCGTCCGATTCGTATGCAACAAATTATATAGACTATACACCGTCTATTTTTTATGCAAAAAATTAAATGGACTGGCTATATATACAAAATTTAATGGACTATACATCGTCCATTTTTAAAATTTTTATAAAAAATTAAATTGACTATAAATCGTCCATTTCGTATGTAAAAACTTAAGTGGACTATATACGTCGTCTTCTTTTCGTGCAAAGAATTTAATAAACTATACCTCATCCATTTGTCATGCAAAAAAATTTTTTATGAAAAAAATTTAATGGACTATACATCGTCTTTTTTTAAATTTTTTATGAAAAAATTTTATCGACTATAACTCGTCCGATTCGTATGCAACAAATTATATAGACTATACGTAGTCTATTTTTTATGCAAAAAATTAAATGGACTGGCTATATATACAAAATTTAATGGACTATAAATCGTCCATTTTTAAAATTTTTATAAAAAATTAAATTGACTATAATTCGTCCATTTCGTATGTAAAAACTTAAGTGGACTATATACGTCGTCTTCTTTTCGTGCAAAGAATTTAATAAACTATACCCCATCCATTTGTCATGCAAAAAAATTTTTTATGGAAAAAATTAATGGACTATACATCGTCTTTTTTTCAATTTTTTATGAAAAAATTTAGTCGACTTTAAATCGCCCGATTCTTATGCAACAAATTATATAGACTATACATCGTTTATTTTTTATACAAAAAATTAAATGGACTGGCTATATATACAAAATTTAATGGACTATTCATCGTCCATTTTGAAAATTTTTATAAAAAATTAAATTGACTATAATTTGTCCATTTCGTATGTAAAAACTTAAGTGGACTATATACGTCGTCTTCTTTTCGTGCAAAGAATTTAATAAACTATACCTCATCCATATTTCATGCAAAAAAATTTTTTATGAAAAAAATTAAAAATTTAGTCGACTTTAAATCGTCCGATTCGTATGCAACAAAATATATAGACTATACGTAGTCTATTTTTTATGCAAAAAATTAAATGGACTGGCTATATATACAAAATTTAATGGACTATACATCGTCCATTTTTAAAATTTTTATGAAAAATTAAATTGACTATAATTTGTCCATTTCGTATGTAAAAACTTAAGTGGACTATATACGTCGTCTTCTTTTCGTGCAAAGAATTTAATAAACTATACCCCATCCATTTGTCATGCAAAAAAATTTTTTATGAAAAAAATTTAATGGACTATACATCGTCTTTTTTTCAATTTTTTATGAAAAAATTTAGTCGACTTTAAATCGTCCGATTCGTATGCAACAAATTATATAGACTATACATCGTCTATTTTTCATGCAAAAAATTAAATGGACTGGCTATATAGACAAAATTTAATGGACTATACATCGTCCATTTTTAAAATTTTTATAAAAAATTAAATTGACTATAAATCGTCCATTTCGTATGTAAAAACTTAAGTGGACTATATACGTCGTCTTCTTTTCGTGCAAAGAATTTAATAAACTATACCTCATCCATTTGTCATGCAAAAAAATTTTTTATGAAAAAAATTTAATGGACTATACATCGTCTTTTTTTCAATTTTTTATGAAAAAATTTAGTCGACTTTAAATCGTCCGATTCTTATGCAACAAGTTATATAGACTATACATCGTCTATTTTTTATGCAAAAAATTAAATGGACTGGCTATATATACAAAATTTAATGGACTATACATCGTCTTTTTTTCAATTTTTTATGAAAAAATTTAGTCGACTTTAAATCGTCCGATTCGTATGCAACAAATTATATAGACTATACATCGACTATTTTTCAAGCAAAAAATTAAATGGACTGGCTATATATAGAAAATTTAATGGACTATACATCGTCCATTTTTAATATTGTTATAAAAAATTAAATTGACTATAATTCGTCCATTTCGTATGTAAAAACTTAAGTGGACTATATACGTCGTCTTCTTTTCATGCAAAGAATTTAATAAACTATACCCCATCCATTTGTCATGCAAAAAAATTTTTTATGAAAAAAATTTAATGGACTATACATCGTCTTTTTTCAATTTTTTATGAAAAAATTTAGTCGACTTTAAATCGTCCGATTCGTATGCAACAAATTATATAGACTATACATCGTATTTTTTTAATTTTTTATGAAAAAATTTAGTCGACTTTAAATCGTCCGATTCGTATGCAACAAATTATATAGACTATACATCGTCTATTGTTCATGCAAAAAATTAAATGGACTGGCTATATATACAAAATTTAATGGACTATACATCGTCCATTTTTAAAATTGTTATAAAAAATTAAATTGACTATAATTCGTCCATTTCGTATGTAAAAACTTAAGTGGACTATATACGTCGTCTTCTTTTTGTGCAAAGAATTTAATAAACTATACCTCATCTATTTGTCATGCAAAAAATTTTTTTATGAAAAAAATTTAATGGACTATACATCGTCCATTTTTAAATTTTTTATGAAAAAATTTTATCGACTATAAATCGTCCGATTCCTATGCAACAAATTATATAGACTATACATCGTCTATTTTTTATGCAAAAAATTAAATGGACTGGCTATATATACAAAATTTAATGGACTATACATCGTCCATTTTTAAAATTGTTATGAAAAAATTTTATCGACTATAAATCGTCCGATTCGTATGCAACAAATTATATAGACTATACATCGTCTATTTTTCATGCAAAAAATTAAATGGACTGGCTATATATACAAAATTTAATGGACTATAATCGTCCATTTTTAAAATTTTTATAAAAAGTTAAATTGACTATAATTCGTCCATTTCGTATGTAAAAACTTAAGTGGACTATATACGTCGTCTTCTTTTCGTGCAAAGAATTTAATAAACTATACCCCATCCATTTGTCATGCAAAAAAATTTTTTATGAAAAAAATTTAATGGACTATACATTGTCTTTTTTTAAATTTTTTATGAAAAAATTTTATCGACTATAAATCGTGCGATTCGTATGCAACAAATTATATAGACTATACATCGTCTATTTTTTATGCAAAAAATTAAATGGACTGGCTATATATACAAAATTTAATGGACTATACATCGTCAATTTTTAAAATTTTTATAAAAAGTTAAATTGACTATAATTCGTCCATTTCGTATGTAAAAACTTAAGTGGACTATATACGTCGTCTTCTTTTCGTGCAAAGAATTTAATAAACTATACCTCATCCATTTTTCATGCAAAAAATTTTTTTATAAAAAAAATTTAATGGACTATACATCGTCTTTTTTTTCAATTTTTTATGAAAAAATTTAGTCGACTTTAAATCGTCCGATTCGTATGCAACAAATTATATAGACTATACACCGTCTATTTTTTATGCAAAAAATTAAATGGACTGGCTATATATACAAAATTTAATGGACTATACATCGTCCATTTTTAAAATTTTTATAAAAAATTAAATTGACTATAAATCGTCCATTTCGTATGTAAAAACTTAAGTGGACTATATACGTCGTCTTCTTTTCGTGCAAAGAATTTAATAAACTATACCTCATCCATTTGTCATGCAAAAAAATTTTTTATGAAAAAAATTTAATGGACTATACATCGTCTTTTTTTAAATTTTTTATGAAAAAATTTTATCGACTATAACTCGTCCGATTCGTATGCAACAAATTATATAGACTATACATCGTCTATTTTTTATGCAAAAAATTAAATGGACTGGCTATATATACAAAATTTAATGGACTATACATCGTCCATTTTTAAAATTGTTATAAAAAATTAAATTGACTATAATTCGTCCATTTCGTATGTAAAAACTTAAGTGGACTATATACGTCGTCTTCTTTTCGTGCAAAGAATTTAATAAACTATACCTCATCCATTTTTCATGCAAAAAAATTTTTTATGAAAAAAATTAAAAATTTAGTCGACTTTAAATCGTCCGATTCGTATGCAACAAAATATATAGACTATACGTAGTCTATTTTTTATGCAAAAAATTAAATGGACTGGCTATATATACAAAATTTAATGGACTATACATCGTCCATTTTTAAAATTTTTATAAAAAATTAAATTGACTATAATTTGTCCATTTCGTATGTAAAAACTTAAGTGGACTATATACGTCGTCTTCTTTTCGTGCAAAGAATTTAATAAACTATACCCCATCCATTTGTCATGCAAAAAAATTTTTTATGGAAAAAATTTAATGGACTATACATCGTCTTTTTTTCAATTTTTTATGAAAAAATTTAGTCGACTTTAAATCGCCCGATTCTTATGCAACAAATTATATAGACTATACATCGTCTATTTTTTATGCAAAAAATTAAATGGACTGGCTATATATACAAAATTTAATGGACTATACATCGTCCATTTTTAAAATTGTTATAAAAAATTAAATTGACTATAATTCGTCCATTTCGTATGTAAAAACTTAAGTGGACTATATACGTCGTCTTCTTTTCGTGCAAAGAATTTAATAAACTATACCCCATCCATTTGTCATGCAAAAAAATTTTTTATGAAAAAAATTTAATGGACTATACATCGTCTTTTTTTAAATTTTTTATGAAAAAATTTTATCGACTATAAATCGTCCGATTCGTATGCAACAAATAATATAGACTATAGATAGTCTATTTTTTATGCAAAAAAGTAAATGGACTGGCTATATATAGAAAATTTAATGGACTATACATCGTCCATTTTTAAAATTGTTATAAAAAATTAAATTGACTATAATTCGTCCATTTCGTATGTAAAAACTTAAGTGGACTATATACATCGTCTTCTTTTCATGCAAAGAATTTAATAAACTATACCCCATCCATTTGTCATGCAAAAAAATTTTTTATGAAAAAAATTTAATGGACTATACATCGTCTTTTTTTAAATTTTTTATGAAAAAATTTTATCGACTATAAATCGTCCGATTCGTATGCAACAAATTATATAGACTATACATCGTCTATTTTTCATGCAAAAAATTAAATGGACAGGCTATATATACAAAATTTAATGGACTATACATCGTCCATTTTTAAAATTTTTATACAAAATTAAATTGACTATAATTCGTCCATTTCGTATGTAAAAACTTAAGTGGACTATATACGTCGTCTTCTTTTCGTGCAAAGAATTTAATAAACTATACCTCATCCATTTTTCATGCAAAACAATTTTGTATGAAAAAAATTTAATGGACTATACATCGTCTTTTTTTTCAATTTCTTATGAAAAAATTTAGTTGACTTTAAATCGTCCGATTCTTATACAACAAATTATATAGACTATACATCGTCTATTTTTTATGCAAAAAATTAAATGGACTGGCTATATATACAAAATTTAATGGACTATACATCGTCAATTTTTAAAATTTTTATAAAAAATTAAATTGACTATAATTCGTCCATTTCGTATGTAAAAACTTAAGTGGACTATATACGTCGTCTTTTTTTCGTGAAATCGTCCGATTCTTATACAACAAATTATATAGACTATACATTGTCTATTTTTTATGCAAAAAATTAAATGGACTGGCTATATATACAAAATTTAATGGACTATACATCGTCCATTTTTAAAATTTTTATAAAAAATTAAATTGACTATAATTCGTCCATTTCGTATGTAAAAACTTAAGTGGACTATATACGTCGTCTTCTTTTCGCGCAAAGAATTTAATAAACTATACCTCATCCATTTTTCATGCAAAAAAATTTTTTATGAAAAAAATTTAATGGACTATACATCGTCCATTTTTAAATTTTTTATGAAAAAATATAATGGATTTTAAATCGTCGATTTCGTAAGCAAATAATTATATAGTCTATACATCGTTTATTTTTCATGTACAAAATTAAATGGGCTATACATAAACATTTTAATGGACCATATAATTCACCCATTTTTAAATTTTTTATGAAAAAATTTAATGGACTATAAATCGTCGATTTCGTATGCAAAGAATTAAAAGGACTATGTACGTCGTCTTTTTTTCGTGCACAAAATATAATGAACTATACATCATCCATTTTTCATGCCAAAACACTTTTTATAAAAAAAAATTTAATGGACTATACATTGTCCATTTTTAAATTTTTTATGAAAAAATATAATGGACTATAAATCGTCGATTTCGTAAGAAAATAATAAAATAGGCTATACTTCGTCTATTTTTCATGCAAAAAATTAAATGGACTATACATAAACATTTTAATGGACCATTTAATTCGCCCATTTTTAAATTTTTTATGAAAAAATATAATGGACTATAATTCGTCGATTTCGTAAGCCAATAATTAAATGGACTATGTACGTCGTCTTTTTTTCGTGCAAAAAATATAATGAACTATACATCATCCATTTTTCATAAAAAAAAATTTTTTATGAAAAAAATTTAATGGACTATACATCGTCCATTTTTAAATTTTTCGTAATTTTCGTAAGCAAATAATAAAATAGGCTATACTTCGTCTATTTTTCATGCAAAAAATTAATTGGACTGTACATAAATATTTTAATGGACCATATAATTCGCTCATTTTTAAATAAATCGTCGTTTTCGTATGCAAAAAATTAAATGGACTATGTACATCGTCTTTTTTTCATGCAAAAATTATAATGAACTATACATCGTCCATTTTGCATGCAAAAAATTATTTTGTGAAAATTTAAATGGGCTATGGCTGACTCTTCTGACGGCGCCTTCGTTTGACTATACCCCTAGGCTAAGCAATTATTGCATGTATTGTAAAATATGGTATTTTACCAGCTTGCTGCCGACCATACCGAACTAATCGCTCGAACTTGCATTACACGTCGTAGGCCGAACCTACAGCTGCATCGTCTAACTAGTAAACGAACATGCTTAACAGCAATCAATGAATGCATTGGTCGGCGAGGCGAACTTACTAGCAACGAACCTGCTTCAAATGATATCAACGAACGAAGTCATCGAGTCGAACCTACAAGCAACGAACCTGCGCAAAAGAAAACTATCAAAGAATCTGCTTAAACGATAATCTACGCAATCATCGAGCCGAACCGAAAATCAACGATCCGAATTATCGAGCTAAGCCGAAAGCTGATATCATAATTAACGAAGTTATTTTATTTTTATTATTTTAAAATATTTCTCATTATTTTATATCTTTATTAAATAAAGTATGAATTTAGTATTAAACCCCTTAGAGGGATAAATGAAGGTCTTTTTATTTCTTAAGATTCATGGAACCGTAAGTAGACCTAGACAAATAAAAATGGGTTGTATATCGTACATTTTTAATAAAAAAAAATTAAATGGCCTGTACATTATCCATTTTTCATAAAAAAATTTTAATGCAGTCATATTTGTTGTTTGTATCTGACGTCTATATTGGCTTATGGTTGGTGTGTTTTTCTATTTCTTAACAAGCAGAAAGCAAAGGACTACAATTGTTATTGGGTTTGCCTTTCGTCTGACACGTCTTGTGCAGGGTTATCCATTTAGTGGTTTTAAAACACGCTTTTGTAGCAAGTTTTGATCATTTTTACGCACTCTTCGGTTATTAAACGTTTCATATTCGTAAATGTCAAAGCTTTTGCTAAATAAATGACACTTTAGATGACAGCTATTAAGCAGCTGACTGCTGGTTTTAAACAAAAGGGCGTTAGCTGGTTAATACCTGTCATCTAAAGTGTCACTTATTTACCAAAAAGCTTTGCCATTTATGAATATGAAACGTTTCATAATCGAAGAGTGCGTACTACAAAAACGTTGGCCACTTTGTGAGCATCACGGTGTGATTAAAGTTGGCATAACCAACCCACTGTGCGAGCAATTGTCAGGTTTTTTTTGCCGAAAATATTTATATATTATTATTTTATAATAGAATTTGTCAAAGACCTCTTATGTTCCACTTTGAAACTAGGTTGTGCACATCCCTACAAATAAATTGTGTTAAAAATTAGTTTAATTGAAACTTTCTTCAAACATTAATAATTAGAACCAATCAACTACTTGAATATATAATTTAAAGAACTACAATGGAAAAACTTAATTAATTAAAAAAATTAAAAAAATACTAATCCTTTCAAAAAGAACTTTGAAAGTGTTAACTGGCCTGTATTAAAGCTAACGCAACATCGTCCTTGCAATTTCAATGCATTTGCTAATTTCCTTTCACCCAACAACATTTGTCCTAAATTATGATCAGATCAAGCTATTTGATATAAAACTATAAAACTATTATAACCTTTCAAAAAGAACTTTGAAAGTGTTAACTGGCCCGTATTAAAGCTAACGCAACATGGTCCTTGCAATTTCAATGCATTTGCTAATTTCCTTTCACCCAACAACATTTGTCCTAAATTATGATCAGATCAAGCTATTTGATATAAAACTATAAAACTATTATAACTTATCTTTTCAAGTTTCTATAATAACAAGCCCCTTTAAAAACATTATCATTTAAACTTTCAAATTTGCTAAAAATGAATTTCATAATCATAATTATAAATATGAACATAATAGTAGAAGCTCCCACATAAACACCAACAAAAAAAATTTCAATTTTCAAAATTAACTTTAATCACTCACCAAGCCCAACATTTTTGTTTTTCTCTTTCTTTTACATTTTTAATACATTCTGCAAATAGTAACAAAAACAACTAAACGGAAATTAACAAAGATTTTCGCTAAACAAAAGATTTCTTCACAGAGCAAAATTTTCATGAAAACATCACTGACGAACTTTTTTGTTTGATTTCTTCTTGCTGCCATTTCAACGATGAACAAACACAAAAGGCCAAAATAGAAACAGGGGAAATGTTGTAAAAATTTCAAACTGAAATGAACACAAAACGAGTTAAGTACGAACGTATGCGAGCAAAAACGAATACGAAAACGACTTTTAACGATTTGTAGAGGGAGGGGAAAAAGCTAAAAAGCTTTTATTTAGCCTCCAAACTTGAGGAGTGTTTACAGAGAACTTTTGAGACAAATTGATTTTTAAAAACTAAGAAAAGCTTTTTAGGACATCGCAGATAGAGACAAAAAAAAGAGAGAAGAGCATGGAAAAAGAGATAAATTATAAAAGCGAGAATTGCGCACAAGCTGCTGCTCAAAAGCTTATTTTATTATTTCATTGAGAACGAATGAACTTAAATGAATTTTTGTGAGAGAGAGCATATTCATTTGAAAGGATGCTGCATGAAAATGCTTGTAAATGTTTTATGTTGTATGAACTATGAAAAAAGTTGCTGGAGAGGATTCTTTTTTCCTGGCTGCTGTATGAGTTTTTCGCTGTCTTGTGTCAGAGTTGTTGCAACCCTTAAAATGCATTTTTTTTGTCAGTTGTTTTTGGTTCCTTATTTCATCTCCGTCGGTTCGGGTTCATTTTTGCAAATCTAATGTGTGTAAGTTCAGTTTTACACCTTTTTGTTGTAGCAGTTGTTGTTGTTGCTGTTGTTGCTCTTGCTGTTATTGCTTTACTTTATTTGCCGTTTTATTTTCGTATTTTGCCTTTGCAACGTGTATAATTTTTATTTTTTTTGGCTTGCTCCTTTTTCAGCTTTTTATTTTTTGCATATCCCCACCCGGAAAATTCATCGCTTGCGCTTGTGGACCGGTATAAAAACCCCTCGCACAACTAAACCATTCTCATAAGTTTATCAGCCACACGCCGTTCAGTTAGTTTTGTGTATTTTTGAAATCTAGACGCAAAAAGATTCTTGTAAGGATTGAAAAAAAAAATGATATACTTACATATGTTTCATACACGTCTCTTAGTGCAGCAGATGCTAAAAGAAAATACTTAGAAAAATACAATATTCAATGTAGTCATGCAACAACAGTGTTGTCAATTGCTAAGAATTTTGAAAAATTATTTAACGGTGTTTTGCAACTATTTACGGTTTTTTTTTTCATAAAGTTAATTAAAGAAATGAAGATTTTTTTATTTAAAAAAGAAAATGTTAAAAAGCAAACATATTAAGACAATGCTGGTGAAAGTGTAGAATTGAAATTTATCTTGCTACGAAGTTCCACTTACTAATGGCGATTGAGAGGAAATGAAAATGGTAATTAAGCGGAATTTTAATAATTTTTTTTTTGATTTGTATTATAAATTTTTTGTTTGGGGTTAACAAATCTTATAAAAACTATTTTATTATAAACTAAGCTATTTAACATTCTGTAAAATGTAATTAATTAAGCGCCAAAAATTAACCAGCCTTGTTTACAAAAACTATTAAGGATTTATAAGGGCTTAATAAGAAAATTTTTGTATAAAAATTTGTTTTAAAAAACCTTTATAAAGCCTTAATAGTATATATAAATAAGGCTGTTAGTTTTTTTTTTAAATATCTATAATAAATAATTTTGAGTTTTTATCAAATGCATATTTATACTAAAAAAAATTTTAATTTTGTTAGGTTAATTAAAAATTAATTTGAATTTTTATTTGAAAAAAAATTGGTTTAATTAAAGAAAAAATTTATTGAACGAATTAAATTTTTAATTAAACCAATTAAATTTTTAATTAAACCAATTAAAACTTTAATAGAACCAATTAAAACTTTAATTGAAAATGTTAATTATTTTAATAAAAAAAAAAAAATTTCTCATTCGGTAAGAATTGAAATTACTGAACTTAAGCCTGATTAAGAAATTATTTCTGATTAAAATTTTAATAATATTTAAGAAATTTATTATGCGATATATTCACCCTTATTGCGTATGTCGAGTCGAATATTCGCCTACGAGAAGTTTGTATTTAATTAAACAAAAGCTTGCACAAGTTTTCTTTATTCTATGGCAAAATTCTCGAAGACGAATATTCGACTCGACATACGCAATACGGGTGATTGTTATTAGTTTATTTTAATTTGAAATTTATTTGCTGGTGGTTCAGCAAATATAAATATAAATAAAATTTTTTCTATGTAGGCTAATAGCTATACTGCTGGTTTATTAGTTTCGAGGACATGGTTTCGATTCCCACAAAGAGACTAGAGTTCGATGTAACTTAAAAGGCCGTCAGGCGTATAAAAAGCCTAACAACTGTTATAATGGTTTGAAATGATTGGCAAAAAATCAAGTTGAAAAATCCAACATCATCCTTTACAGTTTAACTGGGTTGTTTTAACCAAAAAAAAAATTGTTATTTTGCAACCACAATTTACTTACATTATTAATTAAGCAACTTTTTAAAATTAGTTAATTCAGCCAAGAAAATTGGTAAAATTAACCAATAACCAAATTCTTTTTTAATTCCAACAACAACAATTTATATGTACTCTTAGTTGATAGCTAAAAAAAATTAAGCACATATGAGCAGATAAAATTGAAAAATACGAAAATAATTGAGATAACATATTGATAAGTAAAAGAAATGTTAGATTTCGCCTATCACAATTGCACAAATTGATTAGAAGTATTTTTTTTACCAATTAATGGTAATTTTCCTAAAAAGTAAAATATGTCATAAGGTTATCTTGAAAACAAAAACAAATTTATATATTTTATTGTTGTTTTCAATATAAATTTTCAGTCGAAAGTTTCGTTTCGTTATTGTGAAACAGGCCATAAATGCTTTAAAAAAATTCATCTGAAAATAAAAACAAAATCAAAAAATATGTTTTGGTTTTGGTTTGTTACTCACGACCTTTAGTGCAGTGAGGCGACTAAAATCGGTACATTGCGCCGGTAGTGGGATCGTAAGCTTTAGGATAAACTATATTCATTAAATCTGCTCCTGGAGTAGAGATGTGTCCTTAATTATGAAAATACATACTCCACGTCATATGCATTTTTGCTTGGTAATATTAAATAAATCTTAAAAAAAAACTTTAATAAATATTAACTTTCTTATTCATAAAAAATATTTCTGTTTAATACGAGGTTTATGAAACAAATCATATCTATGGAAAATTGATTAATAAACCTTTTATAAAATCAAAATATTTTTTATGAATTAGACCCTTAATAAATATTAAATAAATTAATGTTGGTCGAGACTAGTGCATACAAATTTGAATTAAAATTTTGCATTATATAAAAATATTTATTGTTTTTTTCCGATATGATATACTAAATATCTTGACACAAAGAAATATATGACGTAGACCACTTCCATAATTCAGGATAGAAATTTAAAAATGCAATAGGTTTTTACTCGGGAGCATGCTACAAAAATCTGTGTATGAGAGAAACATGGATTTGCTAAATTTATACCACATAAATACATGTAAAGAATAAATATGGAATTAATTTTTGTCATCGGAATCCGGGAAAAATTTCAAAGTTCTCCCTATATTAATTTTCAAGTTAACTAAAAATAAAAATTTTCTATCTTGGGGAGGTGCCACTCCCAAATGTCTGATCTAGACTCTTTTTTGCAGAGCAACGCACATTATAAAAAGCTTTACCCACACAAATTTTCAAGTTTCTGGCTGCATCTGCTACAAAGATAAAAAAATAAAAATTATATGGAAAGTGCCACGCCCTCTAATTTAATTGCAAATATTTTTTTCCTCTATACTAAAATTAAAAAAAATAAAGCGAAGTAAAATAACCGATAAAAATGGCTTTTAAACACACCTTTAAAAATTTAATGCGGCTCATTGACACCAGAGGCGCTGCAACTCACCATTATTACAAATATGCAAAACGCAGAGTTGTAAAAGAATGCAGCTTTCCTCTATGTCTTTCTTCAACACCTGTATTTTCTATTAATATCCCTTTACTAACGAAGGTAACGCCTAGTAATAGTAGTAGGCTTTCTTTGCCTGAGTGTTACTTCTCTTAAAAAAAAAATTATATTACTAATTATACGGTTTAAATTTCAACAAGTTTGGTTCACTGGCCTACGAGTCCACAGTTCTCCAACATACAGTGTAACACACATTCAAAGAACAATTTTAATAAAATAATATTTTAGAGGGAGTCAGAATATTTTACGAACTCCCATCAATTTTAACTTCGCGCTATAGGAACTTAATGATTCTTCCCCAAATTTTCGCAAAACAGAGGTTTCATTATGTATACTGCAACGTTTTGAGGTTCTGGAAATCGGTTCTGGCTTTTTAGCAATAATGTCCGTATGTGTGTGTATGTGTATATGTGTGTGTAAGTGTATATATAAAAATCACTCATTTATTCAAAGAACGTCATAATTCAAAAAATGTAAATTTTTGAGTTAATGCTGCAGAATTAATGCCCATATCGTTCTTCATATTGCGCAACAATTTCATACAAATATCTTGAATACTCAACTCTTGAGAGCGAAATAAAAGTTTCTTTTTCCATTAAGTTGTGCGTGAATTGAAAACTTTAAACTAGTTTTCTGGCAAACTAATTTTTTTGAGTTATGACGTTGTTTGAGTAAATGAACGATTTGTATGCAAACATCTCTTAACTTAAGAACGGGTCAACGGATCGGAAAAGATTTGCCGCGTTCAAAAAATGCTGAGATAGATGCGTTGTTGGATCTCGAAAAATTTGCGCACATAAAATTTTCATAAAACTGTTTTTTTTTGCCTTTTTGAGCAGATTTTTGACTCAAATACTCCTCTGTGCGATTGGGAGGATCTCGAAATTTTTCGAAAATAAACTTTTAACAAAACTGTTTATTTTAAACAAATTTTAGACTACTAAGACCATCAAGTGCATAATTATATTAGCTCTTAACCTCAAAAAAAAAAATAAATGCGTAGATTGCAGCCAAATTTGACTTAAATCCCGTGACTCATTCGAGAGATATCGTTGACGAAAAATTTCGCAAAAATCGCCCGCTGTTTCTTATAACTTCGACAGTCTGCCTCAAATCGATTTTAGATATTCACTGATTTTTATTGTATTGCATGCCTCAAATTTTACCAAAATCTGCAACTTAGCAGGATGCTTCAGGTATGTCCTGCAAGGTCAACCGATTCCTATATTTTTTATTTTAAATTTGGCATTTATGTAATTAAAATGAATTTGCCTTGATTTTTATATCTTTAAGAACTAATAATAATTAATTATGGAACTCCAAAAAAAATATATCGCATGTGTTCTATGCTTTCAATAAAATTTTTGCGCTTCACTATCTCCCAATTTAACATTTTGTTGTTGTTGTTATATCTTTTGTATTTTATTTGGATTAATTAAATTTTATTTATCAGTTAAAACTTTTGGCTAAATGCAAGTAAATGTTTTGGATAAAAGTGTTGAAATGCATACACACCCTGTAGTAAATAAAATAGTCAGTTGAGAAAAAACACTAACTTATAAATTAATTATTTTGCAAGTGACTACAAATTGGTTTAAATTACATGCAGATATCAACCAAACATATTGAATAGAAGCACACGTAAGAAATAAATAAAAGCAAAATAAGTAAATGAAAAGAAAATAAAAAAATCAAAAGAAGCATGCCATGAAAACAAATGCCAAGTGTTTGTGTTGGAAAAAAAACTAAATAATTTCAATAATATTTTCTATGAACGTTTCGCATGTATGAATATATGTATTTATGTACATTTGTATATATGCATGTACGAATTTTTTATTTTTAGTGAATATAACAATAATAAATATTTATATAGACAAACATATATGTATGTATTTATATATTTACAAAGACATATATGAATATATGCATATATGTATATATGTATATATAATATATATAATATAAATATACATATATCCTTTTTTGCTATAATATTAATTAACTAAAAATTGGTTGAAAAATAATTAGTTAGTAGTCAATTTAAAAGTCATGCAGAGATGGCCAATTGACTACCGCCTATGACATGCCTATGTTAAAATAGTGAGTCGGCGACAAGGAAAAAAGTCACTTAATCAACCAGTTGTGGTTATTAAAAAACCAGTTTGAAGTTACTTACAAATGGGTTTGAGTTCCTATAGGGCACATACAACATACATTAAGCATACATCCACATTTCTTTCTAATATATGTTCGGTATGCACATACATATGTACATACATATCGCTACTTTGAAATAGAAAGGTCCTAACTCATTATTTTTTAAAATCGACTTTTTTACATTTTTCGATACACTCTTCTATTGAAATATACAAAAAAAAAACTCGAAATCAAAAAACAATGAGTTAGGGCCTTTCTATACTAAGGTAACGATATACCTATATATTTGTAATGTATGTATATTGTATATGCAACTATATATGTATTTGTGTTTATGTTTATGTGTGCATGTGTGGTATCGAAATTTATTTAACCAAAATACACAGACTCAGCAGCCGCCCAATATTGGCCAGATTTTTGTCGTTCAGTTTGTATTGTGTTTTTTTTTTGTTTGTTTGTTCGTCAGCAACATGTTTGAACATGTTTTTGTGTGGCTGGAGTATTAAATTAAATTAATATTGGTGTATTTATTATTGTTGTTTTCAAAATTGTATTATTTAATTTGGTTTATTTACTTTTGTGTCAACAATTACATGAGTGGAAGCCAAAAAAAAGCCTCAATGAATTGTCTCACATGTGGGCAACTGTAAAAGGCTTTATGGAGAATAATTGCCACACGTCGTGTGAGTTTTACGCTGCTGTTTTTTCATTTCCGCAATTTTCTGAAGAAGTTAGACTTTTTACACAACATGGTTAAGCCAAAATCCTGCAATACTAAAGTTGAAAAAATTCACTTTTTTATTGCACTTTACTGATGGATAATTCCATTGTGACGGGTGTGATCATGACACTTACATTTTTTTATTATAATTAAAATACATAAAACTTGTAATTTAAAAAGGGCGTGGCTTCCAAGTATGTCTATTTTAAAAATATTTAATATTAAGCAGACATTGAAATCATTAAAATTCCCCCTTATTGTGAATGGCGTCATCGACGTCACATCAACGCGACAGTAAAAATTGTCACCTGTCTTTTACTCTTTGTCGATAACAATTGACTACTAATAACATGCTCTATTAATTTAAAAAGCCTTGGAGATTAGTAAGAGATTGTCAATAAGAACCAATAGTTGTCGATAAAGAGTAGGAAAATTACAATATTTACTGTCGTCTTGACGTGATGTCCACGACGCCATTCACAATAAGGGGGATTATGTTTATTTCTGCTCAGAATGGCTATATCAAAAGGATGTGACGGGTGTAACCTTATAAATCTCCATTTTACATTAATATTACTTTCAGGCTATATTGGGTATAGTCTTTTTGATTGTATTAAATACTTACTGACTGGAAAAATTAATTTCTCTTAAGAGAAAACTTTTTCGGAAAAATGTGCCGGATATGACCCCTTTATGTGACGGGTGTGACTTAGTATGGCAACTTGAAAAGCTTGAGAGGAGTCTGAAGAGGATAGTTATAAAACAGGGATTTTTCAATTTTAATAGTTAAGATTTCTTCTTTTATTAATTTGTAGCACTCTCTAACTGTGATGTATTAGGTATCCTTTTTGAATTCTTTTCACTATTGCCAGTTAATGAATTTATTACGAGCTTTGTCGACAAAGAGTTGACAAGTGACAATTTTTACTGTCGTCTTGATGTGACGTCAAGGACGCCATTCGCAATAAGGGGGAATATCACTTCTGAGGTATGTTTGAACAAAAATCGGTTAAACCAAAAAAAAATTAAGAACGCTCTTCTGTCTGCATCAGCGTCAACTGTAGTGGGGAGTTTTTAAAATTTTTAATTTTTGTTATTAATCAATTATTGGGTAATAGATTGAAGAACATACAATACAAATTTATAAATCTTTATCATAACAATCAGCTGAACTAAAAATTTAAATAAAGAAACTATTTACGTCATTATGCATTTCTGCTAACGATTTATAAAAAAGCAAAAGGAAAATTCTATAAAAAAAACCAAATAAGAATTTATTCAACCAAAATATTAACGAAAATTTTTACAAAAATTAACTTAAAACGAGCAACTAAAAAAACGCTTTAACATAAACGACAATTTACAATATTTCAGGCTAATCAATTATTATGATATCCGAAGCGATCACCGTTTCCCAATCAATATCGAAAGCACCACCACCGCCAGCACCAGCACCAGCACCACCACCGCCACCAGCAACACCAACTCCATAAGCAACTCGATCATCAAAATCATTTGTAAAACTGTTAGCTTCTTCTGAATCGTAATGAAAGTCGATATGTCTGCGGCTATGTGGTGGTTCATAAGAGTCATCATTATCCACAAAATTATAATCCTCACAATAATCATCGTTATCCACAAAATTATGGTCCTCACAATAATCATCATTATCCACAAAATTATACTCGTAGTCCTCACAATAATCATCATAGTTCTCATAGTTCTCATAGTTATCGTGATCCTCTCCATAATAGTTATTATCGAAACTCTCAAAGACATCTGAATAAAAGCTCAGCTCATCTTCATCACTGTCATCCATATTGTAGTCAGTCTGTTCTTCATCATAATAAGAGTCAGAGTTCTGAGCTAAATCTTGCTCATTACTTAACCTATTTGTATCTAAATTACTGTCACTTTCTTCGTGTGAATCATCAAAATAATTGGCAGCCAAACTCATAAATTCTTCCAAAATATGGGTTTGATTTCCTCTTATAGGTTGAATTTGTGCAGCAGTGGTAATAGAGGAATTGCGTGTGACCACATTATGTTCAGAATGTTTTCGTTTAACCTGAAAATAAATAAAATAAAATTAAGTTGGATTTAAAAAATGTTGATGGCTTAATATAATTTATCACAGACTAGTATAATTTAATAATAATTTTCAGAAATTTTTAATTTCCTAAACAGCATTTGCTGCTGACAGAGAGTGTACAAGAGCAATTTTTTTAATGCATTGACTTAACCTACAGTGGGGTATTTTGGTAAAATAGAAATAATTCTCGAGTTTATAAACGGGCAATAGAGAGGTATTACAGCTTAAGTTTGGAGATTAGGTTTTATATCTTTAAAGAACACGAGGCCGCTAAATCCCAAAGCCACCTCGGATTATTAAACAATTTAAACCTATGACAAGCTGATGTTTTTGATATCTGAAAAAACATTTTTTTGCACGTAGATTTTCCTATCGAAGAGCTTAAGAAAAGTCTAATACATTTATGGATTTCTGACTACAGTTCAGTGGGTCTACTCTGTAATTCGAAACGAAAGAAAATGATTTCGAATTTCCATACAAGCAATTAAAGTGCGTGGCTGCACAGGGGAATATCGGTATTTCCCCCAGTTAAAAAAAGTCTAGTTTAATTTTTCTTCTCTTCTTTAGAAGCTCACATTAATTGGTGGGAATATTTCATTCTATAAGAATTGGAAATTACTGAACTTAAGCCTGATTAAGAAATTTTTTTCTGCTTAACAAGTAATTAACATACAAATTCGAAAGAATTTTCTTTCGTTTCGAATTACAGAGTAGACCACCAGGACATATTCGAATGAAAAATGTTTAATGTCCCTATTGCGGTTCTAAACTCAACGCTTTCTTGTGAATGTCAGTACCAATGTGTAAGACAACCAAACTGAGTTGATTTAAGAACGATAATTGGCAGCTAAATTTTCACTTTGTACTAAGCCTGGTCCTCTCTTTTGTTAATGGGAAAGTTAAATCTTATCCGATTTGTAAGAAATTTCTTTCTATACATTTAAAACTAAATTTTTAATATCCCGAAGTTTATACGCAATTTAAATTAAAGTTTTGAAAATGTTTCCCCATTTTTTGCAGCAAAAAAATATCGAATTTAAGGCCTATTTTCTTAAATTTCACAGCTAAAAACAAACAATAAAATTTAACACGCCATCTTAAGGCATGACATGTTTTTAAATATTAAAAGCATTATATGGGCCTCGCGAAAAATATGCAAAGTAGTTAAGAGTAAAAATACAGAAATTGGCCATTTTTGGGATTTTTTGGAAATTCTTTGGGAATGGCCGGGGACTAGAAAAAGGAGCAAAAGAGAAGCAGATATACATAGACTTATAGCAAAAATATTGAAATACCATTTTGGGGATTTTTGGGAATTGCTGGATGCTAGAAAAGAAGCAAAAGAGAAAAGGACACACATAAAAGTATAGCAAAAATATTAAAAAAAACATTTTTGGGAATTTCTTTGGAGATTTGCTGGGTACCAGCGCGCCTACTCTGTAGTTCGAAACGAAAGGAAATGCTTTCGACTTTGCATGTAATTAATTTACAAATTCGAAAGTAATTTTTTTCGACACGAATTACAGAGTAGACCACCAGAAAAGAGGCAAACGAAAAAAAAAACTTTTTTGGTATTTTTAAAAAATGGGATTTTCAGAATTTTTTTTGGGAATTGCCGGGGACTAGAAAAAAAAAACAAATCAAAAGAAAACACAAAAAAAAACAATTTATCAAAATTCGATTTTTCAGAAATTTTTTTGATAATTGCCGGGGATTCAGAGAGAAGTAAAGCTTAAATTAGACGTGACATAGCCATAACGCCATAGCCATAACCAAACCAAAATTCAATTGGTTTCTATGGCGAGAGTTATGGCGTTATGGCGAGTTTCTCTCACTCTCTACATAGAAACCAATTGAATTTTGGTTTGGTTATGGCTAAAGGCCGCATTATTCTGCATTATTAATTAAAAAAAAACTAATTTTTGGAGTTAAGACACTATTGAAGTAAATGATATAAGCGATATATAAGTCCCTTCTATATATTGCTGCTGAGAAAATGTTTGATTGATGAAGTTGAAATCTAATGAAGGGAGAGAAAACATATTTGAAAGAGAAAAAATATAAGACTACATACCGGTCCTTCCTTTATCGCATGACGGCAAATGGGACACTTACTGGACCACGGATACTGTGTGTAGGACTTATAAATTGTTAAGCAACCGCTACAGAATGAATGACCGCACTGAATGTGCACGGGAGAGCGTTTCTCATCCAGACACAAGACACATCTTTCGGTTGAATTTTTTGAATCATTCATTATTTTTGCATTAAATATTTTCTCCTTTTTTTTTAAAGATATTAAATAATTTGAATTAGATTTTATGTTAGCAAAAAAAAAAAAAATGAAAAGCGTAGCCGTTTTTAACAATATTTGATTTGTTGCTTTTTTTTAAATCTTTTTTTTTTACAAAGAAAAAAACGATAAAAGTAAATAATGTGATGGAAAAATCAAAAATATATTCCCATGAAGAATTAACTGACAGCGTTGTCACTCAACTGCGGATAAAATTTGAAGTAGTTTTATTGTTTTTTTAATTATTTCGAAAATCCAGAGAAGGGATAAGCAAATGTTTGAGTTTGATTTCATGTTATGGTGGGTAAAGACTTAGCAACGTGTTTATGCAACCAGCAGGCAGGTTGCAACACAATTTTTTTTTTGTTTTTTGTATATTTCGATAGAAGAGCATCTCTCAATTTCAAAAAAATAACGAGTTATATTAAGTTAGCGTATATAAACTTTGGTATTTCTTACCTAGGATTTACACATGCAGGTGCAAGTTCGAAAAACTCAATACACTCAAGCTCTCTTACTAATACATCTACACTTTCGGCACTTGCAGTCTACTTCCAACTCAACTGCCAAGGAATTTTACAAGACAGCGACTTGGTTAACTTGTAGCAAGTAAATGGAAAGTTAGCTAACAGAGTTGCCCTATTATTACTTTAGCACAAATTAACTGGATTTCAGTGTAATGTTATATGAGTTTTTACTCATTTTAAATACATTTAAAAGCTAATTCAATAATTTTTTTCTTAAATATTCATAAATCAAGCAGTTAATTAATTTTTTAGACATAAATAACATTGAAACAATACGAATAAAGTTCAATACTATATGGTTCCCTTAAAATTAAACTTTTTTATGTTATGGACATAACGTTGATAATACGTACACAGAGCTTGCAAGCAAGGTAATTGTATGTGTAAGCGCAGGGTTACATGTCATAAGAGTTTAAAATAAAAACCTTGAACAGTAATAACACTAACAGCTAGTTTTGCCTTTATAAAATAGCAGCCTTTTGAAATCTTCCACTCTTGCCTTTACGCACTCAAGATCCCAGCGAATAGTTGTATAAAGCCACAACTTTGTTTAAAGGCTTATTTTATGTCATCACAATTTTAAAATACAACTGCCTCTACGTTACACAGATTGAACTTAATTGCAACACTTACACTCACACTCACACATACAGACACATCCACTCTACTCTATACATATACATACTCGTAAATAATACAGAAAATGAATAAATTTTTAAACTCATACAATCACAGCCACTGGCCGTTTTCCCTTTAACCACTTTATAGTGGTTTAACTGTGGAACTTCAACAAAAAAAAATAATAATAAAAATAAAAAAGAAGCAACAATAACAACTTCAACTTTTCATAACTGTAGTTGGGCTTCCTGGACAGAGCAGAGCACAATACAACAAAGTAAAAACTTTTTTTTTTTGTTTAAACGCACAAAATCGTATATCAGTTTTTGTACGAGAATTTCAGTTGCCGTATCCTTTAAGCATTTAAAATATTTTGTAATTAATATAGTTTTTTTTTCTCTCTGCATGATTTCGAATTTTTCGCTGTGCGTCCACAGAGTGCACAGGGAAAATTTTTTTACAAGCTTTTTATCGGCTGAGGTCAAAATAGTTATTAATTGTTGTTACTGCTGCTGCTGCTGCTGCTGTTATTATCTTGTTATTATCGTATTAAAATTGTTGCCGAAGAATTTGATCGATTTCATATTAAATTAATTAATTATTTAATTAATAAGCCGAAAAAAGCATATTTTCCACACACACACACACACACACAAACACACAGCCACACAGATAAGGCAAATGATTGTTTTTATAATAAGTGATAAGGATACTATCAAGTTTTATTATTGCAGAGTTTAACACGAGGATATTTTTATCCACAGCAAACTGAAACCGCAAATTTAGGCATTATTAAATAACGTTTAAGAAAATATATATTAAAGTATAAATGAAATAATTAACAAAACATTTGCAAGGCAACGTCCTTAATATAGAAAGGCCCTAACTACTTATTTTTTTTAAATCGAGTTTTTTTTCGCATACTCGATTTCAAAAAAATAATTACTTAGGGCCTTTCTATATTAAGGTAACGATATATATGTCTTATGCCCTAATTCAGTAAGAAGATTTAGGACGTTTTTGTTTGAAAATACTTTTGAGTTCTTGTCATTGAATTCTCTAAATTATTTTCTTCAAAAATGGTTGTTGTGTTGGACAATGAAAAATATAAATATTACTGCCATGTTTTAAAAACATAAAAATTCAATTAAAGTATTATACAATATGTAGTTTGAAAAATATATGAAAAAATATGTGTTGGATATAATGTTTGGAACAAAATCATAAAGCGAATACACGAACCTTCTAGCATAGACAATAAATAATATTTGTTTTAAAGAATCAAAACTGCTTCTCTTTTTCGTCCATAGACAAGACGATGCAATTGTCGAACAGAATTAGGGCATTAGAAAATTTAATTTAAATAAATGATGCTAATAATAATCTCTACCCCAGTAGATAGACATGGGCGCTGATGAAGTGCGTGGCTGCACAGAAAAATATCGATATTTTCCCCAGCTAATAAAGTCTAGTTTAATTTTTCTTCTCTTCTTTAGAAACTCACATTAATTAATAAAACTATTTCATTCGGTAAGAATTGAAATTACTGAACTTAAGCCTGATTAAGAAATTATTTCCAATTAAAATAAAAACCAAAATTTTTAAATCTGTTGGTTAGGAAGAAGTATGTGATATATAAAATTAAATTTTAATGGGCGTACCTCGGCCCATTTGTTTAAACGGAAGATTATGTCTATTATTTAGGAGCTCAAGGTGTGTGGCAAGTTTCTTAAAAATTTGTTAAGTATAACCACGCGAAATATAATAATAAATTTTAATATGCGTAGCCCCGCCCATTTTTTATACCCTTTACCAACAAAAATGGTAAAAGGGTATATATAGGTTTGTCATTCCGTTTGTAATTTCTATAATATCAATAAGCGACACATATATTCTGGATCCTTATGCATAGGGAAGACGAATAAGCGATGTCCGTCTGTCCGTCTGTCCGTCTGTCCGTCTGTCCGTCTGTCTGTACGTGAAATCGGTTTTCCGAAGCTCCCAGAAAAGCTAGAGACTTCGTTCTTGGACTGGTGTGTCAGAAATTTTCCAAAATAGATTGGTATTGAAATTCAGCAAAATCGAGCAGACGATTGCAGAGCTGGAAAACTTAAACTTTATTTTGCCATATAAAAGTAACTAACGAAAACAAATTTTTATTTTTTTTAATAAATAAATTTATTTTACACTTCAGTACGACTAAAATTGGTATTTTAAATTAAAAAAATATGAAAAAAATTAAAGAGACGTTTCCAGGGTTGGAAAACTTTAACTTTTTGTGTTGTGTAACATTAACTATGTCTAAAACTATATTAGTATTTTCTCGAGAACCGTATGAGCTAGAGACCTGAAATTTGGACACAGTGTGTAGACCTTTGGCCGCTATAACAACAAATACATGAGAATTGGAAATTAAAGGGTGTTCCAAAACGAGCAACGCAAAATGTTAAAATCCCATGTAATATAGATACAATTGTATGTATGTATGTATATACACTTGAAATTTGTAAGTTTAGTGAATTTTTATATTGACTACAAAAATTAACACTAAAATTTCCAAAAATTTAAATTAAAGGGTGTTCCATCAGTTAATGCAATTTTGACTATGCACTTTTGACAACTTGCTGTATCTTGGAAACCGTAAGAGCAAAACTCTTGAAATTTTAAAAAACGGTAAAACTAAAAAAACAAAAAATTATAAAATCGCCAAAACGAAAAAAATCGCCAAAAACAAAAAAAAGTCGCCAAAACGAAAAAAAGCACCAAATTAAAAAAAAAAAATCTAAAGCTAAAATAAATCGCATAAAACGGAAGAATTGCTAAAATGGAAAAAAAATCGCCAAAATGAAAGAAAATCGCTAAAATGAAAAAAATCGCCAAAATGAAAAAAAATCGCCAAAACGAAAAAAAACCCCAAAAAACAGAAAAAAGTCGCCAAAATGAAAAAAACCTAAAACAGGAAAAAGTCACCAAATTGCCAAAACGAAAAAAAATGAAAAAAAAATCGCCAAAATGAAATAAAAACAAAAAAAAGAAAAAATCGCCTAAATAAAAATAAAAACAAAAAAAAAAATCGCCAAAATGAAAGAAAATCGCCAAAATGAAAAAAAATCGCCAAAATGAAAAAAATCGCCAAAACGAAAAAAAAACCTAAAAACAGACAAAAATCACCAAAAGGAAAAAAAATCGCCAAAATGAAAAAAATCGCCAAAACGAAAAAAAAACCCAAAAAAATTGCCAAAATGGAAAAAAAACAAAAAAAAAGAAAAAAAACGGTGATAAGCCCAAAAACAAAAAAAAAATCGCCAAAATGAAAAAAAAATCGTCAAAATGGGAAAAATCTCCAAAATGAAGAAAAGCCCAAAAACAGAAAAATATCGCCAAAATGAAAAAAACCTCCAAAAACAGAAAAAAATCGCCAAAACGAGAAAAAAGCGACAAAACTGAAAAAATCGTTTAAGCTGAAAAAAACTTCAAAAAAGCAAAAAAACCTACCTTTCGTGCGCGATTCAAAGTCGCACTTTACTGAATTTTTTAATATTAAAGGAATTAAATGAAACTAGGTTCTTTCTTATTTCGTTTTTGCTTCGTTCACTTAACATATTTTATGTATTTTTTAAAGAACTAGATTGGTATCAATAATCAGAAAAATCCAAAATTATGACTCCAGGGTTGGAAAACTCACACTTTTTGTGTTATGTAATATTAAATAGGTCTAAAATTTTTTCTTTTTCCTTATAAATTGAATATATTTTATGGTTCTGAAAGAAAAGTTTGGCGTATGAAATTTGAAAAATGAAAATTATAGCTCCAAAGATGGAAACTTTAAAAAAATTATAAATTTTTTTACAAAACAAATATGTATGTATGTGTCTGTATACTATATATACGTACGTACGTTGGTAAAGGGTACATAAGATTCGGCACAGCCGAATATAGCACTCTTACTTGTTAAACTTTAAAATTGTGTAATTTAAAGAACCAAAGGTGTTTGCTAGGCTTAGCAGCAATCATATAAAACAAATAAACGAATTTGTGGGCATGTCCCCGCCCACTTTTTACAATGGAAGCTATAACCTCTCACACAAAAATAACTTTTGCAATCGGTCTAAAATGTACCAAGTTATGAAGAAACAATGTAAAAAAAAATAATAATACAGACGATTTGATAACCTCCTCCTTTTTTTTTAACTCGGTTATAAATAAAAATATTTTTTTGATTTATTCAAATGTAATCTGCTAAATATCTGAACACAAAAAATATATGACTTAGGCCATTTTCATAATTATGGGCACACTGAAAACAGACCTTGGGCTCTTAGTGAAAAATTACAAATAATATCACCATTTATTCTTTAAAAATTAGATGAAATAGAACTTAAGCTTTCAAACAATGCCGTAATAATTGGGTATATATACCTTGACTCTATCCAGGCTTATATGGCACCTCAGGGTTGAAACCGGATCAAATAATGCAGGCGTTGCTTTATTTAGACGTAGTAGGACTGTTAGGAAAGCATGATTGGGTTAGGAGTCCATAGCGTCAAGCATACAGCATACAAGACAAACAAAAATTAATTTTTATATGCCTGTTAAAAGGAAAAATTTCTAAAGTCACGATAAGCTGGTTTTGAGATAATGGCACTCCTGTAAAACTCATATTCAAGAGTAGCTTAGGGGCTAAATCTCAATTATTTTGTGCAGTTTTTCAAGAAGTTATAGTACAATGACTTCCTGCTTATCTTTTTTCTACCTATATATCGCCCATTTATTTCAATAGTGTCATAACACAAAGAAAAATATTTTTTATTTTAATAGTGCAGAATATTTCGGCATTTTGTATTTTATCTTGTGTAAAAATTTTACTTAAATAGTTTGTATTTACTACCACCTCCTGGGAAGAAGAAAATCTGTTCATGTCCTCATTAAATTGTATGTAAATTGAAAACTTTAAAAGCTTTTACTGAAAAACTAGTTTGTTTTTGAGTTATGATATATGGAATGAAATGTTTTATTTAGTTAAGGTGTGTTGAAAGATGTTTTTCTAAAACCAAAAAAATTAAGAGAACACCGAATTTCCCAATTTGAGGTTTTATGTCTGTTATCTATATGTATATTCTAGGGTTAATTATTTTTTTGCTACACCAGCACAAAAGCCTGATGAAATTTTTCTCGTTAACCTTTAGCTTGCTAACTAAAAAAAATAAATAAATTCAGTGTACAAATAAATGTAAAAGGATTAAATTAAAAAGTGACATAAATCTCTTGGCAGTAGAGATATCTATTGCTGTTATACTTTTTCTGGTTGATATAAATCTTTAATAAGATTTTTAGTTTAGCATCACTTGTTTATACTTTTAAATTCTGTTTATTGGCTTATTTTTAATCTTATTTCTTTACTTACGTTTCATTACATAGTTTTGAGAAAATGTTTTGCTCTCAACAACTTCCTGTTACATTTTTCCTTTTTGTGAATTGTTGTAGTTTTATTTTGTTTTGCATGTTTTTTTTCCTTTTGCTGTGTACAAGCAAAATTGTATGTGTACTTGCAAATGCGAGTATACATAAAAGGCTGCAATACGACCGCACTGTCGAATTATTTCATACTTGTATGAAAGTGTTGTATTACTTTCAATATACTCTTTAATCGGACTTGGTAGCTTTTTCTAAAACTTTTTGATTTTTGATGTATTAAAGGGTTTAGCTTACTTGCCAGGATAATTAATATGGCTAGATTGTTCGATTAACATTTTAAGTGATATATTACATGAATTTTTAATAAAATAGAATACGAGAAATGGTTTCATTGCACATGCAATTATTAATTTATAATTGGGTAGAACTTTTTTAAGCATTCAATTTATTCATTTCAGTTTTTCTTTTTTCATTCATTTTATTGCCCTAATTCTGTTCGACGAATGTATCGTCTTGTCTATGGACGAAAAAAAGCAGCAGTTTTGATTCTTTAAAACGATTATTATTTATTGTCTATGCTAGAAGGTTCGTGTATTTGCTTTATGATTTTGTTCTGAACATTATATCCAACACATATTTTTTCATATATTTTTCAAACTATTCTATAAAACTTTAATTATATTTTTATGTTTTAAAAACATGGCAATAATATTTTTATTTTTCATTATCAAAGACAACAATCATTTTTGAAGAAAGTAATGCCCTAATTCTGTTCGACGAATGTATCGTCTTGTCTATGGACGAAAAAAAGCAGCAGTTTTGATTCTTTAAAACGATTATTATTTATTGTCTATGCTAGAAGGTTCGTGTATTTGCTTTATGATTTTGTTCTAAACATTATATCCAACACATATTTTTTCACATATTTTTCAAACTATTCTCTAAAACTTTATATTTTTATGTTTTAGAAACATGGCAATAATATTCTTATTTTTCATTATCAAAGACAACAATCATTTTTGAAGAAAGTAATTTATGGACTTCAAAGACAAGAACTCAGGAGCATTTTCAAACGAAAACGTCATAAATCTTCTTACTGAATTAGGCCTTAACTAAAATACATTTAAAGGTTATTTGATTAAAACTTTATTTGATTGTTTAAAAAAATATAAGGAACTAGCTTAACCCGGTGTGCATCGTTACCCCTTCACTCCCCTCCCCTAAAAAAAAATAAATAAATATATGTATATGGCCTTAGTGGTGCAATATGAAAATTGGATTTTGCCACGTCACTCCGCCCGCAGACCGAAAATCAAAAATCAGACTTCACAGTGTCACCCGCCTGAATATTCTGAAGATCCCCTGAAAATTTCATCAAAATCGGCCCAGTCGTTTTGGAGTCCATGCGTTACATACATACACACATACACACATCCTGTTTTATATACATACATACATATATAGATAAAAACTTTATTCGATATATTTTTTATATATATATACATACATACATATGTATGTATGTATATGTGTGTGTTTGCATTTGTAATGCAATAAGGCCAAAAGTATAGTTCAGCATTATGATTTTCTATTATTTAATTTCAAAATTATTCGAGTAAATTTTTTTTCATTTCGGTTAATAAAAAAAAAATTTAAATTTTATTCAAATAATGTTGTGAATAGATTTTGTCATAAAAAATATATTTTCTGAAACACCAAAAAAAAATTACACAATCAAAAGTTGACACAAAAACATTTACAGTGCAGTCTGGTTAAAACAAACATTGCCTGCTTTAAGTATATGTATGTACTCGTACATAACGTTTGCAGCAACCTTTTATTTTTAATGCAAAAGGGTGAGAGAGAGGAATACATTAACATATACATATGTATATATTTCTATTTCAATACTCTCACACATATTCAAGAATTACTGCAACAAAAATTTCAAGCCTGGGCCGGGACTTATGAACAGTATTCTTATAAAATTGTGAGTGTTAAAAATTGTACTTACCCAATTTAACTTACGTTTACTAAAACCATTGAATTTAAATATTATGAGTTGCTTTCTATTGAACGTGTGAACAATTAGTATGGAAAAAAAACTTCGTACAATTGCGAAATATGTATTTTGACAATTTATGATGAAAACTATTCACAAAGATTTGTGCGTTGGAAAAATTGGAAATATGTATGTCAGTTTTGAGTTTTATTGAAACTGATTATACGAAATTAAAATCTATGTGAACGAAAAATTTTAATCGGAAATTTTCACATGCGGAATTCATGATAAGGCTGATTATCTTTATTAAAATAATAAAAATACTATAGGTCTTATTCAGAAAAGTATATTTTAGGTTTACAAAACTTTTAACAAACACCATTCTTTAAACAAAAAAAATTTTTTTAGTTAATTTAATTATTTTTCGAACTGTATTTGTTTCTATATTCTTATGAATTGAACAGGCTAATGTTCGTATCGCTTATTAAGCCAAATTACATGTGATAATTATTAATGAACAAATAACATCAAAGTATTCTGACAACAACACATAGTTGAACGGAACAGCTAGCTAACCGTTTTCGAAGGCCACTAAACCTTCCTCATCAGCGTTCTTCTGTGTTTTGGTCCACTGTGTGTGGTGTCAGTTGATGTAGATTTTTTGTTTGTTTTGTAAACCAAAATTATTATTTTTAAATACGGCACTATATATTCATCAAACCAAAATACAGATAATAATAAAACTTAAAATGAGTTTCAAAAACATGTTTAATAAAAAAGCTTGCCATAATTTTCTCTATGTACATATATACATACATACATATAACAAACAAATTTTGTGATGCCAACAGTTTTACTTGAAATTGTTTCCAAATTCGCACGCCGATAGCGAAGTATTTTTATAGCTAAATTTTCTAGCATAACCATTTCTTTTTTAAGCGCTTTAAACAAAATTGCATTAAAATGTATACACTTACATACGTATGTACATATAACGATTAAAAGAATGTGTGGTAATGTTCAAAATAGGTGTTGTCCATGATACAATAATATAAAGGTACAACCACATTTGACGTATAAAATTAATTTTGACTTTTACCAAAATTGTTTGATTGCTGTTTTTTTGTAAAGAGAGAGGAAAACGTTGCCACACGAAATTACGGGGAACTTTTTTTTAGGAATGTTTTTGGAAATGTGTAATTTTAAGTTTAGAAATTATGGTTTAATACACATTTTTTTAAATGTTGTATTAATTGGATACGTGGATAACGAAATATACATGTGTATAATATGATGTAGAATGGATGAGCGTGTCTTATGCATATAATACACATTTACATACACTTCGTGTGCAAATTTATTGCAGCTTACAGTAAGAATTAATGCTTTTTGATGGGCTACATCTGAATAATCTGAACACAAAAAGACATGCAAAAGAAATATGTAGTTAATGCATGGGATTTGTTGCTAATGAATTCGTTCAATTTAGGTGCAGAACGCATGATTTTAACACAGGCGTGTCATTGACGAGCATGGGCTAACATTTAGCAAAACTGCTCATCATTCCAATGAGTGCTTAGAACCCATGATACGTTTATTCGTTTATATATACATACATATGTATGTTTAAACAGAGCATAACGAAGTGCCCGCGGTGGCCTTTTGCTTATAATTTTAGGCTCTAAGCAGGCATACTCTGATGATTGTATTTGAGGAAAACAGCTTTGAAAGCTGTTAAGTGTGCTGTTATTTCCTTGCAAATTAAGAGGAAGCATTGTTCTCGCCGAGATCTGATTGGCAATTGTGCTCTCGTCGGTGTGAAAGCTCAATAGCTCTTTCAAAAAAGTTTGCACATTGTGCATATGACTTGGACGCACCTGATGTAAAGCAATAAGCCAGAGTAGTACGAAGAGAAAGTCCCACCCTTAATTCAGAGGCTTTTCCGTTTGTAATTTCCCTTGAATTGTTTATGCTGATGTAATTTTTTTTTATAAATATAATTTAAATACATATTCTTCAATATTTTTCAATAAATAAAAAAGAACGTCAAAAAATTAATCAAAAACTCGGATTTCATAAATTAATAAGGTAGCATTAATTTTGAGAGTAAAAAATTGTCGGCACAAACGTCAGAAGGTTAATATGGCGATGAAAAGAGAGAACGGTTGTACCTTTATATTATTGTATCATGGTGTTGTCTGTATGTTCGCCTATCGTGAATGCCACTACTGTGAATATGAATAGAGTTAATGTATGTAACTACTTTGAATGTGACTTATGTGAATGTAACTAAAGTGCATGTAGCAGTTGTGAATGAAACTATTGTGAATGATAACATCCATTCGTGTATTTGGAGAATTATAATTTCTATTGTGAATGTCAAAATTCATATTTCGAATAGGAAATGAAAAAGAAATAAATTAAATAATAAATATAATTACGAGTGTCATATTTCGATTGCGACTACAACGATTTTGTACCAGATTAAAAAAAAACTGTTGCACTGTTCTTTGGTGTAGTACAAAATCATCGCAGTCGAAGTCGTAATACGACACTCGTAAAAAGGGCCAATAAATAAATAAAATAATTATTTTTTTATACTAAAAATGTAACTCAGAGAGAGAGAGAGAGAGAGATTAAAATTAAATAATGTAATTTTATGAACGACTATTTAACATTCACGCTCAAAGCTGCTACTTGTAATCGATTTTGCATATTGAGGCGTTAAGTATTGTTGATGTGCTAATCAACTATAGATACGAGTACAAAAGGGAAAAACAACACTAGAATATTTCCACAATTTGATTCCCAACAGAATATATCTTTTATAGTTTCATTTCAGAAACCCTCTTTCGCAACTTAAATTTTTTTTCATCTCATATAATCTATCGCTTTTCTTTTCCCAAGGTGAAATACTATTATCAATTTAACTTAAACTTAAATCTAATCAAATTTAAAATTGCTTAAATCCTTCTGTACCACCCACCACCTCAAGCTCATGTTTTTTTGTAATATTAGCCACATATTAATTTTCATGATTTATTAAGTAGAAGAATGAATCAAAAATCAATTTTATTTTACTCGCAGCAGGCAGTCTCAATTTATTCTACCTTTTTCTTTTTTTTTTTTTTTTGATAATTCAGTAGTTTGCAAAAAGAAAGAAATAAAAATTAAATTTGCACGAAACCTTCAGCTGGTATGCCACCGAAAAATATACAACGAGTATAAATTGCTTTATCATTTACTAAAGCAACAAAGCAAATCTTTCACAAACGTGTACATGTATGTGTAACTGAGTCCTTGCTACTACCTACAACTAGATTATATTTTGCCTCAAACTAGTAACAGACAAATACATGAAATTTTAGTATAGAGCGCATAATATAGAAAATCGCACATATGTATGTGGAAACTGTTACTGCAGTTTTTTTTGCAGCGCAAAAAAATCCTTAAGCTTAAAAGAAAACTACTTCAGTGATGTTCTCTTTACTAGAAAATTGTTTTCATATTTCATGAAATTTAGACCAAAAAGCAACAAGAGCAAAAAATGTTGATGATAATAAATGTAGTGCCATGTGTTCGAATGTTTACTTGTTTGTATATGAAATTGTGGTAAGCATTTATATATTTGCTAGATATTTTAAAGCGGGTCTGCCAATAAGAATGTGTTAATGGTGAGTTGTTTTGTCAGATGTTGTCGCATCTAAATTAGGCCATACTTCTTCCAAATTAAGCTGGTTTATAAGAGATTAAATTAAAGTCAATCTGGGCAATTCACATCAAACAAACTAAGATTTGGAACTTAGTTTAATTAATATGTTTTTTAAGTTTATCCAATATGAATCTTTAACAAATTCTACATCAGGCAGGTCAACAAGTCTGCGAAATGCAAATTTTTGGACTAAAAAATAAAACTTTGCCTAAAGTTTTTTAAATTTTCTATTCTTTCCAAAAATATAACATTTGTAGAAATCGTCAAAATAGTTATTTGTTTGTAAGATAATTTCATTGTGGGAGTCAAACCTCTTTCCGCCCAGTCTTTTCCTCAAGTTTGGAAACAAGAAATATTCACTCAGCTGTAATTCTGACAGATAGAGTAGATAAGGAAGCAACTTAAAAGTCCAATTCATAAAGATTTTAGCGGTATGGATTGTTGGTCTTATACAAGAGCTTTTAAAGCAAAAAAATTCCTCAGATGATACTTTGCTCTCTTCTACTTCAATATTGGTTTGTTATTATTGCCAAACCTTTTATAACCTTGCCAATGTTTTGAGAGTAAAGGTGAAAAATAGAATAACTAGTTTTTTTCATTGTTGATTTATCTCGTTTTCGTTTTCTCAACAACAACAAAAATGTATAACCAAAATAGTTGAGTGATATGAGCAGGAAACCTGAAGGTAACAAAAAATGTGCTTGTGTGATTTTTTCTCTCTTACATAAAGCACTGTTTATTATAAGTCTTTGGTAAAACAAACAGAATTTTTATTAAATTGTTTAAAGTTTCTAAAAATTTTTATTCTAAATTTTTTATTAGAAATATAATAAATGAAACTCAAGCTGAAGAAGCTTCGTTTAAGAATTCATTCATACATTTTTACGATGGTACTAACTTTGAGTATTTTTTTTTTTAATTTAATCCTTTCAATGGTCATTCATTGGATCGAAATTAAGGCAAAAAAAAGTTTCAGCTCCCCAGCTGTTATAGTTTAAGAAAGCATGAATTACTAACAAACACACAAAATGATTTTATATATCGTTAGTTAAAATGCAAAAAGTCTTAACCAAGCAAAAGTTCAAAATCGAGTTTTTGATTCATTATTGTGAATCCAATTAAATTACAAGTGTTTACAAAATTTTACACTTCTGCGATGTAAAATGACACTTTTATTAACAAAAACACAAGCGAACTAGTAGTTGACAAGTTATTTTTTATTTTTTTTTTTTAGATTTTTGGCTTCTCCTGCAAAAATTCACACTTATTCTAATTGTTAACAACGGCGTTACATCAATATATACCAAAAAAAATTGGGGCTTGTAGAAAACAACTGACTGCTATTGACAGGCTCATGCTCTTCTATAGACCTTATGAATGAATGCATTAATTCAAACGGGAAGCACAAGACACTGCTACCAAAGTAGATATGTGACGTTCTCCGACAAAAGGGACCTAGTGTGTGAAAATGAAGTTTTGAGAAACACGCATTTAAAAAATAAAATTTTAATGTTTTTCTCATTTTTATCGATTTTGACGCACAACCGTTTTTTTTTTGACACACTAGGTCCCTTTTCTCGGAGAAGGTCACATACATTGTATCCCCTGCCAGGTGCTAGTGCACCTCATCTAAACCTACTCTCCTGAGGAATCTCAGGATTGCCACTGGATCTAGAGTTGGCATTTTCCAATCCTCCAATAGGTGCTTGCCCAATTGGCTAAATTTTCTGTGGCATAACGCTTCAGAATATGCTCTTGAGTTTCATCTTCGTAATCACAGAGTCTGCACAGGCTGGTAGAGTAGGCAAACCTCAATTTGTTTTTGGTATTGTATTGACGTGACTTCGATGTTGACATATGGAATAAGGGTGATTATATTTATGTTTATGTTACGTCTTTTCACATTTTATCTTAAAATATATATATTGTTAGGAACCCACAAAAAAGATTATATTAGTGAGAGAATAAATTTGACAAGTAAAATTTTATCGAAGGTGTATTGCAGTTCAGGCATCTCGCCAGCAGCTCACATGAGATTTGATATTTTTAAACGCAAATCATACATACAATTATGAACTAATAGGAAAGTGAATCCTGTGTGCAGTGCTTTTTTTTTAGACCTACTGTAGATGCGTGTGTGTGTGTCAGAGAACTGTATGAGTTGATTTTTTTTTATCTCCACTTACCTTTACAATGCTTTTGTTTTGTTCTTTAACATTAATATGTACTAATGATATTGCTTGCAGAGCTACCTCTCTAATAGAGATGGGCGCGTGTCGTATTTTTTCCGTGACACGAACACGCACGACTCAACACTCAAAATCTGATTTCGTGCGTGTTCGTTTCGTGTCGTGTTCAGCAACATTGACACGAAAAACAAGAAACGATCTAACGTGCAAAATATGTATTTCATGCATACAGGAAAAAAATTTAATGCCTATTTTGTATCGTCAAACACGCAAGCACCAGCCATCGTTTGGCACTTTTAAGGTCAAAGTTTCGTATATAGTATCAGCTGTTCGACAGTGCCACCACTGCATGAAAATTACGCTTGAAAAAAGTAATTAATTTTTGGGAGCAAAATGAAAAATGAAATTCAAGAAGCTATTCGTCGAAATGATGAAAAATACCAATTGGTAACGAGCCAAATTAAAATTAGATTAGAAAAAAAAACAATGTTAACATTGAAATTGAAAATTATTATAATAGCTCGAAAGAAAACGAAAACGATGATTTAAAATTTTGGAAGCACGCAACGAATTTAAATTGCAGAAGCTTGCCAAACAGGTACTAAATATACCTGTAAGTTGCGCGACTAGTGAGTGAGTATTTAGCACTTCTGGATTAATCTTAAGCGAACGCCGCACAAGATTATTGAGCGCAAATCTTGATAAATTACTTTTTCTCAGCAAAAATATGTAAATAAATATGAATAGAACATAAATATGTATGTACACACATACATACAATTGTATGAAACAATAAAATAAAACAAAAATATGTCTTTGAATATAAAAAACGATTTTTTGTTATTGCACTCGTATTTGATTTCGTGCGTGTTGTGCATTTTCGTGTTGGGAAAATTTTTTGGCGTACGTGTTTCGTACGTGTTGAACATCATGGTATTCGTGTTCGTGCGTGTCGTGTTGGAAAAATTCGACACGCGCCCATCTCTACTCTCTAGCAACTGACTGTCATTAACCCACCACCGACCAAAAAAGTGTTGTTATAAGTTTGTAGTGTGTGTCTGTCCGTGTCCTCGTGCAGACCAAAACGCTGGACCGAGTGTGATTTACTCCAGCCGTTTAGAAGATATCGCATCTTTTCTCGATATATCGGGGGTTTTTAACATTTTTAAATTTTGTTATATTTTATAATATTACATAAAACTATATTTGTCAGAAGGGGTTTTAAGAAGTTTTCAAAACAATCGTACTCATTCATTGCTAGCAGTGGCATGTATTTATTAACAACACCCCATTGATATAAATCATGCAATAGCATCTTTCATTTTTTTTTTAATGTTAAGTGCTAGCTCAATATTCACTTTAGCAAATGCAAAATTATGCCGTTTTATTCGTAGTCATGCAGATCTCTGGTGTGTGTACACTTACATATATGCATGTGTATGAGTGCATAGACTCCTAATGGGATTACAAATGACTATTGCAGAAATTATACGCGGATTTAAAAGTGTATGAATCCTGCCACCCCTTCCCCTCTCTCGTTGCAAAAAAAATCTTGTAGTTTTGAATTCATACACAACATAAGAGTGTTCTTTACTCGTATGCTGCTCGTATATTATCGCTCATTTGCTCAAAGAATGTCATAACTTAAAAATTAAATTTTTGAAATTTTTGAGTTAATGATGCAGAATTACTTCTCATATCATATTTCACACAAATATTTTGTTTACTCAACTCTTTGGGTGCCTCCGTAGGCTAGTGGGTTCGATTTCCACTATAGACTATGGAACTGTTGCACTACAACGAGTCAAGTTCTTTGTTATTAAATTAAGTTATGATATAATTTGTAATTGTTTTTATAATATTTCAAATAAAAATAAAATAAATAATTAACTACTGAGTGAAAAATAAAATTTTCTTTTTCCATTAAGTTTGTGGGTAAATTTAAATGTTTAAACTGGGTTTCTGGCAAACTAGTTTTATTTGACTTACAACGTTGTTTTAGTAAATGAGCAATATGTACATACCCTGCAGAAAATTTGGTGACAATTGATCCAAATGTACTCGTCCTATAACTGGAGATAATGTGGGTGTTATCAAAAGTACGTAGTAGTATATGGTGAAAAAAGTCATATCGTTTAAATGGTGGCATATTGACCATTTTCGTGGTGTATCGTCTTGATCTTGAGCCAATTTAATTCGGACTCGGCCTAGTATTGTAGTAAACTGCACTGAACATGTTCGATGTGGTCGAACACAGGACCTATCAAATAGTGTAAATATAATGTTAATTGCTCCCTTCAATGTGACTCTGGGATCAGTCCCGTAACTATACTCAGATATTAACCTAAGCTTAAATGGTATTTATACTTTTGAAATATGAGTGGCCTTGTGGTCGAGTGGGTAGTGTGCCAGCCTGTCATGCACGAGGTTGTCGGTTCGAATCTCAAAAAATTTTCAGATTAAAAATAAAATGTCATTGCATTTGTAACAATAAAAAAATTTATAAGCGTTAATTGTTACAGTTAAATGTCGAAATTACATTTATAAATAATTTATATTTATATTATTATACATCGAATAGGTCCCTATGGGATAGTTCAGTGACAAGTCACAAGGTGCATACAAAGTATCAATTAACCCCATCCTAGGCCATCCCCATGTAAAAGTGACTGGTCCGCTTCATAGGAAGTGTTAGAACTCGGACTGGTCCCTATCACTTGGGGACCGGTCACGTGACTAGTCTTGTGTCAGTTCCATTTCCTGCAGGGTATATATGTATGTCCATATTTATTAATGTGTGCGTGTTTTCTTTTTTCTTACAAATATCATACCTTAGATGTTTCTTGCACATATATAAGCTTGAGCATATTGAGCTAAAATTTTCTGTTGCTTTGCGCTATGTTTCGGAATTTTCCAACTGTGCTTGATGGCACTTGGAAGGTAAATATTATTTTGCCATACACAGGTATTTTTGTTAGCACAGCGTTCATACATTTGTGTTTAATAAGTTAAGCTACGCTGGTATCTATGAGAATGCACAAAAATTTTAGCAAACATTTTGACAAAAAAAAAAAACATTTTTTATGCTCAACTTTTTTTACTGGCTTCTTTCATAAATATTCTAAAGTATGCGTACAAGAATGTACATATATATAATACAGTAGAATCTCGGCTATGCGGTTCGTAAGAGCCCCACTTGAGCACTGATAATCACAGAACATGGTCAATAGAAGTAAAATACAAATACGAGAAGTACATACATAATGGTGCGTATTAATAGTCAAAACAAAGTATACGTTAAGAGTTTAAAATCACTATTAATTACCATGCAAAATATTACCACACAAAATACTTAAACTATGCTTTTTTAACTATGAATATGAACAACAAATAAATTACAGCCAGCCCAGTAAGCGATGATGGTGAATAGATAATGTTTGCTGGGTTGTTAAGCGAAAAAAATAGTGCCAAACTGATGTCTTATATATGTACATATATGTGAGATTATGTGAGAGTGTATGTGTGTATGTTTGTATTTGTTTGGCACCAAACTGTAGTCTGCTGCTTTTTTTGATAATAATTCTATTTTTCTTCTTTTCTTATTCAAAAAATTACTTGTAAGTGTGGGTTTTTATTCACTAGTAAAACAAATATATATATATATATATATATATATATATATATATATATATATATATATATATATATATATATATATATGTATATATATATATATATGTATATATATTTATTTAGAGCAACACTAAAGATATATGAAACCTAAAATGATGATAAACTTTTGCTTAATTTCCAAAACTATTTACAATAGCAAAATAAATTAAAAAAAAGCTTTCCCCAATTCAATAACGATATTATATACATTTATGTATAAAAAGTAGATAATATTAAATTTATGAACATGTAAAGTTTAATAGATTTTTATTACTATTTTTAAACAAAGAACTAACTGCCAGTTTATAGAAGCACTAAAAATTTGTTTTTGCTTTCAATAAAAATAGGCAGACGAGAATTTTTACATGGCTTCCGTAAACTGGCAATAAGACTTTACAAGTATAAAAAATTTAAAATTTTTCTTTATTGGCCGACCATTTATGCGTGGCATGTACACGAAAAGATAAGGTTTTTAATTACTACGCAAGTAAGTGTTTTAGTGCGACACTTTCTTAATAGCCATGAATGAAGTTTGTCTAATTAATGTTATAGAACTCTGTAATAGACAATTTTTTGCAAGAAGAATTGCTGATCTTTCCCTCTTACTGTCAAGGCTCATACACCATTTAATAATATTTTTCAAAAATAAACATTATGCAAATACTCTATGACCCTTTTAATTACATATTAATTTACACAAATATTTGCTGGGTCATTTGGCCTCCTTACGAAGGGAAATTTAAAGTTTAATTGTGTGCATTAGAAAACGTATAAATATTTATACAAAATTTTCCATAAATTTCATATTTCATAATTGTCAATATGCTGACGTGTGTATGTGTAAGACCATAAACACATACTCTAGCAACGCACACATTTATTTGCAAACTCCATTTTAATTTCCGCATGCACACGTGTGTGTGTGTGTATGTGTGTGTGTGCCGGCACACATGAATCTACATAAGCTTTTCACTTTTGTAAAGCATACTTAAAGGAGTAGAGATTTTTGTTGGGTCACTTAAACAAACAAACTTAATTTTCACATTTCATTAGATTATACAAATATTTGTGGGACCTTTTCGTTTCTTTTTTTTACATTTAAGTTTATTTGAATTTTGTAAATAAAAGTTTTATTTTATGCAGCATATGAGTTTTCTTTTTGGCTTTTGAACAATATGTTTATACTGACACTTGTGCTAACAAAAGTAATAATCATTTAATTAGTTTAATTTGATAATCGTACATTTATGTGCTTAAATGCAAATATTTGATTTAAATAAATTTAAATTTTAATATCATAACTACTTGCTGAATATAGAGAAGATGTAAATCGTAAGATAAAATTAATTGGTTTTAAAATTAAAAGAAAAGGAGAAAATCATTTGAAAATTAATATGGGATGAATATAATGTTTGTGTGATAGGAAATAAATTGTGTAAAATGTTATAGTTAAATAGATTGTTTTGAGAGCGTTTATGGTGGATATATATTAAGGACCAGATTGTTTTCTAATTTCTAGAAAATTTCGAAAAAAAAACTTTAAAATTGCAATACATTTTCTAAGATGGGTTAATTTTCTAAGCAGCAAACAAAATTATGCCAACTCATATCTGCTTTAATTTAAAGTTTTTGGAAAACTCCTAAAAACTCGCACTTCCAGGAATTCCAATTTAACATACGAATTAAATTTTAGAGTAAAATTGGGTTCATAATAGATGTTTACCATTCTCCGCCCGCATCAACTCGTTCTCAGAAAAATTTTGTCACATCTTTCCGCCCGCTTCAACTTGTTCTCAGGAAAATTTGGTCACATTTTACATATTTAAAAATGTTCGAAAGACTCATGAAAATTCGAACGTCAAGAAATTCTGAGTGTGCACGTTTTTAGAAGACTACTTGTACATTAACCTATGACCAATATTGTTCGGCCCCATTGACTCCTACCCAAAAAAGTACGTATACCTTATACAAATTCCAAGCTGTTAACTTGGCAATATCTGGTTAAAATTCATGCTTCTCAAAAATATATTATTGGGCATTATTATTGCCAATGAATATATTTCTGAAAGAAAACCCTGTCTATAAAGTTTCATTACTTTTTTCCGTTTCGTTTGCTTTTATTTATTGGAAAAATCCTTTCGAAATGCATTATAGCTTAACAGAGCTCTGTTAACCAGCTGACAGAGCTCTGTTAACCAGCTGACAGGGCTCTGTTAAGGCACAAAATTTCTGTCAAGAGTTATGAATTTTAAAATTTAACTTCACGTACATTATTTTCTTAAGGTGGTTTGATGAATTTATAGTAAATTATTTTAATTAAGAAAAAAGTGTGTTTTTCATTTGATTAAAGTTTTACGAATTTTGGTTTTCAGCTTTACGAGTTTTGTGGCCCGATTTCAGTAAAAATATTATTTGATTCTTTTAATCTACATATGTACATACAAATATGAATACGGATAGTCAGAATCCGACTCTCAGGTCTTAAAAACTTCGCAAAATAATGAAAGCTCGATTGGTAAAAAAATCAATAACTTACTATAGCGGGGATTTAAAAAAAAATTAATAAATCAATAGTAATAATTATAATTACAATAATGAATAACAAAATTAAAAATTTAAAAAATCCCCGATATATCCAGAAAATATATCTTCTAAGCAACTGGACCGATTTTCTTCAAACATAGAAACATAAGAATCCTCTCGATCAAGTCACCTTTCAAACAGAAAAAAATAAATCTAAATCGGTCCAGCCGTTTGGTCTGTACGTGGACACGGACAGACACACACTACAAACTTATAACACCCCGTTTTTTTGGTCGGGGGTTAAAAATCAATCGTTCATATTCTTCACACCAATTTAAAAATCTATTAAATATTATTTTTCTCTAAAACTCTAATTATCTCTATTTTCTAATTTAATTCCAGCTACTCACAAGCAACTTGGCATACACTTAACAACAAATACTAAATACTTATACCGAAAAATTAAAAAAAAATATTAAAGCGCTTTAATGACTGCATTCAAAATCGAAATGCAAAAAAAATAATATATTGTTACAAAAAAGAGATAAACTAAAAAAAATAAAAACATCATAAAAAATTTCCTTAAGTGACTTCATCTATACACTCATGCTTGCTGCCTGCTATATATAAAAGAAGCTTGACAGCTCCCGCAACAAACTCACACACTCACAAACTCACGCTCAAGCAGCAAGCAGCCACCACAGATTTACTCACTCACAAGTAGCGGATGTGTAGAAAGAACTTTTTTAAGAGTGTGTTAGTGGTCTGGTATTAAATAAAATACATAACTGTATATTAAGTAAATAAATGTTTAGCAGAAAGTGTCAGTGTAACAAAATAAATTCCAAACACGTATAGAAGTGTGTGTGTGCACATCTTCATCATCTTCATTGCCAACATTGTTATTGAATCACATTCTTCGACTGCACTCTACATGACTGCCACTAAATAAATAAGGTAATATTGAGAAAATGTTTTTATTTTTATTTTTTGTTAAGAAAAGTATATTTATATTTATATTCACAAAAAAAAATAAAATACCTTCAACGAACTAACAGCAACATAACACTTATAATACAAGTTTTAAAATAAGTGTTGCTGGCATTGGAAATTGTGGAAAAATTGGTTATTGAATAGAAATTACTTGAATGCACGTTTAGATTTGCATACAAGCTTAAAAAAAACATGAAATTATTTCCAATACATCAATTGAATTTGTAAAGTATCGCATATGAAAAATAGATAAAAAAAAATCTTGTCATATTAAAGAAAATATGTTTGAGCAGTAACGAAATTAAGGAACTTACATATGTGCAGTGTACAATAAAGGAATTACTTATAAGTTTAAAAAGAAAAATTATTATAAATTTACTTGATTTTGTATGATGAAAATTTGTAGAAACTGAAAAGGATTAGGGGGAAAAAATTTCACATAATGTCCAACTCAAAGAATATTTTATAATGAGGCTTAAGTTAAAAGTGAAACACACACGCATGCAAATATTTATCTATACATATTCATGTTGCTCTATTACTAAGGGCGGGTCAATAAGTCCAGTACTTTTTGATTGGACCACAGGTTTTTGAGTAAAAAGTCATTTTACTTTTGCACGCAGTCCGCTTTGAGGCCTATACACCTTGTTCTCGAATTTGTTTATCTCTTTCAAAAAATAAGATTTGTCTAAGTCATGAAAATAGGAAATTTATTTTTGTTATAACGATTTCATCGTTGGAGTAAAATCTTTTTCCGCTCAGCAATTTCTTTGGGTTTGGGAACAAGAAATAGTGACTTGGGGCTAAATTTGGATAAAAGAGTGGGAGATTGGGCAACTCAAAAGTGTGCACTTGAGCCCTTTGTCCTAGTTGGAAAAAAAGTTTTTTGTTGGCTAAACACGGTCGTTGCTCATTGACAAGAGCAGTGTAACCCTTTCACTTAAATTCAAAAAGCCTCGAACTTATGTAGCAGCCTTACACAAATTTAATTTGTCAAATGGAAAACAAACAAAAATCAAGCGGAACGTCAATGGAAACAGATATAGAATCGCATTAGTCAAGGAATGAAATATAAATTTATAAAAAACTCACACCATGTGACAATTTAAAGGACAAAATTGCACTAGAAACAAATTGTAAATAAATTATGCTGTCAATTTTGGTTAAGAATTTTGTAGAAAAGAGCGGATGGATTTTTGCTAGAGAAAGACAATTGTTCCACTTTATATTTCATTTTTAATTAATGTATGGCACAGGACATTTTCATCCATAAAAACGTTTTGATTTTATACCAGTTTACAAAATTTTACTTCCAAATTGGTTCTAATATTTTTTAATTACATACAGGCAAATCTCGGTATAACGAATTTTGCTTTAACGAAAATCCGACACATTACGAACGTCCAAATATTTTACATGAATAACCTTATAAAGCGAATAATATTCCAATTTTATACTGGCTATAATGAATGATAAAGAAAAAATCGCAAAATAAAACACTAAAACTTGATAGCATCATATTTCTAACATTTACGGCCTGTCCAACAATGTCACCAGAATTCGTTCGATCGACAACTTGTATTGCAAGCAACAGCAAATTTTCTAATGTTATTGTTGTTTGCAATACAAGTTGACGATCGAACGAATTCTGATGGAGTCGTGGGACAGGCCGACAAATCTACTTTATATAGCGAATGTTTTGATAAAGGTGTGCTCTATATAACGAACGGCGCAAACAAAAATAAACAAAATCTACAACAGCATTTAAAAAAAAAAATTGTGGTACCGCTGTTTGTATTTGGTAGCTTATTGCCAAAAAAAAATTGCCCTCATTCTTTTCATTGTATTGAATCATGTCTACAGTAATAAAAGTTAAAATAACACTTAAAGAATTTGCGAATGGGTCTGACCAGGGCTGTCAGATAAGGCGATTTCTCGCCAAACGTGGCGATATTTCAACTTGTTTGGCGTCTAAATTTTTGGTTTGGCGACATGGAGATTTTTCTGGCGATAAATACATTTGTTGGCGATTTTTGTGGCTATTTTTTAACAAAATTTTAACTAAAAATTTTTGTAATTCAGCAAAATTAGTTTGTTGAAGGGGAGTAGTGTAAAAAATTAAATTCTAACAAAACTCGTCTGCAAGAAATATAATCGGCTTTATTTTGATGACTTTTGTTATATTAATTATGTATATTAATTAATTCATTTGAAATTTGGATGAGAAAAACTTGTAAAAAATAATTCTTGGCGACTTTATTTCTATTTTTGGCGATTTTCTGCTAAATTTGTATACAATTATTTTGTGAAAGTTTATATTAAAAAAAGTGTTATATAAAATCAAATTTATTATCAAATATTTATTAAGAAAAACTACATAAAAGTGATTTTGGCGATTTTTAAAATCAATTTGGCGAAATAGGCCTGAAAAAATCTGACAACCCTGGGCCTGACAAATCGTTCGTTATGCCGAGATTTGCCTGTATCTATTAACCTTAGCGTATAATCAATATTTACTGCAATGGATTCTTCCATTACTCATACGGCTATGAATAAATAAATAATGTTGCCTACTTTCGGGGTTTTAATTAATTCTAAAGTAACAGGGTGCGTATGATTAATATAAAAGTTCCAGTGTTGCCGCTAGAGATGTGGAATATTTCCATACTGGAGGGCAAATTACAGCAAATATTCATACAATTTTAATTGTGTTTGTATGGAGATTTCGATCGATATCGAATGCTGCAAGTTGCTATACGTTACTTAATAATAGTTATTGAAAAAAACTTTTGTTGCTGAATTGATCTAGTAACAGCTACATGAAATATGGTTGTTTCATACATATGTACATCGAATACTATTGTATGTTTTATTTTACTGCAAATCAAGCTACCACATTAAAGTTCTTTATAGCTTTAGCTTTTGTTGAAAATAAAAATCGTGTCAACTATGCGGGCAATTATGAATAAATTTCCGCTCTCACATTTTCGTCTAAGAAATTTCATTCTCTCCTTGTCTATTTTACGACAATATTCAATATTTGGAAGGACATGATTGACTATTGTTAGTATTTCCTAAAATAATAGAATTCTGCAGGGAACGAAGTACTTTTAGAGGTGAAATACTTAAATTTGTTAAACCGTGAACACGGTTCGATCATCTCTAATGTACATACCTATTAGCATTAGTATTCATTCAGTTTGATGAGGTTATGCTGCGTATATAAAAAAAAACTCCTTCAGAATAACCCTTTTGCATACTCTGACTCAGACTCAGCTGAAAAACAAGACTTCTACATCCTGTCTCTATCTGCAGTACAAAGATTTCTATACTTAATTTTTTTCCTGTTGCTTTTTACTCGCTTTCTGTATTTTCATTTTATTTTCTCCACTCTTTCTACATTTTGCTTATATTTTTTTTTTCTAAAGAAAAATTACAATAAAATCAAGAGGTATAAAATCAAAAACTCATACACAACTTTAGGGAACTGGCAACAATTGCAATTACTATTGTTATTTGTTATTTTTCCCCTTTTTTATGCTAATAGTCAAGTCAAGAGAAGTTGCAACAAAATAAAAGGAGGAAAAAATTTGCACTTAAAAGGTTAACCAGCAATCAGTTGAAAGTTAAATAAAATACAAAAACAAAAGAAAGAAAAAACTAAACAAAACCAAACGAAACATTAACATTAAAGTTAAGCTAATGATGAGCAAAGTACAGTGGGTGTGAGCAAATAACAATTAAACAGGCATGTGACGGAATACGATTTTATAAATGGATTGAGTTAAAACCAAAATAAAGTTGTAGTGGGGTCATTATTGCTGCTTTGAGCATAAATTATTTTACTCTATTTTGAATACTTTTTAAAATTAGATTTCATCAATCTCTTTTCAAAAATTTCTAAGGTTGTTTGCTTTTTACAAATTAGTATTATGATGTTGGCTCAAAAGTGATTCTCAAAGTCTTTCCAAATTGATCGCATCTTTTAAGAATTAGCATTTTGAAATCAATCAATTTTCATCCCTTATTTGAAACTTTCAGTTTATGATTTAAAGTGTCTTAAAAAATTTTTATTTAAATTTTTTAGGTAGACACTTTATAAATATCTACTGATGTTGTTTTACGAGTCAATAAAATTTGCAAATGGCTGCTGAGAATATGCAAGTTTTTTTTAGATAAAACTTGAATAAACAAAACCAAAGATTATATGAATATGAACATTTTTATTTCCTTAAACATTGTATATCCAATGAAATTCTGAAATTTCACCGAATTTTTTTTAACTTTACTGTAGTCTAAATTTTGAATACCATTCAATTCATATCCGAGGAACTTTCAATGTTACAACCCATGGTGCATTTTTATATTTTCACGGGCATTATATTAAAATTATTTTCTCTGTTGTTTATTTATTTCAGGCTCCGAAAAATATGCAAAGGTTTTTTTTATAAAAAATGTTAATCAAAGCAGCAGAAACAAAATCATTGAAAATTTTAATTTGTTAATAAACCTTTCGTTAGCAAACGTCAAAAACCGGAAATTTTCGTCAAAGTTTTTAAATTTAACTTTAAGATGACACTTTTAATAACTCTCAATTCATGTCAGTGCAAACTTAAGCGTGACCCACAGTGCGGAATTCTTAAGTTGTCGCCAGCATTAAATAAAAATTATTTTTTTATTGTTTCTTTTTTTAGATGTCTGTTTTTCTCTTTACAACAAGTTTATTGCTAAATTACTACTGTGTTTCATTTGTTTTCAAGTTCTACCTGTTTTTCATTTTTTTGTTTGTTTTTTTGTTTTTATTGAAGTGTAATTATGTAATCTTATAACAAACTACAAGGACTTGTAGCTTTTTGAAAAGAAATGTTGCTGTATTTTGCATACTTTTTTTATTAATTGTTTTTGTTCTCGCAAAAATAAAATAAAAAAAGTATGAGTAAAACAGAAATAGAACAAATATGATAGATAAGGAAACAAGACCTAGACAAATGATTACATATTGAAAAGACTCGTTTCCAGAACAAAGTGAAAAAATTATACTTTTGTATAATAATAGTATAATTTACATTGTCTCGAAATCTAGTTTTTACGAGATTTCGAGCTAAATCTTGCTGATTTTTTACTAGATTTCCCACACAAAACAAAATCTATTTGAAGGAAATCTAATTAAAATTTAAGATTTTTATTAATTTTTTACTATCTGCTTAAAAAGGTGTGTGAATTGGCTACATTTCATTTGGTTGGTTGTAGTTTTAGAAATTTCAATGTCATAAAAAGTTGGCGTATATTTTCATAAAGATTTTAATTCAGATCTTCTATATTTTCTGCAGTTGTAAATGCCCTATAAAGCTATAAATATATACTGGCTTATGCATAAAAAATATATCTGTTTAAAAAGAGGTTTATGAAACAAATTTTCTATGGAAATTTGATTAATAAACCTTTTATAAAATCAAAATATTGTTTATGAATTAAGCCCATAGTGAATTGTTCTAATAGGGCATTTACACCTGCACAAAATCCAGGAGATTTTAATTAAAATCTTTACGAAAATATGTACCGTTTACAATTACTTTTTTTTACATTTAGCAAGCTTTTTTATCCAAAACAAAACCCATTAACTGAAAATTTTCCAAAACTACAACCAAACAATGGCAATGTAGCCAATTCACACACCTTTTCAAGCTAATTCGTAGCTAATTCAATCATCTTTTGTGTATATATATATAGATTACCCAAACTAGATTTTGTTTTGTAGGGGAAATCTAGCACAAAGCAGCTAGATTTAGCTCGAAATCTAGATTTTGAGATAATGTCAATGCTCTATAACAAAGACAAACAATTTGTTTTCCATTCTATAACATTTTTTTTTAAAATTTTGTTGTTTATTTTTACGAATTCTGGGGGTCTACTTTCTTATTCGAAACGAGGGCAACGACTTTTGCATTGCAATGTTAATAACATACAAATTCAAGAGCATTTTATTTCGTGTCTAAGCATAGATTATGTATGTCCTATTTCGGTAAATGTATTATTTAATACTTTGAATTTATTAATTGAATAGAAAACAATTTTTTTTGCGTGCACACATACATACATATAAGCTAAACTAAATTTTCCGCTTCACATTTACCATTGTCTCTTAATTTTTTGTAATAAATTTAATGACACAGCCTAAAAACATTACAAACAACAACGCTTCGCATAGTTTAGTTCGATTTCAATCAAATTGCAGCAAAGATTGCAAAAAAAAAATTTAAATCATAATAAAAATGAATATGAAAAAACAGCCAAATTTTTATGCATCACTACGTTACAGTGATGATGGCGGCGGCGGCAATGGTGAAAAATATCATAAAATTTTTATTCATGCATAAATGTAAACAATATATATGGATGTGTGTATGTATGTACGTTCATTCATGTATTTCAAATATACATACATACATACATTCATGCAACACCAAAAAAGTTAAATCCTTAATTCTAGTTTTATTGAAGGATTAATTACAGCAGCAGCTAACGAGACAGGATATACGAGCATTTAATTTTTAACTGACCCAAAATGTCTTTATCTTTAAAGAATTGTTGAACAAACGTATGCACAGCTCATTATTTCACAAGTAATTTTTTTTATAAGGCAGATACTATTTTTAAAAAGTACTTTTTAGAAGGTAAAATTTTTTAAGAGTATATTATTTAAAACAAGCAATAGTGTTGTGCCGAATCCTTTATACCTTTCACAAGTCCTAATACGTATAAGTATTTATGCATGTACAAATACATAGACTAAAGATAAACCATGCTTCATTTCATCAAAAACTTTCCTATAAACATATCCTTAAGTAATAAGATTGCAACGTGTAGCGTTCAACTTTATTTTAAATGCATATGAAAAACCTTACGCTAGCCTTTTTAATTTTTTTTAAAGAAGTAACACTCAGGCAATGAATGCTTACTACTACTACTAAGTGTTACCTTCTTTAGGAAAGGGATAGGTGGTGAAGCAAGAGATAAAGGCAAGCTAATGAAGCTTTTCAACTCTGGTTTTTTCCACATTTTTTTTTCAATAATGCAGGGTTGCAGCGCCTCTAGTGTTAATGAGCCGTATTAAATTTTTAAGCTGTGGTGAGTAGCCATTTTATTGCTTATTTTACTTTACCGATGGTATACATACAGTGCCAATGACGGAGGGCACTCTGAAGTTACATTAGGACTAATAGCCGCTGAAGCTGGTGTAGTTCAGTAACCAGTGTCTATGCCTTCAACAACTGATGCAAAGGAATACTAATGCACATCAAAAGAAATGTGTGGTATTGTTAATTTTTAATGGCTGCCGGAACCGGGCTCGAACACAGGACCTTCGGTTTTGTGGTCAACGAGCTAAGTATTTCAGCCAACGCCACTTTACTTGTTATCATGCTTGTGTGTTCAGCAGCAAACTTTTTTACTTGCTAACTCCTAACTTAAATCAAATGAAATTGGAATGTAGACAATTGGCAACAATATGAAAGAAAATGTTGTTTACTAGGCCTGTGGACGTTTTCATGCTTTTCATAATTTTTCAATCTCTTTAAGACAAACTCTGACACATCAGTCCAAGAGCGATTTTTTTTAAAGGTACTTATTTTAAAGTTACTCTTTTAGAAAAGGTACTTTTTTTTTTTTGGTAGGTACTTTTTGAAAAGCTATTTTCTTAAAATTACTACTTCTTCTGTGCGCTTAACGCCTATAGGAGCATAGGGCCTCTGTAAAGGTTTATGTAATGCCATCTTAACATGAAGCGGAAGGATTTTGCTCATGCCCGTGACCTACTGGGAGATAAATTACCTTTCTGGATGTTTCATTCATGTTTGTTTTTGACTGTTTGTCAGGATTCTTTCATTGCTTGTAAGTACAATGGAAGTTTCAGTAGAGCCTGACAAGCTTTAGCGATTAAGCATAAGGGCGTACACTTCCTGGAAGTTTGTGGCTGCTAACGTCGACTTTTTATACTTCATCGGCTATTATCTCTCTTGCATAATCCGGACATAATCATGCGGTAGTCTGTCTGGCCTTATTCTCCTAATAAGTCAAGTTGGCCCACCAATGGACAAGAAGTATATAGGCTGTGTGCTTATTTGGGAAAGAGGCATCGAATTACCCTGTCGGTGATGTAGTTTCGGACTTATGGTTTTTGTAATTCATTGGTTTCTGTAAGGCCTCTACATAACCTTCCATATAATATTCATCACCCACTAATTGTCCGGGGTGCTTTTTCAATGCATATATTCGCAACTAACTAACATGTGAGCTTTTAGCTCAGCTGCCCCGGTTGTCCAAATACCGCGTCCTTTTTAAAATTTAGTTTTTTTCAAAAGTACTTTTTTTGAGAGCTACTCCACTAGAAATGGTACTTTTCTGAAAGGTACTTTCAGGGGCAATTATAAATAAAATTCCGCGAGAAGAATTCCAACTAATAGCAAGTAATAGGGAAAAGAAAAACTTCTAATTGGAAAAAGGAGAAATTTCTCACGGAATTTTATTCATAATTGCCCTGATTTGTTTAAGACGCAATTTTTTTTTTCAAAAATTACTTGTTTTAAAAGGTTTTAAAAGGTTTTTTCTTTAGAACTTAGAAGTTACTATTTAAGGGTACTTTTTTAATTTACTGTTCCACAAAAAGTACTTTTTGAAAAGAATGTTTTATTTCTTAAAAAAAATATTTTTTTATTAGTTTATAGAGGGCATTTACATCAGCACAAAATCTAGCATATTTTGATTAAAATCTTTATGAAAATCTATACCGTTTACACCACCTTTTTTTGAGATTTTTTTACCCAAAACAAAACCCATCAACTGATTTGTTTCCAAAACTAGAAACAAACATCTTCATTGTAGCCAATTCACACACTTTTTTAAGCACCCCGTAGCTAATTCACTCACCTTTTGCTGTACAGGGTAGTAAAAAATAAATAAAAACCTTAGATTTTTATTAGATTTCCTACAAATCTACTGAAAAATAAGATTTCGTTTTGTATGGAAAATTTTGAAAAAAAACAGCTTGATTTAGCTCGAAATCTGGAAAGTACTAGATTTGGAGACAGTTTAAATGAACTATTAGTTTGATTTTTATTTACACCTTTTTGAATAAATAGAAATTTGCCGTTTTTTAAAGCATTGACTGTTGAATTATTAAAAACAAACAAATTATGTGTATTGATTATATTTAACTGTCCTTTTGTTAATCCTTGTTCATAAAATGCTTGTATGTATGTACTCGTATATAAGACAAGGTTAATAGTTTTTAAATTTATATTTTTATTGCACACAAAAATATGTGTTGAATAGACACAATTTTTTATTTAATAAATAATGTCACATGAAATTGTGTTTATGTTTATGTGCACAATGAAAAAAAAATAGTTTTTTTGTTGAAAAATTATTAATGTTGAAAAATTGAAATATTTTTTTTTTGTGATTTGAATATTTTATATAATAAAACTGTTTGGCATTAGTTTAGCATAAATTGTCGTAACTAATCAGATTATTTAGTTTTTAAAATTATCTACAGAAATTTCAGCATAAAGTTTTTATTATACACAAAACTATTAATACCATTAATTAAAAATAAATAAAATTTAATGGTTTCAATTAAAGTTTTTAATAAATAAAGTTTTTAAACAAAAGTTTTATTCACCTAATTAAATCTTACATTGATCCAATTAATCTTTTAATTCTTTGGCAATTAGGAAACAGTGCTTAAGTCATATTTGACTGTTTTGCAGGAGATCACTTTTAGGCGTTCAAGTCGATTTTCAGAAATTTATTTCTTTAAATTAAATTGCGAAATTCGTTGTTAACTTTTATTTTTATTAATTAAATATCCTTCTACATACTATAATTAATACATTTAAGTTTATTTATTACAAAATATAACCTAAATTAAGATATTATTCCAAATAAGATTAGAAGTATAAAATAGATAAACCGCAAGTCATTGTGCTATAACTTCCTGAAAAACCACACAAATTAATTGAAATTTCGACCAGCGGTACTCTGAAATGTGCAGATTACGGAGCTAACATTAACTCAAAATCAGCTTATCTCGACTTAAGCACTTTTTCTTTTTTGCCACAGAATTAGCTAAAATTTAAATTTATTTGCTGGTTTGTAACAAATAAGTTTCACTTAAAATAAAATTATGACAAAATGTCATATAAAAAATTTCTTAAAGGATTAATTAAAGTTTTAAACAAGAGTTTCATTGACTCAATACAATTTTCCATTAAATTTTTAATTCATTAAAATTTTGAACAAACGTTGAATTGATTCAATAAAAATTTTAATTGATTATTGTTATTGTTTTTTCTAAGTAAAAGAGTTAATTGGCTAAAAAATTTTTCTGCGAAGAAAGAATTTTTTTTATATCAAAATAAAATGGGCATTTTGAACATAAAAAAAAATTAAATATGTCAGGGCTAGAGAGAGTATAGAAATTTTAGGAAAATTTTAGAAAAAAAAGTCCGCAGTAGACAGAGACGATAGAAATGTATATATGTATAATACTTTTAAAAATAAGTAAAAGAATGAACAAATTATACGTCTGAGAGTTTGTAAAAAGACAGTTTTGCAGTCGAGTCATTAGAAAAAACTTGACATAGAACACGAAGTTGTTAGTATATCAAAAAAGCTAATAAGTTATCTGTTATCTTTAAATTGTAGTAGTATTATAAGTAGTATTATAGTATTTTCCCTATTAGCTGGACCATCTGCTGGTGTCCAGCTCAGGAAGTTTTTTTTAAGAAATCCTTCAAAAGAATGACATTTATTTTTTTGATGTAAAAGAAAATGAAACACTCAAGTCCTTTTGTTCAAATATCTTCTTAATGCACCTCATAAATTTAAAGTGTAATATCTCTGCTGGAATTTTTTGCTTTACTTTGTTAAATGCAACAAAAACTTCAATTTTAATTATTCATCTTTCTTTTACCTCCTAAAGATTTGCATGCTGCACAAAATATTCCTTAATAAAAGAAATATGTATATACTTGCAAAGAATATAAATCTCTTGAAAACCTACAGTTTCCGCTGGATATTGTTTTTTGTGCACAGATTATCTCTACTGCTTTAAAAAAAAATTCACAAGTCCACTGAAATTTTTTCGATTGTTTGCTTAGTTTTTTTTTATTTTGTTTCACCTGAATATATTTTACGAAAATTGTAAATGCTTTTCTTTTATACTTTTTGTTCGCTAAAAATGAATTAATGAAAAAAGTAACATTTCTTACGGCTAAAAGTACTTAACGAGGCTTTTGATTCAAGCAGAAATAACAACAGAAACAAAAATTCCAAAAAAAAAAAAAAAAAAAATTAAGAAAAGAAAAGAATACGAAAAACAGGAAACTAAAGTACCAAAAAATTTATGAATAGACTGTAAATAATTTAAGAGCATTTAAAATCTAGCAGAAATCTAAATTTTAAATAAGAATTTGCTTAAATTTTGAAGCAAATATTTTAGAACTTGAAAATCAAATTTAAATAAATAGTAAATGCTTTCATGGATTCTTGAAAAATGTTTTTCATACAAGCACGGCATACTTTCTATAACCAAAATGCAAACATTTTCTGGACTTCTAGTGCCAATTTACCATGATAGAACAAGGAAAAAGGTGAAAAACTCTTCGGCGCTATGAAATAAGGACCAACGAAATAACCCCCAAATAAGAAATGAAATAAGCCCCAATAAAATAAAACCCAAAAAGAAAAATTAAATAAGACCCAAGAGAAAATATATGAAAAAAATACCCAATATAAGTTAAACAAAGCCTAATGAAACTGGGTTAGGAAGAATGGTGCTATACCGCACCCCTACTCGGAGACCCAATTGGGCCCATTGTGATAATGATGAAACTAAACTTAAGGCGAAATAAAGCCCAACCAATCTGAAGATGTAAAAAGCCCTAATTCTGTTTGACGATTATGTCGTCTTGTCTACGGATGAAGAAAGCCGCAGTTGTGTGACTCTTTAAAACAATTACCGTTTATTGTCTATGCTAAAAGGTTCATGTATTTGCTTCGTGATTTTGTTCCCAACATTATATAAAACACATATATTTTCATATATTTTCCAAACTATTGTATAACAGGGCATTTACATCAGCACAAAATCTAGCATATTTTGATTAAAATCTTTATGAAAATCTATACCGTTTACACCAGCTTTTTTGACATTTCGTCGGTTGGTTTCTTGTTTGCTGCAGACAAAATGTATTTTGAATATACTGTGCCGCAAACCAGAAACCAACGGACGATTTATCAAGATATTTTTTATCCAAAACAAAACCCATCAACTGATTTGTTTCTAAAACTAGAAACAAACATCTTCATTGTAGCCAATTCACACACTTTTTTAAGCAGACCGTAGCTAATTCACACACCTTTTGTTGTACAGGGTAGTAAAGAATAAATAAAAACATTAGATTTTTATTAGATTTCCTACAAATCTACTGAAAAATTAGATTTCATTTTGTATGGGAAATCTTGAAAAAAAAACAGCTTGATTTAGCTCGAAATCCCGAAAGTACTAGATTTCAAGACAGTGTAAATGCACTATAAGGCCTAAATAAAAAATTTTTAATTTCATTGGGCCTTATTTCATGTTGTTTTACAGGCGTTATATCCTGGGGCCTTATTGCTTAGCACCAAACTCTTCAACTCTCCTTAAACGCCCTTAAACTTATATTTTTGTTCATTCTCCTCTGTTACAGTGAAGCGTGAGCAGCTTGTTATTTTCGAAAAATTTTAATTTTGTTGTACAGTGTTATTTACTTTTTAGATTAAGAGGAATTCATACCACACAGAGAAGACTTCTTCTCATATAATTTTCCTGCAATTTTAGGTCACAAAAAGGATTTAATGTCGACTGAAAGTGTAAAAAAAAGTTAAGAAACAAAGTGATGAAAAATAATAATGAAGTGCCTGCAACAAAGTTAACCAAAAAAAAAGCCTTTACGACTTAAATTTTACAAAAGAAATAAGTAGATACAAAATTTTATATGCCTGCATATGAAAACATAAAGTACCCTGCAGTTAAAACAGAACATTGTAGGCACAGGACATGTTAAAATATGTTGTAGCATTAGCTCAAATTCTTCTCAGCTGCATTATAATATTTCAAGACTCCTCAGGCAAGTCATAACGCTCTAGCTCAGTAGAAATTTAGCTAACACTCTGACATTCACAGTACCCATTCCCGGATTTCGCTTCTGAAAAAATACTTATCAATTTTATTAGGACTTTTAAGTGATTAAAATTGCGCAGTTAACTGTAAAATATGCTCTGCTAAGATATTTGGTTTTTTTTTTTTTGAAGAGAAAGAGAGATACAGAGAGAAGGAGTTACAGGCTGGTTTTCAAAGCCTTAACTTTATAGTCTAAATAATTGCCTTCAGGACGACCGAGACCTTAGATGAAAAAGATATTGAACTAAAGAAAATAAATTTTATTCATAAGAATAGAAAGAAATTTCCTTAATTTTTTTTCTTTCAATCCGCAAAAACAAAAACTTTTTTTTTTGAACCATCTGTTTTTAATTCTATATTATATCCAAATTATTTATTATTCGTTCACTAAAATGCAATATCTGTTGCAAATACCCTTTACAAAAGTGTAACTCTATATGAATTTATGTGAGTCGATCTAAGTGAATAGTTTGTCTCGCTGCAGTTACAATACATATTGTTCGCTTTATAATGTATGCCAAAAGGAATTTGTGCAAACTTTTTTTTCATATGGAAATACCAAAAGCATAACAAAGTTTTATTATTTATTTGTGTGTGAAAAAAAAGTGTAAATAAAAAAGAAACGAAATGAATCTTTCCATTTATAAATATAATCATGCAAGCACAGTGGGCAGAAAAGGAAAATTCGATATATATTTTTTTTGTGCAAGAAATAATGCAAATTCATAAAAACTCCAAAAGAGAATGTAAAATAGGAAATTTCAGAGATAATTCAGTAAAAATTATTGGTTTCGAGGTTATAGGCTTAGATATTCGCCAAACGTGCTGGTACCTTTCCTTAAACATATTTTATTTGTACTAAAAAACAGGTAAATATGCCAAGAAAAGGAAATGTCCTCCTGTGGCTGAAGCAAAAAAACTGAATATTTTTTTCCCACAATTTTTTATGTACATATCGTTACCTTAACGCAGAAAGATCCTAACTCATTATATTTTTTGAAATCGCAATTTTTGCTTTTTTCGCTACATTAGATGTTCTTCTATCGAAATATGCAAAAAATCGAATTCAAATAAAAATTAGTTAGGGCCTTCTTTATTTAGGTAACGATATGTATGTAGAGTTTTAATTTTTTTTAGTAAAGCTGCCACTGTTCATTTTTTTTGTATATTAATTCGTTTAAACCGATTATTTTATTCCAATTTTTTTTTCAACTTATTGTTATTATTTGCTTTCGAATATCATAAAGTATAAGCGTGTGCACAAACGTTCGTATTGATACTCGTAAGGTTTTATTTTGCAGTTGTTTTTCTACATTTTATTTTTGATTTTCATAACTGCTGGAATTTTACCATGCACTGCTTCACATTAGAATTAAGGCATGAGAGAACAGTGGGGTGCAAGTGAATAAGATTATTATTAATACTAACATTATATCTCTACATAATTACATAATGGTATTAATGGTTGGTTATACTTCAAATAAAGTTACTAATTGTCCATAACAATTTCATTTGCAATAGATTTTTTTTATACCGTGTTTATGCAAAAAAATATTAATTAAATAATTTTTTTAAATGAATAATTAATAGATTAAATTAGCTCAATATGGCTACAATTAATTAAGTGTAAAAACTTAATTAAACAACATTTTTTCTGTTGTTAAGAAGTGCAAACTTTTATTTTTTTTCTCAATTTTACTATAACAAGAATTTAAAAATAAAATTCGATTAATAGAAAGAGTTTTGCGAAACATCATTTCTACACTAACCGCTTGCATTTTCTGCTTTTTAAAAAAGTACTTGTCTGAAGAGGTACTTTTTAAAAAACCTACTTTTTATGAAAGGTACTTTTTCCATAAGGTTTTAAAAGATATTTTTTACAAAAAGCACTTTTAATAAAAGGAGCTTTTTTAAAAAAGTTCTTTTAACAAAAGGCACTTTTAACAGAAAGTTCTTTTAACAAAAGGTACTTTCAATAAAAGGTACTTTCAACAAAGGTACTTTTGACAAAATGTACTTTTGACAAAAGGTTCTTTTAACAAAAGGTTCTTTTAACAAAAGGTTTATTCTAACAAAAGGTACTTTTAAGAAAAGGTACTTCTAACTAAATGTTCTTTCAGCAAGAGGTACTTTCAACAAAAGGTACTTTCAACGAAAGGTTCTTTTAATAAAAGGTTTATTTAACAAAAGTACTTTCAACAAAAGGTACTTTCAACAAAAGGTACTTTCAACAAAATGTTCTTTTAACATAAGGTTTATTCTAACAAAAGGTACTTTTAACAAAAGGTACTTTTAATAAAAGGTACTTTTAACCAAAGGTTCTTTTAACGATAGGTACTTTCAACAAAAGGTACTTTTCACAAAAGGTTCTTTTAACAAAAGGTTTATTCTAACAAAAGGTACTTTTAACCAAAGGTTCTTTTAACGAAAGGTACTTTCAACAAAAGGTACTTTCAACAAAAGGTAATTTCAACAAAAGGTTCTTTTAACAAAAGGATCTTTTAACAAAAGGTTCTTTTAACAAAAGGTTCTTTTAACAAAAGGTTTATTCTAACAAAAGTTACTTTTAACCAAAGGTTCTTTCAACGAAAGGTACTTTCAACAAAAGGTACTTTAAATAAAAGGTTCATTTAACAAAAGGTACTTTCAACAAAAGGTACTTTCAACAAAAGGTACTTTTAGGAAAATATTATTTTAGCAAAACGTACTGTTAGCATAAGGAACTTTTAGCACAAGATACTTATGAGAAAAAGTATTTTTTACAAATAGAAGTGCATAGTTTTAAGTATTTATAAAAAATTATCAAGGCTTTATAAAGGCTTTTTAAGAAAGATTTTGTATGAAAATTTTTTCTAAAAAGCCTTCGTAAGTCCTTAATAAGTTTTATAAATAAGACCGTTAATTGTCAGATGAATTTTACCTGTATACTTAGGCCTACTTTTACAAATTTTGTCACCAAAGTGAAAAAAAATTTATGAAACATTTAAGAAATTTGTTATTTAACATATTGTGATAATTTATTTTAATTGAAACAACAAGCATGTCTACATACTGAAATCATCAGTAGACTTTAATAGTTATGAAAGTCCAAGCAAAGCCTGACTTCATTTGCTTTTCTTCGGTGAAGAATTTGTTATGGACAAATACTCGTATTAAAGTTTTTTTATTTTAAATATAATTCCTGTTTTTTTTTTAAATTACTACTTTAGTGTTATGGTTTACGCAATTGGGGCCTTATATTTAAAGAACAGTACAAAAAATATACCAAAAGTAGGCTACGAATTTTTTTCATTCACAATAATCAAACATAACTCATACGCAGTGGTTTTCCATACTAATTTATTTAACCTAAAAGTATGCAGTAGTTTTTTCATTTAATTATACAGTTCATACAATATTGCCATGATACGAAAAACATTTTTGTGCAAAAAAAACTTAGAACATTTTCACAATTTTTTCACTTTTATTAGAGGAAAAAAGCTTCAAATTTTTTGAGTAAATTATATATATGTACATATCGTTGGTCACGAGTAAAAAGGCCCTAGCACAAATAATTGTAACTTTACAGGAAAAGGTAAAAACATAATAATAAACTGTACAGCTGCTTTGTAAACTGCTTGCAAAAGCGTTATTTTTCAAACTATTGCAATACATTTTTGTGACAAAGTGTATTTGTGTGAAATTTATTGGAATCACTGAAAAACTCAATATCGTGAAAATACTACAAGTTAATGCCTTTTTACTTGTGACCATCAATATATATGTATACATATTTGCTAGACAATTTAATGTTAATTGTAATGTATGTACTATACCTCAGAACTTTTTCTCCAGGCAGCGAGAAACTTCGACAATGAAATGCGGTTGCGCACAATAGTCAATGGACTTAAAAAAAAGTGATCATTTGCTCCAGCTGCTGCGTGTAGAGTGAGCTGTGCTAGCCGGCTTTTTTCTCTCATCTCTTTTGAAAACATAGGTAATAATGTGATTTAAAGCTTTATACTTAACAGTTTGTTACATATTTTGGGTCCGCAGTCTAGCAGATGCTTAGATCCGCATTTCTTCATCTATCTTATCTTTTGAAACACTAACTGGGTTTTCATATTTCTTTACAAGGCAAAGTGAAGTCCGATATACTACTTAAGCGATTGTTGATTTTGATTGAATCCTGCATAGTACACTGTGGCAACTATAGGGCTTTTTTTTTGGCAACAAAGCCCTATAGTTTCCACAGTGTACTATGCAGGATAATTAATTAAACAAAATCCCTCTGGATATTCCAAATAAAAGTAATTTTGAGACAAACATGACTGTACAAACATTTTTCACTCATCCAACCCATTGTGCATTGTCCTGCAATTTAAGTAAGCTTAACTGAGCAAAACAAAAAACCCCATTTAAATGGGCAATAAATCATACAATTTGCTAAACAAAAGAGACTTAAACTAATGACCTGTACAAAGTGTTCATATAAAAAAAATAAAATGACAAAATAATATCATAATTTCAAATTGCAGCCAGAAAAAGGTGAAATTTTTCTAAAAAAAACCCCAAATTTGCAAATGTTCAATGTCTCCCATTCTCTGCTCTTTTTAAAATTTATTATAAATTTTAAATTATCAATACAGGGGCTTATTATGTAATTCGATTTGAAACGAAAACTGTTCGAATTTGTATGTTCGATTCGGATTATACAATACCCCCAAAGTTATAATAATAACAAAGTTTTAAGCGCCCAACCAGTACAGGGTATTAACACAGCAAAACATTAAAATCAGCAGAATAGTACAATGAATGGCTGTTGCAAATATGTATTTAGGCTAAAGCCTACATAAAGTAAGCTATGAACATGCCACGATTAGAATAGTATTGCTAACAATTTTTTTTAAATGTATTTAAGCAAGAATTTTGCAGCCAAAAGTAAAACACACAAAAAAATTAAATAAGCAACATTTAAATACCCAGTTAGAGGTAAAATTCCTCTTTTCTGTAAGTCTGGGTAGAAAAAAATTTAAATAATTTTAGCTGTATATTGTATATGTATGTCTCTGTGTAACGATTGTTATGGTATTAAATATTTTTGCTTTTGTCATCCAACTTACCAGCAGGTTGTTTTAAGAGGGCTGAAGAAATCAGCACCAAGTACTTGTACAACACTACAGGCAGATAGATATTATCATTTTTGTGGACATGTACTTGAAGTGTGTATGAACAATACGATGAAAGCCAAGCAAACAGTGGGTTTTATGCAATATAAGTCTTAGTTTGCACGTAAAAAGTTTTCATGTTTTCTTATACACACTTTTGATTTTGTATAAGGGAAATATGACATCAAAGCTGAAGCAAGAAAATCTTCTTCGCGGCAGCCAGGTTTAAGAAAATTTGAATGCTATAGGGTAAAAGTCTTTTTCCCAATACAATCACAAATTTTGAGTAAGATGTGCAATGTAATCGTTAACCAATCGTAAAGCGTTATCAAATCGGTGTAAACTATGTATGAGTGTATTAGTGTAATCATACGGTCAACAAGAAGTACAGAGAAACTTAACAGCTGCATAGAAATACGCTCAACCGAATTTTAAAGCATACCTTTAGGAGCAATGTTAATTTTAAAAGTATAAAATAGTTCAAATAAATATAAACTTTTAAACAAAAGAGCGTTTTAAATGTTAAATATTTGTTTAAAAGATATATAGCAGTCTTTATAAAGAATTTATAATATTATATTATAACATATCTTCATTACGTGCTGCTGCGTACACTGAAGCTGGTGCACGACCATTGGATAACAATCTCCATCTCATGCCAATTATTATGGGTGGAGATTTTAATACAAAAATATTTTAATACCCACAGTCGCAAGCTTTAACGAAATTTTTATTTGACGTTTTCCACTCGCATATGAGCAATTCTCCACAAACCCCCACAACTAATAATTCCACTACTATAGATGCAGTTTTCCATAGATTTTTAAATACAGTAGAGTCAAAAAATTATATATCTTATTTTAGTTACCATAAGCCGATATTAAAAAAAATTTTCATTTCATCTCCCCTGTGATCGGACTCATATTGCTTTTTTTTTGTAGAACACTTTCTGTAGCATTGTCCTGGGTTAGTAAAAAAGAGAATGTCCACCATGGTCACTCTTGATTAAGTTCCCAACGTTGAACTGCAACCTGTTAGTAGCTTTGCATTGAGCTCTGGTTGCTTTGAGTTTTTGTGATATCACAAAGGCCCAGCAGAGTATCAGTGAGTCCGCGATTCTGACTGCCACTCTAAATTTTTACCTATTTAGTTTGTTGTCTGTGTTCAGACAACAAAATTAGGATTAGAAACAGGCAATCTTCTTAATAGGGCATCTACATTGTCTCAAAATGTTGTACTTACGAGATTTCAGCCTAAATCTAGCCACTTTTTACTCGATTTCCCATACAAAACGAAATCCAATTTTTCAGTAGATTTTTAGGAAATCTACTCAAAATATAATATTTTTATTTATTTTGTACTACCCTGTACAAAATATTTATTTAAAAGATGGTGAATTAACTATGGTCTGCTTAAAAAGGTTTCTGAATCGGCTACATTGCAGTTGTTTGGCTGCAGTTTTGGAAATTTTTCAGTTATAGGGCATTTACATCAGTACCAAATCTAGCATATTTTAATTAAAATCTTTACGAAAATCTATACCGTTTACACCAACGTTTTTTTGACATTTATCAAGATTTTTTTATCCAAAACAAAACCCATCAACTGAATTGTTTCCAAAACTACAACCAAACAACTGAAATGTAGCCAATTCACACACTTTTTTAGGCAGGCCGTAGCTAATTCACTCACCTCTTGTTGTACAGAATAAATAACAACATTAGATTTTTATTAGATTTCCTACAAATCTACTGAAAAATTAGATTTCGATTTGTATGGGAAATCTGAAAAAAACAGCTTGATTTAGCTCGAAATCCCGAAAGTACTAGATTTCAAGACAGTGTAAACGCACTATTAATAAAGGTAAAAAACTTAGTGTAAACAGTACAGATTTCTATGAGGATTTTGTGCAGGTGTAAGTGTATCATAATAAGTAAAAAATAACACAAACCTGCGGCCTGTTTCTCAAAACTAAGAAGTGTTGTAATACAAGTAAATCAGTTATAAAAATATATTATTTTAATATAAATAATTGGAGTATACAAAATTATGACAATATGACCTTACTGGCTACCGTTTGCAACCTCCCAATTATATTTTTACAATTATTTTATTTGTATTACAAAACTTGTATGTTTTGAAAAACAGGCCCCTGTCATAATTATAAATGATTTTTGCTTAAAATAATTTGTTCTGAAATTCAAATGTTTGCTGGGCTATTAGGCATGTCCTTGTATTTACCATGAAATTGTACTTTACGTTTCGAATTAACAATCAAGAATAAACCGTAAACTGTTGTACTTGCATATAAATTGCAGTCATTTGAATATGCTCAAGGATAAAAATCGTCAATGAATGTACTTTAAATATGTATGTATGTATGTACGTTTGTCTGCTTGTCTTAAAGTGTTCCAAGTATGAATAAAACATAGATGCAATGATGCTGGTTTATATACGAGTAGTTTCCTAAAACAGCACTCGTTTAACACTCAGAATTTGAACCATAAAACTGGCTTGTCTCTTGGCTGAGATTTTATGCTTGTCTTTCTTTTCTTTGACAGATTTAAGGTGGCAAACAAAATTTTGTTACAGGAAAAAAAAGAAATCTTTAATTATAATACATATTTATTTTTTATATTTTTTTTTATGGAGAACAAAAATATGTTGCCTGCTTCAATGCCAAAGCGCTACTTAACTAAATTAACAACAAACAAATTAACTATGCTAAATTTATGAGAAATTTAGGCTGATAACAATAGTTCAAGAAACTGGTTTCTTGAGAGCAATATCAAGACACAGAGAGCGAAAAAGGTGTTCTTAATTTTTCAATTTGTATGTGTTCGAACGAAAGTGTTTCTTATAACTTATTTTAAGTAAATAAGTTTCTATGACTCAACCAAAAAAAAATTCCTTTGCTACTAATTTTTTTTTGGTGCTAAAATCTACAAAAACTTCAATTAAACACAAAATCCCATTTCACAAGTGTTGATATCACAAAACCTCTCAACTTTTTTAAAAGTCGTTTTTTCCATTCCATTTTATTTTTGAAACTATTTCAATGGTTTTCCCTAATGGCTTTCGTGGTTGTCTTGACCAAAACAAAACATTTAAACTTTAAATAACACAGCCAGAACATTTTCCTATTAATTCTCCCTTTTTACAACAAATTTGATGAGAATTTTCTATTTACAACTTGGGAGTTTGTTTTAACTTTTGTAAACAATCGCAAGTTTTCTTGGCTCAATGTTGCTTCACTTTCTCGGATTATTGCAGCTCTTGCTTTATTTAGCAACACATCCCTAGAAAATTATTTTGTTTGTTGTTATTTTTTTTTTCTTTTATAGTGTGGAAAACAATTACATGTTTCTAACAAATAATTGTAACAATTGTGTTATATTAAGGTTTTATTTTATTTTTGCTCATATAAAATTAATAGTCAGTCGTTCGGGTGGTCGGCGGAAGTGTGTAGTGGAGTTTGTTTCAGCATTTCCGTTTTCCGTTTTTTTGTGTCTTCCTTTTATTGTGGCTGTAATTCTTGTTGTATTGTTGTTGTTGTTGTTGTTGCCATTGTTGCTGTTGCTATTGAGTTTTTATTGTTTTATTTATTATACTTGCAAGAAATGAATGCTGTAAGTTGGAAAGTGGCACTTGATGCCTAAAGAACTTATAAATTGCCATAAAGTTTTATTCTTCCGTTTGGCCTTTTTTTTTTATTTATGTGTGTAAACATGATTGTGCAAGAGCATATGAAAGTGTGGTGTGTATGTGTGTGTTATGCAGTTTATTTGAGAGAGAAAAAGTAAAGTTGCTTTGAATTTATTTATTATTTTTTTAATATGTTTCATCTAGTATATACTAACTGCAAAAATTTTATATTGCAACTTTCATCGGATTTGATAAATCCGATCGGTTTGCAGCTTTTCGTACCCCTATTAAAAGCCAATGGTGTTAGCATTTTCTGGTTGCAAAAGTAATCTATGCAGTTCTTGTATATCAAAGCGTTTATTATGAATGATTGCTGCCATATTTAAAGAATGCTGTGGCATAATTTCAAAATTCAAAAAAAAAATATTTCTAATTTAAGCACTTTTACTCAAGGGATGCTTATGAATTTTTATAAAGCCTTTATACTTTTTCTATTATACAATCAATATTTCATACATATTTTGAGAGAAGTAAACAGTACTACGCCCATAAGAAATACGTTTTTTTTATCACCCAAAATTTTGGGTTAGTTTTCGTTTTTATTTTATTTTATTTTATTTTTATTTTATTAACCCCCGACCAAAAAAAGGGTTGTTTATAAGTTTGTAGTGTGTGTCTGTGTATCTGTGTATCTGTGTGTCTGTGCGTGTCCACGTACAGCCCAAACGGCTGGACCGATTTTGATTAAGTTTTCTTTGTTTGAAAGGTGACTTGATCGAGATGGTTCTTAGCCATGTTTGAAGAAAATCGGTCCACCCGTTTAGAAGATGTAACATTTTTTCTAGATATATAGGGGGTTTTTAAAATTTTTAATTTTTGTTATTTTATTTTATTTTACTTTTTTCACTTGGGTGGTCTTTCGTAAAACTCACTTGAGACAATGTCAATAATTAATTATTTTTAACTTACATTGGGTGCTTTAAAAATTTGATTCATAATGAAAAACTTAAAAAATTTGGAAAAATTTCAAAACACTTGAAAAAAATCATTGAGTGATTGTTAATTTAAAATCGAAGGCAATTGCACACACACAGTCAAGTCAACTTTTCTGTAAGAAAACTGTGAGCTGTGACACAGTCAACTTGTCTTTAAGAAAAGTCAACTTGTCTATAAGAAAAGTCAACTTGTCTATAACAAAACAAAACTTTCTATAAGAAAATTCAACTTTTCTTTAAGAAAAGTCAACATTTCTGTAGGAAAGGTCAACTTTTCTATAAGAAAATTCAACTAGTCTCTAAGAAAAGTAAACTTATCTATAAGAAAAGTCAACTTGTCTACAAGAAAAGTCAACTTTTCTATGATAAGAGTCAACTTGTCTATAAGAAAAGTCTACGTTTCTATAAAAAGAGTCTGCTTTTCTATAAAAAGAGTCTACTTGTCTATAAGAAAAGTCAACTTGTCTACATGATAAGTCAACTTGTCTACAAGAAATGTCAACCTTTCTATGAGAAGAGTCAACTTTTCTGTAAGAAAAGTAAATTTTTCTATAAGAAAAGTAAATTTTTCTATAAGAAAATTAAATTCTTCTATAAGAAAAGTCAACATTTCTATAAGAAAATTCAACTATTCTCTGAGAAAAGTCAACCATACTTTAAGAAAAGTCTAAGTTTCAATAAGAAAAGTCTAAATTTCTATAAGAAAAGTCAACTATTCTCTAAGAAAAGTCAAATTCCTTACAAGAAAAGTAAACTTTTGTATAAGAAAAGTGTGAGCTGTGACCTGTGACAGTCAAGTTTTCTATAAGAAAACTGTGAACTATAACATAGAAGAAGGAAAAGTCAACATTTCTATAAGAAAATTCAACCATTCTATAAGAATATTAAAATTTTCTATAACAAAAGTAAACTTTTCTATGAAAAAAGTATGAGCTGTGGTATAGGTAAAATTTTTTATAAGAAAATTGTGCTATGACACAGTCAGCTATTCTATAAGAAAGGTGAACTATTTTATAAGAATAGTCAACTATTCTATAAGAAAAGTCAACTATTCTATTAGAAAAGTCAATTTTAATTTAAGAAAGGTAAACTTTTCTATAAGAAAGGTAAACTTTTCTGTAAGAAAGATAAACTTTTCTATAAGAAAGGTAAACTTTTCTGTAAGAAAAGTAAACTTTTCTATAAGAAAAGTAAACTTTTCTATAAGAAAAGTAAACTTTTCTATAAGAAAGGTAAACTTTTCTATAAGAAAATTGTGAACTATGGGAACAGTATACTTTTATGAGCGTGTGCTGTGACGCAGTCATGCTGCGGTCTATTTGTTTAAGGCATTTGGCTTTAAATAATGTTCTAAATTAATTTGATGATGTTACTAGAATTTTTTTTAAACGATTCCTTTTTAGAGTATTTTTTAATGACAAATATAAAATGTGCTTACATTTGTAAGCAGTTGAGTTAAGCTTTAAGTTTGCTTTAAATGTTAAAGAGAAAATTAAATTCTTTTAAATTAATACACAAATCGACTGAACATTACTTAGAAAAATCTCCATCTTCATTAACACTTTTTTTTAAGTGAGAGCTTATTTATATCCTGGCACTGTGTGCAACGTTCAAAGCAAATTTAAACTGTTTTTTCCCTAATGACTCACTGCCAGTATAATTTTTTCCTTAATTTTCAATTAAATTTTTTGTCTAATTGAGTTTTGTTGCTTGGCTTCTAATTGCATTTGATTTTTATGCGAGTTTATTTTTTATTTTTATTTTGCGTTAACACAACCTTGTAGAATGTGCTTTGAAATATTTAATAGTCTCGTCATTGCTCCTACATATATATACAAACACATTGGCAGACTCGTTTGCTCCTGGGAGATTATTTAGCCGGCATAGTTATAAATTTATGTTAACAGCAGCTCTGTTGCGAAACTCAATGTGGCAGCAAGTGTTCGCACCAGTCGATGTTCAGGGCAGATAAGTATGTATGAACCTACCAAAAGCAGTTTCCCAACGTATTATTATTTAGTTTCCCTTGTTAAGTACTGCCGATAGAAGAAAATGTTGTTTTTTTTCCTTATTTTGCTCTATAATTTTTGCCTCTAATACACTCTGTTACATGTTGGCTAAATTTAGTCGCGTTTGAAAATAATTAAATTTTATTGAACCTAAATGACATTAAAAAAGAAGCAAAAAAAAAAAGAATGCGAGAGCTCTCATAAAAAAAACAGTCAACAATGTTTAACTGCCACAATAAAGAGTGTGTAAAAATTATGTTGATGCTGTTCACAGGACGCTTGCCTGCCTGCCTGTTTTTGTTGGAAAATGTCATGGTGCGCTCGTATTAAACGATTTCACAGGGAATCAACAAACAGCCAACCTTGTTTGTAACAAACATAAAAAATTATTGCCTACAATTTTCTAATTTTGAGGTTGATGTTTTTGTAATTGTAAGTGGGGTGTTTTTTCACATTCCTTCTTCCTCTATTTTAGTGCAGTTTTAATTAAAAACATACAAGAATTATAGATTAAATAAATTAAAAACCCCACGCCAAAAGTAAAAACAAAAAAAAAAAAACATGGAAACTAAACATAAATTCATACAAACAAACGATTTGGTATCATTAAATGTGCCAAATGCCAGACTAATAAATGTTTGTCACCATAAACAAAGAACTCGTTGTATCGCACTCTTGCATAAAAATAAATAATCGCACATTGTGCACACACTCGTACATGATATTATTGTAGAAAGTATGTGGGTTTAGATGTGTGAGTTCGATTTATTATATCCAGTTTAGGCACCTATTTATTTACCTAAATTGTAGTAAATAAGTTTGCTAATAAATAAACTTTGCTATTAAAATAAAATAAGCTTTGAACAATTAGATACAATGATGATGACGATGATGCATCACATTTATCTTATAAAAACAGCAATATTGAAAAGAAAATATATTTTTAAATATATAAAATAAAATATCTAACTCACAGTGGTTTTAATACAGCGAAAACTTAATTTTTGAAAACTATTCGTCATGCTTTTTATATGTATGTATGTGTGTATGAGCTGTTGCTTTAAAAAGTTTGTTTTTTTCAAAAAACTTCACATACCTCAAGGCGCCACTTTAAACCATTTTTTATTACACAATATTAAAGAATCAATTCTAAAATCAAAATCGTATAAAAGAAAATATCAAATTAAACTTTAAAACTTATTATTTATATCCAATCTAGTCGCGTTACTATATAGAAAAATATTAAAAATTAAAAAAAATTGTAATTTCTACGCTCTTACAATTTATTTTATATATAAAACTTCTTCACCGTAAAATTTTATTTACACATTATCTTGTCCCAGTAGTCTCATATTTTAGTAATTTATCGCTTCCATAAAGGCTATTGCTTTTTTATTTTTTAAGCATATGAAAGCTTTAAGTATATATGTATCTGTTATAAATAAGAAAGCTGACTGTGTAAGAAAAAAAATTTTTGCTGAAATTATATAAAAGCTTATTTATTTCAAAAATATAATGGGCCTTATCGGGAATTAAGAGTAAACAGTTTGCATGAAAAATAAACAAAAATATAATGTAAGCAAACTGTTCGTTTTTCCCCAAATTCAAGGAAAATATTTAAATTTGCAATGAAAGAAGAATGTTTCGCACGATTTTTTTCGACTATTCGAATAAATTTTTAAAATTTTATTTTTATCATAGTGCAATTACAGTCTAATCTCGCTATAACGTATCTCGCTTTCACGAAAATCCTATGTAACGAACGTCCAAAGTTTTAACATTAACATCCTTATATAGCGAATAATATCCCTATTTTATACACGATATAATGAATGATAAAGAAAAAATCGTAAAATAAGCAAAAAAAATTTATAACGAACGGCAAAAAAATATTAAATACAATCTATAGCAACAATGTAAATGCAAAAAAAGTTTGATGTCGTTAGTTTGTACTTGGTAGCTTATTTAAAAAAATTGTGTTCATCCTTTTTAGTGTATTGTATCATGTCTACAATAATAAAAATTAAAATAACACCTGAAAAGAACTTTGCGATATAACGAATTTTTCGGTATAACGAATGCGCCTCACGTTATATCGTTCCTTATACCGAGATTTGCCTGTACATTGCCTCGAAACCTAATAGATTTGATGTGAAATCTTTATGGAAATCTTTATAGTTTACACTAGGCTTTTTGAAGTTTTTCAAGATTTCGTATCGAAGACAAAATCCTTTGTCTAAAATTTCTAACCCAAAACCTGCAGACTTAGCTTATTCACACTCCTGCAATAGCAACTTTAGTAGAGCGTAGCTAATTCACCCACCTTTTGTATATATTTTGTTGTACAGGGTAGTAAAAATAAATTAAAACTATAAGATTTATTTTTTTAGATTTCGTACAAATCTACTGAAGAAAGAGATTTCATTTTGTATGGGGAATCTAGTAAAAAGCAGCTAGATTTAGCTCGACATCTCGTAAATATTAGATTCCGAGACAATATAAATGCCCTATAAAAGAAAAAAAAATCTTCAATAGGACCTGTAACAAATTAAGTAGATTTCAATTAAAATCTTTATCAAAATTGATCTCGTTTACATCAAGTTTCTTTTTAAATCAAAACAAAAACCATTTTTCTAAACTGCAACCAAACAAGTGCAATATGGGTAACAGTTCGTTGACATTTAAGCAAAACCTAGTACTAATGAGATTTCTGGCAAAATCTAGTAGATTTCACATCAACACATACATAAAACAAAATATACTTCGTTACTAGATTTTGTCGAATAGATTATCTCGAAATTTCGAGCTAAATCTTGTTACTTTTTACTAGATTTCCCACACAAAACGAAATCTGGTTTGTCAGTACATTTGTAGGAAATCTAAGCAAAATCTAATATTTTTATTTATTTTTTACTACCCTGTACAACAAATTTATAAAAAAAAAAGATTAGTGAATTAACTATGGCCTTCTTAAAAGGGTGTGAAAGCGGTATAGATTTTCAAAAAGATTTTAATTATAATCTGCCAGATTTTGTGCAGGTGTACATGCCCTATAATGAAAATCTAATAGAACTTATAGGGCATTCACATTATCTCAAAATCAATCCTGTTTGTGAATAGATTTGTACGAAATCTAAATAAAATCTAAAATTTTTATTTTATTTTCACTACCCTGTGCGTAAGATTATTGAATTAGCTACGGTCTGTTTAAAAAGGTGTATGAATTGGCTGCATTGCAATTGCTTGGTTGTAGTTTTTGAAATATTTCAGTTTATGGGTTTTGTTTTGGATATTGATATATGTATGTGAAAAAAAAAACTTGGTGTAAACGGTATAGATATTCATAAAGATTTTAATTGAAATCTCCTAGATTTTGTGCAGATGTAAATGCCCTATTAGTGATGCCAACTATGGCTTTGTCCAAATTTGTACTAAAAAGTCATCCTGTGCATATACAAATGTGTGTGAATTGGCTATATTGCAGCTGTTAGGTTGTAGTTTTGGAAAATGTTCAGTTAATGGGTCTTGTTTTGGATAAAAGATGGCGTGTTGATGTTAAATTACATTAGCACTATGACTAGTTTTCTGACAGTGTAAAATTTTATAAGTTTTAAACTTTTACTATAAAACTTTTAATAGTAAATTTACTGCTGTATGAAAAATTGTCTGCAACATTTAATTTTATTTTATATGGATTTACTCGTATAAAAATTCTTTAAGAAACTCCTAAAAAAAATATTAAGTAAAATTTATACAACACATTCCCTGTTTATCCTAACTTTAATTTCTCCATTTCATTAATTTATTTTCTCGAATGCATAATATAAATTAATTTAAAAAACTTCAGCCATTTGGCTGCCCGTTTTTTTACTTTCATATTATTAAGCATTCTTGGAACATATGTTTCCACATTCATCTCCCATTGCGCATGTGTGTGAGTGTTTGTGTACTTAAATATCCTTTAGTGTGTGTGTGTGTGTGTGAGTGTATGTTTCCATGTGGCTGTCTAAGTAATTGTGTTATTTATTCTTATGGTTTATTTATGGTAGTGTATCATTTACACTTAATTAAAAGCCAAAGTTGAGTAGGAGAAGAAAAAAAAATAGAAAACTAAAAACTAGAAACGCAGAAAGGCAACCAAGAAGAACAAGTGGTGGAATAAAAGTTTGAAAGAGGAAAACAAACCAAAAAAAAAAAAACAAATAAAAAATTATACAAAATTAAAAGAAATAACTTAAAATTACAGACAATTTCAATAGACATTCATTCATTCATTCATTCCTTTATTCATGCATACCTTCAAGCTCACACACATGCCTGATACATAATAAACTTGTATTTACACTCACACAAATACACACACACACACACACACACACACACCCATATGAAGACATATTGCAAAACTTCGTACAATGTGCTTAATGTTCATATGTAAGGGCTACAATGATGTTAAATTAAAGTATAGTTTTGTGGGTGTTACTCTACAAATATAAAGTGCAAACACAATGAAAAAAAAGTAATGAATGTGAAAAAATGATGCCAAAACGAAATGACACCATCTAGAATTGTGCTGCAAATTGAATTGCTAGCGAACATTCATTTTAATGATACACCAAAGGCATCTTACAATCAGCCAAAATTCAAGAAGCAATCACAAAATAACAAAAAAAATATTAGAAAAGAATACAAAAGGGCAAATTTCTATTTAAAGTTGCTATTAAAGTACAAACAAGACTAAAAATTATTTGAAAAGTATCATATAGGAATAATGAGAATATCTCGGGAATTTCATATTATTTCGTTCCTGTAATTCAATCAAATTTTTCTTCACTATGGTTACAACAAAAACACGAACATACACGCCCACACACAAATGCGCGCGCACACACACACAACGGCAATGATATCAACACATATACGCACACACTTACTTGACCAAGACTTTCATTAATGATATGGATTTCGAATATATGTCGCATAAAACTATCGAGGATGACACTCAAAAATTAATCGAAAAAAGTTTACCTCTCACTCAGTTTTATTCCAAAAGATATTTGATTTCTATTTTTGCTAGCAATACCACAAGTTAGCCAATATCAAACTAATTTCGATATCGTAATATTTTTTTTAAGATTATTGTCTTTATATTTTAATTCTTTAGCCTTGCGCTGTAGGATTCGAACACGGTACCACCACTGTGCTAACAGACTAGCACACTATCGTCACACATTCGAGAAACTATCGAGAAAAGTTGGCTTTAGCGAACATTCGGTTTTTTGTTTTAGATATGCGACCAAATATTGAATAACTTTTTATCGAAATTTCTTCGCTTTAGTGAGCATTCGTTTAATTGAGTCCCAAAATTATTGTCTCTATTTTTTTGATTTATTTTTTAATTCTTTAACCTTACACTGCAAGATTCGAACATGGAACCTCCACTGTGCTAGCAGACTAGAACACATCCAATAGGATATCGTCACACATTCGAGAAATGTTCGAGAAAAGCTCGCTTTAGCAAACATTCAATTTTTTTTTAAATTCGCGAACAAATATCGAACAACTTTTTATCGAAATTTCTTCGCTTTAGTGAGCATTCGTTTAATTAAATCCCAAAATGCCAAAATGTTTGAAAATCGTGATAACTGAAAATCATGTTCAAATATAAAGCTTGTGTGTCCTTTCGATGTCTGTTTTAAGTTTCATCAAAATCGGTTGGATAATTTCGGAAAAGCAGGGACTGCCTGCCTCTGTGACCCTATTTGACCCTAGTTTTGAAAAATTATAAAGTCTATGCCCTGCAAGAGGGTGGTGTTGGCTGAAGTAGTTAGCATGTTGACTACAAAACCGAAGGTCCTGGGTTCAAACCCTGTCTCCGACAGTCATTAAAATAACAACACCACGCATTTTTCTCATGTACCTTAGTGTCCTTTGTATCAGTTGTTGTGGGAAAAGTTCCAGTGATGCAGGCATAAGGCACTGGTCACTAAAACTATACCGGCTTCAGCGGATGCTAATCCCAATGTAACATCAGAGCGCCCTCGGCGAAGTAAAACAACAATAAAATGGCTACAGCTTCAACATTTAATACGCCTCATTCACCACCAGAGGCGCCGCAACACTGCAAATAAGCGTGCAAAAAAAAGCAGAGTTGTTCCTTCACCACCTGTCTTCTCTATTACTATCCTTTCTTCCCTATAACCCTCTCTTTTTAACCAAAACAAAACCCATCAAGTGATTTGTTTCCAATACTACAACCAAACAACTGCATTGTAGCCAATTCACACACTTTTTTAAGCAGACCGTAGCTAATTCACTCACCTTTTGTTGCACAGGGTAGTAAAGAATAAATAAAACCATTAGATTTTTATTAGATTTCCTACAAATCTACTGAAAAATTAGATTTCGTTTTGTATGGCAGATTTTGCGCCACGACACCCTCTTGGATATAGCCTATGTGTTTTTTTTAGATACAGGTCTATACATGTTTTAAATTTCATTAAAAATCGGTTCACCAATCAATCGTAACAAGCAAACAGTTACTTTTGTCTTCGGAAAGGTGTGGGAGGGCCGAACAGATGGGCTGAACGGTAGATACACAAGCTGGAGGATTCCACTTTTCTTTTGAGTTGATTTAATCCATCTCTGCTAAGACGATATTAGATATTTTCTACCTCTTTACCTCTCATTACTATTAGTATAGATGAAAAATTGACGCATTTTTTATTGTTTTAATCCCGTGGAAAAAATCTGAAATATTATCAAAAACTTTATAAAATGATAGCTGGGTCAAACTAAGTCACGTACACTGTACATTGTACATTGTACAGTGCGTCGCAGAAAGAATGAACTATTTGAATGACATTCGTTACAAGATCAAGGTGGCCTCAAGCGGACGATAGAGAACTGAATGAGATGTGGTTCCAACAGAATGCCTTCAGCTGTAAGATCTAGAAATGATTATCTGATATCAACTGACCAGCACCATCAAACGATTTAATGACTTGAGATTTCTTTCTTCAGTTTTATAAGACCTTGGGTCTCAACGAGTAAATCACAATCTAAGATACTCCACAACGTGATATCAATAGGATCTGCACGTATTTTTTTTTTACAAAATCTTCATAAAGAGAAAACTTTCTGCCATTTGCCACATATTCACCTTCATTCTAAGTCGAAATAAGTCTGGGTGCAATAAATATATCACAACTCGCTTAGAAATAAGTGCACACACTTATCGAAGCATATTCTAAAATTTAACTATCTTGTTACTTTTGTTTTATTACAATTTTCCCACAAAGACGATATCATTTCTTATACTATGTTTATACGAACGACTTATTTGCAAATAAAACTGTAAATTGTTGCCTTACATGCAATTCTTTCACTGAGAGTTACCAACTCATAAAACTATTCACGATTAGCGCACTATTTGCAAATAAAATGCTTAAAGCGTTGCCACACTAACAAATGTTTGCTAATAAAAAAAAATAAATGAGATAAATATTGCACAAAAAAAAACATTGATATAAGAAAATAATGACTATAAACACAAATAATCATTTGTTACTTTATATATTTGCACAATTTTTTTATAAACATAATGAGCAAGTTTTCTACAGAAGTGCTACCAAGTTTTTATATTTTTGCTATGCCGTATAAACAAAGAGTTAATTTATTTTTTAATAGTGCACATGTAAACGTAGCATTAGACAATTTTCTTTTCAAACACAAAAATTGTAAGTAAATTTCATGCCAGCAAAAGAAAAAAACCAACAAAAAACTTAACAACAGTAATAATTTCCTTATAAAACATGTGAGTTCTTGTGTGTATCTCCACTGTGTGAGAGCATAAAATATTGTTATGTTGATTAAAAAGTTAAAAAATCCTTGAGTAATTTAAAGGGGTTTTGTTTGGCACAAAAACAAAAGATTTACAGACAAATTAAGAAAAAGAAGAATTAAGCCAACATAAATTTTTCGCCATTAAATGGGATGGTATGCCAATTGGCATGCATTTATACATAAATAGGGGTATTCACTTAAGGAAGCACATATATGAGCATTTTCACAGAAAAAACTTGGAATTATTCTTTATTTCCTTAGGTGTTTGTGTGTGTACCCTAAAAGATAAATATAATATTATAAAATAATAAATTTAAACACATTGAAGTGTAATTTCTGTGGAATTGCCCATATAGCATTAGTTAAGGTAACTGCTACACGACTAGCATTAAGTAATTCTTTCTTAACAAAAATTTTGTATTTCATTTCGTATTTCTCGAAAGCCAAATTATTTGTAATATTTTCTTGTTCTGCAGCTAGAATTATATTTTTAATTTATGTAGATTTAAATTAAATTAAAAATTACAACTAGTATATAAAATAAATAAAACACTAAAATAAATAGTTAATGTTCTTTTTGAAATTTTCTGTGGCTGTTGTTTTATACGTTCACACACGAATTGTTTTATTAAAAAGAAAAACTGATTTCTACCACACAAAATAATTCTTTTGTTTTACGGTAAACCTCTCATTTTTGGTGAGTTTCACTACTGCCACATGCCTCATCATTGTTTGTGATGTCGGTTTAACTCATATTTTTAATTTATTAAAACAAATGCTTATTCAGATAGTTTTTTAATCAAAATGGTTGTTTTTAGAATATCTTTGAAAGAAGCAGTTCATATTTTAATTGCACTATTAATGTACACTTGATACCAATAAGGATATGTTGAGCTGACAAATAAATAATTGCGTTTAATCAGTAAAGTAAGAGCTTCCCAGGAAGTCGATTCTGAACTTGTGATCCGAATGTAGTGCAAATTTGGATATTTCCTAAAGATATGTATTTATGTATGTAGGGTTGTCATTGGAAGAAGTTCTCTTTTTCTAAATTTCTTTTGCTAATATAACTGTTTTTGCTTCTGTTGTTTTAATTCAACCAAAAATTTTAAAATATTATGACACTACGACACTTAAGACTACCGTTTGAATTCCCCAAAAAATTGATCAGGTTTACTGTTTTACCAAGTTCACACACATCAATTTTAATTGATAATTTTTTGAGTTTATTGAAGAGAGAAGAGAAGATAATGAACACAGAGAAAACAGTGCCCACTAAATACCTCATAAAATAGGACAAAATTAATAAGAAATCTCTATGGTTTTTTTTAAATAAGGAAATCTTATTAATTTCATACAGAAAACCTTCTCTGTACTTATGTGTTTAAATTCTATACCATATACATACATATGTATGTATGTATGTATGTATGTAGTATATTGTAGATGTTATTTATTTCTACATACATACATACACATTATGTTATATTCTTAACTAACTTACTCACCAAGTATTGAACCAGCAAACTTCTAACTGATAGACAAGCACTCTACCCAATATGATAACAAGCAGCCTGAATAACCATTGAAATTATTGTGCAAACATTCTTATACAAAAATTAAAAAGATCATGAAAAAATTTGTCTCTATGTCTATTTATAGATATGAAATAACAAGACACCTCATAAAATCAAGAAGATTTCCTTATTAGAAAAAAATCAATAAGATGCTTTACACATAATCATATAGGAACCTACTAAAATCAAGAAGAAACCCTTATTGAAAAAACCAATCAGATAGCCTAATAAAATCAAGAAGAAAACCTTTTTCAAAAAATCAAAAAGGCAACATAATAAAATCAATAAGAAATCCCTATAGTTTACAATTTATAAGAAAACCTAATAGAATCAAGAAGTTTTTCTCTATGGATTGTTTTTTTTGGTGCCAAAAATAACGGAAATTGAGTAAAAAAAAGTTGTGAATAATAAGATTTCTTCTTGATTTTATGTGGTTTTCTTTTTGATAAAATTAATAAGATTTACCACATAAAAACAATAAGGAATCTCTATGAAAAAATCTTCGCTTTTTTCTGCTGGGATACCCCTTAGCCTAAAAACGGTTAATAGAGAAAATCTTATTGATTCTATGAGGCAGTTTTTTCTCTGTGAAGAAGGGAGCCATTATATTTTCCTCTATCAACTAAACAGTTGCTCAACTAAAATTACCGTGCATTAACGCAGTCCTCGTGTACAGAAAGAAAGAAGGAACTAGTTCACAGGTGCAAGAAATGGAAAGCTTTCTATTGCAGAGCTCGCAGTACAAGGCGAATTTCGTATGTACATATTGTTACCTTAGCATAGAAAGGCCTTAAATCATTATGTTTCTGAAATCGAGTTTTTTGTGTATATCGATAGAAGAATAGAGATGTTCTTGTATTGAAAAATGCCAAAATCTCGACTTCAAAAAAATAGTGAGTTATGGCCCTTCTACAGGGTGTTTTTTTAGAGGTATAGAACTTCGAATTGAAATAAAACACAAGAAAATCGTTTTAATGTCCATCAATTTGGCTTTATTGGAAGGATAATTTTATGCCATTAATGTTTAAATATGATTTCGGGCATGTGGCCGCCGCGGCTGGCTCGAATAAAGCCAATTCCACAGGTCCAATTTTCAACCACTTTTTCGAGCATATGGGGCCGTATGTTGGCAATAACGCCACGAATGTTGGCTTCCAAGTCCCCTAACGTTTCTGGTTTGTTGGCGTAGACGAGCGACTTCACATATCCCTAAAGAAAATAATCCAATGTTTCCTTCAATAAATCGATTGTGACGTGCGCTGTGTGGCATGTAGCGCCGTCTTGTTGGAACCACAACTCATCCACATTCATGCCATCCAATTCGGGAACAAAATAGTCGGTTATCAGCTCCAATTGCTGTGCACGGTGGCGAATCGATTCATTCGGGTCCTCTTCAACACTTTGCTCTACAGCGGCAATTGTTTCTTCGGTGCGCACTGTTCGACGTCTCTGCGGATGCGTATTATCACATAGAGTAAACGTAGTGCGAAAACGATCTATGGTTAACCGAATTAATTGCTCTGATGGACGATTATGTCGACCATAAAATGGACGGAGCTTGCGGTAAACTTCGCGAAATTAACCATTATTTTCGAAATAAATTTGCACGATTTGCAAGTGTTGTTCTTTTGTCAACCTGTTAATGATGAAATGGCAAACCAAACTAAATATTAATCACTTGACAGCTGACAAAATGGCCGCCAGTTAAAAAAGTGATGCCAACTTAAAGTTCTATACCTCAATAAAAAACACCCTTTATATTAAGGTAATATAATATTTACGTTTTATTTTTGATGACGAATATTTGCAGGCAAAAATTCACCAGTCGTCTCCGTTGTGTTATAAACAAATATGTATATTTCATACCCTATGGCACATGTTCGCTAAGGCAAAATTTGTCACAGTTACGAGTATTTTAAAGCATTATCATTCCTTTTAAATCTTTTTTGTTACCAAGTACAACAAAAAATTCCATAGCATAAGTCTCAATGCTGAAGCCACTGTGCTAAAGCAATTTCCCAAATAAAATGGTCACTACAGGCATCAGTGTATTAATTATAATGAGCAGGTGTTTTGAAGGACTTGTGCATAAAAGCCAACAATATAAAAACCAAATTAATGATAATTGAAAAACATAATGATTAAAATGATACAAATTGTTTGTGAACAGAAGAACACCACCAGCGTAAAAAATAAAAACACATTTTAAACGCAAAGAAATATGAATCATAAAAGCTGAATGAATGGAAACGTTATAAATATAAAATTATAAATGAGGAAAATGATTTTTTATCAAATTAAGAATTTTTTTTTGTTGTATGAGAAAAGTTTTTAGAGCTTTTCTTTCATATTTCTTGCACCAGCATCATTTACAAGGGCAGGGGGAAATAAACTTAAATGAAAAAGGTAGAAGAGAATATCACTTTTTTTTGTACTTGCTTTATTTTTACTTTCCCCAAAGAAAGGTAGATAAATTAAATAAAAGTTAAGAGCTTAAGAAAACATTGTAGATGAGAGAAGTTGTAATTGAAAAGGAAAAATATGTGTCTGCATATCTGTATGTGTTGTCTGTATGTGTGTGTGTGTGTGTAGACAATAAACTGTTTAAGGAAATAAAATAAGTGACGATAATAAGATGGCTGGTTTCAAGGAACTGGCGGAAATTCAGAAGAAGTAGGTAAGTAAGTAAGTAACTTTTTGATTAAAACTATATTCGAAGTCGATGAGAAATGAGTTTGGAGTGTTTTAGTCGTGCATTAATTCTATTTATAGTTAAGAAGATAAGGTTTTGTTGAGAAATCTGATATGAGAACTTTATAGTTTTTTGTTTTTATATTTGAATAAAAGACATAATTTGCTGTGATAAAACTTCAAATAATTGAAGACTGCTGTAACTATAATGGAAAATAGTTCAACTACGAGTACGATAAGCACCAAAGAAAACTAGAATTGCGCAAGGAACTGCACAAAATGTCTAATTGAGAACACTTGACTAGTTTGTAATCAAACCAAGCCTCTGTCAGGTGCTGTTTTAGCTTTGGCTTCACTTTGTTGTTAGCCAGCATTCTGCTCAGTGTTAGCTTTTCAATATGAGATTTTTTTGTATGTTGTTCAAAAAAATATATTACCAGCAGGTTTAAGTAAAAACAACATTCAAAGTATCGTAAAATAAAATGAATAACACAATTTCCCATAAATACAAAAAGCAACAGTAACATGGAACTATAAAAAAAGGACAGTAATGTTTTTATATTTTCAAGCATTTGCTTTCAAAGGATTTTTTTTACCAAATAACCCTTATATTTATTACTAAATAAAAAAACTATATAAAGAAAATATTTCTTTAACATACTGTTTTTACCTTCTTTTTTTTGTAAAAGCCAAAACATATTGACATCGTTTGCATTGAATAATCAATGATAAGAGTCCTTTGAAGAGGCTGCAAGCACATATTCAAGGTTCTTTAAGTTTTTATTTTGTATTACTGCTACTGATGCGAACAAATTGTATTACATTGTTACCGTGTGCAGATTCTTTTTACATATTGGCATATTTGAAAGTATTATTTATGCAATTGTTATTTTTTTTTTTCAAATACAATGAGAACAAAAGAGGTCGACCAGTTTGCACTAAAGGTCTTAAGTCATAAAAGGACTTAAATAATTTTTGACAAACAAATATTTCCTTAAGTGGTTTATTTTTTTTTAAAGGATTCTATGCAAATAATTATTAAGAAAAATGGCAGTTTCACAAAAAAAAAAGATCTTTGAGCAATTTCAAGAATGTTAAAATCAAGCAATTATCGAGTTCAATAAGAAGGACTTCACAATTACTTTTATTTATTAAAAACTTTTTGCAGCCTTTCCCAGCTTTCACCTTTTAATAAAAACAACTAAAAACACACATATGTACATTTAAGACATCCTAAAAGTATGCTTTATTTTCGCAATATTTTCAAGCCTAAAAAGACCTTCTGGTTGCATAATTTAAAATGCTAACGAATTTTAGATAAATGCCAAATTTAGATATTGCATTAAAAGATATAAAATTTTAAAGATTTTCTGCTTATATTTCCTTGCTTGGCAATAATTTAAGCTTCAGTGAGTTTATTTACAACAAATTGATACGTTTTTTTTTCATCAATTTCTTAACAGCAGGTCAATACATATCAAATGCTCATTTAAGAGAATTATATTGAATAAATTGATAAGGCTGCTTCAAATTTGTTTTGTTTGCAAGTTCTTTTACTTCAAAACTTTAGTTTCTTAGGCAAAAATTATTGTTGGCAGGAAGTTAGTTGTGGAGTGTGTTGTGCTTGAAGAAATAGTTTTGCATTTTAAATCAATATATATGCATGTAAAATTTAGCAAAGAAAAATTATTTTGTATAAACCAGTCAGTATCCTCTACTACCGTCTTCTTATCTTTAGTTTTTGTTTAAATAAATTTATATTCAAGTTGTTTACACTTCAATTGTTATTGCATAGTTTCAGGCTTATCGCATGTTGTATTTAAGCACAAAGCATATTTCTCTTTTCTTTTTTTTTTTTCTTTCTTTTTGTTTTATCTCTTTTATTTATTTTATTATATTTATATTAATATTATTTATATTAAAATTCCATTCATAAATATATATAATATGCTAAAATTATTGAAATTAAATCACATCACATGTGTTTTACAAAACGCCTGCACACATGATTGCTTTAGTAATGATAAATATTTTCAGTGGATTTGATAAAAGCATAAATGGTCACAGTGGCGCTGGAGCACAAGACAATAAACAATATTGATAGCAATAGATAAATGAGCCAATGCTGCAAATGAGAAAAATAAGAGCCATAGAGGTGGAGCCAAAATGTATAGAAATATTTAAGTTACAAAATAAAAAATATAGTTTTATGGTTTGGAATGCAGTTTCAAAAGAGAATTTATAAAAAAAGTATTACAGCAAAAGTTTTACAAACTTTATCTCTCATTTCATTCTATTTAAAATCATTCGAAGCAGATCATTTTTTGTTTTAAGTTCAGCGGAAATCAAATTCGGGTTAAATTAGCAAAGACAGAAACCGGAACTTCTAACATCGTCTTGTTTGCACATAATAAAGAACTGTTAGTTACTAACGCTAGTTTCTACAAAAGGGAGTGGTAATTTTGCTGAAATATGGAGTTGCACAGGTACTACACGATATGGGTGGCGATGTCCTTATGGTCCTTAATGAGACTTAAATGGAGAAGAGTGATAATTTTTTTAAATATGGAATTGCGAAACACGTACTACACGATATGAGTGGGGAAGTCCTTAAGGTCCATAATGTGACTTAAATGGGACACTGATGAAATAATTTTGGAAATTGATATACATTTGTTTTGAAAAATATATTTTTTTAGTGAAAATTGTTGAGAAGAGTAGCGGTCATTTAGGCCAAATATGGAATTGCACACGTAGATATTTCTCAAGAAATTTCAGTAAGAAATCATAGTTTTCAGAGAAAATGGTTTGTTTTTAGGCAAGAGTCAATAATCCAGCAGAAATATTTCCAACTTCCTACTATAACAATTTCCTTAAATATGTCTTAGAGCAATTTTGGTGTAATTTTGTTTATTAATCTTCTTCTTCCCAGTTACAAGATTTTGAACTTTTAATTGATTTACACAACCACTGTTATGTAGCTAACAGTTCTCTGTTATGTGCAAAAAATTCTATGTTAGAAATGCAGGTTTCAGTCTCTGCTAATTGAATTTTAATTTATCTTCAAGACGCATATAAATTACATTTCTTACAGAATAAATAATAATAATAAAATACATTTCTTACATCACTTGATGAAAAATAAACAGAATTTCTTGTCGAATTATACTTCTAGGCTTATCGAGCCCTATTTTCGTGTTTTTTCGTAAGCGACAAAACTTCAAGTTTTCTAGAGAATGTATTTTTATTTATTTTCAAATATGTTTTACTTACATAAATTGTCGCTCACTTTGTATCCTGTATTTTGAAAGTTATCAATCATGTGATAACTTTGATAATTCTGTATTATGCGCAGGCCTACAAATTTTTATTTCAATAAAAAATTTATTTTTTTTTATTAGATTTCGCTTACGATTAAATCGAAGATAGGGCTTGATATGATTCTTACACCAATTCACTACTATGAAACAAATCAGCGTGCCTTTAGTCAATATTTATCGGGAACATATAGAAAACTCGCAACCAACTGAAAGGTTCAAAGACAACGAAACCAAAAATGTACCACTAAACTATTCTCATATTATTCTTTATAAAATCAGTTGCACGGGTATTTGCAAACTTTTTTATTTTTAATAAAGTTTACCTATTTTTTAAGTCTCCTTTGTAATCATTCCGCAAAAATTATTTAATATTTTCTTTATCAGTAAAATTTGTTTACTATAAGCCAAGGCACAAGGAAATGAATCTGCCTTGCTATAAGCGCTCGAACGATTTTAGATTATCTGAATTTTATTTGAAAAAATTACCCACCGTTCTCTTTGTTTCCTTAAATACATCTCGGCATATGGGACATTTTTTGGCCCAAGGATATCTTTTGCATGACTTATACACATCCAAGCAGTCAAAACAAAATGAATGGCCACACTGAATGCGCACGGGAGAGCGTTTTTGATCCAAACACAGAACACATCGTTCAACAGAATTCACACTAACGTCCATTGTTTTTCAATAATATTTATCTTCTTCAGATACTGAAAAACAAAATGCTCGTTCTTCACAAGATGAAGCGTTCAAGTTTAAATTTCGCTTTAATTCCTGGCTATTAAACGATATACAAAATAAAGGCAGGAAGAGAAAAATATATGTATGTATCTGCAAATAAGCTGATGGAAAAATCAAAATTTGAAGTATTTCAAATAGTAAACTGACACTGAAAACTGTTCGAAAATTTTGAAGTAGTCAGGGTAAGAAGAATAAGGCAAATTCATATTAATATCCATTAGATCAAGGCAACTTCATATAAGGTATACTCAGCTCAATTCGCTTTGAGAAATTTATACTTTAAATGTCAAAAAAATTTACTGAAAAATTTGTGTTGACATCCAAAGTATATTAAAATTACAAGCGGTGAAAATAGTCACCTAATGCCTTGCGACCACCTAGTATGGATTCGCCTTGCATTAGATATTAAAAAAAGGCAAATTCATATAAGGTACTCGTATACTCGCCCCAATTCGCCATGGGATATTTATAATTTTAATGTCGAAAAAGTGTACTAAAAATTTAGTGCTGTGCAACGTATATTAAAATTACAAGCGGCGAAAATAGTCACCTGATCGGTTGCTACCACCTAGTATGAATTCGCCTTGATGTCAAAACACACTTTTCAGTACGTTTTTTTTGGCATCAAAACTATAAATTTCTCATAGCGAATTGTGGCGAGTAGATTTGATATGAATTTGCCTTCATATGAGATGAATTCGCCTTGAAAATTTTTTATTTTTTTTGCCAAAAAACATAATGAAAAATGTGGGCTGGCATTGAATGGATATAAAAATTACAAGCGGCGAAAATAGGTAGTTATAGTAACTGTTTTGCCTCTTATTTTATTTGAATATTCCAAGGCGAATTAACACTAGGTGGTCGCAAGGAATCAGGCAACTATTTTTGCCGCCCGCTTGTAATTTGAATACACTTTGGATGTCAACACACATTTTTCAGTATATTTTTATGACATTTAAAGTATAAATTTCTCAAAGCGAATTCAGCTGAGTATAGCTTATATGAAATTGCCTTGGAATATTCCTTAAATTTCAACACAGATTTTTCGGTGCATTTTTTTGACATCCCAAGACCGCATTTTTCAAAGCGAATTGAGGTGAGTCTATCTTATATGAATATGCCTTGATAAATTCCCACTCACAAAATTCCAAGACGAATTCAAACCAAATGTTAAAAAAATATTTTTTAGTACAAATTTTGACATCGCAAGAACTAATTATTCAAGGCGAATTGGGGCAAGTCTATCTTAATATGCCTTGATAAATTCCCAAACAAAAATTATAGGGCGAACTAATGTCAGTTGCTCTCAATATCCACTGTATTGTCGCCACTTGTATAACACACATTTTTCAATACAATTTTCGGATATCAAAAGGACTCTTCTTTCAAAGCGAATAAGGGCAAGTCTATCTTAGATGATTATGAAAAAAAAAACGAATTCATATTAGGTGATATCAACCAAAGCAAATTCATATAAGGCATGCTCGGCTCAATCCGCATTGGGAAATTTTTACTTTCATTTAAAAAAAAATGTATTGAAAAATTTGTGATGACATCCAACGTATGTATATATATTCAAATTACAAGCGTCAAAAATAGTCAACTGATTGGTTGCGTCCGCCTAGTAGGGATTCGCCTTGATCTCAGCTGTTCAGATGTCCATTTTCGCTGCTTGTAATTGTAATATCCATTAGATGACAACACACATTTTCCACTACATTTTTATTTGGTATCAAAAGTAAAAATTTTTCAAAGCGAATTGCGCTGAGTATACCTTATATGAATTTGCCTTAAATATGAATTAGTCTTGGGTATTGACATAATAACAATAAAACTTTAATTTCCTTTTTGTTTTCAATTTAAAAAAATTAACGTACATTTGCATTTTATTTTTAAATTTTATCTATATATATAAAAATGAGGTTGGCGTTGGCTGAAGTAGTTAGCACGTTGATTACAAAATCGAAGGTCCTGGGTTCAATCCCTGTATCCAACAGTCATTGAATAACAACACCACGCATTTTTCTGATGTGCATTAGTGTCCCTTTGTATCAGTTGTTGTAGGAAAGTTCAAGTGATGAAGGCATAGTCACTGGTCACTTAACTATACTGACTTCAGAAGATACTAGTCCTAATGTAACATCGGGGCGCCCTCCTTCGTTGTGTAGCAAAATCATCGGCGAAGTAAAATAATCAATATAATGGCTACAAAACACAGCATCAAAAATTTAATAAGCCTCATTTGACACCAGATGGCGCTGCAACACTGCATTATCAAAAAACGTGCAAAAAAGCAGAGTTGTAAAATAATGAAGCTTTCCTCTATCTCTCCCTTCACCACCTGTCTTCTCTATCACTATCCCTTTCCTAAAGAAGGTAACACCTAGTAATAGTAGTAGGCATTAATTGCCTGAGTGTTACTTCTCTTTAAAAAAAAAAAAAAAAAAAAAAAAAAAATGAAACGGTCCATGTATGAAATCGCATAACATGAGAACGGCTGGAGCGATTTGCCTGATTTTTTTTTTATTCGATTAGAAATTTCAGGACATGGTTTGTAAGGAAAAAAATTAAAAAATGCCTACTATTCACTTCTCATTTTTTCTACGCACAAACTAACAAAGGGGACAATCATTAGTAAAAAACTTCCGAGCAAAGCCGGGGCGGTCAGCTAGTTTTAAAATAAAAAAAAGAGGCAGTTACTTCCCTCTAATATAGTCGCACCTTAGAAGCTTGCTAGTTAGAAAAATTTTAATTTTGTTGTCTAGTGTAATTGTAGAGCAGCTTAATAAATATCTCTAAGTGGAAAGTAAAGCATTACTCAAAACATGAGGATATTTTTATAACCGTTTTTTTAAACGATTCTCTTTCAATTAAATACAATATTTTTTGATCTGAAAATGTACTCTTCCATCCCCTGATAAACTAAATATGAGTAACATTTTTTTAAATCTTCTTATTTATTCAAATCTAATGAATTTAAACACTTTTCTTTCCTCTCCTTTCCTTTAACACATTTGATTTGAAGAAGAAGTAAAAAGCAAGTAAATGCTTTCTTTGCTCTCCTGCTTTAGCTCATTTCATTATAAATATTTTATTATTCTAATGTAAATATGATTGATGTACAAATTTCGTATTTCATAATGCTTTGTCTTGTCTTCCATTTCCCCCTGCTGCACACATCCTCTCACCCTTTCCCACTCTATCTCTCTCTTTCACTGGCACTAACTCATTTTATTTAGTAGAATTAATGCAAGTGTAAGCGAGTGTATGTTAGTAAGTGTCCTTTTTGGCTCTTTGACGTTGCATTTATTTGTGTCTGTAGGAAATGCTGAGTTTAGAAAATTTTCCGGCATTATTTTAAATTGAGGATATAAAATTTCTTCTGTGAAGAACATGAACACTGCAACCAGCATATTTTTTTATTTTATATCTGTTGTTGTTTTATTTTGTGATAAATTTAACCCAGTTGCCATACAGGGTGCGTTGCAAGTATGAGTGAATGTCTTTCTTTGTATTGTGTAGTAAGTTTGCATATGACAAAAATATTGTATGTATTTTTTCTTTATTTTTTGCTACTTTTTTTTTATTTTAGTTAATATGAACAAGATTTCTAAGGGCATGAGCATGTGCCTGGTGGAACATTTCGTTACAAGATATCATTGCTCAAATGTTAAAGTTGAAGATTTGGTAAGAGATTTGTTGTATGAGTTTTTGTTTGTCTGTCTTTTTGGCTGCATTAAGGAAGGAAATATATAAATGCAATTTTATGAAGTCAAAAATTGTAAAAAGCATTTCAAAATGGTTAGAGATATAAATTCTTTTACTGTTTTATTTTTTTTTTGTCTTTAGCTAAAGATTTTTTCTTTTTTCATACATATATTTTACCCCACAAGATGATGTGAGATGCTGCTAAAGTAAATAATGCATTTATTTTGGAATTTATTGTTATTTGATATTAATATATGAAATTTTTAGGACTATATGGAAATTGTAGGAATCGTAAAAAGAAATAATAACACATATTTGGCAATTTCTTATGAAGGATATTTATGAATAATATATTCTGCAATTATTTTATGAATAGCTAAAAATGAATATACATATGTATATTTTTTTTAAATATAAGTATGCGCTATTATTTTAATAATTGTTTTCAAGAGACATTTCCGTAAGGGAATTTTTGGCTTTAGGCAGCCAAGTTTTATAAGTTTTCTTTTTAAGTCACACACAGAGAAAAAACTGCCTCATAGAATCAATAAGATTTTCTCTATTAACCGTTTTTAGGCTAAGGGGTATCCCAGCAGAAAAAAGCGAAGATTTTTTCATAGAGATTCCTTATTGTTTTTATGTGGTAAATCTTATTAATTTTATCAAGAAGAAAACCACATAAAATCAAGAAGAAATCTTATTATTCACAACTTTTTTACTCAATTTCCGTTATTTTTGGCACCAAAAAAAAACAATTCATAGAGAAAAACTTCTTGATTCTATTAGGTTTTCTTATAATTTGTAAACTATAGGGATTTCTTATTGATTTTATTAGGTTGCCTTTTTGATTTTTTTAAAAAGGTTTTCTTCTTGATTTTATTAGGCTATCTGATTGAGTTTTTCAATAAGGTTTTCTTCTTGATTTTAGTAGGTTCCTATATTAGTATGTGTAAAGCATCTTATTGATTTTTTAATAAGGAAATCTTCTTGATTTTATGAGGTGTCTTGTTATTTCATATCTATAAATAGACATAGAGACAACTTTTTTCATGATCTTTTTCATTTTTGTATAAGAATGTTTGCACAATAATTTCAATGGTTATTCAGACTGCTTGTTAGCATAATGGGTAGAGTGCTTGTGTATCAGGTAGAAGTTTGCTGGTTCAATACTTGGTGAGTTAGTTAGTTTATAATATAGCCTAATGTGTATGTATGTATGTATAAATAAATAACATCTCCAATATACTACATACATATGTATATAATATAGAATTTAAATGAAAATACATAAGTACAGAAAATAAAGACGCAATTTTTTTTTAAGGAAAAAATCAATAAGAGAACCTCATAAGAACTACAAGATTTTTTCTTGTTTTTTTCAAAAAGGTTTTCTCTATGAAATTAATAAGATTTCCTTATTGAAAAAAAACACAGAGATTTCTTATTAATTTTGTTCTATTTTATGAGGTATTTATATTAGGCACTGTTTTCTCTGTGCATAAACAATTTTTATTATGTGTGAAAGTAAAGTAAAATTTTGCATACGAATGTCCTTAAAATACAAATTAATAATATAAAAATCGCTGCTTCAAAATTTAAACGAATTATTATTAAAAAAAAGCTTTTTTCAAGATAAACTTCTTAGGTTCTAATTCACCAATCTTTAGTAAACTAATGAAGCTGGTTTAACCAATAAAAAGCAAGCAAAACTTATTGCTTAAAAATCAATAGAATAAATGACAACGTAATTTAAATCGATCTTTTTTTTAATTTATTTCTGATATCTGGAAACTTTATTTTATTTGTATAACATTAAAGCATTAAATGACTATATCGATGGCTTAATATAGAAAGGACGTATCTCAAATGTTTGATATTTTATAGGAGAAGCAAAAAACTGAAGAAAACGTAAAGCATTTACATGCAGGAATGATTTTTTAAGTGGCCATAAGTCCTTGAGTTTCAACAGTAACGTACTAAGATCTTCAAGGAGGATGCAATTATAAGTTATTTCCCAGAAAACGTTAAAAACGCGATTTCGAAAAAATTGAGATACGTCCTTTCCATATTAAGCCATCGATATGTATGTATATAAAACAATTTTTAAAAAATACCTGCAAAGATTACACATGTTCCATTAAAAATCGCACTGGTTTTAAGCACTATTGGTCAAGTGCTCCTTGTTGTATCTGGCCAAACATACAAACACGGCTGTCAGTGAATGGTTTATTCGTTTACTTCTCATTTACCACAAAATTTGTTTTACATAATGTTACACCATTATGTACTTTTCACCTGCTTAATTAATTTTTATCCTGTTAACTTAAAATGAAAAAAAAAAACTGAAAAATGTTTTTCATTTACACATACAAAAACACATTAAGCATTCATACCATTCATACTTAACATTCGAGAATTTATTTTATATAATTTTTGCAGTTGCTTTATTTTTCTCTTTTTTTTCCTTTTACGGTAGTTTCTTTTTTTTTAATTTTATTTTCATTAGTTTTTTTCTTCTTTTTTTAATACTGTTTTTTGTTGCTTTTAACAAGCCAAAAACCAAAAGCATACACCAAATGTTGCTGGTAACGGAGCTGGCTGATGCTTTTGCTTCTGCTGCAGCTTGTCTTACAGCTTCTGCCTCCCTCTCTCCCTTTCAATGTGTTAGTGTGAAAGTTTGCAACATGTTCGTTTAAGAAAGATGGGTAAATGTTTAAAGGCACTTAATGTATTACATTTAAAATGCTTATCAACTGCATTTACTTAGCGAATATAAAAGAGATATATGGCAAGCATACAATCAGGCTCTTGCATATCTTAGCATGTTAACAAAAGCACACAAAAACACACATGCATACATCTATACGAACATACATACACATAAGCTGTTTTATGTTTGTATGAGTATATGTATTCATATAGTTCAGCCTGCATGAACATGAGACTTATTCACACAGATTCATTTTACTCCAGTTTCCGCAAACATTTGTCCAATAAAACAGCCAACAAAGAACGAGTGGGAAAAAAGAGAAAAACAAAAAAAACATAAAATAAGGAAACACATTTATCAACAAAATGAAGAAACCTCAACTTGCCACTACTCTATTTTAACCAACTAACTACTTAATGCTACTGCTGCAGCAACAACAGCAACGCCAACACGCTAAGGACAACTATGATGCAGCTACTTTTATACAAAAGGCAAGCCTAATTTACCACTACCATCATTATTATCAGCACTACCACACCAACCGCTACAACCGCTCCTTCACCATATCGAACGCCCGGTCGTTGGGGCTTTCCATTCGAAAACGCTATTCTGCCTACCAAGGCGAGCGAACTAGCAATGGAATGCCAATTTATATGGCAGTGTTTGGTTCGTGTGTGTGTGTGTGTCAATGTGTTAACTTTCAAAAGCAAAAACTTTATTTCATACTGGGAAAAGAAGTCACACATACACACTTACATACATACATACACTAATACTTGAAAGCTTTTCTTTATACTCCCAACCAACTTGAAACTGTAGTGCAAGTGCATGGATATGGTTACAACACACATACATACATACATACATACATACATACATGTTTGGTGTCTTTTGTTATTGCCGATGTTTTTGTAACATTTGTTGTACATTTTAAATTTTTGTTTTTTTTTTGTTTCTTCATATACACGTACAATATTTTTTAATTTTGCACTCGCGTTTATCTCATGTGACACCAATAAAAAGGTGACCAGCCTCCGTATTCTCTAACTCGCTAAAGCTCTAAATCTCTATCGCTAAAATTCCATAAAGTCGATTTTTTCGATTTTCGCCTACGAACACGATACATTGTTCAAACGTGTATTGCTTAATCAGGCATTGGCTCATATAAGCTGCACTCGCCTCGATTCGCTTTAAAAAATTAATATTCGGGATGGCAAAAAAATGTTGGTGTTGGCAAGTTGAGATATATACAAATTACCAGCGGCAAAAATAGTCAGCTGGGCAGATGAGACCACCTGATATGCTTTCGGCGCGATACCTAACAGCTGTAAAATTATTTCGCCTTGAAATATTTTTGTTAACAAAAGTACCAAGGCGAATCTATATTTGATGGTCTAAACTACCCAGGATACTATTTTTATTGCTTATAATTTGAATATCAGCCCCACATACACACATTCTTCAGAACATTTTTTTAACATTCAAAATATTAATTTTTCAAAGCGAATTGAATATACCTTATATGAATATGCCTTACAAAAATAATAATAGAAAATTAATCGAATAAAATTAGAATGTCATTCGATTGATTTAACAATTATTTTTTTTTAAATCTAACAGGCAAGAACAATTTTTTTCAATTATTAAAAATATATAATTTTTTTTTGGTAATAGCGAATTTTCGGCTAAAGGTTCATTAATTTTATTTATGTATATTTGGTTATGCTGAGTACACATCTGACATTTCTTGTGTTGTCATTTGGTGGAGACATTTTAAAAATTATACAACGACATTCACATTAGCCCAATTGAATTCATGTGCAAAGTGCTATAGTATATTCATACTCACCACTAAGAATTGTTAAGTGGTGAGTATCGACATGCTAACCATTTCACCACACATGCTACGACACAAGACCATTTGCACAAGTTTCTGAATTGGACTATTATATTTTTTTTTTATATGGAAACCAATTCCACACAACGAAAAATATCGAAAATGACAAACGTTGCCACTAGTACACACTATTGCGATGTCACAAAATGCCATAGTGTATACTCGGTATTCATCTATAAGCAATTTATGAACAGAACCTAAAATTGCATTTAAAATAACCATTAAATTTATAATCACATCTATCGTGAATTATAATTGGAATTTCTGTTTCCCTCAAAAGGAAAAATGCTATTGTGAATCTTCCGTGAAATTTTTCCCCCGCTTAAACAATCACAATAACTTCACTTCACAATAGCAATATTATTCATCGAAAGCGCGTCATAACCAGTTGTGCTGTTCACTAACTTTTTTTTAACGATAATCGAATCGTTAAAGTAATTATATCGAAAATTTATCGAATTCCGTAACACTTTTAACGATATTTGCTGTATTTTTTTCAATTATTAAAAATAGATATTTTTTTTTTGGTAACAGCGAATTTTCGGCTGAAGGTAAATTTATTTTATTTATATCTGTAGTGCGATTCACTAACTTTCGCATCGTTAAAATAGTTATAACGAAAATTAATCGAAGTTGCTATTCAGTAAAATTTTTAACGATATTCGCTGTAGGTTAATTTCATCTGTGTAGTTATATAAGCGCCAATAATTTATGTACTGTTAATTTTATCGACAAAAATCAAGAGAAAATATCAGCTGCGTACTATCGTTAAAAAGAAGTTACACAATCACACAATCGTTATTGCAAGCGACAAAATGTATAGACAAAAATTACGATAGTCGGATCGTTGAAAGTTACTGAATTGCACCACAGGTTGTCAGATATGGCGATTTCTAGCTAAATGTTTCGATTTTTCAACTTGTTGGGCGTCTAAATCTTTTATTTGGCGGCATAGGGATAAATGAATTTGCAAGCTATTTTTATTTCTATTTTATTTTTTTTTTTAAATTTAAATTAAAATTTTTTGTAGTTTCAAATATAATTCCCACCAAAACTCGTCTGCAGGATTATTAAAACAATTTGATTTTGATGATTTTTTTTCATATTAATAGTATTTTAATTATATTTCATATTAATATATGTATGTGACAGCGCATAGAGAAAGGGACCTAAGGGTAAAAAAAAATCAATTTTAATTTTTTTTTTTTGATGTGGACAATATCTGAGCATCGAATGAGACCGATCCCATGCCCCAAAAGTGTTCCCTCCCAGAGATATGCGCGTTTTATGAAATTATGTCGACAATTCTAAGGTTATGTGAAAAAATGTTCGTACTAACAGAGTGATATCCACGATTTAAAAGAATTATAAATGAGTATTTATTATAATTCACAATTAATAATTTCAGAAAATAAACCTGGATTCGAAAAAACGCGAGCAAAATTCATATCAAACTCATGGAAACAGCGCGCTAGGTAGAAAACAGTAAAAACCAACTACACAAAACAAGAGGTAGGGACGACCTAGGCGCATTTTCAAGGTTGACCAATACGTTCCTGACGTCATGAGATGTGTCGCTTTCAAATGAGAGCAATACCAACACGCTCAGTGATGGTACACCAAAGATACACGTATTTAAATCTTTAAAATGGCTTTCCTGAACAAAACCGGTTTTTACCCTTAGGTCCCCTTCTATTTTGCGCGTCACATATAGAAAAATTTTCAAGAAATAATTTTTGGCGATTCTCCGCTAAAATTTTATAGGTTTGTTTTATAAAAATTTATATTAAAAAAAGGGTTATATATAAAAAAACTATTATTATATTTAATAAAAAAAATTTTGTTTTTATACATAACATTATTAAAAAAAATTAAAAATTTTTTTTTGGCGACTTTTGGCGTTTTTTACTCAATTTGGCGAAATAGTTGCGAAAAAAAATCTGAAAGCAAACGTAACAAATATGCGACTACAGCCAAAGATCTAAAGTTGACACTAATAAGAGGGTTGTTCATGGTCCAAAATTTTAAAGAAACATCAGCTGGTTTATTTAAATCAACACTAAATAAGAGTAACAATTGTCATTTCAAGTCTGTTCTACTAATTTCAAAATATAAGGGAAAACTACATTAATATGTAAAAAAATTTTTTTAATAAATTTCTTCTATGAAAAAGAGAAAATTTTATATTCAAAATCAGTTCCCATATAACTTAACCCCATTAATTTCAAGATAACAAAAAACTATTTTATATGTACATATATAAAAAAATTTGCAATAAGGCACGTTCTCTACTGCGACTTCTCATCTGTTGTAGCCTAACTAAAAAGCCAAGATAAAGTTTTCTTTTATTTGCTTAATGTCACTCAAAAATTATTATTATTTTAATTTAATTAACACCCACAACTGGTCACCTATGAATGACACTAACATCCAGGCCAAAAAGGAAATAGAAACTAAATGAACGTATGTATTTGTAAATATATTTTTGGCTTTATGCCAATTTGTTGTACAACGAGTGTGTAACCATTGTTTTATAAATCAACACAGTGTATGTAGTCTGTAGCATCAGCTCCAAATTACTCCTCTCCTACAAATGCTGGCGGTAAAATAAAAAAATGCAAAACTAAAACTATTCTAGAAGAGGATTAAACAAGGATGAAAACTAAACTCAAACGTTTAGAGTAACACAATTTTTGTCACTTTGCCATTTTTTCCCACCAGATAGTGATACTATGTTTACACACACACAAACATTTATATGTAGAAATTTGCTAATATGTGTATGTTTGTTTAAAGATATTTCTATTAGAATTGCTTTGTATAATTGTAACACCAACACGTGAGATGTTTTCGCTGTTGTTGTTGATATTTGTTACATATGGCAGCATACAGGCAATAGCTAAAGAAAACTCTCTATCGCTCACTCTCTCTCTCTCTCTCTATCACAGCAGAAGTTTTCATGGAAGTCCTTAATTTAATTTTTTTTCTGCTCTATAGTTGCTTAAATAAATAAAAGTAAAACAATAAAAAAAATTCTGGCAGAAATGAAAACAGAAAGTGTGGTAAATTGGCTGCCTTTCAACACATGTGGCATCTGTTCACTGTTGAACAGCAGCAGCAGCAGAAAGAAGAAACAAGCAACATAATATCAAAACTTTTTACTTAAATATTGAATTATATAAAAGCGATTTTAAATATTATATTACACTCACAAAAAATTAATAGTTAAATTTAATAAACACAATCGAAACTAAACTAAACTAAACAGCCACAAACACTGCATCATACTCGTACAATTCTGGGCCATCTTTGCGAGACAACAATTTCTTATCAAAATTATTTATAAGACAGAATGCTTATTTAGCATAATTTTTAATATCATATAACCTTTAGAATACAGACATACATACATACATACATACATACATACGTGTTTGAAGTCATTCACAATATCTTTTCATTATTAATTTTTAATCCCCCCAAACTATTTGATTTATTTTTAAGAGATCTCTATTTGGTAAATATCCAAAAGAAAAAGCCAACAACAACAAAAAAATAAACATGGAAGGATGCACTCACACAAACACACAGAAACAAATAAACAGCAAACATTTTTAATATCCTGTTGCTGGGACAAAATGTTACATTTATTTGCTGTTATTGTTGTAAAATAAAAATAAAATAAAAAACATTAACATGTAGAATGTTAAATGTACAAGCAATGTGTTCATAGGTGTTCTTTTTTCTTTCTTGTATTTTTTTCTTAATTTTTTTCAGAGACAAACAGTTTTATATTATTTATTTACTTGTCTTTTTCTTTCCATGTTTTTTAAATTCACTGTGTGTGTATGTGTGTGTGTTAGTTAAGAAAATTAATGTTTGTCTATGGCCAAATAAATTTTATTTTATAAATATTTTATTTCTAGCCATATATTTAAGTGGCTAAAACGGCGATGGCAATAAAATTGTTCATAACATATTGCTGCCCAACGAAAACGATAACAAAGAGCAATAGCACTTTTAGGCATATGTATTCATTTGATTGGATGACTAGATTTTAGAAGGCGAGAAATGGTGCAAGGTGGTACAGTGAAGCATTTAAAGGACGTTTTAAGTAAAAAAAATTTATAGGAATGTAAGTCAAAAAATTAAATAAACTAATAGGCTTTTTTTTACCTTCTCATTAAATGGACAGCCTTGCTACTCGTATAACTCTATAGTTTTATCACAATGCTGTTGTGTTAGTGTAGGACAATAGTCTCGGTATGTGACAATAGCCTGATTGTTTTGACACTTGGTTGGTTAGCTGTTTTACTTGGTTAGACCGATCCTCACTGGCTTTCAAGTAGAACCTAGATGATTCCTTTTTGATAGACCATTCCACTCATCATTGTCAAGTTATGTGGAAGCGTACCCAGCTATAGGGATACGGTGATTTATACTAGATCCAAACCGTCGTCTTGAGATAATTGATCACTTAAACCAATCGCTGATAACTCTGAAAGGTCGTATAGTATATGGCTGCCTCGTGAGATGAAAAGCTGGACATTCATAAAGAAAGTTAAATAAAAAGGATACTTCACGATAGCAGAACTGCTTTAATTTAATAATACAGTAAGTAGCCTTATTATAAATCAGTTGACTTAGTAGTATTTCTGTAAGATGGTGCTGCTGGTATATGTCAGCCTTAGTATTGCACCTTAGTCTTAATATGAGCTTATGATCTTAGCAAAGAAAAGTAGTATAAGTAAAAATTAACATAAAATTGTAGGCTTAGTAAAACACAATAAAGCTGCAGTTTTAAAGTAATATAATAATAGTTTTAGTTATAATACGTGAGTTTTTGTTTAGCACAATCGTCACAACATAATTATAGTCCTACCATAATTAAAAAGGCCTGGTATAAGACAATAAAACTAGTATAGCACAATAGTCTCATTTTATAAGACAATAAAACTGTAATTCAAGTAAAAGATAGTAACTCATTTTAATATAAGATGAAAATTTTGTTCGCCTAAGAAAACACTATTAGTACTATAAAATTGTCCTAGTGTAAGACATCAGTCTTAGTATAAGATAACAGTATCAGTATAAGAGAACAATAGCCGTAGTAGAAAACAAAACTCTTAATATAATAAAATAGTATTAGTAGAAGGCTATAGATTAGTATAAGACAATATTATTTCTACACGAGAGTAAAAAACGTATAAGAAAATCATATTAGCACAACAAAATTGTCCTAGCATTAGACAATAGTTTTAGTATAAGATAATTGTCTAAGTATAAGACAGCAGTCTTAGTACAAAATAATAGTCTTAGTATATAACAATAGTCTTATTACAAGATAATAGTCTTATATAAAATAAAGAATAAATAATAAAATAAAATTTTACAAATATATCACAGAACAGTATTCGTATAAGAAAATAGTCTTAGTATAAAATAATAGTCTTAGTATTAGACAATAGTCTTCGTATAAAATAATAGTCTTAGCATTAGACAATAGTCTTAATACAACATAATAGTAAGAAAATTTTCTTAGTATTAGACAATAGTTTTAGTATAAGACAATTTTCTTAGTATAAGAAAATTTTCCAATTATTAGACAACACTTTTAGTATAAGGCAATAGTCTTAGTATAAGAAAATAGTATTAGTATAAGAAAATATCCCTAGTATAAGACAAAAGTTTTAGTATACGACAATAGTCTTAGTAAAAGACAATAAGACTATTGTATAATACAATAGTCTAAGTATAAGACAATAGTCTTAGTAGTAGACAATAGTCTTAATATAAAATAATAGTCTGAGTATAAAACAATAGTCTATAGTCTTAATTTAAGACAATAGTCATAGTATAAGATAATAGTCTTAGTATAAGATAATAATAATAGTATAAGACAATAGTCTTAGCACAGGACAATAGTCTAAGTATAAGACAATAGTTTTAGTACAAGAAAATAGTGTTAGTATAAGAAAATAGTCTTAGTATAAGAGAATAGTCTTAGTATAAGACAATATTCTTAGCATAAGACTATAGTCCTAGTATAAGGCAAAAGTCTGCGTATAAGACATACAAGACAATAGTCTTAGTATATGAGGCATTAATGTTATTTTAACACAATAGTCTTAGTAAAAGACAATGGTCTTACTACTCGTATAAGGCAGTAGTCTCGGGATAAGACAAGAGTTTTAGTATAAATTAGTAACTCAAGAAAATTTAAATAGTCTTTAGACAGTCTTAGTATAAGACGAAATTCTTCTTATAACATTGAAGTCCTAATACAGTTCAGTAGTCTTATTATAGCGTAACAGTATAACTACAAAACAACAGTCATAGTAAAATAAAATAGTTCTAGTATAAGACTATCTATGGTCTTAGTATAAAATATTAGTTTAAGCGAAATACGTGAGTTTGATTATAATTCGGTAATCTCATTAAAATACGAAGTTTAAGACGGTGGTTGTCTTAGTATAAAACAAAATTTTTCGTATAAAATTAAAGTATTAGTACAAGATAGTATAGTCTTACTATAGGACCATAACTCTAGTATAAGACGGAAGTTCCAGTATAAAATGGCAGTTTTACTATAAGATGGTAATCTTAATTTGAGACGATATGTTTATCTTGAAGTCTTTGTATAAGACGAGTGTTGAAATTTTTAATCCTCGTTTAGGTTGAGATAATCAAATTTGGTGTTAGGCGAAAGTTTTAATAATATTGCCATTATAATAAGAATATGAATATAAGATGAATATTTATAGCAAAAAAAAAAAACTTCTATGCTATGTATGATGCTGTAGTTCATGCGATGAAAAGAATTGAATATGACACTCAAAGCTGACAATAAAGCGCAGTGCACAAAATCTGTTTACATCCTTTAGAGTTTTCCTTTCAAAGTTTATCTCTCTGTTCAATTATTTTCTTTTGCTGGCATTATCTATTCAAGACAAAAAGGAATTGCAGTCATCAAAGGTTTTCATTAAGGAGTGCAAATGAATAAAGCGGGAAAAATTAAGCAAAATCAAGTGAATTAAAATACAATATTCTCTATTAGAGTTATCAAAATTGTTGTGTGCCAGCTAAAAGTTAAAAAATTTAATAATATATTGTTGTAATTGCTTCTCTATCTCTCTCGCTCTCCCTCTCTCTCTCTCTGATATTGTTTTTGTTGTTACTGGGAGTCAAAAGTGAGTGCAATAAATTTCCTTTATTGTTGGCAACTTTTGCTTCCGTTGTTGTTAATCCGTTATTGTTAATGTTGTTATTTCTAAAGACTTTAAAAGGTTTTTTCTTATGCTTTGTATTGTTTGATATTTTTTATGCATTTCTGTTTTATCTTAAATCTCAACTATTTGCAAGTATATACTTTGTATTATTCCTTTAGCTTTTTAGGATAAAAGAGGATTTTTAATAGTCAAAAAATTTTACTTTGTTAAGAGTAGACTAAACCAAGTATTTTCTTGTTAACCAATAATTTGTATTTTTTATTGTAAAAGAAAACAATTATTTTATAGCGATTTTTAATATTGGACATTGATTATATTTGACAATTATTAAATATTCAAGTATGCAGTATCAAAATAGAGGTCGCGATATAAATATTTTGTTTAAAATCAACCATCAATCAAGTTTGATAAAACAATATCTGATCTTGCAAAATCTGGCACTATTTCTGCATTTGTTTTAACTCTGCTGTCAGTTCTTTTTTTATAGCTATGCTATTTATTGCGCGATACAGGATTAAGGACGTGATTTTCGTAAGAAAAATAATCGACACTATTGCAGTTATAAATTTATTTTTGTTTTTATTTCTTTCTACTGCAAAGCAGAGTATGAAAAGAAACGAAACAAATTATTTGATTTTGTTTTGTTTCATCAAACACAGCCGATCGGCTGTAAGCTGGCTAACAGCCGCCACCGGTCATAAATAATACATTATTTAATCGTACGCCGCTAAAAAAAAATAAAATAATGGGAAATAAATGGAAACGTTTTGAAATATTTGCACAGAATTTGACATCATCATAATTTAATTGCATCGTTATTTCACACATGAAATTTGTTTTATATAACTAAGCAGCATAGCTATAACTGGGTGTCCTAAGACACCTCTCTTCTTTTTTATTATTTGTATCTTTTTTAGTTTTGAATAAAAACTTAAAAACAATTTGTTTAAAAAAAATACTGATGAGTTTCTTAAGCAAAAACGTTGCTTAACCAACAACAAACACGTATTCTTCATATATAAAATATTAGTTTCCATTTTTTTATATTTTTATTAAATATTAGTGAAATTTATCTGCTAGTGATTAAGCGTTGTCTATATGCATTTTGTTGTCGTCAACCACACATCTTGGATTTTAAAATTTTTTTTATTGTTACTTTTACCTTTTTCTCCTTATCATATTTTCACTTATATTATTTTAAAATAAATGTAACAGAAGACCATTAACAATTTGTATTAATTCATAAATAATGATTTATATACATTTTAATGTTACAAATTCTTTCCTTTTGAATAAAAATTAAATACAAGATCCGCTAAATATGATAACATTTTGATAAGCAAACTTTTTGGCTAAAAAATCTCAAACACTTTACCTGTTACTGCCAAGTTTATTAAGGTCCTTGAAAGTTTTAATTCAAACAGGAAATTGTGATTGCGTTCTAAAAAGTTCGTTATTGAAGAGCACAATAACCTTTTTGTAACCCAAGCATCATATATCATAAAAATTATTTTTTTTTTAGTTTCTTTGACACACTTAATGCTGCCTGCCACACGTACTTGGCTGCTTAAAAACGATTTAACTATTAAGTGTTATAAGCCGTGACACATTTTAACCTTTTATTTATAAACTTCCTTGACTTGGTATATTTAATTTAATTACTTTATTTGTTAAACAGTATTTAAGTTTCTTTTGTGAGCTTAAAAAGTTGGCTGAATAGTGTCAAAGTTGTTGTTGTTATTGTTGTTGTTGTTGTTGTCGTTGAAAGAAAAGAACTTGTTTTTCGACACACATGCGGTGAAATTTTACTACATTTAAAAAACACTCACGCAGAAGTTGAAACCACACAGCGACATACTTAAGCCATGCACACACACACGCACACACACACACACACAAACAGAGTTGTAAGATTTTAAACTGTAATAGGACACGGGCATGTTAATGCTGTGTGTGTACTGAATTTGGCTTTGCTAGAGAGACAATGCCATGACAGTTTTATTTGAATAGAATTTACGGCAAGTAGCAAGCTGGGGTAGCTCGGAGTAGGTAAAATGGTCAAGTCCAATTTTCGATCACTTTTTTCTTGCCAAGGCCTCAAGCGTATACTAGAAATTTCGAGTGCTTTCCACCAGACTGAAATTCTTTAAAATAATATATGTTTTATAACCATCTCTAGTCTTCAACCGACGGCCTTAGAACTTATTTACCAAGTAGGGCCGATTGTGTTCCTACAGACGTGGATTGCCGTTATGGCATTCGCTACTCTTCCCTGAAGATTTACCCTCCAGCGGTGTTAAGGCCCATGATTTTAGAAACGAATGTGCTATTTAGCTCATTACGAGAAATTATGTATTCACCAAACATTTAGACAAAAGCTTACTTCGCAAAGCCATGAGTTAGTAGCAGAGAAGGAAAATAGAATGGGAGTTCTTTGCTCTGCTCTCCAACAAACTCAAAATTTTGTTACGTAAACTTTGAGTGTGTTAAGGGCGCCTCATTTAAACTAATCAGTTATGGCAGGCACTTCTCTGCATGCTACATAATCTTATTGGAATCACAACTTCCTTACAAGTAGGGAGGATTGTAGAGTCTCGAGGGGTTTGTGGCCAAAACTTGACTCAGGAAGATCCCAACTGCTACTGGACATAAATAGAAAGGCAATGCGAATCATGATAGGCGCTTTGACATGTCACTGCTCGGTCAGAACAAAAATTTTTGTAGGATGTGCAGGGATGAAGAGCAACCAGGAACCATTGAACATATTATCTGTCACTGCCCGAAGCTGCAACGTCATAGGCTTAGACGGCTGGGCAGACGTTTCCATGAAAGCATTACCGATATCGGGAAGTGTAAACTAGAGAGCTTCAGGTGCTTCATCATGGCAATTCGGTGTTTGAATGACGGATAATAGGGTCACTTCTAACCAATTGGAAATCACAATAGACCCAATTGGGTCTCTGAGTGGATGTGCGGTATAGCCCCACCCTTCCTAACCTAACCTAACTTAACTTACAATAGGGGTATTCAAATGTGTTTAAGAAAAAGCCTCTGATCATGGCCCTGCAGCTGTCATTATTAAATTTATCACTCTCGTTGTTGTGTCCTTTGAAAAATTAAGGACCAATGATGTCAGCGATCTTTAAATTACAGCAAGGAGTGTATTTTCCACAATCTAAGATGATTATCCTATTTAATTTTTTTTTTTGCAAAATAAGTCGCTCTTCAATTGGACAAGGAGTGCAATAAAATTGTCAAACTTCTAGTATTAAAAAGAATCGCATTACCAATACTTTACACTCTACTACTACTACTATGCATCTAATTTAATTTTTGTGCTCTTATTTAACAACTTTTCTATGAATGTGTCCTAGTGTGTGTGTGTGTGCGTTAAGCATGAGCTATGTAGTGTTAAATGTTTTTTTGTCCGTTTCTCTCCTCTATACATTTAAGCGTTTCGAAAGAAATCACTACAACTTTGTGTATGTGTGTTCATTTCTAGCCACTCGTTTAATGTGTCAAGTCAAGATTTATATAGAGAAACTTTGTCTTTCTTTATTTAGTTGATTTTTCCTAAACACTTGGTCTCTACATACATATACGCACACTTAAGCAGATGAGCATCGAATAATTTTCAAATATTGTAGAATGATTAAATGTGCATGTGGGATAATGTTTAAAATGTTTTTAAAAATTGCATTATATTTATTTTATTTTCTAATAACTATTATATTAAGTTTGAGGTATTTTTTTATAACAAAAAAATATTTTGACACGTCTTCGTATATCTTTTCCAAGTGTAAACTTGGAAAGTTTAGACGCTGCCTATTCTCTTTAGCATCTAGGCGAGGCCAGACAGTTAGAATAGCCAAATAGAGTGGCTCATTATTCCATTTGGCTTGACCGCCGCCTGAATTAGAGTAGCATCAACTCCTCTCCAGTAGGATTAAAGGGGGTACGCAGAGATTGCAAGAACATCACGAAACTATTAAGTAGAAAATTGTTCATGTCTGCCAGCAGTAAATAATTTCATGCCACCAGCAGCGCTATCTTGGAAAGCTACCGCTTATAAGCAAAAAGAACACAGGGATCTCTTAAATCTCTTCCAAATATAATAAAAGAAACAGCAAACATAACAAAAATTTCAGAGTGAAAATTATGATACTCGATATCAAGCGAAATTTAAAAATATTTCAATGTAGGTTAAATTAAAATATTTATGTGTAAAAGTGGACTTTATTTACTGGTGGTTAAGCATTATCTATATGCATTTCATTGTTGCTTTAATATATCGTCAGTAGAGAGTGATTAACTACCATTAAATCAATTTCACTTATAATATAATTATGACAATATGTCAAATAATAAATTTCTTGAATCAATATCGAAAGCTATAATATGCCTTTAGGACTGGAATCACAAAATTAAATCCAAAAATATACTTCTTTTGAATTTTACCACGTTCTCTTTAACGTTAACTCTATTGAGGGTTTCTGTTATATTTTATGTTTTTATTTTCCTACTTAAACTACTTTTAAGGAATTTTTGTTATTGTTCTTGCTTTAATTTTCATAATGAAACTTAACATTTCCGTCCATTTAAACTTGTTTTAAAATTAAAAATCCCAAATACCTTTCGAAACCACTTTCAAACAAAAACTTTATAACGTTTGTATATGCATGTCCTTTTTCAAAGAAAAACTTTGCTTGTTTTGTTTGATTCAATGGGAGAAAATAAAATTGTTTAATTGTGGTTATGAAAAGATTTGTGGTTTAAAAACTTAAAGCTACAACGCACAAGCACGAAAGGAAAGAAAGATTTTTATATATAAAAGAAATCATTGAAATACTCGTATTTGCCGAACAGAAGAAAAAAAGTTACACTAAGTAAATGTTCGAGTTAGAACGAATTTATAAAAACTATAAACTATTCTTAAAGAAAATAAGTATGCCAATTCTTTTATAAATTATTTCTTACAGTGTATACAATGGCCAAAAGCATAAACTTAGAACACAATTGTTCGCTCATTTATAATGGCAGAGTAAAACCAAAACACTGTCCTATACAAGCAAAGAAATATATTTACTTATGTAAGTGTGTGTGTGTGCTGTATTTCGTAAAGCAAAGAATTAGGTATACAGGCCCAGACATCCCTGTAATCACAACACTTACATTAGTGTGGTGGACCAGCAGTATCTGGGCAAGAAGACAATAAAACCAACATATTTTAAAGCCACTGCTTGCTTTTACTCGCTTTACCCAGTAGACACACACAGACAAACACTTACATAAGCTCTACTGCAACAAACATCAACAACACCGGTATAATTTGCTAACAAAGGTCTCCATATTACACACACACACGTGCACATCCACATACACATACATATATAAACACACTGTAACAGAATCGTATTATTATCATAAGGGAAAAGAGGCAGGAGAGCAACAGCAATGGACGACAATTGTTTGTAGATGTCCCTTTAGTTTTTATTTTTCACACATTCGCTGACAAACACACAAAGAGAACACAGAGAACCTGCAGCACACAGCAAAGAGTATCTTAACATGAGGTGCCCAAAGTAGCACCATAGTGCCGAACATCAATCGGCTTCTTATACAAATGAATAAACATACGCGAATGCATTGCTCTCGTGTTTGTCGCGGTGGCCTGCTCTGATCTTAACTGTATTATTGTGTGTATGAGTGTTTGTGTGTGTGTGTGTGTGTGTATTACAATGTCTTGTATATTAAATAGGGCCACTTTTGGGTGAGAATTAAACTGTGCTGTATATTATATTTGTTGTTGTTGTACTTTACATTTGTGTTGGTGCTTAATTCTTTCTATCTATTCAGTATTTTTTTTTTATTTTGTTGTAGTAAAATCAGTATGAAAAATATGATAATGATGATGATGACGATAATGAACAAGTCCGTAGTGTAGTTGTTGTTGCTTTTATTATCATTAAATTTAATGCATTAAATATTGGCTAATGATGTTTATAGTAGGGGATTAGTGAGTGGTATTAAAATTGTTATGGAATACCACAGATACCACCTGCTGTTAAAAGCTGTTGGGTATAAAATGTTTCAGGAAACACAATGTACTAAGTATACACATATTTTGTATGTAAGTGTATATATGTATGTTAAATTAAAATTATATATTCATATTCTTGTTCCATATAAGTATAATTATTACGACATACACTCAAGCTAAACTTGAGTTTTTCCTATTGTATTTAGCACAAGCAGTTATGCGTGTATGTTAGTGTATGAATAGACATTTCCATTATACGAAATTAATTTTTATACAACTGTGTGACATAAACACTAATACATTTACATTTATTTTAAGAAATGTTTTTTTTCCATGTCAGCAGACAAGCACATTGAAGCTTATTTAAAGCAAAGTAAATGTATGTTAAAGTAAATGGCAAGGATTTTTATTTTTGTTTTTTTTTACTTGTAGTAAAAAAGAACCAGTTACACACATATAGAGAAATTATAAAGTTGTCATGATTTTTTTTATATAAAAAAAACTTTTTAAGTATGAATAAAAGAATTGGAACAGAATAAAAAATATATTTTGCATGACACTAAAATATGTGCCACTACTGATATGTAGGTAATAATAATAAATGGGAAATCTTTTTACCATTTTTTTTATCAATTCGTTGAAATGAATTAAAATAAAGTCCTACAACTAATGGAGATTGTACTCCACAATACAAGAATATAACAAGTTTCCAACGACACATTCAGCAAAGGTAGTGGGAGAGAGACAAAAAGGCAGGGAGAGAGAGCGAGAGAGAGAGAGAGAAGTATAGATTGAGGAAGAGATCAGGCTGAAAAAATTTAACTTTAATTGAATTTAAAATTTTTGAACGTTATTACTAACGTGAGCAAGAGGTTTTTGCCAAAAGCGGAACTAAGGCGATTGGAAAGCTAGATTTTAACAAAACTATGATATAAAAAAATCGGGATTTAAACCAGTATCTTGTTAAAAAAGGAATATTATGAATACACACCTTAAAATTAATAAAAAAATCATAATTTTTAGAATCTCTTATTTAAATTCATCACTGATGAAATAAAAATTTTATTAACTGTTTAAAGCCTACAATTTAAAGATAATTTTGTGTCGAATGCACGAAACATACAGTCGTTAAGATTTCATTAAATTTAAGAAGTTAAGCTTATATTAGACGTGCCATATCACATTGCCATAGCCATAAGCAAAACCAAAATTCAATTGATTTATATGGCTATGGCTATTGCGTTATACCGAGTCAGCTATAATCAAATACAGTGTTTCCCATTAGTTTGGTTCGAACAGCTGTTTTGCATAGTTATGGTTATGGAACGTCTAATTTAAGTTTTATAAGACAGTTATGGCTCGTTTCCGCAGAGCTAATATATATAATTTCATTTACGCTGACAACTACGGTGTAAGCGGAAATGATTTTTCAACGAAAACTTGCCACGTTGTCTTTCATACAAAATTTGTTAAATTTATTTTGTAGTCAAAAGATTAGAATATATTTGGTATTGAAAACTATCGGTTCGTTTCACTTATTGCCTTCGCACTTTTTTATTTTTATGTTGAATATAAACACAGAGAAAACAGTGCCTACTAAATACGTCATAAAAAAGAACAAAATTAATAAGAAATCTCTATGTTTTTTTTTTCAATAAGGAAATCTTATTAATTTCATAGAGAAAACCTTTTTGAAAAAATCAAGAAGAAATCTTGTAGTTTTTATGAGGTTATCTTATTGATTTTTTCAATAAAAAAATATAAAAAGAAATTGCGTCTTTATTTTCTGTATTTTCATTTAAATTCTATACCATATACGTATGTTTGTATGTATGTAGTATGTTGTAGATTAGTTATTTATTTATACATACATATATACACATTAGGCTATATTATTAACTAACTAACTCACCAAGTATTGAACCAGCAAACTTCTGACTGATAGACAAGCACTCTACCCAATATGCTAACAAGCAGCCTGAATAACCATTGAAATTATTGTGCAAACATTCTTATACAAAAATGAAAAATATCATGAAAAAAATTGTCTGTATGTCTATTTATAGAAACGAAAAAACAAGACACCTCATAAAATCAAGAAAATTTCCTTATTAAAAAAATCAATAAGATGCTTTACACATAATCATATAGGAACCTACTAAAATCAAGAAGAAAACCTTATTGAAAAAATCAATAAAGCAACCTTATAAAATCAAGAAGAAAACCTTTTTAAAAAAATTAAGAAGCAACCTACTAAAATCAATAAGAAATCCCTATAGTTTGCAATTTATAAGAAAACCTAATAAAATCAAGAAGTTTTTCTCTATGGATTGTTTTTTTTTTGTTTTTTTTTCGTAATAATCGGGCCTGTTCTGCAAATTGCAGTTATTTATAATATATTATTTTATTAATTTTTGTATTTTATTTTTAAGCATAAGGTCGGTTTTTTAAGTAACATTAAACGGTAACCCCCATATTCACAAAATTTAAAATGAATTCGAAATGTATTTTATTTCAAATTTTTCATACAATATTTTCCTAAAATGGATATCAAATTCATGTTATTTTTTATGAATATGGGTGTTTTCATTTATTTCAATATTTCGCTACTCAGTTGTGCAGCGTTTTCAGGAATTAATTGTAAAAATGCTTCACAAAAAATAAACACAATTACATAGTTAGTAAGTACACAGAAAAAAATAAGTTTCATTTTTGATAACAAAAATCCCGGTATTCAGTCATTTTAATTTTCGAATTTCCTGTGATAAAGAAATCCCCTATATCAATAACAAAAATTGTAAAATAATAATATTTTTTTCTTCAATAATATAAATATTTGAATTAATAAAATATCTTATCAATAATTTTTAATGTAAATGTAATGAATCAAAGAAAAAAGTTGTTGACTGAAATTTTATTTTCAGTGTTAATTGTTATTTTATTGTATGTGTGTGTGTTGATGGAGGAATGTTAGTTTGTTTTTGCTTGGCTGCGATTAAAACTAAATGTATTTGGGATGAGTCGAACCGGGAATCTCTTGACTAATAGACTAACGTGCTTACCATTCAGCTAAAGAGCAAATGGTTATTGGATTCGCAAATAATGAATACAGGCTAAACATGAGAAATCATGGTTCTTCTATATTTGCGCATTGCGTTTTAATATAATCTAAAAATAACTTTGTTGAGAAAAAAAACAAGCCACGACGATTTTCGGCTACTTGTTGTAATTCACACGTATACACCACGACCAATAAAAAAAAACAACAACATCAGCACATAACCATGTCCAGTCAAACAACAAGCAAGATAAACACCAACACAAGCAAAACACAAGTAAACGATATTTTAAAATGCGCGGAATTGATAAATGCAATATTCAAGTTAATGACAAATATTATTGAAATTAAAAATTTTATTCATTAACATGGTTTTATTGAAAATAATTCTTGTCTATTTTTTTCTGTGTACATTTTATTGTTAGTTACAAAACCGATCTTGTGCTTAAAAATAAAATACAAAAATAATCATATCGTTGGCTTAGTCGGCAAATATATTAAGTCCTTTTTTATAAATTTTCAGGAGGTACAAAAAACTGTCTACAATTTGTTGAAACAAAATGTGTGTGAGTACAACGAAACTATTAATTTTGTTATTTAAAATTAACACAAAAAAGTTATTTGTGAAAAACTCAATTTGCATAAAAAGTGGACTTGGCATATTTGCCGACTAAGTCAACGATATATAAAAAGGTAAAAAAACATATAATAAAAAAATATTCCCAGGCCCCAATATTTACATTAATTTTTTGGCATATACGTATGGTTGATGTACATTCAGGATATTAAATATTAAGTATACGCATATATTTATGATGAATTACATAGTACATATTTTTTAAGGACTTTTATTATTATTGCCACTGTAGATATGAATGTTCCTAGAAAATATATTTTTAGAAATTATGTTTATTTGTACTTGCCTAAAATAAGTTTTTTTCAAATAAAAAGTAATAAAAATTTTTTTTAATGTTTTTCTATAACATTTTCATGATTAGCAAATGCTGAGGTGTTCCATCTTATCTTAGCATTTTATCAGCTAACAGAGCATGACTACTTCACTTTAAACAGCCATGTAGAGTTAAAGCTTATACGTGCTAACCTGAATATGATATGAAGATGCAAGTAAATGCGAATAATTATACTTTAAAATGCAAACAAAAACTCTGGTATTCTATTGCACTGAAAAGTTCGTATTAAAAAGCTGATGGTTTGATAACTAATCTCACTCACAAGTAAAATACAACTGGAAGCTGAACAAGTGCGTAGTGGTAGAGAAAAAGCATATTTTATACAATTAGTTTAAATAAATTTATTTTAACTTCTGTTTTAGCTAAATAAATAATAATACAAAATAAAAGTGTCTGCCATTGAGCTCTTTCTACACCCAGAAAAAAGATTGGTTGGAAAATGGTTAGGCCAACAAAATATCATTTGCATAAACTATATTTCAGTTCACACAATCAATTTTCTGTTAATCCAAAAAACAATCCATGTTTATTGCCATCAGGGCATATATGATTCTGACAATTTTTAAATTGATTGCATCAGCCGAGCGTATGCTTTTGCCATGACTAATTCATTGATTGGTTAACACAACCGAATAAAATATTATGAATTGGATGTTACGACCAACTTTTGGTATTGGCAACTAAAAAATTGTCGTTCTATATTAAGGTTAAAATAAACTCTTTCTATCAGTTGCTGCAACTAACTAGAGGTTGAGTTACATATCATTGGTTGAGCTTTTACTCGTTGCAGCAAATTAAAAATTAACTTTTGTGACTTTCAAGGATATTATGATTTATGAATTCTCAAATGGTTTTTGAAAGTCTGTGCATAAGATAACAGGTTTGTGGTTGTTCAAAATGTGTGGTTAAAATAAATAAATTTCAATTAAAAATAACTTATGACAATATGCAAAATAATAAATTTCTTAAATTGTATATTTTTATTTGCGTTTATTGCTTATTTTATTTCAGCAAGGAAGGCCAATTTTTCCTTCAAAGGTACCAATTATGATATTGTTTCAGTTATACTAACCACATTTTCGGTAGCAAGAATAACTTTTTTTCAAATTCGATACTGTTAACCAATTTTTTCTGTTGCTGCAACTATTTGTTTAAGGGTTATAATTAAAATATAGTGGTACCACAAGAAAATTGCAGTCGTTATACCAGAAATCTATATAGTTGGTGCAACCACCAAAATTCGATTGGCAACAAATTCGGTTGTCTCAACGAATCTGTTTTCTCTGTGTATCATTAAGTTAAAATCAAAAAAGTAAGTGAGACATTTCGTCGAAATTTTTTATTCATTTGAAAGGGTTAGCGAGGCCATTATATTTAGAATATAACATGGTATAGTTGAACGCCCTAGTTCACATCAATTCCACGTAAGGTGACCAAGAGCTCAAATTGCTCATGCAGAATATTCCATGTGATAAGTAGCACCAACTTGATATCGGTATCCATATCAATGAATTACTTGTAGAGCTTTTAACATTAAAATAGGCGCGAAGTGCAGGAAACGTTCCTTCCATTGTGTTTATAACAAAAAAAAAAAACAAACAAAAAATAGTATAGATCTATATAAGTATTTGGTTATTCAAACTTTATTGTTTAATACAATTGATAACTCTTTCTTTTATTTTTTTAAGCTTGAGGTAAAACTTCAAAAAATCGTTATTAATTGTAATAGATCTATACCTTAAACTTGTTTGCCATTTTTCTTGTAAACTTTCTTCTTTGTAAAGAACGAAGTAATTTAAAGTAATTTAAAGTTTTTTAATTTACTGAGATTGCAGCATTTTTAAAGTATGTTACAAAAAAAAAAGAGAATGTTGCATATTAAAATTTAACTTAATCTTTTATTTAACTATTACACGCTGCTATTATACTCGTAACTTTTTCTATTAAAATGAGCTGGTAAAAAAAAAAATAGTGGAATAAAATAGAAATTTGTTCACAAGAATAATGGAACAAATGCTTGAAAAATTCAAAAAATTCCAGCCACGTAATTTCAGTTGAAAATAAAAATATAGCAAATTTTTATATTTTTAGTATACGGGCAATTAGTCAGCATTGCCTTTGATGAAGGCGGCACACTGTTAATGTTTCGCCAATTCAGTACTGGGTAATCGAATTTCTCCAAACAACAAATTCACAGATAATGGAGTGTCTTGAAATTTTAATTAAACATTTTTCAAGGCTGGCATTAAGTTTTTCCTGAAGTTTCATTATTTATTGCTACTTAAGACTAATAAATTTCTCTAGGAGCTTTTGGTTTGCTATTATTGACTTCGAACAAAAAGTACAATGAGCTTTTTTATTTATTGTATTCTACAGGTATTTAGTATTAACAAATGTATACTTTTCCCTTCAACTAAAAGAGGATTTAATGTACTTACAATTATTTACTGTGGTAAGCAATTGCAAAGACTGTTTTCTTTTTGTTATTTTCTAATTTTTTAGGTGTTATCGGAAATTGAAAACAAACAGAACTTTATGCAGAAAGAAATACCTTAAAAAGATTTTGTATATGAAAAACGAAATAAATAAATAAACAATTTTCCAATATTAAAGATTTCAAAACAAAATAATTGGTTTTTGACTTCACTGTAATTGCGAGCGAAACAAAAGCTGAAACGTAATTTATTTTTATACAGGGTGCCCCTGTGGCTGAGTGGTAGCGATGCTAGCCTCTCAGTCCAGAGGTCGTGGGTTCGATTCCCGCCATAGACCTTGAGTGTTCTTCGCAGATAAGCTAATCGCTTCTTGGGTTGAGTTTGTTTATTAAAAAAAATTACTTGACTAATTATAAAATAATAAAATAAAAATATGCTCAATATATCGAAAAAAAAAAACTTTTATCGTTCATTTACAAAACATTTTGCTCAGTCCAATTAAATAATGTTCTAATCCTTTCCATTTTCAAATTTATAAAAAAACATTTATCACATTTTCTTTAAGTTAAACAGCTCTGAAGCTCTTACAATTTGTTTTTCTTTCTTAGCAACGCCAGCAGCAAGCTTTTGGTTGTTGTGCTCTTGTCGGTGTGAAAGCACAAAGCTCTTGTGTAAAAGCTCGCCCATTGTACATATGGCTTGGAATTAGCTACTATAGACATTAAATTTTGCCCCACTGTGCAAGCATACAATTATTAAAACTATTAATACATATAATTATTAAGTACTTTAATGATACACATACACACACACACACACACACGCACACACACATGCACACACACACACAGACATGCCGGCAATAAAAGAAATGTGCAATTATAAAAATATGAAAAGGCAAAACTTTTACCAGCAACGTTTTTCCAGTAAAATGAAATCATGAATAGTTTAGCTGTTAAAGAATTTCCAAAGCTTTTTTAATACACAACATAAATGAACAGCAAGTCCTGCTAATTTGTGCAGAAGCCTTTGAAATTAAAATGTGTAAACTTTGGGAGTTAGTGGTGCGATTAAAATGACAGTTAAGTTATTATTTCTTTTTTCTCAGGCCTTTTATAGTAGAAGTAGGGGAGCTTAAGTCAATACAATATGAAGGGTATTAGATTAACTAAAATTATTGAGTAAATATTAAGGTATTCACACGAATAAACCTGCCCGATTGCAACTAATGTTGCCTTAAATAAAAATTCTCTATTAAGAATATTTTTGATTGTTGTCTGCAGCCTACACTAAAGCCATCAGTTTTATGTTTTAATATTTGGTAAAAAAAAATTTTCAGACTTCATTCTGACTACTGTACATCTCGATTTACTCACATTCACGCCTTTCTTCAAGCGGAATAAACGTTTCCTTCCTTTTCCCCCAATACCACTCCCTCGCATGACGTGTTGCAGGGAAGTTTCTTAGCCTTATTCCGTTATCGGATGTTTCCTCGTAGAGGCTGAATTTCCCGACTGTTGAACCAAAGATATTCTCTCTTGCTATTTTTGCATTAAAATTTCTCAGAACAATTTTAATGTCATGTTGGGGGCAGCGGTCGTATAATATATATTTGGCCTGTTCTTCCTTGTCTTCTGGAGACGAGTTGCTTGAGTCTACCACTAACCATGAAACCACGGGCCGAACATATATTTATTATCGCTAACTTTTACCCTAAATCCACTGTGCATTTCAAGACTAACTCCTGCTGCGTAAGCACATGAAAATGTGTTGCTAATAACTTTAAGTAGCAGTAAGAGATGCAAAAATCTTTTATTGTGCTCTAGATTACACTACACAACTTTACAAAAAAAAACACAATAAGAATGTGAGTTTAGGTGCGTGTAAATGTGTGCGTCTAAAGCAAAATTAAAAGTAGTAGAGAATAAAAGAAAAATCTTGTTAAAAGCCAACAAAAGCTTTTGCAGTATTAAAACTCTTAGATTTTAATCGTGACTAAAGAAAAAACAGAATCCGGACTAAAACTATAAAAAATTGTTAAGAATTACAGAGAAAGAGAGAGGCAGAGAGATATGGAGAATGAAAAAAAAACATACTAAAGACGAATTGACTAATGCAAAGGCAGGTTATATATAAGGACATATTTCTATTATTGTTGTTTTGTATAAACTTTTACAAAAATATTATATTTTTTCTTTAGAAAGAAAAGAAGCATAAACAAATAAAAATCTTTGCTTTTACAGTTTTATGAGTATTTAACCCTTTAATGATGTTTTTGGGATCAATTTTTTTCTTCTAACTAAAACAACAAACAATTATTTGTGCCATAGACTAATTAGATGGGATGGAAACTTTTTGTTTAGGTTAAATGATAATTAAAATATGTGAATAAAAAACATATTTAATATAAATTCTTTAGATTAGAGATTAAAATTGAAGAGAGGAATTAAAATAATATGAAAGCTGCTTAAATATTTTAAAATTTAATAAACTTGAAGTTCTTAAAAGGTTTTATTTATACATGCAATTTATAATAAAATTATTGCAACTTATAGCATGTCTCTAGCATTTTTTAAGACCTTATGAAATGTTTTGGCTTTCTTTAGCATCTTATAGCATATATTTAGCATATGTATAGCTTTCCTCCAGCATCTTTTAGCATATCACTAGCATATCATACAAGCATATAGTATGCTGCTGGCATCTTGTATCACATTATGGCTTGTCTCTTATATCTTTTAGTATTACTATAGTATAGCATATCAAGTCTATAGCAGTTGTAGCATATTGTAGCATATTAACGTATGTACTATAAATGCGACTTATTTTAAAATTTAATAAACTGGGACTTCTTCAAAAATATTGTTTTTAATAAAAATTATTGCAGCCTATAGCATCTCTCTAGCATCTTTTTAAACCTTATAAAATGCTTTTATATTTATTTTTCATCTTAAAATATGTCTAAGCAATGTATAGCTTAGCCATAGTAGCTTTTAGCATATCTCTAGCATCTCAGAAAACCCCATAGCATGCTAATGGCATCTTTTATCACTTTATAGTTTTCCACTTATTAGCATTACTCTAGCATTTCTCTAGCATTACTCTAGCATCTCATATTAAGTCTTTAGCAGCTGTAGCATACTGTAGCATATTAAAGTATATAACATAAATGCGACTTATTTTAAAATTTAATAAACTGGGTATTCTTCACAATTATTGTTTTTAATAAAAATTATTGCAACTTATAGCAGGTCTCTAGCATATTTTAAAACCTTATAAAATGCTTTTGGGTTTAATTGGCATCTTACAAGATATCTTAAGCAATATATAGTTCACCTCTGGTATCTTTTAGCATATCTCTAGCATCTCATAAAAGCCTATATATAGCATGCTACTGGCATCTTGTATCATATTATAATTTGCCTCTTATTAGCATTACTCTAGCATTACTCTAGCATATCATATCAAGTCTATAGCAGCTGTAGCATATTTTAGCATAAATGCTACATAAATAAATAAAATATAATAAACTGGGTAGTCTTCACAATTATTGTTTTTAATAAAAATTATTGCAACTTATGGCAGGTCTCTAGCATCTTTTAAAACCTTATTAAATGCTTTTGGATTTCCTTAGCATCTTTTAGCATATCTTTAGCATATGTATAGCTTGCATATAGTATCTTTTAGCATATCTCAAATCATGTTTATAGTATGCTGCAGCATTTTGTAGCATATTATTTGGCATGTCAATAGCATGTTTTAGCATACCACTACCATCATTTAGCATTTGATAGCTTACCTCTAGCATCTTTAAGCACATCGCCATAGCATACTCCACCACACTGTAGCAAGGTGTTAGAGTTTTATTGCATTGCTGTATTTGTCCCAGAGGCTAAGTAGATAGAAAGCTTTTTAGTATGGTTAAATGCTAATTGAAACACGGAAATTAAAGACACATTTAAAACTCTTTAGAGTAAAGATGAAGTTTAAGGAAGAATAATTAATATAATATAAATGCGACCTATTTTAAAATTTAATAAACGGGAAGTTCTTTAAAGTTTTTTTTAAGCAGACAACTTTTTTTAATTAGAATTATATTAACCACAATTCTAGAGGTTTTGTAAATAGGCAGTCAATTGGCTGAACGCCTAAAAATGGATCTTTTTTGTTATTATTTGCAGTTCGAGCTCTTTCAAACAATAATAATTCATAAAGGCATTTACATATGTAGTTTTTAAACTTCCAAGTGAAACTTACTTGAAGGAGCAAAAGAAATGGGTGTACCGCATAAAAATTGTTCTAATCAGTTAGTGGATTGCCCATCGACTTTGGGTAAAACATTTTCAAATATTTGGGTAAAATTAAGAAAAAACGAAAAACTAATTTTTTAATTTTGGGGATTTTTTATAATGATTTTGGGCTTCTCAATTTGATAAATTTTTATATTTTTTTGTGAGGGATCACCAAACACTTTTCGTCATAATTTACAACAGCAAGAATAGAAAACTTGTTATTGTTGTAATTTTTGTCATTAGTATATATTTTATTGTATTGTATAAATCTTATAGCACAAAATAATAAAATTGTCCAGTATCCTGCAGGACATAAATTATTTTTCGAATTTTCATTTTTAATTTTTTAATCAAAATTAAGAACAAGGGTTTGAAAAGTTTGAGGCATAGACAAAAATAAATAAAAAGCAAACTACTCCAATTAACCAAACACATTTTAAATGAATTTTTTGGTGTTGATTAATGTGTTAGTATTTTCCATTTGGCAGGACATGGGTCACTTTTTTTCTAAACACACACACACACATACACATTTTTTCTCCATCGCAGCAGCATGTATTTATTATTGTCCTTCGTCCTTCATTTATAACTTTTTGAAACAAAATAACATCGGAAAAAACGTTGTGTTTTTTCTTCCCCTATTCTTCATTCTTCAATGTCCCGCTTGATGTCTAAGAAAAGCAACATGTTTTTATAAATCTTCTTCAGTTTTTCCATTTTATTTTATTTCATAATGTTAAGCATACAGCAACCAAACTAACAACAACTACAACTGCTTTTTATAATGAACATTTATTATTATTTTTTCTGAAAGGATATAGAACAGCTGTACACGATTGTATTAATTTTGCAATGCAAATGTGTGTGTGTGTGTTTGGGGGTGTGTGGGTGTGTGTGTGTGTCTGTGTGTGTGTCTGTGTGCAGAGGTTTATGGCAAAATTAGTTTAGCAAATTATTTATCTTCATTTCATTTAGTTGGAATTTCTTCAATTTAGCTGGTGTGTGAGTCACTAATTTTTCATTATTTTGTATGTATTGCAATAATTAGTATTAATTCAAGGCACTGAGATTATTTTGTCTTTTTTATATTTACATTCATTACGGTAGGACTGTTTTATAAAGATATCATCTGTGTATCATAGAGATAGAATTATTATAAAATTTTGGTTCTACGGTTCGAAGGACCAATGGAAAATAAACTTGATTAAACCCCTTTATAGAAATGTTTTCCCACAACAGCGATGGTAAGGAGATAGGCTTAGCTTCACTACTTTTACCTAAAGACCAAGGGTATTCTGGTGCACCTCACGAGTACAAAATCACTTAACGATAAATTTCAAACTAAAAAAAGAGCTGACATGCTCGTCTTTGCCATAAACAGACTGTTGGTGTTGCTGGTTAAATGTCCCTTGTTATTGAAACATAGTTCCAAGCAGTCTCCGTATTTTTGTGTTTGCATTATTTAAAATAAAAATGCAATAATTATTGTACTTCATCCCGGGAATGAAAATTGCACTCCACTAAAGTTTTCGGCATGCTTTGGGTACAAAATAATCAGTACCTCACCTCAGGAGCCCCAAAGTAAAAAGACTAATTTACTTATTAAAAAATATTTGTAAACTTCAGGTCTGATAAAAATTCATTTTTAATAAACATTTTGTTCTTCTTGTACACCTGTGTTATATATAATTTCCTTAAAACCGAAAAGGTAATGTTTTCGGCAAATGTTTGGCATTTAAAACAAAAATTCTTTTTAAAGGAAAAAAAGGGCCACAAGAAATTCAAAATGAAACGGAAGTATGTAACAAATACATAGTCATGTTTAACAAGGAAATGAATTCAATAACCACTTGGGTATTTAAAAAAGAAAGAAAGATGAGACCAAGCAAAAAATGCAAAGGACAATGAAATAATTACTCATAAAATGATTAGAAGATGGTTGAAATTTTTTTTAATTTTCTTAAATGGAAATGCAAAAAGTTATAAAATATAATTATAGGAAAAGTATTTAAAACAATATTCAGCAAAATGTCACACAGTGCAACGCCGGTCATTGTCTGATAAGAAAAAAAATCAAAAATTGTATTTATATTTTTCAATCGTTAACATTTTACCAAGTAATTGTCTTAACATTAAGGAACGTACGAATTAGAAAATGATAACATAAATACTCCTTTTTTATCTACACAATGCACTTAAATTCGTTTTTTATAGCTGTCAGCTACGCTTTATGCGCTTTATTAGAAAGTAAAACGCTGTAAGAGTACTGCTTTGAGTTTTGTAGCTTAAAATCTCCCAATTTTGTTTGTTTATTTATAACTACCGTCCTTAGGCATATCTTAGCATTTATCTAGCACACTTTAGCAATTTATAGCATATTTCTAGCATTCTATAGCATCTTATTGCATAGTCTTTATCATTCTTTAGCATTATGCATGTATGTATATAGCATAATTTATTAACTTACATTACATGTCTAGCATCATTTAGTACTTCTAGCATCGTTTAGCATCTTATAGCATGCCTTTAGCATTTGGTAGTACATCTCTAGCATCTCTTAGTATCTTATAATACGTCATTAGCATCTGTTAGCATTTTATAACATCTGATACCTTGTTTCTACCATCCTGTACATTATAATATTGTTCGCATCGTCATATCATCACTTGGCCTCTAATACATTGTCTGTATTTCTCAGCATATATCATACTTTGCAATCTTAAGCGTCCTAAAGACTAACTTTAGCATCTTAGATATAGGCTCTGGCAACTTATATAGTGTCTAGCATCCTTTATCATCCTTTAGCATCTTAAAGCATGTCTCTAGCATCATTTATATTTTGATAGCACCTCTCTAGCATCTGTTAGCACCTTACAGTACATTTTTAACATTCTTAGGCTTCTCCAAGCATACATTTAGCAATTTATACATTGCTTCTCACATCTCATATATATATAATATCGTTAGCATCGTTTAACATGTCTCTAGCATTTTATAGCACAATTTATAACATCACTTGGCCTCTAATACATTGTCTGTAGTATCTCATAGCATAATTCTAGCAATCTTAAGCATCTTAAAAAATACCTGTAGTATCGTATAGCATGTCTCTAGCATCGTTTAGCATCCTATAGCATGTAGCTAGCATTCAGTAGCATCTCATACCGAAGTGCACAGCATTGTCGTTATTATGTCCAGTACCTTACCATTGTCTCGTAGAATAACATTTTATTTTAAAATGTATTTAAATTAAATTTTTTAATTAAATTATAGTATAACGATAATATACTTACAAAGCTTCTGGGTAGCTTTGCATAGGTAGGTCATTGATATGAATACTCCATTAAAACAGAAAAAAGACTGCAGTAATTTCAAAAGGGTGTCTCTATGTTTTTATTTGAGTATTTCCAAATGGCTTAAAGCTGAATTCACAAATTTGTTAAAAAAAAAACATTTTTGTAGAAATAATTTTTTTTTAACACGTGGTTCCTCTCTATCATTAAAAGAGCCATAAACAAAAAGAAAATTGCTTATCTCTATAAATAAATGATTTGATATGTCATTTAGACAACCCAATGAACTCCAGTAATAAGCTACTAGTTGCTAAATATTAAGTTTGAGTTTAACACGTAGATGCCTTTTAAAGTCTACGTAACCTTTCGCTGACTTTTTTAGGATCTTTTGAGGTTCCAGCTTAAAAAGTTTAAGCTATTTTACAAAAAATTTGAGCAACCAGAGCTTTTATAACATATTAAATATATATTGTTCATCAATAATTCATGAAGGTTTGGTCTGCCTGAATGAATATATAAAATAGTTTTGCCAGAAATGTAATTGGAAAATTTTAAGAGAACATTATGAAAGTGGACATGTTTCACTGGCATACTAAGGAATATTAAGATGTTAGTAGATTGAATGAACTGTCCATTTCTATTTGTAAAGAAGTTCTTAACAAACAAAAAATTATAAAAATTTTCCAAGTAAATTAAAGGAGTTTTCAAGGCAATAGCTGATTGCTCTTTCTTTTGCTTGAAAACATATTTGCTATTAAAGAGGATGGATGCAAAATATCAGAATTGTATTTAAAATTCTACGTATTATCACAAAATTATCAAGCAAACTAAAAGCTGAAATCAAAACCTCAATATGTGTAGAACGCAATATAGACATTATTGTATCTCCCATCCTAGTGTTCGCCTAGTTAATTTATTTTTATGCACAACCTATATCAGTAGACTAGTGTTAAAAACCTGTTAAAAGCTGCTATTTTCAGCTGTCACTTGAAGTTTATAGCTATTATGTACTTAGCGATCAATTGCGTTATTATATTTTTTCAATACGAGTAATCATTATAAAAAAAAATCTCAGTTAGTTAGCATGTCTCTAGCATATTTTACAAGTTTATAGCATGTGCCTGACATTGTTTAGCATCTTATAGCATTCTTTAGCATCTTTCCTCTAGCATCTATAGCATTTGTAATCATTTACTTAGCATGCTCTAGCATCTCCAGCATGTCTATAGCTTCTTAAAGAAAATATTTAGCATCGTTTAGCATATCTCTAGCATCCCCTAAAATATTAAAGCCCAGCTCTAGAATCTTATAGCATATCTCTTGTAGCATACCTGTAGCCTTATACAACAATTTATTTTGTTTTTCAATTTTCTTAGTTACTTATCATTTCTCTAGCTTCTTTCAAAACCTTATAGCATGTTTCTGGTATTGTTTAGCACATTTAGCATTTCTAATCATTTATTTAGCATGCTCCAGCATCGTTCAAAACCTTATAGCATGTCTGTAGCTTCTTAAAAAAATTATTTAGCATCGTTTAACATATCTCTGGCATCTCTTAGCATATTAAAGCGCACCTCTAGCATCTGAAAACATATCTGTAGTAGCATTTAGCACACCTCTAGCATGCTGTAACATCATATAGCATTATATTGTTAGAGTCTTGTACAACAACATTTTATTTTGTTATTTAATTTTCTTGGTTGTTTAACATTTCTCTAGGATCTTTTAAAACCTTAGAATATATTTCTGGAATTATTTAGCACTTTAAAACATATCTTTAGCATCTTGACTTTAGAATATTAAGCATTTCCAATAATTTCTGCAGCATGCTATAGCATATTTTAGTATATTGTCTGCATCATCTTAGGAAAAAATCTTTAGCATCGTTTAGCATATCTTTAGCAGCTCTTAAAATATTAAAGCCCACCTCTAGCATCTTAAAGCATATCTCTAAAATCATTTATCATCCTACAGCATGCCTCTAGCACTCATAAGAAAATCATTAGCATTAGCATTTAGCATCTCTAGCAGCTCTTAAAATATTAAATCCCACCTCTAGCATCCTATAGCATATCTCTAAAATCATTTAGCATCTTAAGGCATGCCTCTAGCATGATGTAGAATGATGTAGCATGATGTAGCATCATGTTTTTAGAGTCTTGTAGAACAAAATTTTATTTTCAATGTTTGCTAATTAAATTTTATTAAAATGAAAAATTATGTAAAAAAAACCTTTGGATAGTCCTGCCGGACTGTCACTTGAGGCTTACAATATATTTTCATTAATCACATAGAAAAAATTACTTTTACTTTCTTACTTATTTAAATTTAAGTTTATTTTCTCCAACAACTAGAAATTGTTGCAAAATATTTATACTTCTTCTACAATTTTTGTTATCTTTTCAGCTCCTTAAATATTTATGCACGGAAACATGGCAATATTTTCATTCTTTTGCGTGTATGTGTGTGTATGTGTGAATGCATGTATATATATATATCCCATATGATTGTTGAAGTGCGTCCATGTGTAATTCTCTACCTATCTCCCTCCCTCTCCCTCTCCCTCTCTTTAGTAATTAAAAGATACAAATTTTGTTGCATACTGCCAAAGCAAGCAGAGGAAAAAAATGAAGGTAAGTACCATTAAATATGAAAAACTAACAAAATGAACAAAATTCCCTTTAGTCAAAAGGAAACAAACACATAAAATGAAAACAAGCGAGAAAAAATGTATATGCACAAGTAGGAGTATAATTAAATGGCAATGTACAGGCGACAAGACAAATAGACGGACACACACATAACGAAATATAAATATTAACACACATTCTTTAGACTTACACACACACATCTACGAGCGGCAAACAAATTTCTAGTTATAAATACTATTTAAGGTAAAGAAAAAGTCAGCAGATTTAAAAAGCAGGCTGATGCAAAGTGTAACAACAAGCATTTAACCTGTATTTCGAGTAAGGTTTATGTTTTTCTTAAACAAGTTTAAATATGTAAAAGTTTTATGTGTTAACTTTATTTTTCTGTAATTTTCTTTAAGCAAAAAAGGTGGTGAACTTTTTGTATAAATCTTAAAAACACCATTTTTTATTTTTATTAGCGCCAACAAAGCTTTGCGTTTCTTAAAAGAAATAATTAGGAAAAACTTATACTTAAAAAGTGTTTGTATTTTAAACCACGCAGTTTCTCTTCGGACTTTTCTTTGCTTAGCCAATGTCAACAGCTGCTCAGTAAAAAGTACATTAGAGGTTCTTAAAATCAGCGTAAGCTCAAAGCAAGTCCTTTATTATAAAAAAAATCTAAAAAGATCTATAACAAATATACGTAAATATATAAAATTTATTTATTCTATTTACACTCCTAAAATTACTCTTCTTGCACAATAAAATATTCAAACACTTGTTTCACCATTTCAAAAAAAAAATATCCTTTTTGGCGGTAGTTCACTACAAGTCGTCCTTTTTCATGGCCTGAGCGTATGCACAGAGACAACAAACTTTAAAGTTAACGCACGTATTTTCTTTATTTTAGCACGCAACTTGATTAATGACCCAATGAATGAATAAATGACTGCCTGACTGAGTGACTGAATGGACAGACGAACGGGTGAACGGGTACACGTAATAATCATCCCATAACAAACTGCCACAACAACTTCTTCGGCAATTCGTTTAATGTACAGGAAAATAAAAATGTTGTTCAACATGAAAACTACCCATAATGATTCTGGTAATGATGATGCTGTTGATTCTGGTCCCCCGTATAAGACTAAGATAATCGTAGAAAAAAACAATGTTTTTCTTGGAATTTATTGTTTTACATCACAAAAGTGCACTTACACCACAGACATGTTACGCAAATTTTTTCACCCTACTTAAATTCTAAAAGATAAAAGACAAAATAATTCCCAGCTGGGACCTTTTTTTATGAGGAAGAATTTTTTGCTTTATAAAGTTTCATTTAATTGCGGCATAAGAAAGCAACAAATTTATCTTTTTTGTCAGCGCCATGCGTTCGCGATATTTTTATTATTAATTATAAAGTTTTTTAACTTTAAAATTTTTTTTGCCATAAAAATTCCTTGTGCACAAAAGCTTTTGCTCAGAAAGAAATTTTCGGTATAGAAAATTTTTTGTTTCTCATCAGAAATTTTCGTTGTAAAAATTTTATTAACTCCCATAAGAAATGTCCGTTACAGAAGATTTTTAGTTCACATGAGCTATTTTCTTTAGAGAAACCAAAACAGGAAATTTTTTCTCTCAGACAGAATGCTAGGTACAGAAAGTATTTTGCCCACACGCAATTTTCTGTTCTAACATTTTTTCCTCAAACAAGAAAAATTCGGTGTATATATTACACAAGAAATTTTCGGTAGCCTTTTTCCCGATTGTGAAATTTTCTGCATATAATTGCTTCTTTCGCTATAAAAAATTTTCGATATAAAAAATTTTTCCTTCTTCATAGGAAGTTTTCGGTATAAAAAATTTGTTGTCCCCCACAACTAATTCTCGCTATAGAAAATTATTTTATCCCACATGAAATTTTCAGTATAAAAAACTTGTTGTCCTCCACAAGTATAGAACATTTTTTCCATAAGAAATTTTCGTCAGAGAAAAGTTTTTATACTAAAAGAAATTCTCGATATAGAAAATATATTGTCCTGCCGGAAATTTTCGGTATGAAAAATTTTTGTTTTACAATAAGTTTTCGGTACAGAAATATTTTTATTTCTAGAAGTATTACTGGTAAGTCATCGGTACGAAAAATTTGTCATCTTCCACAAAAAATGTTTACATTAAAATTTTTAACACATTTTTATAGAAAATTTTATAGAAAATTTTTATATAAAATTTTATAGACAATTTTTGTCATAAATTTTATAGAATATTTTCATATAAAATTTGTATATAAAATTTTTATATAAAATTTTTTCAGAAAATGTTGATAGAAAATTGTTATTGAAAATGTTTATAGAAAATTGGTAAAGAAAATTTTTGTAGAAAATTCTAATACAAAATTTTGGCCGAAAACTTTTATAGAAAATTTTTATAGAAAATTTTTATAGAAAATTTTTATAGAAAATTTTTATAGAAAATTTTTATAGAAAATTTTTATGAAAATTTTTATAGAAAATTTTTATAGAAAATTTTTATAGAAAATTTTTATAGAAAATTTTTATAGAAAATTTTTATAGAAAATTTTTATAGAAAATTTTTATAGAAAATTTTTATAGAAAATTTTTATAGAAAGTTTTTATAGAAAATTTTTATAGAAAATTTTTATAGAAAATTTTTATAGAAAATTTTTATAGAAAACTTTTATAGAAAATTTTTATAGAAAATTTTTGTAGAAAATTGTAATACAAAATTTTGGCTGAAAACTTTTATAGAAAATTTTTATAGAAAATTTTTATAGAAAATTTTATAGAAAATTTTTATAGAAAATTTTTATAGAAAATTTTTATAGAAAATTTTTATAGAAAATTTTTATAGAAAATTTTTATAGAAAATTTTTATAGAAAATTTTTATAGAAAATTTTTATAGAAAATTTTTATAGAAAATTTTTATAGAAAATTTTTATAGAAAATTTTTAAAGAAAATTTTTATAGAAAATTTTTAAAGAAAATTTTTATAGAAAATTTTTAAAGAAAATTTTTATAGAAAATTTTTAAAGAAAATTTTTATAGAACATATTTATAGAAAACTATTATAGAATATTATTATAGAAAATATATATAAAAAATTTTTATTACAAGAAATGTTTGGTGTGGAAAAGAAAAGAAAAGTTTTTATTCTACAAAAAATTTTCGGTACAGAATTTTTTTATTCCGCAAAAATTTTCGTTATAGAAAATATTTTGTAGCACAATAAATTTTCGGTATTGAATTTTTTTTTATTCCACAAGAAATTTTCGGTATATAAAATTTTTGTTTTCCCTACAAGAAATTTTCGGTATAAAAAATTTAAATTTTTCTCAAGCCATTATTTATTGAATTAAAATAAAGTTAAGGGTATTTGACCCAGTACCTTGTTTCTGTAACTTGTGAGAAGTTCCCGCATCGAGAAAAATTAAATAATTACATATATTGGTTGTACTATTTTACACAGGCTTACTCACATATAAACTTAAAAAAGAAATCAACAAATACATTTTTTTCCTACTCACCCTGTGTTTCACAGGATGATAACAATTTTTGTCGACTCGAAAAGTTGTCACATTCGTTAAAAAAAACGAGGCACCGAAGTCCAGAAATGTATATGAATACTGAAAATCAAGTCGACAGGAAATGTTGGGCTTGTTAAAATAAAGCTCTTTGTTTTGGAAAATTTACCTCAACGATATCTAGCGAACAATTCAATATATTTTTATGAAGTTTCTAGTAGTCGACGTTTTTTTTTAAGTTTAATAGGTAATTAGATTTAGAGTTCATCTGTTTAGTAGTTCAAAAGTTTTCTTGAAAATAAAAACTTTTTCGAAAACTTTAATTTCGAAAATTCTCAAGATCTTCAGAGAATCGAATGCGTTTATTATAAGACGAAGCTTAATTTAGGTCAGTTGCATTACAATGCCGTTAATTTGGCGCCGATCGCTTAAGCACTTCCTCTCTCTCTCAGACACACACACACATATATATCAATTGTAAAAAAAAATAGTCCGACTAGGTTCCCATCATATCAAAACTTGGAGATCTGATAAAAACTCGATCCTCGAAAATCAGGGTTAAATAAATAACTCTATTAAATAGAGAACACTATTATTACAAATACTGAACATAGAAATAGCTCAATAGGTCTACTTATTCAGTGAATTAAAGCGGTCAATTGCAAATTTTTTGTAAAAAAATATTTTACTTATATGATAAATTTTCGTTAAAATGCTTTTTTTTCATTCTTAATATTAACACGTGTATGTGATGTGTACAAAAATATTACTACAAAATTCATACATAAACACAAGCCAACAAACAACCACATGCATTCTCAGAGATGCACACACATACACGAACACACACATACCAGCACATTTTTCAAATGTTTATAAATTTGTAGTACTAAAAGTTCCTGTTTCCCTCCTCTCACTAGCAAGCAACTCTTTCACTGAGTGAGTATTTTTTTATTTAATTTTTTTGATTTCATAAATAAAATGTCTGGATGCATTTTCTCTGCAACATTCTGTTTTATCACAGCATTCTGCTCCATGAGAGCATGACAAGCAGCAATAACAAAAATTAAAAAAAAATCAACTACCACAGAGAAATGAAAAGGTCACTAGCCTTGATAAAACGCAAAGTACTCGTACAATTTTTAGTTGTAGCTGTTGCAGCAGCAGCAGCAGCAGTAGCTGTAGCAATTGCTGTAGTTGTGGGTGTTTGTATGAAATGAAAGCAGCAGCAAAACAAAAAACCTGCAACAGAAATAAAATAATAAACGTAAAATGAAAACAGAGATACTCAATTTATCACAATTGCTTTCAATTTAAACAAAACTTTCCCTTCGCTTCCACCATTACATATTATTCTTTGTGAGGGAGTTAGTCAGTTCACTATTGTTCAAAGCTTAACATTTTCAAATGGGGGCATAGTTGTAACGCAGTGTGAGAGAAAGAGAGGGGGACCGAGAGAGATAATTGAAGCAGATTACTCTCGGGTTTTTCTTAGTTTAGAAATATTGATAAGCTTAAATATGCAAAAGGTGGCCAATAAAAATTCCCAATTTAATTTAATATTAATTAAATAATTTGCTTAGGAATGGAGTCTGCAGCAGCAGCAGAATAATAAATGAATTGAGTTCATTTTAAGAGGAAGAGGAAGTAAACTCTTGCTCTTGGTTTTAGCTATTCACTCTCTCTTGCTCTCCTGAGAGAGCGAGCTCTTTATATTGAAGATGTTTTAAAGTTAAGGGGAAAAAGTTTGGAATGTAAGTGCTTTTATGATTTTTTAAACTAAAACTGCAATATTTTTATCATTTGAAGGATGTGGAGGATCTGATGTAGAATGACAAAATATAGAAAATTAAATAAAAATCAGGAATTTTCCAAATATATACTATTTTAAGGGCAGATGAAAACTAAAGAATGACACTGTTTAAAAATAGAAAGTTAACTACGATATCAAAAAATTGAAGACACATACTTTGGGCTCCGTTCGTCTAAATATCCTTATAAGGAGAATATCACCTCTAAGTGCGAATGATGAATTTGATCGAACATTTATATTAAAAACTTAAAAAATTTCAGCTCGATCGAAATTTAGAGGAACAGGGCCTTGAAAGGACACCTTGGGTCTGTTCCTCTAAATGCGAACAATAGATTTGATACAACACTTATATTAAAAACACAAATAAAAAACTAAAATTTGGTTCTTTTGCAGTACTAATATTCGATTGAAACGTTCGTTTGAAATAAAAGGAACAAAACAGGAAGTTAAAGGACATCGTGGTGCTTGTTCCATTAACAGCGAACAATTATATTTGATCAAACATTTATATTGAAAACCCAAGAAAAAACTCCAATTTGTTTTTGTTTACAATATTAATATTTGCTGGTTTGAACTTAGAGGAACAGCAATTTAAAATTGAATTCGAATGTTCCAGGATGCTCAAGGACTCCTTGGGGCATGTTCCTCTGAAAGCGAACAATAGATTAAGTTTTACACTGATTTATATTAAAAACACAATCTGAAATATGGTTGCAGTTTTGGTATTAATATTCGATTGAAATAAAAGGAACAAACCAGGACGTTAACGGACACTTTGGGCCTGTTCCTCTAAAAGCGAACAATAGATTCGATCAAACATATATATTGAAAACCACAAAAAAAATTTAAATATGGTTTTCTTTCTAGTATTAATATTCGACTGAAACGTTCGTTTGAATTTAGAGCAACAGACACTTAAAATTGAACTCTAATTTCCAGGAAGTTCAAGGACACATTGGGGCATGTTCCCCTGAAAGCGAACAATAGATTCGATCTCAAATATGGTTTTCTCTTCAGTATTGATATTTGATTGAAACGTTCGTTTGAATTAAGAGGAGCAAAACAGGCAGTTAAAGGACACCTTGGGGCCTGTTCCTCTAAAAGCAAACAGTAGATTTGATCAAACATTTATATTGAAAACCCAATAAAAAACTCAAATTTGATTTTCTCTCGTTTGAATTTAGAGGAACTGGCCCTTAAAATTGATTTCTAATGTTCCAGGATGTTCAAGGACACCTTGGTTTATGTTCCTCTGAAAGCGAACAAAAGATTAGGTATTGCACTTATATTAAAAAGACAAACTCAAATATGGTTTTTGTTTTAGTACTAATATTCACTTCAAAAGTTCCTTTCAATTAAGAGGAACAAAACAGGCAGGACACCTTGGAGCCTGTTCCTCTAAAAGCTAACAATAGATTCGATCAAACATTTATATTGAAAACCCAAAAAAAACTTAAATTTTCTTTTCTTTCTAATATGAATATTCGACTGAAACGTTCGTTTGAAGTTAAAGAAAGAAAAAGGCCCTTCACATTACACTGGAATGTTCCAGGAAGTTCAAGGACATCTGGGGGTATGTTTCTCTGAAAGCGACTGATAGATTCGGTTGTACATTTATATTAATAACACAAACTTAAAAATGGTTCTCTTTCGCGTATTTATATTCGATTGAAACGTTCGTTCGAATGAACAAAACAGGCAGTTAGAGGACACCTTGGGGTCTGTTCCTCTAAAAGCGAACAATAGATTCAATCAAATATTTATATTGAAAACCCAAAATAAAAACTGAGTATTTTATTTCTTCCTGGCAAATTTTACAAGTACTTTTTTAATTAATTATGTAAAAGTCAAAATGTCCAAAGGACTTTGCAGCTTCATAATGAAGTTCTTTGCCTTTGTCAAAATGTCGTGAGTTCTCGTGTTATTAAACAACGAACAAAAACGTCAGGAGAACAAGCTCGTTCCGGCTTTTGACTTCATGTAACCGAGTTCATTTTGTCCCAAACTTAATAAAGCTTTCAAAGAAGAGAGATTTACAAGGATTTGTAAACAGAGCTGTAAGAGCTTAATAGAAGGAAAACAGCCAAACAGAGAAAGAGAGAGAGAGAGAGTGAGGTAGTGTTTTCCCTTAGCTGCTGCTTAACTATTTTTTCTTACTTATAATTCGCCTGGTTGCCTTGTCATCATTTAATAAGAGATAATTGAGTAAAATTATTACACAAACAAATCCTAACTAAGGCAGCTCGGTGTGCATAAGTGTAAGTGTTACACTTTGCCCTTATGTGACTGAGTGTTTTTATGTGTGTGTGTGTTTTAGTATGTGTAAAAGTTGTTTATGTTGAGGGAGTTCACAGCATCTTTGCAAATTTCCTAAAATTCATTTAGTTGCAGTAAACGAACGCGACAAGTCTTTTAAAACTAAAAATCGCTGGAAAAATATTTCAAAATATAGAAGAAAAAAAACTTTAAAGAGAAAACTAAAAAATGGCAAAAACCAAACAAATAAATAGAAAGAAAATATTAACTTAAAGTAAAATAAAAAAACAAAATTATATAGCAAAAGTGTATTTGCCCTAAAAACAAAATATATAATAAAATGTGTACGAAAAATTAACTTTTAGTATGTCTTCATTTAATTTCCCTTAGTCGACAATAGCAACAACAACAACAACACTTACTATATAATCTCATAAATAATGGTGTTTGTACAACAATAAATATTGTTGTCTATCCAACTATTTATCTGTGCATCGTTCTTTCATCTTTATTTATGTTTTTAATTTTTTATCTTTATGATTTGTATACTTACGGCAAAAGTTTTTCATTTAACACATTTTTCTATGCGGTTTACAGTTTTTTTTTCTTCTTCTGCTTTTTCTATAATTTTCAATGTGTGCATTTCCTTATACAATGAATGCACAAGCTTACACACACACACACACTTTCAAGCACAAGCATAGATATTTTTTTTTTGATAAATGTATGCCCGCAGCTGAGAATTGTGGCAAAAAATATGAATGACTTTTTGTAAAAAAAAAAATTATAAGTAACATTTTGTGTGTGCGTGTGTGTGTGTGTGTGCATGTTGCTGCATACGACCGGAAGTAGCTGCGGAAATTGGAAATATGTGAGCATTACAGGGAATTTAACGTGTAGTCGTTATTATAAATTGTTGCTGTTGTCGTTTAAGCTCCTCTTATTTATTTATTTATTTTGTGTGTTCTTTTTTTTTTTTTTTTGGTCACTACAATTGCCAGTAATCAAAAATAATTATTATAAACGCGAGAGTTATACAATTCATAAATTACTAAATACGCAATCGTCTAGCAGTTATGAATGATAAATAGTTTTGTGCAAGAGGTAAATATGATTGGTTTTTTTATAAAAACTTAATTTTTTATGGAAAATTTATAATGAATAACAGCCGTATCCAAAAAAAATAAAATAATTGAAACTTGAAGTGTACGTTAAAACAAAATTTCCATACAAATTTTGAAAAAAGAAAACTTAAAGTTCAAACAAATTTTTTTTTTTTGGATACGGCCGTAAATATTTAGGGCCATGTCACCAGCATTGAACAAAAAAATTTAACTTTCATACAAATTCTAAAAATTATGAAAGTACAAGCAAAAGTCTGAATTTATTTGCTTTTGTTCGGTGATGAATTTGCATGACATAAAAAAACAAAATGTTGTACATTTTTAATAGCAAGATTCTCATATAAATATCACTTTGGTGAAGTGATTTAGGAAATTAAGGATTTAATTTAGTTACAAAAGTTTACAAAATAAAATAAAAAAAAACCTCTTACAATATTTTTTCATACAAAATATTTATGTTCTATACAATAAAACAGAAAATAAAATAAGTTCACCTGAATATAAATTATTTGCTGGGGTTTTCTGTATCAGTTTCAAAGCCTACTAAGCTTATTTTTTCTTTGGTGATTTTAAAAATATTATTATTTGTGAATTCTCAAATAGTTTTTGAAAGTCTGTGCATAAAGTAAGAGGTTTGTGACTGTTCAAAATTTGTGGTTGAAGTCTATTGATGATTTGGTTGAAGCGCCAATGAAATGCGTATCTAGACATGCAAAACCACCAGCAAATAGACTTCAATTATTGAATGTACACTTCTCACAATATTTCAAATAATGCATTTCTTCCAAAGTATTTAGTTTTATAAAAAATAGGGCCTTATTTTTTAAAACGCAGCGCTAAGCGTTGAAAAATTTTATATGGAAAAAATATATAAATTACAAAAACAAAACACATACAAAATTTTTTAACGCTTAGCTTGGCATTTTATAAAATTAGGAACATATTTTGTATTTAACTCTGTCTCATAAAAGTTTTATACATGAAAAATATGTTTTCTAAATAAGGCCTTAAAAAGGTCAATATGTTAATAAGACAAAATTCTTATAAAATCTAAAGGTGCAAAATGGCGTGAAATTTTAAAAAAGTGGTAAGAAATCCGTAACTTCTAAAATACGGCACCGACTTGAATATATCCAACTGCTATATATAAAAAAAAAGTCAGAAGCTTTCCGAATATGGTATTAAACTCTACGTTTTTAGAACACAGGGGAAGTCATAATAAAAAAATTTAGTCCCAAATATCTCTTTTAAAATATTTTTACTGATTTACGTACACGATGTATAAAAAAATATTGCCATAAGCACTATGGCTTGTAGTATTTACAAAATCAAATTGATATTTAGAAAATGATCAAAAAAATCAAAACCTCAACTCAGTTAGAAAAACTTGTAATTGCACTATAAAAATCATAAAAGAAATACGTGTTCTCTTGGCTTACCTGAATAAACGATATTTGCTCATAACATGACATCTTTTTATCAGTGGAGATTGCATCTTGGGAAACTGAAATTATAAAAGAAAAACTATTTTATAATATAAAATTTTATGAGCAAACATTTTTTCAAATATTTAAATACTAACGGCCCTATTCTAAAAACAATTAACTTGTATTTCAAGTGTGCTTTAGTCAAATTTTTATGAACTTTTTATCTTAAAGTGGACTTTAAGCTCAAAGTATTTATTTTTATCATAAAGCAGTCACTGACTTATACATTAAGCCAGTGAACCGCACGTCATACCACAATTGTGGACAAGAAAATTACACACATGCTTATGCTCACTGAGAAGGCGACAGATTAAATTGTGCGCGCATGTACATATCTTTTTCTGGTTTTTTGTTAGAACGAAATTAAAGTTCAAATTGAATAAATGTATACAGCAAAAATAATTATGGAAGCTTAGAAATATTTTGTGATAAAAAATGCTTTTAGCAATATGCAATACATTTCATGCTATGGAACATTTAAAAATAATACAGAAGATAGTTTAAAACTCATTTTTATAGTTTTCACAGTGCTGTGAATAAATTTAATTTGGAATTTATACACTACATTGTTAGAATAGAAAAGGGGGAAGATCTGGTCCAAAGACCGGCACTGCGACACCTGATGGATCTTTTGTACCATAGATCTATGAATTAGATTAATTCAATCTCTGTATTACCCTCCGTAGGAAGGTCAGTACATATATTGGAAAAGCCCGCCTAATATCATCTGAGCACAGAAACTCAAAATGAAAAACACGCCTTCTACTGTCACACAATACGATACACTCACAAAGAATGTGTGTTGTCGTCTCGTCACCTTCCAAACACAAGCGACACAATGGTGAACGAACTTGGTTACTTTTCCACAGAGGATAGTTCAGTCCAAAGTGACCAGACAGAAAACCAGTAACAAGCCGTAAATTATTCCTGTTGAAGTTCAGGATGACATTATATGTAAATGGCTGCATCAAAGCTTTGGCCTGTCTTAAACCAGAAGAAGACAGCCACATCTCCTTAGCGGTCAAAGTGACATCTTCTTTGATCAGAGACATCACAGTCGACCGACTTACGCCACAAAAAGGCTTTGGGCCCATAAAAGAAGCAGCAGAGGCCCTCTTGGCCAGTTCATCTGCTTCTTCATTCCCCTGGATGGAAAACTTGTTCCGTATGGATAGCTTTTGTAATGAGTCAAAGCACTATAAAACACTTTACTTAAATTTTTTATTAAATTGCTTATTTACAAAAAAATATTCAAAATAATTTATAACCACAGCATGTATTTTAAATTACAAAACTTTTCTTCAAGTGTAACTTTATTTTAGTCTCATTTTCCTCACCAATACAAACATATTTTATTTTGCGGATCACTGCATTAAACACATTAACCACAGCAGGCTACTGATTACACGATCACAAATGTCGCTAGCAACAATTGTAGCCCTGCAGCTAGCTAATTAATTATTTTTAAAGCGCCAGCGGCACCATAAGCAGCTGATATTCAAATATGAATACATATTTCAGTGCTGCCACTTTCAATTACTTCAAATTTATAAGAAAAAATATATAAATATAAGCCGTAACAATTTAACTTGGTTGTTTTAACAAAAAAAAAAATGTTCCTTTATAATATAAATTTTAAAACTATTTTTTCCAATGGCTAGTACTTATTTTAAAAAGCAAAATGGAGTTGTTTATCTAATAGCAAAAAATTCAACATCGTTAAATAAACCAGATAAAATTTTATCAATAAAAATTGCATAAAAAAATTATACATAAACTGTAGAGTTACAACTGTTATTGGCCAGGTTAAACTATGAGTTTTTTTTCAGTGTACATGTATACAAAATGGATTTTTTTATTGCTTTCTAACTACCCAGCAAAAAACTTTGCCTACTAGAATGCAAAAAAGTGTATGTAGTCCTCAGTCGTAAGTACTTACAATTTGACTGAATAACCCATTATTTTTGTTTGAGAAGTTCAAAAAGTATGCGGTACCCTATACTTTTTGCCTACAAACATACAAAAGTTAATAGATTACTGACTGCCTAAAAGTACTCAAAATTTAATGGGTTATTTTTGCGTACAAATATGCAAAATAATATAGATTAATTTTTGCTTAAACTTATTCAAAATTAATTTGCTATATTTTCTAATTTTTTTATTTTAAATGAATAAAATTTTGTAACAAATTTCTCTAGATATACATATTTCCTTATTAACTGGAAAGTACTACAATAACTACTTTCACGTAGTGATATAAATAAGTTCTTATTTTATTAATTACATGACAGTCATTATTATGCAAATAAAATAATTAGATAAATAAGTACCACTCGTTACTTTGTAAGCCAATTTCGAAAATTTTTTGCTAGGTATGGTTTCAATATCATCTTCTTGATAAAGATATTTAAAAATTTATGCTACACATATTTAAAAATAAGAATGAATACACACACACGTATCATAGCGTGACCTTAATATTGAAAGGCTCTAACTCATTATTTTTTGGAAATCTAGATTTTTTTTATTTTTCCATTCTTCTATCGAAATGTACAAAAAACTCGATTTAAAAAAATAATAATTTGGGGCCTTTGTATATTAAGGTAAAGATATATACGTAGACATACATAAATGTCTGTATATACATACATACATATGTATATTGCAAAACATTTTTAGCAACAATTTCAATAAATAAATTTTGATTCCATCAAAAACGCATACATAAATATGCAAAAATACCAGCACGTTCAAGGACACAAATATACATGTACAAGAATATAAACATATCTGTGTATATATACATATACATATATATATATACATAAATATATATATCCCATTACATTCCTCTGTTTTTCTATTTATCTACATTATTGCACATACAATTATATTTGAGCCTGCTCTTTGGCTGATTGTCGAGAATAACACATATAAAATATACATCTACAAGATCTCTAGTGGGAATTTGACGGGATATCATAAAAGCAAAAAAAAAACAAAAAAAAAGGAAAAAAGGATATTAAAATAGACTTCGTGTGCCAACTCTATAAAAGTGTGCAATAAAAAAAGGACCAACCAACAATATTAATGGCAGTCACTTTTTGATTAAATGTTTTACTTTTATCTTTTGTTTTCTCTCTATATACAAATATAAAGTGTAAATACACAAACATATGTATATCCTTCTTCACTTGTTGATTTTTTAATATTAGCAAATGTATTTCGTATTTTTTCTTTTTGCATTTTGCCATTTATTTATTTAGTATTTATTGTTGAACTTTGCAATGTTATTTTATTTTCTTTTTATAACTCCTCGTGTGTTATTTAACTTCCATTCAAATGATTTTCAAGCGCTGTGGTAGTTTTTATAGAAGCATTAGTTTTTATATCTATTAGTTAAATCTTTGTTTGCATTCCGTTTTATGCTGAAACTCCGATGCTGTTATACGACGGTGGTTTCAAAAATAGTCTTCTAAATGTTTTTTTTTTTTGTAAGTTATTATCCCAATTAAATTATATTTTCATATGTTATAGCAAGATATAAGGTAAAGATGATTTCATACGAGGGCAGTCTTAAAATGCACTTTTGAAAAAAAATTCCAGAAAGCGATTCTGCTTTTGCAGTAACCAATAACGAAGAACAATGCTTCATTCCCTATTAATCTTTATTCGAATACTTTTTTGAAATTTGAACATTGAATTTAAAAAAAATAAATTCGTCTAAATTATATTTTATATATATATATTTTATATCAAATGTTGGGGGAACTCAAACTTTAGTTTTAAGTGTCATAATGTTCTAAATTATTTTATTATACATAATTGTTTTTGCTTTTTTAACCCCTGACCAAATAAAAGGGGTGTTATCAAGTTTGTAGTGTGTATCTGTGTGTCTGTCCTAGTCCACGTACAAACGGCTGAACTGATTTTTATTTAGTTTATTCTGTTTATTTTTCTGAAAGTTGACTTGATCGAGAAGGTTCTTAGCAGTGTTTTAAGAAAATCGGTCCAGCCGTTAAGAATACATCACATTTTCTCTAAATATATTCGGGGTTTTTAAAATTTTTAATTTTTGTTATTTAAACAAAAATTTCTTTTTCACAAAAAGTGTAACATTTTTTATCTTTTTGTTTAAATAAAATACAATTCAGCATTCGTTTAAAAGAAAAAATTTACTCTCGTAAGAAATGATTAAATAATTTCTAATAAGCTCTCTATTTCAAAAAATCATTTTATTGCAAATTGTCATTGAAAAGTGCAATAAATGTAAAATTTTTCTTCCAGAAAAGAAAACGACATAAGACTACCATTTAAATCCCCCAATAGCTGTTTTTTATATTAATTTTGTTTAAAATATTTTTAACGAAGGATATTATACGAATAATTTTTTGTTTGAATAATACTTTATAAAATTATTTAACTCGAATAATTTATTGACGAATAACATTTAGACGAATGCAGTTATAAGAATAATATTAATATTCATACTTCTTATGCTTATTTTTATTGAATTTAAATTTATTCGAATAATATTTAATCGAATAAAATTATTCGAATAATTGTTATATTCATTTTATTTCGTAAACATACATGTGTATGTATCTTTTGCGATAGAAATTATGCGAATAATTTTTGTTTTAATAATACCTTATTTAACTCGAATAATTTATTGCTGAATAATATTAAGATGAATGATGTTACACAATTGATATTGATACTTATATTAATTATTTTGTTTTATAAATTTTATGTAATTTTCTTACCGATTGAAGTTATGTGAATACTTTTAGTTTTAATAATATGTAAGTTATGCACATTTAAAATTATTTAACTCGAATAATTTATTGTCGAGTAATATTTAGATGAATGCAGTTATACAAATAATCTTTATGCTTTTTCTTCCTAAAAGTATTTTTAATGAATCAAATTTTATTCGAATAATATTTAATCGAATAAAATTATTCGGATAATTTTTAATGCCGATGAAGTTATGTCAACACTTTTTGTTTTAATAATATGTAAGCTATACAAATTTAAAATTATTTAACTCGAATAATTTATTGTCGAATAATATCTAGATGAATGCAGTTATACAAATAATCTTTATGCTTTTACTTCTTAAAATTATTTTTAATGAATTCAATTTTATTCGAATAATCTTTAGGCTTTTACTTCCTAAAAGTATTTTTATTGAATTAAATTTTATTCGAATAATATTTAATCGAATAAAATTATTCGGATAATTTTTTATGCCGATAGTAATTTTTTACATAAACTTTATTTCATATATTTTTCATCGAATGAAATTATGTGAATAATTTTTGTTTGAATAATACTTTATAACGCTATTTAACTCGAATAATTTAACGTCGAATAATATTTGGACGTATGCAGTTATGCGAATATTACTGTTACTCATATTTCATTAAATTATTTTAATTGAATTATATTTTATTAAAATAACATTTAATCTAACAAAATTATTCGGATAATTTTTTATATAAATTTTGTTACATACATACATTTTTTATTCATATAAATTATGCGAATAATTTTTGTTTTAATAATACATACTTTATAAAATTATTTAAACCGAATAATTTAATTTATTATCGAATAATATTTAAAATGCAGTTATATTTGTAATATTAATATTCATACTTCTAAGAATTATTTTTATTGCATTCTATTTTATTGAAAAAATATTTAATCGCATAAAATTATTCAAATAATTTTTTAAAACAATTTTATTTCATATATCTTTTTTCGCTACAAAATAATGCGAATAATTGTTGTTTTAATAATACTTTACTTAACTTACTTAACCCGAATAATTTATTATCGAATGATATTAAAATGTATGAATGAAGTTGTTTGTATGAAGTAGATTGGAATAATTTTTATACCAATAATAATATGTTATATTAATTTTATTTCTTTTCGAATAATTTTTTATTTTAATAATGCTTTTTACTATTAGTTTTATTTGAATAATTTTGTGCTGAATACTTTTAACTGGAATAATCAATTGAATTAGATTACTCGAATAATTTGTAATCGATAAAAGTATTGAAATAAATTATAATGGGTTAATTTCTAGGAGCCTAAATTCATTATAATAATTTATATACATACATATAATTGTTTTTCAAAAAAAATTGTATTCGATTAACTTTTGTATGAATGAACGAAGTTCATTCGAATGATATTATTCGAATAGTTTTATGTAAAAAAATTAAATGAATAGAATGTATGAACAGAACAAAATTATGCTTATAATTTTCATTCTTAAAGTTTATATTCGAAGCATTTTGTGTGAAATAGTTTTCAGTCGAATAAAGAGGTTTTATTAAAAAATATTTAGTTATTTAAAAAAATTTCAATTGCTTAAAATTTTAAAATTCTGATTTGAACGAAAATTTTTATTTTAATCGATTATGCAAAAAATTACATAATAAAAAATTATTGGAATACAAATTAATCTAGTAAAAGTTATTTTAGTTAAAATTGTTTGAGTAAACGTTATTTATACAAAAATTAATCGAATAAAAAATTATTCGAATAAAAATTATCTGACAGTCTTTTTTTAATTATTTTTATTTAAAATTTTTTGAAATAAATATTACACATAGTAATATCAAGTAGTTTTCAAATAATTTTAAAGCTGTTTTTTATACGAATAATGAACAAGGGAATTTAATATATTCGATAGAGATTATTTGAATTGAAATAACTTTTTGCTTGAACATGGACTTAAAGCTGTCGTCGACTTGAATAATTTTCTCTTTAATTTTAAATCTTTGAATTGAAAATAAATTATTAATTTCATTGTACTACATAGTTATTTTCATAAAGTGAATATAAATATGTACGAGTATAAAAGAATATTTTTATGCAATTATTATGTTGTTAAATAAATATTGTTTTTTATGTTTAATTTTTAGCACGAAACACGTACATATTTAATTTTTCTGTTTCTTGTACTTAAATATTTATAAACAAATAAAATGTTGTACGTTGCGCCATAAAATGTACATATTTGCAAAAAAATAATAAAAAAAAATAAAACACTTCAGGTTCACACGGCTGTACTGTATGAAATAAAATGTTAAGAAAAAAAGCTACCACTGTAATATTAGGGCAAATGTTTGCTAATTCACGCACTTAAGTGCTCTTTTGCAAAAAAAAAAAAAAAAATTTATATGATTCTGACCTCGCCTTCGGTAATGGATTCAGTAACATAAAGTTATAAGAAAAAATATTTTTGCTACAAAATACAACAGTATTACCTTTAGGCAGTTTAGGCGTTTTTCTTCATATGTATGCCCATGAATGATTTCAAACAATTTCGTATAAAATGTCTAAGAGATAGAAAATGCAAGAGCCGAATTTTATTACAGAAAATATAAGGAATATCTTTGATTTAATTGAATATAAATATAACATGGCTATACTTTGTTTAGTTGATTATAATTTTTTTTTTATAATGCATCTTAAAAATTTATTCCTGGATCTGGATCAAAGCTTTTATAAAAGATTCTGTTATATCTTCTCCAAATCTGTTTCTTAAATTTAAAAACCATAATAAGTTATTCTTGGCAGCTTTCCGTATGACTATATTGAATTAAATTTTTCAGGAGAAGGTTTTTTAAAATATTCTAAATTTTTTTTTACTTAAATTGTCGCTTACGATATAATTTTACAGCAATTTTGGCATTTTGATAATTCAAATTATTGTGAGTTGTCAATCTATCATAATCATATTTTGTTATTTTTTTTTATTTTCAAGCAATTAGAGAAAGTTGCCATGCATATATTGCGGTTGCGTTGCCACTTGGCAATGCAATGGAAGTCAAATTGCCAGCCATAATCGAGCCACTTATCTGTTCTCGTGATATTTTTTACGAGATCAGTACCTGTATTCTGTAACTTTTTGCGAATCGAAAATCGTAATATTTATCGACATATTTATTCGCTTGCGGTAACGATAATGTGATTCCGTAATTTCTTTTTTTCGATAGTTTCCAGTTATATTTAAATCATAATTTAATTCAATATCACGTTCTATCTCTGTATAGAAAATGTTAAATTAAGCGAAAAGCGCAAAGAATAATAAAGAAAAAGTAAATGGATTTGAGGTTATGATTTTATTTAATTTTTACCTCAACCGGCAGCGAATATCTAAAATATGTTACTGAATAGTAAAGTCGATAAATTTTCGTTATATTTATTATAGCGATGCGATTATCGTAATAAAAGTTACAGAATCCAGGTACAGTACCTGGCTTTTGTAACTTTTATTACGATAATCGTATGTATGGCTATAATAATTATAACGCAAATTTAGCTACTTTAACAGCCACTAACATAAGTTAACGATATTTGGTGTCGCTTTAAAAATAAAGTTAAATCACCAGCTCAAAATCATTTAGTTTTTCTTTTATTCTTCTTTCAGCTTTTCACTTATATTCATATTTTGTATTACAATTTTCCGCTCGCAAAAAAGTTATTGAATTCAGGTACATTAGAGCACCTATCGGTCCACATAAATTCAAATTTATTGCACTACAAGTATTGGAATGAATCAATTTTACTTTTAGAAAAGTAAGTAGAGACACGCCTCTTTAAATTTAATATTAACATTAACTCTTAACTCTCACTATATCGATTCTTACGAAACTTAGCACACACACTTGGTGAAATCCAACAGAACAGAACAGCACTAACACACTTTTAGAAAAGTGGGCGAGACCTCTCCCCTTATAATTTGGTATTGTACTTTATGTACTTTCTACCAACCGCTTGCTATCAAACTTGGCACACACCTTAAGATACTCACATATTTGCAATATTATTGTGCAATATTATTGTGCAATATTATTGTGCAATAATTAATATTGTACAATAAAATTGACTGTGTGTATATTATATTGGTATATGGCATAATATATTGTATAAGTTTTTTGATTTATATTGCGCAACAAGAAATATTTTGTAATGTTGACAATATTGTGCAATAATTGTTTCTAGGTACATCAAAAAAATTTATTTTTAAATTTTTAAAATTACTTAATTAAAAATCATTTATTTTGTTTGGGATTTTTTATCACAACAAACAATTTTAAAATTTCTTAAATGCCACAATGGACCCAATTGGGTCCCCGATTGTGGGTGCATTTTTGGCACCACCATGTGTGTATCTTTTGTTTACTTTAACACATCGTGCTATAATCGCCAAGAAAGCTTAAGCAACATTATTTTAGAAATACATTTTATTTTACTAAAATCGAATATCTATGATCGTAAATAGTAAATTTTTGTAAAAAAAAAATTGGCGCTTAAGCTTTTATACCGGCTATGGCTCGATATATTGTACAAAATGATAATAGTAATAGCAATAAACTACTCAATAATATTGGATACAACATTGGCACAATATTATGCTTAAAAAAGTGCCTTCAAATTTCATTTTAAATTTAGTTTACTTTCTGCTCAACAGACTGTTACAAAGCATTATTAGGACTTTAATATCTTAGGAGAACTTAATCTTACATTTTAAAAAGTGGGCGGGAACCACGCCCTTGAAAACTAATTATTTTATTTTCTGCACTTCCATCCAACCACTTCCTAAGAAACTTATAAGGCAACTTAGGCTTTTAAGATAACACAATCTATTATTTGATAAAGTGGGCGGAAGTCACTTCCCTGAAAACTAAATATTATTATATTCCTTATTGTTAAATGTTTTTGAATCTTCTTGTTTCTGGTGGCAATGAAATATTAGAAATATAATACAATTGTTTTATGCTTTATATAAAAACCCCGATTTCAAGCTCAATAAATATAAATAAAATTATTTTATTTTCCCTACTCCACAGAAAAAACTAGATTTAATTTTTGTATGAATGCGAAACTACAACTAATGTTGTAAACTCTGCTAAAGATTTTGTAAAAATTTAAACTTTAAAGAGTTCGTATGAAAGTGTGTTGGTGTTTATCTTGTTTTTTTGATAGATTCAACGTGCTGTTGTGCTCTTGTTGTTAATTATTTCGATTAATCGTGTTGTATACATTGAAATGCCGAGAAGTAGCCGACAAACGACAAATAAAATAGGAACAATAGATTTACTGGAACAGCTAAAAATATTTACTGAAACTAAATTTTATATCAAACAAATTTTTCTTTGAATAATTTTTTTTTACATATTTTGACTATTGCTATGATTTAGGGGACTCCTCTAGATTTTGTGCACTTTGTAATCGGATTTGTGGTGCCAAACATACTTTTTTTTTGTTTTTCCTTCACTGGAGTAGTTGTTAGTGGGCTAGTCCATCTGTCTGGAGTTTGTTCAGCTTCATTTTATAAGTGTTTGCGCCAAAAACTTGTCATTTAAGTTAAAATCATGTCTAGTGAATTTATTTTATATATAAGCCAGTATGTACATACAAATATCCAAAAATATCCCTGATCTAGTTTCAGCCTCCGAATGCTCTTAGCAACTGCTTAAGCACTCCTCAGTCAATTAATATTTGCTTGAAAAAATATTTTTGCTTAGAAAATAAAAAATATTAATGTACATTAAAAAAAACAAAACTTCTGCTTGGAAAATAATTTATGTATTTATTAAAAAGAAATGCTTATAAATTTATTAAGTTTATCTTGATTGTGGTGCATGTGTGTGTGTGTGTTTTTTTTCAGTTTTTTTTATTAAACACAGATGTCAAAACCACAAAAATGTAAGTTTTACCCCCCGTCTGTTTTTTTTTTCAGACTATTTAATGTTTAACCACAAGCAAAAAATAAAATAAAATATACAAAAAAAAAACAACAATGCTTTAAGTCAAATAATCATTTCGAACAGAAATAACGAACAGAACATACAGAATTATTTAAACATTTAATACTCGTCATACGGAAATTGTATAAAAATTTATTCCATCAACCACCAGCCAGCCCCACAGAACTTACACAATTCAAACTACTCGTTCCAGCAGCAAAACTACTTACAGCATCATACAAACTTAAAAAAACATACACAGATACACACACACACACACACACACACACGTATACATATATAACTACATACATGTGAGAAAAAATTTCTTTTGCATGCCACAGAAATCATGAATCACTATAAATATTCCCTGCTCATACACTCCACTCCACACCACTCATATTAATTCCTTAATAAAAAAACAACAAATATGTAGTGAAGCAACAACATCATGTATATTAAATGTATTTAGAAATTACCGAAAATCAAATCGATTGTTACTAATGCAAGCAGTGATTTAGAAAACAGCACAAACATTTTCCTCTTCACTTCCATCTCAGGAATCGCCAAAGTAACGGAGAAACGTCAAGGCTAAAAATAGCACATAACTAAGGAGAGTAAATGAGGATAAAAGAAATAAAAAAAAAACTGGTGAAACTAAAAAAAAAGTAAGAAAATTTCTCGATAATTATTGCACGTCCCTTTTTTCAAAGCTTTTATTGCAGCTTTCATGTTTGTAAGTGAACTGCCGTAACAATCATAGTCATTATTAAGTGCACTGTGGGTTGGAGAAGTACAACAATAAACAAATATACGAGTAAATATTTAAAAGAAGAAGATTTATTTAAATAATTTATTATCCTTTAGATTACAGTCAGCCTGGTATGTTTTAAACACGATTAGGAGCGGAAGCCTTACTTCACTTTATAAAAAAAAATTTAAATGCCCTGCAGACTATCAAATAAACTCATCAATCACAAGCCTACAATCAGGCGGCTACACGTACGCGTTTGCCGGCTATGCTTGATAAAAATCAAAAAGTTTTGGTTTTTAAATTTGGCGGCTGATCGTTTTTAAATCTAATACATGAAAAAAATTTCAATTTCTTTGCGTCGTCATGGAGAAGTGCGCGGAAGAAAATATAATAATTTTGCAGCAGCAGCAGTTTTTTCCATTATTCTATTAAACTGAGGATTTTTCCCAAACTATTAATGCGGATTTTTCCAAAACATTTAAAAGAAGGGCACTTTCGTTTTCAATCAAAAATCCACCAGCAGTTTTACTATTAATTATTATCGCTGTCGCACAGAAGAAGAAAAATTAATGTAGGAGATAGAAAAATATGTATAATATTGCTTTTGAATTACTTATTCGAACCGCAAAATAAGTGAGAAGGACTTCTTTTTTTATATAGTGGCATCCTAAACTTCAATGGGAATGATTTTCGGCTTCTTACCGGGTTTCTCTCTGGTCACTTTGTATTGAACTGCCTTAAATGGAAAAGCAATCAAGCTAGTTCACCCTTGTATTGCTTGTACTTAGAAGCTAATGACACAAGGACACACATTTTGCGCTAATGTATTGTCTTATGTAATAGTATAAGGTGTTTTTTTCATTCGGAGTTTAATTTCATCGTCTTCAGAGCTCATTACACGTACCGCCAATTTTGGATTTTTTCATGATTTAGATCTTGTGCCATTTCACGGTAGGACACTTTAAGTTGCCTTTGTTTGATCGTATGTTTAATTTTTGTTTTCCTTTTATAGTCGCTGACTCAAATATATGCTCATTTACTTAAAGAACAGCACAACTCAAAAATTCCATTTTTTGCAGAATTATTCCTTATATCCTCCTTCATACTGTGAAATAATAATAATAATAGTAGTTTTTAATTTATTAATTACTTATTTCGGCCGCAAAAGAAGTGAGGAGGACTACTTTTTTTATATAGTGTCATCCTGAACTTCAATAGAAATGATTTCCGGCTACTCACTGGATTTCTCTCTGGTCATTTTGGACTGGATTACCCTAAATGAAAAAGCAATCAAGCTCGTGCGCCCTCGGACACACATTTTTTGCTAGTGTATTGTCTTATGTAATAATAAAAAGTGTATTTTTCATTCTGAGTTTCATTTCAGCGTCTTCAGAGCTGATTACACGTACCGCCAATCTTGGATTTTTTTTTCATAATTTAGATCTTGTGCCATTTCACGGGTAGGATACTTTGAATTGCCTTTGTTTGATCGTATGTTTAATTTTTGTTTTCCATTTATAGTCGCTGACTCAAATATCGCCTATTTACTCAAAGAACAGCATAACTCAAAAATTCAATTTTTTGCATAATTAATCCCCATATCGTTCTTCATAGTGTGAAAAAATTTCATACAAATATCTTAAAAGAAAAATTTAATTTTCTTTCTCCATTAAGTAGTGTGTAAATTAAAAACTTCACTTTTATGACGTTGTATGAGTAAATGAGCGATATGTATATCCACCAAGTTCCAAGTAAAAACCAAACTTTTAGTATTCTATTTGGCTTCTATGTTATCTTTGGAAAACCGATAATATATTGGCTGCAATATCTCTCCAACATTATTTTGTGAAACTATCAAAAGCTTTTGCATTTTAGTCAAAATTTTGTTATGAAGCGCTTTACTTTTTTCAGGCTCTTGAAATACAACTCTATATAGTCCAACAAACTAATATCTCACAGCAACTATTCTTGCCACCAGTACTAAATTTATTAATGATAGCGCTAAGTTTGGATATTTTGAAAATTAGTCTTTAAAATTGTAAGACAAAAATGAAAATAAAGGCAAGGCTAAAAAGAGTTTTTTATAATTTAGCACTGTGTTATCGTAATATTTTTCAAACAAAACAGTAGATATTACATATAATAATTTTTTATTTATCTAAAACTAATTTATCTTTTAGTGTACAGATATTGGTGAAGTGGGCTCATTTCTCGTCTTTATCCCTAAGGGTATTTAACTTATTAAAATAGCTGGTAAAAAAACCTGGTAACACAGGCGATATGCCATATTATATTATCACATATTGCCCTTATTGATGATGACTAATTTCTATTATGGCAAGAGCCTGATACATTGTCAGGTTTCGAAGAAATCGGCTAAATAAAATTAAATGACCTATGATGTAAAATTTAGAGGGGCGTGAGGCCGCCCACTTTTTTAAACACAAGCTTGTGTCGTATCAAAAGACTAATGTGCTTTTAAGGCTTAATAGGAATTACTTGGGCGGCAGTACTTCAAAGGCTAGTACAATATTAAATTTTAAGCAGCGTTGCCACGCCCACTTCTTAAATAAAGGATTATGTTATGATAAATATCTAATGGGTTCTCAAACTTTCGCAGGAACCAATTGAGCGGATATACACTGAATATAAAATGAAATTTTAAGGGCAGTAACTCCGTCAGTTTTTTCAACACAAGGTCGTGTATTCTTGCGTATTCTCCGACAATCGCTTGACCAGAATTACATTAAACATAATATAAAATTTTAAGAGGCGTGACCTCGCCCACTTTTTCAAACACCATAAGGTGTCGCCTTAAGAAGTTAAAGAGTTTGTAAGGTTGCATAATGATCGGTTGATTGGAAGCTCATGAAATATGATATTAAATTGAAAGGGGCGTGGCTCCAGCCACTTTTTCAAATACAAGATTGTGTCATAGTAAGAGCCTAAAATGCTTGCAAAAGTTCTTAGGATTTGATTAGGGCGAAGTGCAATATATATAACACAATATGTACATATGTATAAGATTTCAAGGGCGTGGTCCCGCCCACTTTTTCAAACATAATATTATGTAAGTACAAAAGTTTAAGGTGTGTACCAAGTTTTGTAAGAATCTAATAATTATAAATGCGTAGTATTTAATAGTTATTAAATTGGTATGGGCGTTACCCCGCCCACTTTTTGACTACGTCGTCATAAGTAAATAGGCCGTGTAAAAAGGCTGAAATGAGATGGGTGGTAGTTCGTAAAATTCTGAAACAAATTTTAGTGAATGTGAACGCGTCAACGTTTTTGACAGTGGGACCAAACGGTAGCTAGATATAAAATTTTGGACTAGAAAATATTTTTTTTAAATCGGTTAACAAATGGCGGAGTTAATAAAAAACAATTTGCGAAACGCTTTCTTTTCTAAAATTGTTTAAATTACTTCTGTGTCAGCCTTGACTGAAAAGCAGAAGCCTGCAGACAATTTTTATTTATTTAAAACTTCTTAGATTAAAACTTGCTTCCAGCTTAGAAAATGAATATTTATCTCCAGTAAAATCGTTTTCCACAAAACATTTTTTATAGAATAAACTTAAATCGTATGAAATTCGCTACAAAATTCCTTTTTAATTTCCACCTAGAAACAGTGTGACTACCAAAAATAAAAAATAAATTAATTCCCTACTATTAAAAGTTATTCACAGTATTCATGTATAATTTATTGATAAATCAGACTAGAATAAAGTGTCCTGTCTGGCGCAAATACAAAATCACCATAAAACTAACACACTTAATATGCTAAATATGCTTGACAGAAATAAAAATATTCAAAAAAAATTTAATTCAGGAGTAAATTACACATAATAAAATGAAAAATCAATTTGTCGCTTTAAAGAAAATAAAAATACACTAAAAGTCAGTTCATTTGGAAAATTAAGGCAATTTTGTATCAAAGCAGAACAAAGATTTTTCATCCTTATTGTGAAAATAAAAACTTATCGAAGGATATATAATGACGGCAGGCAGGTGCTTTAGAAAATTTGGGGATGCTGCTGTTACAATAACACAACATTCATAAGGGGGAAATTTCATTTTGTCGTTTAATAATTTATACATGATTTTGCTTTAAAGATAAAACACTTAATTTGGGAAAAGGCAACACATACTGGTAATAAAAATAATTAATTTAGTACCGGTAACACCGAGCGAAGTGTTGCCAGGGATTTTCAAATTGTAAATCCGTTTTCCAAGCACTTAAAACCAAATTGAGTTGTTAAAAGAATTGAATACTAGAAGCCTTATGCATGAAAAATATTTCTCATTCATGGTACGCTTTATAGATCAACAGTAGAGTTCGATTATAACGAACTTGTCAGCAACAAGCAGTTTTGTTCGTTATAGGCCAAGTTTGCTATAACCGGATTTTTTTTTTTTTTTTTTTTTTGAGATATTAACGTCTTTTTTCACAATGTATGGTTAAGAGTTAACGTGAACTTTAACTGCAAGTTCGTCATACAATACTTGTCATTAAAGTCTCTGTTATCTTTTAACCATACATTGTGAAAAGGTACATAAAGCGTGTACTCAGGTCCTTTATATTTAATTAGTGTGCTATGCAAACACCAGCAATTGTAAAATATTAAATTTTATCCTAAAAAGAAAAGAACTTTATTATTTGACATAATGAAATAAGTTTATTTAAATTGAAAATTCTAGTGGTGGTTAAGCACATCAATATGCATTTCATTGGTGCTTCGTCAAATCATCAGTAGACTTTAAGCACACATTTGGAACAACCACAAACCTCTTATCTTGTGAATTCTCAAATTGTTTTTGAAAGTCTGTGCATAAGAAAACTGATTTGTGACTATTCATAATGTGTGGTTAAAGTCCACTGATAATTTGGCAATATACCAATCAAATGCATATAGGCATGCTTAACTACCACCAGCAAATAAATTTAAATTTATATTTAAAATTTTTATATTTTATATCTGAAATATATAGCGGTTTAAAAAATATCTTTTAAAAACATTCAATTATCTTTCTGTTCCCTACAAGCGTAAAAATTTCCATATAGACCTGGGGCCCGTTTCTCAAAAATACAAATTACAAATCTACAAGTAAAATACACACAAACCAACAACACTTTTACAAAATTTTATTGTTGTTTTGTGTGTATTTTACTTGTAGATTTGTAATTTGTAGTTTTGAGAAACGGGCCCCTGTACGCACAACTTAAAGAAGTGTATGTTATTGGCGCAAATTCGTTATAGACAGAGTTCGTTATAAGCGTACTAATCTGTTTTGATCATTATAATCGCATTTATCTATATATTCGGCTGAAAATTCTTGTTTAGGTGACAAATTTTGCAATTACGCAGAAAGTAAGAACAAATATAATTTGCTTTTAAGTTCCCGGCAATTCCCAAAAAAAATCGAAAAATCCCCAAAATGGGATTTAACAGTATTTTTGCTGTATTTTTCCTATTTTTCGCCGGACGCAGATATTTTTGAAAATATTTAAAAACATATTTTGTCTTAAGGTGGCATGATAAATTTTTTGGTTCCAGCTTTGGAATTTGAGTAAAAAGGCCCTACATTTGATATTTATAACAAAACTAGGTCTATTTCGAAACGATATGGTTCCTGCAATAACGAAAATGTTTAGCAAAAAATTTCTGTATAATATTTGTTATGGTATTACCCTTTGAATAAGTAAAAATATGGGCTTGGTATTTTTGCAATTTTAGATTTTTCTCTCGAATATTTCCCATGTAGCAGACCTTTTTTTAGCTCTTGGATAGAAAAAAAAATCCACTTGCCTAAATTCTTTTTAATCAGATCAAAAACTAATTTTTCATTAACCCAAGGCTGCCCACTTTGGGGCTTTGTGTCTCCGCCCCCTGTAGATATATAAAGTCCAAATTCCAGACTTAAGACTCTGCAATACCTCCTCAAATGCTGTAAGAAATTTTCATAACAATTGGACGGCCCATATAGAAACTGCAGAATTATTTCCGTTTCTTTAACAAAATCCCCCGCTGTGTATCGGGTACTTTAGGCTCCAGAAGGCACGTTCTGCTCGAGCTAAAAAAATTATGACCACATTTATGACAGCAAACTTAATATTTTAGATAGTGCAAATATATCAATTAAAGAAACAAACTTTTGCGACCAGTCTACCTGACATATGGGCATTTCCACAGGAATGTCAACTTTTTGTAGAGTGCGACACCAAGCAAATATGCTTGTTTTTTTTTCAAAGAAAAGGAAATTTTTTTTACTTCTTTATATATTTGTGTAGTCGGTCAGCAGCTCTACGTTATGTAAAATTTTAAGAAAAATCGATTTGCGTTGTTCAGAAATACAAGGTTAATTGCTTGCTGTCGCACGTGACAAAAAAGTAAAATTTCTCGGAGAAGTGCTCATATACTTTTTTTCATCTATTTTATACACAATTAAGACTTGAGCAGCAAAACTGATATTAAAGCGAATCTCTGAGGTGGTGTCAACAGCCCAGCTGACTATTTTCGCCCCTAGTTACTTCAATATCTCTTAGACACAAATTATTTAAGAATTTTTTTAATATTCCTACAATGAATATGAATACTAGAGTTCGACCGATTAATCGGCTTCGGCCTTCGGCACAAAAATCGGCCAACATTCGGCCTATGGCAAAAATCGGCCGATTAGCCGAAGCCGAATATTTTTCATTTCAAGCTTGAAAAATAAAATTATGTTTGGTCGTTGCTCGCCGACAGTTTCTGTTGTGTTTAACGTTTTGAAAGGGTTGCTTTGAAATACAACCCTGTTGCTTTCTATTTTCTTTTACTTGGACGTTCTTGTGAGTGATCATATGAAAAAGCAATCTAGAAATTGCAAAATAGTTTTATTTTTCTTGTTATGTATCCAATAGTGATCTCAAAAAACCAAACTTTTTTCTTAATTCATATAATTTTTAAATTTAAAACATTCGGCTTCGGCTTCGGTTTTGGCCGAAGTTTAGGATTTTAGCCGAAGTTCGGCTTCGGCTTCGACCAAAAAAATGCCTTCGGTCGATCTCTAATGAATACATGCATACATATGTATGTCCTGACCTTAATATGTAAGAACTTGATTTATTTTAATATAAAAAACTCCTTGTTTTATTTTTTTTTTAATTTAAAATTTTTTTTTTTCAGATTAATTTTTTCTAAAAATAAATTTATCGAATTGACATTTTAACACATGTTTCAAAAAAGCGATTTTATGATTCATTGAATAAATAAATTTTTTTTTTACAAAAAAAAAATCCCCTAAAAATACATAAATTAAATTTTCTAAAAAATGCAATGAAATTTTATCGCAATGCAAATGTATGAATTGTTTAGTTTTCACAAAAGGAAGAAAAAAAAAATTGAAACAACAACAACATGCTGGTTGCCTAACAATCAGTGTTTTTAAAATGAACTCTCATATGCATTTCATTAAAATACAGGCAAGGAAGGACGGACGGACAGACGGGACGACTGATTGGATGAAAGAAAAACTCGTACATGCAGTCATATTAGAAATTAAATCTTAAACAATATTGTGAGCTCATAACAATAATAATAATAATAATCATAATAATGATGAGGATGAAAAATGTTGATGCAAATGATAGTGGCAGTGGCGGTGTGGTGGTTGGTTGTTTGTGTTATCATGGTGACTTTTTTGACATGTTATTAAATGTTAATGATCCTGAACGTTAAACAAGCCAGCGAAAGAGTCGCACCCAGCAATGGTCAGCAACAACGACAACAAAAATATATTGGAAAAAAAGAATTTAAATCACAATTATATTGAAATTCAAATTAAAATAAGAACAAGACCCAAAGAGACCCTCAATAGTTTCTAAGCACTTAAAAAAAAAAACATACAAGCAAATATGCACAGTGGCTTAAGTAGAAGATGAGGGCTGAATGGGTACAAGTGCCAAAAGTAAAAAAAATTTAATTAGGTACACAAATTAGTACTTTTTTCCACTACGTAGTGTTCTACAAAAAATGCAGACCTGTAGGATGGCCCTCAAACTGCCCTCTAGTGGCGAAAAATTTTATTTTTTAACAGGAATTCATCAACATAGAAAAAAACTAATTTTCCAATTCAAACACAAAATTCTTTGAATCAAATATTATTTTGTTGGATTCAGGCCCTGCAAAGAAATTAAAAAATTTAACAATTTTTTTTTTACTGAAATTAAGAAACAAAAGCAATTTCTATATTGGAACAGAAGTCTTCTCTTTTTTACATATGGGCATTTCTCCGAGAAATTGCACTTTTTTGTCGCGTGCGACAGCAAGCAATTCGCCTTGTATTTCTGAACAACGTAACTCAATTTGTCCTTAAATTTTACCGAACCTAGAGCTGCTGACGGCCTACACAAATATATAAAGAATTTAAAAAAATTTCATTTCTTTGTCGCACGCTAAAAAAAGTTGACATTCCTGTGGAAATGCCCATATGTTATTTTATATTAATTGTATGAATTAGAATTTTTCACTATATACAGATTTTTTTTTTTTTTGCTCAAAACAAAATTGGAACAAACAATATACTGGAACAGTAAAAAATATTTACTGAAAACTAATTTTATTTTAAACAAACGTATGTTTGAATATTTTTTGGGAATAATTTTTTCTGTGTTTTTAGAGCTCTGAGTTTCAAATTAAAGCCAATTGAAGTTGAAAGAAAATTTTCAATGTATAAGCGTTTATTTGAGCCGACCTTTCAGAAAATACAACCCCGGTATGATGGAGTTTATTAAAACTATTTATTAGATTAGGGTTGTATTTTTTCGTAAGTCGTGGGATTGTGTAAGATAGTGAGTTCCAACTGTTAGATAGGAAAATGTTATTAAATATTTATCCAAAATACCATTCCCAAGTTCTTATTCTGATATAGAGATCTATTTTGAAGTTAAAGCTAAATTTCATATTTTTATTGTTTTTTTTTTAATTTATTTTATTTTTCTCTTATTTTATATGGAAATGCTATTGAAGTGTTGGGTTAAAAATACATGTTTTCCAAATAAATTAATTTATATTATTATCAAGAGCATATTTTTGAGTTTTTAAGGCATATTTTCAACCGAGAATTTCCATAAAGTTTTATTTGTACTATTTAAACAAATGAATGTTATTAGTGCAACTTTTTTATAGTCGGAGTTCGTTATAGGGGTACTAAGCTGTTTTGAAGTTTTGATCCTTATAATCGCATTTATCAATATTTTCGCCTTAAAATTATTGTTTAAATGAAAAATGATGCAATTACACAGAAAGTATGAACAAATATAATATGCTTTTGAGTTCCCGGCAATTCCCAAAAAAAAATACAAAATCCCCAAAATGGGATTTTTCAGTATTTTTGCTATATTTTTTTTATTTTTCGCCTAGTGCAGATAATATTTTAGGAAATATTTAAAAACAGATATTGCCTTAAGGTGAAAAGATAAGCTTTCGTGGTTTCTCTGATTATAAATCACATATTTTCTGCAATTAGTTCCACTGTTCACTATAATTAAGTAAATGTTATTTAAATCCCTGATGATCACAGTCTATAAGGCAAAAAAAAAATAAATTAAGAATAAACAATGATAATAATGCTCTTATTGTTCTTCTAGCGGACGTTGGAGAATTTGTTATACATATTTAAAGTGATGGTGTTGGCTGGCGAATGATAAACCCCCATTTAAATGCGTCGCGACGGAAATTTTGTTTTAAATGTATATTAATTCATACAATTCATACAATGAATTGAAAAACACACGCACACAGACATGCACATGCATACATATGCAAAACTCGACACAATCTTCATTTATTCATTTAAAAAATTTACCAAGTTATTTGTTTCTGGTCACACCGTTAAAGACCACTTTGAAAGTCCCAAAGCCAGAGTCAGAGTCGGAGTCACAGTCAGTTACTCGTTCATACGTTAAACATGATCTGATTTGAATATTATTGGTGTTTGTTGCAGACGAGCAAAAAATAAATATAAACAAGAATAGTTGATTAGTTTAGATACTCATGCACAGAAACGTAGAAATGTATTTATTTATATGCACATATGAATATTTGTGTGCATAGAAATGAATTTCTATTAGAATTGTTAAAATTTTATATGTGTTATATATATGTATGTACATACCTACATGAGTATGTATGTATGTATGTGTGTGTGTATGTGTGCGCTTTTGTGCGTGTGACTTTTTTGACTTCCTTGTGTCGAAGCGCCTGAAATTTTTAATTTTCATGAATGCAAACGCATAAAATGGATTGTGTGAAAGTGTTTAATTTACATATTACACCGGATATAGTCTATTTAGTAGATTTTTATTTTAATTAAAAAAAAAACGAAATCATATAATAATAGGGAAAGACTTAACGAACAAATAAATTTGTTAAATATCCCAGCAAAAAATATATATTCTTAATAGCGAGAAATAATTCCTCGGCTATTTAATATTTCCAATTCAAAATTTAATTGTCTTCCTTGAATTTTTTATTACTGATATTATAAATGATACAAAAAAAATTGTATTTTAGTTTAGATTATCAATTAAAAATTTAATTCTTTCAATTAAACTTTTTCTTATACATTTGTTTGCCCTGCAGCAAATTCAAGTTACTTACTAACTGAAATCAAAACAAAGTTATTGGGATTATTAGTGCGTTACCAAATGTTAAACTTAAATTGTAACAATTCCCAAAAAAATTTTTATTTTCTTTTTATTTATAGTACTGAGAAATTATTTCTTGCTTAAAAAAGTAGAGAGGTGTACCAGGACACCCGGTTATAGCTATGCTGCTTAGCTATGTAAAACAAACTTAACGTGTTAAATAACAATACAATAAAATTATATTATATGATGATATCAAATTCGCTGCAAATATTTCAAAACGTTTCCCATTATTTTTTTTTTCTAGTGGCGTACGTTTAAATTCACGTATTGTTTGTAGCCGGCGGCTGCTGTTAGCCGGCTTAGATCTCAACGGCTGTGTTCTCTGGTTTGTGCTCATGTGCAAAAACAATACAAAAAAAATAAATTGAGCAATCGTTCTCCTTATTTTTTTTTTGTTTCACTCACTTCAAAGAACGAAACAAAACAAAATTAAACAATTTATTTCGCTTTTGTACACTAGTTTTAAGTACAAAGAATTTAAAACAAAAATAAATTTATAACTGTAATAGTGTGGATTATGTTTGATACGAAAATCACGTCCTAGCTCCTGTATCGTGGCATAAAGAGCATAGCTCTAATATTGAAGCTTATGTAACAGGAGTTTGTTATATGATAAATTTTAAAAAAACATTAGTTCCATTCTGTGAACTCCTTGAGACTAAATAACTACATTAAATAACAATAATCAACCTTATTCAATTTGTCGACTTCGACGTCACTTTAACACAATACTAAAAAATTGGGGCTTGTATACCCGTATTAATTGGGATTTTTTCGGGTTTTGGCGTTTTTTTAGTTTTTTCGTTTCTTTTAGTTTTGGCGTTTTTTTTTTGTTTTTGGCGTTTTTTTCGGTTTTGACAATTTATTTTAGTATTAGATATATTTTTTTTTTTTGGTTTTGGCACTTTTTTGTTTTGGCGATTTTTTGGGTTTTTTTAGTTTTTTTTTTATTTTGGCGATTTTTTTTTTATTTTGACAATTTTTTTCGGTTTTGGGGGATTTACTTTAGTTTTAGAATTTTTTTTTTTAGTTTGACGCTTTTTTCGTTTTAGCGATTTTTTTCGGTTTTCGGCGATTTTTTCGGTTTGGCGATTTTATAATTTTGGAATTTTTTTAGTTTTAGCGTTTTTGAAAATTTTAAGAGTTTGCCTCTTACGGTTTCCAAGATACAGCAAGTAGTCAAAATTACATTAACTTATAGAACACACTTTAATTTTAATTTTATTAAATTTTAGTGTTAATTGTTGTAGTTGGGAAATTTCAAGTGTCTGTATATATTTATTTGTATGTATATTACATGGGATTTTGAAATTTGTCGCTAATCTCGTCCTGGAACACCCTTTAATTTTTACTGTCAAATATTTTTTTTAGTTCTACATATTCTATCAAAATTGCAGCTGCGTAGCTCTTACGGTAAACAATGGTGTTATTTTTCACCTTTTGGAGTATGTACCCCTAAAATGATAAGTAACAACAAATTAGGCCAATAATAAAAATGGAACGATATGCGCTTTAAAAACGAACTGAAATTATTGAAATTCAGTACATGTTTATTTTTAACCAGACGGCGTTGCGTGCCCCCGCACGTAACGAAACCATCACTATTTTGCCTGAAAAGTTTGTTAGCCGTGCGGATTCTCGTAGAGGCGATCACAATTGGGCACCGATATTTTGTGATTTGACATCTTTAGACCAGCTACGTCCAAGCCAAATGAACAATGTGCAAACTTTTACTAAAGAGCTTTTGTGCTTTCACACCGACGAGAGTAAAACATCCACAACAACAACAACAGCACAACAGACAGCAATGATTGCTCTTACTTTGCAAAGAAACCAGAAGAAATTTAAGAGCTTTCAAGGCCGTTTACCTCAATTGCAAATATCAGTGTATGTGTGTTTGGACGTAACTGCTTTAGACCTTTTTCCTTGGGGCTACATAGAGATAAAGTCTATTATGGCAATGGCTTACAGACAATTCCAGATCTCAAAAATGGAATTTGTGAGGTTATCAATGATATACAGCCAAAAATGTGCGAATTGGGTATGGAAAATTTCTAAAGGAATATGGTCTCGTATAGATAGCAGTGGCGGCCATTTTGCGGATATTGTTTTTCATTATTCATGGAAGAGCTTTCTCTTTACAATTAACGAAACATCCAATGATTTCGTTTAAGAGTATATACCCATTTATTATATATCAAAATAAAACCATTATTAGGCTCATTATTTTGCTGGGTTACGACCAACAAATAGTCCGCAAATTCAAACTCAAATCTGATTAATGGCAAAAAAACAACCCCCAAAAGAATAACTATAATTTTTATTATCCTTAACATCATCATACTTGTATTAATTCAACCACAAAATTATCAACTAATTGATTACAAATTTATGATTTCAATTTTTGTGTAACAAAGAAAAGCCTCCTCCTTTTTTATAAAGAAATCATAAAAAAACTTAAAAAAGCAAAAAAAAATATATAACAATAATATCAAGAACACGAATCACAAGCATTATTACAATACATTTTTATTTGCAAAAAAAAAAAGTTCAAGAGAAGCAAAAAAAAATAACACAAAATCTTTTGTTTCCACAACTACCCCCTCTTTAGCATAAATTTAGCATTTCTTATTGCTAAAAAAAAAGAAAAGAGAGAAAAAAAACCGTGAAACAATACCAGTCGAAGGCAACAAATTGCAAAAATCTCAAATAATCAAAAGGGAACAAATTGTGAACAAAAGAAAATCATTAAAAACAAAAAATGCTTTTGTTTTTACATATTTCCGCTATCATGAATGTGTCCCTGGAAATGTAGTGGCAGCAAACGAAAAAATTATTCACATAATAATTGTAATCCAACTGGTAATTGTACACAAGGACAAGCATTAAGGCATACGACTTAGACACACACACACACACACACACAAACACTTTGACACACTCGTATAAGAACTATGCAGAAAGGACATTTATTAAATAATGCAAGCTGAGAAGAAAAAAATAAAAGATTTTTTATGTGAAAATAAGTGAAAATTTTAAATCAACTAAAAACTTTTGCTAAAAAAAATCAGCAATCAGTTCAGGGTAGTTTAGAATTACTTTACAATTAAACAACTTTAATAACTGTTCAATGACATTGATTAAAAAAAATATTATTAAAAAAAATTTCCTATTTATTTTATACCTTCAATGAAAGAGTAAACTGGTTTTCTGCTTACTTCGATGTAACATCATCATCAGTGATTTAAAAAGGGGAACTCTCACTTCCATTATAAATCACGATAATCTTTCAAAACGCCCGTGCAGTTACATATATTTCTTGTCCCACACTCCCAGAATCACTCGTAACAATTAAAAAAAAAAATATTTTGCTACGCAGTGTAAATATGTAAGGAATTCTGTTGAAACTTAAATAACAGGACAGGAACAATAAGTCCGTGACTTTTTGAACTTCCCTCGTAATCATATGAAATGCAACACTGTCCCCATCAAGTACCAACTGTCAAATTTTGAGCATGTGTCGTCCTTTACTTTGCATTTAACAGCTGTTCAAAACATACAACCCCGTGTATTTTTCTAAAAATGGAAAAAAGTGAATTTCGATTGCTTATTAAACATTATTTTTTTGCGAAAAAAAACCGTCAATCAAACCAAGGAAAAGCTCGATAAATACTATGGGGACTCTGCAACATCGATTTCAATGGTAAAAAAAAGTGGTTTACTAACTTTCATTGTGGTCGCACAAGTACAAATGACGCTGAACATTCTGGACGGCCAATTGAGGTCAGTATACTCGAAAATGTCGAAAAAATCCACGATATGGTGTTGGCCGATCGAAGAGTAAAAGTGCGTGAGATTGTTGATGTCATAAGCATTTCATATGGCAGTCTGGTTTCGATTTTAAGTGATCAGCTGGGCTTAAGAGAGTTACCGCGTTTGCTCACAATCGACCACAAACGCATGTGCAGTTTCCATGGCAAAACTCACATGAAATGAGCTACGAATTGCTCCCTAATCCGCTCCATTCTTCAGATTTAGTCCCGAATTACTATTTCTTATTCCCAAACATGAAGAAATGGCTCGTCGGAAAGAGATTTGACTCCAACAATGAATCATTCCACAAACAAATGCCTATTTTAAGGACCTGGAAAAATCCTATTTTTTTTTTGAAAGCTTTGAACCCTTAAATATCCTAAATGGTCATTCGAAATGAAAAATCATAAGAGAAACATAAAAATTATTTTAAAATATCTGTCGAATGATGCCCATTTTGATATAATTCGCCGACTTTTTATATTTTTGGTATTTACAAAATGGCGTCTGTTGGCCGCCATATTAAATTTTGACAACTGACATATCTTAAGACAAATCGATTGACGGTCCACGCGTTCATTTTATATAGTGCAGCAGAGGAACACACATACATACATACATACATACACACATACATAGAATAATAAACACAATACCCTTCTTTGCGTTGAGCAGTCGGTTTTTATCCGAACCCGAGGAACTTTCATTTTCATTTTAAAGCACTTTCAGCGATAATCTATCAAAACGCCGATACAGTTGTATTACTTGACCCACACTCCCGGAATTACTAGTTACAATATTTAAAAAAAAAATTATTTTGTTGCACAGTGTAAATATGTAAGGGATTCTCTTGAAACTTAAACAACAGCACCTGTTTTATTTAAATAATTTTTAAGTTTTGAAAATAGTTTATTTAAGCCATTTTTGGCACAGACAATTTAAGCACCTTATTTTAATGTCGCCCCTGAAAATGTACCCAAACGGAGCCTTTAAGGTTTTTCTTTTTTTAACCGACTTTAAAAAAAAACAGGAGGTTATGAGTTCGTCTATATTTTCTTTTATAATGTTACTTCATATCTCGGTACACATTAGTTTATTTTTTAGTAAAAATTCTTTTTTTTTTTTTGGTCCAATTGATCCTTTTGTGAGAAAAGTGGGCGAAGACACGCCCACAAATTTTATTGCGGTGAATCCTAGCAACCACCTTTGATTCATGTAATTATAAAATTTTAAACTTGAAAAAAAAAATGATTCTTGTAATTATACAATTTTAATTTAAAGTTATATTTCTTGTGCCACTCTCCCAGAAAAAAAAATATTTTGTCACGCAGTGTAATTATTCAAGGAATTCTGTTGAAACTTAAATAAAAGGACTTGTCTTATTTAAATATTTGTAATATTTTTTAAGTTTTGAGAAATCCTCTTTTGGCCCAGAAAATTGAAGCCCTTTATTTTTACATCACCCCTGAAAATGTGCCCAAACGGAGCCTTTAAAGTTTTTTTAACCGACTTGAAAAAGAGGAGGAGGTTATCAGTTCGTCTATATTTTTTTTTATAATGTTACATCATAACTCAATACATTTTAGTATAGTTTTTAGTAAAAATTCTTTTTTTTTTGTCTTAGAGGGTATAGCTTCCAATTGGTGCCATTGAAAAAAAGTGGGCGAAGACACGCCCACATATTTTATTGCTGCGAACCCTAGCAAACACCTTTGATTCTTGTAATTATAAAATGTTAAACTTGAAAAAGAAAAATTATTCTTGTAATTATACAATTTTAAAATTGAAAAAATGGGCGGAGCCACGCCCATTAAAGTTTATTGTTTATTATTACTATTTCACGTAGTTCTACTTAACCGATTTTTATGAAACTTGCCACACACCTTGAGCTCTAAAATAGACACAATCTTCCATTTAAAAATATGGACGGAGTCACGCCCATTAAAATATAATATTTTACTTTAAGTGGTTCTACTTTAATGATTTTTACTGAACTTAATAATGTACTTCACTGAGATCTAAAAAACACAAAAACTTGCATTTTAAAACAAATGGGCGGAGGCATGCCCATTCACATACATACTTCGAAAATGTTCTACCAGATCTTTGCATTGAATTTTATTTAAACCAAGTTTTAATTTTTGGATTTTCGGCATATGTCCATACATACATACATACATACATACATACATACAGATGTATTTATGTATGTAAAATATGCAAAACTGTAGACATTCGTTTTTAAATTATTCCACGTTAACGTGAGTGTTTGTGACACACTAGTGACACACTGTTTTCTTAATACGCATATAAAATTGCACAAAAAAATCATTTATTAAGTCAGGCGGAAAGTGTATATGTGTGTATATGTACATATGTATGTATGTATGTATGTATATTTGTATATGAGTGTTTGTGTGTTATTTTTTTTTTTTTTTTGCTTTTTTCAGCTTTTGTCTTTACGAGTATTTTTCTGTTATTTGTGCTCCTTTCAGCCATTCACTTTCAAGTCATCTAAAGAGCTCTTCAATAAACCCGCTGCCATTTTTTTTTTTTTTTGCAATTTTTTCATTTTTTAGTTGTTGCCTGCCATTATTGTTTGTTACTCGTACCTCTTGTCCCTTGTACTACACACTGTGTTGCATTGCTATCATCATATCCTGTTACACAGCAACAATAGCAAGAAACAAAAAATACTCGTACAAATAAAAAGGATGCAATAAGTGTCTTGTGTATTGCACTCACAGTGTGTGTTTATGTCTACTCAATGTTGTCCTTTATATTCAGATGTTCGGGCAAACACTTATTCGCTTTTACTCGTATTTGGGTGCATGTGCGTGTGTGTGTGTGTGTGTATATATATATATATGAGTGTATTTGTGAGTTGTCCGGTATGTGTTATAAAAATATGTTCACATTTTTTGTGATATTTCTTTTCTGGTTTTTTATGATCATAAAAAATTTTTGCACTCAAGGCAGGCATTCAGACAACTTTGCCGCCGAACGAACAAACACATGTGGTAGGATAATTTCTTAAGAAAAAAAAAATTGCATTAAATGGAAAAAAAGTCTTAAAATTTTTTAGTGGGGTTCGGTTGATCTTTCAAGCCATCGCTGAAACTTCCAGCAAAACTAGAGATTTTAATCATATTTGCGGTGTGCGATACTCCTTTTAAGTTTATAAAAATCAGTGAATATCTAAAATCGATATGATGTATACTTGTAGGCAAAAAGGACATAGCAGCGTGGCGCGACGGTGGGAAAATGCCAAAACAATAATCAACATTAAAAAAAATCTATGACTTCAAAAAACAAAATGCATTCTCTGTGTACATTTGTTGTACATGTTTAGCTGAATTAAAAAAAAATATCTTCAAACATACTCGCCTAGAGTATTTCGATTCAAGTCAATTTCTTATTAATTTGTTGTTAATTTACCTTTATATTTATTATATGTATGTACGAAAGCAATAAAAAGTTTTATTTCTTCTATTTTTTTAGTTTCCATACACAGTCACACTATTCTTATAAAGAGGTCACGCCCGTTACATTTTTAAAAAGGTATTTTTTTTTTTTCTAAGAAAAATTTCCTTTGTTTCAGTTAATATGCATTTAATATAATCAAAAAGACTTTGAGCAATTTACCACACTATTCTTTCTATATATTCTAAAAGTAATAATTCTGCTAAAACTAAGATTTGTTAGGTCACACCCGTCACAACATTTTAACTGCCATACTGAGCACATTTTATATTCTTGCCAAGTCTAACTTTTATTTAATACTTTTAAGATTAACATTCTTAGTAACCACATCCTTTTGTCTTGTATAACTAGAAATGTAATTATCATGGTCGCACCCGTCACAGTGGGAATACCCATATACTGATACATGCATACACGCATATATACTTCCATATATGTACATACACATACATATGTACATACATACTACATTTATGTATTTTGCATCTTTTCTGTTAATCCGCATGTCTCTTATGCTCTTTAGCCCACTCATATTATTTCTTTATCATGCATATTTCGCATTGCATAATTATTGTCTTGGTCATGATGACTTAATGAAACTTCCGTCATCATTGTCGACTTGGTATATTTTCTATATGACTCAAGGTCTCACATATCAGTTACTCAATGCAGCAAACAAGCAAAGAAAATTTAGGTACATAAAAAATATCCCTTTTATTAACACTGTAAGGATCCATTGCAAAAGGCTTTAAGGACCACAAAAGGAATCATATTACAGAGTTAAAAATTTTTTTATTAGGACACACGCATAATTCTTCAAAATTTCTGCGAAAGATTTTAAAAGATGTTCCCCTTAGTTTGAAAACGTTGGCTTTTTTTTTTATATTAGGATTAAGAATATGTTCCACATATTGTGGAACATATTAAGCGCTTAACTATTCACTGCATAAGTCTTTTTTCCTGTAAATATTAACCCATATACATATTCCTAAAATTTAAAAAGAGTTCAAAATGTACTTTATTTAAAATTTTTTAAATAAAATTTTATTAAAATAGATTTCAAACACATTTTATTTTTTGTTATGAATATTAGCCTCACTGTTAGTGTTGTGTGTAACAGCTCCTTTGAAGTAAAATGAGCGGGGAAATAACGATTTCAAATATTGTAAAAAAATTCCATAAAATTCTACCATCAGTCTCCGAATACAGCAAAGCAGGAAATTCAACTCAAGGCTCAGAAATATGTCACAACTTTAAGAGCGTTTGAGGGTTAATTTCATCATTCAGAGATTAGTTTTATGTATGGAAAGTCTTCATTAGTTTTATATAAATTACTACGGGCCAATTTTTTTAAAACAGTTTAGCTCTCCAGCTCTGCCTTGTACTGGTCTTTCTGGCCTCTCTTTTTTTGGAATGGCACCGTTAGGGCTAATAAATCAGTTCAAGTTAATCTCTATTTTTGGTTTAAACTAGCAAAGTAATAAATCAATACAGTATTTAAACCATCTGTAAACGCATAAAATTGGGCGTTTAAACTACTAATACAGGCCATATGGTTTTTTTTCTAGCTTACGGACCATATGTTTTGCATTAAAGCAGGACTCAGCTTTTTTCCAAGCCTCTACTTTTTCTTTAGATCTTTTTCAATTTGTTTTCTTACACTCTATTATTGTTTTGTACTATTCTATTTCGGCAAGCATAAATACAAATTCCTTTTTAAGTAAAATTTGGCGACCTTTAATTAAAATTTCTTAACTTTTTCGCCCTTTTGATTGTGCAAAGAATTGATGGCCTGCTGCAAAACAGCTGTCTTTTGACATTTATTCTAGTGCTGCCACAATATTATTTTTTAAACTACACATACGGTATGGTTCACTGATTTACTACTGTTGAGTTTAAACTGCATATAAATTTGAGTTTAGTTTAACTAAATAAAGCGTTTAAACTTTTACTGATTTATTAGCCCTTAAAGATGGATGATGTGGGTTAAAATGTTATAAGATTATACTTGCATTCAAATTCTGCATGAAATTTTAATATAGCAAAATGCATAATTTAATTTAAACACCAGAAAATAGTCAAAACGTTTAATGCGTTTAAAGGTTAATTTCATAATTCAACTGAATTTACATTATGAAATTTTTTATAAAACTGGTAGCAAAAAGCGAAATAGTTTTGTTCATAAAATTTCGGCAAAACTTGTTTTCCATGTAGATTGGGTATTGTTAAAATTTGCAGTTTAAGGTACCCATAGACTATGCAATATTATTGAGTACTTTATTGCTTATTACTGTTATTTTGCTCCACACTATTCAATAAATTGCACAATACTAAACAAAAATATGGGGCAATAAATGTTACAATATATAGTGCTATAAGTATTTTAAAAAATATAAAAAATAAATCTTTAGTAATGTACTGCGAAACAATTATTGTACAATATTGATGCGCAATATAAATTAAAACATTTTTGATTTTAAACAATATATTGCTCCATATAGCAATATAATGTATACAAAGCCAATTTTATTGTACAATATAAATTATTGCACAATAATATTCCAAGTGTGTGGGCACGTTTAGTCAGTTTTACAATCTGTTCAGTAATTTTGTATAGAAACCCGCTCCATTGTAATTCATTTAAATTTTCTGTGTCTGTGTTCTTCCTAAAAAAATAAAAAGGAGAAGCTTGCTCACGACGATCCAAAAATGCTTTAGTTTAGTGAACAGTGGTCTCGAAATTTTCACCAGAATTTTTGTAGTGAATTTTAAAAAATTTTAATGCTTTGTTGAAGCATCACATGTAGCTCAATTTTTATTAATGCTGTAGTTCTTGCTTGTCAGCTGTCAAGCAGTTTTAGGTTAAGTTATCACAGCTGTTAAAATGGCGAGCTATTGAAAATGCAAACGTCTTATTGTAAGACTCTTTATATCTTCCCTACATTCTATAAACAATATTAGACTTACGGATTATACCTTTTAGATAAAGCTTGATAAACTTATTTATTGTATATAAGTTTATCAAGCTTTATCTAAGCTAAATTTAATGCTTCGCTAATTAAGCATATGATATTTATTTGAATACAACTTCTTAACTTCTTCCTTAGAAAAACATTTGCCGCCAGTAGGGTGTTTCAATTGTGTTAAAATACATTTTTTTTCTTTCTTCATGAACCTACAAAGGAACCCCAAATACTTTTTAAGAACAAAACATTCCATCTTGCTTAGATGTTATGTAAAGGAAAAGAAAAAACTAAGATAATCTGCTAAAAGTGAAAAAGAATCTTTTATTTTATTGTCATCACATGGTTTTAGCTTGAGCATATATTTTGTCTGAACATCTTTTTCTGTCTGATTATTATTATGCAGGGGAGTATTATAATCATATTTGTACATAAAAATTTGAACTTCTAAGTACATACTTGTACTTGTGTATTGTATTTTTTTTATTATTATTATTATTATTATTACGAGTATTACAAGCATTTGTGTGAGAAAATATGAAATTAAGAGAGAGAGACAGGGAAAAAAGGAAACAACGAAAATGTTTTATTTTACTTAGAGATAGATTCACTCATACCGTCCACGATGTCAGAGGAGGCAGCAGTAGATAATGTATTTTCTCCACTGCTTAAGGAAAAGTGTTGAGAGCTCTGATTGTACGAGGATGACTGCATCAGTGATCGGCAATGTATCGTCTATTCGCTATTCATACTGACTCATAAAATTTTAAATACAAGTGAGTAGACATCATTTAAACTCAACTACTCTGATTTACGCATACTCACCATGACATTGATTTATAAGTATAGGTTGAAATAAGTATGAATGCGACGTCAACATCATAGTCATACCACACTCACAATCATAAATCACCTCAGCTTGATTTCTAATTTCAGGAATATACTTATACTATTCATATTGATTCAGCTCACTCAACTCATGCATGTACATATATTTATTTAAAAGTTTAGTCATTAAGCAGTTTGTATACAATAGTAGTAAATATCGTTGTTTTCCAATTCCTGCAGAAAAACAAAAAAAAGCAACAGAGAAACATATAATCTCATAATGAGAACTTTAATGTTCGTATGCGAAGTTTGCACTGTGATTCATATTTATTTTGCATCGTCCATAGGCATTGAGTTAAGGAGAGTCGAAATCAACAACGTCATAAATGTTGCTAAGTACGAGTTCGATACGCACCACAAACTTTTGAGTGAATATGAGTGCTCATAAGTATAAGAAATTATAAGTCATGATTCAACTCTACTCACTTTTTCACTACTCATTTCTGCTCTCTGGACTGCATGTAACTTTGTGTAAGAATATGTCGTTTTCTTTTCTTTTTTCTTTTTTTTTTTTTTTTTTGGTTTAAGCATGAGTGCAAAAATAATACAGACAAAAAAATATTATTATTGTTCGCCTTTTGTATTTGAAACCATGTCACTGACATGTGTTGCACAAATGTCTACTTTTTTTTGTGTTCGTTTGATTATTTGTTCATGCATTTCTGTTTGTTGTTTTTTATATGTACATCTATATTACTTTGGTTTTCTTTTCTTCTTTTTAATATGTTTATCTGTAATCTCAATAAAGAATAATAGAATTAAATTGGGTTGCCCGATGGAAAAACTGTTGTTCGAACGATAAAAAGTATAAAAAAAAGATAATTTTGAAACCCTAAACCGTTTAAAGAATTATTAAGAGTATTAATTTCCTAAATAACATTAAGCATATTAATAAGCCTGTCTTCACATGGAGCTATTGCGCAAGCAAAAAAAAATTCTGGGGCAATTTGAAAATTAAGTGATTTTATGAACTTCCCTCATGTCGAAATAAAAATGAATATATGTTCCTGTCAATTACTATATTATATTTCTATGAACAGCAAAATACTATTTTTTAACACCCGACCAAAAAAAAATGGTTGTTTATAAGTTTGTAGTGTGTGTATGTGCAGCTGTGTATCTGTGTGTCTGTCCAAGTCCACGTACAGACCAAACGGCTGGGCCGATTTTTATTTAGTTTGAAAGTTTTCTGCTTGAAAGGTGGCGACTTCATCGAGATGGTTCTTACCTATGTTTTAAGAAAAACGGTCCAGCTGTTTTCTAGATATACTCAAGTGTTTTTAGAATTTTTAATTTTTGTTATTAATTAATATTTTAAATGCATACACGTTGCTTTTAATTGCTTCTGATGTTCTTTCTAAACGACTTAAAAAAAGGAAGAGATTATCAATTGGTCGGTATTTTTTATTTTATAGCTCAGTAGCTTTCAGAGTTTTAAATTTATTTTTTGTCTGAGAGGGTATAGACAAATAGGCGCACCATGCCCACTAAGTTGCTCTTTAATTTTATAATCTTTTACTATTACTATTGCTTCTGAGCTTAGCAAACACCTTGTATTCATGAAAAATATGGGCTGAGTTCCGCCCATTTAAATTTATTATTATATTTCACGTGCTACTTTGTACCTTAAAACAGACTCAATATTGCATTGAAAAATGTGGGCGGCTCACGACCGATTTTTACAAAACTTAGCATATATTTTTAGCTCTTCAAATTACATAATTTTGCATTAAAAAAAGTGGGCGGATTACGCCCATAAAATTTAAGTATTATATATCTTTTGCTTGCGTACACTTTTAGCCTTAAAATAGACACAATATTTCATTCCAAAAAGTGGGCGCTCAACGCCCATTAAAATTTTAATTATACATTTTGAGTGCTTGTACTCAATTGAATTTTACAAACTTTGGAGCATACTTTAAACACTTAAAGGGACACAATCTTAAATTCATAAAAGTGGGCTGGATCACGCCCATTAAAATGACATATTATATTTCACGTGCTTCTATTTGAACGATTTTTACGAAACTTGACACACACCATTAGCCTTAAAAAAAGACATAATATTGCTTTCAAAAAAGTGGGCGGTGCTACGCCCATTAAAATTTAATATTATATTATATTATATTATAATATTATATTATGTGCCTAACCGATTTTTACATCTTGGCACACATTTTTAGCTGTTAAAAGGACATAATCTTGTTTTCAAAACTATGGGCGGGGCTACGCCCATTAAAAATTAATATCATATTTCACAATATGGCATTTAAAACAGTGGGCGGATTGTGTCCATTACATTTTAATATTCTATTTCAAGTGCTTGTACTTCATGGATTTTTACTAAACTTGGCGCACATTTTGTTTAATGCTTAAAGAAGTGGGCGGGGTCATGCCCACTAAACCTAAGTATTATATTTCACGTGCTTCTACTTGACTGATCTTTATGAAACTTCGCATACACCTTGAGCACTAAACGCAAAGCGATGTTGAGTTTAGGAAAGTGGCCGAAGACTAACATATGCAATTTTGGGCGTGGCCACGCCCCTGAAAATATAAAATTGGCAGTAAAAATTAAAAAAAAATGTTGAACCGACTTAAAGATTAAACTCACTATTATACTTCATTCAAATATTACGTGCCAGTGCGATATTGTGAATGCCAAATGTCATGACGAATCGTAAATAATGAGAAAATGATCAGTTTTTTGCAAAAATTACAAATCTTTAGGGGCCCATAAAAAAGTGCATGACTTGGGGCAAAACGGGGAGACATGGGTCTTTTTTTTTTGTCTTTTATCACGTAGTGGTGTCCGTATATGGTTACATTTACCATAAAAATTCGACATCCCATAAGCCTTAACGATATTTTTTAAATTTTGCTAAACGATAAGACTTTTTTTCATTTAATCAGGGTTGCATTATTGCAAGAAATAAACAAACTGACAAGTCGTCTGTTTCTTCGTCTTAAGCCGGCTCGCATTATTGAATATATTTATCGTATTGAAATATATTCCATGTAAGCCATGTCTTAAAGTTAAATCAACTATTCTCTGCCGCCGGAATTCAACGATTATTGTAGGCATATTAATTCTAAACAGCTGTTTGCTATCTACTCGTGTTTTTCATGTAATTTGTGGTGTGAACACAAAATGTCACTTTAGCTTAGATTTTTTGACAGTAGAAACAAATGTCTTTTGATAAATTTCTCGCAAAAAGGTTTTAGTTAGCTGAATCTTAATTATGTTTAACTTTTTAATGCTGATTTTTGAAATCGGTAAAATTTTTTTAATTTTTTTTTAAATGTCAGTTTATTGAGGACAACTACAAATTCACGTCTGTCTATTTATATTTCAAATAAAAGAAAATTTTAATACTCTGCTGTTGTTTTCAATTTATATAGTCACAAAAAAGATTTTTCTTTGTCTACGAATTAAAATAAAATTTGTCTGCAACTTTGCAACACCCTCTACATAATTTTATGTCCTACTTTTGCTATCAACTCTGTTTATAATTTGATTGCTTGCATACATACGTACGTATGAAAGATTACATTCCTATAAATATTTTCGGAATACCCATTCACATATTTTATTATTTACACAAACATTTTCATTTATGTATCTTTCAAATTTAAATTTTAATTGTTTTTATTAATACTTTCTATTCGAAATTATTGTTTGGGTTTCAATATTTTTAAACACAATTTATTACTCATTCATATCCAACCATATACAGATAAACAAAAAAAAACAAAAACAAAAAATTTAAATTGTTTAAATGAATGTCTCAATAATGACTTGAATGAATAGGAATAAATTTCTTTGTTTTTTCGCTGCACACATTGTGATGAGTCTGATTACCAGGGATGGAAAATGTATTGCTTTAACAAAAAAATTTTTTTGGAATTTAAAGCTTTTTTCTTTAGACACCTAAATTAGAAATATATATCATCACAACATTATCATAATTTTTTTTTTAGAAGAACATCTAATTTAGCGATATATAATATACGTAATAAAACCATGTATATATACGTTTAGCAAATCGACTAAATAACATTAAGGTATTTAGTCTCAATAAAAACACAAGGCGTTCACAGAATTAAACTGATATATTTTTTAATTTATCATGTAACAAACTCCTGCCACATAAGCTTCAATATTAGAGCTATGCTCTTTATGCTACGACACATGATTTTGTTGATTTTGTTTCGTTTCTTTCTTTTAAGTGAGTGAAACAAAAACATTGCCAACGATTGCTTAATTTGTTTTGTATTGTTTTCATAGGAGTAGAAAGGGCATTTTAAGGGGCACATTTCCCCTCTTCCTCCACCAAGAATTGCTGTTGCCCCCCTAGAATCATTAAAAATTACATGCTTGTAAAATTATTTATTTTATCATTACTCATGAAAATCACAAAATTGTTTTAACAAAATTATTCGTGTCAAGTTATTCGAACAAAGCAATACGAATAAAATTTTTCTAATAAAGTTTTTTGAGTAAATTTATTCGAATCAAGTTACTAAAACAGTGCTATATCATTTAAGTTGTATATATCATTTGTATAAATTTTTATTAATAAAATTATTCGAGTAATATTATTCGACTAAAGTTGTTCGACTAAAAATTTAATTTAATTAAATTTATTTTATTTAATTTAATCAAATAAAATTTATAAAACTACACGCGAATAAAGTTAATCGATTAAATTTACTCGATTATATTTAATCGAATAAAAGTTTTTGAATAAAGTTATTTGAGCAACCTTGTTCACAAAAAAAGATTATTATAATAAAATTAATAGATCGAATATAAAGTTCGAATAAAATTGTTCGTTTAAGGTTATGCGACCGAATTAATTAGTATAGAGTTATTTTGCATAAAGATAATTATTTTAAAGCTTAAAACGATAACTAAATGATTGGCATTAGGAGCCCTAAGTATGTCCTTGTTAACAACATTTATGTGGCCGAAGCGAAATGTTTTATACCTTCTCAAGAGAAGATTTTCAGTTGGGAAACTGCAGCGAAATGTTGGAAAATTTAAATTTTATAAGTACATGCATGTGCATGTCTTTTTAGAGGCAAATATGTACAAGACATTTACTTAGCTACAGTATTTTAGATAATGTCTTTTAACCCTTTGTCCATCCTTGATTTTATGGAGCACATTACAAAAGTGTTTGTATGTACTCGTATGTACGTATGTATTTATCTATATGTCTGTATTTGTTGGATATATCACTCAACTCTATTGCATTCCATACACATTAATAAAAAGAAGACTAATTGAAAAAATATTGTTTCCATTCATTTTTTTATGGCAAGAAAAAATATATCGCACACTAAATCATAAAGAGTCACAACTCAAAAAATTTCAGATGCTGAGTAGTTGCAAATAACTGTTTATACTCTACAAATGACGCAAGTATCTGACATAAAAACAACCACAATGGTATTTTATATTCTTCAAGAAGACTGTATTGCAAAAGAAATTGTTGAGCTCGTTATAGATTTCTTCAATTAACTGGTTTATAAAAATGCAAAAGCACTTTTATTATTTTGAGTTGTGACTCTTTATGATTTAGTGTGCGATATGTACAGTTGATGCTGATGACGACGACTGTGATGATGATGATGTTCGTTCGTTACGAAATACTTAATTGCGGACGGAAGGGGTTTCAAGTCCGTTTTGAATATTTTCTTCCTCTAGTAGTTTTGTGTACGCGATTGTGTGTGTGTGTGTGTGTGTGTCTGTATTTTCGTTCGAATGAGTTTGATTGTTTAAGTAGTTTAAGTTGCTTTTTTTATTGAGTTCAATTAATTAATTGTTTTTGTGCGGCAATAACTATTTATAAAAAAAATATGTGCATACATACATATGTATGTATGTATGTATGTACATATTTTAATGATTATTTATTTAATGTACAGTTTTGTTATATTATTTCTTGTTTTTGTTGTTTGGAATTTTTTTTATCAATGATTTTAATCAAATATTAAAATATAATACTTTTTTTTTTGAATTTAATTGCAGATAAGGAAAAGGAAAACATTTCTACAGCTGATAAATGTGCGGTAAGTACATACAGGCTTGTGCATGCATACACATGTACATACACACAAGTACTTCAAGCACGTTATACATACACACATACATATCTACATCAGAACTGGCCACCGAGGGAAACATGCGAGAAATGTATGTGCGTATGTGTATTCATTTGTATAAATTTGTATGGCGAACAATGTTGATTTAATCAAGATTCAACCGCGAACCGTGAATGAGAGAGCGATCCTCGATAATTGCTGTCCGTGTGAACATGCTATTAGATAACTATGCAATAAAATTATATTATATGATGGCAAATTCACCGCAAATACTTCAAACTGTTTTCATTTAGTTACCATCAAGGCGAATTTATACTACACTAACGAAAAAAAAGTGCTAAAGTAAAAAGTTTACGCTCGAAATCAAATAATTTCAATATTAATAGTCTGTTAAATGCAAAAATTCTTGATTCAAGAATAAAATCTTAATTTTTTTTTAAATCGCATTTAAGATTGTAATCTTGAATAAAATCTCATTTTAAGATCAGATTCAAGATTTTGTACTTAATAAAAGTCTTAAATTAAGATTGCGTTCTTAAAAATTTAAGAATACGATCCTTAAATTAAGATTACGTTTTTTATTTTGAAAATGCGTTCCTAAAGTTTAAGACCACATTCTTAAATTGAAAATTACGTTCTTAAAATTAAGATTAGCTTCTTGATTTTTAGAATTAATTATAAAAATTAAGAATTTATGCTTAAATTTTGAGAACGCCTGTCTCACTGACCAAATCTCAAGATTGAAATGTGAAGATTTCTGCAATCTGAATTCAAGATTTTTTGTTTTTAACCTTAGATCGTAATTTTTCTCTTAGTGTAAGTGGTCTCGATTTGCAACTGTCCACATTCGTCTTGTATATTTCTTATAATTTTCGAAAGTTTTGCTTTGATTTGACACTAGAGAAATTAACAGCTGATTATCAACTGCTATGAATTCGCCTTGGTTGCCATTGGTTTCTTATCTAGCTGCGTACGGTTAAATTAATGAATTCTTTGTGCTCATGAGCAAAAACAAATTGAGCAATCAATCTCATTGTTTTTATTTCACTCACTTCAAATAACGAAACAAAATAAAATCAAATATTTTGTTTCGTTTATTTTCGTAATCTGGTTTTATGTATAAAGAAATCGAAACAGAAATAAATTTATAACTGTAACGATATAGATTATATTTGTTACGAAATTCACGACCTAGCTCCGGTGTCGTGGCATAAAGAGCATAGCTCTAAAACTAGAAAAATATGCTGGCTAGCCATATAGACATGTATGTATGTATATATGTATGTATGTATGTATGTACTGTGTATGAGGTCGAGTGTGTGCATATCGCTCATTTACTTCAATAGTGTCATAACTCTAAAAGTGCTTTTTTGAATTAATCAGGCATGTTCTGAAAATCACATTTTTCAAATCACTATTTATTTTAAAAGCAATAATGGTCCTGTAGACGTTTTTAAAATAATATAAAATAAATTTCTTTCAGAAATGGTAGGTATTTGATGCTCTATACAATAGAAAAACTAGAAAAAAGTTGTGAACAAATATCTGCATGACCATTATTACTTTTAAAATCACTAGTGATTTGAAAAATGTGAATTTTGTCTAAAAATTTCATATAAATAGCTTTAACTGCCACATTTAAAAAAAAATTTTTTTCATGTCTTCATTAACGGCCTGGCCCACGATGTCACTAGACATCGTTCGATCGACAACTTGTATTGCAAAGACCAATAACTTTAGAAAATTTGTTGTTGTTTGCAATACAAGTTGTCGATCGAACGATTTCTCGTGACATCGTGGGCCAGGCCGTAAGTTGTATGTAAAATTAAAACTTTAAACGAGTTTTCGGCAAAACTAAATTTTTTTTTGAGTTGTGACACTATTGAACTAAATGAGTTCTATGACTTTAAAAATGTTTTAAATCCCTGCATTTGGTCTTTGTCAGCAAAACTGAAGCAAATACACACAAAAAAATCAAAAGCAAAATCAACAGTTTGTAGTTTAGAAAAAAAAATATGTAAATAATACATAATATCATTCTTAGTATATTTCAGCATGCAAATTATGGCTGACGTTACAGACAGAATGTATTCTGCCTTTCAAATTTTAAATCCCAACAAGATAAACAAGAAAACTCTAATTTGGTTTGTACACTTACTGCTTAAAATTTAAAGAACAATTTTCAAATCAAAATAGAGCAGGCAGGCAAAAAATGAAAACAATAAAACAAAATCATTCTAGCAACAATAAAAAGAAAAAGCAACAAACAAATACACTCGCATAATGGAAAACGAAAAAAAAAGAAAAAGCAAACACAATTGCTCGACTCGAGTCGAGTCGAGTCGTCTCGTTTACGTACCGATATTATTCATTTACTAACAAAAACAACAACAACAACAACAACAACAACAATAAATACTCGTACTTAATAAAATAAACACTCATATCTTTAGCGAGGCAGCCCTATCCGTCCATTTAGGCAGCCACGTTCTCTGCCGCTGCTCTGCCGGCAGCTGTGATAAGGTTGTGTACACGAATTTATTTGTTTCCGACCAGTGTTGCCGGAGTCGAAATTAAGTTATACACAGACAAAACTTCAATATTATCCAAAATTTTTTGTTGTTGAAACTATATAAAACTACTTTTTGAACTAAAATTATTATTAACAAAGCGATATGTTTATATTTATTTAGAATTTTTGTTTTTGTGTAAATGTCTTATGCAGTGACAGTTCATATAAAAAATTTCTTTTAATAATTTAAGATTAATTTTATATACTTGTTCGTTATTTTATTATCTTTTTATTGGCAGTTTTATTTATTTAGTTTTTTGTTATTGCAATACATATTATTTTTGTGACGTTTTGTCATCACTTGACACTGGATTACTGGAAATATTCCAGAAAAAAAGAGAAAAAGGGCAAATCCTACGATGTCGTCAACGTTCGACTTGTCGCACACTTATATTCAAAACAAAAACTAATTTTAATATTTTGTTGTTTCAAATGTAAATGTGCGACAAGTCCAACGTTGTCAAGATCGTGGGATTGGCTCTAAGTGTTGTCTGTTTTAACATTCAAATACAGAAACACTTTTTTCTCACAAATCGAGAAACGTTGAAATTTTGTGCTTCAAACACAAACAAAAATCTCTTTTTCAACTCTGTAAATTACATGGGAAATTGAAGAAGTCGCCCCCTGTAAGCGTTTGGTTGACAAATTTACTTGCATCCATGTATTATATGCAATAATATTGAGTCGACATTGCACAAACGTTTTATGATCCAAAAAATTAAAAAAAAAACTAAATTTTATTGCCCATTTTTTTTTAGATAATTACACAGAAATCGGCAACGCTGTTTCCGACTCACTCTCACAGTTTACTTACACACATTTACAGAGTTGTGCATGTGTTTGCTGTGGTTGATTATTGACTTTTCCATGTGTGCTGTGTTGTTCGTTGACGGTTCTTGTCGTTGTTGTTGTTGTTGCATTTAAATTTTTAAAAAGTCTGCTTTCTTGAATATGCATGTAGGAACATGTGTGTGCCATGCATAAATTTCAGTATTAAATGCACAAAATTTACAATTATGCGTAATATATTGTTTTGTTTTTGCTGTTGTTGTAGTTGTTGTTATTGTTGTTGCTATTGTTGTTATTAGTTCAAGTAGAGTAATGCTTTAAAACGGAAGATAAGACGCTGTGTCTGGAAATATGTAAAATGCCACCAACAGAAAAAAAAACCAAATGAAATTTAAATAAAAAATCATGTGTGTGTTATTCCCCATATTCTTTTCATTCACGTCAGTGAGAATGAGAATTTATTTTTTGAGTTTTTTTTTTTGCTTAGAAGAGTGATCATACGAGGCCGGTACGAACAAAATTTAAAAAAAAAAATTTAATATGTTTATTGAGAAAATTTGAGCTTGAGGTAAATTTTTGGTAAAAATATTTATTTTTTATTTTTCCAATAATTTGACCTTAAGCTCAAATTTTCTGAATAGACATATAAACATATATCAAATAAGGACGAAAAGACAAAAAATTATATTTTAAAGACCAGTTCTATGTAGATGGTAACATAAGTTGGCTTGGAAAAAATTTTCGATCTGGGGGAAGTAGCCTCGATATCAGAAGGAGTGTTGAGAATTTGAGGGGCGTGAAATACCATCAAGGACAATATTGAAACTGCTTCGAAGACAATAACAGTGTCATTCAACGTTTTTGGGTCCTACTTAAAGTAGCAAGGCAATATGATCATTTCTTCGAGAAATTCCACTTATTTGTCGCGTGCGACAGCAAGCAATTAACATTGTATTTCTGAACAACGTGACTCGGTTTTTCTTAAAATTTTACATAACGTAGAGCTGCTGACGGGCTACACAAATACATATATAAAGAAGTAAAAAAAAAGTTTCGTTTTCTTGAAAAAAAAAAAACCAGCACATTTGCTTCGTGTCGCACGCTACAAAAAGTTGCCATTCTTGCGGAAATGCCCATATAGAAAAAAAATTTTGTCCATGGACTGTATTTTGAAGATTAGCAGAAAATTTTTTATTCCGGCTTAGGAATAGTCATTAAAATTTCTATTATCCTAGTGACTGGGACATTTTTAATTTTTTTGTTTGGTAGTCTCATTTGATATATTGATCCTGCCCAATAAAAACTTTGCTTACTAGTAGGGTTTGGGAAAAGGGAATTCCCGGGCGGGAAATCCCGGGAAATGTCTGTCTAATATTCCCGGGAAATTTTTGAGATTTTCCCGAGAAAACGGGAAATTAAAAGTGCATGTTATTTCATAAATATATAGAATTTATAATCCAATTTTACTTTAATATAAAAACTTATTATTTTTTTATATATTACAAAAGTTCGTTTGAGTGATTGTATGACTAAATTTACACGAACGTTGACACGTTTTTCATCGTCTGTTTAAACACGGGTAAGTTACTACCCGTATAATGCAAAAAAGTGTACGTACTCTTTAGTTGTAAGCAGGATTGTGAGATTTTTTTCCAACCTATTTCGCCTTAATCAATTTTATATAGTTTTTCTTAATATATGCACCTTTTTAATATAAATTTTTATCAAATAGTTGTATAAAAATTTAGCAGAAATTGACAAAAGTAGAAATAAAATCATTAAAAATTATTTCTTGTAAATTTTTCTCATACAAATTTAAAATGCATTAATTACTATAACTGATATGAGAAAAATCATTAAAATCAAATTGTTTTAATTTCATGCAGACCAATTTTTGGCAGGATTAATTTTTGAAACTACTACTCCTTCAACAAACTAATTTTCCTTAATTACAAAAATTTTGAAGTTCAATTTTGTAAAAAAAAAAATTTTTATGTATAAAAATAGCAAAAAAAAAATAATTTATTGCCAGAAACATCGCCATGTCGCCAAATTAAAAATTAGGAAGCCAAAAAAGTTGAAAATTCGCTCCTTTTGGCGAAAAATTACCATATTTGACAACCCTGGCCGTAAATTCTTACAATTTGACTGAATAACCCCATTATTTTTATTTCAGAAGCTCAAGAAATATGATGCACGCCTTGCAAATAAATCACTTTTATTTTATTGCTGAGTTAATTCTTATACAACACTCGTATACTTCTAAGAATATGGTATACTTTTGCTAAAATACAAATTCACATTGTGGTGAATTTCATCACAATTGTATGCATAATGCCCCTGTGTGCGTGACAATGAACACACGCACACAAGCAAACGCATGCATAAACGCGGCGTAAGCGCGACCGCTCGAGATTTTTTTTATATTGAACTGATAAAATAAAAGTGGAAGAAGAAATAATACACATAGAAAAAATAACTAAAAATGCGAAAATATGACAATTGAAAATATTTGGGACAGCCATTCAGTCTCATAGAACCCTTCCAAGTAAGAGGATGTTGCGGTTAGAAAAAACTAAATTTTTTTTCTAAATATTTTATTTGCAGAAAAGAAAAACTCGTGATTATAATTGTTGATTAAAAGAAAATAAGTGATATGTAGTTGTGAATGGTGTGTTAGAAAATTTATGATGATGTGACAAAAAGTGTAGATGTTTGAGAAAATGCGTAAATACCTAAACACATACACACATACATAAACACGTGGCAATCTGTATAAGTAGACATATGCACACATACATACATACATACGTTTACGTGTTCCTATGTGTGCAGTATTTAGAACAAATTTTTTTAACCCTTAACAAACTCATGCGTATACTAAAACATTCTTAGAATCCGAGCGTCGTTATCCTGCGAAAATAAAAGTGCAAAAAAGAAAACAACAAAACTTTTGTGTTAAATTTTTACTAAACATCAGGCAGAAGCAACAAATGGCAACAAACTACATGAAATAATGAGAAAAATGTGTTAATTTTAAAAGAAACCCTTTTAGCATAAAACTGAAAGGAAATTTTGGATTTTTTTAAAGCAACAATTTAAATGAAAATCGGATTTAAAAAAAATTTCTCCAGCAAAAAAAAAACATTTAGTGATAAACAGCACTTAAAAAAAACATATTATATGGAACGAAATATGTAAGCAATTGTTCTCACTTTTATAAATACGTACATAAATGAACACATATCGCTCATTTACTCAAAGAACGTCATAACTCGAAAAAAACTTAAACTTTGCGTTAGTAAAGCAGAATTAATCCTCATATCGTTCTTTATATGGTGTGAACATTTCATACAAATATCTTGTTTACTCAACTCTTGAGGGAAAAATTAAACTTTGGAAATTAATTAATTAATTTTGTATATTAAAAATTTCTAACTTATTTTCTGGCAAACTGGTTGTTTTGAGTTATGACTTTATTTGAGTGAATGAGCGATATACATACATATGTAGCGTGCCATAACAGCGAAAAAAGCTTAAGCGACATAATTCTCGAACTTAAGTTTTTGCGATCGTAAATAATAGATTTTCGTCAAAAAAAACAGGATCAAAAAATTGTGTCGGTTAAGCTATTTTGGCTATTTTTGTATATACATATCGTTCCTTTATTACCAAAAAATAATGGAGTTAATAATGCAGAAAAAAACATTATGCCATATTTAATATTGTGTAAAAATTTAATTTCTGGAGAAAATAAAATATTTTTTTATTATTCATTAAAGGCTGGGGCCTCGTTATCCTATACAATCGCACGACTTACGAGAAAATACAACCCTGATCTGATGTTATTGTTATTGTCTATTGAAAATTTTCACAAACTCCATCATACCAGGATTGAATTTTTCCAAAAATGCGTACGATTGCGTATGAAAGTGAATCACGGCCTTCAGTTGTACATAAATTGAAAACTCTAGTTATTTTCTGCAAAACAAGTTTTATCAACTTATAACTCTGTTGTCATAAAGGAAAGATATATCGAGCCTTATTTTCTATTTAATCGTAAGCGACATGTGGTTAAAAATTAACTTTGTTGTTGAAAATAAAATTTGATTGGCCTACCAACATGCGAAATTTTTTTATTACTTTTAGGATAAATTTTTATTGCCAGCCACAATTTACTTATGTAAAACATATTTGATTATAAAAACAACTTTTTTATCTAATTTTTCGACTTTTTTTTATATGTTCAATTATTTGAATATTATAAAAAACTTTCACTTGTGTCGCTTACGATTAAATCGATAAAAAGGCTCGATATATGTATCTGTATGTACAATAGACGGATCCTTACTTTCGAAAAGTTACTATATTTAATGCAGCAACCTCTTAAATTGGTTTTTTTTTTTGGAATATTGTGTAAAAATTTCAAGTCACTATTTTAATATTAACACGTGCCTCATCAAGGTAAAAGTTCGGAAAAAGGGCTTAAAATTCCCAAAAAGTCTCATAACTAACCCTGAGCCGTTCCCAGAACGGTAAAATTTGGAACTGACTTCCAATAGTTCTTTCTCCTTAAATTTTTTTCAGAATATATTAAACCCCTAAATATATTCTTTAAGGGTGTTTCCACATAAAAATATTTTTTATAAACTTTTCCCACCGTACTAACAAGGCCCAGGCTACCCTCGATTAATGAAATGTATGACTAATGTAACCATCCAGTTCACCGTCCCGGTGTCCCAAAAGGAAAATGGGAAATGGGAAATTTCCTGTAGCATAATAAACATTTTTGAAAATGTAAAAAAGTTAAAAATTTTTGTTCCGTACGTTATTATTTTGCGGTGTCCCGGTCGTTGTCCCGCTTTGAGTTACAAAAAAATTGTCACTTTATGTATGACCGACCCACATCAATTTATTTTTCTCCGCTAAAGAGAGAGAGAAGCAGCGAAGTATGACAATGATAACAATTGTAAAACAGAGAACATTAACAGCCTTATTTATAAAACTTATCAAAGCTTTATAAAGGCTTTTTAAAACAAATTTTCATACAAAATTTTTCTTAAAAAGCCTTTATGATGAAGCCTTAATAATTTTTATAAATAAGGCTGTAAATTTACAAAATATTAATAATATCTTGCTGCCCGTATTCATAAAATACTCGTATAACGTTACCTTATAATATAGAAATGTTCTAAAGCTGAAATTAAACGTGCCATACTATATTGCCATAGCTATAACCCAAACCCAAATTCAATAGGTTTATATGTTTATAGCTATGGTGTTATGGATTATGTCACGCATAATCAAATACAGTGTTGCCCATTAGTTTGGCTCGAACAGCTGTTTTGTATGGTTATGGTTATGTCACGTCCAATTTAAGCTTAACTAATGTTTTTGAAAAACAAATTTTTACATTTTTCGTTGCATTAGATGTTGTTCTATCGAAATATACAAAAAAAACTCGTTGTAAAAAAAACAATAGTGAGTTAGGCCCTTTCAATATTAAGGTAGCGTTATATAACTTTTAAAACTTTCTGCTACTTTTTTTTAACAAATTTCAAATTGGCGTACAGCTGCCTATGTAAATTTATTGGACTTTCGGTTTCAATTTAAATTGGTAAGGACTCGCGAGAACCAGCTGATTTTCTAGAGTTAATTTTTTATAAAGACCACTGGCTAGTTATGGGTTAATAATTCAATATTCATTGTTTGAATTATATTTTTTATACACGGCGTTTTATTAAAAAAAAATAACTACATAAAAAAGTACAAGCTGACATAACATAAATACATAGATCTACATATACATACATACATACATATCGTCACTTTAAATGAAAACGGACATAACTACACAAAAATTCGATATCGAGTTTTTGATGGATTAAGGTTCATTTCATCAAGCTACATGTTCACGCAAATATTTAGACATCTGCGAGCAAAACTGACGTTATTATTAGAGAAATTCAAACGGACGTAATTACGAATGCATCTATTTTTTATTGCAAAGAACGTAACTAGCATAAAAGCTTAAATACATAAGTATATGTAAAAAGGAAATAAATGGTAAAAATATATACTAAGTATCCATACTACAAGTAAATTTCGAGGGAAATTTTCAAGAGCACTTTATTTTTTATTTCTTCTGTAAAAAATATAAAAGTGTAGTTACGTCCGTTTGCATTTAAGGTGACGATATATACATATGTACGTATAAGTTACAAGTATCCAATACAAAGTATTTTTTTTTCATGTCGTATTTAGTCTGCAAAAAAAAACGCAACAACAGCAGAAATAAGTTTTATTAATGCAGTCCGTTACTGCGATGCACACTTTCACACACATACACACACAGGAAAAATGACCACGCTTGCAATTCTTTAAAATAATAAAAAAATTATATAAAAATGAATTAAATTTTTTTTTCATTCTAGCAAGAATTACAACGCAGTTTTTAATTACATGCAAAAATGTTTTATAAAAAAAAAATTCATAAAATATTTTGTTTTCAATCTGTTTTTTATGACGTTAAATTTCAATTATTGGGTGGGTGTTTAAAAATATTTGTGGAAAATTCTTATCTGTAAATTGAAAACAATCAAACGAAGGAAGCATGAAAAATTAAGTAAATTCTTGATTACTACGACGCACAGTGAGACAGCCCTATATTAACCGCGGCAAAAAATGGTTTTTGGCGTCTCGTCCAATTTGGATGAAATTTTTACAGTATATTAACAGATATATGAGTAACAATTTTCTGAAATTTCAGCCTCATAACTTCATTACTTTTTGGTCTAGAGCAAGTCAAAGTTGAGGTATGCCAACGCGCTTGAAATATGTTAATTCAATATGTAATATTCAAAAGCTTATTAATAAAAAAATACATAATAAATATAACTTGTAAAGTATTTTGTTAATTAATTTAGTTGTTGTGGAATGAGTAGATGAAAGAAGAAATTAAAAAAAAAACACAAACAAAAAATTTCTTAACAACAGAATTGTGGTCTAAAAATTTAACATTTTGCATTTTCAATGGACTAGGAAATATAGAGCAGCCCCTCGCCCTAGATGCAGACTTATATCAAATGAAAGATTGAAGTCTCAGCTTTCATTTGAAGTAAAGGACATATAGCAAAAGTTTGCAAAAGTAATTTAAACAAACAAAATACTACAAAAAATACGCAAAGCGCACATTCTGTCGCTATACGTATGTTAGCATGTTTACTTTACTTTTATTTTTTTTTTAATTATTAATTATTTTTTTGTTAAACAACATAATAAACATTATTATTAAAAAATTATTGACAGAATGAAAAAAAATTTTTCTTTTTTATTTCATTTCAATGGCGTAATAGTGGGAGTGTTATTGTAATTTTTGCATGCAACATTACAGTTAATATCAAATTTGAAGGTTGATTTTTTTTTTTTTAACTGGAATTGTCTCAAAAACAACCTGTGCAAAATTTCAAAGCTCTACAATGACTCCTTGTATTTAATGCCGGTGTTGTCTCACTGTGCGACGCCCCGCTTAATAAATATGAATTGTTGCTGTGTTGCCAGCTCTTTTGAATTACCAGATGCGTGCAGGGCTATTTGTATACAAGCTTTTAAAGCGGTTACAATTGTCATTGCTTTCGGGCATGATGCAAGTTCTATTATTTAAACAATGAAATTAAGTTCTTTAGGTCCTGTTCGTTTTTATAAAAGCATAAAATATTATTAAAATTATCAATCATGTAGTAAATATTATAAAATTACGGCAGTTTTTGTTCAATATACGTTCAATAATGAACATTTTGATTCAATTCCGCTTTGGTACAAAATTCACTGCACGACATGGCTGAAAATATTTTAAAACATTTTAATTAAAAATTTAGAACAATATCTAATGCGTTTGTTTGCTCATAAATATATTTAAAATTTCTTAACATATGGGTACGTTCACCACAAAAGCATTAATAGTGCAGCTCTGCAGCATTATGAACATTTAACGATAAAAAAAAAATAACTTGGCAGCACTGTTTAATGTCAAACATTTTTTAATGTATTAGTAAATTATTTTCTCATGCCATATGCTAGGAACACAACTGGGACGAACGACGAATTTTTCGGTGCGAACTTTCGTCATAAAAAATAAAACACATGTGTGCATATGAAAATGAACACAACACCGCCGTACAACGAAATTCGTCGTGCGTGACGAATTCTGAGATAGATTTATTTGTAATTTGTACGCCGACGAACGACGAAAAAACAATTTTCCCTCTCTCACTCTCTGTCTTTGTACACACAACAACCTTGCTATAAACACAATCAAAGGCTACCGACCACCGACCACCGACTACCGACTACAAAAGTAGCTGGCTACAAAAATAGCCAAGTCGCCAGCTACTTAATTCTTTTAACGACTACCGACCACTAACTACAAAAAATAAACATCATTACATTAAACAATATAATAAATACATATAAACAGTAAAAATGACTATTATATACTTACCAATTTCAATAAAAAAACCAAAAAATAAATATAAATGAAACAAATGAACAAATGAACAGATGATTATTATTTTTCAATTGTGCCACTATAATAGTTTTTCGCGTTTTTAATAGCGATATTTAATGTATTGCGTTTTTAAGACCACCATTTCATGCATTTATTGTATTGGCAGCACTAATCTGTTTTTTTGTAGCCAAGAAAAATAGAAATTAGCCTAAGTTGGCTACGGGCTACAAAAGTAGCCGAGTAGTCGGTAGTCGTGTAGCGGCTAAAAGAATTATTCTCATAAGCACGCATGTATTCTATTTTTGACATCTTGTAGTCGATGATCGGTGGACTTGATTGTGTTTATAGCACCAACTTTATCAAATATAAGAGAGGAATTCGCTGCGTAAATTCGTCGTTGTTGTGCTTCACACGACGAATTTACTCAGCGAACTCTTATCGACGAATTCGTCGACGTGGACGAAATTCGTCGTTCCAATTGTGTTCCTAGCAATAAGGTATAGAAATCTGTAGTAGAGCAATAAATTGAAAATATTTTCATATTTAAATTACATGTTTCGAATCTGAGCGAAAAAGAATTCAAAATTCAATTCATCTTGGTTATTTTTTGATTACATCAAAGACGTTTCCTTATTTTAGTTATTTGTCTTCTTATCTTAAAAAAAAAATAACCGCTGTTTCTTTCTTTTCAATCTTAGTATTTACTAAAAAAAAGATTGTCACTACACCTTTTGCAGTCTACTGACGATTTGGTAAAGCACCAATGAAATGCTTAACCACCAACAAATTAAGATTGTCACTTTTATTAGCAAGATTTTCTAAAATAAAGTTAATTGAATTTTTAGAACATCCTTCATTCATTCATTTTCCAGCATTATTTCATACACGATTTCCTAGATCTGGTCACACTGCACATTGTAGCTTTCTCATTCCCGCTCATTTGCTCTTTCCTGTTCAGTTTGCGCAGTGTTCCCAGTTTAGGGGATTTGTCCCTAAATTGGGCATTTTTTTCGCGATTGGAGATGAAAATTTCGTATTGGGGATCTGGGGATTTGTTGGGGATGTAACCAAATTTGAGGGGATTTTTGGGGAATTTTTTTTATAACTGATGGTCAAACAAGAATGATTTTTGAACTAAGAAATATGCGTTTGGCAAGTCTAAAAATTTGTCTTACTATTCATATGGTTTCTAATAAAGAAGAAGTATCAAGGCAGATTAACCAATAATGAACACTAACAAAACAAAAATACGCAACAAAATGCAATACGACTTTTTGAAAGCACTTCTTAGAATAAACACACACTTTTTGGGGGTTTTTGGGGATTTTTGGGGATGAGAAATCAAAAATTGGGGATAAGCTCTACAAAAAAACTCACACTTTTTGGGTATTTTTGGGGATGAGAAATCAAAAATTGGGGATAAGCTCTAGAAAAAAAAACTGGCAACACTGAGTTTGCGAGTATTCGAATTATTTGTTTGTGGTCGTACCATAGTTTCGTTATCGTTTAAATGTTCTTATCATATTGTTGGCATTTTTTTCTGTTTGTTTTTTTTTTGTTTCTTCTTTTTATTTATTAATATTATTACACGATTTTACTCTACACGCCACAAATTTTATGCCTTTACTTTGAATTTCGTTGTTTTATGTTGTGAAATCCCATTTTTCACTTGTAGACACAATTAATTTAATAAAAATTAACTGAATTTTAAGTTCTAGAGCAAATGTCCAGTTCCAGGCTTATGTCCAGTCATATGTACAACAAAATCTAAATATTCAAATATGTATACATAAGCATGTTTCTCTCGCCCAGTGATGAGTCACTCACTCACTGCCTTGTGTTTCTCAATTATTTATCAAAAAGGGTTTGGGTGACACAGAAGGGCTTGGCAAAATGTAAAATAAGTTCAGGCTACCGCCAACATATTAAGCTTTACAAGGTTACAGCACTTTATTTTTAGTTTTAGTTTTTGAACCTTTAAAATTTAGCTAAACAAATAAAAGTGCAAACAAAATCTACGCTCCTTAAATTTAAAAAAAAAAAAAATATTTCATTATCACCCTTCATTGCGTCATTTCAATCTTTTTTTATTTTTGCTATTTTCAATTTCCCGCAAAAAATATTTAATGCTCAAATTGAATTCAATTAATTCAATTGAAATGATGTGACAAAAAATAATTATGTCGTTATGAACAACGCGATACCAAAAGAAAAATATTTAAATATTTCAAAGCAATAAAGTTCATAAATAGCACATGGGCTATAAATGAAACTGATTGATACACAATTGAATAAAAATAAATAAATAAATAAATAGATGCGATGTTTTTAAATAAAACGGTTTGTGCTTTGTTAAGCAAAAGAATAAGTATAAATTTTTGAGCAAATATACATTTCAAAGAAAAAAAATCACCTTTAACTTCGTTTTTTAAATTATGCAAAATTCAAAGTTTCACAAAATGCAATGACATACACATATTTAACGCGTAAGCTGCCTATTATTTCGCTTATATTTACATATTTTTTATTAAGTGAAAGTACTTTTCATACAAAACATACTTTTTATCCAAATACAAATATTTATTTTAACATATATAGAACTTTTTCTACAAAAAAAAAATATAATGTTACATTTATGCTGAAAGTAATGTTCGTACAAAAAGTACCATGTATGTAAAAAGTACTTTTTATGCAAAAACAAAAAATTAAGATTATGTACATTTTTGGAAAAAAGAACTTCTTCAACAAAAAGAGAACCTTTTCTACAAAAAGGACCTTTATTATATACAGCACCTACAAAGAGAATTCTACCAAAATTTAGCTTTTCAAAATAAATTTACTTTTTCACAAAAAGTAACTTTTCTAAAACAGTAATTTTTCTATAAAAAGTAAATTTTTTTCCATAAAGTAAATATTTTCATAAAGGACCTTTTCTACAAAAATTACCTTCTCTACAAAAAGTACCTTCTCTACAAAAAGTATATTTTTCTTACATTTTCTGCAAAAACTACCTTTTCTGTAAAAGTTACCTTTTTGACAATAAGTACTTTTTTTTACAAAAAGTTAAATTAATTTACAAATACTACCTATTCTACAAACAGTTCCTTTTCTGTAAGAAAACCCTTTTGTTACAAAAAGTACCTTTTCTGTAAGAAAACCCTTTTTTCCAAAAAATACCTTTTTACATACATATGTACCTTCTTTTACAAAAACTACTTTTTTTCCATAAAGTAAATTTTTTACATAAAGGACGATTTGTTAAAAGTACCTATTGTACAAAAAGTACCTTTTCAGCAAAAATTACTTTTTCTAAAAAAGTACTTTTTCTAAAAAAGTACTTTTTCTATAAAAAGTACATTTAATAAATTTTTTTACGTAAAGAAAATTTTTTATATAAAGGACCTTTTATGCAAAAAGTACCTTTTCTGCAAAAAGTACCTTTTCTAAAAAAAAATGCCTTTTCTACAAAAAGTGCCTTTTGTATAAAAAAAAAATACCTTTTCTACAGAATTTCATTTTCTACAAAAAGTTCCTTTTATACAAATATTAACTCTTCTAAAAAAAATTAATTTTGCTACAAAAAATACCTTTTTACAAAAAGTACTTTTTTTTAATTGCATCTTCTACAAAAAGTACCTTTGCTACAAAAAAATTTTTTTTACATAAAGTAATTTTTCTACAAAAAGTATATTTTCTAAAATATATATTTTTTTTGTCTTGAAGTGTCTTTTCCATAGAAAGAACTTTTTTCACAAAAATAACCTTTTCTTTAAAGAGTACGTACATTTTCCTTAAAAAGTACAGTTTCTACAAAAAGTAATTTTTATGCAATAAATATATTTTCTAAACAAACAAAAAAAATCTTTTTTTTTGCGTTGAAGTGTCTTTTTTATAAAAAGTACTTTTTTCACAAAAAGTATATTTTCTTTAAACTGTACCTTTTCTTCAAAAAGTACATTTTCTTTAAGCAATACCTGTTCTTTAAAAGTACCTTTTTTTACCGTACCTTTTCGTTAAAAAGTGCGGTTTCTTTACTAAGTACCTTTTCTTGAAGAAGTACTTTATTTTTTTTTTTAATTACCTTAAAAAGCACCTTTTCTTTTAAAAGTACATTTTTCTTAAAAAGTGCAATTTCATCAAAAATTACCCTAACTTTAAAAATTAACTTTTTCACAAAAAGTACATTTTCTTTAAAAAATATCATTTTCTTTCAAAGGTTCATTTTCTTAAATAAAGTATATTTTCTATAAAAAGTATATTTTCTTAAGGAAAATTATATTTATTGCAAAAAGTACCTTTACTTTATCTTTTCTAAAAAAAATATATTTGCTAAGAAAAGTTCCATTTCTATATAAGTCTCCCTCTTCCAGAAGTAACAAAAAGGGCCTGCTATTAAAAAAATTACCTTTGAAAAATTAAGTAACTTTTTTAAAAACATTTTTGTAAAGATATATAAAATTTCTTACAAAAGTACTTTCTTTTACGAAAGGTACCTCCTTCTACAAAAATTACCTCTTTTTACAAAAGAGTACTTTTTGTAAAAAAAAAGTACCTATTGTACCACATTTTAAAGCATTTTTTCTACTTACAATTCCCTACTGCCAGCACTTGGCTGATATTTCGACCAGCTTAGCAATCGAAAACTTTTATTCATAAAAAAAATACCTTTTTAATAGAAACTTTCTCTTTTTTTTTTAAATTATTAGCCCAATAACGGCACTTTAAGTTTTGTAAATATTAAAGCACTTGAAAATTTATCTAGAAAACATAAATAAGTGAAATTTTTTGTTTGTTAATAAATTAAAAATAGTTTGATTGCTTGAAGGGAGGAAACAGGAAGTCTACAGTTAGTAACACGATTTTATAGTTCGAAGCCACCAACATTCAGTATCTACTTTGAATACTTTAAGTGCAGTTTTTTTTTATAGTTGCTTCTACATATTGGGTACGCTCCAAATTAGGGAATACATGTGTATATAAAATTAGTACAACAAAAACAATCAAAGACATTGTACTGATCGCGCTGGTATCGCAACTTGTACTCTAGGCAAAGTGCGCCGCACATTATTTAAAACTCGTACAATACGAGTAAGAGGAGTGAGTGCTGGGGGGGGGGGCTCCACAATGTGTATGTTTAATGTCAAAAGTTTGAATGTTCTTATACATACAATATGCCCATGTATTTTTTTTTTTTTTAAATAAAAATCAATTATTCATAAGCGTTGTTTGTATTCTTCAGATAGAATTTATTTGCTAACGAAACAAATGCTTGTAAATTTTTAACTTAGAAATTGCTTTTTTATAAGGCAACATAATGATTGGCTGGCTGATTGCTACCATTACCATAGAAATGTATTTATGTTTGTATGGAAAAAAAGCACATTATAACTTTAGAATTTCGTAATCAATTATGGTCTGTTTGATTTTAGATACATACGAGTACATTTTGTCGAGGCAAAAGTTCTCAAAATTAACTTTAACTCTACTCGTAGTTTTATAATTTATAAGAAAAAGAAAATGCTTGTAGTGATTTCATGGGTATGTGGTGTCGAAACAAATTACTTTTCTTTATATCAGTACATGACACAGGCCTGCTTTTTTATCGTATTTTTTACAAATGCCTGCGCTTAATGTGGAATTTGAGCGCAAGTGAAAAGATAACATTTTTTAATTTGAAACGTTCGCGTTCTGCTTTTCATTTGGCTTTCGTATGTTTACAATAAAACATGTTCGGATTAAAATTTCACACGCCTTGAGACGCCACTACATGCAACTAATTGAAAAAGTTAATATTTGTAGCTCCTAAAAGTATGCAAAAAATATATTTTAATATTTTGCAATTATTGCGACTGTATTAGTGCTGCACGAATATTCGTATTTGTATTCGAATTGTTGAATATGCGTCCATTTTTAGATATTCGTATCCGTATTCGTTCGTATTCGCCAAATTCAGGCGAATACGACTGGCGATTTTTTTCGTTTTGATGATTTATTGGCGATTTTTTCTTTTTGGCGATTTTTTTCTTTTGGCGTTTTTTATGTTCTTAGCGATTTTTTAATTTTAGCGATTTTATTAATTTTGGAATTTGTTAGTTTTAGCGTTTTTGAAATTTTCAAGAATTTGCCTCTACCGGATTCAAAGATACAGCACAACTTATCAAAATTACTTTAACTGGCAGAATACCCTTTAAATTAGATTTTTTTTAAATTTCAGTATGTATGGTTGTAGTCTGCATAGAAATACCACTGACTTTGAAAATTTCAAGAGTCTAAAAATAATTTTATGTATGTAAATAAAATTTCAACATATTACGTTGCTCGCTTTGGAACACCCTTTAATTTTTAGCTGTCATATACTTGTTGTTGTAGATACTCTGTGAAAATTTCAAATCCGTAGCTTTGCAGTTCTCGAGAAAACACCACGTGACGGACAGAGAGAGAGAGAGAGAGACAGACGGACAGTTGTAGCGAAAATAATAGGGTTCCTTTGCACCTTTGGTGTGCGGAACCCTAAAAAGAACTTTGGTCCCTTAAAAAATTTTCAGAGATGGCCAAGGAATGTTTTAACATTAAAATTTTTAAGAAATTTATTTTTCGACATATTGTCATAAGTTTACTTCAAGCTGAAATTTATTTGCTGGTAGCTCAGCGTTGTCTATATGCATTTCATTGTTGCTGAAATTGTTACTGACGATTTGTTACAGCAACAATGAAATGCATATAGACAACGCTGAACCACCAGCAAATTAATTTCAGATTGAATTAAAATTTTTTTAGAAATTCAGTTGGATTTTTTACAAAACAAACTGTTATGACTTTTGAATATTGGACATTAATCTAAGGACGTCCAGGAGTGTCCTCCAATATTTGTCTTCTCCCCATCTGCATCAAATACTGAAAAAAATTACCAAAATCTGTATTATAACTGTGGAATTTTCCTGTGCCTGGAAATATTTAATATTATTTCGAAATAAAGAAGCCATCGAGAAGTAACTCGAATTAAATTTTCTAGTCCATTTTGTTAAAAACAAATCGGGCATCAAGTTAATTTTGTAAGAAAAAACTAATTGTTAGTATTTAACAGAAGACTGTTTTTATGTTAACAGAGCTCTGTTAAACGCGATGGCTTATGTCTGGGATTATAAAGTTAAAATTCATCTTCACGCTGCTTAAAAATGATTATTTTTTATAAATTAAAAAAGAAATAACATTTTAATACTTAACAGAGGTACGTTTTACCGTTAACAGAGCTCTGTTAAACAAAAAAGTTTGTGTCTGGGATTATAAAGTTTAAATTTATCTTCACGCTGTTTTAAAATTATTGTTTTTATGAATTAAAAAAATTAACATTTTAATACTTAACAGAGGTATGTTTTACCGTTAACAGAGCTCTGTTAAACAAAAAAGTTTTATAAAGTTTAAATTTATCTTCACGCTGTTTTAAAATTATTGCTTTTTATAAATTAAAAAATTAAATTTTTAACATTTAACAGAGGTGCGTTTTTTCGATAACAGAGCTCTGTTAAACACGAAGGTTTGTATCTGGGATTAACAATTTTCAAATTTATCTTGACGCTGATTTAAAATTTAAAAAATTTAACTTTTAATATTTAACAGAGGTACGTTTTACCGTTAACAGAGCTCTGTTAAACAAAATAGTTTGTGTCTGGGATTATAAAGTTTAAATTTATCTTCACGCTGTTTTAAAATTATTGCTTTTTATAAATTAAAAAATTAAAATTTTAACATTTAACAGAGGTACGTTTTACCGTTAACAGAGCTCTGTTAAACAAAAAAGTTTTATAAATTTTAAATTTATTTTCACGCTGTTTTAAAATTATCGCTTTTTATAAATTAAAAAAATTAACATTTTAATATTTAACAGTGGTATGATTTTTCGTTAACAGAGCTCTGTTAAACTCGAAGATTTGTGTCTGGGGATAATAAGTTTCAAATTTATCTTGACGCTGATTTAAAATTATTGCTTTTTATAAATTAAAAAAATTAACATATTAATATTTAACAGAGGTATGGTTTACCGTTAACAGAGCTCTGTTAAACACAAAGGTTTTTAACTGGGGTTAATAATTTTCAAATTTATCTTGACGCTGATTTAAAATTTAAAAATATTTATATTTTAAAATTTAACAGAGGTACATTTATTTTGTTAACAGAGCTCTGTTGAACACGAAGATTTGTGTCTGGGATTATCAATTGCTTTACCCTGATTTAAGATTGTGTATTACTTTTTATAAATTAAAAAAATTAACATATTAATATTTAACAGAGGTATGGTTTACCGTTAACAGAGCTCTGTTAAACACGAAGGTTTTTAACTGGGGTTAATAATTTTCAAATTTATATTGACGCTGATTTAAAATTTAGAAAATTTACATTTTAATATTTAACAGAGGTACATACGTTTATGTTGTTAACAGAGCTCTGTTAAACACGAGGGTTTGAGTCTGGGATTATCAATTTCTTTACCCTTATTTAAGATTGTGTATCTATTACTTTTTATAAATTAAAAAAATTAACATAATAATATTTAACAGTGGTGGGATTTTTCGTTAACAGAGCTCTGTTAAACACAAAGGTTTTTAACTGGGGTTAATAATTTTCAAATTTATATTGACGCTGATTTAAATTTAGAAAATTTACATTTTAATATTTAACAGAGGTACATACGTTTATGTTGTTAACAGAGCTCTGTTAAACACGAGGGTTTGAGTCTGGGATTATCAATTTCTTTACCCTTATTTAAGATTGTGTATTACTTTTTATAAATTAAAAAAATTAACATATTAATATTTAACAGAGGTATGGTTTACCGTTAACAGAGCTCTGTTAAACACGAAGGTTTTTAACTGGGGTTAATAATTTTCAAATTTATATTGACGCTGATTTAAAATTTAGAAAATTTACATTTTAATATTTAACAGAGGTACATACGTTTATGTTGTTAACAGAGCTCTGTTAAACACGAGGGTTTGTGTCTGGGATTATCAATTTCTTTACCCTTATTTAAGATTGTGTATCTATTACTTTTTATAAATTAAAAAAATTAACATAATAATACTTAACAGTGGTGGGATTTTTTGTTAACAGAACTCTGTTAAACACGAAGGTTTTTAACTGAGGTTAATAATTTTCAAATTTATCTTCATGGACATATAAAAGTATTGTTTTTTATAATTAAAAAATATAAAAATTACCAATTTCTCTTAGTTATTTCACAAAAATTTGCTAAAAAAAATATTTTTAAATTTACTAGTAATCTAAACTTAAATAAACTTTGATAAAAATTTAAGTACAAAAAAAACGGCATGTTTAACTAAATTTTTCTCATCATTAGCCAAGTGGCTCCTTGACCTAAATTTTCTGATGAATCATTAGACAAAAAAATATATATGTATGTATGTTTGTTTCTACTGCACACACACATACATACATTCATTTAAACTGCATAAATTTTAAAAAGTAGTTTCTTGCTAAATGTTTTTAAATGTAGTTTTTTTTGGTTCCTTTTCCTCTTAAGCTCTTAATTTTTTCCTGCTGCCAACTATTTCAGCTTTTTTGCTTACTTTTTATTATTTTCCTAGCTATTATTGTAGTTTTAATTTTTTTTTTTTTTTGCTTTTTTTGAGCAAAGTGTCCATTTGCATTTCTAATGGTTTTCAAATAAATTTTGCTGCTGCTGCTGGTAGAAAAAAAAGGCGAAAAGGAAAGACAGTAACTTGTTTTATATGGCATAGTGAAATAAAAGCTTACATCTGAGAACTAACACTCCCTTTAAATTTTGTGACAAAACGAGTGGCATTTAATTTAAATGCAGGACAATTAAATATTTAAGGACGGCTCGTTCCTTACACACTTACATTGGAATTAAAACCAAAATTTTACAACTTAACATTTGAAATCAAATTAAAAATGTATCACTTGCCAGCAACAAACTATCTATATAAAACATAATTTAAAATTATGTGTGTGTGTGTTTGCAGGATTAAATCAATAATTAATGCAATTATCCTTAAAATCATAATTAATAATCAACATTAAATAATCAAAATGCTGGCATCATTATCTTTCCTTTGCTGCTGCTTCTATATATTTCTCTTCTTACTTTTCCCTGCCAATTAGATATGCCACATAAGAGACCACATTTTATCCATAAATAAATTAATTTTAAATTTTAAACAAACTAAAGGCAACTAAAACAGCATGAAATGGGGGTTGGGGCAAGAGAGTTAGACAGCTTGAGGCAGAGTTATCCACCGAGAGAAACACTAGAGAAATGTATTCGCTTATATGTATATTCATTTGTATAAGAAACCGATTGATGGTTGGGCAGCTCAGGCTTGAGGAAACTTGCATGCTTGTGTGTGTGTGTGTGTGTGTGTGTGTGTTGAGGTAGTACATAACAAAAAGCATGGTACGAGTATTAATAAATGTTTTCATACATGTTTGTATAATATGTAATTCTATATATTTACTGCAGGATGTTTATAGTTCAAATGGATAAACATCTCTCTAAGGATTTACTTTTGCTGCAAATTGCGACTAAATACGCACGCACGGTATGTTTGCTTTGCAATAAAATTGGCTTGAAGTTAATTTAACAGGTTTAATAGGAAAATTTAAGGGGCAAATAATTGCAACTAATTCAAATGGATTTAATTTAACTAATTTGTAAACTTATGCATATAAATTCATTTTTAAAAATGACCTAGAGCTTAACAAACATAAGAAAATAAACTAAAAAGTTCAATAAAAATATAATAAAAATTATTAATATAAAAATATATGAATTTTATAACAGGGCTCTGATTGTCGCTTTCGATAACGAGCTGATTCGATGACGTATTTCAAGCTTGAGATTATGGCTTTCAATATCGTAACATATTATTATATTATACGATATCGAATGCCAAAATCTCGAACTGAAAAAACGTGATCGAATCAGCTCGTTATCCAAAGCGACGATTAGACCCCAAGAGGGCAAATTACGTCAATCCTTATCGAACGAAATTACGACATATTTCAATAGAGTTTATATTGTAAATATTTTAAAATTTCGAATCGTATCGAATGCGATAATTCGCCCCCAGGTTTTTATGCAAATCGAAATCAAATTTTAAAAAAATTTCAGTTGTGAATATATATGTACATATATATATATATATATTTTTGTAAAACAAAATAAATCCAGAAAAATCAGTAAAATAAGCAGGGGTGTAATCGTCGTTTTCGATAACGAGCTGATAAGATCACGTTTTTCAGTTTTAGATTATGGCATTCGATAACGAACCATATTACAACATTATTTGATAGCGAATACCATAAGCACAATTATACCCCAGCTTTTGATATACCAAATGAAGCTAAAAATTAATATTCATCAATCATAATTTTCGAAAATTTCCTATTCAAAACAAACTCCGAGAACGTTTTTTTAAATTAATTTTTTGTAACTGATTGGCAACTTCAATAGTGAAAGATAGATAAGATTCGGCACTGCTCTTAACATAAATTGTATATTTAAGCGCTTTTACTCGATACAATTCTTTTATAGCTATGCTATTTCTGTCACGACACAGGAGCTAAAACGTGATTTTCGTAGCAAACATAATCGATATTATTACAGTTATAAATTCATTTTTGTTTTGGTTTCTTTATACTTAAAACCCGAGTACGAAAATAAACGAAACAAATTGTTGGATTTTGTTTTGCTTCGTTCTTTGAACTGAGTGAAATAAAACCAAAACAAACACAATGAGAACGATTGCTCAATTTGTTTTTGCACGTGAGCACAAACCAAAGAACACAGCCAATCGGCTGTAAGCCTGCTAACAGCCGCCACCGCACACAAATAATGCATTAATGTATTCGTGCGCCGCTAGAAAAGAAAATAATGGCAAATAAATGGAAATGTTTTGAAATATTTGCGGCAAATTTTGATATCATCATATAATATAATTTTATTGCATTGTTATTTAACACTTTAACTTTGTTTTATATAGCTAAGCAGCATAGCTATAAACGGGTGTCCTAGGGCAACGCTCTTCTATTTATTTTATTTATTTTATAACAAAATATTTTTTGTTATTTTATAACAAAAGAGATTAGAAATTATTGTATTTATTTTGTAATACACAAATAACTAGAATAAAAGCATTTCGTAGATTTTATTTAAATTGTTATCTATTCCATAAATATTTCATTTGGTTATTTTTTTATCTTATCAAATACTCTTATTATTTGCCATACACATACTTGAAATGTTTATCACAATATGTATTCATAATTTTTTTTTAATATTCAAGTTACTTGTACCTTCTTTTTTCTCAGATAGTATTATTTTTATTTATATAAATTAAAGATACAGAAAAGTTCAACGTTCTTTAAATCCAATTATTTGGTTTAACAAATTGAATGTTAAATTTTTTTTCTGTATAAGCAGGGTTTGAAAATAAATAAAACATCTGAAAAACGTTGCTTAAAAATTAAAAACCTTGAAATTTTTTAAAGTGTTTAAAAGACGAGTATGAGCAAAACCAAAATAAATAATTTTTTAACAATTCGCTTTTCAGAGCTGCGCTGTAGCCTAGAGGAATTTTGATTGAAAAACTTACAAAACATTTGTTATTCTTTCGCCAAATTTTCCACAATATTTATCAATAATAAAACTGTCTTATAAAACTGCTAAATCACTCGTTCTCAGTTTGGTACATATTTAGCACTACGACTTTAGAAGTTACCTGTTAAATTAGTTTGCCTTTTAAAACAACTCCCTTTATAAATTTTCATATTTATAGACATTTAATATTAATAGTAGTTTTATGTAAGATTTAGTTAAGAGTTTAAGCAAAATAATAAAATTGTTCGTTTTTGATATTCTTCATGTGGGAGTTAATGAATTTTCTTAAATCTTTAATAGACACGCTGGCTGCCTGCTTGGCAGCTTCCAGTTGTAAGTAAGAAGCCTGATGTTGTTATTTTACACATATAAAACGAGCATCCGGCGAATGAAAATTTATATAAAATACAAGTTGTTGGTTAAGCATGCATGTGCATGCTGTACGAGTATTCTACAATTTCGCACATCATATTACACAAATAAAAGTAGTAATCATATCTTTATTTTACCTCTCAATTCTTTGCTTATTTTTTTCCTTTTCGCATGCATGCATGAGTATGAGATAAAAACCATATGTCCGGTATATAAAAATTTATGACCACGGACAATGCCAGCCAATACAGAAAAATACAAAAAAAACATACTTTTACATACATACAAACATGTGGTATGTGTTAAGCACTGACATACCCCAACACGATTTTAACCCACATTTACCTCAATACCCTTAACGCTGCTTATGTATGTATGTATGTTTGTGTGTGTGTGTGTGGTTCTGTGTGTGTATGTTGCCAGCAATAAAATATTAAAAAAAAAAGAATACAGGACAACAGGAAAAATTATGAGGCGAAAAACTTTTGGTGAAAAATAAAAAAGAAACAGTTCAAACCTTAAAGAAAATTGAAATATTTCTACACATGGCATCAGGAGGGAGAAAGAGAAAGATAAAACGAAATGGGTCATATTTTTCAAGCTCATAGAACATAAGAAAATCTGTAAAAAAAAATCAAAATGCAAATTCTTTAAATATTTTGAAGGTATTTAATAAATAAGAAATTCATATTGATACAATACTGGGGAAAATGTCACAGAAATGTCAACTTTTTAACGCCAAAGGACACGGGTTATTATTTTTAAATCCTTCTTTTAATTTAAGCTACAATTTATCACTTAGAAAGAATCGGCTATGTCGAAATTAATAGTTTAACGTGCTTTGCTCTCTCTGTTTCCACAAGCCAGGCCCGTGCACTCGTTTAGAAAATTTTTCTGAAAATCATTAAAAAAATTAGTGCTTTTCATATAAATTTGCTACCATTCGACGTTTCCACAAGTCAAACGTCAAAGGGTTGTAGAAACAGCTGGTTAATCGAACGTGCTAGAAATTTATTCCCAACGAAACTAGATATATTTAGTGAAAAACTGAAACTCCTTCGGCTCGATAGAAATGAAATGCAAGAAATGAAAATTTTAAGAAAACTATGATGCATAAAAAATCATCATTGGAGGAAAAAAATAAACAATTATCGAGAAAGCAAACGAAAGAGCTCGCAATGAAGCACGGATGAAAGCACTTTGTCGTTGTAAATCACAGCGTTCATTAAACCAAGCAGTCACCAAATTTAGACGTAATCTTCTTTTTATTCGTTTACCTGAAGAATAGGAATTAATTATTTAATACAATAAAAAAAAACTGAAGAATTTACTACAGGAGTTTGTAAAGTCACACCCGTCACACCCTTATTAGTTTACCTTTATATTGGTTATATGAATGAGGCCAATAAGAAATTTTATTATTTCAAACTTTTAGAGTTTTCATACCAGTTCAAGCCCAACCCATGAAAAAAAATCACACCCGTCACATTTTCAAAACAAAAATGAAAAAAAAATTTTTTTTCATTCTAAAAAATAATTAGTTAATACAATCAGAAAAAACTGAAGAATTTAATACAGGGATTTGTAAAGTCACACCCGGCACAGCCTTATTAGTGTGCTTTTATATTGGTTATATGAATGAGGCCAATAAAAAATTTTATTATTTCAAACTTTTAGATATTTCATACCAGATCACACCCAACCCCTTAAAAAATTTAAGAAAAATATTTTTCATTCTAAAAAATAATTATTTAATGCAGTCAAAAAAACTCTGATGAATTTGCTACTGAGATTAGTAAGGTCACACCCGTCATACCCTTATTATTAGTTTACCTTCATATTGATTACATGAATAATGCCAATAAAAATTTTATTACTTAAAAATTTTCGAATCTTCATACCAGGTTACACCCATTACATAAAAAAGTCACACCCGCTACATTTTCGAGAAAAAAAATTGGTTAAGAAATATTTGTTGCATTCTAGGAAATAATTATTAAATACAATCCAAAAAAACTCTAAAGGAATCTACCACTGAAAATTTGAAGGCCACACCCGTCACAGCATTATTAGTTTAGATTTATATTGATTATATAAGCGAAGTCAATAAAAATATTTTGTTTAATTAAACTTTTAGAGTTTTCATTCTAGGTCACTCCCGGCACAGAAGCAAAGTCACGCCCGGCACATTTTTCAATACAATTTTTAAGAAAAATTTTACTTTATTCTAGGAAATAATTATTTAATGCAGTCAAAAAAAACTGTAGAATTACTGAGATTTGTAAGGTCACACCCGCCACAACCTTATTAGTTTTTCTTCATCTTGATTACATGAATGATGCCAAAAAAAAATTTTTTACATCAAACTTTTCGAGTTTTTTTTACCAGGTCACACTCATCCCATAAAAAGTCACACCCGTTTAAGAAAAATTTATTTTATTCTAGGAAATAATTATTCAATACAAATGAGACATTATTAGATTTAATTGAACTATAGTGAATTTTAATCAGAAATAATTTCTTAATCAGGCCTGAGCTCAGTAATTTCAATTCTTATGAATGAAATATTCCCATTAATTAATGTGAGTATCTAAAGAAGAGAAGAAAAATTAAACTAGACACTATTAGCTGGGGGAAATACCGATATTTTTCTGTGCAGCCACGCATGGGTGCTGATGAAGTGCGTGGCTGCACAGAAAAATATCGGTATTTCCCCCAGCTAATAGTGTCTAGTTTAATTTTTCTTCTCTACTTTAGATACTCACATTAATTAATGGGAATATTTCATTCATAAGAATTGAAATTACTGAGCTCAGGCCTGATTAAGAAATTATTTCTGATTAAAATTATTCAATACAATAAAAAAACTTCAAGGAATTCACTATTGAGATTTGAAAGATCACACCCGTCACAGCCTAAAAAGTTAGTTTAGCTTTATATTGATTATATAAACGAAGTCAATAAAAATATTTCTTTCCTCAAACCTTTCGAGTTTTCATACTAGGTCACATACGTCACATTTTCGAAAATTTTTTTTAAGAAACCTTTATTTTTTTCTACGTAGTCAAGGTTAATGCAATCAAAAAACTACGAAGAATTGGCTACTGAGATTTGTAAGGTCAAACCAATCACAGCTTTAGTTTACATTTATATTGAATGTATGAATAAAGTCAATAAAAAAATTTATATCTTCAAATTTTTCTAGTTTTCATACCAGATCACACTCCCACATCAAGAAGTCACACCCGTCAGATATAAGGAAATTTATTAACTTTGTTTATTTTTAGGTAATAATTATTTAATACAATCAAAAAACTGAAGAATTTACCACTAAAATTAATAAGGTCACACCTGTCACAAGCTTCTGATTGCAGTTTTGAGCGGAAATCAAGTTTTTACCTATATAATATATAAATATAAAATATTTTTTAAGATTATTATTCTTGAGAACAGCATACTTATTCTTAATTGTAAATTTCATACTTTTGAATTTAAAAAAAATTAGTGTCATGGTCACACCCGTCACAATGGACTTGCTCATATATGAATTTGAAAAGACCTTTAAAAATATGTTCAATGTAATAATTCATGTATCTCTGCAGAATTAACTACTAAAATTTGATAGCAATTTTGAGCAGAAATCATCTTCTGTCAGTGCCTACCTGTTATAAAATATTTTTAAGATTATTATTCTTGGGAAAAGCACCCTTTTTTTAATTGTAAATTTCATACTTTTGAATTTAAAAAATATTAGTGTCATGGTCACACCCGGCACAATGGAATTACTCATATATTAATTTAAAAAGACTCTTCAAAATACGTTCAATGTACTAAATAATTCATGTATCTCTGCACAATTAACTCATAAAATTTATAAGATCACACCCGCCACAACCTTCTGATAGCAACTTTGAGGAAAAACCATATTCTGTCAGTGCCTACCTATTATAAAATATTTTTTAAGATTATTATTATTCTTGGGAACAGTACAATTTTTCTTAACTGTAAATTTCATACTTTTGAATTATAAAATTAAATTTTCTCACAAATTGTCAAAAACTGTCACAACCGTCACAATAGAACTTTTTACATATTAATTTAAAAATACATAAAAATAATATAATAAATAAAAATTTATCAAATTATAAATTTTAAAATTATAACAAAGAAATGTGCGTATCATGGTCACACCCGTCTTACTGTAATTAGTCACATATTAATTTAAAAAGACCCTTCAAAATATGTTCAATGTAATAAATAATTTATGTATCTCTGAAGAATAAGCTACTACAATTTTTAAGGTCACACCCGTCACAGCCTTGTGATAGCAATTTTAAAAAGAAATCATTTTCTTTCAGTATTTAACTATTATTAAAAGCTTTTGAGAATTTTAAGTAATAAGAAAAAAATTTAGTATCGTGGTCACACCCGTCGCAATAGAAATACTTGCATATTAATGTAAAAAATTACCCTCATGGTAATTTACAACTAAATTTTTCCCATAAACGTTGATCACAAAAACAAATTCTCATTTGTCTTGTAATAATGCAAAATCATAAACTCAACTACTCATTCATTAGCCAAATCTCTTTATCAATCAAATTTATTTCTTATTGTAATAAAAAAAACCTTACAATCATGTTCATTTCTCTTTATTATTAAAAAAAAAGGAACTAAAAAACCCTTTCAAACTCTAAAAAAAATGCCGATTGTTTTATTACATTCCAAAAAAGGACTTTTACATTAAAATACATTTTTCTTGCACATCGTTTTAATACGACCATAAGAACAACAAAAAACCCGCTTCCAGCATTCGAATTAATTTCCTAAACAAATCGGCTGTTGAAAACTTTTTTCAAAAACAAACGAAAAAATTCTCAAGGATCTTTGAACAATAAAATGAATTTATTTTCACAGCTGAGATTTTTATTATCCTTTTGTTAAGTAATAAAACATGAGAACAATAAAATTATGTATATTTGAATAATTCAATTTCTTTAAGTAAAACCAAACACAGAAAAAATCCTTTTCATTGTTTGCAAGTGAATGCGAGAAAAAATTCCCACAAAGGCCGGCAGCAGGTAGTTAAAATTAAAAAATAAAAAAAAGGATCTCAAGTTTCAAATTGGCATTAAGGCATTAATCTTCTAAGGAAATCAGGATTTAAGGAATGATTGGAAAAAAAAGTGGGGAAAAATATTAACACTATTTTTAACAAATGTTAATAATAAATAATTTATTTAAAGATTCATTTAATATTTTTATTAGCAGTATTTTTATTTTAAAACTTTTGTCTATAAAAAATTATAAAAATATAAAAAATTCATGAAAATAAAATTTCCTTTACAAACTTTATTTACATATTTTTACCATTTAAATAGTTTAATTCTTTGTTATTTATTCATTTGCAATGAACTTTCGTTGTTCATGCAACTAAAAACTTTAATGCAATAATTTAACATTATTTTTTTTTATTCTTTTACATGAGGGAGTTGCACTGCGCAAACTAAAACATTAATTACAAACAATTATAAAATATTTATGCAAAAATAATAGAAATTAAAAAATAAAATAAAATGATAAACAGAAAATGTTTGCAACTTTTTATGTTCGAGAAAACAAAAATTCATGGATGAACAAAATAATGGCAAAATGTTAAATGAGACACAACTGCAGCAGCAACAGCAGCAGCAGCAACAGCAGCAGCAGCAACAGCAGCAGCAGCAACAGCAGCAGCAGCAACAGCAGCAGCATCAGCAACAAAAAAACCACACCAATTTACAAACAAACAAATAAAAATAATAAATTTGTTTTTATTAAATAATTAATTAATGGATCGTTATGTGGGTAATTAAATAATTCCTCTTCATGTTGTTGTTGCTGTTGATGTTAGTTTTGAATTTTTGTTTTTTATTTAAAAAATTCGAGTAAATATTTTAACAACATTTGGGTTAATATATGAAAGTGTTTTTTGAGCACAATTGTAAACAACAACAATTAATTAGTATGTAAATAGTTCTTTTTTTTGCCATTTGTAATTTATAAAAATTTTTTCAATTATATTATAATTACAAATTTGCATTAAGCTTAAAAAAAATCATTTTATACAAAAAGCTTATCGCTATAAAATTTTTGGATTTCAAGTTAAATTTATTCACAAAGTACACAGAGTACTTATTTAAAAAGAAACTTTCTTCAAAAGGTACCTTTTTCATACTACTTGTTTAAAAGGTACTATGCTTAGAAAGTACCTTTTTAAAAAAGTACTTTGTTTTAAAAACATTTGATTTAAAAGATACTTTCTTAAAGTTAATTTTTTAGAAAGAACTTTATATATAAACAAGTACTTTTTTAATGTACTCTTCTAAAAGCCCTTCTGCTTCAAAAGTACTTTTTCTATATGTACTTCTACATTTAGTTTTTGCAAAAGGCACTGTTTTCAAAATGTTCATTTTTAAAAGATTCTTGTTTTACAAGGAGTTTATTTCATAAGGTATAATTTTCAACAAGTACTTTCTTTCAATGGTACTTTTTCAAAAAGTACTTTTTCAAAATATACTTTTTAAAGATTTCACTTTATTTTACACTTACCAAAAAGTACTTTCTACGACAGGTACTTTTTTCAAAAAGTACTTTTTCAGTAGGTACTTTTTTCAAAAGCTATTTTTTTCAAAAGCAACTTTTTTCAAGAAGTACTTTTTCAAAAGCAACTTTTTTCAAAAAGTACTTTTTCCGAGGGTACTTTTTTCAAAAGCTACTTTTTCAAACAGGTACTTTTTTCAAAAGGTACTATTTTTAAAGGTACTTTTTTCAAAAGCCACTTTGTCAAAGGATACTTTTTCAGAAAGCACTTTTTTAACACGGTACTTTTTTCAAACGGTAATTTTCAAAAAGTCCTTTTTTTTCAAAAGTTACCTGTTTTCTAAAAAGTACTTTATGCAAAACATATTTTTTTCAAAAAGTACTTTTTTCAAAAAGAACTTTCTCGGAATGTACTTTTTTCAAAGCTAATTTTTTCAAAATATATTTTTTTCAAAAGGTACTTTTTCAAACGGTACTTTTTTCAAAAAGTACTTCTTTTTTCAAAGTACTTTTTTCAAAGTACTCTTTTCAAAAGCAATTACTAAAAAGTCCTTTATTCAAAAGTACTTTTTTCAAAATGTACTATTTTCAAAGGTACTTTCTCAAAAGCTACTTCTACCAAGGATACTTTTTTCAAAAAGTACTTTTACTTTTTTCAAAAGGTAATTTTCAAAAAGTCCCTTTTCAAAAGATACGTATTTTTTAAAAAGTACTTTCTGTGAAACGTACTTTTTCAGAATGTACTTTTTTGAAAAGGTAAATTTTGCAATAGGTACTTTTTCAAAAGGTACTTTTTCAAAACTACTTTTTTTATAAAGCACTTTTTTCAAATGTAATTGTCAAAAAGTCCTTTTTTCAAAAGGTAATTTTTAAAATGTACTTTTTTCCAAAAGTACTGTCTTGGGAAGTTATTTGTTTTCTAAAGGTACTTTTTCGAAAAGTACTTTTTAACTTATTTTTAAATGTACTCTCTCAAAAAGTGCTTTCTTTGAAAGTTACTTATTATCTACTACCTGTATTTTTCAAAAAAATACTTTTTCAGAATATATATTTTTTGAGGTTTCACTTTATTTCATAAAGTATATTTGCCAAAAAGTACTTTCTGCGAAAGGTACTTTGTTCAAAACGTACTTTTTCAAAAGCTTTTTTTTAAATGTACATTTTTCAAAAGGTACATTTTTCAAAGGGTACTTTTTCTAAGGGTACTTTTTTTTAAAAGTACTATTTCCACAAGGTATTTTTTTTAAAGTTATTTTTTTCAAATGGTGGTTTTCCACAAAATTTTAACATGTACTTTTTTCAAAACAACATACTTTTTTCGACAGGTACTATTTTTAAAATCTTGCTTCTTCAAAAGATGCTTTTCCCAAATAGTACTTTTTTGAAGATCTACTTTTCCAAGACGCAATTTTTTTAAATGTACTTTTTCAAAAGGTACTTTTTTCAAAACGTACTTTTTCAATATGTACAACAAGTACCTTTTCCAAATAATATTTTTTCAAAAAGTACCTTCTACAAAAAGTATTTTTTTAAGGAACTTTTTTTTTAAAATCTAGTGTTTTCAAAAGATGCTTTTTGCAAATATGTAGTCTTTTTTTTAGAAGTTACTTTTTGCAAATAGCACTTTCTCAAGACATACTTTTTTAAATGCATTTTTTTGAAGACGTACTTTTTCCAAAAACATTTTTTTTTCAAAAACTACCTTTTCTAAAAATTATTTTTTCAAAAGTAGCTTTTCCAAAAAATATCATTTCCAAAGGGCACCTCTTCCAAAAAATATTTTTTTATATATATATATATATTTTTTTTCAAAATGCAGTTTCTTTAAAAGGCTCTTTTTAACTATAAATGACAATATATTTGAACTTGCTTGGGAGTTTCTGTAGTGTAAAAAAATGTTATTTAAAAATAAATATTTTCAAGCAACCAGATACATCACCAAACACAAAATATGCAAGACTTATTTATGCCTAAAAATAATATTTAAGTATTTAATTATTTCTGTTTACTTTGCCACAATCGTTAATACAAATGTTTGCTGGGATCCCTCTTAATTAGTTGGCAACATTTAAAACGATTAGCGACTCACTGTGCCAGTTTTGGTCGCTGATGACGTCCTTTGATACAAGTACATATTTACATAAATACATAGTTATTGTTGCTCTTTCAGCTGCCTCCAGATAAGCCATGTTGCGTGGCAACAATATTTATAATTTTCATATCGGTCTGCCCGCCAAATAAATGTTGGTTAATGTGTTCGCAATTTTATAGTGGGAATTCAGTTTGATGATTGTGCATATCAAAGGTTTTATATTTTATAATTTCTGTTATATCGACTGTATTGTATTTGTTTTTGTTTTATTTTTTTTTTTTTTGTGGTCATCATTGAGGGAACAATTAATGATATGAATGTTAAATAGAAAATAACAACAAATACTTAAATGATAACACACAATTGCTGACTGAGTTAATGCAGCGATAAAGGGTTTAATATCATATTAAAAATGGCTTTAGTGCACAATTGCAGAACTTAAGAATCTGAAGAAACTTAAATTTAAAATTAAGTGAAAAAATTTAAACATAAATAATTTTTTCTACACAAATTTCAAAGAAAGTACCTTTTAATAAAGTAACTTAAAAACTTTTTGAAAAGAGTACTTTTCAAAAATAAACAACTAACAAAAAATTTTCTTTTATTTGAGGACGTTTTTAAAATAAAAACCTCTTTAAAACGCAACTTTTTTAAAAAGTATTTTTTTTGGAGGGGCAATTAAAAATGTGTCTTCTAAAAAATTACCTCTCATAAAAAGTACTTTTGAAAAAGTATGATTAAAAAGAGTGCCTTTTAAAAAGGTACCTTAAAATAATTGCTTTTAAAACATCTTAGCTTTTATAAAAAATATCCTCTCAAAAAATATCTTTATAAAAAGTACTTTTAACACAAAAACATTTAATAAAAATTTTCTTCCAAAACAAGTACTTTTTAAAAAGTACATTTTATAAAAAGCGTTTGTAAACAAAAAACATTTTTATTTTCTTTTCAAAAAATTATCTTTAGCAACAGTAATGAATAAAAAAAAGTACCTTTTAACATCAGGTTCATTAAAAAAGTAACTTTAAAAAAAAGTACCTTTTATTAAAATTACCTTTAAGTGCCTTTTAAAATAAATACCATTTACGTACCTTTTCACAATGTATGGTTAGAAGATAACAGAGACTTTAACGGCAAATTTTGTATGAAGGACTTGGCAGTTAAAGTTCACGTTAGCTCTTAACCGTACATTGTGAAAAGGGACGTTAAACCATTTAAAAACTTCTGGTCTGAAAAGTGCCTTTCATAAAAAGTATCTCTAAAGAAAATCTCTTTCACAAAAAGTATTTTTAAAAAATGCCTTTTATTAGAATTTTAACAAAACTCACTTTAAAATAAAGCACACTTAATAAAAAGTACCTTTTAAAAAAGTACTTTTCAAAAAAGTAACTTCTACAAAAATTAACTATTAAAAAGTACTTTTATATAAACTAACTTTAAAAAAAAAATTCAAACGGGACCTTTCATAAAAAGTACCTTTTGAAAAAAATACTTTTTAAAACTAAGTACCATTTAAAAAAGTACATTTAAAATAAGCACCCTTTATTAAAACAACCTTCTTAAAAAGGTGCCTTTTATAAAAAATGCCCTTTAAATAAGTACTAATAAGTAAAAAAAATACCTGTTAAATAAGTACCTTTTATAAAAAGTACTTTTATGAAAATAGTATTTTTAAAAAATACCTTTTGTAAGATTTAAGTTTTGAAAAATGTACCTTTTAAAAAAAGTACCTTCCAAAAAAAGTGCCTTTTTAAAAGTGCCTTCACAGCTAAGTAACTTTAAAAAAAAGTACCTTTAAAAAATTACCATTTAAAACAAGTACTTTTTAAAAAAAGTACATTTTAAGCAAAGTACCTTTGACGAAAGTACTTTTCCAAAACTTAACTTCAATAAAAATTAACAATTAAGAAATACTTTTATAAAAACAAACTTTTAAAAAAATTTAAAATGGGACCTTTTATAAAAAGTACCTTTTTAAAAAAGTACTTTTTATAAAAAGTACCTTTTGAAAAAAGTACTTTTTAAAACTAAAAAAGTACATTTCATATTAGCACCTTTTATTAAAACAGCCTTCTTAAAAAGATACCTTTTATAAAAAAATGCCCTTTGAAAGAGTACCTGTTAAATAAGTACTTTTTATTAAAAGTACCTGTTAAATAAGTACCTTTTATGAAAAGTACTTTTAGGAGAAACGTATTTTTAAAAAATATATTTTGTAAGATGAAAGTTTTCAAAAAAGTACCTTTTAAAACAAGTACCTTCAAAAAAAAGTACCCTTGAAAAAAGTACATTTTAAAAAGTACTTTTTAAGAAATTACGTTTCAGAAAAAGTACATTTTAAAAGGAGTACTTTTTAAAAAATTACGTTTCAAAATTAGCACCTTTGAAAAAAGTACCTTTTAAAAATAGTGCCTTTTCAAAAAAGTATCTTTTAAAAAAGTATCTTTTTAAAAAAGTACATGTTAAACAAAACGACCTTTAAAAAAATACCTTTAGGAAAAAGTTTGCTCAAAAAATACGTTTTGAAAGATTTAAATTTGAAAAAGTACCTTTTAAAAAAAGTTCCTTTTAAAAAAGTGCTTTTAAAAATAAGTACCTTCTAAGAAAAGTCCCTTTCAAAAAGTACCTTTTAAAAAAGTACCCTTTCAAAAAGTACATTTTAAAATAAATACATGTTAAAAAAAGTACATTTATTTTAAAATAAGTACCTTTTAATATAATACATTCTAAAAAAGTACCTTTTAAAAAAGTGACTTTCAAAATAAGTACCTTATAAGAAAAATACCTTTAAAAAAAGTACCATTTAAAAAAGTACCGTTTAAAAAAGTACATTGTAAAAAAGTACCTTTTAATAGAAGTACCTTTTAAAAAAACGTACTTTTCAAAAGAAGTACCTTTTAAAAAAAATACCTTTTAAAAAGAGTGCCCTTTCAAAAATGTACCTTTTGAAAAAGTCCTTTTTAAAAAAAGTACCTTTGAAAAAAAGTAAATTTTAAGAAAAGTCACTTTTAAAATAGTACCTTTCAAGCAAAATAACCTTTACAAAATACGATCTTTTAAAAAGTACCTTTTAAAAAAGTACCATTTAAAAAAGTGCCTTTAAAACAAGTACCTTTTAAAAAATACCTTTTGAAAAACTTTTGTAGAAAGTACCTTCAAAAAATATTAACTTTTATAAAAAAAAATTACCTTTGGAAAAAATTACCTCTTAAAAAAGTACCTTTTGGAAAAAAGTACATTTTTATCAAAGATCTTTCCTACTTTTATAAAAGTGATTTTCATATACACAAATAACTTTAAACCATAAAAATTTGCATTTTCGAAATGCATTAATTTTTTCTCCAAAGAAACTCATAAACTCATGACTCGTTCAGTTCGATCCAAAGCACAAACTGACCACAATTTTAATCTTTAACTTTATGCACGTTATCATACGAACAGTGTAAAATATAATATTTTCACTTGATATAAAATACATTTATTCATGCCAGTATATTTAACGAAAAATGCTGAAATAAAATGTAAAACCCTTGTTTGTATGTTTTGATGAATTATTTATTTGGTGATTATTTAACAACAAATGTGTTTTATGGTAAATTTCTATTTTAAAAAAACATACGATATGCAAATTTAAAGGCAGATCAAATGTCAGTGAAAACTCAAATAAAAGGCAAATAAATAAATAAATAAACATATCTATGAACGTTAGACAATTTTTTTCCACAATATTTCAAAATACACTCACGACGACGAACAATGTTTGGTCAATTTAAATTGAAAAGAAGCCAAAATAAATTAAATAATTTTTCATTTAAAAAAAATGGTTTATTTGCTGAAGCATATATAGTTCTATTGAACTGTATGATATGTAAATTTTCATATGAAAAAAAAATTTCCGAATAAAGAGCTTTTAAAGTGTGTATATGAATAAAAGAAAAATCGTTTCAAGTTATGAGAGGTCGATTTATGGGGCAAAATTATAAATAAGAAAAACTTACCGAGTATTGGTTCTAGTTTACACTATGCAAGCCTTATTGTTAAGCTGTTGGGAGAGAGATAGAGAGACGGGGGGAAAAGAAAAGTTTATGTTCCCGTCGTCTATCTCTCTTCGTCAAACTAATCAAATTAGCAATAAGACTGGCATAGTGTAAACTAGGACTTTATGTACATATCTGTATTTGAGGGATCTTATTGCATATAAAAGAAGGAAAATAGCATATCTTGAAATGTTTTTTTTTTTCAATAGAAATTAATTCCTCAGGTATCCAGGCTGTTATAAAAGAAAGTTTAGATTTATACCCTTATGAAGCGCTAAGAGTAAACTTTTGTCTGTCTGTCTGTCACAGGCTGTTTTCTTGAGAACCGTAAGAGCTACGACACTGAAATTTTCACAGAATATGTAGCAACGGTAAATATTTGACTGTGAAAAATTAAAGGGTGTTCTACATCAAGCAACTAGAAATGTTGAAATCCTAATGTACTTATACAGACAATTATATATGTATACACACTTAAAAATTTCAAAGTTAGTGTATTTTTATGCAGACTACACTAATTAACACTGAAATTTTAAAACTCGTATTAAGGGGTATTCCAACAGTTAATGTTATTTTGACTTTGTAATTTTGGCAACTTGCTGTGTCTTGGGAACCGTAACAAGCAAACTCTTGATATTTTCAAACACCCTAAATTTAAAAACCCCCAAAAATAAAACAAATGCCGAAACGAAGAGTAATAAAATAGTTCATTGATATGCAAAAAATATCACCAGAAGTAAAAAGGTGGCCAAAAAAACTAAAAAAAAATCAAAAACCGAAAAAAAAACGCAAAAAAATAACCAAATTTAAAAAAATCGCTAATAATAAAAAAACGCTAGGCTAAACGATAAACTCCAAAACTAAAAAAAAACCATAAAATCGCCAACAAATTTACTTATTGCCAGAAAAATTGCCATGTCGCCAAATGAAAAATTAGTCGCCAAACAAGTGGTAAAATCGTCACATTTGGCGATAAATCGCCATATCTGACAACCCTGACTGTATGTTGGAAACTGTAAGATCCAAACTCTTAAAATTTTCAAAACCCTAAAACTTCGAAATCCCAAAATAACAAAAAAATGCCGACACAAAAAATTGCCAAAATTAAAAAAAAACGCTTAAATAAAAAATATCACCAAAAATATATCGCTAAATTTCATCGCTGAGATTAAAAAAAATCACCATTAGTCAAAAGGTGGTCAAGAAACTAAAAAATCGCCAAAAACCGAAAAAATCACCAAAATTAAAAAAATCGCTTTAACTAATAAAACGCTAAAACAAAAAGAAATCGCCAAAACTAAAAAAGTCGCCAAAACAAAAGAATCGCTACAGTAAAAAAACGACAAAACAAAAAAGAAACGCAAAAACTGAAAAATCGCCAAAATAAAAAAAACGCTTAAATGAAAAATATCACCAAAAACAAAGTAAAACGCTAAAATTCTAAAAAAAATCAGCATTAGTGAAAAGGTGGGCAAGAAACTAAAAAATTGCCACAAGCCGAAAAAAAATCATCAAAATTAAAAAAAAACCGCTTAGACTAAAAAAAAACGCCAAAACAAAAAGAAATCACCAAAACTAAAAGAAATTGCCAAAACAAAAGAATATATACACTAAAAAAACGACTAAACAAAAAAGAAAGGGCAAAACTGAAAAATCGCCAAAATGAAAAAAAAACGCTTAAATGAAAAATATCACAAAAAACAAAGTAAATCGCTAAAAGTCCAAAAAAAATCACCATTAGTGAAAAAATGACCAAAAAACTAAAAAATCGCCAAAAATCTAAAAATAAAATCACCAAAACTAAAAAAATCGCTAACAATAAAAAAATCGCTAAAACTAAAAACATCACCAAAACTCAAAAAAATCGCCAAAACGAAAAAAATGCCAACCTAAAAGAACGTCAATGCAAAAAAACGCCACAACTGAAAAAATCGCTAAAACAAACAAAAAACGCCAAAGCAAAACAATTTTAAAAATGTCTATATCAGGTAAGATATTCGATTATATAGTCTTAAGTTCGTCTAGTATTATATATGTAGTGTCCTAAGGAGCACGTATTAAAAAAAAACATAACTTTTGACGCACATAGGTCTATTATGGAGAATAATTTAACTTTCCAAAGGGGGGAAAAATATCAATGACTGCCGGCAACCAGACTTTTTTATTTCCAGAAAACACTAATTGTTCAAAAACGACAGCTGTTATTGGCCTGTTACGGTTAAAACTTCTGAAAAGTTGCCACACGATTGCGTTTGTGATCTTGCGAATAACTTTTTAATAACCCAGTGACCATTCAAAATAGAAACCACTGAGGCCGGTAGATTTTTGATTTGTTGTTGACCCAACAATTGACCACTGCGTGGAGTAATTTCTAGTTCAAAATAAAATATTTAAGGGTTAGTTATTTATATAGTTCCTTTAAAATGCACAATATTTTACTTGTAAATAATAAATTTAGGCAATTTCATCTTCTTGAGTGTCGTATTAACCAGTACAAAATTGTCGTAATGTTGCCACTATTTTGTTCCTCAATATGGTAATACTGAGAATTTTAAACTATCACTCAAATACATCAAACTAATGGAAATTAAGATTAAGTTAATTTTCGGATTAGCTACTTCGAGAGCTAAGTTTAATCTCGAACCTAAAAATTGGACCTCAGTTGTTCCAAAACTGCCGGTCTGGCAAGGCTGTCAGCTGTTAAATATCTGTCATCTAAAGTGTCATTTATTTAGTTAAAACTTTGCCATTTAGGAATATGAATATGAAAAATAAGGCCTTATTTCATTTCCTATTTTGGGGGTTATTTTCTTGGGACTTATTTCATAAGGCCAAGAAACTGAACAAAAAATTCTTCCTGGAAAAAAACTACTTTTTACAAACAAAAATAATACGAGTACGAGTGTTGCTGCATATAAAATCTATAACTTTTTTTGGGAAAATTTTATTCCCTGAAAAGTTAAGAAAAATAAGTTTGTTTAAAAAACAAAATAAAAACTTTTCTTTTATTGCCATATTTTACATATTGCATTAACAATTGGTTATGACATATTTCAATTTCAATTTTTGTTTAAGGAAAATATTCACTTTTTCATAACTGAAATAAATACTTCAATAATAATAAAAAAATAAAATAAAAGGAAACTTTTTTTATATACATGTGCACACACTTCCTTTACACGACATCTATTATTAGCAGAAATGTAAAACTGTAAAAAAAAAAAAAAATAAAAAAATTTTTTTTTGGACATTTCATAATGTTGCCCTTAAGCTTTAATAACCAATCATGTAACCAATTTTTGAAATGCTGGCTTTTAATCTATAAACAAACAAAAAATTTTTTTGTAGAACAAAAAGTGTCTCAAATGTCTGATATGAATTAAAGTGTTATAAAAGGAGTATATTACTCATGTTGGTTCAGTGACAATGTATGTATATGTGTCATGTATGTGTGTGTGTGTGTGTGTTTAAGCATTTGCCTAGGTACGAGTGCTTTTAACTGATGACCCCAAATGATTGATTGACACTTTTTAAAGTCACACAAGCATTTTTCAAATATACAAATTTACACAATAATGCTTAAATAGACACACACACACTCGCACACACGCAGTCTGTGTTGCTCCGCAGTGACATGACATTCAACAGGAAGTGGTGCCAAAGCGGATATACAAGCATAACTTTATGTATGAGTTTATTTTATATTTTACTCTTACCGTTTTATTTGTATACTATATGGTTTTTTTCCCAACTATTTGTTGTAGCTGCTATTGCTTGCTGCTGGTGCTTGTTGTTGTTGTCATTTAAGCCTCCAAGCGCGGTTGATTAAATAAAAATAATTACATATTTAGCACAGAAGCGAGGTAGAATATAAAAAAAATAAAAATTAAAAAATAACAGCAAAAGTACATCAACTTCATGTAAACGGATATGTAAAGTAACCATGTTTATTTATGCTGTCACACAAATAAATACGCACACACACACACACACACACACACTTAACGACCGTTAAGCATTCATATGTTATTGTTAAGCACAGAGAGTGATAGAGAGAGAAAGAGAAAAAACCCACAAAAATAAGTTTAAATATTGAGAAATTTTCCCCCTTTTTTTTGGGTAAATATTTAATTGTATTAAATTTATATTGTCAATTTGCACTGTACACACACACACACACAGAGATAGTTAAGCACATTTATTTTATTTATTTTATTTCCCTGCTTTTGTGTGAAATATATATTTTATTTTATTTTTATCAATGTGTCAGTATTTACTGCTTGCAGTTCGGAAAATAAGTGTCAAAATGTTTGCTGAAAGCAGAAAAGCTGAAAGTGAAATAATACGTATTTAAGTGTGAAGAACAAGAAGAATAAAAAAATATAATAAAACACTCGCACACGCCATCTGTTTAAACTTAAAGTGATTTCTAACTCATGCGTTCGTTTTTCATTCGCACACAATTTGGTGCCAATGGATGACGTATGACAGCGGTGTATTCGTACCCTTATCATTCTCTCGCCCCGTGTGATTTTTCTATACAACTGGACGGAGAACTGATAAGGGCTCGTATCATCATAACAACAATAAATATTATCAAATTTACAATACAGATGGGTCCTTTTTAACATATACGAGTACATATGTATATATATGGCAAGTCAATGTAGTGCTGAAAATTATTTGCCAATTTATTTATTTCTTAATCTTTTTTTTATATAAATATAAATAAAGGCGTTGTAAGCTTGTGCTTTTTAAATTTTCGGGTATGAGCAGGGATTGTGGTAAAGAGTGAAGTGTTTTTTTTTCATTGTGAAATTAAATATTATTTTATTAATTTATTTTTATTTTCTAGCACACAAATGTTTTAAAGTGAAAAGTGTTGAAATGGTGCAATAAATTTAAGTAAAAAAGAAAAATCGTGCATCAATAAAATAAGACTTCATTGGGAATATATAACCCAACATAACACACAATAATCAAACTTCAATAGAATTTGAGAATAAGCTTATAAAAATTGTGAATTCTTTTTTCGTAATTGCATATAAAATATATTCACCCTTATTCCAGTTGTCGACGTCACTTTAACACAATACCAAAAAAATTAGTGCTTGTTTACCCGTTATCGAAAACAACTGCCTCCTGTTGCCAGGTTAATGCTATTTTTGGGAACTTAGGGAACGGAAATAGATGGTCAGTAGCACAAAATTCTTCTCGGTAGCGTGTAAGGAAACCCCAATTTTTGGTTTTGTGTTAAAGTGACTGGAATAAGGGTGATTATAAAATTTGAATTCATAAGCAATTTTTGAGAATGCTTGAAAAACTTTTATTATACACAATTTTTTTTTAAAGTAATTTTATAAACGATATACATACATATAAGCATTTCCACAGGAATGTCAACTTTTTGTAGCGTGCGACACCAAGCAAATATGCTTGTTTTTTTTACTTATTTTTGCGTAGGCCGCCAGCAGCTCTCTATTCAGTAAAATTTTAAGAAAAATCGAGTCACGTTGTTCAGAAATACAAGGTGATTTAATTGCTGTCGCACGCGACAAAAAAAGTGGAATATCTCGGAGAAATGCCCATATGTGTATTGAAGTATGAAAAAAAAACTTAGCTTCACTTAGGCTTTAAATTTCAAAGTGAGTGGGCGTGAGCAAATATAAATCATAACATATACATATATAAACATATAGGCCCTGTTCGAAAATGCATCACTTCTCTGCATCATACAAGCAAACTTTAATTTAAAATGCACTACAAGTTCCTTTATAATATTTTCTCGTAGTAGCCGTGCTTGTATCTCATATTTTATTATCACTTGTGCCTTAGCTACTTCATTGAAGCACTTTAGGATATTTCGGTTTCCCTTTGCAGTGCAGTGATGCATTTTCGAACAGGCCCAAAGTGTTATCAAACAAAAATTTTATGACATTGAAATGAACAATTAAAATTTTTGTTTTTCAATAGTCAAACATATTTTCTTTGTGAAGCAAGAAACCGAAGAAAATCGCCATAACCAAAGTCAAAACTAAAAAAAATTAAGAGACAAAAAACAAAATCGCCAAAAACGGAAAAAACATCAAAAATAAAAAAAACCGTCTTAGAACACTCGGTTATAGCTATGCTGCTTAGCTTTATAAAACAAATTTAATGTGCTAAATAACAATGCAATAAAGTTATGTTATAAAATGATGTCAAATTTGCCGCAAATATTTCAAAATGTTTCCATTTATTTCCCATTATTTTCTTTTCTAGCGGCGTACGAATAAATTAATGTATTGTTTGTGGCCGGCGGCAGCTGTTAGCCGGCTTACAGCCGATCGGCTGTGTTCTCTGGGTTGTACTCATGTGCAAAAACAAAATGAGCAATTGTTCTCATTGTTTTTGTTTTGGTTTTGTTTCACTCACTTCAATTAACAAAACAAAAAAAAAATCAAACAATTTGCTTAGTGTATTTTCGTACACAAAAACAAAAAACAAAAATCAATTAATAATATAATATAATTGAATTATTTTAACTTTTGTTTAAAAATTTAATTTGGTTAAAAGTTTAATAGACTCAATAACATTTTTAATTGATATTTGGTTTTTTTCAATTAAAAGTCTTTATTGCAGGAACATTTTTTTCTGTGTACTGCAACTAGCTGTTGCGATTTAGTTAAAATAACTAACTTGAAATAGTAACTGAATCGATGGTGTAAGTTGTTAAGGCAAAAGTATAAATTTTGTATATAAAACAAGCAAGTTGAATTATTGCCATTTATCATATATGTACGATGGCTTTATATTTAAAATCTTTTTCCGAGCCCAAATGCTATGAAATTTCGGATCAGTTTGAGGCATTTCAAGGACTAAATCAGTAAAGAGGCAACATTGTTGATGGTCGCAAGCGGTAAGTTCTTGTGTAAATTGATTTTTAGAAGCCTTAATTAAGATCTTTGTGTCTTTAAAGAAAATACGTTGTAATTTCATTTGTGAAACTCCCAATTCAAAAGGTCAAGATATTCAAGATATGAATAATTTTGGGGTTTTCCTAATGCTATGGGCTACAACAGTAATATACTCAGTTGTTTTTTAAGGACCTGCATCACTAACTTGTCCCAGTTTTACAAGTGCTGGCCGAAAAGGTGCTTCATCAGGACGACCCAAAAATGCTTCAGTTTTGCGAACTATGACCGCAAAATGTTTCCAATTTTCTTAAAGAGAATTTTATTTATTTCATTACTTTTTGCAAGCGTATATCGTTTCATTTTTCACTAACTTCAAAAAAGGAGGAGGTAATCAATTCGTCTGTATATTTTTTCTGTTTTTTATTTTATAAATCAATACCTTTTAGACCGATTTTAAAAATTATTTTGTCGCCAGAGAGTGTAAGGTTTCCATTTGGTTCCACTGTAAGAAAAAAGTGGGCAGGGACAGCACAAAAATTTTTTTCTTTGTGATTTTTTACTTATCCGATTGCCGCGAAATCTAGCAAACACATTTAGCTCTCGTAATGACACAATTTTTAAGTTGAAAAAAATGGGCGGAGCCACGCCCATTGACATTTACTATGATATCTCATATGCTTCTTTTTACTGATTTTAATGAAACTGGACACGCACTCTGAACTCTAAAAACCCCCCACAATCTTGCATTTAAAAAAGTAGGCAGCAACACGCCCACTAAAATTTAATATTATATTTAACGAGCGTCTACGTATTTGAATTTTATGAAACCTGGCCAACCCCTTAAACTCTCAAAACCATTCAATTTCCCGTTTAAAAAAGTGGGCGGAGACACGCCCATGAAGGGTTAGTATTATATTATATTAACTTCTACTTATCCGATTTCCATGAAAATTGGCAAACAGTTTTGACACCTAGATTGCCATAATTTTGTACTTAAATAACTGGGCGGGGCCATGCCCACTAAAGCTTAATACTATATCTTATTTGACCGATTTTCACAAAACTTGGTGCACATCTCGAGCATTGAAAGTCAAGCGGTGTTGAATTTAGAAAAAAATGGGCGAATACTAATATTTGCAAAGTTTGGAAAAGACCACGCCCCTGTACACATTAAAATTTAATATTATATTTCACGATCTTCTATTCGATTTTTACGAAACTTGGCACCCAGCTTAAACTCTTATAAGATTTATGCCCTTATGCAAAAACGATTGTTAAAGTTAAAGCATGCTTTAAAACCGGTTTTGCCATACAAAATTCGTTTGTTAAACCAACTTTAAGTTTAACAATCGTTTTTGCATAAGCGGGTTAATCTTTTATTTAAAAAATTGAGCTGTGACACACCCAATTAAATTATATTAACTTCTACTTATCCGATTCCCATGACTGCTAGATTGCCATAATATTGTATTTAAAGAACTGGGCGGGGCGATAGCCACTAAAGCTTAATACTATATTTCATCTGAGCGATTTTTACAAAACTTGGTGCACATCTTGAGCATTGAAAGTCAAGCGGTGTTGAACTTAGAAAAGTGGGAGAATACCAATATTTGCCAAATTGGGCGTGCGACCACGCCCCTATATATATATAATATGCACTACTAATTTAAAAACAAAATTTAAATTAACCGACTTTAAACAAAAAGCTTTAAAAAGTTAAGAAAAAGTTACAGCCTTAATTATAAAAATTATTAAGGCTTTATAAAGGTTTTTATAAAAAAAAATTCAAAGAAAATGTTTCTTAAAAAGCCTTTATAAAGCCGTAATAATTTTTATAGATAAGACAGTACGATTTTAATACCCGTATTAAAATTGATTTTTAACAGAAATATTTAGAATTTTTGATTTGTAAATATGGGCCACGACCTTAATAGAAAATACTTATCTAGTACTGTGATTGACATGGCCTACACAATGGAATTATAAGCAAAAATTATATATTTTTGTAGGCCAATTAAATGTTCACTAAATTTTAGTTGCCTACTTAAAGTTAAAAAAAAACTACTGGCAATTATCTTCTTACTCCCACCACTCCTTTAGGTTTTATTTTTTGCTACCAAAAATAATTTAAGCATTCGAAATCAAGCAGCCAAAAAGAAAATAAAAAAACAAATAATAACATGTAACTTAACACTAACTTTTCACTTCCGTTTCACTAACAAAAATAAAAAATAACTAAATTAAAACATGCAGCATAATTTTAAGGGCAGCAGTGTGCCCAAAAAAAAAAAACTTCCACAAGAATCAAGAGTTTTAAAAACTTTAATTCATTTTGGGGAAAGAGTGTGCAAGCAAAAGCGCAAAAGAACCAAAAGTTTTTGGAACTTTAATTCATTTTAAGCAGGATGTCCATTTACAAGCATCAACATGCAAACAACAGCAGTCAAGAAAATAAAAAAAAACAAATAAAAATTAAAACATTCACTCCTTTTGCCTGCAATCTTCTTTAGCAGTCTTAAGTTAAGTTGTAATAATGAGAAATATTTTCTTGAAAAAGCAATAAGAAATGAAGAAGAAGGGGAAAAAACGGAAATACAGTTGTACTGTTGCTACTCCATCAGAGTATTTAATGCTTTCTTTCTGTTCCTTTTCCTTTTACTTTTACTGCAAATTGCAATGGCATTTCGTTGGCCCATTTGTTTGCTTGTTCGTTAGCCCACGTTATCTGGAGAGTTGTAGTTTTTCAATTTCTAACCTTGTATATCTTCTGGTCACTAAATTCTAGTGTCATTTAGATGTTGGTAATTTGTAAGCGTAAAGTACTAGTTATTTTTTTTTTATTTCGTCCTCCCTCGTTATGCAGTTTGCAGAGGTTACTCCTACCGATTACTGCTAAGTTATCAATGATAATCAAACAATTGCTTCCTTCATCTTGCAAACAAACAAGCCAGCAGATATCAAATCCTTGGAGTATATTTGTACATTCTACTCAATCATTTTTAAGTTAAAGTTAAAGCGAGTACGAAACAGGATACAAGTTGCCTGACATACAAATCCCTGGGGCAGGGTTGTAAAGTTAAGAAGCGCAAAAATGATGAACTGCCATTCATTAAACAAAACAAAAACGAAGTATATCTATGTGCACAAACTATCGCATAGAATTGCAAATACAAATTGAAGCATTAAATAGTTTATTTTAAATAAAAATTATTTATTTCAGTTTTAGGATGCCAAAAGCAACTAAGCATAAGAGGGCAAATTACTTTAAGCGATTTGGAAGGACAGATTTCAGTGAAAGTCTTTATGAAAATCTAAATCATTTACACTTAGTTTCTTTTCTTATCCAATGCAAAAACCATTAACTGAACATTTTCCTAAACTAAAACCAAACAACTGCAATGTAGCTAATTCACACACCCTTTTTAAACACATTAAATGACCCTCGTCGCTATTGTAGTTTTGGAGTTATAAATTTTATCTGCGAAAAAAAACTCCTTTAGGCCCACTGTGCATCATTCCCAGAGAAATATGGACCAATGACAGCGCCAGCACACAAAATCCATACCAAACGTTGAATTTTTCGTGATGCAATGGATGCGCTTGCATTTCATTTGGATAGGTATCGTCCCAAATTCGACAATTTCAGTTGTTGAACCACCCGTTCACGTAGAAATGGGCCTCTTCGCTGAAGATAAATCTTTTAATAACATTAAGAGGCCATTCAACGAACACACATGGTTATGGGTGGCCGTTTTCTTTCAGCTTCTCTGTCAGTTGAATGTTTGCATGGGTGTAGGCTCTATGCTGATGCTGCAAAATTTGCCAACTGGTGGTCTAGGAAAGTCACAGTTACTGTAAGCAAAGTGAAATCGATTCCTCAGGATTCCAGTAAACACTCTTACGAACAGCGGCTTTATTTTTAGCACATCTTCTTGGTTAATTGTTTACTGATACAATGGACTTAATTTTCTCTACCAGACTGCGAATATTCCTCTATGTGGCACGACTATGACGACCATAAAATTGGCGAGCGGTTGTGTAATGTTGCCCAAACAGCTCATACAATTTGTATAAAACAATTCTATCAACTTAAAATTTTCTTTAATTATGTTGTCCTTTTCAAGGCTGCAGAAAAATTTAATTTAAACTCAACTGAAACACCTTTAATCTGTCCATTGTACTTGCAATCGCTGTTATTTACCGCAAGCCATTGCTGCTGCTGATTATTCCACTTATTCCACTTATTCTTGATTTATGCTATTATTCTTACCTTAAATTATAAAAATAGTTGTAGGTTTCGCCAGCATTTTATCTTTAAGTGGCACATGGTTAAAAATGATTTTCTTACAACATTAAAATAGAACTCTTCCGTTGCTGAATATCTTTTACAATCTTTATCTTTAATAATATTATTTCTTTTTCTTTTTCTTTCTATGTTGTTGTCTTAACAAAAACTTATAGTTTTATGAAATATTTGCACTCTGCTGGCACTTGTGTAAAAGTTTATGAAATTTTCGCAGTCAAAAACTGCTGCATCACACCAGCCCCAACACACACACACACACACACACTCACACACATAAACTAACTTTGTCGGAATGCAAGAAAAATGGAAACTTGTCTGTGCAACTTTTGTTTAACTTTTATCAATTTGACCTAAATTGCATATATTGGGGTAAATGAGTGCAGAGAAATGTGTGCCCTTAGATATGTGTGTATGTGTGTTTGTCTTTGGTAATAATACAAATATATGCAATTTACACATTATAATTCTTTAAATGCACAGTGGAGAAATGATGTCGTTTCCGGGACAACAAAATATATTTTTTAAATATTATTATTTTTCATATTGCAAACTGTAAAAAATAAGGCTGCCGCAAGTTATTTCTTGATAACTAATAACAACTGATATCTTAGAGGCCAACATTGTTCACTTAAACCGTCACAGAGAAAAAACTGCCTTATTGAATCAAGAAGATTTTCTCTATAAACCGTTTTTAGGCTAAGGGGTATCCCAGCAGAAAGAAGCGAAGATTTTTTCATAGAGATTCCTTATTGTTTTTATGTGGTAAATCTTATTAATTTTATCAAAAAGAAAACCACATAAAATCAAGAAGAAATCTTATTATTCACAACTTTTTTTTACTCAATTTCCGTTATTTTTGGCACCAAAAAAAATCCATAGAGAAAAACTTCTTGATTCCATTAGGTTTTCTTATAAATTGTTAACTATAGGGATTTCTTATTGATTTTATTAGGTTGCATTTTTGATTTTTTTAAAAAGGTTTTCTTCTTGATTTTATTAGGTTGCCTTATTGATTTTTTCAATAAGGTTTTCTTCTTGATTTTAGTAGGTTCCTATATGATTATGTGTAAAGCATCTTATTGATTTTTTTTAATAAGAAAATCTTCTTGATTTTATGAGGTGTCTTGTTATTTCGTTTCTATAAATAGACATAGAGACAATTTTTTTCATGATCTTTTTCATTTTTATATAAGAATATATGCATAATAATTTCAATGGTTATTCAGGCTGCTTGTTAGCATATTGGGTAGAGTGCTTGTCTACCAGGTAGAAGTTTGCTGGTTCAATACTTGGTGAGTAATAATATAATGTGTAAGTATGTATGAGATTTCTTATTAATTTTGTTCTATTTTATGAGGTATTTAGTAGGCACTGTTTTTTCTGTGGTAACATTCGACTTGCAATACTCGAAAAACTACCAAAAAGTTCACGTCCAGAATGATCTCCATCAAGAACAGCCGCAGCGGCCATATGCTCAAAATCGCTTTTAAATATTAATGTTTTGTATTGATCTTTGGAGTAAAAACATTTTAAAGTTCCATTGGAATTAAAAGGAAATGAAAAGGAACATTTTCCGCAATGAGAAAATTATAATTTTTTAATTTATTGCAAAAAAAAAAATTTTTTCAATATAATTAATTTTCTATTTTCCTCTGCTTCGCCCCACTGTAGTATGTAGGAGTATTTTAACATTTCGTTGTGAATGACGCTAGTTTTTGGCTTGTATGATTGTATTAGTTTTATGTACACAAATACCAACAAAAAATACCGAAAACAAAAAGATCCACACTAAAGGCGTGCAAGGGTATACAATGAAGTATATACTATCGAAAAGTAAGTAATTATTAAATAGAATAAGCATGCACACACAAGCTGCACACATGGCAAAAAGAAAAATTATTTGTTTCATTTCATTAAATTCATAGTTTTTGGTTTTTGTTCTCAAGTAATCAACAAAAAAAATTAATCATCGCCATTAAAACTACTTGCCACACTTCTACTTTTCGGATTGTCAAACTTAAATATTCGGCTACAAGGTAAAATTTAAAAAACTGAATTAAAAATTTGATAGTTTTAACAGACTACGTGAAAATATTGCCAAGTAAACAAAGATCCACGCAGCGAAAAACTGCAACTTAAAAATAAGAACGCGTCATATTATTCCAATAATTTTCAACATTATAGAAAAATTATATTGAAATACACTAAATCAATAATTTCAAACTTTGAATTAATGTAGTTTCTATTTATTTTTTTAATTGCATTAAATAAATATTGTTCTAAAGTTGAAACATATTATTTTAAGATTTTTATAGATTTGTAGTTGTTTTTTCTCTGGGTGTACTAATTCTGTAAAATGAAAATTTTTATGGTCTTGCTCACGTCTTTTTAAGACCATCAAGTTGGTAATAGAATAGGGAAGACCATTACATTAAAAATATTGTAAGTCCAAACCCGATCATCGAACCTTTGTGTAACTGCGCACGTCTTTAATACAAATACCAAAATAATAATACAGCTCAGACACACAGTTAAAAATTTATCATTTACTTTATGTGTGCAGTGGGAAATCTGCGCGAATACAATGTGATTTATAATTCAGTTCTGTGAAAACAAAAAATCTAAAACTGGTAAAGAGGATGTTGATGATTTGATGACGATTAGCAGAGGAAAAGTAGGGGTGGGCAAATATTTATAAATTTAAACAAGGACTTCTATGAATTGGGTTAATTTGGAAAGGCATACTTATGTATATATAAATATATATTAGAAAGTAGTAGTATAGTATAAATTCTTATGCCCTAATTCAGTAAGAAGATTTAGGACGTTTTTGTTTGAAAATGTTTCCGAGTTCTTGTCTTTGAAGTCTCTAAATTATTTTCTTCAGAAATGGTTGTTGTCTTTAATAATGAAAAATATAAATATTATTGCCATGTTTTTAAAATATAAAAATTAAATTAAAGTATTATACAATAGTTTGAAAAATACATGGAAAAATATGTGTTGGATATAATGTTCAGAACAAAATCATAAAGCAAATACACGAACCTTCTAGCATAGACAATAAATAATAATCGTTTTAAAGAATCAAAACTGCTTCTTTTTTTCGTCCATAGACAAGACGATACATTCGTCGAACAGAATTAGGGCATTAACCAGAAACTGGAAACTTTTAAAATTTTAATGTAAGTCTTTGACTTGTGCTCAATAGTTTTTTTGACTCAATTCTCTTAGTATTAAATTATTATATTTTATTTATTTATTAAATGTTACAAATACAATTACAAATTACATCATAACTGAATTTTAAACGAGAATAGTAACAAAAACTTTCACTCACAAACCAGGGTATATGGTGGGAATCGAACCCAAAACCTCTACATTGATAGGCTAGCACACTACTCACTAGCCTACCGAGGCACCCATAATTATTGTATATATATATATAATAATTATGGGTGCCTATATATATATAGAAATGCACTTTAAGCTACTTACATAAAAATGTCGACAGACACATTTAGGAGTTTCCAAATTGAAAACTTTAAATCATGGAATATAATTTAACTCATAATTAACAAATTCAAACATGTTCAATGATATTTCTTTTTAGTAAATGTAGATTTAGCAGTTTAAATAATAATAAAAATCTTAGACTAGTGATAAGAATTTGCGAAACTGTTAAACACATTTCAGTGTAATATACTAAATACAATTTATGTATTATTTTTCTAAAAGTGACACTCCTTCAGCTTAATTTTCCTCTTAAAACATTGAAAAGCTCTAACAAAAAGGATATACAGAAAAATTGATAATCACCTTCACCTCCTTTTTTTAAGACACTTAAAAAGGGATTCAATGCAATTGCTTTCTTATTTTTTAAACTTGTCAAATTTTTCAAAAAAATATTATAAATTACAACAACATTAAATATATCATGTAAAATTGATTTGATATTTCTAAAACACACACTCACTTCACCAAACACCACAAGGTATTTCTTTCATTGTTTAAGCCACTAGAAGATAAACCCTCCCCCTATTCCTATCAACAAAAAAAAATCTACTAGCTGAAACCTCTGGTAATAAAGTTTCATCGAAATTTACTTAAAATATTGTCAACTTTAATTTATTATCAATAAATTTTCATTAGCATCATAACCCCTTTTTACGACACCTGCAGGACAAATGAGACTAGAAATATTCATCCTAACAAACGGAACACATAATAATAGGGAAGGTAAGGCAGATGGAGTAACCACCAACAACAACAAGAAGCAGTTGGAGCTTTCTTGCTGGGAGACAACAATAAAATGGACAGAGAAAAAACAAACAAACACATGCAGAGTTAACGAACAGCCAGCCAGAGCAACAGGGAGAAAATGGTCAAATAAGCCAGAGCTGTAACATAATTTAAACATTTTTATTAAGTAAAGTTAAGGCCAGAAAAGAATATTCCATATGTATGTACATATATTATTATATTTATTTTTAGAATTTGGACTTAAATTTTGGCGTAACTTTTTTGGGCGATTATTTCAGTTTGCCGATATTTTTCGTTTTGCCACTTTTTTGGTTTTGGGTTTTTTTTTTCGTTGGCGATTTTTTGTTTTGACGATTTGTTCGTTTTTTTGTTTTGGCGTTTTTTTAAGGTTTTGTTGTTTTTTTTTTATTTTTATAGTCCTGTGGTGAGTTTTTAGTTTGGCGTTATTTGATTATTTTTTTTGGAGTTTTTTTAATATTTTAACAAAATTTTTTGGTTTTGCCGTTTTTATAGCTTTGGCGATTTTTTTAGTTCTAGTGCTTTTTTTGTTTTGACAAGTTTTTTTTTTTTGTTTTTCGCAAATTTTTTAAGTTTTGACGATTTTTTGATTTGGCGATTTTTTTTTTTGTTTTGACAATTTTTTCTTTTTGGCGTTTTTATAGCTTTGGCGATTTTTTTTTAATTCTAGTGCTTCTTTTGTTTTGTAAATTTTTTTTAATTTTTGACAATTTTTCTAATTTTGACGATTTTTTTATTTGGCGATTTTTTTTGTTTTGAATATTTTTTCGTTTTGGCGTTTTTATAGCTTTGGCGATTTTTTTTCAATTCTAGTGCTTCTTTTGTTTTGTAAATTTTTTTTAGTTTTTGACAATTTTTCTAATTTTGACGATTTTTTTATTTGGCTATTTTTTTTGTTTTGAATATTTTTTTGTTTTGGCGTTTTTATAGCTTTAGCGATTTTTTTTTTCAATTCTAGTGCTCTTTTGTTTTGACACTTTTTTTTTGGTTTTTGGCAATGTTTTTTAGTTTTGAAGATTTTTTTATTTGGCGATTTTTTTTTTGTTTTTTGGCATTTTTTTTTTTTTGTTTTGACGATTTTTTCGTTTTGGCGTTTTTTAAGGTTTTGTTGTTTTTTAAGTTTTTGTTGTTTTTTTTTTTTTTTTGTTAGTTGTAGTGAATTTTTATTTTTGTCGTTTTGTTGACTTAACGATTTTTTATTAATTTTTTGACAATATTTTTTGTTTTTGGCGTTTTTAAGCTTTGGCGATTTTTGTAGTTCTAGTGCTTTTTTTTTTTGTTTTGACAATTTCATTTTTTATGGTTTTGACGATTTTTTTATTTGACGATTCTTTTTTTTCTCACTATTTTTTTGTTTTGGCGTTTTTTTAAGAATTTTTTTTATTTGTTGAGTTCTGGTGATTTTTTAGTTTTGGCGTTTTATTGGTTTAACGATTATTAATTTCTTGACAATATTTTTTGCCGTTTTTTATCTTTGGCGATTTTTTTTAGTTTCAGTTCTAATACTTTTTTGTTTTGACAATTTTTTTTTTGTTTTTGGCAATTTTTTTAGTTTTAGACGATTTGGTTTTGTTTTGATTAGTTTTTCGTTTTGGCGTTTGTTTAGGGTTTTGTTGCTTTTTTTTTCTTAGTTCTGGTGATTTTTTAGTTTTGGCGTTTTAATGATTTAACGATTTTTTTGGAATTTTTGGACAATACATACATATTTGTTTTTGCCGTTTTTTTAGCTTTGGCGATTTTTTTAGTTCTAGTGATTTTTTTAGTTTTTGAAAATTTTTTAGTTTTCATATTTTTTTTATTTGACGATTTTTTCGTTTTGGCGTTTTTTTGTTTTATTTTCTGAATTTTTTTAGTTTTGACGTTTTATTGATTCAACGATTTTTATATTAATTTTTGACAATATTTTTTGTTTTTGCCATTTTATTTGCTTTTTTTTCATTAGTATTTAGTGGTTACGCTTTTTTGGGCACATGTTTGTCCAAGAGTGACAGTACCTTAAGCAACACTTCAGTTTGTTGCTTTTGAAATAGTTTCTTAGCCTGCTGTGCTTGTTGTTTTGTAATTCTCAATAATTTATTGAGAGTTTGTGTATGAATATGGGGCGGTTTTGTAAGCTTTTTTGAATTGTGTGTTTGTGTCTACTGAAGCGTGGCTTAGCAGCAATGAAATGAATCTAGACATGCTCATCCAACAAGAAATAATATTTTTATATTCTTAATACGTCACTATATGTCACTTTATAAAAATAATTTGTTAAAAAAAATCATATATCTTAATTGAGTAGCGAACGAATACATACCTTTACGGAACTGACGACAACTTATACTATATCTGGCAACTGTTTTCTAAATTTCCAAGAGATTGAGAAAACCAAACAAAAACGTATCGTTACGAGAGGGTGTTGTAGTGTACGTAAATATGAAAATGGAAAAGGAAACATATTTGACAACTATTTATATTCATAAAAATGTGTATGAACGAACGTTTGTCAATTGTTTGTAAGGTACATAGTTAGTTGTCGTATTAGTGTGAGTTAATAGTAAATGGTAAATGTGGTATAATTTACATAATTCTGGCGGGCGGTTAATGACTTCGACAGCAGCAGCATCAGCCATCAGCAGCAACATTATTCGCTGTGCTGTCCTCAACAGCTTATATTTCACAGCTGTCCATTGTGACATCAATGAATAGGTTCGTGGGGTGTAAGCAGCCGAAAGCAAGAACAACAACACAGTTGGAGGTGTACGTTGGCTGCACTTTATTTATGAATAGACATACATACATACATATCGTTACCTTAAGCGCAAAGCGCCCTATCTAACAAAAAAAAATTAATTTAATTTCTTTTCCGTGGTATTTCATCAAACTAATCGCTACAAAGAAAACCAAATCTACACAAACATGTAAACAAAGTATCAATTAACGCCATCCTAGGCCATGCCCATGTAAAAGTCACTGGTCCGCTTCATAGGAAGTGCTAGAACTCGGACTGGTCCCTATCACTTGGGGACCGATCACGTGACACGTGTCTTGTGTTAGTTCCATTTCCCGCAGGGGTTAGTTAGGGCGTTTTGCATTTCAGTTAACGATATACATACATATTTCATAGAACTAAGAAGGAAGTATGTTTGCTGCAAAGGAGACTATTTATTTATTTAATAAAATGTATAATGAAAGTTGAAAATCAAATGAATCCATTTATTTTAACAGATTTTTCAAATTTGTTTTAAACAACATTTTAGAATAGCACAACACTTCACTTTTTTTCTTGAACTTTTCTATTTTCACTTTTGCAACATTATTCCACTTAAACTGTTAGAACGCCGTTTAACTAAACAACATCATCATTTCCCCTGCTGTTCGTCAGCAATATTTTAAAGGACTTGAATAACTGCAGAAACAAATAATCCTGGTAATAATTTCAACTACTTAAAAATGTTTTTAACAATAAAATGTTTATCTCCCATGGCCAAATGTTAGTTAGCTGCATGATGAGCACTCGTTTTCCTTGTAATCAAATGAAGTTAAACATTTTTATTGAATGCAATTGTAAAGTGAAACTTTATCTCTCATATCAATAAATAAATACGATATTAGTAGCATCAGTGTCATAATCATTTTAATCGTTTTCATAGTTCTCAGCATCGACTTTGGCACACTAAATAAAACTCATTTCAAAAATATCTAGTTACCATTTCACATCACAAGACAGTTGACACAAACACTTGTTCGGTGTAGCTTAATATTTTTCTACAGAAAAAAATAATATACACTCGACAAAAAATGTTAAGCAAAGGATTTAGGAATGATAGTGGTATAACTTGGATTATATTTCTTCTTTCACAGTAACATTAAAAAAACTTTTATAATAGAGTTTTTAGCAAGCCAAAATTAAAAAAAAAATAAAAAAATTCCACTGCAACCATTTTTAATTCGTTGATGCTAAATGGTCATTCGAAATGAAAGATCATGAGAGAAACCTAAAAATGATTTCCCAGTGGCTGTCGATTGACACCCATATTGAATGGTATTCACAAGATGGCGTCTGTTGGCCGCCACATTGAATTTTGGCTACTATTATATGTGACACTCCCGGGAGTGTAAGACAAATAGATTGTCGTAAAAATCACCAAAATCGGCCCACGCGTGGGCGATACACTAGATGTTCTTATATCGAAATATACAAAATACTCGATTTCAAAAATATAATGAAATGAGGCCTTTCTAAATTAAGGGTGGCGTTGGCTGAAGTAGTTAGCACGTTGACTACAAAATCGAAGGTCCTGGGTTCAATCCCTGTATCCAACAGTCATTGAATAACAACACCACGCCATTTTTCTGATGTGCATTAGTGTCCCTTTGTATCAGTTGTTGTAGGAAAGTTCAAGTGATGAAGGCATAGTCACTGGTCACTTAACTATACTGACTTCAGAAGATACTAGTCCTAATGTAACATCGGAGCGCCCTCCTTCGTTGTGTAGCAAAATCATCGGCGAAGTAAAATAATCAATAAAATGGCTACAAAACACAGCTTCAAAAAAATTTAATACGCCCCATTTGACACCAGATGGCGCTGCAACACTGCATTATCAAAAAACGTGCAAAAAAAAAACCAGAGTTGTAAAAGAATGAAGCTTTCGTCTATCTCTCCCTTCACCACCTGTCTTCTCTATCACTATCACTTTCCTAAAGAAGGTAACACCTAGTAATAGTAGTAGGCATTAATTGCCTGAGTATTACTTCTCTTAAAAAAAAAAAAAAAAAAAAAAAAAACAACGATATATACCTACGCTGATAAATACAATAACCTTCTTGGCGTTATGTAGTCGGGATAAAACATGGACGTTGTTAAGTGAGTCTAAACGAAAGAAGTGCAGTTCTTAAATTTAGCAGCCCAATTTTTTTTTTGTAAAGAGAGGGTAATGTTGAGGCAATTAATAGGCCTACTAACATATATATCTATCGTAGGAGTGGTTCTAGATCGGGAACTATTGTGGCGACACCATATAGGGAAACCTCTAATGCATGCTGGCCTCTCTGCAAAAGTACAATGGGTTCCAGATGGAGGCACACACTGGCTCTATAAGAGTGGTATGGAGTGTCGAGTGTGGTATGGAGTGTCGGGTGTGGTATGGAGTGTGGAGTATGGTATGGCAGAGGTCAATAGGAAGAAAGTGCAACACTAAATTTTTTTTAGAGGGTCCAACATAATGCTGCCTTGGTGTAAGTGGCGCTATAAGAACTACATCCACCTTTGGACATGGAAGACTATCCTTTATATAAAAACTATAGACATTCATATTAGACACGATCCTGGGGGTCTGCTCTGTAATTCGAAATTAAACAATACGCTTTCGAATTTTTATCTTAATAACATGTAAATTCGAAAGTCTTTTCTTTCGTTTCAAGCTACAGAGTAGATCCCCAACTCTTGCTGAGAAGTGTATGGAGCAGACAAGGCAACATACCACACCATCAGAATATATGAACGTCAATGGGCGGATCAGAATACATGAACATCTGTATACGACTAGACATTGTACATGTCCCATCAGTGAAACATTAATACCGCAAAGACACTCCTGGAGGTCTACTCTGTAACTCCAACCGAAAGAAAATGCTTTCAAATTTATATGTTAATAGCACGCAAATTCTAAAAAATTTTCTTTCGTTTCGAACTACAGATTGACCCCCTGTGTTAATCGAATCCTATAGCAAACATCTGTGGGAATTGGCTGCTACACGGATGGAGCGCAGCTAGAGGAATGAAGGTATATTCTTTCTTTATAGAAAAACCGGAGACCCACATTTATTTCCGCTTGCCTGACCATAAAACTGTCTTCAGGTGGAAGTTCGTACAATCACAGATGACTTAAAATAGGTCAGTATGAACAACATTTTTATTGACAGCAAATCGGCAATTAGAACAAACAATCAATCCTAATAAACTCTAGGACCGTTTTGGATTGCAAGCATTAAGTTAGTCAATTGGGCGAAGATGGCTCACAGAACACAATGGACTAGTGATACTATGGATAATATAACCAAACTTTTGTGCGTCGACCCGGAAGAAGATAAGACCAACTAAGAAAGTTGATCGGCGTTCTAACGAGGGCACTTGAACCGAATTGAAGACACATGACATTGAATGCAAGGAATGTATGGAGAATTCTGCAGCTTTCAGCCAGCCGAGATGATGCCTTATCAGAAATTACCCACCTTAGAGGTAATGATTGGAAAAGATTGAGTGACTACGTCAGTGATGCTGAGTTGCTATGAAGGGAAGAGGGCGGGCTCGATCTTAATTTACACGAGAGTGTGCCACAGGCCTATACTAGTTCTGTGTTTATCATTTACATGAGAATAATGGCTTCTCTTGACAAACTAACCTAACCTAACATAACCTAACTAACATATTTATGTATTATCTTCCTCTGGGAAAGAAATTGGGAAGAGAAGACATATGGTAAAGCGTTAGTAAACCATTAAACTTAACTGCTTTTGCAACTCTGGCACTGTGCGTTTTGTTAAATATTGTAGTATCTTTGCAGCGCCTCTGGAGTTGAACAGGTAAGTTTAAGTTAAGGAAAAGAAGGACAATCAATGTTAACCCAATCCATTGTGGAGTTCTGGGTTTCTATGTTCAGATGATATAAGGCGTGCTTCTACACTCTCTCTGCCTACCTTTATAAGGATAAGTATACAAAGCTTTACTTAATTTACAGACTTGAGTTCCCCATAAAAAACCATAAACCTATAAAACTTGGGCAATTTAGGAACCTAAGGTTCCTCAATTCACATATTTTATTAAGTTTTTCCAGTCAGAATCCCTAAGATATTCTATATTTGATATTTTTTCCAGATGCTGACCGGTGACTCAAATAGTTTCCAAGATCTCCATTATCTTCTTAGAAAGCTGCGCATGTTATATCCTCAACAACATCCATGTGCGCTAGGTGATTCCTCAACTCGGTATGTCCTGTCATTATGTTAACGAATTTCCGAAATTTTTGGCCGTTTTAAACTTAAAATCTCTTTAGTCTTTCCACTATTTTCAGATTTCCCTGAAAATTTATGTACTACTTCTCTGATGTGTTGATCTATAGGCTGTTGTTTTAGTTCGATTTTGAAAAGGTTTGGAGTTTTCTAGTATGATGTTTATCAGTTTATTATCCCTCTCCACATTTCCAGCGATGCAATGATTCCTGGCATCCATATTCACCCTTATTCCAGTTGTTGACATCGATGTAACTTTCAACACAATACCAAAAAATTGGGGCTAGTGTACCCGTATGAGTTTATCTCATTTTTGCATTGAAGGGCGCTTCAAGATTGAACTTTATGATTTCAAAAGGCTGCAATGACTACTCTACTATCGGTTAAGATATGTATTGGCAATCTGCTGTCAATTTCCTTTCCTAACAGCCGTGGTCTCAACTTTGAAAAAGCACAACAATTTACAAAACTTTCTCTAAGACTTCTTAATTATTTTGGGTGTATTTCTTGAGTACCTATGCTAGTCACAAAGGTATTCATTCAGTTTGACTATTACCACGACCATATCTCTCTCTCTCTCTCTCTTTCCCTTTATTTCAGCATGGATGGCACAAGCATTTCAAGTCAAACACTTGTGTTTATCAAGGAAGTGACCTGTTTTTTTTTTGTCTTCCTACTTATATGCTAAATATTACTGACACTAGCGCTAGGGGCAGCAACAGCAACAACAACTGCATTAATAGCATCTGCGGAAAAAAGCATTATCGCCATTATCATCAAGCATCAACCATCATCTATAGTTTATGGAATTTTAAAGCAAGTGATGAATGTTCGTTTAATACATGATGACATCAGATATCATATAAATTGATGTGAAAAAAGAAATAGTTAAAAAAATTTATGAAATAAAAATAAACCATTAAAAAAGCGCTATAGAAACGCTAAATTTACTTGCTAAATAAATATGTTCATTTGTATAGTCTGCTGTGGAGTTTGTAGCCATGAGAAGAAAATTCTAATGAAAATAAAATTTAAATTCCAGAAAGTAGAAATGAATTTAAATTTGTAAAGGTTATTAGTCCTGATTTACACTCCGCAAGTCTTATTGCTAAGCTGATTAGTGTCTTAGGAAAGAGAGACGAGGGGAAAAGAAACTTTTATTATTCCCCTCGTCTCTCTCTCCTACAAACTGATCAGCTTAGCAATAAGACTTGCTTAGTGTAAATTAGGACTTAGATGGGTATCATGGCACTGTGGCACGGTGTCATAAAAAAATATATATATGGTTAAGAAAGGCAGTCCATTATTTAAGGTAATGTAGAATACTTCCTTTCATTAAATTTCCTCAAATATCCTGTCAGGTGCATAATCGCCTTATGCGTTGCATTAATTGAATTAAAGCATGTATAAGTTTTATTTTTTGTTAAATAAAATTAAGAAAGGAAAACGTTTGTCCTGGAGAGAAAAATGTATAAGTATCTTCGTAAACCTTTAAAAGGTCGTCCGCCCACTTGCAAGTGCGCCTTAAATCAATTGTAGCAGATCTTGTTTGTGCATTTTGTTGCCGTGTTGTTGCACATTACAGCAGTTGTTCAAACAGGCCAACACAATTTTCGATGTTCATTTCATTTGTGCTGCTGGTGGTGCTGGAAGTTGTTAAAGAAAAGAAGAAATTTTAAAATTATATAAATGAAAGAATGAATGAAGAATGGCTTGTTTGTCATAGTCGAGGAAATAGTTTTGAAATTCTTTGCAAATCCTTCAAATTCACTCATTCATTTATTACACGGGTTGTAGTATACAATCCTTTTTTGCACTCATTCATTCATTCATTCATTCACTTCAAACATTTCATTCACTGCCGTTTTCTTGTTTTCTAGTTTATTTATGTCACCAACAGCAGCATAGAGAAAGAAGTCAGTCATCAGAATCTATAGAAATTTGATGTAGATGCTCTTCTTGTTGTTGTTGTTGTTGTTGTTGTTGTTGTTGTTGCTGCCTTCATCCAATATTTAGCTCATGCATAGACTTTTTTCTCTGTATCTCTCTCACATTTTATTGTTTTGTTCCTAAAAATCATTAATTCTTTATTTGCTGCTTCTACACAAAAATCACACAATGAATTGTAAAGAAGTTGTTTGGTTGGTCTTTTCGAGAAAATGTTTATTTTTCGGAGGTAAAAGAAAAGTACTTGTAGTTGCTCTTGGCCAAAAAGGTAAAAATTTATGTTTTATTATTCAAAGAGGTAGAAGAGGAAGTCTCATTTTGTCTGCCAAGACCACATTGCAACGTTGTAATGATGATTGTGTGTGTGTGTGTACGTGCTTTCATATGAATGAATGTTTAGATAATGAATAAATCATATGAGATTAGATTGTTGTTGTAATGCTATTTGACTGGGTAATTTGCAAGAGTTACTCTAAATTAATTCTTTAAGGCTGCACTTGCAATGATATTAGTTTATTCTATTTAATACTTTTGTAGCCGTATCAGGGTTATTTTTTTTACATCTTTAACGGAAGTTTAAGTCTACGGTTTTTTAAATATTTATTTTTAAATCAGATGCCCGAGATCGAATAAATAATAATAAGGTACATGACAATAATAATAATTATACAACACAATTTCGGCTTACAGAATTAACTTTTTTTCGAAAAGCTTAGTATATGTTGGGATACGTTAATTGACGTTAGTTGAACTTGGGTAAGGTTAGGTTACGTTAAGCTATGTTAGATCGAAATAGATTAGGTAGGGTTAGCTCAGTTTATGATAGGTATGGTTAGTTTGGGGTGGGTTACATTAGGTTGCCTTAATTTAGACTAAGTTAGGTTAAGATAGGTTATCTTGGGTTAGGTTAGTTTGAGTTAGAGTGACTTAGATTAGATTATATTTGGTTACGTTAAGTTGGGTTAGGTTAGGTTTGGTTGGGTTAGGATATGTTAATTTATGTTGGGTTAGGTTAAGTTGGTTGAGTTAGGATATAATAGGTCAAGATAGGTGAGGGTAAGTTGCGGTAATTTAAGTTATATTAAATTGATTTAACTTAAGTTGGGTTAGGTTAGGTAAGGTTCGGTTAGGTTGGGTTGCATTGGGTTAGATTACGCTAAGATAGATTAAGTTATGTTATGTTCGGTGAGGTTAGGTTACGTTGATTTAGTTTAGATCAGGTTAAATTAAGTTAGATGGCATCAGCTTAGGTTGGATTTGGTAAGGGTTGAGTTAGGCTAGCATTAGTTGAGTTAGGTTATGTTGGGTTAGGTTATGTCGGGTTAGTTAAGTTGGTTAAGCTTAAGTTGGGTTAGGTTAGAATAGGTTAGATAAGGTTAAGTTCGATTAGGTTGGATTGCATTGGGTTAGATTACGCTAAGATAGGTTATATTGGGTTAGGTAAGGTTACGTTGATTTAGTTTAGGTTAGGTTAGATTAAGTTAGATGACATTAGCTTCGGTAGGATTTGGTAAGGGTTGTGTTAGATTATGCTAGCATTAGTTGAGTTAGGTTATGTTGGGTTAGGTTATGTCGGGTTAGTTAAGTTGGTTAAGCTTAAGTTGGGTTAGGTTAGAATAGGTTAGATAAGGTTGAGTTCGATTAGGTTGGATTGCATTGGGTTAGATTACGCTAAGATAGGTTATGTTCGGTGAGGTTAGGTTACGTTGATTTAGTTTAGATCAGGTTAAATTAAGTTAGATGGCATTAGCTTAGGTTGGATTTGGTAAGGGTTGAGTTAGGCTAGCATTAGTTGAGTTAGGTTATTTTGGGTTAGGTTATGTCGGGTTAGTTAAGTTGGTTAAGCTTAAGTTGGGTTAGGTTAGAATAGGTAAGATAAGGTTCAGTTCGATTAGGTTGGATTGCATTGGGTTAGATTACGCTAAGATAGGTTATATTGGGTTAGGTAAGGTTACGTTGATTTAGTTTAGGTTAGGTTAGATTAAGTTAGATGACATTAGCTTCGGTTGGATTTGGTAAGGGTTGTGTTAGATTATGCTAGCATTAGTTGAGTTAGGTTATGTTGGGATAGGTTATGTCGGGTTAGATTATGCTGGTTTAGCTTAAGGTGGGTTAGGTTAGAATAGGTTAGATAAGGTTTCATTGAGTTAGATTACGCTAAGGTAGATTAAGTTATGTTATGTTCGGTGAGGTTAGGTTACGTTGATTTAGTTTAGATCAGGTTAAATTAAGTTAGATGGCATTAGCTTAGGTTGGATTTGGTAAGGGTTGAGTTAGGCTAGCATTAGTTGAGTTAGGTTATTTTGGGTTAGGTTATGTCGGGTTAGTTAAATTGGTTTAGCTTAAGTTGGGTTAGGTTAGAATAGGTAAGATAAGGTTAAGTTCAATTAGGTTGGATTGCATTGGGTTAGATTACGCTAAGATAGGTTATATTGGGTTAGGTAAGGTTACGTTGATTTAGTTTAGGTTAGGTTAGATTAAGTTAGATGACATTAGCTTCGGTTGGATTTGGTAAGGGTTGTGTTAGATTATGCTAGCATTAGTTGAGTTGGGTTATGTTGGGTTAGGTTATGTCGGGTTAGTTAAGTTGGTTTAGCTTAAGTTGGGTTAGGTTAGAATAGGTTAGATTACGCTAAGATAGGTTAAGTTATGTTATGTTCGGTGAGAATAGGATACGTTGATTTAGTTTAGGTCAGGTTGGATTGAATTAGATGGCATTAGTTTAGGTTAGATTTGGTTAGGTTTGAGTGAAGTTAGGCTAGCATTAGTTAGGTTATGTCAGGTTAGACTAAGTTGAGTTAGCTTATGTTGGGTTTCGTTGGGTTAGATTAGGCTAGGATATGTTAAGTTTGGCTATGTTGGGTTAGATTAGGTCGCGTTTATGTTGCGTTATGTTGGGTAAGGTAGGTATGTTGTTGGATTAGGTAGAGTTGTGCTAAAATAGGCTAGTATAGCTTAAGTTAGGCTATGCAAGATTGGATTGGCTAGGTTGGCTTAGGCTAGGTAGGGTTTGGTTAAGTAAGGTTCGTTTAAGTTGTGTTGAGTTAGATTAAGATATTTTGCGTTGGATTCGCTTGGGTAAAGTTGGCTTAGGCTGGGTTGAGATCTACTAGATTCGATTAGGATATGTTGGTTAATGTTAGTTCAGAAGGTTAGGTTAAATAACGTTGTTTGGATGAGATTAGCTTGGGATAAGTAAGGTCAAGTTATGTTGGGTTCGGTTAGATTGGTTTGGGATAGGTTTGGGAATGGTTTGGTTAAGTTGGGTATGGTTACTTTCGTTTAGTCTAGGTTATATTACATTGAGTTTAATTCGGTTAGCTAAGATTTATTGGGGTTAATTTTAATTTTAAACTACATAGGCTTACTGAGGTAAGGTCAAGTTATGTTAACAGGGCAGGGAATGTCCATGATGTCTTACAGATTAATTCTGCACATACTGGCCTCAAAGAGGAGTATCTTGATTTAGAGTTCAGCCAGTTTTAACGATCGCTTTTTATCCCCAAGGAATAGGTGATGCTGCACCGGCATTTATGTAAGGAGAGTGCATCTATGTGCACGATGTCATATCTTAAATCGACCGACCTCATAAGTCAAGGCATCTTCTTAGAAAATATATATTCACGAGACATTGTAGCAACACTTAGGCCTCGATTACCTTAAGTTTTGACTAAATTCATATTGAAAGAAGACTTAAGAGATCCAAAGCAAATTGATTTTTAAAATTTGTTTGCAAGCCTACGCCAAAAGTTTGGTCAGAGTATTTTCCTACTTATTCTGCCTAAGGTATTATTTGCTCAAATATATGATGCTGATATATGTGCAGAGCAAAATTTTTATTCTAAAAATCTTTTGCTTAATTATAGTGTAAAAGTAAAAAATCTTTAAGACTGCAAGTAAAAACTATTTCCCTTTAAATATAAAGTTCTACTCATATCAATAAGCACTAATTAATTAAAATTTTTAAAGACACTAAATTTTTATTTTTTAATCTTCCAGAAATGACATTATAAGCTCAGACGTGTGATAATCTACCTAGATAATTAAAACACAATAATAATCATTAAAATGTATTTATTACTTTCTTACAAACCAATTAACAGCAACTAATTCTAAGTTTAAGCGTCCTTTTTATTTCGCCATTTAACCAGGATCGTATAAAAGAAATACATAAAAGTTATCAATGTTAGTACTGGCATAAAAAGACGGAAAGACTTAATAATTAATTGACACAAATAACTTTTCTATATGTGTGATACAAACAAACAAAACATTGTGCAATTTTTAAGGATATGCCTGAATGAATGTAACCAGAAATATTGAAAAAGATGTTGGTTAAAGAGAAAGAAGTACAACATAAAAGTTGTTACACTTATTTGATAGCAAGAATACATAGACTTATGTATTTATATGCTCATGTTAGTTTATAAGTATGTGTATTGACAATTTATTAAGTTGCTCGTAAAAAAGCACTAACAACAATATTACATTATAAAACTTATTATCATCAGCTACAACACAAAAATATCATCCTTTCCACCACTGCTGCTATCATTCTCAGGCACAACCCACAAATGTGACGATTATAATGTCCTTAGCTATAAATACTTATACATTCACTTGAAATGTTGCAAAAATAAAAATTACTAATGAAAAAACTACATGCTTAAGCATGCACACATACAAATTTGTACGTGCATAGTCTTGCCACAACTACTCCATGCCTCAAATATTGTCAGAAGAAAATTTAAGCAATATCACTTGTCATATTTTATATTCAACTATATTTACTTTTTTTCACATGCAAACGTTTTTGTAAGGGACTTAAGGAATCATGTTAAAAGGATATTAAGTGGAAAATAACACTAAGAGAACTAGAACTAGACTACAAAAGAGAGGGAAAAAATATTCGAAATTAACGCTCCCTTTTTTTCATCTAAACACTTTCAGCACTTGCGAAAAGGAGTAGAAGCAGGCAGGCAAAACTTAAGGACTCAGCTATGGCGAAAGAATGGAATTTTTAGGATTAAAATAGTTTCGTACGTATGAGCTTTAAAAGGTAATAGTCATTGAAGAGTTGGGAATTAAGCAATTCTAAAACCGTTACTTTCAAATGATGCGGAGAATGGCAAAAGAATTTAAGTCTATTTACAAAAAATAGGGCAAGATATATAATTCAATAGGGTCAACATATTTTTTAATTTATTGTTGGTCTATAAAAAATAGCCAAATCGTTCATAGACTACACTTAGTCAAGCCATACTAAATTTATAATCAAGTCATAATCAAGTCACACTGAATTCAAATTTAAGCCACAGTTAAATCATAATCAAGTCAACACTAATTCAAAGCCATGTCGTGATCAAGTCATAGTAAAATTATACCCAAATGACTGGTTGTAGCCAAGCGATAGTCAAGTCACAGAAAATTCGCAGTCAAGTCGTAGTTAAGTTATAGTCAAGCCTTATTCAAGTCATAGTAAAGTCATTATAAAGTCATAGTCAAGTCAAACACAAGTCAAAGTTATATCATAGTCAAGTTATGGTCAAAACATAGTCAAGTCACAGACAAGTTGTAGTTTAGTCGTAATAAATTGTAGATTATTTAAAGTCAAGTCATGACCACGCCTTAGTCAAGACATAATTAAGTTATAGTCAAGTCATAGTCAAGTCAAATCATAATCAAGTCGTCAAGTAAAATCATGGTCAAGTTATGATCAAAACACAGTAAAGTCACAGACAACTTATAGTTCAGTCATTGTGAAGTTGTAGCTAGTTTATAGTCAAGTCATAGTCATATTCATGTTAAAGTAAAGTCCTAGTCAAGCTATAGTCAATTCATAGTCAAGTCACAGTCAAATCATGATCAAGTTGCATTCAAGACACAGTCAAGTGATAGTCAAGTCATTGTCAAGCTACAGTCCAGTCATAGTCAAGTCATGGTCAAGTCATATTCAAGTCATAGTAAATTAATAGTCAAGTGATAGTCAAGACATAGTCAAGTGCTAGTCAAGTGCTAGTCAAGTGCTAGTCAAGTGCTAGCCAAGTTATGGTCAAGTCATATTAAAGTCATAGTCAAGTCATAGTAAAGTCATATTCAAATCATATTCAAGTTATAGTCAAGTTATAGTGAAGTCGCAGTCAAGTCACAGTCAAGTCATATTCAAGTTATACTGAAGTCCTAGTCAAGTTATAGTGCAGCCATAGTCAAGTCATAGTTGTCATATTCAAATCATAGTTATAGTCAAGTTATGGTCGTCATAGTCAAGTCATAGGAAATTTATAGTCAAGCCATAATCAAGTCATAGAATTCATATTCATGTCATAGTCAAGTTATAGTCAACTCATAGTCAAGACAAAGTCAAGTCATAGCCGAGTCATAGTCAAGTCATAGTCAAGTTATAGTCAAGTCGTAATCAAGTCACAGTCAAGTCATATTCAAGTTATACTGAAGTCATAGTCAAGTTATAGTGCAGCCATAGTCAAGTCATAGTTGTCATATTCAAATCATAGTTATAGTGAAGTCATAGTCAAGTTATGGTCGTCATAATCAAGTCATAGGCAATTTATAGTCAAGCCATAATCAAGTCATTGAATTCATATTCATGTCATAGTCAAGTTATCGTCAATTCATAGTCAAGACAAAGTCAAGTCATAGCCAAGTCATAGTGAAGTCATAGTCAAGTTATAGTCAAGTCGTAATCAAGCTACAGTCAACTCATAGTGAAGTCATAGTCAAGTCACAGTCAACTCATATTCAAGTTATAGTCAAGTTATAGTAGTGCCATAGTCAAGTAATAGTTGTCATATTTAAATCCTAGTCAAGTTATAGTCAACTCGTAGTCAAGGCAAAGTCAAGTCATAGCCGAGTCATAGTCAAGTCATAGTCAAGTTATAGTCAAGTCGTAATCAAGCTATAGTGAAGTCATAATCAAGTCATGGTCAAGTCAGATTAAAGTCATAGTCAAGTTATAGTCAAGTTATAGTCAAGTCATATCGTGAAATCACAGCCAAGTCAAATCATTGTCATGGTAAAATTAAAGTCAAGTCGCAGACAAGTTCTAGTCCAGTCATAGTGAAGTTGAAGCTAACTTATAGTCAAGTCATATTCAAGTCATAGTCAAGTCTTAGTCAAATTAAGTCATAATCTAGTCAGGTCGTAATTCTTCGCCTTATCTTGAACACAACATACCTTTTATAAAAAAATAGCGCCAGCTGAAGACGAGATAAAATCCAAATATGTTTTGCAATGGACTAAAAGTAGGATATGTTCACTTTTAAAAATGGGTTGTAAACATGGTCTAGGTCTCAACCGCCCCTCCTAGGCACTCAACCCAATTACTGCTGGTTACCATTAATAGAAAGTCTTACAGCACAACAATTTTATTTGGGGCAAAAACTGCTTAAAGTTGTCATCAATTGTTGCATCATAATTTTTTTTGCGCAACATAAATTTGAAACGCATTTTTTAACGTGACTACTTTTGCGAGTATTTATTTGCTTTTTATTATTTTTGAACTCAAACAATGCAAAGTCTTTGTTTTGCCATCATTTTCACTTTTTAAGTTTATTGTGGATGGTTGCTGTCGATGAGGATGAGGATGATGATGACGATGTTTTTTTTCAGTTGAAAGTTAATACGAGTGTCTGTTCATGTCTGATCATAAGCTACTTTGTTACAAAAAGTTTTTTATCGGTTTTATGTTTTTTTTTTTAATTCTTTTCTTATTTATCTTTTTACTCTAATAGTTTTCATTCAGTTCAGTTTCTTTTTTACACATTTACTTTTCGACTTACTTCTTAATTTATTGATCCGTTTAGTGTGACGTTGCAAAGAAAGATAAAAAAACATTCTGTGATAAGGACAACTGGCTAAAGTGTTAGCAGTGCGTGGAAGCTGCTGCAGTGTTCGTGATGGTGCAAATAAAGTTTTTTTTACTTGGGAAAAGTTTGTTTTTAAATGTAAGCTTTTAAGTGAAAAATTAAAAATTTTAAAATTGCTAAATAAAAATGTTTATTTAAAGTTTATGAACTTGAAAATAACAATGATGGATAAGTAAAAATTAGATTCGATTCAGCAATATAAATCTAAATGATAGTTTTCTTTATCAATCATCTTATAATTAAAAATGTTATGAAATATTTTTCTTAAAAATGGATTAATACTGAAGAGCTTTTTATTTACAGTGGACAGGAAGATTGTTTTAGAGTTTAAATCCTTTAGAGAACTAAAGCTAGTTCTTTAATTTTTATCCAAAGAAAGTATAATTTTTTCCTAAGAATTCTGAACCGCTCTGCTATCATAATAAATATATTATGAATACGACTTTTTGCTTTATTGTCTCTCTGTTTCACATCAAGATTCTTCTTAGCGGTTAAATATCATACAGACAAAATTTGGACCATTACTTTTATATTTGAAAATTAGACAATTAGGAAAAAGCGCACACAGAAAAATTTCATAATAAAATCTGAAAAAATATGCTTGATTTAACATTTTTCGGCAATGATTTTGCTTCATATGTATTTCATGTTAATTCAACATGATTTGGAGTAATAATTAATATTCAGAGAAATTTTTTCCTTTTGAAATAACTTTATTTCATGTTGCTTTAACATTGCAGTACTGTTAAATGAAAATGCAGAATCATGTTGAATAAAATTTACTTTAAGTTGAAACAACTTGAACAGCATACTAAAATAACGCAATAAATCATGTTGAATCAATGATATTTCAAGTGCAAACAACATTAATTCAATTTGATGGCATTTTATTTTATTAATTATTATCAGGGACAAGGACTTCATGCATTTAAAAAAGGTTTTTTAGGCGCCTAAAATATGACACTAAAAACGCAAAATATGCACTTAAAACAATAAGATATGCATATATTTTAAAAAATGTTATTCTAAAAAAGTTTTTAATTTACATACAACTAACTAAAGATATAAAAATATTTTTATTTTTCAAAAGGTGCGTGAACAAGCCTTTTACATTAAATTTTTACACAAGCTTAAATATGATATAGCGATTGTTTCACTATTTTCGGCTTCAATAGCAGCAAATTTTCTCTTGAAATCATTAAAATTGCAATTTCTATTCAAATTGGTAGGTTCGTTCGCTTGTACAATCATTCTAAAATTCTACAACAACTCAAGCGAACAAATTGTAAAAAAAAAATAGTTTTGCATTAATAATTTGTCAACAACATTGATTGAAATTTGAATTTTTGAGAAATATGACACAAAATCCTGCGTTTGTACCAAAATTTGAGACAAAAATATGCATTTATGACCAAATTATGCAAAAATATGCATTTTTAGCAAAATATGCAAAAATATGCAGTAACATATCGATGCTATTTTTAGGCAAATTCAATGTTTCGTAAAGATATTTCGTTCTTGCTGTTATCAGGGTTAAGGGAAAAAACATGCATTTGCATGATTATTATATTAAACTTAGATGATTGTAAGTATTGGTATAGGCAGCAGGAAAATGTTTGTGTGTTGTATTGTATAGTTGGCTTCACCGAGCAAGATCTGAACTCGAACTCATTGCCACAGCAACCTTAAATATTCTTTAGATATACATGAATTAAATATCGAATTGAACATGATTTAATTGATCATTCAACATAAAATTTATTTGAAATGAAAGTTAGAGTTAAAACAAATACAAACTGCGAAGCTACTTTGACTTCTCTGCAGGATTCGAAACTGCGATCCTGCAACTTCAAGACTACTAGCCAGCAGCAGCAAGTTTTTGCAGGTAATGCGAAATTTGTCGGCTATTTACGAACATCAAGGCAAGCAACACCCAAACAAGAACAAGTCACACAACTGAGAAGAACAGTGCAGTGTAGCTATCAACAAAGCAAATAAATAACTACACACTTCAAAAACATATGTTCTGCATTCCACGTGGAATTAAAAGGTGCGGAATTGCCGTAGAATTGTTGTTGGAAGTATGTATTTATAACAACAATGCTATGGCAATTCCGAAGGATTTATTTTCACGTGAAATACAGAACATACCCCGATTATTTCTAATAAATTTAATATGATTTCAAATCAACATTTTTGCATGTTGATTTTACATTGATATTTTTTTCTGTGTGCGACGATTATTTTGAAGCTCAGTCGTTTAAAAAGCTCATAATTTAAAGTAAAAGAAAATATATCATGCAGAGTTTCTTTTCTCAATAAGCTGCCCTTTTGATGTAAACATATACATACACACACACACACACACACACATACAGACACACATATAAACACACGTATACGTGTTCCATATAGATCTCTGTATTTAATTCTGTGAGCACAAACTACTGCTTTAGCCTGCTGGCTTTTGTTAAATATGTATGCTAATGCAAAGAAGCGCATACACATATATATGATCACACACACACACACGAACACACACATACACATATATACACAAAAATAAGCGCAGTTATATCTAACAACGACAACTACTGCTTTAATAGCTCTTAATTACCAGCTCAACTGTAATTGACAGTGAACAATATGCCAACCATGGGTATAGTTTACTTTGGTAAACTAAATGTCAACAGACGCACACACACACACACACACTCATGCACACATACACGTGCAATTCTTTGCACAACTGCATTAGTGGGTAAATTAAACCCATACACTAACAAATACTACAGTATCAAACAAACAAACAAACAAACAAGCAGTTGTACTCGTACATACTTTTATATAAGAAAAATTATTTGTTTGAAATGTTTATTAGTAAGTCTGTGAATATTAATGTTTATATGTGCATTTTTGCATGTACAGTATGCGCTCGTTATGTGCCTCAATTTGGTAACGGGGACTATTGCAATATCTATGGCCCCTTTTCAACAGTAGATATTGTGTTCTCTCTAAAAATATTCACCACTATCGAGTAAATAAAAGGGAAATCCCTTTTCACCAGATTGTGTAGTCGTGCATCTTCCTCCCGTTTTTTTTTTTTTCATTTACTCAGAACTGATAGAACTGATAGTGTAAACATCTATAAGCTAGGGGGTAAAAATCTTTTTCACAATACAATCACAAAATTTGAAATTCGGTGTGAGCTATGCATGGGTGTATTAGTGTAATCATACGGTAAACAAGAAGTACAGAGAAACTTAACGGCTGCATAGAAATACACTTAACCGAATTTTAAGGCATACCTTCAGGAGCAATGTTAATTTTAATAGAAATTGCTTGTGAAGTGTAATAGTGTTGCCAGTGGGTATAATTTTGTTAAAAAGTTGAAAAATATAAAATAAATATAAACTTTTAAATAAAAGAGCGTTTTAAATGTCAAATATTTATTTAAAAGATATTTAGCAGTTTTTATAAAGAATTTATAATATTATATTATAACATATCTTCATTACCTACTGTTGCCTTACACTGAAGCTGGTGCACGGCAATTGGGTAACAATCTCCATCTCAGTCCAATTATTATGGGGTGGAGATTTTAATAAAAATTTTGCAAACCCACAGTCGCAAGAGCTTTATCAAAATTTTTATTTGACGTTTTGCACTTGCATATGAGCAATTCTCCACAAACCCCCACAACTAATAATTCCACTACTATAGATGTAGTTTTCCATAGATTTTTAAATACAGTAGAGTCAAAAATTTATATACAGTCGAACTTCCATAACTCGAATCACCATTATACCAAAAAAGAATTCGACTTACGGAGACTTCGGGTTACAGAATTGCATGTGATTTGTTCTTTTAACGCTACTGCCAACCAAATTAGTTCGAGTTAGAGAACATTCGAGTTAGAGAAGTTCGAGTTATGGAAGTTCGACTGTATCATAGTTTAGTTACCATAAGCCAATATTAAAAAAAAATTTTCATTGCTAGATGTTTACACATCTCCCCTGTGATCGGACTCACATTGCTTTTTTTTAATGAAAGTGGACAAATGAAAAAAATTTTGTCGTACATTAAAGACTGCTGTATTACAGAAAGGACATAATGGGCCTTATTACGAGTGTCGTATTACAACTTCGACTACGATGATTTTGTAAGAGACTAAAGAACATTCCATCAATTTTTCCTTAATCTAGTACAAAACCGTCGTTGACGTAGTCGAAATACGATAATCGTAATTAGGCCCAATATTTTATGAAAATTTATTTTTTAGTTGCCAGGTTGTCAGATTTATAAAAAATTTAAAAAAAAATCGCCAAAGTAGAAATAAAATGGACAAAAATTATTTCTTTTAAATGTTAAGAAAATCATCGAAATCAAAAGTCACAAAATTGTGCCTGCTGCAATACTTTAAGAGTTGTGTTAATTGAGGGTTGCACAACTTGGGGGCGTACTGTATATACACTCTCAATATAAGCAACATGTAAATACCCTGCAGTTCGGATAATGTTGCTTGCGGTAATTTCTCTAACAAGGCGCAATATTTATTTTTATTTATTTGCTATTTTTATATAATTTTTTTTTTTGCAAATATTTCGATTTTGTGAAATTTTATTTCGCAAATGTAAGCATTTCCCAAATTTAATGGAGAAAAAAATAGTTTAACTCTAGTATGAAAAATATACTAGAAGTAAAATAATAATATCCTATTGCATTTTATTTTAATATTTTTTTTAATCATGATTAATGACTAAAATTGAGAAAAAAAATTATTTGATTATTTCGAATTTTTTATTTCTCATATTTTTATGATTGAATCTGGGGGTTTACTCTGTAATTCGAAACGAAAGAAAATGCTTTCGAATTTGTATGTCATTATCATTAAAATTCGAAAGTATTTGTTTTCGTTTCGAATTACAGAGTAGACCCCCTGGCTGACCACACGACAAGTTTTTGTGCACAAGTCTTGCTTTAATATTGAGAGAAAGAGAACAAATCTCTAATGACCGCAAAACTCTCTTTTGCAACGCAGTCTTCTTGCACAATATAAAATACCGTTATGCCGGTTTTTATGTTACACATCATTTGTACAGTAGGAACTATTTTTTGTCACTCCTGACATCTGGGATTTTTTGAGTTGCAAATGTTTGTGATATCATGTACGAAATATGCAAGTGAAGTGTGAGTGTTTCACTTTATCGAACGTTTTCGTTCGTCATCATTGTAGACAAAGTAGAATTTTAGTATATTTTTCGCATATAACAGCTTAAAATATATATTTTTTGATAATTTTATTTAACCTATTTACACCAGAGACTGACTCCCAAAATATACTTAAGTATTTAGTCTTAATTTTAGTTACTGCGCTTACACTCATAATTGTAGCACAAACAATTCGTACGCTCACAAAATTGCTTTCAAACTACTACAAGTATAGCCGATTCCAATACACAAGAGTATCTCATTTTCACTACTGCGAAAAACTGAAATACTTTACAACTAGCACCTGCGTAATGAATGTGAGTAATACTCATACGTATACCTAGAGTACGGATATTTATTCACACAAATTAAGTATATCCATGATACTCTGAGTATTTATTCAATATACGCCATTGTATGCATTTTTGTATACGCAATGGAATGGAAAATGTGTTTTGGCTATTTGAAAGAATTAATCAGATAAGTAAGGAGGTAAGATATAGAATAAATATAACCTTTATATAACTGATATTATTCCGGAGATTTTATTTTTGTAAAATTAGCAAAAGAAATCATTAACGAACTGATATTTTGTAATTTGTTAAGTGATAGATGTACAGTATTTGTAGTAAATTTGTAGTTAGAAATTTTTTAGGAACAATCCAGAAATATTAAACCTCACTTCACATCCCTGTAGGAACAGCTGTGTGAAAATATATCGGAAATTTTTTAATTTTTCAAATATTAATACCATGTATTGTTCTTTCTAATAAACCAATTTGTTTTTAATTAAAATTATATTTTTTACATATATAAATATGTATATAACAAAACAAAAAAAACAAAAAACAAAACATGTAAGTGTAAAAATATACCCATTGTGCAAAACTGCTGGGTATATTTTTCAGTCATATCATGCCATAACTGCCAAAAAACCTTAAGCGACATAACTTAATTTTTTTACCAAAATGGATTATTTGCTTTCGTAAATAAGCAATTTTCTTCACAAACAAAAACGAGGTCCAAAAATGTGTCGCTTAAGCTTTTTTGGCGTTTATGGCTCGATATGAATGTTTGAACTAAACATTTTCGTATAGTCGTATAATTTATGTACAGGATTAAATGCAAATAAACGTCTATGTCCTATTTAATTATAAGTATGTAAGAATGTGTGTGTGTGTTTATAGATATGTATGCGTGTGTGAGTGTGTTTATACGAATGCTTAAATATGTGTTAATGGTTTATGATGCAACTTATTGGTATTCGCAACTTGACAAAACTGTTGACAGCATGAGTTTACAAACACGAGGTGTGTGTGTGTGTGTGTGTGTGTGTGTGTGTGTGTGTGTGTATGTGTGCGTACGTAAGCACACATACACAATTTAAATGTTTATATATGAGTTTATACACACGAGTATGTATTCGTACGTCAAATTTTCTATTTTTAGATATTTTTAATAAAAACGGATTTTCATCTTAAATTTAAATTTTATAAGTTTCAATATTTTTTGCATTTTGTGGGAAACTTTTTTTATAATTCACGTTAGGATGTTGCCAGAGATGGGTGATTAAAAAAATCGTATATGTGACAGCGCATAGGTAAAGGTAAAAAAATCAATTTTCACTTTTTTTTTTATGTGGACAACATCTGAGCATCGAATGAGACTGATCCCATGCCCCAAAAGTGTTCCCTCCCAGAGATATGCGCGTTTTATGAAATTGAAGTCGACGATTCTAAGGTTATGTGAACAAATTTTCATACTAGAGTGATATTCACGATTTAAAAGAATTATAAATGAGTATTTATTATAATTCACAATTAATAATTTCAGAAAATAAACCTGGATTCGAAAAAACGCGAGCAAAATTGATATCAAACTCATGGAAACAGCGTGCTAGGTAGAAAACAGTAAAAACCAACTACACAAAACCAGCGGTAGGGACGACTTAGGCGCGTTTTCAAGGTTGACCAACACGTTTTTGACGTCATGAGATGTGTCGCTTTCAAATGAGAGCAATACCAACACGCTCAGTGATGGTACACCAAAGATACACGTATTTAAATCTTTAAAATTGCTCTCCTGAACAAAACCGGTTTTTACCCTTAAGTCCCTTTCTAATTTGCGCGTCACATATGCAGAAAATTCCTGGAAAACGTATGAAGAGAAAATTGAGAATTTTGTCACTGAAGTATTCAAGTAGAACGAAATCTCTCATTTATTTTTATCTCTAATAGGATGTTTCCACCGGCATGATTTATACAAATCATGATGATGTGTGCAAATCATGTTAATTTATACATGATTTACCATACATTTTGCATATGGATAAATCACCTCAAACTGGTTGATTTATTTTAAATAATGTCGAAAATACTCTTTATCGAACTCTATGTATGTATGCAACCCTGCGTTTCTTTTAAAATTACAAACTCCATCCCTGGGTCATCCATCAATAGTGATTGACAATTTCGAAAAAATGACATTAAGGAATATTTAATCAATTTTAAATGTCAATCACATGTGAATTAAATTCACATTACAGCTGCTGCGCCCACCTTATAAAGCACGTGCACAATTTGAGTATGAAAATTCGAAAAACAAATCTATCAAGCGTGGTGGAAACACTTTGAAGTTATTTACTTAAACCTACTTGATTTAAAGTCGGTGGAAACATACTATAAGGTTTTGCCGAAAGAATTATACATTTAGAGCCCTTTTTGCACACTCAAAATTCAACTTGACAAAGTCTTTTATATTTTCCCTTAACCTTTCGTAAAGGCTATTTTGACAAATCTGAACTATATTATGAACGAAATATACATAACGAAGGAAAAACTAGAAACAATATTTTCAAAAAAAAAAAATTTTGCGTGTAGAAACGGCCACTCATAATCAGCTGTTACAAAGGCCAGTGCTGCCAAATCATATGCCTGCTTTAAAATGCAAGATAAAATATGTCTTTGGCTATATGCAAAATGATTTAACTATTGCTTTTTTTATATTTAATTTAATAAATCAAAATTTTTTTTTTTTTCTTCTTAAATTTCATGTGTCAATTGTGCATCTGTGTGTGTGTGTGTGTGTGTGTGTGAATAATGCCTTCATGGTTTTAGTTTAATTGCCTTCAACAAATAACTCTGATTGCTCTATTAATATGGCAGGCAAAAAGAATCAAATAAAAACTGAATTAATAAAATGAATTTAACAATTAAATCAATAATAACAGGCAATTACACTTCCGCAAAGTGAAGTCAGTCATCAATAAAACTATTTAAAAAAAAAGAGTCCAATAAATGTTTCAGTAATACGAGGAGACATACGATTTTAAATGCTAAAGCGTTGTCGCATTAAGTTGCATACATTCACTTGAATTATAATTAAGTTATTAAGTTTGAGTTTTAAATTAATTCTTAAACAATAGTATAAACGTATTTTGAGCTGCTTAAATTTAAGGAAATTTTATTTTAAATTGCATGTATGTAGTATAAGTTTTTCTTTTTGGCTTTTTCATTTAAATTGCACAGTGTTTGGAAAAGGTCAACACTTGTAGTGTTGAGTGGCCGAGTTGATGGTTTGTTCTATCAGACTTCAATATTTGGTTGTTCTGTATTTTTATTAATAAAGTTTTTTTTTTCTCGTACATTTTACGCAAGTAAAAGCAACAGAAGAGCAATAATAAAACTGAAATAGTCGGTACTCGTTTATATTGCAATGTTTTTCAAAAACTTTATAGCAAATGACTTGCGTAAGAGTATGTGCATACATACATATATGTATATATATTTTTTACAACTGGCTGTATAAAGTAGAGAACTATAAAAAAGCTTGCTTGCCGCTTTTAAAACACTAGCTTAACCCGGTGTGCTTAGCTACCCGTCCCCGCAAAAAAAAAAAAATATATATATATAAGGCATTGGTGGTGCAATATGAAAATTGGATTTTGCCACGCGCCTCCGCCCGCAGACCGAAAAACAAAAATCAGACTTCACAGTGTCACCCGCCTGAATATTCTGAAGATTCCCTGAAACGTTACATACATACATACATACACACATCCTGTTTTATATATATAGAAGATAAATAGGATGGTGCCGAAATCCGTAGAGGAGTTGGGAAGACATTTTGAGGGAATACCATTTTATTGCATAGCAAAATATCCATACGCAATAGTCATATATATATATATATCTATATATATATATTTAATGACTTTGTTCTGTTGATAATAGCCGTCAATAATAAAATTTTTGCAATTAAGGATATATGGAAGGTAAACATGTCCTTATGCCAATTGAAATGACATTCCACATTCAGCTTAGCTGTATAATTTTAAAAACAATTCCTAATTTTATATGAATTTATATCATAATTACAGTTTGACATACATTTTTTAAAATAAGGATATATGGTGGATAAACCTTTTTCTGTTTCGATTGAATTAAAATTCGCGGTGCAGCTAAAATGCGAAATTTAAAATTTCGGTTAAAGTTCTCCCGGCGTTCTAAGCATAATTTTAGCATAAGTAAAATTTTTTGGAATTCAGGATATGAGACAGGATCGACAAGTCCTTGTAAAAATAGCAATTAAATTTTTCTAAAGAGTTTGGCTTGTGGGTGTTATAAAAAGCCACAAGTTATCGTTATTTTTCAATAAAAAAATTTCGTAAAAATTTAATTTTGAAAATTAAGGATATATGGGTAACAGGCAAGTGCTTGTAATAATTACAAATGACTTTTCACAGAGATTTAAACTTTAGGATTTTATAAACATTTACAAGTTTTCGTTGTTTTTTTATAAGAGTTTCAGCTAAAACTGAATTTTTAAAATTAAGGATATATGGGAAGCAGGCGAGTCCTTTCAAAAATTACATTTCTGTAATTGTTGAATTAGTTGAAAGTTTTTGTTGCATTCTCATTGCAAATTGTTTCCAAAATATAATATCACTTGTTAAGGATATATGCGAGGTACACTTGAACGCCAGAGGATTTCAACCATGGGTGTCCTTGCACCCATTTAGCTTCCATATCAAATAAAAAAATATTAGACTATTTTTATGCATTATTAAATAAATAAAATTATTCGAATAATTTTATTTAAATAATTTTATTGGAATAACTTTCCTTATTCGATTATTTTTACTCAAGCATTTGCAATCGAATAAATTTGTTCGTGTAGCTTTACTCGTTACATTTAAATGATTTTTTGATAAACTTTTTTTTTTAATTTATGTGATTCCAATAATTTTGTTCCATAACAGAGCTGACGGCCTAAACAGCCAATACTCATATACATACATACATATAAATTTAAGCTACGAATTTATACTGCAGATTAAATAAAGGAATTATATTAAAAAATTTGATTCGATTTAATTTATTCGGAAAAGTTCAATAGAATAATTTCATACTAATAAATTATTTAAATATCTTCGTTCGAATAACTTCATTCAAAAATCCTTATTTAAAAGTTTTTCTTCGAATAAATTTATTCGAGTAATTTTGAACCAACAACCTTATACGAATAAATTTATTTGTATACATTCATTCGAATAGCTTAGTTAGAACATCCGTATTCAAACATTTTGATTCGAATAAATTTATTAGAGTAATTTTAAAAGAATAACTTTATACTAATAAATTTATTCAAATAACTTCATTCAAACAGCTTAATTTGAAAATCCGTATTCCAACATTTTTATTCGTATAAATTTATTCGGGAAATTTTAATCGAATAACTTAACAATAACAAATTTATTTAAAAACTTTCATTGTTTAAATAGCTTTATTAGACATTATTTACTCAAACATTTTTATTCGAATAAATTTATTCCGGCAATTTTAAACGAATAACTTTATGCGAATAAATTTATTTAAATATATTTATTGGAATAGCTTCAATCGAATAGCTTAATTAAAAAATCATTGTTCAAACAATTTTATTCGAATAAAACTTATTCGAAAAATTTTATTCGAGTGAATTTTTTCAAATAACTTATTAGGAATAAATTTATTAAAGTATATTTATTCGAATATTTTCATTTAAAAATTCTTATTCCAACATTTTTATTCGAATACATTTATTCGAATATATTCATCCAAATAAATTTTAAACGAATAACTTTATACAAATGAAATGATTTAAATATATTCATGCATTCATTGGAATAGCTTTATTCAAAAATCCTTATTCAAACATTTTTATTCGAATACATTTGTTAGTATAATTTTATTCAAATATAGCTTTTTGTGAGTAATTTTATTTATTTATTAACATTGATATTATAGCTAAATATAATAACAATATATGAGGGATAGAAAACTAGCTACTAAGACCATCGCCTGATTCGGTCATTTTATTCGAATAAAAAAAAAAAGTTAACACAATAGCAGCTAAGACTTAGTTTCCAAAAAATTAAGAATATATGGTAGAGAGACATTTCCTTGCACTGACTTAAAGGAAATTCGTCAAACAGTTTAACATTTGGGAATCCTCGCACTCATTTTGCTTCAAATTTGCTTAATCTTGAAATGAAAATTGTATCTGTATAAAAAACTTACTGTCGTTTTTCCACTTTTCTATGAAGAAACTGATCACTAGTGCTAAAAGTATATTTTCTTCTTATTACCAAAAATAAATTAAAAATTTAGGTTTTTGGGAAAGAACAAATAATTGTACAACCAGCATGAATCGCCATCTCGAATTTAATTTCTTTAGGCGTCCCATATTTATAAATTTATTAACACTTATTTTTCTTTCATTGCAGCAGCAAAATATTAGCAAAACTAAGATTTAAATAAAAAAAAAATGTTTCCTTTTCACTCACCTGTTTAGTTAATGCTGGTCATTTTTATTCCTAGAAAAAAAGAGGAAAAGAAAAGTTTAGTTAATATTTCTTAAAATAAAAAGTTTATTAAGAAAATTAACAGGACAATATTGAACTCCTACTCACAACTTAGAAATGTGTGGCACCTAATTTTTTTAGTTTCTCTAGAGACCCATTTGGAAATAAGAGAATTAAATAAAAATTATACTATAGAAATTTCACACTTGCAATTTTAATCGAATAACTTTCTGCAAATATCTTCCAACGAATAACTTTATTCGATTAAAACTGTTTGAACAATAATTTTTGTATTATACTATTCAAATGAAGGTATTTAAATAAATTTATTCGTACAAAGTAATTCGATGAACAATGCTGTTTTAATTAAACTATTCGAATGCAGATATTTAAATTAATTTATTCGTATAAAGCTATTCGATTAAGATTGCAAGAATTAATTTATTCGAATAAAATTTTTTAATATTTATTTAAATCTATGGAATAAATTCTTATAAAGATGAGCATTGTCTGTTTAGGCCCTCAAGTCTCTTATCGAACAAAACTATTCGAATCTCATAAATCAAAAAATTAATAAAATTATTCGAATAATTTTATTCGATTAAATTTATTTGAATAATTATAATAATCGTCAAATATTCGAATAACTTTAATCAGATATATTCTTAATTGAGTATCTTTGAACATATTTATTCGCGTAAAATTTTTAGATTAATCGTCAATTAAATTATCTTATTAAGCATCAATTAAATAATCTTATTGGAAAATTTTTACTCGGAACCATTAAACGAATAAATTTATTTGATTAACTTTTATTCGTATAGTTTTAAGAGAACATAATTACTTTACTAGATATTTGTTCTAGTACCCTGAAGTTTATTTTATTAAAAAAATATTTTATACGAATAATTTTATTCGAATAATTTTTTTCGATTAGCTTTTTACGAATACATTTATTCGTAAAATGTTTTATAATAATTTTAGATAATTTATCTAGTACTCTGAAGTTTATTTTATTAAAAAAACTGTTTTATTCGAATAACTTTATTCGAATAATTTTATTCGAATAACTTTATTCGAATAATTTTATCCGAACACATTTATTAGTAAAATGTTTTATAACAACTTTACTTGTGTAGCTGTTTTTAAATATTTTTCTCTAATGTATTTATTTTCATTCGAATATTTTTTTCCCCAATAGCCTTCAACAACTTTCAAAAAACTTCATTCCGTTTGCTAAACTGAAATAATTTTATTCCAATTAAGACTACATAATTAATTTATTTTAATTATATTTTAATTGACCTTTTTAGTTTATTTTATTATGTCTGTTACGCTCGAGGTCGTTTTAATAAAATTGTAATTGATTTTTATTTATTTTTAATTACAATTTTATAGAAACGACCTCGAGCTCAACAAATGTAACAAAGTTAATTTATTTATTTTAACGCAAAATATTTAATCTCTTTTACTTTTTTTTACAAATAATAATCGAATAAAATTATTCTAATAGGGAATGCCATATAAGTGAACACAAGCTACTCAAACAGTGGGACTATGAGCATAAACTAAACTGAGCGATATTAAGATGTAAAAAAAATTAAGATCGCGTGAACTTTTTGTGTTAAGAACATATCGCTCATTTACTCAAAGAACATCATAACTAAAAAAATTTAATTTTTTTCATCCTTATATCATTCTTCATATTGTGTAAAAATTTCATACAAATATCTCGTTTACTCAACTCTTGAAAGCAAAATAAAATTACCTTTTTCCATTGAGTGGTGTGTAAATTTAAAACTTTAAACTCGTTTTCTGGCAAAGTTAAAATTTCTTATGAACATATCACTGAAAATATGTTAAAAACTTCTGCCACTCACCCCACTTCACCTTCTAGGTTCAGTGACAAATGGCATAAGAGAATAGGAAAAGGAAATTTAAAATTTTGAATTTCCTTCTCGTATATCAGACATATGTAAGCTTAAACTTTACTACTGGTTACCTATTTTCATATGCATACTCCAAGTTGATAACAACATTTTCAAGTGCCTGAAACACTCACGTCAGAGCTGCAAATTACTTTAGAAACACAGAAGAAAAATAATGGTAGAATATATAAGTATGATTTCAATTGCCAGTAACAAAAAGCGTAATAATCAAGGTTAAATTAAAAGTTAACATTACTGTCAATAAAAATGACTACTTTAGTCATGATATACATACATACATACACACATACATCTATACATACATACCCTGCAGAAAATGCGAATAGTGAAATTGTAGTGATTTACTAGTGACATTGTCAGTAGTACTACTGACCAGGTGTATCCCAGCCAATGTAATTATCTATTGACATTTAACATTAGCTTGTCATTGAAAATCCACCACTAGACTGTAGCAATACTGACTAAGTAGTTCTTTTGGGACCACATGGAGACATTGGAACCAAAGATTCACTAGTAAATTTTAGGGGCTCCAGTCTACAATATCGATATTTCCTCGCTCCATATCAATAGTAAAATTGTAGTGATTTACTAGTGACATTGTCAATAGTACAACTGAATAGGTGTACCGCAGCCAATGTAATTGCCTATTGACATATAAGATAGGGTTGTCATTGAAAATCTACCAGTAGACTTTAGCACTATTCATTTACGACCATATGGAGACAATTGAACTAAAGAATCACTAGTACATTTTAGTGACCCTCGTCTACAATTTAATAAGGGTTGGGCCAACAAACTTAAATACATAGATACCTACATACATATGTACGTAAGTTTTTAACATTATTGCATAGCATAATAAAAAAGAAAAACAAACTATTGGCAATATCAACAGAAATACATTAGAACTGCTGTCTCTAACGTATCTCTACTCGCGCATAAAAGGAAAATTGTCGACATTTCAACTAGTGCAATTGTCGCTAGAGAAAAGAGTGTTGACATAGAGACATATGGCACTAGGCTGGCTAGAGGGTATGCACAGACGTACATATGCACAATTAAAATCAAAATTACTTTCTGCTGAACTTATTAAAGAGAGAGAAGTTGTTAAATTTTACGACACACATTGGCTCGTAATCATGGTGCTCAACATACGAGTAGTTATTATTGCAGCAAGATTTCATCAAAAGTTTGCTAACTTTTTTTTTATTTTCTGCTTGCAGCATTCTTAAATAAGTCACAAAAATAATTAATTTTTAAATGGTTATATGTACATATGTGGGTAACTATATTTAAATTTCGATAAAACTACAATTCTCATCTCATTTTAATGCCTGTTTACAGAACACAAACAAGAATTTTCGCTCGCTCATACAACAGTTTCGTTTTAAAGCAGAAAAGGAACTTTCTTGGGAAACTATGTATGTATCAGTGATCGGCAATGAATCGCTTTATCGCTATTCATACTGACTCATGAAATTTTAAGTACAAGTGAGTAGACATCATTCAACTACTCTGATTTACGCATACTCATGATTACATTGATTTATAAGTATAGGTTAAAATAAATATGAAAATATGGTAGTGAAAAAGTGAGTAGAGTTGAATCAGGACTTATAATTTCTTGTACTTATGCGCACTCGTCATACTTATTACAATGTTGTCTATGAATCATATTCTCTCGAAAGTTTGAGCTGCGCATCGAACTCATACTTAGCAACATTTATGACGTTGTTGATTTCGACTCTCCCTAACCCGATGCCTATGGACGATGCAAAATAAGTATGATTCACAATGCGATCTTCGCAGACGAACATTCAAGTTCTCATTATGAATTTATGTGTTTCTCCGTTGATTTTTTTTGCCAGGAATTGAAAAACAATTTACTTCTATTGTATACTACTTGCAAACTGTTTAATGACTAAACAGTTAAATAAATATACATGCAAGAGTTGAGTGACCTGAATCAATGTGAGTAATATAAGTAATTTCCTGAAATTAGAAGTCAATGTGAGGTGATTTATTTAAATCAATGACATCGTGAGTATGCGTAAGTCAGAGTAGTTGAATTTAAATGATGTCTACTCACTTATATTTAAAATTTCATGAGTCAGTGTGAATAGCGAAAAAAGGATTCATTACCGATCACTGGTGTGTATCTGCCTGTGTATCTGTGTGTGTGTTTTCTTCTGCGTATGAGAATAGTATGTGTGTGTAAATAAATTGTATTCAACTAATATTTTAATTTTTTATTTTAAAACAAAAATTGATTTTGATGATTTGCTGAAGATTATTAAAGATTTTTTACCCCCTGTTTGTGTAAGACGTTTGAGTTAAAAATCTTGGCGTTTCTGTAATAGATTAAAGAAAAGTTGTACAAGTTTCCTTTAATCTATTACAAAAACGCCAAGATTTCTAACTCAAACGTCTTACACAAACAGGGGGTTAAAGTCTGTGGCAATAAGGAAAAAGTGCTTAAAGCATATTTGACTGATTTGCTTTCAAGTCGATTTTCAGAAATGTATTTAACTAAAAATTAGCTTATCTCGAATTAAGCAGTTTTTCCTTTTTGCCGCAGAAATTATATTTAGTTAATACATAATTTAAATTAATTAAATCACACAATGGTTTTGATGATTTGATGAAGATTCTTAGAAATTTTTTTTAATTAATTCAAATTTGAATTTTATTTAGTAAAAAAATGATACTAAAGATTTTCAGAATTTTTTTTAAGGTCCTTAGAGAAATGTATTTTATTAGCATCCATATGCTTATGAATCTATTAAGTCTATAAATTTAAAAAATTCCAAAGATTTAATTTTAATTTGAATTTTCCTACTTAAGGTGCAGTTCGCTATAACGAACTTTTCTCCATAGCAAATCCTAGAATATTGTAAATATTTATAATTGCTAATAACTGACCAGTGCAAAAATCACCTAAGTGCCAAATATGAAATTAATGATTTGTGCATTTTGATTAAACCACAAAACTCACTTTCCTCAATGGTGAAATAAAAAAAATCAGCAAACGCTTTTTCGAACCAAGGGCTGCTTATATAATAAATTCTTTAAAACATGTGTGCTCCTGTCATATATAATTCTTTTTATATTTTCAAACGTATAACTCTTTGATTTATGATACAAGTTGTAACGAAAATCATTAAATTTTCTTTAATTTCACAGCACACAGGAGCAGCAACAGCAGCATCATTATACTCGTACATGTGTAATTGGTATTTGTTAATGTTGTAAAAACGCAAAACATAAAATTCAATTGAAACTAAATTGATGGTGTATGTACTTATTTGTTACGTTGTGGTTTCAGTTACCAAAAAAATATAATCAGAAAAAAATTCAAAAAAAAATAAATAAAGAGAAACTTAAAATTATACAATAGTAAAATAGTTATTACTGCTTTCACCAGCAATGATGGCAGTTACCACTGTTTAGCCTTCGCTTGCCACAATTTCCTTCCTGCTCATGCAGTAAAAGCTACTTAAGGATAAACACACACACACACACACACACTCACACACTCCCACACATACACACTCCCATGTAGCTGCAATAAAACGTTGAAAATCACACATGCACACACACACACACACACACACGCCCACAAGCACACAACAGAAATTGAAATAGAAAATTATGAAACAAAAACACAAAAAACAAATTTAGCGTAAAATTAAGTTTCTTTCTATAATATTGGCCAAAAAGGTCAAATTTCACATAATAAATTGAATTGAATTTGTAATGGGTGTAAAGGGGGAAGGAAGCACAGGTTACTAGAACTCAAAAATTGTATGTGCGCGCTGCTCTCTACACAGTTCTAGCATAAGTGTTTCGCTCTGGCAATTATTTGTATTGCTGGCAATGTCTGCAACAAAAAAAAGTTACCTGTTTGGTTAGAGAAGGTTTAATATCATGATTATTATATATTATTTTGCTTTAGTCCTTCGTGTATACAATAAGAATATAATGAAACATTGCACGTTGGCATTGATTGAAAAATAAGGAGAAGTAGTTGGACTTTTAAAACACTGTCTACGCCAGGATAGACTATCAGCTAACAAGCTGAGCTACAACTGGCCCAGTTCTTTCACAAGCTTAATATTAATGAGTATTAATTAATGAACTTTAGAATATTTGAGAGAGAAAAAGGAGAGTTAAATGGATGAATGCGTATTTTCTTTGCCGCTGTGACAGTGAGTTTTCCACGTCATAGATATATTTGATTAAAAAAAAATCAGTCAAATTATTAGCGAAAATATATGAATGAAATTTTATTTCAGACGTGGCTTTTGATTGAGAAATCGCTCATGCATGAATGTGGGTGAGTAAATTATTTTTTTTCATGAGCGTGTGTGATGTGGGCAAAAAAACCCTCACTATCTTCCATGAATCTAAACAACTTAAAAATCCAATTTTCCCTAAATAAAAACTATCGGCCTGGCCCACGATGTCCATAGAAAACGTTCCATCGACGGCTTGTATTAAAAAAAAAACAATAAAACGAAAAAATTTGTTTTTGTTTTCAATGTATGTAAGTAATCGATCGAACGTTTTTTTGTCGAAATTTGGATCGTGTGATCCATATGTTAGATCGCGTCATTAAAGCTTTGGATAGCGTGTTCCTTATTTTGAATCGCATGATCCAAACTTTGGGTTGCCTGATCCATATTTTGAATGTCGTGATCCATATTTTACATCGCGTGATCCTTATTTTGATTCGTGTGAAACATATTTTGGATTGCGTGATCCATATCTGGATCTCGTGAGCAATATTTTGGAACGCGTAATACAAATTTTGGATCGCGTTATCCATAGGCCACAGCTACACGTTCAATATATATTTAACGCGATGCATTACCGCGATATTTATTGAACGTGTAGCATGCAGTATTGATGGCTCGCGATCCATAGCGTAGAATGGCCTAAATTATGGAATCCAGATTGCGGATCGCGTGATATATATTGAACGTGTAGCATTTTCATAATACTAGAATACATAATACTAAACGATCCCCACAATGATATAATAATAAACGTTCCGCACAGCAAAAAATAACGTAAATACTGACGCGATAAATATTGAACATGTAGCATAGGCTCGTGATCCATCAATCCATTAAAATGGGTCGCGATCCAAACATCACAATAAATATTGAACGTGTAGCAGTGCCCATACTTTGTATTGCACGATTCATATCGTGGATCAAGTTATCCATATTTTGTATTGCGTGATCCAGATTTTGCATCGCAAGATACACATTTTCAATCGCGTGATCTATATTTTAGATAAAGTGATCCAAACTTGGGACTGCCTGACTAATATTTGGGATAGGGCACTGCTACACGTTCAATATATATTGTGATATTTGGATCACGATCCATTTTAATGGATTGATGGATCAAGAGCGTATGCTACATGTTCAATATTTATCGCGTTCAATATTTATTTATTTTTGTGCTGTGCGGATCGTTTATTATTATTTCACTTCTTATTAAGGTATTGCGATCTAATATCATGAAAATGCTACACGTTCAATATTTATCACGCAATCCGCGATCCGCAATCTGGATTCCATAATTTAGGCCATTCTGCGATATGGATAGCGATCCATCAATACTACATCAATGCTACACTTTCAATAAATATCGCGATACTGGATCGCGTTCAATATATATTGAACATCTAGCAGTGCCCATAGGGTAATCAATTGTTTTGAATCGCGCAGTAAGAATTTTTGATAGCGTGATCCATATCTTGGGGAAGACTAGTGTTATATAAATTTCAAATTTAGTTTGCCCCATAATGAAGCAATAACCAAAACCATTGACAGCCAACAACAACTTCCCCATATTCTATAGAGCAAGCGAAGAGCAAAAGTAGAAAAACAATATATAAAGAAAAATTATGGAAAAATATATAAAAAAAACAAGATTGAAAAATTTAGTGGCAACTGCACTTAAGTGGCATTTATAAGTAACAGTTTGTTCTCGTTAACCATGATGCCAAAATATGGAACTCAAATGGAAACCGGATATTGTAGCAGCAGCCGAAAAAAGCAACAAAAAATACATTTGCTCAAGTTATACTAAATAGAGTGGACAGAAATATATGGAGCTGCAGCAGCAAGTATAGAGCGACAACAGCAAATCTGATGACTATGATTTGGTTATTTTTACAATTTAGTACATTTTGCTGGCATCTTTAATGCTTTGATTTTGTTCTTTTTTTTCATTTTTCTTTTAATAAATATATTTCTCTGTTAACCACTAATTTAACCGTTTGCTTTAATTTTGTTTTCCAAATGATGCTGCTAAGCTTTTGTTTCTATTTTCTTTTTTTTTTTTGTGTTTCCGTTCGCCCCTGTTTTTTGATTTTAAGTTTGTTTCGTGTTAATTTTTTTTTTGCAAGTTTATTTTTGGTGTTTTCCTTTGTTTTATTTTTCATTTAATGAGTCTCTTCAATAATTTTTCTGTTGCTTTATTCATATACAAACAGTTAAAGTTGTTCACTGCTGCTGCTGCTGCAGTTGTTCTGTTGTTGTGTCGTCGTTGAGTAACTCTCGTTTTAAGTTTGATGTTGATGATGAGTAGTTTATTGTTGCATATTTTCAGGTCAGTGAAATAAAGTAATATGAAAAATGTCAAAGGCCAAGCAAGCCAAGTACTTGACTAGAGAAGAGTTTGCTTTTTATGCTTATGTTTGTTTCATTCTTCGTATTTGCCCGCTTATTTGTTTTATATAAAATATTAAAATGAAAATGTTCAGCAAAAAAAATTTTTCAAAAGAAGATTTAAAGATTTTTAATGGTCAGTTATTTGTGGTTATTTCTTATTCATTTCTGAAGTGTTTGCCGGAATATAAAAATGTTTTAAGTTGTTAAAATTAATTTTGTTAATGAGCTAAAAGGGTGTGATCTAATAAAGAGTTTTTGAAATGAAATAACTCAATTGCTGTATAGGTTAATAAAGCAAATTTGTATGATAAAAATGCTTACTAATTTTTATTAAAAAAAAATTATTAAAGAAAATAGTTGTGGCCAAATATATTATCTATAAGAAAACCGCTTTGAAAATTTGTATTTTATATATTTTTATATTAACATATTTTTAAGTAAGTAAAATTTTTTATGCAAATTTGTTTTAAACCCCTTTATAAAGCCTTAAAAAGTTTTATAAATAAGACTAGTATATTTGATTTGATTTCCATGTGTTTAATACGAAAATAACAATTAAATTTTGCATTTTTCGAGCTGTTTGTGTTTTTTAACCGACTTTAAAAAAAAAATTGGAGGAGGTTATCAATTTCAATTCGTCTGTATTTTTTTGTGACATTGCTACTTCATAACTCGGTTCATATTAGACCGATTGTAAAAATTATTTTATTGTCTGAGAGAGTATAGCTTCCCATTGATCCCATTGTAACAAAAAAAAAAATTGGGCAAGCTACACGTTCAATATATATTGTGATATTTGGATCGCGATCCATTTTAATAAATTGATGGATCAAGAGCGTATGCTACATGTTCAATATTTATCGCGTTCAATATTTATTTATTTTTGTGCTGTGCGGATAGTTTATTATTATATTATTATGCGGATCGTTTATTATTATTTCACTTCTTATTAACGTATCGCGATCTAATATCATGAAAATGCTACACGTTCAACATTTATCACGCGATCCGCGATACGCAATCTGGATTCCATAATTTAGGCCATTCTGCAATATGGATAGCGATCCATCAATACTACATCAGTGCTACACTTTCAATAAATATCGCGATACTGAATCGCACACACCCACAAATATTTTTATTTACTTTTATGCTATTCTATTTATTTGATTGCTATGAAACCTAGAAAACACCTTTAGTTCTTAAAATTAAACAATTTCAAAGTAGAAAAAAATTGGCGGAGCTACGCCTATTAAAATTAATTATTATATTTCTCGTGGTTCTACTTAACCGATTTTTACGAAACTTATTACATATCTTGAGCTCAAAAATATACATAATCTTCCATTGAAATAAATGGGCGGAGTCACGCCCATTAAAATTTCATATTTTATTTTAAGTAGTTCTACTTTTACGATTTTTACAAAACTTAACACACACCCTGAGCTCTGAAAAACACAAAAACTTGCATTTAAAAATATGGGCGGAGGCACGCCCATTAAAATTTAATTAATTAATAATTTTTTTTTTAAATGTTCTTTCAGATCTTTCCATTGAAGTTGGTTTTTTTTGGCAGAATTATTTACAGAAGTTTTAGTAATAGCAATTGACAGATTGACATTAGATTGAAGTTGGAGAAGTGTTAAGAAATGTTTTGTGCTTAAAGTTACGTATGAATTTATGTTATATTAAACAATTCCAAGTTGCTGTACTTTTTTTCAAAATTTTCCCACAACCCACAGTAAAGAAAAAATCAATAACTTTTCTTTGCAACAATATAAAAATCTTTGTAATCCTTTGATACACCTGATTTTATAGGTCATAAAATAAAATTTCCCACAAACCAACAAAAAAAAACACAAGCAAAATTAATATATTGCATTGATAGAAAAATGTATTTAAGCATAAAAAAAATACATATTTGGACTTTTATGCTTTTACACACACTTGGATTTTCACTTACTTCCTAAAGCCATCAACATGAAAGACACTTCCGCTGTTTCCTACGGTCATAACCAAATATCAGTTAATGTGCTTTTGTATGTGTGCGTGTATACCCAAGGCCTTATTGTACCCCATAGTAAAGTAAAATAATCCATGCTTTACCAAAAAGCAAGAAAGAAAAAACCGTAGCAGGCAACAATCAAAAAATATATACATATTGGTATATTTGTACCTTTAACTCTATTTTATGGGCAACATGCCACAACATTAATCTCCGCTTGCCATTTAAGTTTAAACCACAAATAAGAGAAAAAATAGCAGCAGCAGCAACAACAACAACAAAATATATACATACACACTCATTCAAACTTACCAGGAAAACATTGTACATACTTTTTTTTGTATGGAAAACAAAACAATGACATAAAAATCATAAAAACACGTCACAATATACATGACACGCTATAAAACGTAACGCATCCTTTAAAACAAACAGATACACTTTCCCATAGATGATGCCACCACAACACTTCATTTTTATACACTGCCACACTCACTCACACACACACATGGACTTAACAAACCATTCCAATATTTTGTTACGCTCCACAAGCGTTCAAGTGCTACAAACCAAAAAAAGAAGAAAAAAAAATATACAAAAAGCATTTATTTCAATCATGTTCCTTTTCACAGGATTTTGCTCCTTTATGTTTTTATTTTTTGGAAAGGCAAACTTTTATATGCGTTATGCGTTATGGTTGTAATATATTGTTGCTGTTATTTTCATTTGATTTTTTATTTTTTTTTTTTGGTTGGCTAAAGTTGGAGAAACTAAATTTTACTTTAGCAATACAATACAACACATACACAAACACACATACATACACACATTTACTACAAATGGTTTTCCTTAGTATTTATGCAGGCGTTTGTTTGATGGCAGGCAAAATAAAAAATGTTTTAACATTGATTTATTTTTATTTAGTAACAATATTTAATATATTAATAAAAGTTAGTTTAACATTTGTTAACGCACTAATAATCCCATATTATTATTTCACTTATTTAGTAAAATATTTTTTTATTAAAAATACACTGAAATTGATTATTGCGGGAGGCTTAGCTGGATTAGATGTGAATTTCAATGTTGCTTATGCACATCATCAGGGAATCTTTATCCAAAGATTTCTTAAAACAATTACAGCCTGGCAAAAATAATCTTTAAAACTTCAATACTATTAATTTATTCATTTTATTAATTTTTAATTATCCCAATATACATTTTCTATTATATTCTTATTTTTCAAATGCAGCTTTTCTCTCAGTGTAGAGATATTATGTTAAACTTTCATTTGAACAAATGAGAAGTTCAACTAACAAACTAACAAAATTTGAAACGAGAACTCAATAATCAACATGTTTTTTATTTTCTTAACTTACCATTGCTACATTGGCTGGCTTTTTTTTCAGCTCGAATGGTAGTTGTAAGAAGTATGTTATGAAAATAAATGTAAAAAACAACAGCAACAACTGTTCATTACCAAAAAAAAACCCCCAATTATTAACTTCCCTGCACCCGTTCAAAAATACTTGTGTGGCAACACTCTATTCTTGCGAAAGCAATGAGATCGTGCCATTTAACCCCATTAAACTTTTTATTGTGGGTTTTTCTTATTTCGCGGGTCTTTGCAAGTAAGCCACTTGCCAAAGCGGAACTTAAAGGTTATATATCTACTGCGATCAGTCCAATTCAGGCCGATCTATGCACCACACCCATCAAAAATTCTGACGAACATTTGTACGATGTTATACTCCAAACATAATGACATCGATAGACCTTTAAAGCGTATAAAAAATTTCGATGATATCTTAGGCACATAAAAGAATAATTGCTTATCGTTAGCTTAATATAGAAAGGTCCTAACTCATTATTTTTTTAAATCAAGTTTTTTTATATTTCGATGTATCGAAAAAATGCAAAAATCCCTTTCTATATTATGGTAACGATATAATGGGTGTTTTTTATTGAGGTATAGAACTTTAAGTTTGCATCACTTTTTTAACTGGCGGCCATTTTGTCAGCTGTCAAGTGATTAATATTTAGTTTGGTTTGCCATTTCATCATTAACAGGTTGACAAAAGAACAACGCTTGCAAATCGTGCAAATTTATTTCGAAAATAATGGTTCAGTTCGCGAAGTTTACCGCAAGCTCCGTCCATTTTATGGTCGACATAATCGTCCATCAGAGCAATTAATTCGGTTAACCATGGATCGTTTTCGCACTACGTTTACTCTATGTGATAATACGCATCCGCAGAGACGTCGAACAGTGCGCACCGAAGAAACAATTGCCGCTGTAGAGCAAAGTGTTGAAGAGGACCGGAATGAATCGATTCGCCACCGTGCACAGCAATTGGAGCTTTGTCCATCAACTTTATGGAAGATTTTGAAGATTTTGAATGTGGATGAGTTGTGGTTCCAACAAGACGGCGCTACATGCCACACAGCGCACGTCACAATCGATTTATTGAAGGAAACATTCGATGAGCGCATAATTTCGCGGAATGGACCTGTCAATTGGCCACCAAGATCGTGTGATTTGACACCATTGGATTATTTTCTTTGGGGATATGTGAAGTCGCTCGTCTACGCCAACAAACTAGAAACGTTAGGGGACTTGGAAGCCAACATTCGTGGCGTTATTGCCAACATACGGCCCCATATGCTCGAAAAAGTGGTTGAAAATTGGACCTGTAGAATTGGCTTTATTCGAGCCAGCCGCGGCGGCCACATGCCCGAAATCATATTTAAACATTAATGGCATAAAATTATCCTTCCAATAAAGCCAAATTGATGGACATTAAAACGATTTTCTTGTGTTTTATTTCAATTCGAAGTTCTATACCTCTAAAAAAAAACACCCTGTATATTCATTCATATTTTCCTCTCTCTCTCTCCCAACAAAAATTGCCTTGTATGAAGCCAGTCCATACTATTATGTTTCCACCGACTTTAAATCAAGTAGTTTTAAATAAATCACTTCAAAGTGTTTCCACCGAACTTGTTAGTGATTTGTTGTTCGAATTTTCGTACTCAATTTATGCACGTGCTTTATAAGATGGGCGCAGCAGCTGTAAGGTGAATTTTATTCACACGTGGTTGACATTTAAAATTTATTAAATATTCCTAAATGCAATTTTTTCGAAATTGGCAATCACTATTGATGGATCACACAGAGATGGAGTTTATAATTTTAAGAGCAACGCAGGGTTTCATACATAGATCGAGTTCGAAAAATAGTATTTTCGACATTATTTAAAATAAATCAACCACTTTGAGGTGATTTACCCATATGCAAAATGTATGATAAATCATGTATAAATTAACATGATTTGCACAAATCATCATGATTTGTATAAATTATGCCGGTGGAAACATACTATAAGTTCTCTTAGTCTCGGCATCTGACTCATTATTCAATTATCTCAGACTTTAATTGTTTACTAAAGAATTTCTTTGTTTTATATTCCAAAAGAAAAAACTAATACCTAAATGTAATCAATTTTGCATGCACATGCATGCAAATATTTATTGCTAATAAATTTGATATATTCAGAGCATTTAATATTTTAAAACATCAATAAAAAATTTTATTTTCACTTGCAACAACATCATTTTACATGTTTTATCTACGAGTAATTCTGTTTTCTGTTTAGTTTTTTTTTTTCAATATATAAAATAAATTATCTAGTGCAATTTGAATTCAATTTCAATAAATGCAATTAGAAAATGTGTTACAATTAATCAATAATTTGTATGTTGCATGAACTTTAACTCTTACTCTACATATTTCGCTTACAACAACAACAAAATTTTCCTACACTTTCCCTCACCTGCAAACGGAAACATTTACACAAACATTTACAACAGACATTGCACAGCAAATGGACGAGTATCAATGTAAACCGGATATTAAAACATTTTTAAGAGAGAGTCGTCCAAAAATTGAAAAACTAAAAATTTAAATTGATATAAACAACAAATACATATGCATGCACGTGCATGCATACACACATATCATAACAGTTCAAGTGGAAAAATACAACACAGTGAGATTGGGTTATAACGAACACCGGCTACACCGAAAATATCGGGTGCTAGGAAGAACTTCGGCGGTCCCAAAAGCGGAAATCGCTGTCATGGGAAATTGCGGTTAAAGCAAACTCCACTTTTTTTAAATCCGCTCAACAACACTGCATGGAAATTTATACGCTTATAAAGAACTAAAACATTAGTAGCTTAAAAAAAATTTACTACTTTTAAGAGTCCAACCTAAATTAGAGCGTCAAGCGTTGCGTTGCGTTGGCAGCAGGGTACGTATTTTCAGTACATTTAAACGTATACAATTTAATTTGAATATATTGAAAATACGTACCCTGCTGCCAACGCAACGCAACGCTTGACGCTCTAATTTAGGTTGGACTCTTAGTGTTCCATACACCAAAGGTTAGCAGGAATCCTATTGTTTTCGCTCCAATGTCCGTCTGTATGTCAGTCATAGGCTCTTTTCTCGAGAACCGCAAGAGCTACGGACTTGAAACTTTCACAGAATAAAGCAAACTCTTGAAATGTTCAAAAGCGCTTAAACTAAAAAATCTACAAATCAAAAAAAAAATGCGGCAACGAAAAATCGCCAAAATTAAAAAATTGCTGAAATGAAAATCATTAAATTAAACAAAAAAAAAAGTAAAAAAAAAAGAAATAGGTCGCCAAACAACTAAAAAATCATCAAAAACCGAAAAAATTCGCCAAAACTAAAAAACAACACATAAATTGCCAAAAACCGAAAAAATCGACCATATTAAAAACATGAGCCAACAGTAAAAAATCGCTAAAAAAAAAATAAAACACCACCGAAAAATCGCCAAAGCTGAAAAACAGCGCTTCTACAAAAAAATCGCCAAGCACCGAAAAAATCGCGGCATTGATAAACAAGCGCCAAAACTAAAAAAAATCGCTCAAAAAATAGAAAACAAACGAAAAATCGCAAAAAAAACGAAAAAAATTGCGTAAACAAAAAAAAACGACAAATCTAAAACAAAATCACTTATACAAAAAAAAATCGCCAAAAACATAAAAAATCGGCAAAATGAAAAAAGCGCTAAAACTAAAAAAATTAAAATCAACCGAAAAATCGCCAAAAGCCAGAAAAAAAACCAGCCAAAATGAAAATAAGCGCCATAACTAAAAAAATCGCTAAACACTAAAAAACTACCGATAAATCGCCAAGTCCCGAAAACAATCGCCAAAATGAAAAACAAGCACCAAAACTAAGAAAATTGCTAAAACACTAAAAAAAAAACAACCGAAAATCGCCAAAAACCAAAAAAAAATGCCAAATCGAAAAAATCGCCATAATAAAACAAATCGCTAGTATAAAAATATAGCCAAAAAAAACAAAAAAATTAACAGCTTTTACCAAAACAAAAGCACTAAAACTAAAAAAACGCTAAAACAGAAAAAATAAATAAAAGATGTCTACATCAGGTAAGGTATTGGGTTATATAGGCTAAAGTTTGTACATTATTACATAGAGGCATTTCCACAGGAATGTCAACTTTTTGTAGCGTGCGACACCAAGCAAATATGCTTGTTTTTTTTTTTAAAGAAAACCAAACTTTTCTTTTCATTTCTTTATATAATTGTGTAGGTCGTCAGCAGCTCTACTTTAGGTAAAATTAAAAAAAAAATCGAGTTATGTTGTTTAGAAATACAAGGTTAATCGATTGCTGTCGCACGCGACAAAAAAAGTGGAATTTGGCGGAGAAATGCTCTTTATATATGTAGTGTCCATACGTAACCCTTCGTATGCGAGTCAAAGTCGCACTTTAATGAATTTATTTTTGATTGCTTTCTTAAGGCAATAAGTAAAAAGTGCTTAAGTCTAATTTAGCCGTTTTTCTCGAGAATACTTTTCAACTTTAAGTGATTTTTTTCTAACTAATCCTATTTCTATAAAAGATGTAAAATATGTTATTTTCTTGCCGAACCATATTAGTTGAACGGTCTTAAACATAAATTTAGAATTTATTAGATGGTAAGTCCAGTTAAGGTTTTGTTCACATAATCAAAATAAATAAGCAAAAGTAATTTTGCTGTAACTTCCTTAAAAATCACATAAATAAAGTGAAATTTTTTTGTTATTATCACAATTTTAGTCTAATTCGACATTTTATGCTTGATTTGTAGAAAACATCTACTCCCTTTATGATGAACTTTTTTCTATAACGCACAAAATCCCAATTGTTTTTGGAATTCATTGTAACCGAGTTCTACTGTATATAGGAACAAACAAACACACACAGATACTTTGTCACATGTGAGTGCGTGTGAGGTTATGGCTGAATGTGTGTGAGTGTGTATGTGTTTGTTAGCGTTTGTGAGAAGCTGTGTGTGTTGGGGTGTATTGGTTGGTGTGTGTGCTGGTGTGTGTGCTGGATTGTGTGCTGTTGGGTGTGTTAGTGTATCTGTGTGTAAGCAGGCATTACCCTGCAGAAAATGCGAATAGTGAAATTGTAGTGATTTACTAGTGACATTGTCAGTAGTACTACTGACCAGGTGTATCCCAGCCAATGTAATTATCAATTGACATTTAACATTAGCTTGTCATTGAAAATCCACCACTAGACTGTAGCGATACTGACTAAGTAGTTCTTTTGGGACCACATAGAGACATTGGAACCAAAGATTCACTAGTAAATTTTAGGGTCTCCAGTCTACAATATCGATATTTCCTCGCTCCATGTCAATAGTAAAATTGTAGTGATTTACTAGTGACATTGTCAATAATACAACTGAATAGGTGTACCACAGCCAATGTAATTGCCTATTGACATATAACATAGGGTTGTCATTGAAAATCTACCAGTAGACTTTAGCACTATTCATTTACGACCATATGGAGACATTTGAACTAAAGAATACTAGTACATTTTAGTGACCCTCGTCTACAATTTAATAAGGGTTGGACCAACAAACTTAAATACATACATACCTACATACATATGTACGTAAGTTTTTAACATTATTGCATAGCATAATAAAAAAGAAAAACAAACTATTGACGCGTTCATTGGCAATATCAACAGAAATACATTACAACTGTTGTCTCTAACGTACCTCTACTCGCGCATAAAAGGAAAATTGTCGATATTTCAACTAGTGCAATTGTCGCTAGAGAAAAGAGTGTTGACATAGAGACATATGGCACTAGGCTGGCTAGAGGGTACCTTCTCATACTTACTACTGTGTTAATCTACATTGAGTCATATCTCTCTTTCTCTCTCTCTCTTTCTCTCTCTCTCTCCCTCTCTTGCTGTCACTCTTTTTCTTCTTACTCTAGTATCAAGGGAAATAGACAAAATTTGACATGAAACCAAAAAAACAAAAAGATAAATTTTTTTATTTCTTTTGAACCCAGAGTAACAACAACTGCAACAGACAAACGAATACGAATTAGGCCTAAAACAGTTGATCTGTTTTATGTGTAACACAATTGTGTCTATAACTTGTAGGTGTTTATGTTGTTAGTTTAGATAACTGTTGTTGCTGTTTCAATAACAACAGCATCGGTGGCAGCAACAGAAACAGCAAAAACATTATGTACTACAAAAATGAAATGCCTGCAGACATTTAAACAACATGCTTAAGCTGCCATTTTCAAGCCACATAGAAATTTTGCTGAAAATAAATAAATAAATAAAAGCAATATGTATGGGAGACAAAATGAAATATAATTTTAAATTCGCTAAAATTATTATTATTATTGTTATTTGAAAAATATAGAAAAAAAAATGGTTAAAGAAAAATTTAAGTCCTAAAAGTTTTTTACGTTTTGAATGAAACGCAGGTTTTTGGTTTTAAGCGTAGTCTCCTTTCAAAATACTTCCAATGATTCTCCAATTGAAAATTCCCTGTTAAATGTCCGGCGTTGCATCCCTCCAGACACAAGTTTTTAGGCAGTCGTGTCCTAGACGACCTTTCAGATTTACCCGACCTTGGGTTGAGTGGCCTTATCAGGTATCTCAATGCAACGGGTTGGATATAGTACCTATCACCGTATCAGAATACTTAGATATAGTTCTAAATAAATTGCAACCGATAAGTGGAGTGCTCCTTTCAAAAAGGAATCATCTAGATTATACTTGATTGCCTGCGTGAAGAAGGCAGCAACGTAAACCAACCAACCAACCAACCAACTTGCCTGTTAACAGGAGCAGTATTATCCTTTTAGTTAAGGGGCGTGAAATTGAAAAAAAAAAAATCCATCCTCGTATGTGTATCTTTTCTTAAAAGGGAAACCATTGTTTACTCCTTTCTGCAATGGGTAATTTTCTAACTAAAAGTCCTGCAAGGAATTCATTTAACTAATTAAATGAATCAAAATAATTTATATATGCATATATATTTTTATGTATATCATATTTTAATTGTTATATTTGAATATTTTTAGTCAGCCTCATGACATGATTCAAATATCAGAACTTTCTCCTAAATTAATACAAAACACCTGCTTTAATCCAAAAAAAAAGAAGGAAATAATTTTGAATTAAGTCCTAAATAAACTCTGGTTTGTCAAAAGTTTAGCAACACCATCACCAACATATAAGAGCCTTAAGGAACGAATTAAACAGCGAGTAAATTATACTTATTTTATTGATATCCAAACCAAAAAAACAGAACACATTTTATACACATATAAATTTAATTTGTAAGTGTGTGATGTGTGTGTGTGTATGTGTGTGTGTGTGTATGTGTGTGTGTCCTATTGATTGTCCATTTATCTATCACTTAGAAGGGAATATGAGTGAGTGATATAATTGCTTGCAATAGTGACAGCAAGTTGGACATATAAAAGACATCGCTGTGACTGCTGCTACTGCTGCATGACGGAAATGTGTAACAACAACTCATAAAGCAACACTATGAGTGTGCAACCTTCTACATATATTGTACATGATGTTCGGAACTTCGCAAGGCATTGCAATGTTTTCTTTCTTATTTATTGAATTTTTGTTCGCATTTAATAGGGCGGCTTATCGTTAGCTTTATTTCCATTAGTGCGAGAAACTGAACCGATAACTGGTCTATTTTCCATCACTGTTTCTTGAAGCCAAGAATTTTTATTAAGAATTTTTTTGCAGACAGATTCTATGTGCCTCGGCCTTATAGCCGCTTCCAACACACAAGAGTATATCTACTTCATATATGAGAGAGCGAAAACTTAAATACTCTAGAGCTATAAATAGAAAAGCCCAAGAGTATGCTATACTCTGAGTATGCATATTTATGCCGATAAAATAAGTATACGTATGATACTCAAAGTATTTATTTATTGGGTGCCACTGTGGCTGAGTGTTAGCGATAATATCCTCTCAGTCCAGTGGTAGTGGGTTTAATTCCCGCCATAGACCCTTTGAATTTTTTGCAGACAAGATAATCGCTTTATACGAATAAATTAAGTATACGCATGATACTCAAAGTATTTATTTATTGGGTGCCCCTGTGGCTGAGTGGTAACCATGATATCCTCTCAGTCCAGAGGTCGTGGGTTCGATTCCTGCCATAGACCCTGGATTTTTTGCAGACAATCTAATCGCTTCGAAGTTTGTGTTTGTTAAAAAAAAATTTTAAAAAATTCATATGGTTTATTTGGCTGCCTGCTTTCTATCCAAGTAATCAAGTAGAATCGTGAGATTCCGTTTTGATCAGCTATGAAACATATTCCCTTCATATGGATATTTATTCGGATAAAATAGGTATACGCATGATACTCACGAGTATTTATTGAACATATGGTTTGTGTGGCTGCCTGTTATATCTCCAAGTAATCAAATAGAATTGTGAGATTCCGTTTGGATGATTTATTCAACATATTAATTCCGTATGAATTTGTTTGTACGAGTATGAAATGAAAAGGAAAATGAGCTCTGGCTGTTTGAAAACCTTAAACATTAGTTAAAGGTTCCCTGATGATCTGCATTAGCAACAGTGAAATGCGCTCAGGATCCAGCTAAACCCCTCAATAATCAATTTCAATGTATTTTTAATAATAAATATTTTACTAAATAAATTAAAAAATAATTTTTAATTATAAGTGCGTTAAAAAATTTTAAATTTAATACAATATTAATCAGATAATTACAATGGAAAATTTTTAATAAATAACTTTTTTTTCTGAAATTTTTATTCGTAAAATTTGGAAACAAAAATCGTAAATGAGCTGATATTTTCCAATTTGTAAAATGATAGATGTATTTTTTAGTAAATATTTAGTTAGAAAGGCCTTTGGCTCGTGAAGAACTATTAAATCGCCCTCTCGATCCATGTGATGCAATCAATTGACCACCGTTGCCAATTTAGCGTTTAGCCAATTACACTTTCCTGGCAGCACTAATGCTTGAAGGTGTGCAAATAAAATACTCCTGTATATACTTATGTATAGTCGAATAAATACTCTGAGTATTTTTATATTTATGCGTATAATTGAAGCTGATACAGTGTATAATTTTTAGTTAAAGTCATTTGTGCTTCGTAATTTAAGGAGTTTAAATACACATAGCCGTTGGTTGTTTATAGTTGTTGACTAAGTTTTTTTTACGACAAATGCCCAAAGAGAACTTAAAGCGATACTTTTGTCATTCTCCCAAGCAAAGCTGGAATTACAAAACTGCAAAATTTTCAGCCACGCTAATAGATATTCTTATTTGTATGTATAAACTTAGTGTGCGTGTTTGAGTGTGTGTGAGTGTGTGTGTATGTGCGTGGTTCAGTGTGTGTGTGTGTATGATTATTGTTATTTTTGCCACTGTTTCTGTTACACATGTAAAACGGAAGCGGAAAGTACAGCCTCGCTCTCCCCCAGTCCTCAACGGATGCTGTAAATGTTGGTGGCTATTATGTCCATTTGTTACAACATGCAAACCATATTTTGGAAAAATTAATATTTGCTTTACAGTTATCAAGTGAAAATTTTAACAATAAGTAAAATTATGGTGGGAATTTACAGAAAGATCTTGATATTGATTTTCATTCCCACAATCTTTGTTTTTAGGGTTTCGTACACCAAAGGTGAAAAGAAACCCTATTGTTTTCGCTACGCTGTCCGTCTGTCCATCTGTCCGTCACAGGGTATTTTCTCGAGAACCGTAAGAGCTACCGGCCTGAAATTTGGACACAGTGTGTAGACCTTTGGCGGCTACAAAAACAAATACATGAGAGTTGGAAATTAAAGGGTGTTCTAAAACGAGCAACGAAAAATGTTAAAATCCCATGTAATATATATACAATTGTATACACTTGAATTTTGTAAGGTTGGTGTATTTTTATACAGACTACAACAATTAACACTAATATTTAAAAAAAAATTTAATTAAAGGGCTTACCATCAGTTAATGTAATTTTGACAACTTGCTGTATCTTGGAAACCGTAAGAGCAAACTTTTTGAAATTTTCAAAAACAGTAAAACAAAAAAATCCCAAAATTATAAAATCGCCAAACCGAAAAAAAATCGCCAAAACAAAAAAAATCGCCAAAACAAAAAAAATCGCCAAAACGAAAAATAGCACTAGATAAAAAAATTTCTAAAACGAAAATAATTCGCGAAAAATCGGAAAAATCGCCAAAATGAGAAAAATCGCCAAAATGAGAAAAATCGCCAAAATGAGGAAAATCGCCAAAAAGGAAAAAAAATCGCCAAAATGAGAAAAAATCGAAAAAATTAAAAAAATCTCCAAAACGAGAAAAAGGCGAAAAATAAACAAAAGAAATTATTTCAGCTGAAAAAACGTCGAAAATTAAAAAAAAACGCTGTATTAAAAAAATGCTCAAAGCCCAACGTACGGAACCCTTCGTGCCCGAGTCAAAGTCACACTTTAATGAATTTTTTAAATTTGTCAAACTTAGACTTCTACGGTCTAATTCATAAAAAATATTTTAGGTTTATTTGACAAATTTCCCATAGAAATGTGTCAAATAAGGGCTTGATAAGCCTGATATATTTTTTACAAGGTTGGAAACCGAAACAAATAACGGTATCGGTATTGATACCGGTACAATTATTTTTTAAATTTCGGTATCGGTAGCGGTATCGGTATTTTTTTTATTTCGGTATCGGTATTACCGGTACATACCGTTATCGAGTTTATAATACCGGTATACCAATATTACTGACAAATTTATTATTTCAGGCAGCGGACATAGCAAAAAAACATTTTTTTATTAAATTACTTAAAAAAATTGAGTATTTTTACATATTAACATACATATGTATAAAAGCATATAAACTTATTTGTTTCTATATATGATTTTATACTATTACTAAACAATAATTTATTAAAAAAGTGAAACAAGGAGACTGCAGTTCAAACTTTACATATATAAAGTCTATACTGATAAATTATACTGTGTGACAAATTTTAATGAAATCGAAATACCTGCGAAGTGTTACTATTTTTATGCTAGGTATTGTCGAGTATAAAAATTTTCCAGACATCTCCAAAATCTTGAGTCAAGCCTGGTACTCTGTTCACAATTTCGTGCGAAATGCTGTCAAACTACATATAAAAGTATGTATTTGGTATGAAATATTTGCGAAATAAATTCGCAAGAGTAGTATTCTGTTCTTGGTGTGAAAAACACGGAAAATCATGTCTTTCCATGCAAAATTAATCTGGTATCATTTTAGTTTAGCTGCGAAACAACATAAGCAGTGCTTTTTTCGCACGGAATTTTAGCAATGTTGCATACTTACAAGCAAAAAAATGCGAGAAATTTATTAAAACAACCGCGAGTTGGGCTACATTTAGTACATGTCAAATTTTTCACGCGAAATAACCAATTGCACTGAAAATTTTTCTCAACTTCGAACAGAGTACCAGCCTTTATGGGTAAAAAACCGCTTTTTCGTACCCGTAGGCACTTATCAACCTCTTACTAAGTTAAATATCAACTGATTTTAAATTTATAAACGGATACAGAAAGAAGAGACTAAGGCCTTTTGAACCATATATGTACATATTTATATCTTGTTTCAGTAAATTTCAAATATATGTCCGTATTTTTCACCAAATATAATTTTTTGGGTTTTTTTCCGACACTTTTATACTTTGGACACGTTCTTAGCCAATATTTTTGTACTGGACCCATATTGTTTATAACTTTCTCGCCAAATTCAGACGAAACGAACATTGGAATATTTCAATTCAAAGAATAAATAATATTCCTTCATCCGGCTTAAAAACAAAGAAAACAATTTTCATGTACAATTAACATTTAATAATTTAAAGCAGGCAGTTTTCTTCACCTCAAGAGAGGAATCTTTAACTTAAAAAAAAAAGTTAGAAGTTTTTTCTCTAAGCCAAAGAAAGAAAGAAAGTTAATTGATATATATTTTTGCAATTTTTGCCCATATTACGGTTTACAGCTCAACTAAGTTGGATTGAAACTGAAACAACTTAACTTTTGGTATTCTGAATAAAAACTAATTTTAGTTGTCTTCGAATAAATGCTCGAAAAACAAAGGTTCTTATCTATGCTATGTTTTTTGAAACCATAGTATCTATCACAAAACATTTTAAATATTTTTAGTTCTGGCTTTGCTCTTTTTTCTTGAGATTCTATGTTTTATAAACGTGGCAATAATATTGGCTGACAAATGGGATTGGTTGGCTTCTGGAATAATAAAGCAAAACGAATGCAATGGTCGAAATATAAACCAAAATGTCTCATGGTGAAAAAAGTTGTAATACATAATAAAAATTTGGCAACTACAACTCTCTTATCATTTATTTTTTGGCCGGAATCGGTATACCGGTACGTACCGGTATAGACGTAAACGGTAGTCTGGATACCGGTATTTTCTAACCGAAATGGATTTCGGTATCGGTAACGATACCGGTATCTAATTATAGTGGTATTTGAATCGGTATCGGTATTTTTACGATACCGTTTGCCAACCTTGATTTTTTATGAATATGGCAGCTACTATTTTCACTTTTCTTAATTTTTGTAAGCTAAATTTCGTAGTAAGTCGCAGTAGCCTTTCCCTTATTATGATAAATGTTTCTGGCTCATCATTCATATTGCAAATTACCTGAACTCACACAAACATGCACATACATACACACATACATACATATGTATGTTTATGTATACGTAAGGTCTCAAGTAGAAAGGACCTAACTTAAATAATTGCAACTTTACAGGAGAAGGTAAAAACATAATAGTAAAAAAGAAACTCAACATGTAACTTTTTTCATACAAGTCCTTGTGAAAGCCCTATTTTTTACACCATTGCAATATATTTTTTGTGACGAGGTGTATTTGTGTGCAATGTATTGGAATCGCTGAAAAACTCATATTTCGTAAATAATACGAGTTAGGACCTTTCTACTTGAGACCATCGATATGTAATTGCCAAGTATTTGTGTAGTTGACCAACATAAAATTGACCCTCTCATATGACAAATTAAGTGATAATTAATTTTAACTCTTGAGTTTTGATTTTTGATATATGATGCCTGGACTTTAGACATGAAGGGTCACATGCAACAGTAGACAAACATTATAAATGTGTGTGTTTTGTATATGTGTGTGTATGTATGTATATGTGAGAAGTAGCAGCAGAAATTGACCTAATTGATGTACACCAGCGAATATAAGGTATTGTTCCAAGGACATTTAAAAAAAAAATTTTTTTGCCGAACGTAGGGGTCGCCTTTTTAGTTTTTAGGGTTCCGTACACCAAAGGTGAAAATGGAACCCTATTCTTTTCGCTACGCTGTCCGTCTGTCCGTCTGTCCGTCTGTCCGTCCGTCCGTCTGTCCGTCACAGGGTATTTTCTCGAGAACCGTAAGAGCTACGGACCTGAAATTTGGACACAGTGTGTAGACCCTTGGCCGCTACAACAACAAATACATGAGAGTTGGAAATTAAAGGGTGTGCCAAAACGAGCAATGAAAAATGTTAAAATCCCATGTAATATACATACAATTGTATGTATGTATGTATATTACATGGGACCCTTGGCCGCTACAACAACAAATACATGAGAGTTGGAAATTAAAGGGTGTGCCAAAACGAGCAACGAAAAATTTTAAAATCCCATGTAATATACATACAATTGTATATATGTATATTACATGAGACCCTTGGCCGCTACAACAACAAATACATGAGAGTTGGAAATTAAAGGGTGTGCCAAAACGAGCAACGAAAAATGTTAAAATCCCATGTAATATACATACAATTGTATATATGTATATTACATGGGACCCTTGGCCGCTACAACAACAACTACATGAGAGTTGGAAATTAAAGGGTGTGCCAAAACGAGCAATGAAAAATTTTAAAATCACATGTAATATACATACAATTGTATGTATGTATATTACATGGGACCCTTGGCCGCTACAACAACAAATACATGAGAGTTGGAAATTAAAGGGTGTGCCAAAACGAGCAACGAAAAATTTTAAAATCCCATGTAATATACATACAATTGTATGTATGTATGTATATTACATGGGACCCTTGGCCGCTACAACAACAAATACATGAGAGTTGGAAATTAAAGGGTGTGCCAAAACGAGCAACGAAAAATGTTAAAATCCCATGTACTATACATACAATCGTATGTATATTACATGGGATCCTTGGCCGCTACAACAACAAATACACGAGAGTTGGAAATTAAAGGGTGTGCCAAAACGAGCAACGAAAAATTTTAAAATCCTTTGTAATATACATACAATTGTATGTATGTATGTATATTACATGGGACCCTTGGCCGCTACAACAACAAATACATGAGAGTTGGAAATTAAAGGGTGTGCCAAAACGAGCAACGAAAAATTTTAAAATCCCATGTTATATACATACAATTGTATGTATGTATGTATATTACATGGGACCCTTGGCCGCTACAACAACAAATACATGAGAGAGCAACGATAAATGTTAAAATCCTATGTAATATACATACAATTGTATGTATATGCACTTGAAATTTGTAAAGTTCGTGTATTTTTATACAGACTACAACAACTAACACTAAAATTTAAAAAAATTTAATTAAAGGGGTTACCATCAGTTAATGTAATTTTGACTATGTAATTTTGATAACTTGCTGTATCTTGGAAACCGTAAGAGCAAACTTCTTGAAATTTTCAAAACCGGTAAAACAAAAAAATCTCAAAATTATAAAATCGCCAAACCGAAAAAAAATCGCCAAAATCAAAAAAAAAATCGCCAAAACGAAAAAAAGCACCAAATTAAAAAAAAATTTTAAATCGAAAATAAATCGCAAGAAACCGGAAAAATCGCCAAAATGAAAAAATCGCCAAAATGAAATAATCGCCAAAATGAAAAAAATCGCCAAAATGAAAAAAATCGCCAAAATGAAAAAAAATCTCCAAAATGAAAAAAATCGCCAAAATGAAAAAAAAAATCTCCAAAATTAAAAAAATCGCCAAAATTAAAAAAAAAATCGCCAAAATTTAAAAAATCGCCAAAACGAGAAAAAAGCGAAAAACAATAAAAAAAATTATTTCAGCTGAAAAAACGTAACAAACACTGTATTAAAAAAAATGTCCAAAGCCCAACGTACGGAACCCTTCGTGCGCGAGTCAAAGTCGCACTTTACTGAATTTTTATTTTGTTATATCTTCCATATTTACAGTCCGATCTTAAGGTTTGATATAGCGAATTTTTTTGTCTCAGGGAGGCCAATATTTTTGCTCTTAGGTCCATTGATCTCAAGTGTACCGTTCTAGTAATTACCCCCCAAATCTCATTTTCTACCACCCTATCTAATGTTAGAAATTTATAGCTAGCGAAAAATCATAAAACTTTGGCTGAGAAAGTATTTCGATAATTACAGCACAACTATTTAAAAAATGTTTTTATAAATTCGTTGTTGCAGGCCGTAGGGGTCACCTATTTAAATTTGTCATAGCTTCAGTATTTACATTCAGATATTAAAGTATAATATATCGATGAGTTTGTCTGAAGCAGACCAATTTTTTTTAATTCAAAAGTCTTTGACCTCAATTACGTCTACAGTATCAACCCATCATATCTCAATAATATAATTTTATTGCATTGTTATTTAACACATGAATTTTGTTTTATATAGCTAAGCAGCATAGCTCTAACCGTGTGTTTTAAGACACCTCTCTTCTTCATTTTGTATCTGGAAGAGCAATATCTTTAATTGCTGCCTTACTCTCTCGTTGCTAGTTTCTGCTAGGAAAGTAAATGAACACAACTAATATTATTTATAAAATTATTCGCCATAATATTTATTTTTATAATACATATTTATTTTTTATGCTGAACAGCCAAAGATTTACAGGCGTATCCAAAAAAAAATGACTTGATCTTGAAGAGTATGTCAAAACAAAATTTCCATACAAATTTGAGACAAAAGAACACTTGAAGTGCAAATAATTTTTTTTTAGATACGGCCGTATTCTATGATCTGAAAAGGAACCCTATTGTTTTTGCTATGATGTCCGTATGTCTGTCAATCACAGGCTGTTTTCTCGAGAACCGTAACAGCTACGCACCTGAAATTTTCAGAGGAAAAATTTAAATTTTAAACAGGAAAAATTTTAAATTTAGACCAATCGCCACAAATGAGAAAAAACGACACAACTGAAATAAAATCCAAAAATCCAAAAATCGCCAAAAACGGGGAAAAAACGCCAAAACTAAAAAATCGTCAAAACCAAAAAAGCGCCAAAACGAAAAAAATCGCTAAAATTTAAACAAATCGCCACAAATGAGACAAAACGACACAACTAAATTATATACAAAAAAATCGCCAAAACCAAAAAAAAACGCCAAAACTATAAAAGCACCAAAATTAAGAAAATTTCCAAAACGAAAAAAGCCGCTATTACTAAACAAAACGCCACAAATGAGAAAAAACGACACAACTAAAATAAAATCCAAAAATCGAAAAAATCGTCAAAAACGACAAACAAAAAACGCCAAAACGAAAAAAGCATCAAAACGAAACAAATCGCTAAAATTAAAACGAATCGCTACAAATGAGAAAAAAACGGCACAACTAAACCCCTGTTTGTGTAAGACGTTTGAGTTAAAAATCTTGGCGTTTCTGTAATAGATTAAAGAAAAGTTGTACAAGTTTCCTTTAATCTATTACAAAAACGACAAGATTTCTAACTCAAACGTCTTACACAAACAGGGGGTAAAATAAAAGCCAAAAATTGGAAAAATCGCCATAAACGGGAAATAAAGCCAAAATTAAAAAAATTGCAAAAACGAAAAAAGCCCCGAAACGAAAAAAATCGCTAAAATTTAAACAAATCGCCACAAATGAGAAATAACAAGATAACTAAAATAAAATCCGAAAATCCGGAAAAAAAATCGCCAAAAGCGAGAAAAAAACGCCAAGACTAAAAAATCGTCAAAACGAAAAAAATCGCAAAAAATTTAAACAAATCGCCACAAATGAGAAAAAACAAGATAACTAAAATCATATACGAAAATCGAAAAAATCGCCAAAAACGGGAAAAAACGCCAAACTAAAAAACACCAAAACTAAAAAAATCGCCAAAAACCCTAAAAAAGTTTAACGTGTGTGTAAATTTTTTTTTAAATTTTCTACATCTGGTGAGATATTTGATTGTGCAGGTTAAATTTCTTATAATATTACGAAAGCCTTCGTGTGCGAGTCAAAATCGCACTTTACTGAATTTATTTGTTTTTAAATCGAAACTTTATAATTTATTGCAAGGTATAAAAAATTCGTCCCAGTCCATGCAAGCAGCCCAACTTAACTTTTTAGCTTCAAGGAAGAAGAAAAAAATTAATATGCAAAAAAAGTCTAAGCTTTTCCCAAAACAAATTTATATAATCAAGATCAAATTGTTGTCAGGCAAGATGATATAAATAAATATTTATTAAATAACAAGTTATGCAAGCATGCACATGCAGGCATTAACTTTCGAATTTAATTTCAATACTTCTTATTCTTTTTTTTTTTTTGGTCAATTATTTTTTTTTTTAATTGTCATTTTCCAATGCCATACAATTTTATATTGTATAAAAATTAACATTCGTATTTTTACAACAGAGAAAAAAAAACAAAACTATGTGTGCATTCACATATTAATTTGTATTTATCAGTTTTGTTTCCATATAGATGTGTGTTTGTGTTTATATACTATACATGTGTCAATATGTTAACCTGTGTGTTTGTGTGTGTGTGCATTATACGATAATAGCCTCAAGTGGTTATTATTCTAATAACATTCCAATATGTTTAGTAGCAATCAATAATGTAATTTATTACAAATACATATTTATACATACTCGTAGTCATAAAGTCACAAACCTATACACTCAATTCAAACACACTAATCCACCCTTATGGATTCTCATATGTGTATGTATGTGTGTACTTCCGGACCACGTACATTTTATAAAGACACTTGTACCAATAAAAATTATAATACATATATGGAAGGAAACGATGAATAAAAATATTATGTTTCATTTAAACAGTTTGGTTTTATGCGAAAGAAAGTTTCAAGCAACTTTATCCAGGGCCTTCATTGTGGCTGATAAAAGTCTGCTACAATAGTCATTGTTGTAAAAGAATATAAGGGCAAATAATTTTGTAGCATATTATAGCATTAACCCATTATATCCCATTATATGCAAAAGGGATATCTGATACAAATCAGATATAAACCACATACAGACCAGATACAGATCCACAGTTAACGCGTATGTGTTCTTATCAGTTAACATGTACATCCCCATCCAGGGCTGGAAAGCTCATATTATAAATAAATGCTCATAAAATATATGAAGCAAGAAACATAATTTAAATGCATGATATTCCCATCCAGGCATGAGCAGACTTTTGTACTGAAAAAGTGGCCCCGCAGCGCCACATTACAACTACTAATAGAAAAATTAGATTAGAACGAAATTGGTAAGGAAGAATGACGCTATAACGCACCTCCACTGGTAGACCGAGTTGGGTCCATTGCGGTTAAAACGATATAAATATAAATTAAAAACCTACAGGGTTTTCCAGGGCAACTACAACAATGTCGATTTGTACGGAGGGCGCACGGGGCCTTCCTCCATTATTAAGGTTAATTTTTTTTTCAATAAAACAAACATACACCATTAGTTTAGTTTTTCATAAAATAAAAGCTCATCCTTTGAAGATATGTTAGCAAGTGTTGAAAATGTTTTTTTCAATTTTGAACATGTACCCTACATTCGGCAGTGATCGAAAATCATAAATTTTCCAAATAAATAAATTTTCCAGACATTTACTACCTGCCGTATGGAGCAAAATAATTTTGATTTACAAAAGATTTACAAAACAAATTTTATATGGCAATTTGCTTGCTAAACGTTTTGTAAATCTAAATTATTTTGTTCCTGACTAAAGCCTTTCATTTTTTGTTAAATACGAGTACTTTTATACCACACATAGTCAGACTTTAATGTATATTTTCCAGGCATTATACCAACAAGGGCCTTAAATAGCCCACTTTGCTTCTACATTTCCTTTTAATGCTATTAAATGCAAATATTATGATTATTATAGTTACAACAACAAATACAAGACATGCTCAGATAATATGTATAAAACCACTTCTATTTAATACGACCAACAACTTGTACAAAAATTAAAGTTGTTACAAGTTGTTCATATTACCAATACTTCAACTGATTTTTTTTTATATTATTTTTACTATTTTGCCTTGTATGTAAATGTTTTTACATACATATGCACTCAGATATGAATAAATAAATGTGTTGGGATATATGACTGAATATATGTAGAGATGAATGTTTGTAATTTTGTACACAAGATGTGCAAAAATATATTCATAAACTCTTCTCACGTTTTATTGAAATAAAATATTAATTTAATGACCAAAACGTCATACTTTGTAACAGAAAATATACACTCAGTTGTCTGCTTGGTACAAGGAGACAAAGCCAGAGACAGACAGACAGACAGTTAGTTACATACAGTCAAACATTTGATAGAAATAAATTTACATATATGTATATGCAAATGAATAAGGATACTTTTATAGGGTAATGGCATTGTGCCGGGTGTGACCATAATAACCACACTTTTTGCTATAAGACTTAGAGATGTGGTAAAATTGAGCTTTCATTACAAAAAAAAAAAGCTTTCGGCAACTTGTAATACGATGAATCAAAACAATTCACATATTCCATTTGCAATAAAAGCTGAATACATACAGCGGAAGCGTACATCAACTGACACCACACACAATGGACCAAACACAAAGAAGGCTGACGATGAAGGTATAGTCGCCCTCGAAAACAGCTAGTTGTTCCGTTCTACTAAATGTTTGTCAGAATATTTACAATTAACTTTGCTGTTTGCTTATTTGTTCATTAATAATTATCATATATCAAATTTGTACTTAAAAAGGTGTGTGAATTGGCTAGATTGCAGCTGTGTGGTTGTAGTTTTGGGAAAATGTCATTTAATGGGTTTTGTTTTCGATATAAAATCTTGATAAATGTCAACAAAAAAAAATTTATGTCAACGGCATAGATTTTCATAAGAATTTTAATTGAAATCTGTTAGATTTTGTGCAGTTGTAAATGCCCTATTATTAAATAATATAATAAATATACAGGGGTGTTCTGTACATCGCGCGTTTTGAAATCGCTTAATTTCCAGGAAAGAGCTGAATTAAAAAGGTGACTTATTGCAACTTTTTAATTGGTTTTAATGTTTTATATGTTTAAAATATTTTATACGAGCTTAACTTCGAATGTATTAAATCGTCCGATCAGCTTAACACTGTTTTTCGTTTTTGGAAATCACACGATTTGAAAACGCCTGATAATAAACCATTTTAAAATTGTCCTGTATATTTTTTTAACAAAAAAAAGCTTTTTCCAACAATAGTGCATAATCAGGGAGCAAATATTGAAATAATGAAGTATTTTCAGTTAAACTCTATTAAAATGTTTTGAATTTGCTTCTTTCCGTGCAATGCTGTAATTAGTATCCTGGTAATCTGATCTGGTGGAGAGTTCAAATGGCAATTACACTGAGAACAAACCATGCATTATGGTTATCCTTTATCCATTCCATTTGGCTTTATTTAACTTATTCCCTTCTCCGTTTTTGTTAACAAATATATTATGCACACTATGTGCTTAAATATGTTATTTGTAGTTGTTACAAGTAAATATATAAGTAGTGGTCTTGTTGTTGTTGTCTTTTAAAGTGCAAGTGTGCATGCAGTTCTCTACTCAACTTTTATCAATACAGCAAAATTAGTAAGTATCCTTTTGCCTACAAAAGTTTATAGCACATATCCACACACACACACACACACGCACAGAAGATCCAACCCTAACACACTTAAATAGTTACTCACGTGTGAACACATGTTTACATTTGCATTTGCAACTTTACGCTACCATACATACATACATACATACACACACACCCGCCTCCTACAAAACGCAATCATATAAATTTTCATACACACTCACTCTCACATACGATTCTCTTAAACACTTAAGGTTTTTATTGAGGTGTATGAAATTCATTTGTATTTGCATACTCCAAAATAAACACATAAATTTACACACACACACAAACGCACTTTAAAATATATACACACACACACACACTATCCCACACATAAACAGTTAAAAATTACATTCACTGTATGTTGTTTGTGTCATTTAACATTAAAAAGAAAATAAAAAAAGTTTTGAAAAACATTTGCAAGTTTTAACAGTGAGAGGGGGCAACGAATACTAAAATAATACCAAGTGTATAAATAAAGATGAAGAAAAAAGGTTAAAAGTTAAGAAACATTTATATTTAACATAATAAAAGATGCAAAGAAAGTAAAAAGTATATGTGTGTAGTATTTATTTATTTTTCTCACACATTCGAAATGTTGATGTTTAAATTTGGAAAAATTAAATTCTTTTTGCCGCCTGCAAAAAAAAAAAGACTTTAGGCCATTATAAGATAACTATACCAAAAGGAATGGGCAAGGAAGGGACTTTAAAGATTAAGTTTAAAATATGTTTAACATAATTTTGTAAATGACCGACCGACCACTTGTATCCTTATTCAATTGTCCTTGAACTGTGACAAGTATTAGAGCCAGGAATTTAAAGAAGTTTGTAAGTTTTAGTAACTTTTGATTTAATGTTCCACAAAATAAACCGCAAAAGCTTTGCAAAAGGGCATAAATAAATAAACTTTTGGGTCCTAAATAAAAATAAAAAATGTATTTTTTGTATTAAAGTGACACATTACATTTAAAACAGACAAACAAACAAAAATGTTGATGTTAAAAGTTATTTTTATATTACAGATATATTAAGTTCAGCTTTTTTAGAAAAAATATTTGCCAAAGTATTTAATTAATAAAACCGATATTTCTTGTTATGGCCTTAGTAAAGAAACGATTTTTGTTAATAAGTACTTTTTGTAAAAAGTATTTTTTCCTAAAAACATTACTTTATCTCAAAAAATAATCAAAATAAAATGTGTTTTTTATAAAAGAAAAGAGGTGTTTTTTCCAAAAAAATAGTACTTTTCCAGAAATAGTACTTTTTAAAAAAATACTACTTTATCTAAAAATATGCATTACTTTTTCTTGAAAAATAGTACTTTTTCTAAAAATAGTACTTTTTCTAATAATAGTATTTTTTTCTCGAAAAATTGTACTTTTTCTAAAAATAGTACTTTTTCTAATAATAGTACTTTTTCTAGAAAAATAGTCCTTTTTCGAAAAATAGTACTTCTTCTAAAAATATTACGTTTTCTATAAATGGCATTTTTTTTAATAATGGTATTTTTTATAAAAATTTAATTTTTTTTTTTATAAAAATTGTATTTTTTTTTTTTATAAAAATTGTATTTTTTTTCAAAACAAATGCTTGTACGAATGTTCGTGTAAAACAGAGCATAACGAAGTGCCCACGGGCGGCCTTTTGATGATCAATGGTGTTAACACTCTTTACATAAAAAATTAATTTTTCTAAAAAAACTATTAAAAGACTTTCTGTAAAAATTGTTTTTTACATTGTTTTACAGTTGTTTTTTTTCCAAAAAAAAGTACTTCTTACAAAAAAAACTACTTTTTCCAAAAATAGTACTTTTTCTAAAAATATCACTTTTTCTAAAAATATTACTTTAGCTCGAAAAAAAGTACTTTTTCGAAAAATAGTACTTTTTCTACAAATAGTACTTTTTCTACAAATACTACTTTTTCTTAAAATTGTATTTTTTTTATAAAAGTTGTATTTTTTATATAAATATTTTAATTTTTTCCAAAACAGATCAAAGGTGTAAAACATATTTTTTTAGAAAAAATAATTTTTCTAAACAGAATACTTTTCTAAAACAAATACTTTTTCTTAACATGGTACTTTTTGCAAAAATTTTGATTTTTAAAAGGAAGATACTTTTTGAAAAGGAATAAGGAATATTTTCTAAAAATTATAGTTTTTCTAAAACGAATGTGTAAAATATTCATTTCGTAAAAAAATACTTTTTCTAAAAAAATTATTTTTCTAAAAAAATACTTTTTCTGAAAATGGTACTTGCTTAAAAAATTTTGTTTTTTAAAGGAAGATACTTTTTTGAAAAGAAATGCTTTTTATATAAAAAGAAACCCATCTGTGTAAAAAGGTACTTTTTCTAAAAAAAAGTACTTTTTCTAAAAATAGTAATTTATTTCTAAATATTGTTTTTAAAGGTGTAAAACTTATTTTTAAGAAAAATTTACTTTTCCGACCAAGTACTTTCTGTTAAAAGAGTACTTTTCGGTACATTTTTCAGTGCATTTTTTTTAACTTTAAGCTTAAACAGCAAAATGAACAAAGAAAGCAATAAAGTAATACAAAATTTACACAAGCCATAACGAACAGGCTGCATATGTTTTAGCATATCTATATATGTACAAACATATACATATTCATATCTTTTAAAGTACATGCACTCATACATAAATACATTTGTATTTTCTTAAACGTTACATGAGGTTCATAAATGCCCAGACAAATTGCGGTAAGCACTTTTTCTGTCCGCATTTAAAGTCGTAAATTTGTCATTCGTATGGAGTTTTCTTAATGTTGTTCCCCCTTTTACACCAACATGCGATATGTTTACTTATACTTATTATTACCACTACAGGCGAACAAGTAACATCTTTCTTGTTTCTTTTTTTTTCATTTTATTACTATTTACAAGGTGAAGAAAAAGAATATTCAACTTTTCTTAACCATAACACAGAAGAGTAAGATAACAAAAAAAAAAAAGTATTCAGTTGACTTCATTTCAGCATGAAGCTTGAATTTCTGTCTGTCTGTCCAATCTCATTTTACTTTTGTTTAACCATTCATTCGACCAACCAACCAAGCATCTTCTACTATCTGCTGTTATTTGCTCTTCGTAAAGCTCATCAGGTAATGCTGCAGCACGTATTCAAAGTCAGCAAAAAGAAAAAAGTCAAAAATTCATTGAATTGAAGTTGTTGCATTATTAATAAGCCTTAAAATTAAGAAAAGCTATTTACATTTTACGTATGTACGAGTACATATCTCGACTACGTCTTTTACTTACTCACAAACATTTAACACCCTCTGACTGCCGCCTGCCATTCTTTCTACTTGCTACCGAAAACAAAAATTTCCAAACAAACAAACAAACATTTTGATTATCCTGTGTTGTCGACTGTTGCATGCAACCACCCAAAAAAAAAAACACAAAAAAGCAATAAAATTTGTTTAAATAAAAGCTTAATGCTCTTGTTGTTGTTCATGTGTCGATTAAAGGAGATTGAAAACCCTCTCTCTCTTCTATCCTTCCCCTTTTTGGCAGTGAGTGGATGTGTTACAGCCAACAAACACATCCTTATGCAGATTTGTGGTTTTTCTACTTAACAACAACAGCAACAACAGGAGCAACAACAACAACAAGTTTACATTATTTAATCAGATTAAAAGGATACATTTTAAAATGAGCAAACTCTCAAGAGCTTTAAATTTAAAGCAAATCACAGCATTTACTTCTTTGTTGAGGATTTTTATTAAACCGTCGAAATGACGTGTTTGCTTATTATGCAGCATTTAAAATCAGATCAGAAGATTGCCTTTGCTTAACAAATGCTAATTAAATCTCGTAACATATTTTATTTTAAATTAATTATTTGATAAAGCCAAACTGAATTATTAATCTTTATTCTGTAACTATTTGTCAGCAGAACTCCAATAAAAATACCAAACAATATTCGTTTTTCTAACCATTGTCGAAAACAAATGACTGCTATTGACAGGCTCAGAACTAAGGGTATTGAAGCAGACTGTCAGAAGCATAAAATTGTTTTCTAGAGCGAGATTAGGTTAAAATGAAATCTTTTTGTATGAACAATTAATAAATTAATTGAAATATGTATCTTTGAAAAATCAATTTAAAATTAGTTTAAACAATTTTCAGAAGTTTATAGTTTTGCGAAATAAATAAATAAATTCTCGGAAAATACTTTTTGCCAAAAAATATTTTATAAAAGAAATTTACTTTTTTTTTTAATATGTAGTAATACTTTTGGTAAAAGGGTTTTTTTCTAAAAAATAGTACTTTTTTAAGAATAGTACTTTTTTAAAAGAAATAGTGCTTTTTTTTAAATATGTAGTACTTTTTCTAAGAAAAATAGTACTTTTTCTATAGTACTTTTCTAAAACAAATAGTACTTTTCTTTTAATATGTAGTACTTTTTCTAAAAATAGTACTTTTTCTAAGAATAGTACTTTTGTAAAGCAACTAGTACTTTTTTTAAAATGTAGTACTTTTTCTAAAAATATAGTACTTTTTCTAAGAATAGTACTTTTCTAAAACAAATAGTACTTTTTTTAATATGTGGTACTTTTTCTAAAAAAAATAGTACTTTTTCTAAGGATAGTACTTTTTTTAAAACAAATAGTACTTTTTTTATATACTACTTTTTCTAAAAATTGTATTTTTTAAAAAATTTAGTTTTTAAAGCTTCAAAAGATTATTTTCTTAAAAGATACTTTTTTTAAAAAACGATTTTGTCTAAAAAATACTTTTTTAAAATATGGTACTCTTCTAAGAAAAAAAATAGTAATTTTTCTAAAAATAGTATTTTTTCTAATTATAGTACTTATTCTACAAAATTTATATATAGTACTTTTTCTAAAAATTTTGTTTTTACAGGTGCAACAGATTCGCTAAAAAATTACTTTCTCTAAGAAAAATTTTTTTTAAATTACTTTTTCTAAGAATAGTAATTTTTGCAAAAACTTCGTTTTTCAAAAGGAATATACTTTTGGGAAAGAAGTGCTTTTTTTTTAAAACATCTACAGAAAAACGTGCGTTTTCTTAAAAAGTACTTTTTCTTAAAATAATACGTTTTCTAAAAATTATGTTTTTTTAAGTGTAAATTATTAAATTCGTAAAAAATTACTTTTTTTAATACTTTGTCTAAAAAGTAGTTTTTCTAAACGTGGTACTTTTTGGAAAAAAAATTTTTAAAGGGATATAAATTTTGAAAAGAAATACTTTTTGTATAAAAACCGTCTATATAAAAATATGATTATTCTAAAAACAAGCACTTTCTCCTAAAAATTATACTTTTACCATAAATATTCTTTTTTTTAATTATTTATCTAAAAAAATTATTTTTTCTAAAAATGGTACTTTATGCAAAGAAAAAAAATTTTTAAAAGTAATTTTTAAGAAAGTACTTAATATAAAAAATAGTACTTTTTCTAAATATGTATAATACTTTTTTCTAAAAATTTTGTTTTTAAAGGTGCAAAAGATTATTTTCGTAAAAATAATACTTTTTCTAAGCTAATTTTGTCTAAAAAAGTACTTTTTCTATAAATGGTACTTTAAGCAAAGGAACATTTATAGTTTTTTTAAAGGAACATAAATTTTGGAAATAAATAATTTTTGTATAAAAAATCATCTATGTAAAATTGTGTTTTTTTTTTTCTTAAAAAGTACTTTTTCTTAAAATTATACTTTTTCTAAATATTATGTTTTTTAAAGTGTAAGACAATATTTTCGTAAAATTTACGAAGGAGGGAGGTACTTTTTTCGAAGAATTGCTCTTTGTATAAAAATCTATTTTGTAAACACGTGATTTTTCTATCCAAGTACTTTTTCCAAAAATTATACTTTTTCTTAAAATAGTAGTTTTAAAGGTTTCAAAAAATACTTTGTCTAAAAAGTACTTTTTCTAAAAGTAGTACTTTTTGCAAAAAAAATTTTAATTGCATGAAAGTCCCAGGTAATAATTTTTTTTACTGCCTACAGGAAAATGTCATTCATTTAAATTATCTTTATTGATATCAGTTTTATGATAACAGCAAAATTTAACTAAAAAAATTTAATTTTAATTATCAAACAGTTAGTTGAAATCAAGATATTTTTAAATAAAAAATTACATAAATTTTTTTTTCTGTGATGAAATTCCTTAACTTTTGAAATAGTAGGAAGAAAAATAATAGCAATTTTATTATTTGCCATTTCCAAATCATTTAGTTGATTTGAACCTTTTTCTTTTACAAATCCCTTAAGCCTTCATAATCATAAAAATTGTGTTTTTAGTCCTACCGCAATAACTTCACTGACACGCTTAATGTTTGAGAAGGAAGGAAAAAAACTTGCAATTACAATTTAATAACCAGCTTGCAAAATTTGAAATTAAAATTTCTACTTGCATTGCATGTTCCTTAAAAAAAATCATTTAATTTTTACTTTTTAACAACATTTTAGTGAAGTCATTTCGAAATGGAATTGCTGATTTAATTTAGCAAACAAATTAAACACAGAGAAAAATACCAAAAGCAGCAGCAATAACAATAATAACAACAACAACAACAATAGCCTTTATTATTAAAATTATAAATGTGATGATTTTTATATATATCGAAAAAAAAATAAAAACTGTGGCAGCAACTAAAATAAAAGAAATACGAGTACAAAAATTCTATGAAAATTAGTATGCGTGGTTTGTCAAAATTGGACCCAAAATGCAAATAGTGATAATGATGATTTTTAAAACCGTAGGGAAGTATGCGAATACACACACACTCGCGCAAAATTGTTTTGTGGATGTCATATCACACTCTTACTGCAAATGAAAGTTGAAAAATACATAGAAAAAAACGAACAAACTTAAATTGTAACGGGTGTTGAAGCAGACAGCAGTGAAATGCAATTTAAAATTGTCCACAATCATGCATACAAAATATTACTACAAGTGATTACTACTGCCACTGCATGCACACCCAAACACACATTCACATACATATATTTACTTGCATACATATATACATACATACATACGTACATTCTTCAACAACAACAAATTGTTCATTTGGTTTTCAAGTTTCTCACACACACACACTCACACAAGCCATTGTACTATCTGGTATAAAAGTAAATGAGTGCTCGAAGCGAGAGTAATAAACAGTTTTTAAAAAGCCGAAAAGTATGCAATATGCTTGCAATCATTATCGTCATGTGCTGCATATTTAAATTGAAGTGTGTTGCCAGATTTTGATTTTTTTAGAAGCGGGATTTTGTGTTGTTTTAGTAATTTTTTTTGTTTCCGCTTTTTGATTTGATAACGATTTGTTTATATCGTTAGCTAAAATGCAAAAAGGCGTAACTATACAAAAACATAATTTTACAGGAAAAGCCAAAAACCAAAAATAAACTAAACAAACTTGTAGTTAAGTCCCCTTGTTTTTTGTTATTAAAAGCGTCATTTTTGATCCCAGAAGCGTAAAATATAGTCAAGACACGTAGTTTAATGACATTAATAATGATCAATCAAAGACTCGAATTTTAATTTTTTTGTTAGTTACGCCTTTTTGCATTTTAGCTTACAATTTATAGATCATACTTGTTGCTCTTAAGGTATTCAACTCAAAATTTTGCAATTTTAATTTTTGAATATAAGAGACTTTCTGGGCTTATTTCACCTAATTCACACGTTGATTTTTCAATGATTTTTTAAAACACGATTTTTGTAGTTTGTAGGCGATAGGTATAGAAAAGCAAAGGGGGTAGAAAAAAAATCACATTTTCCGTTTTCCTAGTTTTTTTTCAAATTTTCTTTACACATATTTTAATTTTTGGTATGTTGCTTTATTTTATTTTTTCATTCAATGCGACAACAGCTTTTTATAATAGAAAACAGTGTTACCTGTAGGTTATTTTGTCGCTAATATAGGAGTATAGGGAATATCGGAAAAATATTTTATTTTGGCCAAAATATAGGTATTTTGTATTCTCATATTGCATTTTTTATGCATAAATGTAAAAATAACTATACGCAAAATATATTTTTGCTCCGTTTAAAAATTTGTTTTTGCTCGTAATTACATAGACTTTTATCTAATTATTTTGGTGTAGCAGTGCCTGTATTTGGATAGAATCTTCCCTCTATTCTTCTAATGGCAATCACCCCAAGAAATAGGAAATGAGCATCTATTAAACAATGATTTAATAATTAAGGTTATTACTTACAACTATTTAACTTAAATTTTAATAAACTCCATGATTGGAGAAACCCCAAATATAGATATGTGTTATATTTGTATTATAAGATAATTTCTGAAAATCTGTAGAGAAGTATGCATTAATTTCGAACACAGAAGTAGTCACTTTAAATATTTTAATACACAGGAACTACATATGTATGTCAAAATGAGGACTTAAATGTTTTTAATTAATCTTTTTTAAATTAAAATTAATGAAATTTGTAGATTTTCGTATGGGAACATTTTTTTAACATGTAGGGGAAATGGATTTTTTAAAATCTACTGGCAACACTGATACCATTTTTGAAGGCAAAAAAAAAACAAACCTAGAAAATGGAAAAAATCATCGTATGAATGTACAATGTTTTTGGAAGCAACTTTTAAAGAGAATTTAAAATAAAACAAGATTTTTAAATCCTCGTATGAATTGGGCCTTTAAAAAAAATTTAATTAAAGTCATTAAGCAGGAACAAAAAAAAATAAATAAATAAATAAAATAAAATAAAATAAAATAAAATGAAAAAAAAATAATAACACATTAAATACTTCGTTATTTTGTATATAAGAAAGGCAAAATAAAATTTATATTATATTAAATTTATTTATTGCTGCCATTTATTTGAATTCTTTGGCTGCTTTGAAAAAGTTCGTATATAATTTTGTGGTAAATGTTAAACCATTATATCCCCGTTCAAGGGTATTTGTTTGCTCCCTATTTGCGCACGGGCCAAAAAAGTCTCATACAGAGAAGGGCCACAAGATTAAAATGTTCCACGAAAATATTGCTTGTAGGATTTTATATGAAACTGCCAACTAAAATGCAAGCCTGAGCAAGTATAAAACTAAGCACCATATTCATAAAATTTAAAATGCCTTTGAAATGTATTTTATTTAAAATTTTACATATAAAATATTATTAAAAATAGATTTCAAATACATTTTATTTTTAATAAATATAACCCTAAATGTAAAACGGATTTCAAGTTTGTGGATGCCGACAACGTTATACTTGTCGCACACTTATATAAAACCTAAAAACAAAAAAAAATTTAAAAATTAGAAATTTGATGGAAAATCTATATATATATAAAATCCTAGTATTCGTTTGTTAGTAATGCATTATCTCTGGAGCGTGTGGAGCTGAAATTTTCAACACATATTCGGGTCAATACCCGGTATATTTTTGTTTTGCTTTTGGCCTAACAAGTGACCATTGTGTGGAATAATTCGTAGTTAAAAAAAAAACAATACAATTGAGTGTAAGACAACGTTTGCCGGTCTCATATAGTATTTTTAGCGGACCCGGCAAACGTTGTTTGGCCACATAAATTATTTCTAGGGAATTTCTAGGATAGAAAATAATATTTAACTCATTGTAAGTGAGTGAGGATGTGGTATATGAGTGAAAGAGGCAGGGAGTGTTGTGAACGATGACGGAATATAAAAATAACAAAATACCAAATATGTATTGTTTTAAATTTATTATAATTAATAGTTACATTAATTGTTTTCAAATTATTTCAAACTAAATTTGAAGTCTCCTGCTATTATAGCTTTCAAGATATAAGATTATTATTAACTAGTTTGTATGGGGGGTGCCCCTTCCGCCGGTCTTATTCTACCAATACTTTAAAGTACCTCACACCTCGCTATCAAAAGAGTCCATAGCAAATTTGAAGACTTGCTATTATAGCTTTTAAGTTATAAGATTATTATTAATTACTTTGTATGGGGGAATCCCCTTGCAACGGTCCTATTCCACCAATATTATATATGATGCTCTCAAAATAATCCATATTAATTTTGAAGACTCTTGCCATTATAGCTTTCAAGATATAAGATTATTATTAATTACTTTGTATGGGGGAAGCCCCTTCCCACGGTCATATTCCATCAATATTTTGAATTACTTCGCACTTCACTACGACCATATCAAATTTGAAGACTCTTGATATTATAGCTTCGAGATATTTCATTCGTATGGGCGTGAGACAGCCTACTTAGGGGTATGAAAAATAAATTACGACCTATTCTCAGACCTACCGAATACACATACACATACATACGAACACACAATTTCATAATAATCCGTCAAGTTGTTTCGTAGCAGTTCAACTACAAACACCATGACACATGAAAATGCCTATATATAACATTTCCACAGGAATTTCAACTTTTTGTCGCGTGCGACACCAAAAAAAACTTCTTTATATATTTGTGTAGACCGCCAGCAGCACTACTTTAGGTAAAAATTAAAAAAAAAATCGAGTCACATTGTTCTGAAATACAAGCTAAGGTGTTTGATGTCGCACGTGACAAAAAGGTGGACTATCCGTTGGAAATGCTCATGTAAAGATTTAAAGCCGTCACAGCTCAATTTAAGAGGAGTTAGAGGGTTAAAATGTATAGCAAAAATGTTCGCCGTAAAAGTTTACATAAAATAAAGTAAGAGTTTGTTGACGTTTTGTAAAAGTTACTTTTTTAAAAATACTGAATTCAGACATGTCAAATTTTCACTAAGCAAATTTCGAGCTTATGAAAGAGAGAAGATAATGAAGAGGGGAGCCATCATATTTTTCCTCTTTCACCCAAAAACTAAAAAATTTTTCACCTAAAATTTCTGTGTGTAAACCGGAACAAATGCAACAGAGTGGCATCATTTTAAATTTAAAATAACTGTTCTTTTTGCAACATTAACGTCATCGTCAGCAGCATTTTGTATTTTTTTTTCCTTTTCTTTTTTCTTTTGCTTTCGTTGAAACTAAGAATGAGTAGGTATCATTATGGGAAAAATTATTTTTCCAAACAAACTGAGATGAAAAGCAATGAAAATGAAAATATGAAGTTGTAACAAAAAAAAAAGAAAAAAAAACAAGCGCAAAGAACTGCAAATGTTTTGCAAATATAAAAAAAAACTCCAACGAAGAATTCATTTCATTACGCAAAAGCTTTAAAGTCTATAGGAATATTTGGTTGAAAATTATATAGAAATTAAAACAAGTAAAAAAAATGCCACAAGATACAAACACTATGTGGGCGATGCTGTTGCTGTTGCATATGTCTACTACCACTTACGAGCGGCAGTAGAAAACCTCTGCAGCAGCTTACTAGCTGTTGATGGCAATGGACTTGCAGCTGTTGAAGGTGATGTAGAGAGAGATAGGGCCTGGCTGTTTTCACTACTGATTACTACACACAATGTTAACAGCAAGCAGTTGCATTTATGCCCGAGAAATTCTTGTATGTCTCTCTTTAATAATTTATTTTTTGCTTTTTCTAGCAACAACAAAAAAACGCACACATTTGTAAAAATGTTTGCAAAAAAAATCTTAACACTTAATTGCGGCATTGTGCAATGACATGATAGCGCCACACAACGAGGATCATTAAAATGTTACTCAGCACACACACATACACACACACACATACACTCACACTGTGTGGCCACCCTACCTTTCATTACAAAAAAATTTAGGGTGTTATACAACTGCATGCAGCATATTCATTCATCCGCTGCTGTTTGGGTAGTTGGTTGGAGTGTCCTCTAGAAATGAAAAGTTTACAAAATTAAACAGACCAAAAAATGTTGTTGCGAAAAAAAATTTAACAAAATTGCAAGTTTAGTTTTTATATATTTTTTTTTTGCTTTCTCATTTTGTGTACAACATTTCAATGTGAAAACTTTGTGAGGTTTGTTTTTTTTTTTATTTGTTGCTTTTTATTCTACTATTTAAGATATGATTGTTTGAAATACGCGCAAGTAAACTGGAGTGGCGGAAAGTCAGTATAATTAATGAGACCAACAGCACAAGTGTTTTGTTATACATATTTAGAAGGACAATTCTGAGTTAAGATATCGAAACTAATGCATTCATACACATGCTAAACGAATGAAAATTGATTTGGCTTCATTAACAACGAACATAAAAACCGCCAAAAACCGAAAAAATCGCCAAAACGAAAAAACGCCAAAAACGAAAATAAAGCTCCAAAATTAAAAAAAATCTCGAAAATTAAAATAAATCGCCCAGAACCGAAAAACTCGCCAAAAACGAAAAAAAACGACAAAACCAAAAAAAACCGCCAAAACGAAAAAAGCGCCAAAAGTAAAATATGGCTGTATTTAAAATAAATCGCAAAAAACTGATGAAAAAAATCCCAAGAACGAAAAAATATCCAAAACTAACAAAAAGCGCCGAACAAAAGCGCGTGCAGACTACACTTATTAACTGAAATAAAAAAAATAAAAATTAAAGGGTATTCTATCAGTTAATGTAATATTGACAAGTTGTTGTATCTTGGAAATTGTCAGAGGAAAACTCTGGAAATTTTCAAAAACGCTAAGACTAAAAAATTCTTGAATTAATAAAAACGAAAAATATTGTCAAAACGAAACAAAAACGAAAAAAAAACTAAACAAATTAGAGAACGAAAAAAATCACCAAGACTAAGAAAAAGCGCCAAAGTTAAATAAAACCGCCAAATCAAAAAAACTCTATAATTAAAATAAGTCGTCAATAAGAAGAAAATCGTCAAATAGATATAAGTCTCCAACACCAAAAAAAAAGCGTCAAAACTAAAAATAAATCTGTAATTAAAATAAATCGTCACAAATCTAAAAAAATCACCTAGGTGAAAAAAACGCCAAAACGAAAAAAATCGCCAAAACTAAACGCCATAGCGAAAATAAATCGCTAAAATGAAAAAAGCAACAAACGAAAAAATGCACCAAAACTAAAAAAAATATATCTATAATTAAAATAAATCGTCAAAAACCGAACAAATCACCAGAACGAGAAATCGCCAAAAACTGAAAAAATCTAAGAACGAAAAAAACACCAAAACTAAGAAAAAGCGTCTACTTAAATTCTACTTGAATGCCTGCATGTAGTGGGCAGCCACGTAAACCAAGAAAAATCGCCAGAATAAAATAAAATCGTCAAAGCTAAAGCAAATCTCTATAATTAAAATAAATCGCCACAAACCGAAAAAATCGCCAAAAACAAGAAAACGCAAAAAGGAAAAAAATCGCCAAAAACAAGAAAACGCCAAAAAGAAAAAAGCGCCAAAACTAAAAAAAATCTCTATAATTAAAATATATCACAATAAGCCGAAAAAATCGCCAAAAAAAATTACAAAAATTTCAAAAACGCCAAAAAGCAGCAAAAGTAAAAAAATATATCTGTAATTAAAACAAATTGCCAAAAACCGAAAAAATCGCCAAAAAGAAACAAAAACGCAAAAACTGAAAAAAATCTGAGAACAAAAAAAAGCACCATAACTAAGAAAAAGCGCCAAAACTAGAAAAAATTTACAAAAATCAAATATAAAGTTTACCCGGTAAAAAATTAGAATTTTTTAATCAAGTTGTAATTAAAAAAATCAAAAAACCCGACGGCGACCAACTTTAAACCGTTAAATATCCAAGTTGTCATTCGAAATGAAAAATCATAAAAGAAACCTAAAGATGGTTTTAAAATACCTGTCGAATGATACCCATTTTAATATAGTTCACCGACTTATTTATTTTTTTCGTATTTACAAAATGGCGTCTGTTGGCCGCCATACCTCCATACAAACATACATACATACATAGATTGATAAGCACAATCTTTGTGTCACACAGTCGGGTAAAAATATATACATGAGTGGTGCGCTTCAGTAACTTTTAACGTCAATCGTAATTGTTCTCTATACCTTTTGTCGCTTGCACTAACGATTGTGTGATTCTGTAACTTCTTTTTAACGATAGTACGCAGCTGATATTTTCTGTTGATTTTAGTCGATCAAATTAACAGCACATAAATTATTGTCGCTTCAATAAGGACACAGCTGGCATTAATCTACAGTGAATATCGTTAAAAATGTTACTGAATAGCAAATTCGCTAAATGTTCGTTATAATTATTTTAACGATGCGATTATCGTTAAAAAAAAAGTTAGTGAATCGCACTACAGGTAAAATATTCCATTTTGAAGTTAGTATTACATATGTAACGTCCGTACGGAACCCTTCGTGTAAGAGTCAAAGTCGCATTTTACTGAATTAATTTTTTTTTTTCAAACAAATAGGCTTCTTTTCACCCTCTTTAACAATTCCTTCTGACTACATTTAATGCCCTTAAGAAAGGAAAATCAAAGATTCCACACAAATTTTTTGTGGCTTTTTAAAATCCCCCACATAAAACCCACTAAAACTGGCCATGTCATACAACTGGCATTAGTTGCCTCTAATATTAATTAAAAATATATAATAAAAAAAATCTGTAATAATAGTCAAAATACAACCAAATTTATACAAAAGAAAAAATTTAATACGAGTAACAAAACAAAAATTTAAGTATCTCATCAACATTCAACACTTTTTAAAGCAACTTTCTACTTAATATTACAAAAAATAAAAGAAAAATCAACAACACAACTCATCATCAACACCGTCAACATTAACTTCATTATTTTTGTAACAAACATTATTGTTTGGCATACATACCGTTCGTTACCTTAATATAAAAATGTCCTAACTCCTTATTTTTTTTTACTTTTTTGTATATTTCGCTACATTAAATGTAGCGAAAAAAGCAAAAATCCCGATTTCAAAAAAAAAAAAATAATGAGTTAGGGCCTTTCAATATTAAGCTAACAATAGGTACATTTTGTTTGTCATTATAAAAAAATAGAGATACACATGCATGTAAAAACATATATATACTTACATATGTATACACATATGTTTTTTAGTAATTAACAATCCTTTTGTTGAAAATATCCCAGTGGGAAAAAGAAGGAGTACGGATGCCTTGCAGAAGGTCTCTGCCTTTTAACATACATGTGTATATTTCTCACTCCCTCCCTGTTTTTCACTTTAAGCTTTAAAAAAGTTTAAAGTGATAAAATAATAATACAAAAATTTTCACACGTACAAAATCTTAGAACCAGTGTTACCACCAGCAAAATTCAAAATTACACTTGAGAACACTTGAAACAAAATTACGAGTAATGAACTTTTTCAGGAAAATAGTTTAAAAAAACAATTTTTCAGAAAAGAAAAACACAAAAAACTCATTTAACACAAAAAACTTAATTAACTATTAAGATTCACAAAAATAACATACAAATTTAAAAACTACTTTTAAAAAAATAAAATAATAATGGAAAGCCTAAAATAATGTGTCGAGTATCCAAATTTGGTTGGATGTATCTAGTGTAGGTTCAAAATTTTCGTTACCGTTCCTTTGAATATATTTTTTAATAATTAAAATAAGTGCAAAGGCTTCAGTCGGCGGTCTGATTCTCAAAATAGTTTTACAAATGTTATCAGTGCTGAATATTCTTCCAAAAATAAAACTTAATTTTATTACTTTTTGTAATATTGGAAACACATCTTCGCCCCGGTTATCTTTTAGCTTGAAGACTCTTCCCTAATAAACTTTGGATTTACTACGAGGCTCATATTTATCGAAATCAAATCAAAGCTTTTTCAAATCTATCTTAAACTATAGAAATATTTTCTTTAAAAAAAGCACTGACTTTGGATCAACAATATCTAAAATGATATAAATTTCATCATTAAAAACAAATCTTGATTTTATTAATGAAACTACTGCAATATAAAATTCTCTACAATTTTCATATATACATACTTGTCTTTTTTATAACATAATGACCAAGATTTATCATTGCTTGCGTTATCAATTTCCCATAAGCTCTGGTATATTAAAACATTGGTTTTTTTATATTTTGAAGAAATTGATGCACGGCCTACATAATTTAAATAAGAAAAACAAAAAAAAAATCTTTATCATAATTTAGGTATTCAGAAAAATAAATATTTAAATATGTCATAGAATAGCTTAAACTGTTGAAAAACGAAAACAAAAGGAAAAACTGAAAAAATATGGAAGGGAAGGTTTTTAAAATGAAAAAATGTTCAATTACACCTGATCTACACTTAAACTAAATCACACACCCTCAACACACGACAGCCAAAATTACACCCAATTCGGGTATTTACTTGCGAAGTGGCAACACTGATTAGTACTATAGTTTTTCTCTGTTGCTGCTGTTATTCCGTTATTTCAGATTTAAGCAGCAATCACTGAAATTTTTGTTGTTTTTCAACACTAAAACAAGAACAACAACACTAATTACCAGCGATGCCAATTTAGCGCCTTTCGCGCTAGTTTTAGCGCGCTTTAACTATGCCAAACGCGTTGTTTTTTTCGTCTTAGCGCGTTTAATAAAAAAAAGCGCTGAATTGGAGAGTTTTCATTGAAGTCAAAAATATCATTTCAATTCAATATCTTTTTACTTTTTTTGTATAAATTAAACAATTTTCTAATATCCAAAATTTAAATTTTTATCTAAAAAAGAGTTAAGCTTAAATTAGACGTGACATAGCCATAACCAAATTCAATTGGTTTCCATGGTGAGAGTTATGGCGAGTCTCTCTCACTCTCACTCTCACCACAGAAATCAATTGAATTTTGGTTTGGTTATGGCTAAGGCGTTATGGCTATGTCACGTCTAATTTAAGCTTTACTAAAAAAAATTAACTGTATTTACTAATACATACATACATCGACCTTTATTAAAATTTAATTTAGCGCGTAGGAAAATAGTGCGTTTTGACTATAAATTGTTGATAATGCTGTAACTTATCGCGTTCTAGCGCGTTTTGAGAAGGGGAATAGCGCGTTTGGGTTATAAATAGTTGGCATCGCTGCTAATTACAGTTTATAATGATATTTAACATGAGCGTGGTCTGGACACACATACAAAACAAAAAACTAAATTGCACTTAATACAACAGAATTTGCTATTGCAAGTAAATTAACATCAGCAATTAAATTTGTACGCCCGAATTAAGTGAATCAGTTAAAGATTTTATTGAACCAATTGAATTACATATTAATAAAAAAAATATTATGATGATTTTCATCGATTCTAAAGCCAACGTAATGCAGGACCTTCAACCAAATCATTATCGTGATGCAGCTACACTACGACAGTTTAAAATAAACCCCGATCAGGCTAAAAATGTGTTTGAAATGTACATATTTGGATACAAGCATTCCGTACTTTGTTTAAGAAAATTTGCTTATATATATTTTTATTCTGCGTGCACATCATCACACTAGAAAAGCAAGCAAATGTTTCCCTATTATCGCTAGATTATAAGTGTGCATTTTAGCTTAGCCGCAATCTTTTCAATCTCTTGGAAAACTTTAATATTAGAAATTAGTATTTAAGCAACAAAGAAAAAATTTCTACCTATGTAATAATCTAAATGTTAGAAGAATTATCTACTTTTGTGAAAAATCATTAAAAGCCCCTTTTCTCATCAAGATAAGACTGTATTAAAGCATCTTTTGTTCAACAGTTAAGTGTTGTTGGCTTCAAACATTAATAACGTCATGCACGAGCTAGATGATGGCGCACATACTAATACATAATAATATATAAATTTCTAACAAGCATGTACATCAGAGAACAGCAATGAGTAGTGAAAAAGTCAGTAGCGTTGCAGCATGACTTATAATTTCTTGTACTTATGCGCACTCATCATACTTATTGCAATGTTGTCTATGAATCATATTCGACTCTCCTTAACTCAATGCCTCAATGGCGATGCAAAATAAGTATGATTCACAATGCGAACTTCGCATACGAGCATTAAAGTTCTCATTATGAGATTATGTGTTTCTCTGTTGCTTTTTTGTTTGTTTTTCTGCAGGAATTGAAAAAACCACCCTATTTATTACTATTGTATACTACTTGCGAACTGTTTGATGACTAACATTTTAAATAAACATACTCGTACATGCATGAATTGAGTGAGCTGAATCAATGTGAGTGGTATAAGTATATTCCTGAAATTAGAAATCAAACTGAGGTGATTTATGAGTGTGAGTGTGGTATGACTATGATGTCGACTTCGCATTCATATTTATTTCAACCTATACTTATAACGTCCTTTTTCACAATGTTTGATTAAGAGTTAACGTGAACTTTAACTGACAGTTCTTCACACAAAACTTGCCGTTAAAGTCCCTGTTAGCTTTTAATTGTACATTGTGAAAAGGGCCCTAAATCAATGTCATCGTGAGTATGCTTAAGTCGGAGTAGTTGAATTTAAACGATGTCTACTCACTTATATTTAACATTTCATGAGTTAGTATGAATAGCGAAAAAGCTATTCATTGCCGATCACTGATGTACATATGTATCTAACTTGATATACCCAGTGAACATTTTTGTTGTCAACTAGTCCGATGTCAGAAAAATGCTGTACCTTTAGCAGAAACTCAAGCGATTTGTCTTAAATTTCCACACTTTTTCATTTAACCGATTAATTAAAAAAAAACCTCAAGTGCTTAAAGTTTATAAAATCCTACATCAGTAAGCAAAAAAGTAAATGTCAAAGAAGAGGTAACGGTGCTTTTTATAATGACGCTGACAATTGAACATTGTGAGAGCAAACGTAATTAATCTTATCATGAAAGCATCAAGTTAAATTCCTTTTGTTTTTAATGTTTCAATTGAAAGTGCAAAAATATATGGATGTTCTCAGTTTAAGTGGACATACAAGTTATTCATTGGGCTCAATTAAACAGAGATTTTAATTTTATTGTCAAGGTTGAACAAGTGAGCGTTATTTAAAAAAAATTGTGCAGCGCATAGTTGAGCTTCAGAAGCTACATATGTAACCTTCTCGGAGAAAAGGGACCTAGTGCGACAAAAAACGGGTGTGTGTCAAAATTGATAAAAATGAGAAAAACATTAAAATTTTATTTTTTAAATGAGTTTTTCTCGAAACTTCATTTTTACACACTAGGTTACTTTTCTTGGAGAAGGTCATATATATACTTTTATTGCAGTTTTTTTTGTCATGGTTTTATGTGATATCATTAGATATCAGTTAACTTTTTTCTAGGTCCAATTTCACCAAAACTCTATTTAAATATCAATTCATATTTAAAAGTTGTTTTTTCATATATTTTATTTTTTCAATGCAAAACAACTTTTAAATATGTGTTAGTATTTAAAAATAATTGCTGAAATTGGTCCATAGTCCTGTTAATACATCTATTTTTGTATAATTCGTATCTGAAGTCACTCAATGGCAGGCAATTGATCAGGAGCGTGTGTGTATAACAAAATAATAAACTTTTGTTTGTTTTGTTGGTTAAGCACCCTTTATACGAATTTTCTTTCTGCTTCAATATTTCTTATATAAAAAAATATCATGTTTATTAATTAATTAACAATTATTTTGCATCTTATAGTGTTTTCACACTGACTTGGTTTTAATAAAAGTTGTTTTTAATGTCAAAACCAACTGTTAAAACCTGGTTCTACCATACAAATTGTTTTTGTTAAATCCAACTTAAAACCATTTCTGAATTGGTTTTATTTTGGTTTTATGAAATGAAACCCTGTTTTCGCTGTGGTAAATTGAGTGCTGCCAAGTTAAAATGACCGGTAGCAGCTGATAATGTTTATGCCAGTGAATAACAAGAGATGTCGCTTGAAAGATTTTCAACTTAAAAATGGATGCAGCAGCAACAATAAGTAAAAAATTATGGAAAAATAAGAGTTCTTTGGAAGGAAAACAACAAAAAAATTTTCATAGACCTCTGGAAAGTGAAAATAAACGATATGGCATATCGATCCACCACTAAAAAAGTTGTATTTTGCGACTTATTTTTGCATTTTTTATATACAATAACTTTATTTCCAAGCACTTCTTCACTTTGTATTACTAGTTCCATAATTTTAAAATATTAATTTACAAAATATGAAATAATTTCCATTTTAGAGCGCATTGTAAAGTTTCTTAGTTTTTCATACAAACAAAAACAGTTGTACAGTTTGTCAAATAAGTGTTATAAAACGCAGAAAAAATACAACAACAAACACACGCATTTCTGCAGGAGATTTATTTTATTTTGAGTAAAGTTATTAGACAGTCTGTGAATTAAAACCTGAATTTAGCAAACTGTCAGTGTGAATGCAAAATCAGCGGTTTATGGTTTTAACGTTAAAACCAGGTTTTAACTTGCAGTGTGAAAACACTATTAAACGCAATCGTCAAAAAATGTTCAGTGGGTATAAACATGAATCGACCGTCAAACATGCACACACACACACACACACACGCAATGACAAGCTTACACGCACATGAATATTGTTGAAATTGTGTACTTTTGTATGCAACAGCAACATGGCCAAATTCTCATCAACATTTTGTGCTGAAATTAACAAATATGTTAACAAATTTATTAAAACCTTGTCTATGTTTCCCCTCAAAAAATTTCATTTCTTTTATAATCAGTAGTGGAAAGAAAAATTATTTATTTTATGATGCAGTTTTTAAATCTCTTTTTTAATCGTGTGTAGTCGTATAGTTTTAAGCAGAGTCTACTTTCCGGTCACAAGGCTCAAAGAAGAAGTTGCATAGAAATATCACTAATAAAATATTCCCCCTCATTGGGAATGGCGTCGTCGACAGTCGACGTCACATCAAGACGACAGTAAAAATTGTCACTTATAGTCTTTGTCGACAACAAGTGACTTCTATTAACATGCTCTATTAATTTACAAAGCCTTAGAGATTGTCAATAAGAGCCAATTGTTGCCCATAAAGAGTAGACAAGTGACAATATTTGCTGTCGTTTAGATGTGACGTCGACGACGCCATTCACAATAAGGGGGATTCTATTCACAAGATTAGCTTTTAATTGCTTTTAATTGTTTGAAAAATCGAAAAGTTGCATATTTCCTGTGAAAAATTATGTGAAAGATCACGTAAAATATTTAATAGAGAAGTTTGGTATTACCAAACTTGTTGTGAGTTTTAAAATTTACATAATTTGTAAAAATTTAACTTTTATTAAAAAAGATTTTATCTAATTTTCGACCTTTTTTATATGTTTGATCAATTTAACTATTTTGCAACCTTGAGGTCTGTTTATATTTTTATTTCGATATTTCATTGACTTCTTCAGAATATTTCTTATTATTTTTTTTTAATAGTTAAATTGAACATTGAACTTTTATTTTTATTTACAAAAAAAAAAATTTGAATGCTAACGTACATATTTGCTAAATTTTTTTTTTACCTTTACAAATTTGAGCCATTACAAAATTGTACAAAATTTTTTATTTTTATTTTATTTTTTTTGTTTGAAAAACGAAATTAAATACTCGGTCATAATTGTCTAAATAATCGGTTTTAGCTTGCAAAGCAGCATGTTTTGCAAATGTTTGTTGCTGATGTTAACGTGTTGCTGCTACTTTGCCATAACTTTGTTTTCATGCTTAACAACAATTTGTTGTTACTTTTTATTTTGCTGTTGTTTTCTTCGCTTACAAGAGAGAGAGAGGATAAATGTTGTGACTCGATGTCATCAGTGTTGTAAAACATTAAAAGAACAAAAAAAACAACGGCAACAGCAACAGCAGAATCAGATAATAGACATACAAATAAACATTTGTACAGACACATACACATATACATAAAGATGTTAAGGCATCACGTACACACACACACACTTACACTTATAACGAAGGCACACTTAATAGCAAAACATGCTTGAGTGACTTGATGACGCTTAAATAAGGACATACTTACACACTTGTACAACACACACATACACAAATAGTTATACTTGTTTTTTCTTCAGGACTTACATTAAATTGATCACTGGGTATGTGACCAAAAGATTACACACTCTATTCTTTAAAGATCTGTTTTGGCTTTTCAATGCCATGGATTTTAAAGCAGCCTTGAAAGGATTTAATTTTTAATTACAGTGGAACTTTTGTAAATTATTCAAAATAAATAAAAAAATATTTGAACTCTCTCCGAAGCTTCGAATTTTCTATTTTTATACCCTAAGCCACAATTGAAAAGTTAAGGTAGGAGTCAACCATAAGTTATTTTTACAGCCATTAAGTATAGGTTTGATTTGATAATAGAGTAAAGTCATTTTCTTTCACAAAAATTATTTTATTAAATTTTCCAGGATAAAGCAAACTTAGAAACCTTTCACACACACAAAGTTTACTATGCAAAGTCTTGAGTTTGCTGCCGAGAAAGAGAAAAAAAAAAGAATAGGAGTGACTATATAGACTTGTTTAAACTCGCAATGTTGCTTTCTTCTTCATTCGTTTTTAGAGTTCCTTACACCAAAGGTGAAAAGGAATCCTACTGTTTTTGCTACGCTCTCCGTCTGTCGGTCTGTCTGTCAACCATACTACGAACTTGCAATTTTGACAAAATATGTAAAACTTTTGCCACTACAACAACAAATATGTAACAGTTAAAAATTAAAGGGTGCTCCAAAGAGAGCAAGGAAATATATTGAAATCCTAATGTAATATACAGACAATTATATATAGACACTTGAAATTTTCAAAGTTAGTGGAGTTTTGTGTAGACTACACCAATTAATACAGGGCTATCATGAATAAAATTCTGCGTAAAATTTCTCCCTTTTCCAATTAGAATTTTTTGTTTTCCCTATTATTTGCTATTGTGGCCCTATGTTCCTTCTAGGAATTACCGGATATAATATATATTATTTGCTATTAGTTGGAATTTTTCCCTGGGAAAAATTTCACGTGGAATTTTATTCATGATAGCCCTGATAGTGAAATTTAAAAGTCAAAATTAAAGGGTATTCTAGCAGTTAATGTAATTTTTGACAACTTGCTTGGTATCTTCGAAACCGTAAGAGGCAATTAAGTGAAATTTTCAGAAACGCTAGAACTAAAAAATTCCAATATTAAAAAAAAAATCGCCAAAAAGAAAAAATCGCCAAAATAGAAAAAGCGTTTATATGATAAACAAATCACCAAAAATAAAACAAATCGCAAAATAAGCAAAAAAACAACAAATGGAAAAATGTGTCCAAAAAACTAAAAACAATTTCCAAAAACTGAAAAAAATTGCATCAAACGAAAAAAAGCGCCCAAACTAAAAAATCGCTAGAACTGAAAAACAATCGGAAAAAAGTCACCAAACACCGAAAAAATTGCCAAAAACACCAAATCAAAAAAAAAGCGGCACAAACCGAAAAAATCTCAAAAACGAAAAAAACGCCAAACCAAAAACAAACACCAAAAACCGAAAAAATCTCAAGATCTCAAAAAAAAAAACGCCAAAACTAAAAAAACGTAAAAAACCGAAAAAATCTCAAAACGAAAAACGCCAAAAGTCAGAAAAAGTGCCAAAACCCGAAAAAAAGGTTTGTGGGGTACTTAAATTTTTTTTTTAAATGTCTACATCAGTATCAGCTGCGTAATATCGTTAAAAAAAGTTACAGAATCACACAATCGTTATTGCAAGCGACAAAATGTATAGACAAAAATTACGATTGTCGGATCGTTAAAAGTTACTGAATCCCACCACTGGTAGACGGATAAAACAATATAACGATATTCATACATCTTCTTTTTGATGCCGCTCTTGAACCAATCTGTTTGAACTTGGCTTACCCGATGGCTTACATGGCTTACAGAACTTTGTTTGTCAATTGGAACTTTTATACAAGCTTAGCGACTACCTTGCATTCAGGTGCTTATTAGTCGACTTTATGTACTCGTATCATTTTTATTGATAAATTTTAACATTCGGAAAATAAAACAACAAAATCTTTAATATATCTTGCTTTTGTTTTAGCTCATTTTGTAACAAAATAAAAAGTTTTAAAGAACAAAAAATACAACGAACATCTTTACAGTTATTAAGCATTACTTAGACCTTCTCTCCCTGCAAGCTACAAAATCTCTCGCACACATTGACGTAGATAACAAAAGTATTTAATGAACTGAGCGGTTGGATGTTTCAACAAGGTTCTTCCAAACTTGTTTCATTAGGAAAACTTGTCATTTTGGCATTTAAAAATTTTATACAAATTTACTACGTAAAAATAGATATTTTGAGGGTTGTTCATACTCAAAAGTATATAAAATTTATACACACATATAATATTCATTTGCACAAACACACCTATTACAGTCTGTAACAAACATACATATATTTACATATGTATGTACATGCACACATATACTATATATAAGTATTGGCTTCTACTGAAAGACTGGTATTCTTATCCTCAGGTATTGTAAGTATGTTTGTGTATTAAATATGGGGTCATTTTAATAGGGTGAAAAATATTTTCGAATATTGCGACTTAAAATACATATGTATGTATCAATTTGGCAATAAAACAATTATTGAACTTCGTATTTGATTATAATAAAACTTAACTAAATAATTAATAATTATAAAAATTATCAAGGCTTTATAAAGTGTTTTTAAAATAAATTTTCATACAAAATTTTTCTTAAAAAGCATTAATAATTTTTATAAATTCAGTAAAGTGCGACTTTGACTCGCGCACGAAGGGTTCCGTACGTAGGGCTTTGAACATTTTTTTTTTACGTTTTTTCAGCTGAAATAATTTTTTTTTTATTATTTTCCGCTTTTTTTTCGTTTTGGTGATTTTTTTAATTTTGGCGATTTTTTTTAATTTTGGCGATTTTTTTTTCATTTTGAAGATTTTTTTCATTTTGGCAATTTTTTTCATTTTGGAAGATTTTTTCATTTTGGCGATTTTTTTCATTTTGGCGATTTTTTCATTTTGGCGATTTTTTTTTCATTTTGGCGATTTTTTCGGTTTTTCGCGATTTATTTTCGATTTAGAAATTTTTTTTAATTTGGTGCTTTTTTTGTTTTGGCGATTTTTTTTTAATTTGGCGATTTTTTTTCGGTTTGGCGATTTTATAATTTTGAGATTTTTTTGTTTTACCGTTTTTGAAAATTTCAAGAAGTTTGCTGTTACGGTTTCCAAGATACAGCAAGTTATCAAAATTACATAGTCGAAATTACATTAACTGATGGTACACCCTTTAATTAAAATTTTTTAAATTTTAGTGTTAATTGTTGTAGTCTGTATAAAAATACACTAACTTTACAAATTTCAAGTGCATATACATACAATTGTATGTATGTATATTACATGGGATTTTAACATTTTTCGTTGCTCGTTTTATCACACCCTTTAATTTCCAACTCTGATGTATTTGTTGTTGTAGCGGCCAAGGGTATACAAACTCTGTCCAAATTTCAGGTCTGTAGCTTTTACGGTTCTCGAGAAAATACCCTGTGACGGACAGACGGACAGCGTAGAGAAAACAATAGGGTTTCTTTTCACCTTTGGTGTACGAAACCCTAATAAATAAGGCTTTTATTTTTTAGTTCAAACATTTAATAAGAATTTTCGAAAATTCTTAAAACTCCCTTATATTGCAATATTTATCGCTATTATTGAAAAATTTACTATTTACAAAATTTCGAACTTAAGTTCGAATTTTCGAACACAAGCTAAATAAATCAAATAAGATAGTTTTGTTAAGATAACATAGCTTTTATTACATTAGAATGCAAAATTTCATATTTTACTTAAATTCGAAGATTCGAAATTAAGTTCGAAATTTCGAACATTGTTGAATAACTCAAATTTTGAAAATGTTTCATATAAGCTGGATTTTGCAACACATTTTTGCATTTTTTCCCTGGTTAAAGGCGGACATTACCTCTATTTTTATTAAGACATAAATAGTGTTATCTAGACCCAGTTAGATTTTGCGTAACAAATTTTTATATGCAAATGTATCACTACAACACCCATAGTCTGTGTCATATCAGTAATATAATGGCTGTGGTCTATACCTCATTCGCGATAATATAAATGTTGCAAACTAAATTAGATGCAATGGCATGGTTAAGCATTTCCATATTAATCTTGAGCACAGTTATACAAATAGGTTTCACCCTAATATGACCATAAAATATCATGTTTTATAATTAGTTAAGGGATATTTTGTTTGCGTGTATGCAAAAATAATACCTTTAAACCTTAGTTTACTTATTAAACTTTAAACTCATTTAACTACAACACAAAAGTACGAGCTCGTTTACATGATTTATTAATTATAATGATTGTGTTAATTAAACTGTTGACAAACGAGTAGATGAAAACAATTATTTTACAATATATTTTTGTAAAGTTTAAAGCGGAAATGTATGATTTGTTAATATGTAATTCTTTAAAATATAAATCATTAAAGTTTTACATCATCATAGCAGAGTTTAATTGGCAAGAACTCATCAGTAGATTTCAACCCAAAAAAAAAGTTTAACCAATAGGAATTTTTTTTTTAGAAAATTTATCGATAACAAACAAAATTCAAAATAATAATAAAAACATAATATTCTTAGAATAGCTTTTTGTAAAGTTCTAAAAGAAGAACTATTGATACTGAGGACTGGCTTTAGAAAGTTAAATACATAATAACTCAAGTTTTTGTTAGAAAATTTATCGATAACAAACATTTTCTATAGAAAGTTATAACTTTAATTATCCTTAGAACAGGCATCATAAAATTTGCTGCGCTAAACTTTTTTTATGCACTAAAATCAGGGGTTAAATTACGGCACTCGATATCGAATGAAATTTCAAAATGTTTGAATGAAGTCTATAAGGAAATATTTTACATCTTCGAACGATATCGAATGCCGAAATTTGCCCCCAAGCAGTAGAGAAAAAGAGTGATATAGATGACATGGAAATGGTGTAGCATGGATCTCTGAAGCATTTTAGGCAAATTTTTTATCTCACTTGGTTCTCCATGTCATCTATTGATTCAGGTAAGCAATATCATAATGTAAACTCGTTCGAACTTAAATTTGCTATAGAATATTTAACTATAACTTTAGCTAAATGAAACATTATTAATTCATATTTCGCTATGAAGTGTAGTAAAATAATTCTCTATATTCCATATTGATTTCAAATTTCATGCATTTTTTGCCACTTGTGCGTACTAAACGCGAATATTTTACAACTAACTGTCGGTATCATTCCATAAAATTATTTGAAGAAAAAAAAAACACACTGTTAAACCACAAAAGCAAACCATATACGAGTTCATAGTTTTAGTTTTTTGGTTAACATCAAAAAGAAAGAATGATTGGAGAAAGGAAAAGTCAACAACAAATGCAAATATTGGACAATAATGAATAGTTAAGAAAGAAAAGAAAGAGGGTCTGTCTGTAATCGATGAATATATTAAATCAAGCATGAGAATTGGACGATTATCACCCTCTCTGCAAATTTGAATAGATATCAAAGTAAATATGCCAACTATTTGAAGGTGTTAATTAAGACTATCAACCACTTCTTTTTTTTTTAAATGCCACTGTTGCTTTACAATCGAAACTAAAGGGGAAAAGTCAATGAGAATTTTAAAGTTATACAATTTTATACGCATTTAGATGTGCAAATAAAGTGGTCGGTCGCTCACCAACTACCTGCCAGTTCACAGCTTCAAGTGTTTCGATTTCAAAGCTCCATAATGTATTTAGTATAAAAAAAAAATCATAGTTATCAGTAACATTGTCAGATAACTATAGTAGATATTAAATAATATATTTTAAAATAGAAATGTGAGTGAGTAATGTATCTACTGCTAAAATAATAATGAGTAGAAACCAGTTTTTTTTTCATAGAAGGAAAAGTAAGTTATCGATAACTTCTATTGATATATTTTTTTTTTCATAAAGGTTTGTAGGCTTTTCGGCGATTTGAGGTAAAACTTTATCAATATCTTATGAAGACTTAAAGTTATCGATAACTTCGTTTACGATTTTGTATTAATATGAAATGTAAAATTAAGCTAAAATTTCTCTTAAAAAAGTTATCGCTAAATTCAGTAAAAATATTTTTTTTAAATAGATTTATTGCGATAATGTTTGAAATGTGAAAATGTGAAATGTACTGCTAAATAATTATGTAATTTACAATTTCACCCTTTTCCAAAGAGAGCAAAGTTATCGATAACTTTATGGAATTCATTTTTTTTTTGAGACAAAAGGTTTTTATGCTTTTCGGCTATTTCAATTTAATTTCTAAAGCATTAGTTTTTTGAGAAATTAAAGTTATCGATAACTTTTTATTAGAATTTTTTTTATATATTTTAATAAGTATTATTTCATGGAAATCTTAAAGCAGTTAATAAGCTTCGTATTACGATTTTGCATTAATATGAATTGTGAAATTAAGCTAAAATGTGAAATTAAGCTTAAAGTTATCGATAACTTAATTTGAAATATTTTTTTTTGCGGAGATAAAAATGTTTACATGCTTTACGATTATTGCAGTGTAAATCTTAAAACATCATTTAATTGAAGACTTATTAAAGTTATCGATAACTTTTAGCACAAAAAAAAATCTGTGTATATACATTAAATATGAAACTGAGTTAAAAAAAGCTATCGATAACTTCAGTACAAATAATATTTTTTTTTTTTGGAGACAAAATATTTTTTTATGATTTTAGGCTAATTCAGTGAAAACTTTAAGGCATTGTGTTATTGAAGATTTAAAGTTATCGATAATTTTTTTAGAGAATTTTTTTTATTTTGACAAGCATCATTTCATGAAAAACTTAAAACGATTTTGTATTAATATGAAATGTGAAATTAAGCTAAAATTTCTCTTGAAAAAGTTATCGATAACTTCAGTTGAAATATTTTTTTTATGGAGGCAAAAAGATTCGCAGTGCAAATTTGTTAACATTATTTTATTGAAGACAAAGTTATCGATAACTTTATAGCAGAAAAAAATCTCTGTATTAACATTAAATGTGAAACTAAGCTACAAAAATATTTCGATAATTTCAGTACAAATAATTTTTTTTATGGAGACAAGCAATTTTTTATGACTTTCGGTTACTTAAGTATAAACTTTAAATCATTTTATTGAAGTTATCGATAAGCTTTCAGCAGAAAAAAAACTTTGTAAATTTTAGCAAGTATCACTGATTGCAAATCTTAAAACAGTCGATAAGTTTTGTATACGCTTTTTATTAGTATAAAGCTAAGTTAAAATGTCTTTTAAAAAAAGTTATCGATAACTTTAGTAAAATTAATTTTTTCTGTGGAGAAAATAATAGTTACATATTTTTCGGCTAATTCAGTGAAAACTTTAAAGCATTATTTTATTGAAGATTTAAAGTTATCGAAAGCTTTTTATCGGATTATTTTTTATTTTAACAAGCATCATTTCATATACAATTTTGTATTAATATGAAATGTGACATTAAGCTAAAATTTCTCTTAGAAAAGCTATCGATATCTTCATTACAAATCATTTTGATTTATCAAGACTGAAAGGTTTATGTGATTTTCGGTTGTTGCAGTGCAATCTCCAAAGCATTATTTTATTAAAGATTTAGAGTTATCGATAACTTTTTATCGGCATTGTTTTTTTATTTTAGCAACCGACAAAACTAGCGACAAGTTAAAAGAAATATCGATAACTTTTACTACAAAATCAATATCGATAATTATCGATACTTTTTAGAAAAGCCTTTCGAGCCTTATTTTCGATTTAATCGTAAGGGACAAAAGTTGAATTTTTCAGAATTTTTTTTAAATATTCAAACATCGTGCTTTATTTTCGATTTTATCGTAAGCGACAGAAATTAAATTTTTCAGGAGAAGTTTTTTTAAATATTCAAATTTGTTTTTTTACGTAATTTGTCGATGTCGATAAAATTGTACAGCCTGTATCTTAAAAGCTATCATCAATTTCTTATAATTCTAAACTATGGGTAGGCCCACAAAATTGTAATTTCAATAAAAAAGTATATTTTCGATAACATGTCGCTTGCGATAAAATCGAAAAAAGGCTCGACATGTTTTTGTACGTAAGTTATCAACAATTTTGCCATTTTGATAATTCTTAACTATGGGTAGGGCCCATACAATTTTAATTTCAATAAAAAAAAGTATATTTACGATAACAGGTCGCTTACGATAAAATCGAAAATAAGGCTATATATTTCCTGCAGCAGAAAGAAGCAGAAAAACAATCATTCGATTTCTAGAGTTATCGATTACTTTCTATTGAAGAGCTGAAAAACGTGCGTACGTGAATAAGATACGGAACAAAAGCCAACTAAAGAATAATATTCGAAAAATAAAAATTCTAGCAGAAGCTGCGAAAATCTTGAACCCCCGGCCCCTTTTCCATAGAAAAATTAAGTGTAATAAATAAAAAAAATAATCTACTTTAAGATTATAGAAATTATAGACTATTTCAAACTCCTTCGCTTCTTATGGTCCACACTGTAGTATTGACTCTTACAAAGATACTCCCTTACTCTTCTTCTTTAGCGCTCCTACAGGTAAATAGAAAAAGTTTCATGCAACAAATTTTATGAAAAAGTTCATTAGCTATTTCCTTCAATGAAATACAATTCAATTCAATTCAAGTTCAACTAATAACCTTTCTAGACACGGTAAGTTTACTTTGCAAAGTCTTAATTCAGCTGCAAGTAAGAAAGACAAAGAGAAAGTATTCCTCCCTCTGTCTTTCTCCCAGCTGTATTAAGACTTTGCAAAATAAACTTTCCGTGTGTAAAAGCACTGTAAAAGATACACTTGCAATTAACCTCTTTTACCAAAACACTGTGAATCAATATACAAATATATCCATGAGATACTCGCTCCGTGTGTATCTCTGACTGGAGGCCATACATTCACACTCCATCTACATCTGTTCGTTTCATAAACGCTGCAAGTGTTGAAGCATTCAATTTTTATTTGTTTTTCAAAATTACAAATACGAAAACAAAAGATTAAAAGAGAAATGCTATCATGCTTTAATGCTTGATTTAATATTCAATCGCATTTACACAAACAAACAAACAAATGAGCCAACGAACACTATGTCAAGCAAATGCATACAGCCAAACACACATACACACCCACTCTCTCTCTCTCTCTCTCTCTCTCTCATATAAAATCAAATATGATTCTTACAATTAATTTAACAAACCATAAGTAAATATTGATTCTGTACAGTTATTCGTATTTGTTTGTTGGAGAAAAAAAAAACAAGAACTTCAAATTTAAATGAACCAAAAATAAAAGAAAACTTATTAATTCTAAAAGCCACTTTTACTGTGTCAATATTGATTTTTAAACTACTAAAAGCTAATGAAATGTCAATTAAAATCGGTATTGAAATGAGTTAATAGGTTTCACTGTAGTTTTTATTTAACAAAAGTAAATGAAGAGGAATAATAGCTATAGAAATGAAATTTATTTTCGACATTATATTTTAAACTTCGAGTATTGAAATGATTAAGTTGTGTTTAATTAGGGCCAAAACACGGCACGGAAAAAATCCATCACTGTGCTACAACTGATATAGAAAATCTACAATTGGCAACACTGCAAATGTAAATCAGGTCTAAAATGCAACTCCGCAGTGTTGCCAGAAAATGATGATGGGAGAATGCTAAATCCTTCAAAACAATCTGCTAAAATGTTCTACAGAAAAAAAAATATAATACTACATTTTAAATCTACATGGTCTTTTACTAGTTTTTAGGGTTTCGTACACCAAAGGTGAAAAGAACCCCTATTGTTTTCGCTACGCTGTCCGTCTGTCCGTCTGACCGTCTGTCCGTCCGTCTGGGACAGGTTAATTTCTCGAGAACCGGAAATTTGGACACAGTATGTAGACCTTTGGCCGCTACAACAACAAATACATGAGACTTGGAAATTAAAGGGTGTTCCCAAACGAGCAACGAAAAATGTTAAAGTCCCATATAATATATATACAATTGTATGTATATACACTTGAATTTTGTAAGGTTGGTGTATTTTTATACAGACTACAACAATTAACACTAAAATTAAAAAAAAAATTTAATTAAAGGGTGCACCATCAGTTAATGTTATTTTGACAACTTGCTGTATCTTGGAAACCGTAAGAGCAAACTTCTTGAAATTTTCAAAAACGGTAAAACAAAAAAATCCCAAAATTATAAAATCGCCAAACCGAAAAAAATTCGCAAAAAAAAAATCGCCAAAACGAAAAAAAGCACCAAATTAAAAAAAATGTCTTAAGCGAAAATAAATCGCGAAAAACCGGAAAATCGCCAAAATTTAAAAATCGCCAAAACGAAAAAATCGCCAAAATGAAAAATCGCCAAAATGAAAAAAATCGCCAAAATGAAAAAAATCGCTAATATTAAAAAATCTCCAAAACGAGAAAAAAGCGAAAAATAAACAAAAAAAAATTATTTCAGCTGAAAAAACGTCAAAAACTTAATAAAACGCTGTATTAAAAAATGCTCAAAGCCCAACGTGCGGAACCCTTCGCGCACGAGTCAAAGTCGCACTTTACTGAATTTATTTTTAAACTTTAATGTTTTTTTTTATTTTAAAGAATGTGCTAAATCTATGAAAATGCTAAAATGGCAACAAGTGATATGATGAGCAAACAAACATCAAACACTCATCATCACTAAAAGGACTATTGGAAAGGATGAGTAAGAATTTAATTTGTCATTTATTTATTTATTTTCTTTGGTTAAACATAATTCAGCCGACTTCAATGCAAGGATCTGATGGACATTTTCGAAAAAAAAATTATGGTACCGAACTAGAGGTAAATTCTTTCAAACAGAAAAAAAGTTTGGAAAATCTGTTGGTTAAGAAGAAGTACGTGATAGATAAAATTAAATTTTAATGGGAGTGCCTTCGCCCATTTTTTTTTTAGTGCAAGATTATGTATTTTTCAGAGCTCAGGGTGTGTGTTTAGTTTTGCATTAAATAATACAAAATATTTAATTTTAATGGGCGTAACTACGGAATGGAAGATTGTGTCTATTTTAGAGCTCAAGGTGTGTGGTGAGTTTCGTAAAAATCGGTTAAGCAGAACCACGTGATACATACTAAGAAGTTTTAAGTCACACCCATTTTTTTGTATTTTGTAATTATAGGAACCAAAGGTGTTTGCTAGGTTTCAAATTAAACGATGTGTGGGCGTCCCCCGCACGTACATGAATTTTTTAGCAATAAATTTATTTTTTAGCCGACTTAAAAAAAAAAGAAGGACTTCATAACTCGGCACTTTTTAAACCGCTTTTGAAAACTATTTTTTGTCTGAGAGGGTTCAATTGTCAAAAAAAAAAAGTGGGCTGGAAAACAACAACTTATTTTTTTCTTCGATTTTATGATTTCTTACTGATCTTATTACTGCAAAATTTAGCGCACAGCTTGGATTCTCGTAATGACACAATTTCAAAGTTTAAAAATTGCGAGGAGACACGCCCATTAAAATTTAATATAATATATCACGTGCTTCTACTTAGCCGATTTTTAGGAAACTTGGCGCACATCTTGAACTTTCGGAAACACTAAATGTTCTAAATAAAAAATTAGGAGGGGACACGCTCATTAAAATTTAATACAATACTTCAAGTGCTTCCACCTATCAAATTTTTATGAAACTTTTCACACACCCTAAAATCTAGGAAAAGACTTAATCTTGCATTTTAAAAATGGGCGGGGATACGCCTTTTAAGCTTGGATATTATGTTTCAGTTGCTTTTAGTTAGCCGATTTTTATGAAACTTGGCACACACCTTGAACACTGGAAAACACTAAATGGTCCAATTAAAAAATTAAAAGTGGGCGGGGACACGACCATTAAAATTTAATGCTATATTTCACGTGCTTCCACTTATCCGATTTTTATGAAAGTTGGCACACACTCTAAAATCTAAGAAAATACTTAATCTTGCATTAAAAAAGCGGGCGGGAACACGCCCATTAAAATTTAGAATTATATTTCACGTGCTTCTACTCAACAGATCTTTGCGAAACTTGGCATACACCCTTAACTCTAAAAAATACTAAATCTTGCATTTAAAATAGTGGGCGGGGACACGCCCATTACAATTTAATATAATATTTCACGTGCTTTTACTTTTAGTAGATTTTTTTTAGTAGATTTTTGCGAAACTTGGCACACGCCTTAAACTTTCAAAAAGACACGCCCATGACATGTTAGTCTTAAATTATAATAACTTCCACTTATCTGATTCCTACAAAAATTGGCAAACAGATTGCCATTATTTTGTGTTTAAAGAAGTAGGCGGGACTATGCCCACTAAGGCTTTATAATATATTACACCTGCTTCTACTTGACGGACTTTTACGAAACTTGGCACACATATTGAGATGTGAAAGTGACGCGAATTAGTGAATTAGGAAAATTGGGCGGAGATTAATATTAAAAAAAATTAGGCTCAACCACGCCACTGAAAATATCAAATTGGAGCTAAAATTTTAAAAATAAAACTTAAGCTTAAGTAAATGTAGAATTTTCTAATCTGCTTGGCACCAAATTCGAACACATATAAAAATGTTTGGTTTAACTGAATCTAAATTATTTTTAACTTTTTAAGTTTTCTTTAATTTCAAAACTCTTTTATTTTCTCGATTTCGCATTCGGTTCGACACACATATATATAGCCTCTTAGTTGTCTTTTTTTTTTGGTAAGACCCAATTTGTTTTATATTTTAATTTTGCATCCACAAAAAGCATTATTTATTAAAGCAAAATTCCCTAAAACTATTTGATTAACAGAAGCAAGCATTTGTTGCCCCTAAAAGTATGCAACATTTTTTACTTTGTAATTCATGCAGATTCACAATTGCTGTCTGAAAATTTCTGTTACAAGTCCGTTCCTTAGAAAGATTTCGCTATGAATATTCAAAAAAAATCCACTTTAGAACGCAATGGAATTCTATCATAGTAGAGAAAAAAAATAAAAACACAAAACTTATCTTGGAAGGGTGCATACGATTCGTTAAAATCGATTACATTACATTGTATTGTTATTTGTTGATTCATTATCTTTTTTTCGTGTAGCCGAAAATTATCATGAATTTGATCTTTTGATATCGCCAACTGGCAATAGATTCTAAACTTCTTGGAAATACTTGCATGACTACATGAGCTGTACAACGGTTCTAAATTAAACAATATATTTTTATATATTTAAGTCTTAAGAGATATAATTTCTTCAAATGTTTATATTAAAAACTTTAAACAAATCATGGCAACATTATTTCACTTAATTTACTTTACTGCAGCTCACAGAGAAAAATGATTCACAGCAAACAAACGGGCAAACATCATCGGTCAAACTCAACTCGATATTTAGTATTTCGAAAAGAAATGTCTACAAATATTTACACAATCTTAGAATTTTTAAATATGTACTAGCATTTTTTCCCAAAAAAAAAACATAGAAATACAATTTCGTTAGTTACAGACACAAGATAAGCAGGGAGTGGATGGCTACACAAATAATTCATTAGTATGAGAGGGAAAGATATTGTTGTTGTTCAATAGACTTCAAAGTATTATTTTAGCTATAAAAGCCATAGATAACAATTTCTTAAAGACAGTCAGTTGCCGAAAATAGCAAGAATCTTAGCAAAGTGTAAAAGAAAAAATTACTTGAAATACTAAAAAAAAAAAACTATTATTTTCAAAAAAGTGTTAAAAAACAATACCAAACTAGAAATGAACTTTGTGTGCTGTCTAGTGGTTAGTTCGCTTTGTTTTCTAAATTCCCTGTTAGGACAAGATCAGAACTCTAATGTGACCTTAACATTGGCCACACAACGTCAGGCCAGACGCACTTCTATGAGGGATATTTGTAAAACAGATGATGATTCCACCGGCACTTGCATGTCACGTTTTATGTGCCTTAGCTCGGGCGGCTCACCCAAAGGCTATTGCAGCTCTTTTGGTGTTTGTTGCGAAAGTAAATACAAAAATTCTTCACCCGCTTGCCTTGAAAGAAACACCTAAATATTTATGTTTTCTTTTCAACCAGCCAATCTGCAGTGCAACTCCATTTCCAAGCTCAAACGTATCACTATCAAAAATCCCGCTGCTATCAATACAGATCCCTGCATCTACACCATACAGCCCTACAGTTCAGATGTGTGTCAACTTTTAATACAATTCCAAAGATTTGAAATGCAACCACCTGATTATGACAGCAGCAATAACCAATTGGAATGTGGCGATAATTTATCAATAGGAGATTTTACATTGTGTGGCGATAACACGGGGCAACATTTGTATGTTCCCTTTAATGTTGCCAATGGGGCGTCTGAAATAGCATTGACTTTTAATCTGCCCAATCGTTGGTCTTCCTCTGTATGGCGTTTGGTTGTCACACAATTGGAGTGTCCTGCCCAGCCTAGAAAACGTTTGCAGTCCTTTATGCCTTTTGTTAATGGCAATAATTTACAAAATTTACGCACATTTCTTATGCCCCACAACAATATCGATTGGGATTTGTTGGCTCCACATGGTTGTCATCAATACTATACGCAAACGACAGACAATATAAAGAGTTTCAATTATAAGGCCGACGGTTCAACGTATTATTTGCCCAATATGAATTATGTTATTTGTATTAAGCCAAGCGGTGGGGCAAATATGATAGAGTAAGTAGAGCAAAATGGTGATGAAACTATCTTTATCTTTATCTTTTTAACTATTATCTTTAATAATTTTGGCAAATAAATTAAATAAGGGCAAGAAAGAAAGTTGTTAAGCAAAAGGTTCAGACTGTAAATCAATACATTAATATAAAATATAGAGAACAGTTCGGTTACAATAAACAGAGCGGGAACTAGCTGACTTATACGTTATAACATAATTTCGTTTCAACCGGAATAAATATAGTCAGCCCATTATTGGTTTGACCCAACGATCATTTTTAAAAAAAATGAGTTAGGTATGGGGTATATATATTTTGAGTATCCCCTTTCTGAATCCAAAACAGGTTTTGCGAAATTAATTATGGTTTCCGAGATATTTAGCATTAATTTTGCTCCATATCAACTATTTTAAGGTTTAATAAATATTGTTTTGTCGTTTTTCTCCATTCTGAGTTTTTGGCGTATGCTCCAAACCAATAATGGGCTGACGCTATATATATATTTTTTTCTATATATAAAAGAAGGGGTAATTTTAAAAACGAGCAGCTTTTTCCCCGTTTTTAATAATATTTATAGGACATAAACATATATGCAAACATAAACATGAACATATATGCAAACATAAACATAAACATACATGCAAACATAAACGGAAACATTAACATAAACATACATGCTAACATAGACATATGTTAATGCAAACATAAACATAAACATATATGCTAACATAAACAGAAACATAAGCATAAACAGACATGCAAACACAAACATATGTATGTATATGCAAACATAAACATATATGTCAACATAAACATAAACATAAACTCTTTCCAACAGTAGTTGAATCCAATCGAACTGATTCATTCTTTTATTAAATATTAACTATTCCTCTTTCCAGATATCAAGCCCTCAAATTCTCAATGTCTAATGCCGTCCAAGGCAGCATGGGTTATGACGTAGATTGTCATAGTACAGTGCAAACGGCTGCCCGGCGTGAAGATTATCTCATGATACCACAATCATATGTCGCTAATAGCCTGAATATTTTGCCCACCTATTATTGTGGTACATCGCTGCAAACTAATCCCTCACTGGTGGCCTCAGGACCATTTATGATGTACTTCTCAAGCGATAGTTTTACAGATGAAACAGAAACGGGCTTTCAAATAAGATACACAGTAAGAACAATATTCTAAGTTGATGGATGCAAAAACAAACTAAGTGAATTTTAAGCAAATATTTGTAGTATCATATTTGTTATTTCCAAGTGGTTTTTCAATCAATAAAGAATTTAAAAACTTAAGAAGACTTTAAAATATGTTGCAAAAATTTGCTAATCTATTATTTTTTCAATAGTTCAATCGATTTTGATGTACATCCTGTTTTCTTTCATAAAAAAAAAAAAACAAATGGAAATAGTTTTCATATTGTCTAAGGTCATTTTCGATCTTCTGCGATACCATGTTGTAGTGTTTATTTATTCATTTTTTTATTTGCTTTACTCTTTTTTCTTTTTCTTTTTTTGCAATATCATTAAATACTGTTAGACAAAAATACACAAAATAAACTCCAAAAGGAGGCAAAAATTTATAAAAAAAAAAGTCTGCGTAATGTTATAGTGAGAGACAAAACTTTAACCGGCAGAGTCTAGCAAACACTTGAACATCCAACCACAGTACTCTGTTTCAGTTGTATTCATAAAATATAATTAAAGTTAAAGTGCACTTTAAAACTTATTTTCTTATACACTGGGAAAAAACCCTCCTGGCTTACTCCAACCTATTTTAACTGTCAAGTTTACAATTATTATAAGTTTTTATTTCAAGGAACAAAATTTGGTGTCTAAGCCATAGAAATTGTTCATTGTTGTTGCCCTATGAATAAACAAACTGGTTGAAGTCATTTAAAAATAATTACTGTACGAGTTTTTGTAGTTTAATTTACTTTTTTGTCTTTATTAATTTGAGTTTCTATTTGATTTCAGAATCGAATAAAATTTACTATTTTCTTGGTTAATTTTACAGATATACACAGTTCAGTCATAATTTTATTGCAAAAAAAAAGTTATTTTTACTACAACAAAGTATTGGTCTGGTTAAACAAACCAATTTATTTCTTAATTTAGTATTCGTGCAAGTTGTTGTTTTTATTCGTGTAGTAACTAAAAATACAGTAAAATTTACTATTTTCATTGTCAATGTAATAAAACTAAGCCCATCTAGTAACGAAGCTTAGTCTAATCAATTTTAGTTGTTGGAAATATCAGCTAAAACAAATGATTATTTTAATTTTATTGGATATTTTGTAATAAAACACAGCACTTTAAAATAATTAATACTATGGAGCATAAAGGCGAAAATATTCTAATATCGGCAATCAAATTAAAGAGGGGAATAAATTACATGGATTCTTTTCAATTCACTGTATGTTTTTCAAGGTTCCTGGGAAACAGTTCAAATTATCAAATTATTATTAACAATTTTCAATTTATCAAGAGTCGACTGTATAAAAAATATGGAATTTAATTTTAAATATATTCACCAAAAATATATAAATTATTTATTGTGTTTTATTAAGAAAATGTGCTTAAAAATTTAAATTTCTTAAATAATGTCATTAAGCAGTTTTTTAACAAAAAAAATTTGTTGCACTCTTTTTTTTAGAAAAGAAACTGCCATTAGTATCAGTTAAGCATAATTGTAAAAATAAAACTCCCCACAATTTTATTCAAAATCAGTGTGAACATTAGATGGCTCCAAAAGCAGCTCCATATTCTAAAGCCCAGATCCCACTATCGGCACAATGTACCGATTTTCGTCGGCTCACTGAAATAAAGTCATAATACGCTAAATTGGCCTTATTTTTCAACTGATTGAAATATAAGGACATAATTGCACCACACTGCATTGGTAATATATCAATATAGACTTATCCTGGAATTAATTTAGAAATAAGGCTATTTTGGTTTATTACTTATGACTTTATTGCAGTGAGCCGACAAAAATCGGCACATTGTGCCGATAGTGGGATCCCGGCTTAGCACTTCAAATTTGGATATATCGCACAATTTTGTGAAAAATAGTAGCCCTTTAAGATTAAATAACTTTATAAATAAATAAATTAATTAATTAAATTAATTAAATAAATTTTTTTATTTTTTTTTTCTTTGCAAGGATTTTATTTGCCTTTATGTGATACCAAATTCGAACTTGTTCTTGTTGCAAGAAACTTTCGATATTTTCAAATATTTGATGTGCATTAAATTCCTTTTGTATCAGTTGTTCACATGATGATTTCACAGCCAATGGTCACTGAACTATAACGACTTCAGCGGATGCTAATTCTAATGTAAAATCAGAGCATCCTCGGCGAAATAAAAAGACCAATAAAATAGCTACTACAGTTTTGAAAATTTAATACGCCTCATTCACACCAGAGGCGCTGCAACACTGCTCTAAAAATAAATATAAAAAACATGCAAAATGCAGAGTTGTAAAAGAATGAAGCTTTCCTTTAACTCTTCCTTCACCACCCGTCTTCACTATCACTATCACTTTTCTAAAGATGGTTACACTCAATAATAGTCGTGGGCATTCATTGTCTGAGTGTTACTGCTCTTTATAAAAAAAAATTTGAAATAGCATTTATATCGTAATGGATCAAAAATTTTAAATTGCGGGTTTTATTATTTCTATTACAGTTTGTATTTTTTTTTCCTAAAATTTTTTAATGGCAGCTGCTATCTGAGATTCATAAATTCCGCTTTGACTGCGACGAACAGATACAGTAAATGCAGCCAAATGTATGGTCCTTCTAATCGAACTGAAAATATATTGTTTACAAGTCGAGACAATTGCATCTATTTATTACTGAATATTATTACTGTTCCAATTGTTTTTACTAATTTTTTAAACTTGTTTTCATATTCACTTTAAATTGTTTGATTTTGCTCTATCTCATACTTTGTTCTTTTCTATCTATTGTACATTTAACTTTTTACTTGCAGTTACGGTAGTAAAAAAATACTAGAGTCACATTTGGACAGTTGTTTTCCGGTGGCACCACTGTTATGTATGTTTACTACCAACACTTTTCTGCAAGCACATTTACATAAATTAGAAATAGGTATGTATGTATGTATGTACCTTTTCTATTCGTGGTATTTACTAAAATTTGTGGCACCCTACACAAGAGCAGTTTGGCTGAAATTCTGGGACAAAGTTTTTACAAATTAAAATAAATTCAGTAAAGTGCGAGTTTGACTCGCGCACGAAGGGTTCCGTACGTTGGGCTTTGAGCATTTTTTTAATAGTGTTTTTTACGTTTTATCAGCTGAAATAATTTGTTTTTGATTATTTTTCGCTTTTTTCTCGTTTTGGCGATTTTTTTTTTAATTTTGGCGATTTTTTTTTAATTTTGGCAATTTTTTTAATTTCGGCGATTTTTTTTTTATTTTTGCGATTTTTTTTATTTTGGCGATTTTTTCATTTTGGCGATTTTTTTTTCATTTTGGAAATTTTTTAATTTTGGCGATTTTTTTTTTAATTTTGGTGATTTCTTTATTTTGGCGATTTTTTTCCATTTTGGCGATTTTTTTATTTTGGCGATTTTTCCGGTTTTCCGCGATTTATTTTCGATTAGAAATTTTTTTTAATTTGGTGCTTTTTTTCGTTTTGGCGATTTTTTTTTTTTGATTTTGGCGATTTTTTTTCGGTTTGGCGATTTTATAATTTTTAGATTTTTTTGTTTTACCGGTTTTGAAAATTTCAAGAAGTTTGCTCTTACGGTTTCCAAGATACAGCAAGTTATCAAAATTACATAGTCAAAATTACATTAACTGATGGTACACCCTCTAATTAAAATTTTTTAAATTTTAGTGTTAATTGTTCTAGTCTGTATAAAAATACACTAACTTTACAAATTGCAAGTGCATATATGTACATACAATTGTATGTATATTACATGGGATTTTAACATTTTTCGTTGCTCGTTTTGGCACACCCTTTAATTTCCAACTCTCATGTATTTGTTGTTGTAGCGGCCAAGGGTCTACACACTGTGTCCAAATTTCAGGTCCGTAGCTCTTACGGTTCTCGAGAAAATACCCTGTGACGGACAGACGGACGGACGGACGGACGGACGGACGGACAGACGGACAGACGGACAGCGTAGCGAAAACAATAGGGTTCCATTTTCACCTTTGGTGTACGGAACCCTAAAAAACATCTTGAAAACAATTTTTAAGCCTGTAGGAGTTACTGTAGGCGATTAGAAAATTTTTGTTTCGAACAATTTTCGAGCGGTCAAGAGGTTTAACTCTCGGTAAGATTAACGTGAGATTAGACAGATTTAATAGGTTTCCTATTAATCTTAGACTTGGGTGTGTGAAAGCTGTTGCGCTGTCTCAAATACGGTATTTTTAAATCGTTTTAAGCCCTAATACTCGTATAGAAAAATAAACAAAAATAGCGTACAAATGATTGTGCTTTTTGTAATGTTACTATTGTTGTACATGTTGTTGTTTTTGTTTAGCAGTGACCAAAAATGCATTTACGCCATTTTGCTAACAGCTGTGTTCAGCAAAAACAAAAAACTCTTATACACACACAAACGTACATACAAACATACACACTGCATGCACACATTCAAGCACTCTGGAAAAGATAAGGCCAGAGAGCGGTATAATTTTTGTTGTTAGAGGAACACAAGTACGTATCAGTGTGTTTGTAGAATAAAATGTTAATACGTGTGAGTAAAAAAAGAGTGTGTATGTAAGCAAATACATGTATGTATGGGTGTGTTTGTATATTATTCGCAACATGTTTGTGCTTGTGTGTTTGTTTGTGTCCTTTTTGATATTCTTTTTTTTTATTGCTTAAGTGTTAATTTATGGTCACATTTTGTAAACTATTTTGCTAGTTGCAAGCAAATATATAAACATGCAACATTGATTGTATATATATTTGTGTTTAGTGTACTTTCTTTTCCCTTTAAAAAAAAAAAAAATTTTAGATCCTCTACAAACAAAAACGCAAAACCTAAGCAACAATTTATGTGCAAAGCTTAGTGATTTGTATTTTTCTTTTACGAGTACATTCTTTGTAACCCTTTTTGCTACTTTTTTTCCATCCGCATAACCTTTGACCGATGCTTTTAGCACCTAAAGTACTGCAGTTAATATATATTAAAGTGTATAAAATGTTGAAAAGGGTTTTGTGTAAGTTTTTGGTAACTACATCTTACATATTGAACAAATTGTGCATATTCAGCTTATTTTTAGGTAAATATATGTTTATTATTATTTGTTTATATAAGGAATGACTAAAACTAAAATATGTAGGTATGGCAAAAATAGATTTATAGTTTTAGGTGTTGAAATGAGTGCATACATAGAAGTGAAATTTATCCATTAAATTCTAATGGTATACATTAGAATGGTCAAACTCATTCAGTCGGCCGTTTTATATACAAACCTCTGATCGAGGTCATTTAAATTATATGGGTTTGATCATAGGCTTGCGAAAAAATAATGACCGGCTGAATGAGTTCGACACAAGTCTAATATATTCCGAGACGTCTAATTTCCAATACTAGGTCTTTGTGGCGACTTAGAAATCTGCAGTTAAGAGTTGAACATGTGGTGTCGTCAATATCGGCTCGAAGGACCATAAGCAAGTTTTAGAGGAAAACTGCTGTTATTGTCTCTGCTAAGAAGCTACAACAACAACCACAAGCGTACAAATGTTTTCGAAAATATAAGAACAACCTAAGTATATTTATTTGGCATTCAGTATTTAATGTAGTTGGAATTTTTGCTTGTTTTTTGGTTAAACATCGTCTGTATGCATTTCGTTCCTACCGATGGAACTCGTCAGTAGACTTTAAACCAAAAGATTTTATTATTATTATTATTATTATTTTTAAATTTATTATAATTAAAATTACAATAAACTAAACTAAATAAAACAAAGCACTAGCGACTACTGGCTATCGGCTTAAAAGATTTTAGAATTAGCTAAACAAAAGAACTTTGTATGTTTATAGTAAGATCTTTAATATGTTATTAGGAATCACAATATATGTACAAACATAATAAGTCTAAAACCCTTAAAAAATCTTTACAAAAATAAAAGATATGAAAAATCTAATAAAGATGCTTGTTTTGTAAAGATTTTTGTTTGAGGTTTCAAACTTATTACGTTTGTATATTGTAATTCTCAATGACATCTTAAAAGTCTTACTATAAACATACAAAGTTTCATAGCTAATTTCAAAATATTTTGGGTTGATGTTTTCGAAAATAAATAGTTTTTAAAGCTTTTTCTGTATTCGGAGACTTAAGTCAGAAATAGTTTGTACGTGCTGTGCTGTTCTGTTCTGTTCTCAATCAGCTGTTTTGTTTCTGTTCAATTGAAAGTCTGTATGTGTGTTTTATTTTTGCTATTTCGTTCTGTTCTGTTGCCAACAAATCTGTAGAAAAAAGAATTCAACGTTAAGTGACAGCCAAAAGTGTACATACACACTTTGTTGTGATATTTTATATACAAGTGTAATCAGTTCTACAGGTTGGCAGCTGATTGCTTGCACAGAAAAACTAATTGCAAAATATTTTATACATTAAAGAACGGCAAAGAACAGCAACGAAAAGTAAAAACTTATGAGGCCTTTATGTATAGTACAGGGTATTCCAATAAGACGTTTTATTTTGAGTAGGCAGTCATTTGAACAGTTGTCATTACTCAAGCTGTAACTGCTTGGTAGAGAACAAGTAAGAACTACGCCATTAAAAAAATACAAAACAATGCATTGAAACAATTAAAATTCTCTACAAAATGGTGGAAAAAAATTTTCATCACAACTTTTAAAGGTAATGATGCAATTGTTCATATATATGTTTTACATATTTATCTGCACACAATTTTTCCTTGTTAATAACATATTCATGAATAATTTCAATTAAACAGCAGCAGGAACAAAAATACTTTTGTGAAAAATTCGCACAAATTTTGCAAATAATTTTCATATATTTTGTCAATCGAATTTTAACATTCATTCATGAATTTATTTAAAAAAAAAATATACGTAAATAGTTAGTTCAGATATTTACTCTTGTGTAAGTAAATGCACATTTAAAATGTATCATAGTGTGTAAAAAATAATTTGGAATATTTGTAAGTATTAATGTTGTATATCATGTGGGTGATTTTGCATATTTTGCTTTTTTTTTTTGAACAGGGCTTTCGCTACATAAGTTTTTATAACGCAAAATCGGATTTAAACAGTTGGCTTGATATTTTGAGATTTCATTATATTTTTAGTCGATGCTGACTATTTTATTTATTTATTTCTGAAATATTTTACAAAATAAATTTGCAAAGTATTGTTGCACAAATATGGGCGGAGTAACTAAACCATATGCTTAAGATGTTATTTACAGTATTTTAAAAGAGTTTTTGTGACTGACTGTACACGACCTATGCCTTCAAATAGGAAGTAGCAACGTGGTTGTTAAAGAAATTCCACAAAAAAAGGCAAAATATACGGTTATCCGTGGCCTGGTCACACTTAAGAAATAATTACGATGCCGCGAGAGCTGTTCTTCAGCCCAGAGCTGCTTGACGACTGTAAAAGTTTTATAAAACTGACTTTTATATCAAATTTTATTTTTAAATCCTTTAGTATACAAAATATATTTCTTATGAATAAATCCATTAAAATTTAATTATTGAAAGACATCAATCAGCTGCTGCTCAAATGTAATTTTTAAAATAATTGCAGTTAGATTAGGCACGCTACGTAATTGATCTGAGTAGAAAAAATTGACAAAATATCCCCTTTCTGCAATTTTAATTAATTATATATGGCAACTCTTTAAAGAACACATCTGTGTTTGCTTGTGTTGGTGTCTGTCTGTTGGTCTGAATATTGCAGCAGCGATTTATTGTATTATCAATAAAGTGCATAAATTTTGAGGTTATTGTGGCGTGATAACGTTTTAACAACACAGCAACAACAACAACTACAACTAAAGGACAAAAATTCAACAGTGAAATAAAAAGCATGGAAATAATATTCGCAACTGACCAGGGCAATAAGCGAATAAGACAATAATTGCTGCAACGTTTTTATACACATATAGACATTAAGTTGGGAAAGTTTTTATTGCAGTTGCAAGTATGTAATACATATGGAGCGATAACCGCTAAAAGATCTTAAGCTACATATTTTTTAGCCTCTTTTGCTGACGAAAATCGGAATATCTATAATCGATTTCGTAAAAACAAACGAAACTTAAAAATTATTTCGCTTAAGCTTGTTTGGCGGTTATGGCACGATATGTACATATATGTGAGACTTGGCTATCGAACGTTTGCAACAGAATATCAGGGCATTTTTTTTAATAAATTGTTATTTTTTAAATTTTTTTTTTATATTGTTGCATAACAAAAAAAAATATGGGAATCGGTTGACCTCGCAGACCATCCCTGAAACTTTTCGCTAAGCACAGATTTTGGGTAAACTTGTGGCATCTCATACACTTTTTAAATACATAAAAACCTGTGAGTATCTAAAATCGATTTGACAAGGACTTTGTTTCGTCCACCATATCTAAAACTAAAATTGAGAGCCTATTGAATGTGCTGAGTCTGTCTGGTTATTGCTAACAATCTTCTGGAATTTTTATGTTAAGTATAAAAGGCCGTTGAATGCGCTATACAAGCAGTCGAATCTTGTGTATAAAACCGCGAACTTAACATTGTGGTATTCTAGCAGTGAAATAATTTAACATTGTATATTTAAAATCTCAATAATGCTATTATTGAGTAAATAAAGTATTCTGATCTGACATATGTATACATATTGGGAATTTGTATTCAATTGCAGATATTCTAAACTTTAAAAATATGTTTTTTTTTTTTAGTAAAAACATAACAATATTAAAATATTTTGCTATTGCACTTTATTTTAATAAAATTCTTTAAAAATATATTAAGGTTTTCCGGATACTCCCGAAAAACCTTCAGCATTGCGGGGTGCTGTGCAATTTATGATGTGCAATATAATTTTTTCTTTTGGTTTTTTTTTTTAATAAACATACATAAATTCAAAGTATATAAAATAAATATTATTGTTAAAAAAAACAGTAACTACATATTTTTCATTTACTTTAAACGGAACAAACATATTTTTTTTTGTATTGTTGCAACAATAACAATACTGCAGCAGCTGCTGATATGTTGTTATTGTGTTATTTTAACAACCCATTTATTGCTATTCATAATGTTACAATTGTTGTGTTAATTAAAATAAAAACGAATTGTTTCAAGAAATGAAGAATGTAAAACGTTATAAATATTATCTCATCGCCCGCAACAAACCACAAACCCTTCAGCCTCATTAATTTAAATGTGGTTTTTCAACATGCAACCATTTAATTTATTATTATCTAGATGAGGAGTAAAACGAACATAAAATATTTCTAGTGCGATTATTGAAGTAAAATTTTAAAAATTGTGTTGTTCTTTTTAAACAATAAATAACAAGTAATTCTTAAAAACGAAAATGTACTGTCAATGAAATGCGGTTAACTAACAAAAAATTAAAAATCAAATTTTTAATTAATTCTTGGCTATTACAGCGAAACACAAGTCCCTACAAATTTTCTAAACTTTGTCATAAAAATCAGCCGAATTAAAAATAAAATTAAAGAAAATTTACTTCACTCATTTGAATAAGTTGTGTTTAGTTTTTTTCTCTCTGCTATAAAATAGTAGTGTTGGAACAACACTTTGACTAGCACTCTTACCTTTAAATCTATTAATAGTCGGAGTAGGCGGAGAACAAGTATGTCATGCTTTTAAAACATACTTTTGACTAACTTGAAATATGTCATTCGGTGCTTGACTTTTTAAACTAGAATACTTGTATTTGAATTTAGATAATTAATAAATTGTTTTTAAATATAATATAAATAAATTGATATTTATTTAATTATTAACAATCATATCAAGTAGTTACGTGAGATTGCATTTCAGCTAGCGAAAAATAAGCTTAAAAACTAAGATCCGACTACTTAAAAACTCTACTCTGAAAATTACAAAATATAATAATAACAATAATTGTATACACTACGAGTACTTTTGGTAACTTTTAATAGTAGTCGTAGTTTCTACATTGCAAACAGTCAACTTGTGTAGAAATCACTAAAAAAAAATTAGTACATACTTTTAATATGAATTTTCTGTAATTTTGGGTATTTGATTAATTTTTAGCAATTTCAAGATTCTGTTATTTTCGTATGAATTATAATATTTGAATAAGAAGTCCGATTTTTTGATTTATTATGGAATTACAATGCTGCATTTTACTATTATTTTTATATTTTTTACTATTTTATTTATATGTTGCATAGTTTATGGCACTGAAATTAAAAAATTAAGATATTCCCCTAAAAAAATTCCATATAAAGGTAGATAAAGCATTATAGTGCTTGCATATTTTAATATTAATAAATAAAATACATATGAAACAATTGTTATACATATTTAAATCCACATTCAAACAATCATTTCATTAAGTATGTCATGTGTATGTGTGCATGAAAATATGTATGTATGTACTTTTGTATTCGTTTGCAATTTGTTCGGCTGTTGAGTTATTAAACTGATAATAATGCTGCCAACACTGCAATTAACTGATTAAAAAAATCGCAAAAATGCCGCAAAAAATATAACAACAAACTGAAACACAATAACAAAACAACGACATTATTGTTTCAGTATCGTTGCACATTTGTACCACTATTCCACCCACACATTCACCCCACGCATGCTTATTCATTTGCTAACTACCGCTAGGCAGCGATGCCAATTTAGCGCCTTTCGCGCTAGTTTTAGCGCGTTTTAACTATGCCAAACGCGCTTTTTTTTCGTCTTAGCGCGTTTAATAAAAAAAGCGCTAAGTTAGCGCGTTTTGATTAAAGTCAACAATATCATTTCAGTTCAATATATTTTTAATGTTTTTGTATAAATTTAACAATTTTCTAATATCCAAAATTTAAACTTTTTGTTTAAATTCGTTAATGATTCAGATGTTGCAAATATAATTCCCTTGACTGTGGTTAGAATTAAAAACGCATTTTAATATTGTAAATGGCAAATATTTTGAAATTTCACAGCTAAAAATATTGTAAATGGCAAATATTTTGAGATTTCACGGCTAGAAATATGTACTCGTATTCGTGACCCAAAAAATTTATATAACTTATTAAGCATCTATTCTTTTTGTACTTCAAAAAGCATTTGAATCGCAACACTCTTCGACAATTTATCTACATAAGTTGTTACAAAATTTGACAAATAACATTAAAATAAAAACTAAGAATTTCGAATATTTGGAAGGCCAGACTGGTTCTGTATTAAATGATTTTAGTTATTTAGGATATAATTTCGAAGAAGCAATATTGCATAATCTGAAAAGAGTTACTAAAAAAAATAAATTGTACTCGTATTTACTAATACATACATACATCGACCTTTATTAAAATTTCATTTAGCGCGTAGGAAAATAGCGCGTTTTGACTATAAATTGTTTATAATGCTGCAATTTAGCGCGTTCTAGCGCGATTTGAGAAGGGGTATAGCGCGTTTGGGTTATAAATAGTTGGCATCACTGCCGCTAGGACACACAATCTTTCTCTCTCTCTCTCTCAGTCGATCATACGAGTATATGCATTTCTGTTTGCATGGGTGTGTGAGCGAGTGTTTACAAAACAACAACAACAACAACAACAAAATAAAGAAAAATATGTGTAAACAACAATATGTATTATGTTAAATACAACCGTATTTCCATTTGTTTTTATTTTTGTTTTTGCAATGCCCATTTGTGTTGATGTATGCATTTACAGTTGCCTCTGTGCACTTGCATTTGTATAACGGTAAATGTAGGCCAGGTGTATTTATTTGTCTGTTTGCACAAAAAAAAATAACATATGAATTTTTATTAAAGGAATTTTTTGCATCTATTTTAGATGTAATTTTATTGAAGGTTTATTTATGATGCAAAATATGAAAAAAAAGCTTTAATAAACACAAACGCTCATTTGAAGAGCATTTCGAATATACATTTACAATTTAATTCGTAATTTTATTTTTAATGAATTATCTCTAATTGTATAATTCAAATACGGTGTGGTGTGTCTTATAAGATTTCCAATTTGGCATCAGAAATATTCTTGGTTCACACAGCGCAATTTTACTGCAGCAACTTTTGAGCATATGGAAGAGAGAGCAGAAGACAATGAAGAGGGGAGCCATCTTTATCGACTATTAACTAAAAAGTTGCTCAACTAAAATGGCAGTGTGAGAACCAGCAATAATGTTGGCCCTAGTTACGATTGTAGTATTACAACTTCGATTACAATGGTTTTGTACTAGACTTAATCACAACGTAACATAGTTTCTTTAATCTAGAAGCAAAATTTTGTCGTTGAAATCGAAAAACGCCAACCACAATAAAGCCGATTATTTTAAGGTCTTCTTCCTGTTTAGCTTTTTATATCGGACTAAGCTAGCAAGAAACAGGACAAAAAGTGCGTTGAGTCAAGGGTTCACATGATGACTAACTGGCTCGGTTCGTGGAAAGAAGAACCATGAAAAAATTGACAAAAATCACATGAAAAAAGTGAATAACCTGAGCACTTGCATAGACATTATTTAATAGATCTTGAGTAAACTTTTCCAAAAAAATTTGAATTAGATTTTCAAATAACTTCATAAGTATAAACATATGTACATAAATACAAAAAAGTAATTCGTTATACTTACTAAAATTATCGTCCATGTTCTGAAAACCATTTCGTTTTGAAATCGCAAAAATTCCAAAACGGAAAACAGTGTTCTTTTCATCGGACATTTTAGGACATTTGAAATTAAGTTTGGATGAAATATCTCAAGTATATGAAACCTTAAAGCCAAATAAAATGCTGCAATAAATGACTTTTCTCATTGAATTCTTCTCAGAAATTTGTCGGTTTCAAAGCGAAATGGACTTAAGAACATGGCCGTATGGTTATAACTTTATCTAAGCGCAGAAGTAGAATGGGATCTGAGAAGCATTTTATGCAATTTTAACAAAGTTGACTTCAATATTCGAAAAAAACAACTGAAATATCGTATGCATTAAAATGACAGCAGTCTCGTATTCTATTTCATTGAAAATGTCATATTAAAAAAGCTGTTGTTAATAACCAATCTTTATCCAAGTAGAGAGACATGTGGTCTATATTAACTTTACTTGTCTTCTAAGGAAAGTCACAGAAGTTAATAAAACAAAACATTTTCATTGCTAATGAAAAAAACAATGAAAAAATAATGAAATAATGGACAATGAATAATGAATAATGAAAAAACAACAACAACTTTTAGTTAATTTAATTATTATTTTTCGAACTGTATTTGTTTCTATATTCTTATGAATTGAATAGGCTAAAGTTCGTAACGCTTTTTAAGCCAAATTACATGTGATAATTATTAATGAACAAATAACATCAAAGTTAGTTGTAAATATTCTGACAACAACACATAGTTGAACGGAACAGCCAGCTGTTTTCGAAGGCCACTAAACCTTCCTCATCAGCGTTCTTCTGTGTTTTGGTCCACTGTGTGTGGTGTCAGTTGATGTAGATGTCTGCCTTATATACGTAACTTTATTGCAAATGGAATATGTGAATTGGTTTGATTCATTGCATTTCAATTTGCTAATGTGTTTCGTAATGTATACGCAAGTTACCATCTATATATATATATATATATATACCATCTTCTATATATATTACCATCTTCTATATATATTACAACAGTCTTACCATTGTCGTTTTGTTCCTTACTAACTATACACATGTTTGTTAATTTGCTTATTTTTGTTCTACTTAAGACAAACTTTTTTGGTTTGTTACTATTAAGTATATTTTTATTTTATTTTTAATTTTTGCCACAAGTTACGAACTTTAGCCTATTCAATTCATAAGAATATAGAAACAAATACAGTTCGAAAAATAATAATTAAATTAACTAATTAATAGTCATTGGCTTGTGGCAAAAATTAAAAATAAAAATATACTTAATAGTAACAAACCAAAAAAGTTTGTCTTAAGTAGAACAAAAATAAGCAAATTAACAAACATGTGTATAGTTAGTAAGGAACAAAACGACAATGGTAAGACTGTTGTAATATATATAGAAGATGGTAATATATATAGAAGATGGTATATATATATATATATAGATGGTAACTTGCGTATACATTACGAAACACATTAGCAAATTGAAATGCAATGAATCAAACCAATTCACATATTCCATTTGCAATAAAGTTACGTATATAAGGCAGACATCTACATCAACTGACACCACACACAGTGGACCAAAACACAGAAGAACGCTGATGAGGAAGGTTTAGTGGCCTTCGAAAACAGCTGGCTGTTCCGTTCAACTATGTGTTGTTGTCAGAATATTTACAACTAACTTTGATGTTATTTGTTCATTAATAATTATCACATGTAATTTGGCTTAAAAAGCGTTACGAACTTTAGCCTATTCAATTCATAAGAATATAACAACAACTTTTACTGAACTATAAAGTCTGAGTAAGAAAAAATTTTCCTTGAACTAAAAATTCATAATTTTTCAGACATTCAAATTATAAATATTTACTGCCTTATTCATAAAAAAATAGTTTTGTTTTATAAGAGATTTATAAAACAAATTTTATATGAAAAACTGTTTTATAAACCTCTTATAAATCAAAAATATTTTTTTATAAATAAGGCCTTTAAAATTTTTGTTGACTCCTAAAATGTTTTTTAAATTAATAAAAATTAAAAAAATCTTGATTTTTGTTTAAAATGTTTATAGAAAGTTTCTACTAACTACCACTTATAGGTTTCTGTGTATAAAAACATTTAATTTTGAGTACGGATAGGCAAAACTATTTAAAATACGCTCAAAACATAGGCTATATTCAAGATTTTTATAATTATATTGAGTCCCGTTATATAGGTAACTGGCCTTTAAAATAAATTTTAACAGAAGATAACTTTATCTAAAGTGAGCATTAAATGGGTTCTTCATTTCCACTCTTTTTGTAATATGAAACCAATATTCATGAAAATATGACAACAGCGCATCAAAAATCTTTTTGTTTTTTGACGAAAAGAATTAAGGAAGCAACATTAAAAAATGTTGATGAATTATATTTTAAACAAAAGAAACAAATGAAAAACAAAAAGAAGTTGGTTGCGAAGAAGAAGAAAGTAACATAATTGGTGTTTTTAACGCGTAAAATTTAACTTAAATAATTATATAAATGTAATAATATTTTGAAAACTTTAACTTACATTGTGGTGAGTTTAGTTGAAAAGGCAAGGAAGGCATCCATGTGATAACACATTTTATTTTTCATTTCCTCTTTGAAAATGTGTTCTTTATTTTCATAACTCCAAGCAACACTTTTTGTTTTATTCACTCACGCACATTCACTCACATACGCATTGCTTTGATGCACTTTAATTACAATTGGCAAATAATATATTCGAAATAGGTAAAAAATAAATATATTACCATTATGTACATATATCCTAATTTGCATTTTCTTTTTATATATGTACATAAATAATTAAACACTACTGCCCCTATGCAAAAACGATTATTAAAGTTAAAGCATGCTTTAAAACTGGTTTTGCCATACAAAATTCGTTTGTTAAAGCAACTTTTAATTTAACAATCGTTTTTGCATAAGGGGGTACATATTTCACTTTTATTTTATACGCACATTTTGATAGCACGTAAGCACGATATTTAACGAACGCCACCGCAAAAAGAAACGAAACAAATCACCTGCAACAAGTTGGCCAAACTTTTTCTTGCTTAGCTACTAAAACCATTTATATTTAGTTAACAAACACTTATTTCCTATAATTTCATTATCACACTTTTATTCAAACATTTTATCAACTTGAAATTACAATATATTTGATATTACTTCAATTTTTATATTAATTTATTAACTCCACGACGTGTACCGTTTTAATTTTAACCAAAAACTAAAGAAAAAGAAGGAAACAGTAAAAGAGTAAAAAACAACAACAGCAAGGTGAACTCTTAAAGAAAAGAAATATCAACAGCCACAGAGAAATGTTAGCACGATCAGAGTGCTGCCAATCACTTTGCATAATTTGTAAACAAAAGATATGATTGTGGCAATTGAGGGACTCTAAAAGTATTTTTTAACTTCAATGTATTTTATGAAAAAATAATTATTTTAAAAATAACGAATATTAAGAAAATTAACTCTTAATATTAAATTGTTTACTTTTGTGAAATTCCAAAGAAATTATAGTATTGAAAATACATATTAACGGATTTTTTTATATGGCGATAAAGCTTTTTTTATACATATGCATAAAGACATACATATATGTATATGTACACATACATACATACATACATATGTGCGTAGGTATGTTCATTAAGTTTGTTAATGTTAAAATACATATTATGTCTAAAAATATCATATAATGAAATAACATTATGTTAGAAGACATTCCACTCAAATATTAAAAATTTTAGTATTATCAGCAAGGACAAATTGCAAAATTGTATTGCGGATCTGAATGAATAACTCTAAATAAATCAACAGATTGATAAATCTTTAATTTATACTACAAATTAATAAAATAAATGAGTTATTACAGTTATTTAGCCCTTCTCTGATCCACTATTTAACTACATCTTTCATAAATACCAAGAGATTTTAATCTAAAACTTAAGTAAAAATTAAAATATATGTACATAAGCACATTTCCGGGCTGTTGTTATTGTTTTTCATTTCCTTTTTAAAACCTTGTCTTTTTTCTTGCTCTAAACAACTCTGCTTTAGTTATCAATGAGGAAAAACTACACATACATCCATACATACATACATACATACATCCATATGTACATCAAACCTACAGACATACATACTGATACATTTTATTAATGATAAGCCAACTATGTAATTCATTTAATCAAAATTTTAACTCAATTGAATTTAATATTTTATGTATGGAATTGCATTCTCTTTACGCGCTCGTATGTAGTATGTAAAAGCGACACGAACGTTAACGAACGACACCTCAAAAGGAAATCAAATATTCAATTGCAGCAAGTTGGCCAAACTCTTCTTTTTTTTTTGCTTTTAAAACACTTCGTATCTAACAAAAAATAATATTTTTATTATAAAACTTCTATTTAATCAATATGTTAAACAAAAATTACAGTTATTTTGTATATTACTTTAATTTTCTATCAATTTATATTTTTCATGATAGACTGCGACGCGTACCGTATTAATTTTAACTAGAAACTAAAAAGAAGCGAAACAGAAGGAAGTGGTTAGAGAGGAATCACAAAATTAAAGAGAAGAAACATCAACAGGCATACCGAACTGTTAGCATGATCGGTGCTGCCAATAAATATGGTACATACATACATATGCATACATATTTTAGAAAATAATTCCGTAATTCGCAGAAACATATGTACGTCCATTTAGCTTGTTTTTTATTCTTATGAAACATGCATATAGTTACATATGTATACATTCATTAAATTTGGAATAGGTTTTGTGGGTCTAACGTCTTTTAATAAAATACTCACTATCAACAAAACAGGAATTTCTTTATGTATATTTTTTTCATTTTAGATGACGATGTATTTTCAAATAAATATGGTCAAATAATAATTAATACTTTATAAAACTTAAAAAAGACAGATGTTTTATTAAATTTATCAATTAGAAACAAAATAAACGAATTTAAGTTTTAAATTAACAGTCATTCTTTGATTTACGCCTCTCTGCGGAAAGTAGCCCATACATAAAAAGTACCAAAAGCTGGTAGCACTTTTTGTTGTTTATAATTAGGCAGCACTCTTCTGTGTTATCATTTCTCTATAAATTACAGTCATTTATGGAAAAAAAGCAGCATTTACTAATAAAAATTATTACATTTACGACGCCTTTCGGAAGAAAAATGTTTTTCTTCCAGCTATACAGTAAATTTTATACAGAAAATAGTTTTTAAACTGTTTGAAAGTACAAAGAAAACCCTTTACTTTTATTTGTAAAATGAAAAGTGCTAAACGAATCATAAAATTTTCCATGGAAAGCAACGAAAAATAAAACGAAGGAAACTTTTTTTAAGCAGTAAATGCAAAAACCAGTCAAAAGACGGACAGACAGCAAAGGAAAAAAAACTAAATAGATAATTGTGCAAGTGAAAACAACCTCCCGTGAACGTGTCTTAAGAATTGAGAATTGTTTGCAATGGTAGCAGTTTATTGTTACAGTCTTGGAAATTAATATAACTTAACTAGTTTCAAGCAATTCATGTTTAAACATGATGTTGAAAAAATGTTAATGCAATAGAAAAAAGTATTTGCGATGAGGGGACAAACCAAATCTACAATTACATAAATATTAAATCAACCCTATTCAGCTTTTTTGTAACAAGAAATTATTTGTATTCCTACGCCTCCACGTAGAAAATAAGAGTACTACTGCAGAAACAACCACCCCTTCGTCTGCGACAACAAACTCAGTCACATAACCAGCCAGATAACCAGCTTTATGAAATCGATAATAAAAAATAAAATCCTGTTTTCCCTTTAAACTTGTTTCAAAGGCTGAATGAAGCAAGCAGCGAAAAGTATCGACCAGTTTTTGTTTCAAATTGAAAACACAGAATTCAAGTTATAAAAAAGAAAGAAATACAATAATCAGCTGTAACACGTACTTTAACTTCGTCATCGTTGTCGAGTTTTTACATCCCCGCTGCTGATGCACTCATTGTTATTGTTCCTGTTGTAGTTAATAAACATTGATCGTCGAACCCCCTCTAACAACATTTTAAACACAATCGTTGGTTGCTTTTGTTTTTGTTGTTTTATTTGCATTCTAACTACGCAAGGGGTCATTTTCAAGTGCAAAATACATTAATTCGTTTAAAGTTTAATTTGCTTATTTGTGTGAGTGAAAAATTATAACGATTTTATGCATATGCATACATATTTAAATTCGTACGATTGGACATGTTTTGAGGGCCAAAACAATAATAATCCGAACATTCAACTCAATTTGGAATATTTTTGTTTAACTTAAAAATAAAGTTACAAATTTAGCAACAGCAACATTAAGTAAAAAAGAATCTGATTATCATGTCAGCCGATTCGGATATGGAATATTCCGATAATGATTGCGAATATGATGATTATTATAACTCTGGTGAGTATTAAAATATCTCAAGATACTAAGGTAGCGAAAAAAAATTTAACTTATTTATTAAACTTGATAAGTTTGTTGTAAGTGTTGTGATTTGGGGGTCTACGGAAGAAAATTTTCTAGACCTTAGGGAACGGAAATAAATTGAGTAAACAAGCCCCAATTTTTTTTGTATTGTGTTAAAGTGACGTCGATGTCGACAACTGGAATAAGGATGATTGTTTTGCTTTGAAATTAAAATTTATTTATGAGGACTTTTCTGTTGACTTCAATGAATTATTTGTAATATAATAAATGGGCCTTTTCACAATGTACCTATGATAAAAAAATAACATTAACTTTAACCGTAAGTTAAGTTAAACTGCCTTTCTCAATGTATAGTTAACTTTTAATTAACTCCTTTTAACAGAAAAAATGACGTTAAATTTAACGAGACAAAAATTAGGAATAATTGTAGGAAAAATACTTAAAAATAAAAAGAAATATTAAGGAAATGGAAGGACAGCATTTATTTATTTTTTTCAACATGTATAATACAAAAAAAATAAAGATCAGCGCAAAAGAATTTTCGCTCGACGAGACTATTTTTCTGTATCAGATGATAATTTTAGACAACGATTCAGAACACCAAAGCATACAGCCAAAATACGTTAATTGTTTAATTAAATATTAACCCCCATATTCATAAAAAAATAGAATGAATTCTAAATCCATTTTAGGAAAATTTTGTATGAAAAATTCATTCAAATTCATTTAAAATTTTATGAAAATCACAAAAGAATAATTTGTGAATTCTCAAATAGTTTTTCAAAGACTGTACATAAGATAAGAGGTTTGTGACTGTTCAAAATGTGTGGTTGAAGTCTACTGACGATTTGTTACAGCAACAATGAAATGCATATAGACATAACTGAACCACCAGCAAATAAATTTCAAATTAAAATAAACTTATGACAATATGTCGATTAATAAATTTCTTAAATGTACAAGTTAGTTTTTTTTTTTTGTTATTAGTGATTAAAAGAAAGATATCTTACGGATCTTTGTGGATCCGTAACTTCCAAAATATGCTTTTCCTGGGATTGTACTTAACTTTTAAGTATTAGACCTAAATTTTCTATAACTTGAGGGAATTTTTTTATTCGTAGACGTGCACCCCCCAACGTAAAGTTGTTTCCATGAATTATTATTAAGGGTTTTCATGAGAACTCTTAAAATTGCCATTTGTGCAATTGGGCAAAATTGCGAGACTTGTTTCATGAATCTTTTGCGCAAACAGTGTATGTAAATTTGAAACAAACGTCATTTAATAAAAATAAAATAAGAAAATTCAAAGCAATTTTTAATTTAAAAACATATTTATATTTCTATAACAAAAAATGCCTAAAGAAATTCAGAAATGCAGGACGCTGTTGTTTATAAAATGCACAATTGCACAGCTCAAGTTTACGAGCCAAAATTATTGGGCAAACTTAACAGGTTTGTTAAAATAAATTTCTATACAATTTTTGACATTTCATTTACGACAGTGTAAAAATGCACAATTGCACAGTTTGCGAGACTTTTGAACATTCTCATGAAAACCCTTAATGTATTAAATAAATAATTAATGGCCTGTTTCACAATAACGCAACGAAACTTTCAAAATTTATATTGAAAACTACAATAAAATATGAAAATTTGTTTTTATTTTCAATATAAATTTTTAGTCGAAAGTTTCGTTTCGTTATTGTGAAACAGGCCATAAATAAAATTTGAAGGAAAAATATAAATGTATATTATATACATTAATTTTTCTTTGTGGCACGACAAATGGTTAAAAAAAATAAGGTAAAAATGGCTTTTTATGTCAATAATTGAAGAAATTACAAAAATGGCATATATGCTATTCCACAGAATGTCACGAACGTTAACCAATCAACTAAGCTTGAATTTCAGAGAATTTAAATTTTTCTTCATTTCTTTATATTATTTTGAGGAGCGTACCTTTGGTAAAATATAAGAAAAATCTAACCGCATTGATCTGAAATACAAGCTTAATTGATTGGTCAAAGTACGTGAGATTCTGTGGAATTGTCCATATGCTACAAAAAAATGCCCTGATAAATAAAAAAATAAAATTTGAAACTGGTTCAATGTTTCGTCTTACAGTTTTGTTATTTTGGTTTCTAATTGTATTCTACGAAACTAAATCGCCCATTTAATGTATAGACAAGTCTTGAGAGAAAAATAACATTTTCTTTTCCCATTAAATAGTATGTAAATTGAAAACTTTAAACTCGATCGTCTGGCAAGGTAGTATTTTACGAGTTAAGACGTTGTTTTAGCTAACGAGCGGTATGAATACTTTTTCTCAAAACTTTTAGTTTAAGGGCTAAAAGGAATGAAATTGGAATTCATGATGATAATGAGTTTATAAACATTATACATATTGCATTTTTATGACGACTAATAATTAAAAATAAAAAAGGGAACGTAAATAATTAAAAATAGACAGAAAGAGATAACAAAGTAGTGGAATAATACTTTAATCGTACAAATAAATATAAAAAAATACCTTTCAAAAGAAATCTTATATGTACGTACGTACTAGGGATGCCAAACGGGAAATCCCGATCCCGGAAATCCCGGGATTTTCGGGATTTGGCAAATCCCGAATCCCGGGATTTGTAAGATTCAATCCCGGGATTTCTTTTTCGGGATTTCTTATCAATTTTTATATAAAAAACTTAATAGATTAAAATTTTCGTTGATTTTATGGTATTTTTTTATAATATTTAAAAGTCCCATACAATTTTATACGTGCAGTTTTAACAATTTAATGACTATTCATGGCATATTTCTTATAAATTAACAACAAGTGCAAAATAAATTAACTACTTTCTCACGGTTATTTTCATCAAAGGTGATACAATATACAACTATTTTGAAAACGAAAAGAAGCATATGAGCTTTGGAAGGAAAATAACATTTGGAAAATTCAATAAGTTTGACAAATTTATTGCGTTTAATTCTATATTATAAGGCCAATTATGAATAAAATTCCATGAGAAATTTTGCCCGGGGAATAATTTCAAACAGTAGCAAATAATAGGGAAAACAAAAAAAAAATTATGGAAAAGGGAGACATTTCTTGCGGAAATTTATTCATAATTGCAGTGTATAACTCTGTATATCGACTCCTCAACCCTTATCCACTTTTCGGTAACAATTGAGTACTATTGACAGCTCCTTACAATTGAAGTAAAAAATAAAAAGTCGGGTTGACGTAAAAGCGAGAAATATTTACAGAATAATGCGAACTATTTTGTCTAAAAAATTGCTCTAGTGTGAATGTATGTTTTTACATTGCAGTTCAAAAATTATTTTCGTTAGACCGTTTAGGTCGTTTTTGACACAAACCTATGACCTATTTAAATTACATGGGTTTGATCAAAGGTTTGTGTCAAAAATTACCGACTGAATGAGTTCGACTCAATTATAGTTTAATTCGAGTTGCAGAGTAGAAGGACAGCACACTAATAAACCATACTCCTCTTAGCGAACTTAGGACTACATATGTATCTGTTAAACTTGCAGAAAAAAACTTATGCATGAATTTTTCAGTAGAACAAAAATACTGTTCAAGTGCTCAGGCAAACTTTTAGTGGCATATTCATAAAAAATATTTTAGGCCTATTAAGCGCTTATTTGACGAATTTCTTTGGGAAATTTGTCAAATAAACCTGTAATAAACCTAAATTTTTTTTATGAATACGGCTGTTAATGTATGTGCCTACAAAAATGTGATCATTAGACGTAAATTATAGAATTTGATTAGAATTGTGTATACATTTCTTTTAATTTTTCGACATGTTCAGCCTTATTATCGTTGTCATAGTAGCGACGAAATCGATTGAAAAAATAGGCAATGCTTGGTATATGTAACAACCGTAATGGCTACTTGTTGGTCAATCGCAATTAAAAAAACGTTAATAGATATATTTAACAAAACAATAATGTTTTTGCACCTTATTTGTATGAAAGTGAATCTAAAATTTTCGTAAATCAACTTAAGCGATAGTGCTAAAAGTCCACAGATATGTACATTCGTTTTGATTTAGATTATAGAAAAGCATTTATATTGAAAACAAAAACAAATTTTCATATTTAGTTATTGTTTTCAGTATAAATTCTCTAACATCAACTTAAAAATAGATGACAAAAATTCTTTCGATTTTTATTTCATACTAGTACAAAAATATTGTTAACTTTAAAGACAACAAATATTATCAACATAAAACCTCTTAAAATGCATAAAATTTGTTATTAAAGTAATATTTATTTAAAAAAATTATTTATTTTACCAACAAATTTTAGATCCCGAAATCTCGAAAATCCCGGAATCCCGAAAATCCCGGGATCCCGAAAATCCCGCGATCCCGAATATCCCGGGATTTTCGGGATCGGGATTTATAAATCCCGAATCCCGGGATTTCCAAAAATCGATCCCGATTGGCATCCCTAGTACGTACGTATACGTACACACTCAAATTATTAAACCTAAAGTAGAAAAAAAAAATTATGGTCATTGACCCCCTTCCACTCGTAGTAAAGTAACAGAATATACAATCAACAAAATTCAAAAAGAAAATACTTCAATATTGTTATATGTATTGCTATTTACCTTTATTTTCTAAACTCTATAGAGTTGTACGATTTCATAGTAAACATCTCAAGATCATTTATCTCTACTTGTACTATTTTATGCACTTGTACGTTGACTTTTGTTCACTTGCATTAGACCTTAGCAAAATGAATGAAATGAAAATTCTAAAGCGGTTAAAAAAGCGAGGTGTTAAAGATTTTAATGCCATTTTCTGAAATTTAATAGAAATTTAAAAAAATATATTTTATTAAAGCCACCTGTCATGGAGTCCTTCAATTATTCAAGATGAAAATACAAAACAATAATATACTCCTTCCTTTCAATCGTCATCTTCAAATACTCGTAGAAAAACAAAATAAAAAGAAACCAGTTTGAAAGCTGCAACTCTCTAGTAAGAAAGAAACACTTCGTCATCTGAACTTGAAAATACAACCACTTTAAGCACGTCTTTGTTAAAACAACTGCAAATGTCTCTTGTATATAAAATATATGTAAATGTTCGTGTATGTTTTCTGTACTTCAGGCCTTATGGTTGTAATTCGTTGGAGTATATTTATATTTACCTTAATATAGAAAGGCCCTAACGCATTATATTTTTTGAAATCGATACATTAGATGTTCTTCTATCGAAATATACAAAAAACTCGATTTAAAGAAAATACTGAGTTAAGGCCTTTCTATATTAAGCTAAGGATTTGGAATAAGCAACGTGACCAACTCAACTTAAATCTATTATGCTAGTTTAGTCTAATATTTTTAACAAATACATTTTTACTGGTACTTTTCTGTTTATAAAATTTTGAATTTTTTTTTAACTGAAAAACTATTGAAATGTTGTCCCCTTTTGTTAAACTCTTTCTACTAGTCTATTAAATAGTTCAACCTTTATTTTACAATATTAACAATTGTCTTGTTTTTTTTTTAATAGTTTGTCTGTCTGTCTGTCTGTTTGTTCAAGTTCACCCTGGTATTTCTTATAATGCTTTATTGTTGAATGTTTATGTACACATTTGTAAAAACATATTCGACTGTATAAACTTTGATTTACGGTTGAATTATTATAATTTGTGTCTGTTATTATTTTGAAGGTTATTTACTATATATTATACATATTTAGCCAATTCACAAAGTGTTCTATTGCGTCATATTTGTTGTAAGTCATAAACTTTTATGACTGTCTTAAAAATCTTTCTTATATTTTTCATATAGAAATTGCAATACAACAGGCCGTTCACAGCTCTAGTCTTAGATAGTAATTTATTACTTCTTATCACTTTACAAGACTTTGTGAATTGGCTAATGATATGTAAGTAATACGCACATATTATGTATACAAAAAACCTACTTAAAAAAATTTCTTTATATAGCATATGTATAATGAATTAAATTATACTTTTTTAAGAGCTACACACAGCTACTAAAGTATACATACGCTTGTGATTAAATAAATGATTGTGATTTCTTTCTCCCTGTAAACAAAAATAAGTTTAAATAAAAATATTTTTTTTAAATTCTATCACTTAATTGAAATGAGAGATTTCAATAAAATGAAACTCAGTATAAATAACACTGTCCTACAAAATATCTGAATCTAATCGAAAATGGTAACTGAATTCCCCCCTCCCGCCCTTTCAACATTTCTAAGGTTAATTGACATAGAACAATATGAAAAACCTTACATTTTAAATAATATAATGTATTCAATTTCACCTAAAATCTTGGGAGCAACACTTTGGTGGGACATTTTAAACGTTAGAGGTTGCTCTGTAGGGATATTTTTTTATACTTTCGATAAAGGTTACATAAAGCGAAAAATTGTTGTTAAATTTTTATATAAAAATACTTGCAATTAAATTGTAGTACAAATCTCAGAATATATCTGGAGTCTAATCGTCGCTTTCGGTAATGAGCAGATTTGATCACGTTTCTCCAGTTTGACATTATGGCATTCGCTATCGAACAATGTAATCATATGCTTCGATATCGAATACCATAATCTCATATTAAAAAAACGTGATCGAATCAGCTCGTAATCGAAAGCGTCGATTAGACCAATTAAATCGTAATTCAACCTTAAAAGCAATTATTTAAAACTTTAAATCCGTTGAAGAGATAAATTTCTTGTTACGGCTCCATTATGGATGGAAACCAAACTTCCGAATATCGAATGCTGTAATTAAAACTAAAAGCGGCGAAAATATTCACCTGTAGGAAAATTACGGTATTCGATAGTGATCGAAATTTCCCATTTCGAATGCTGTAATTCAAATTACAAGCAGCGAAATAGTGAGTTGAACGCAAGTTACGTTATTCGATATCCATCGAAATTTCCATATAAACACAATTTAAATTTTATGAATTTTTTTTTTCGATACCGAATGCTGTAATACAAGCGGCGAAAATAGTCACCTGAGAGCAAATTACGATATTTGATAGCGATTGAAATTTCCATAAACACAATTAAAATTGCATGGACAGTTTTTCGATATCGAATGATGGAATTCAAATTACAAGTGGCGAAAATACTCACCTGAGAGCCAATTCGATAGCGATCGAAATTTCTATACAAGCACAATTAAATGTGTATGAAAATTTTTTCGATATCGAATGCGGTAATCCAAATTACAACCGGCGAAAACAGTCACCTCATAGCGAATTAAAATATTCCATAGCGATTGAAATTTCCCTACAAACACAATTAAATTTTTATGAAAATATTTTTGATATCGAATGCTGTGATTCAAAATACAAGCGACGATAATAGTCACCTGAGAGCAAATTACGATATTCGATAGCGATCCAAATTTCCATACAAACACAATTAAATTTATATGAACATTTTTCAATATCGAAAATAGTCAGTTTAACGGAAATTACGGTATTCGATATCGATCGAAATTTCCATACAAAAACAATTAAATTTTTATGAAAATTTTTCCATATCGAATGCTGTAATTTAAATTACAAGCAGCGAAAATAGTCAGTTTAACGCGAATTACGATATTCGATAACAATCGAAATTTCCATGCAAATATAATTAAATTTTTATGAACTTTTTTTCATATCGAATGCGATAATTCAAATTACAAGTGGCGAAAATAGTCTTCTGAAAGCCAGTTGCAGTATCCGACAGCCATCGAAATTTCCATACAAACACAATTGAAACTGTATGAACATTTTCTTTGATATCGAATGCTAGAATTCAAATTACAAGCAGCGAAGTAGTCAGTTGAACGCAAATTACGATATCGAACGAATTTCCATATAAACACAATTTAAATTTGTATAAAAAATTTTTTCAATATCGAATGCTGGAATTCAAATTACAAGCGGAAAAATGGTCACCTTGCGAGCAAATTGTGCCACTCGATATCGATCCATACAAACAGAATTTAAATTCTATGAAAATTTTTTCGATATTGATCGCCATAATTTTCTCTAGAAAATAAATAAACCGCCGTTTGTATACTTTAATGAGTTAGTGTACATTTACAATACTGAATAGTAACAAAGAAAACCAAAATGCCTACAGAAATACATAAGTGGAACTTGCCAATATAATACTCATGCTGCATTTAAAATTCCGCAACGAAATAAACATTACACAAAAACGTTGCGTTATTTGTAAACAATGAGATTTAAACACAACATTTACGTCATTGCTATTATTGATTTGCTAATGATAATAAATCAAACCAAATTAAAATATAAAAAAAGAGTTTAGCGTAAGCAAACTAGACCTTAGGCAAATTTGACCAAGCCAAAAAAAAAAACATAGTGACAGGTATAAAAGTATTAAGGAATAGGTACAAATAGCAGCTATTTTAAAGATACATACATATTCTAAAAATAGTAAAAAAAATCTCACAAGATTGCACTCTTGGGTACATATCGCTCATTAACTAAAAAAAACGTCATAACTCAAAAAGTGGAATTTTTCCGTTAGTGATACAGAATTAATCCTCATATCGTTCTTTATATTATGTAAAAATTTCATACAAATATCTTGTTTACTCAACTCTTGAGAGAAAAATAAAATTTTATTTTTCCATTAAGTTGTGTGTAAATGGATAACTTCAAACTCGTTTTCTAGCAAACAAGTTTTTTTAGTTATGACGTTGTTTGAGTAAATGAAACAAATGTAACGTGAATTGTACAGATAAACGTACACGATTGATACGTATTCGAACAATTTCATCCAGATAAAGGTGCGGATTGAATACGACGTGACCAACTAAATTTATTCAAATGGTACATCTTTAAAACTTTGTCTTCGACTTGACCACATATACATACATAGTTCTTCCTGTTTTCGGCAAGTACAACAATATTTGTTTAGTAAAAGTTTTGTAAACCAAAACTATTTTTTCTGCATAAATCATTTATAGTTTGCCATGCCGATTCACCTCAGCAATGAGTTAACTTCACCAACGCCCCCTCCCGGCCCGTATAAAATGTTCATACGTAAACTTTCAAACTGCTGATACAAAGTAAAAATTTATTCGACTCATCTAACAAAACCAGTCATTATATATTTATTTTGTTGTATATTTTTATAAATGTCGAGGACGAAATCAGTCCAATACGACCAATACCTTTTTTCTTCTTTTTTAAACCCTTAAAAAATCTATTTGAAAAAAAAAGTAATTCTTCTTTTTTCATCTTCAACAGGCGAAGATTGTGATGTAGAACGTTTAGATCCCAAGAAAACCGATCCCGAATACTTCGAATACGAATGCCTAACAGTGGAAGAGGTAGAAAAATTGCTAAACGAATCGGTGGAGAAACTCAATACAATACTACAGATAACACCATCTCTGGCTAAAGTTCTACTGCTCGAACACCAATGGGTCAATCAGATCGTAGTCGATAAATATCGCCAAAATGGCAATGCTTTACTCGTTGAGACACGCGTCAAACCGCCCTGTAATAATGCCGATCCTGCATTGGAAACGGAAAATGTGGCCTCGACGAGCACACAAGCGGCATCAGCTGGTGTAGCGACAATTGGTACTCTAAGTACGTACAGTAAATCACCAACAGCCACGCCCACACTGAGTAGCATTAGTGGAGGAATAGGTGGTTTCATAGGCAGCTTAACGCAACAGTATCGCAGTCAAATGTGTCCGGTATGTGCCACAGTGCAGCTAGGTGATAAATTCTATAGTTTATCATGTGCTCATTCATTTTGTAAAGACTGTTGGTCCATGTACTTCGAAACACAAATATTTCAGGTGAGCTAAAGAATAGCATAAATATGTTTTTCATTTCAATTATTAATTGTTTTCATTATTGCGCATAGGGAATCTCTACTCAAATTGGTTGTATGGCTCAAATGTGCAATGTTCGTGTGCCCGAGGATTTGGTCTTGACTTTGGTGACACGTCCCGTTATGCGCGAAAAATACCAACAATTCGCCTTCCGAGACTATGTTAAGTCACATCCCGAATTACGCTTTTGTCCCGGTTCCAATTGTCAAATTATTGTACGTTCGCGTGAAATTGCTCCCAAACGTGTTGTCTGCACCTCCTGCACTATTAGCTTTTGTTTTAAATGCAGCATGGACTATCATGCTCCCACAGATTGCCAGATAATTAAGAAATGGTTGACCAAATGTGCCGACGAGAGCGAAACGGCCAACTATATAAGCGCAAATACCAAAGACTGTCCCAAATGCCATATTTGCATCGAGAAGAATGGCGGTTGCAATCACATGCAGTGCTTCAATTGTAAATATGATTTCTGTTGGATGTGCTTGGGTGATTGGAAGACGCATGGCTCTGAATACTACGAATGCTCGCGCTACAAAGATAATCCCAATATAGCCAACGAATCGGTGCATGTGCAGGCCAGAGAGGCTTTAAAGAAATATTTGCACTATTATGAACGTTGGGAGAATCACTCCAAGTCTTTGCAATTGGAACAGCAGACATTGGATCGTTTGCGTACTCGCATCAATGACAAGGTAATGAAGGGACGTGGCACCTGGATTGATTGGCAATATCTGTTCAATGCCGCTTCCCTATTGGCGAAATGCCGTTATACACTGCAGTACACGTACCCGTATGCATACTTTATGGAAAGCGGTTCACGGAAAGATCTTTTCGAATATCAGCAGGTAAAATAAAATATAACTATATATGTAGTAAAAAAAATCAAGCAGGTATGTAAGGGAATTCACATGATTTTAAAACGATAAGTTTGGAAAAGCTGTGCTGAATTTTTTATGATTTCTGGAACCAATTTCCTACCAGATAGACTTTCAAAAAGTGGGTTAGCAATTAAAATAAAAGTATTGTACATGGAACAATTTTTAAAATCAAATGGACGAACAAAAAAAAAACAATTCTCGTGTTCTACTTCAATTGAAACTTTGTATTGGGAAATGAAATTAAGATTAACAGCTGGATTTTATATAAATTTTTCAAAAATAAAATACAATTTTCTAAAATAAACCGCATATACCCATTTCATATTTAAACATTTCTTTATAAATCTGCATCATTAGATTTTTGAAAGTGAGTGGTAGAAAGATGGGGTTTCGACCCCAAACTCGCACTGCGTGCTATACAGGGTGTCTACTCTGTAATTCGAAACGAAAGAAAATACTTTCGAATTTGTATATTAATAACACGCAAATTCGAAAGCAATTTCTTTCGTTTCGAACTACGGAGTAGACCCCCAGGTATGTGATGCAAATCGAACGATTTCGAAACGATTCGCTGAAAACGTCTGATGAATTTCGAAAGAATTTAGTTATCGCTCAAAGAATTTCAAAATACAGGGGGATATTATGCAATTCGATTCGAAAAGAAATCTGGTTAACATTAAAATTCGAACACATTTCCGTTCGATTCGGATTACATAATAAACCCCCAGCTTAACAATGGATGACTGGACTAGTACTAGAGGTAGGCAAAATGGTAAATGTTATAGGCGGGGTAGGGTCTAAGTAGAATTTTTAGAACAAAAAAAAAAAACAAAAAAACTCATGACCTTGTACCGCACAACTTAATTGAGTTCGACATTTCATTGGTTCGGATATTGTGGCTTGTACTGCCTATGGAGCAGCAGTGAATATTAAATTTGGATTAGAGAAAGCAACATAACTGTAGTTATTCGGAATTTCTATGTTAGAAGCAAACAAATTCAAACAGTTTTGCCATCGAATCCAATACAGAATACACAATAGCCCCCAAGTTTAAATTTTTTAATTTTTTAAGTAAATTTTAAATCGCTGTTTTTAATTTTATCGGCTTGTAGCAAACTCTAGCTTGTTATTCAATCCGAATTGAACGCGGTAATGTTTTCGAATGTTAATAACATAAAAATTCAAACAGTTCTTTTTTCGAATCGAATTACATAGTAACTCCCCGGGTTGCGTGTTATTTTAATCTAGTACGACAAAGACTTACACAATGAGGGCAATTATATATTGCTAGTATATATTAGATCCTTTAGTTCCTATAAGAAGCATAGGGCCTCTATGAGGTTTCGGTAATCAGATGGTTTCAAATGAGCAGCTGATTGGGCTACCGCATCCGATCCTGGAACTGGGGCTGCCAGCATGGCCTTCAGGCGGGCTGGCTTAGAAGCCTTATATCACGTTTATATAAAGCGTGACGCTTGTTACAAGATCCCACGCCCGCTTCCAGCCGCCTCTAACATGAGTAACAGTCGCTAGCAATAGGTGGCTATTGGTTATTTGAAGGCGCCAATTACTCGCGTTGACGTTCCAAGTATCGTAGGCACTCGGAATTTGTTAGGAGTCCGGCGCCACCAGGAAACCAATGAGGGCAATTAGTTCTACTATTTTTCTTAAAAATAAATAATCTTGGGTTTAAAAATAATATTGATTTTCGCGGCAAAATAGATTACAACATTTTTATACAATATACCATATTTATCTACAGGCCCAGCTAGAAGCTGAAATTGAAAATCTTTCCTGGAAAATTGAACGTGCTGAAACAACAGATTTGGGAGATTTAGAAAATCAAATGGATATTGCGGAAAAACGGCGCACTACTCTGCTCAAAGACTTCTTCCCTGTTGAGGGATGAATTAATCAAATAGTTATATTTCCTAGAGTATTTAGTAAAACAATATTTAAAAAAAAATTTACATACATATATACATAATTATACAATATTAAAATAAAAAAGTATTTGCCAACCTTGCTAAAAGAGAACAATATATTAAAAGTAAAAAAAAAACTTGATAATGTAGCTAAAATACAAATAAATAATAACAAAAATATTATTATAATTTCCTTTGCAATATAAGATTTTTAATCTAAAAAAATTATACTATATAAAAATAAAAATTTATAATACATATTTAAATATAAATTGATCAAAAAATCATTAAAAATAAGCATTATGCTTTACTCATCTTCTTCCATTTATATTAAAACATTATGACAAGACAAACATTTGTATCATCTGCATATTTTAACTCATTTCAACAGTAACACATTAACACATTTTGCTTATGAAAAATGTTTTAAAACATTTTGTGTTTCTTTCTAATTATTTAGTATATTATATATTGATATAACAAAATATATTGTGCAAAAAAAATTGTATACAAAATTTTAATAATAAATTAACAAATTATAGTAAGTTTTAAAGAAATTGAAAAAAAAACTAATTCTCATTCAGTTTTCGTTTTTAAGTAATTTTATGATAATGGAATAATATACTAAAAAAAACTAAAAATTTATAGATTTTCTTATGAAACTATATTAAAATTAATGATATAAACAAAATAAAAACTTAAGGCTTCATTTTTTAAAACGCAAAGCTTAATGTTGAAAACTTTTATATGGAAAAAATGTACAGCCTTATTTATAAAACTTATTAAGGCTTTATAAAGGGTTTTTAACACAAATTTTCATATAAAATTTTTCTTAAAAATACTTTAAAAAGCCTTAAAAGTTTTTATAAATAAGGCTGTTAAATTACAAACACAAAACACATATAAAATTTGACAACGCTAAGCGTTGCGTTTTACAAAATAAGGTTGTTCTTAATGATTTTTTTTATTCCAAAACATTCGAGGAAAAAGTGTGAGTCTATAAAATATAAAAATTTATTAAGTTGCTTACACGATGCGCTAGTAAGAATTCTGTGTGCTGCACAGTGGGTTGGCTTCACAAATTTTTGTGCAAAAACTATAGAGCATTGAAAGTTGGCACCGATCATTATGTTGACTAAATTACGAAAAAATTTAATTTTACTAAAATCGGCCACGCCCGGCCAACCGTCCATTTAATCAAAATCAATTTTTTTGCATAAAATGTTTCCTATCCAAGCAGAAGTCTTCAAACTTGCTTACATAAACTTTATATAATAAACAAAAAGATGCATGGGAGTTTTATCAAAATATGACATGCCTACCGCCCTATGTACATATGTACTAAAGACAAATGGTTTTATCAAGAAAATTATACCTTTCTTTTTTGGCAGCCTTGCATGGATTTCATTTCAATTTCTCTAAAAAACCGCAAAGCCCATTTCATAGTTAAACATTTCTTTATAAAACTGCATCATTAGATTTTTGAAAGTGAGTGGTCGAATAATGGGGGTTTCGACTCAAAAATCTGTCGTTCGCATTTAGAGGAACTCTTGTTCCTGGAAAGGGGATCAACTCAAAATTTACAAATTCTCAGCAAAGGCAAAAAAAAAATGTATGCTAAGGAAATGACTGATTTTACCGCAATTTTATATATTTTGTATGTAAATATGTATGTATGTATGTTGTATATATGTGCGTATGTGTTTGTCAATACCTTATAACTTACGAACGGGCCAAAGGATCGGAAGCAAATTTTTCCGCTCTCGACAGATGTTAAGCTCAATTAGAAGTCGTGAGATACTGAATCAATTCATTTTAGTAATTTCGAAATTTTTCACAAAACGGTTTTATTAAAAAGGTAGATAGATGGAAGATGTAAGTATATAATTATAAAAAAAATTTTAAGTTCGTTCACAATTTTATAAATTTTTTATGTCCATATAAATTTAAATTTTTTTTTAAATCGACACCCTATTAACAAAATTGCCTTCGATATAATAGCTTCAAAAATGATCTTGTGTTCAATACTTTATTAATACTATCTTGAACAAATTTTTTTTTTTAACCTAACCAACTTCAAAAAAGGAGGAGGCTATATGTTCGTCATGTATGTATTTTTTATATGTTCACCGATTTATCCGCCATTTGTGAAACGATTTTAAAAACTCTTTTTTTATATGAAATGGTATACTCCACAGGTTGGCCCACTTTCACCAATATGGGGTAGGAGCAGGGGAATGGGTATCTCCCATACAAAGTAATCATTAATTAACCGATTTCTCCGTCAATTGTAAAGCGATTTTAAACATTATTTCTCTATATGAAATGGTATACAAATATGCGATAGGAGCAGGGAGAAGGATAGCCCCCATACAAAGTAATTATTAATTTCGGCATATAATACTTTTATTTTTAACTTTTTAATTGCAATAAGTCGGTGTAATTTTTGTTTTTACTTCAATAAAAAATAGTTTCTCTTTTTAATTTCATTACTTTTCTCTTTATTTTATTCTTAAATTACTTTTGCAGGTTAATAACATAATTCCTATCAGTTTTATTCATAATTATTTCTTGAATTATTTTAATATTTTAAAGTTATTTGAACTAAACAAGAAAGAGAGAAATACATATTGTTGTTTTGGACGACAATTGAATGATTTTTGTTTGCTGTTGCAATTGACGTCACACTTTGGCTTGGCCTTCCAAACCCTCTCAATTTTCACACAACTCTTATGCATTTAAGGTAATATTGATGTATGGATGTGTTTTAAGTATAAGTGTATGTATGTATGTATGTATGTATGTATTTGCATATCGTCATTTCAGAATAAAGACTATATAACATTTCATGTTAGTGTAACTACATGTGTATTACAATTTTAGAGACATAATTTTCACTTTTCACTTTCAAGAACTTTTTATTTGTTTTTTTTTTTGCTTTTATCGGCTGGTTTCAATAATTATTTCATGTGTATCTAATTGAGAGACACTAAACTTTAATGGTGCATAACTACCGAAGTGGCCAGAACTGCTGCCACCTTCATGTGGTATAATGTGCTCTTCGACATGATCATCGACCTCTTCGACAACAACTTCGTGCAGCTGTTGGTCGGGATTATACTTTTGTTCCATGGCAGCCTGGGCATTGTCGTTGCACTCATTCTCGTGCATTTCAAAGTCGGTGAAGTTATTGAAAATCGAGCGACAGACAGCACACTCGAAGCCACTATATTAAAAGGGTAAATAACTATATTACGTATGTATGTATGAATAAAAAAATTTACAACAAAAAAAAAACTTTAAGAAAATATGAATGAAATCTTCATTAATTCTTCACTTGTACATCATTTATTTTCTTAGTTTGTCATATTTTCACTTTAATTATAAATTTAACTCCGTTTTAAAATGAATTAGTTTTCTATATTTTTTTAAGCAAATTCATGAAATCTTTAATTAACCTCAATGGCGGAATTCACGGCTGGCCATGTAGATCTTTTACATCTTGTAGTTTTAGTATATTGTTGATGATTTGCTTTAAATTTACCAAGATTTACCAAAGCAACAATATGTAAAATATATACAAGGCCAAGGCATAGGAAATAAAGCTGTTTAAACAAATAGTAGATGGCATAGCTGAATTGTCGTAAGTTAAGTTTCTTGAGATAGGCTGACACGGTTGAAATTTATCAATTCAAAATTAATACATGGGTTTCCATTTCGACCACCCTACTCTTTCGAGTCTGTATCCGGTATGAAACGGTATAGATTAATCCCGTTCGTGGAGGTATCGTATATAAAGTCTCCTATAGCAAGTATTATGCGTTTCTTTTGTAATATTTTATGCTTTTTGTGTAGGTTTATATGAGGGGTGCATGTATTAGTGCAAAACAACATGCATTTGAATATGAATATGAATTATAGAATCATTTCTACTTCACATTTTGCGTATAACTCAAAATATTCGCTTTCTATGTACAATTCTTCTTTAGATACTATACTTATTAATTCAAAACAATTTATCATATAATACTTACACTGGTTGATCATCAGCCATTTCCAAACTTTGTTTTGCCATTGCCTGAGCCTCGGCCACCACAGCCTTCATATCAATTTCTATGCCATCCTTAAGATGGGACTGCAGATGTTTTTTGAAATTGCCCAATTGTATAAACGATTTCTGACATATTTTGCATGTGTATGGTTTCGTATTCAAATGACCCATAATATGCTTTTTAAGGTTAACACGTTGCGAGAAATACCGACCACAGCGTTTACAGCGAAATGGTTTCTCTCCGGTGTGTGTTAGCTGATGGCGTTGCATGTTTGATTGTTGGGTAAATGTTTTACTACAAAATGTACAGGGATATGGACGTTCGCCATTATGTACGGAATAGTGCCGATTTAAATTCACAGATTGGGCGAAGGCTTTGCCACAGATGCGGCAAACAAAAGGCCGTACATCATTGTGTACTTTCATATGCCGTTCCAAATTACCACTATTGCAAAAGTATTTGGTACATATTTTACACTCATAAGACGATTTCGTTTGGGAATGCACTTCTTTTTTGTGCAGCAGTTGGTCACGTTTACAGGGGAATATCTATGCGGTAAGAGATTAGAGATATTTTTCTTATGGATTTAAAGGAAAGAAAGAAATTGTTTCAAAAGCATTTTACCTTATTACATCTTTTGCAAGTGTACATGGCCATCGCCACATTATTAATTGGCATTTCTTCAAATTCTCTGGAGGCCATTATTATGAATTCTTCAGATTCCTTTCATTTGTATTTTAAACTTGGTGCTTCAATTAATAGTTATATTAATGATTATCATACCTGTGTTTTTGAAATTGAGTCCTATTTTTCCCAATTTTGACGGCGGTTTTCGTCCCTTAAGAAATAATGGAAGCAGCCGAAAAAAAACTCAGGGTAGGAAGTCATATGGTTGTCAACAATTATGGACATTTGTTATTTAGAGCTGCCACACTACAATCTTTATAATTTAGAGTTACCGTTCTGCGATTTTTCTCAAGTGTCACAATAACCGCATATACAAAATCGTTGTTTTCTAATCACAATGCAATTTCATTGTAATTGATTATTTTTAATCCCGGTATGGATTTCTTACGGAATTTCACGCTTGGAAGTTTACATTTATTTCTACACAAAAAAAGAATAGTGTAGCACACAAATTCATTTATTTTTTAATTAGCAACACACAAAAACACTAAAAACTCATTGCAACTAAACTATTGTATGAACATATTTAATATAGGATTTATGAGTTAGCAACAGTTAAGTAATTGTGATATCACATACATATGTCGGCATCATCATAGTCATAATTAAGATGATTATCATTAATAATTTAATTACGGTGCATATTGCAAAAATATCAAGTGAATGTTGTAAAAATTCCGTCACACGTTATACATTTCGCATTTTTCAACTTACATTAACACAACAACGGAGGAGGTTGGCACAATAAGTACATTCTTGACAGAAATATTTGAATAGCTTTAATAGGTTTGTTTTCTATTTTACTTATTAAACTTAAGTTTTTTATTTATTTTATATTATTTTATTTGGTCTGCCACAAAAAAGGAAAAACCTAACTCAAAAGTAACCAAAAAACCAACTTATAGCTATCAAACAACTCAGCATACGTTATATGTTAAAAGTTGCCCAACTTTAGTAACTTGCGTTAAAAGAGACGTACTGAATGTGACAGAGCTCAAAAGAAAACCTGTACTTGAGCTTAGCTGTCAGTTGAAAAGACGACGTATGACAGATTATGCTTGCCTATAATATCTGATACTAGATAGCAAAAACAAATCAGCTGTATAAGAGTTTTTAGTAAAAAAAAAATGTGAATATATTAATACTTGAAATGCCAAATTTGATAGTGAAATTCTCAAGTAATGCAAATATCTGCTTTAATGACCCCTAAACAATAGTTAGTGTCGAACACACATGTTTGGAAATAATTGCTCACACACAACGTCGGTTGGTTTCTGCTTTGCTGCAGATATAATGTATTTTGAATATACTTTGCCGCAAACCAGAAACCAACCGACAACAAGTCTGAGCAATTACTATATTGATTATTTGAACGGGGTAAAGTACATATTGCTTTGTAAGCCAAATTACATGTGATAGTTATTAATGAACAAATAACACCAAAGTTTGTTGTAAATATTCTGACTAACAACACATAGTTGAACGGAACAACTAGCCGTTTTTGAAGGCCACTAAACCTTCACCATCAGCGTTCTTCTGTGTTTGGTCTACTGTGTATTGTGTCAGTTCGAACACAAGCTGTAAAATGTATCTTTTTAGTAGAAAATAATGGCGGGAAACTAGAAATAATAAGTTTATTTTAATAAAAATCAAGCAGAAGCACAAAATATATGTCCTGTGGCAGAAGTATTAAAAAATCAAAACTAAAAACGTGAACTTAAATTTTAAGTTTTAACATTATACTTTTAGCCATCACTTAAAATAAGATTTGGAACAGACTTTTTCGCGACTTCATTCTGCAGACGTTATTGCTTATGTTCAGAAATAAAAATTGCGTGTCTATTCGTACTGTAAAAGTTACCCTACGTCTCGACTAGCAATAAATATGTCGACATATATTGCAGGAGTTGTGAAAATTATATTATTGCTAGTGGAGACAGCTCATTGCAGGTACTTCCAATATATGTTGCAAAAATGAAACGTCAAACTCGGTTGTAATTTATGATCGACTTTTCTGTATTGCTTTTGTAATTTAGATAATATTACTGAAATGGGGAAAATATACATATGTATGTATATTAAAATAGGAAAAGAGTCTCTTAAGAACGTGTGTAGTGAAATAATTTGTTTTGTTATAAGTTTATAAACATAAAATTCGTTCGATTAATCAGATATTTACTGTTTTCCCATATTGTGAGCTACGATTTTCTATAGCCTTAACATATTCTGCCGGCGTTATTGATATATTCCCAACATATACATATATGGCTAGTCGAGAAGGGGGTTGTCGGCAGTGACCTGCGCCGAGCAATTTTGTCGGCGGCGGCGGCTCATGCGAAATTCTTCGGCGGCGGCTGAAAATCGGCTGAAATTCGGCTGGGTCGGCTTCACCATTTTTACAATTGTGTCAAAGTAAATTCATATTAAAAGTGTGAATTTATTGGTGAAAAAACCAAAAACCATCACGTAAAATATAAAAAAAAATCATCAATCGGCGGCTAATCTTAGCCGATTTTGAGCCAAGAAAAAATCGGCGGCGGCGGCTGATGCAAAGCCCTCGGCGGCTCGGCTCAGCCGGCTGTTAGCCGGTCGGCGCAGTTCTCTGGTTGTCGGTTTCAAATAATATACAAAGGAGGCAGAAAATTTGAAATCTGACGTTTTGGTCTGGCAGCTCGAATTTTATTATGATATCAATGAATGGTGAGTGGACACCAGCTGAAATACAGGGATTGATGTAAACATTGTTCTAATAAAAAACAATTGAAAATTTTAAAAAATGGCCAAGGACGAAAAGTCTGGATCGAAAAGATCACGACGTGATAGAAACCGTGATAAGGCAAAACCACCAACAAAGGTATATAAATAAATGTAGAAATCTCACTGCACATCTAATCCACTTTCACTTTTAGATAGTAATACGTCACTTGCCCCCTTCTATGACTGAAGAAGAGTTTTTAAAACAAATTGATCCCCTGCCTGACAATGATTTCTATTATTTTGCCGAAGCTGATTGGTCATTAGGTTTTGACGCCACTTGCCGTGCTTATATTACTTTAAAAAATTATGATGACGTTTTTCTATTTCGCGATCGTTTCGATGGTTACGTCTTTGTGGACAACAAGGGCAATGAATATGCTGCCATTGTAGAATTCGCTCCATTTCAGGGTTTCCTTAAAAATAAATCCCGCAACAGCGATAACAAAGTAAATACCATAGAGCAGGAATCTCATTATCAGCAATTTTTAAAGAAACTGGAAGAAGAACGTGAGGCAGCAGCAAAAGGAGGTGAAACCAAATTAGAGTTTTCTTTGGATTCGAAGAAAGAAGAAATTACTTCAACACCATTGCTGCAATACTTGGCCACAAAAAGGGAGAAACGACGAGATGATGCCAAGAAACGGTCTGCTGAAAAGAAACGCCGCCGTGAGGAAGAAAAAGAAAAGCGTAAACAAAGTCAAGTAGCATCCCAACCGCTAAAGGTCTTAACAGCTGAAAGTAGCAGTCAAAAATCGGAGAAAAAAGAACAAAAAAATAGTATAATTAAAGAAGAGCCAAAAAATTCACGAGCACGTCGTAAAGAACTACGTAATCGTTTGAGACATGAAGCATATTTGCAAAAGAAACAAGCCACCTTCAATGCGGCAGCAGATAAGGAGTCAACTGCTCAAATTAAAAAGGAAGAAGATAACAACAAAAAAGATAAAGCAAATGAAAAAGAAATCAAATCCACTTCAGATATGGAAGAAAAGCCCATAGAGATTCTAAAAAAATCCAAGGCCGATGAATTAACAGAATCTGTTCGCAATTTTATACTTACTGCTGCCACGACCATTCCAACGGTAACGGATGAAGGCAAAACCGAGAAAGATAATAAAATGTGCAATGAAACAAAATCTGAGGAAGATTTGGGTAGCGTACATGATCAACTGTCAAACATGGATATAAATAACAAAGTTGAAACTTTAGAAGAGGATACGAAGCTGGTGAAGGAACCCACCAAGGAGGAGGTAAAAAGTGAAAAAATTACCCAAAGTGAAAGAGATGAAAGGCGTGAAGAGAGACGCATAAGAAACAAGGTATGCATTTGTTATATCAAGAATGATTAAACAAAATGTTCTATTAAGCTTAAAAGTAGGTCATTTCATATTAGAGTTTCTTACCGATTAAGCGTATTTCCAAAAAAAAACCATGCCATGGTATTAAAATATAGAAAACAAAAATACCTTTATGAAGCAGTAATTATTTAAGTTTTGAAGTTTTTCCCCCAAGATATTTATCTTATAATTACTCTAATGTTTAACTTTTAAGGATCGTCCGTCTATTGCAATTTATCAACCCAAGGCACGTTTACGTTTATCAGAAGAAAGTGATTCGAATTCAGCCCCAAAGGATATTGTGCGTAGTCAGTCGGTATCAGATTGTGAAGGTGTTAAAAAGGATGAACAGGCAGTACAGAAAAAAGTTCAGCGGTATTCTGAACGTTCCAAAAATCGTAAGGCCAACAAAGAAGTTACAAAGGAAGAGGAACCAAACCTGGATGAAGCTTTAAATTCTGAACTGTGTAATGTTAACTGAAAATAATTTAATATTTATATTTTTAATTTGCTTCGAAATTTTATGTGTTTAAGAACACCTTACGCTAGTTGTGGTTAAAATAAAATAAAATTAAAAAGTGTGGGAAAAAATTTTAATATGAATTAAAAAAAATGTGAATTAAAAAAATTTAATGTGAATTTCCAGGGTTTCACATGCATTTTAATTTTAATTAATTTTTTTTTTAAATATCGGACTATTTTTAATGCAGAGGGAAATTTTCATTCCCCTCGAAGGGAAAAATACTATCGTGAAGCTTAAAAATTAATTGAAAATCGGACTTATTTAAGTTTAAAAATAAATAAACAAATTTTAGATTCCAAATTAATTTTTTTAACTTTAAAGTTATGTTCTCAATTGTTCTAGCTGCAGTGGAAAAAAATGCTTTAGTATATCTGAACCAAAGAGATTCATTCTCCATGAAAAAGGTGTTGCAGGAAATTATTGTGAACAAACGTGAACTTTACTTACTAATCTTGTCCCTAAAACAGATATGTATTTAAATATATAATTAGATGTAAAATGTAGAAATTATTCGATGTAATAATTCAGTTCCAGTTCTATTATCCCTTAAAAAAATAACGAAAACTAACTTTCCTTTGCTAGTCTCTGTTTAAATAGTTCGGTTTTTGCATATCCTGTGGTTTTGTTCGTCAGCTCCGATTACAATTTTGTGAAAAGGGGAAAAATATCGCGGGAAACAAGTTTCACGATAGGCGTGTATACAAATATGCATTCGAATACTCATTTTTAAATGAAATTGAAATAATTTTCTTTTGCTTACATATCGTTCGAATCAAGGGTTAAAGTTTAAACTTTGAAAGTTACTATTCGGTCACCTTAAATAAAGCTTACACATGTACTAAAACATACTCGACTCGTGTACAAGAACGTAAGTGGAACATAAAGTTGAAGTACTAAGAGAAATTGGATGTCATCAGCATTTACATTATCCACAAACTCTTATAATTATAGTCCAAAGTTGTGCTGTGCTTTTGCACAAAAGCTTTATGGATAAACATGTTGTGGATGCTATGTTTTATATGCGGCCGTCTGATTCATGACCACTTGTTGCTTGTGTCTCTTATGTATTCCTTAAAGCTTTTGTTTAGTCATCATATGTTCAAAGCTGTTTATGTTTATGTTGCTTTTGAATTTTTTATGTTACACCAAACGGAAGTTTTTCGCATTTGTTCGTATTTCATAAAGTGTCATCCTTTTAAGAAATTAGTCTTTTACGGGATTTCAAAACGAATGGTCGGTTAGGAATAATCATACGGTGTTAAACGTATAATTTAAACAATATAAATAATTAACAAAGCTAAGTGTGTTTTTTTAAGGAAATATTATTAAAAAGAAAAATTAAATAAATTTGATTAAAAAAAAAAATAACTTCCTATGGCGGGAAGTTAAAAAAATAAATATGTATTAAATAAAAAATCATAAATATAAAAATGAATTCACATACGAATGCATATGAATACGACATATGAAAATTAATTTATATAAATATTAAAACAAGATTTAAATGATATTTGTTTAGAAATCACTGTGATAATTAAAAATGAATGAAATACTAGTGTAAAAAAAATGTAAGCAAATTTTATATATAAATATTCACATTCGAAACGTTTGTAACAATGAAAAAAGTATTTAAAAAAAAACCGTAAAAAGCACAAATTTTGTATCGTGAAAAAAATCAAACAACATTTATGTTCACATGATATCTTTTTTAATACAAACTACTAAGGCTTAACGTACTTTATGTTAATAAAAAGTATTACATATGTTTCTCATGATAATATTTTCAAAAATAATTTTTTGTTATAGTTTTGGTTTTGTTACAAAGTTGGGAATACGTGTGAAAACAAATTACATACATACATACATACATACATACATATTCACATACAAACATGTAGGTCTAAGTTTTATTAAAATGATTTAAAGCTGTTTCAAAGTTAAAAGAATTCCATGCCTGGGGTGTTAAGGTTTAATCAGACGTGGCACACAGTAATAGCATAAGCTTAAAGGCTCAGTTTCCGGGCTGTAATATAAAATAACTGGAACAGTAGGAAACAGCTGATCGATATTGTTATGTGAAAAGTAATAAAAATTATTATAGAGATGTAATGTGACGTAATCTGCTTTTAATATAAAAATATCGATCAGCTGTTTCCTACTGAAGGCTCAGTTACCCGACTGTAATGTAAAGTAACTGCAACAGTATGAAACAGCTGATCGATATTGTTATGTGAAAAGTAATGAAAATGGTTATGAAGATGTAATGTAACGTAACCTACTTTTCATATAAAAATATCGATCAGCTGTTTCCTACGTTGCAGTTGCTTTACATTACGGTCGGGTAACTGAGCCTTTATAGAGATGTAATGTAACGTAAACTACTTTTCATATAAAAATATCGATCAGCTGTTTCCTACGTTGCAGTTACATTACATTACCGTCGGGTAACTGAGCCTTAACTGACCCTTTACACTCGGCTGGCTAACTGAGCCTTAAATCTAACAACAACAAGCTATTCATTTCTTTAGCAAGAATAGACTGTTGCTACACAAGTATTTTTGACCAGGTGCAGCCAAGTTAATAATTAGTGGTTTTTTTTTTTTGGGAATTTTTACAATTTAAGTTTAACATTTCGTCGCCTCAGTATTGGTTTAGCCCATACGCCACAAAATTGGAGTGGAGAAAAACGACAGAGAAGGTTTACATGAAGTTTTCGCAAAATATACCCTACGGATTTCTTTTTTATTTGCATCACTGCTTCCGATACATATTTTAAAGAAAAATTAAAATTTTTGTGAACTTTCATGAATGAAGTTAGCAGTTAATGTTACTTTATTGTAAAAGTAAAAACATGTTTTGTGCCGCATACACAACTTTTCTTAATTTATTTTCAAACAGTAGCTTTTTGTGCTCTATGCGTACACTTTACTCTTGTGTATTTTTGTTGTGGCGAAAATGAATGCTTGAAATTTATTTTCCTTGCTATCCAGAGAAATAAGTCGACCAAGAAGCTGCCGCCGCACAGTGCGGTTGGTGATCAGTGGGAATAAATCAACAAATTTTAGATTACAAAAGCTAACAAATTATATATCAAATGATAGATAAGACTTTCATTAAGAAGAGTCCAAATTTTCACTGCAATATAAGAAGTTTTGTATAAGCTACAGCCTTTTAAAGTTCAAACTTTTTATGGTTTTTTTTGTGAACTTTTCGATTTTGCGCATCATTCAAAGAAATTAATGCTTTTAGTACATTTTTTGCACTATTCAAGTAATTTTTTTTTTAACTTTTAAAAACATAATGAAGAAAAATTGTTTATTAAAATTGTTGACAAATAAATGGAAATTATTTATAAAAAAATATGTTAGTATGATCAAAAAATTATGAAACAACATGAAAAATGTTTTGTTTTGGCCGTCAAGAAAAAAAATGTCCAAATATGTCCAGTTTCATTTGAACATTTTATTTTTGTATGATTTGTTATCTTTTAGAATCTTATTTCACTTCATACGACTTTTTCCGATTCTTCGAGATATCGCGTTTTGAAAAATGCTCTAAAATGATATTTCGCAAGTTATTTTTTGAAAATATAGATTAAAAACACGCATATTGTTATAAAATAAGCCAAAATTATTATTTTTTTTGTTTTCTTTTATTTAATTTTTTTAACTTCAACAACACAAATATTTTTTTTAACACATTTTTACATAAAATGCTACATTTTGATAGAAAAAGTGCATAGAAAATTATATGTATAGATATTGACAAACGGTTTTCAATATTAAAAATTTAAGGCTTCCTTCTTGCAAAACTAATTTTTCTTTTGTTTTTTTTTTAATGGTTTTAATACTTTAAAATTAATCTTAAAACGAAAAACATCCATTTATTTTTAATTTTGACTCTCATTTTAAGCGCAACTAATTGAGTTATGTAAAATCCAATTTGATTTTTGAAATCAGTGACCCAGATATTATAATCATGCAAAATTTCATAACAATCGGATGGCTGCTTGTATTTTTAACTCACTTTTGTATGGGCTCACCGCACTGTGCGCCGTAACAAGAAAAACAAGTAACTGAAGTGTATTTAATATAAAAAATTAAATTAATGCCCTAATTCTGTTCGACGAATGTATCGTCTTGTCTATGGACGAAAAAAAGAAGCGGTTTTGATTCTTTAAAACGATTATTATTTATTGTCTATGCTAGAAGGTTCGTGTATTTGCTTTATGATTTTGTTCTAAACATTATATCCAACACATATTTTTCATATATTTTTCAAACTATTGTATAATAATTTAATTGAATTTTTATGTTTTAAAAACATGGCAATAATATTTATATTTTTCATTGTCAAGGACAACAACCATTTTTGAAGAAAATAATTTAGAGACTTCAAAGACAAGAACTCAGAAGCATTTTCAAACAAAAACGTCCTAATTCTTCTTACTGAATTAGGGCATAAATGATTTCAGTTACACTCAAACAGTCGCCGTTGAATTTTTTCTTTCGGCACCTGCTTTTTTTATTATTAATTTCTTATAGAAATGAAGCGAAGCAAGAGTTAACTTTACTTCGTATGTTTTTGTCTGAAGAATTTCACGTGGCGTGTACAGCAAACCAATATTTATTAAACCTAAAAATAGTGGATATGAAGCAAAATGAATGCTTAATATCTCAGAAACCATAATAAATTTCGTGAAACGCGTTTTTGATTCACAAAGATGATATTCAAAATTTATGTATACAGGGCAATTATGTAAAAATTTCAGCAGGAAATTTCTCCCTTTTCCAATTAGAATTTTTTGTTTTCCCTATCATTTGCTATTAGTTGGAATTGTTTCCTGGGAGAAATTTCCTGCGGAATTTTTTACATAATTGCCCTGATAGTATATTCCTAAATCATTTTTTTTAGGAATGGTCGATGGAGCAAAACTATTCTGTGGCGACGATTTGTTAACACACTAATAATCCCAAATTATTATTTTACTTATTCAGTAAATTATTTTTTATTTTTCGACCATTTTGCCGCTTAGAACGAAATGGTCCTCGGATGACATACTTAAATATTTGGTTTAGCATTATTTCGTCCTCGTCCGCCATTCGGAGAATCCTCTGGCGAATCAGCGAGGTTAAACTTAATTGTGATTTGAACCTTATAGGGAAGGAAATTAAAATGTTTGTGCAGTATTGCCTGCAAGTACTGCCGACTGATACCCATTTGAACAGATAAATTTTGTGTTGAAACGTTTGGGGTTGCGCGTATGGCAGCTGCTGCAGCAGCAATTGTTTCTAGTGTCCTAACTAATATTTCTGTTGTAAGACCTTCGAGCGACTGTGCCATGTTCGGCGAAAGAGTTTAACAAGCTCATTATTATACACCTGCTGGGAGCCGTGCCTCTGAAAGTGGCAGGCCTCTGAAACAGGCAGTCAGCCTGTTGTGGAATACAATTTGTGCCAGATAAAACATGCTCTATGCATCACGACTAGGGTTTGGGATTTCCCGGACTTTTGCACTTCCCGGGAAACGGGAATTAAAAAATCAAGTTCCCGGGAAAAGCTAATTTTCTGGATTAAATACATTTATTAAATGAAAGTTGGTGAAATTTCGATTGTTTTATTAATGTAAGCATTCTTTTGAAATAAAAGTTAAAAAAAAGCAGTTCTAAGAGAAATTTTTAAGAATTTTTAATTGAATTTAAGCAAATGGAATAAAGTTATTACACAGCAAAAGATCATATAAAAACCAATTGACGACTGTTACCACAATTAGTAGACAATTTTCTAATAAGAAATACCTTCATTTTAATAAGAATTTGCCTTGCTTGTTTCTCATTCTTTTTGAAAAAGTTCCAGGCGGTTTCGTATCGTTAAGTACAAGCAGGTTACAGTACCATACTGCGCTGCGCCGAATTTTGAATACCCTGAGCCACAGTATGTCTAAGTGTCTTTCATTTTATTTCTCCTAAAATATTTTCTGCAGGGTTTCCATAATAGCGTCTACTTGCAATCAATTTAAGTTTCGTCAACTCAGAGTTCTTACAGCTTAAAATTTTCACTAAAATTTGTTCACTAATTCGGCGAAAAATCACTTCAAGTTCGCTTAGCATCGAATTATTTGCTTTAGGAAACGATTATATCATTGCAATCATTGATACTTATACAATTTATTCCACTTTTTTTTAGGAGATATGGTATGACCTCAATTTAATGGAATTTTTATGAAATTTCAGACTAGATTTGAATAGCTCACATTTTTATTTTATATTAAAAAAACATGGACATTTTACTTCTTGTTTATCGGAGACGAAAGAATTCTTTCTTTCTTACAGTTACATTTAAAACGAAAACTCAATTTAAATTTTAAGAAATTTCCTTCGAATAAGGTGTATGTAAGTGTTTAAACAGACGATGAAAAACGTGTCAACGTTCGTGTAAATTTAGTCATACAATCATTCAAACGAACTTTTGTAATATATAAAAAAATTATAAGTTTTTATATTAAAGTAAAATTGGATTATAAATTCTATATATTTATGAAATAACATGCACTTTTAATTTCCCGTTTTCCCGGGAAAATCTCAAAAATTTCCCGGGAATATTAGACAGACATTTCCCGGGAATTCCCGTTTGCCAAACCCTCATCACGACCTTTATCTATGAATATCAAATTCTGCTGTTATCGCAACTAAAATGATTGAGAAATTCATAAAAAATCAAAAATAGTGGTGAGCAATTTTGTCCCTAAATGTATTGATTCAACATTTGTTCAAATCAAAATTAATAGTCAGATTTTGTAAAAAATTTCGTTTCTAAACGTTTCAAATTTGTATGAAAAAAAAACGAAAATTCGTTTCAAAAATTATTTTTTCCATACAAATTTCAAAACGAAAAATTCGTTTAAATTTACAAAATCTCCCCCTAAATTTTATATGAGTGCTTGAATATTTTTGAAAATAAAAACCTTCCAAGAATTCCCTGAAGCAACAAAAAATGCAATGCAAAAAAAAGAAAAGAATACAATACAACAAAAATCATTATAAATTCGTATTTTCTCTTCGGAAACTCAAGCTGAAGCCACTTTCGAATAACACAGACCTAAATTCAAATAAATAAATACTACATTATACAGATACAATAGAAATACCAATTGTTTGTTTGTTCGTTATTATGCGGAAGAAAATACAAAACAGAGAATAAACTTGCAACAGCGATATCAAGTGATATCAAGTTCTTTCTTTTACGAGTACATTTATTGCTCTTGTAAAATCCAGCAGGAGCAGTAAAGAAAAGAAGTTGTATACAACAATGAATCTTTTTTTTTTTTTTGTTATTGTAAGTTTTATTTTGGGTCACTTAAGTGGGAATGTGAAATATTGAACAACATTTGGTAGCAATTTTTTTTTTACTTTTTTTATATGTGGGAGTTTGACAGTATAATATGACATATGCAAAAATTTTACTTTGTTTGGTATAAGAATTGATTGTTCCTATTAGGTCTGTTCCAGATGCATAAAAAAAATTGTACAAAGTAATCCAAAAGCGTTCCAGATAGCAATTTTTGTGCAATTTTGAGAGCGAATGAGAGAGTAATTTTTTTCATTTCCTGAACAAAGTAGTACGAACTTTTTCTTATGGGGAGTTCGGACAAGAATTGAATAATCAGCTGTTTTTTGATTACGTATGAAACTGAAATATTAATCAGAAAATTTGCAAATATAGAAAAAAAGTTTATACACACAGATTTATTAAAAAGCAAAATAGAAGGTTTTTGAAATAAAGCATAAGTTGTAAGTAAATTTGTGCTTATTTTTCCATTTCTTTAATATAAAAAAAATGATTTGTATGATTTTTTAAATAATTCACGTAACTTCTTTTTTCATTTACTTTTTACAGCTGTTGCCAATGATGCAAATTTTATGTTTTTATAATGTTATGCGTTTTAAGCGACTAAAATCTCTAAAATAAAATTTAATTTATAAAGTAAGCAGCACTAGTATTTCAAGATGGTCAGTTATGGTTTTTTGCGTTCCAGCAATTTTGGATAACTTTTGCACATTCAGAGAGTAATTCTCTTTTTACTCTCATTAGTCCGAAGTTTAACAAAATCTTGTGGAACACACCTATTGTCATTAAAGCAATAAAAGAGTCAGAGTATCTTATAACTGCAAGCTTGATGTTATTGGCTGTCGGAAGTATAAAGGTGCCAACATTACCACAAACTGCCGCATGAGGTTTAACATTGGAAATTCTAAGGCTGTATGACTTTATTGCGGACTGGTTGTTAGTTAGGTTATGTTAGATTGTGTTAGATTGAAAAGAGGCGCAACCAATGTTGACCCAATCTCATTAGGGATTACACTTATGCTAGAAGCTTCCTTCGGTTGCTGCGAACGACCTATACCTTCCTATAGGAAATAGGAGTTTCCAAGTTCCACTCCTAGAGTTTTTTATGGTATCCACCAGTTAAATCTTATTAAAAACGTTTGCACTTGATAATGCAAAATTCCATAAAGAACCATCTGCAAGCGATATAGTTAGTTGCGGTAACCATTAACAAGTGTGAGTGAGACGCAAAACTCTCGAAGGCCAATAAACAACAGTGGCCTGGTTGCACTTAAGAAATTATTGCCAACGACGCTCTGGGCGAGCTGCTTTACGACCTGTTGATTTTTGTCGATAAAATTAGCAGCACATAAATTATTGTCTCTTAAATAACGACACAGCTGACATTAACCTTCAGCGAATATCGTTAAAAATGTTACTGAATAGCAAATTCGATGAATTTTCGTTATAATTATTTTAACGATGCGATTATCGCTAAAAAAAAAGTTACTGAATCGCACTACAGGTTAATAGCATAGCTCTGTTAGTGTATTTGGTTTGTGTCTTGGGTTTAAAATTTCACAATTTCAGACACCAGTACTGCGATGCAGTAACTTTTAACGATCCGAAAATCGTAATTCTTTTCTATACATTTTTCGCTTGTAATAACGATTGTGTGATTCTGTAACTTCCTTTTAACGAAAGTACGCAGCTGATATTTTCTATTGATTTTTGTCGATAAAATTAAAAGCACATAAATTATTGTCGCTTAAATAACGACACAGCTGATATTAACTTACACCGAATATTGTTAAAAATGTAACTGAATAGCAAAATCGATAAATTTGCGTTATAATTATCTTAACGATGGGATTATCGTTAAAAAAAAATAAGTGAATTGCACTACAGTACCTGGATTCGGTAACTTTTTGCGAACCAAATATCGTAATATATATCGACATATTTATTCGCTTGCATTAGCGATAATGTGATTTCGTAATTTCTTTTTTTACGGTAGGCTCCAGCTTTATCTTGCTAGGAAAATGTGAAAATAAGTAAAAAAAAAAAACTCAATGAATTTGAGCTTGTGATTAATTTATGACAGCGAATATCGTTAAAATATGTTACTGATTACCAAAGTCGATAAATTGTTGATATATTTACTAGAGCGATACGATTATCGTAATAAAAGTTACTGAATCCAGGTACATGACATCATCACAATAAAATGGTTAAAAGCGCCCGGAACTTTACCTGCACCTGGATTCAGTAACTTTTATTACGATAATCGTATCGCTATAATAAATACAGCGAAAATTTATCGACTTTGCTATTCAGTAACATATTGTAACGATATTCGCTGTCGGTTGAAATAAAAAAAGTAAACTAAAAAGCTCAAATTCATTTAGTTTTTCTTTAATTTTTCTTTGGGCTTTTGCGCTTATTTTGCCATTTGTATATACAAATAAATGGCGAGTAAAATTGAAATTACAGAATCACATTATCGTTACAGCAAACGAATAAATATATCGATATATATTACGACTTTTGGTTCGCAAAAAGTTACTGAATCTAGGTACTGAACATAAGATCCATTTTGATAAAATATTTTTAACATCATTTGCACGTGTTGTTGAAAGCAACTTCCGTCCATATCGCCGATATCAACTGTCAAAGTTCGAAACTCCCTATTGGAGGACCCTTTTTTTTAAAGAGATTTAGGAGAAATTGTTGTATGTATGATCCCTGACAAGGGTAAATATTTATTTTATAATACTGTTAATTGCATTTTTCTTTCTTAAATAGAATAAACAAACAAGTTTAAATTTTCGCACACAGTGTTGACAGCGAAATTCAGTTAAATAGAGCGAGATATAAGGACATTCTTATAGTATTTCTAACACAAAATACCAATCCTTTCAACTCGACCTTCAACTTATAACAATCTGACATCTAAAATTTGATGTTCCAAAAGCCAGCAAAGATTGAATGTCAAGTGTCTTCTTGTCTAGTATCAAATATCTCATTTAAAGGATTTATAAAACTGGACACACACACACACACACACACGCACACATAATATGCACACACATTTACTAATTTACTTCTTCATACTCGTATTTGATTGTGTTTTGTTTTGTTTTTATCTTTAATTTAACTCGATTACTTAAATGCGACACGTTAACGGCATTAATATCTCCTCCCTCCCTCTCTCTCTCTCTCTCTCTCTGCCACGAATTTACTGCTAAAATAGCAAGCAGAATTATGAAAAAATCTCATTGTCCTTTGAAATAATTTATTTAACTGCAGCAAATAGTTGAAGTTAGAGAGAGGCACGTGTTAGAATTTTATGTCCTTAGGGATTTTTATTAATTTACCAAAGTAAATTGGTTGTGATGAGTTCACATTTCTCGATTTATTTAGTTAATGTGTTTTGGTTAGATAACCATGTTTGTGGTAAATGGATATTATTACTTTTTTTAAGTTAAAAAAGATTTAAAATATATTAGTCGCATTAAAAAAAAGCCAGTTCATTTAAAATCGTTTAAATGCAGAAAAAAAACAACGGACTCATCATCATCATCAACAAAAAATAACTTGAATTATTTTGTTGGGAATTTATTATCAGCCATTTATTCCGGTCAAAAAAAAAAGATCAACTAAAGAGAAATTTTTTAACGAATAATTTATGTGGAAAATAAAATATTTTTTTTTCACTGCTGGCAATTGTTAACGTATTGTTTTGTTTGCCTTAAAAAAAATCAGTATAAACAGTTCTTGAGTTTGTATTCATTTGAATTTAAATTGTATTTAAATAAAGTTTAAGTCATTCATGCTGTTTTTAATTATAATAGTGTTTTCACACTGACATGGTTTTAATAAAAGTTGGTTTTAACGTTAAAATCAACTGTTAAAACCTGGTTATACCATGCAAATTGTTTTTGTTAAATCCAACTTAAAACCCATTTTTGAACTGATTTTATATGCAACCTTGTTTTCGCTTCGCTAAATTTAGTGCTGCCAAGTTAAAATGACCGGAAGCAGCTGATAATGTTTATGCCAGGGAATAAGAATACGAGTAGATACCGATTGAAAATGGCCGCAGCCGCAACAAAACGTCGGTTGATTTCTGGTTTGCGGCACAGTATATTCAAAATACATTATGTCTGCAGCAAACCAGAAACCAACCGATGAAAAATTAAAAAATTACGGAAAAAAATATTTTTTTTGACGGACAACAACGAAAATATTTGCATTGACCACTGGGAAGTGAAAATTGATTAAATGACACATTCATCTGCCTATATCTCGTAATGTATTTCTTCAATTTTTATATGTGACCCGGTCTATGAAAAGGTGGCTTATGAATCAAAAAAATTATTTTTCACTTTTTTTTTGGTTCGGATAGTTTTTGAGACGTTCTTTAACGTGGTGAAAAGCAGAAAGTCCTAACTTGCTTATAAGTGTACTAAAAATGTAGAGAAATGAAAGAAAAACCGAATTTTATTGAAAATAAATTGGAAATAAATGACATTTTAACTCAAAACTTCACTAGTTTATAACGAAAAAGACCAACAGAAACAGAACGAAGGAGAACAACTACTGAGAAACTGACGAAATGCATTGTTTATCTTTAACAGCTGATTTCTCGAAATTTTGTTTTTGAGTCATGAGCCACCTTTTCATAGACCGGGTCACATATAATGTATTGTTTGTGGCCGGTGGCAACTGTTAGCCGGCTTACAGCCGATCGGCTCTGTTCTCTGGTTTAAGCTCACGTGCAAAAGCAAAACAAAAACAAATTGAGCAACCGTTTTCATTGTTTTTCTTCTGTTTTTGTTTCACCCACTTCAAAGAACGAAACAAAACAAAATCAAACAATTTGTTTCGTTTATTTTTGTTCTCTGCTTTTAAATACAAAGAAATCAAAACGAAAATAAATTTATAACTGTAATATTCTCGATTATTTTCGTTATGAAAATCATATCCTAATTCCTGTATGGCGCAATAAATAGCATAGCTATAAAATCAAACCGACTTCTAAGATATGAACTTATTAATATGTTTATTAGTAATTTAACTCGTAATTTAAAAAAATCATATAATACGAGGGTGGTCCCAAAACTAACCGGCTTAAGAAAGAAAACACAACAAATTTGGAAAACATTTTCTTTATTTCTCAACATAATGCACTTTTAACACGATACAGTTTTCCCAATGATATTCAATACCCTCGATACCCTGTTTATTTTAAACTGTCTAGCAATTAAACTAAAATGCTGATTGACGATTTTATTTGATCGTCTCTAGAGAACATTACATTTATTATACATACATATATGTATGTATGTCTGTATACAAATTAATAAAAATACATTGAAAACCTCTTGTAAAAATTTCAATTCAATGATATTAATTCAGACACAAATAAATTTTTGCAACACTTTATATCAAATCTGCTAATAATGAATTATAAGCAACAAAATTTTAATATTTGCAATTCTGGTGGCTTTTCTGGCGAATTATTTAATTCCCAAGAGTTAAAACCTTTCATATAAATCTATTTATAAATACTTATTTATATACTCGTATAAATATTATCTACAAAAGAAAAACATTTATTTTATATTTATGAGATTTTTTTTATGCTTCCAGCATAAAATCAGAGCAAAAAAAAATAATGTGCACGTTTTACTTCCATAATAAGCCTGCGATTAAATAGAATTCCTAAGGAATATTTTATTAGAATGTCTTTCTTATAAGTATTCTTGCAGTGCTTTCAGGAAAATAATTTAACCGGTCCTTTTTGGTATTATCGTCTTGTGCCATTTACTTATTGTATTTCATAAATAAATTATGAATTCATTGGTTTTGAATGGCAAAGGATTCGATTTTACTCGTTCTTTTGCTGATGCACAACATCACCATTGAAATGTTTTAGCCACAAATCACAAATAAGTTAAACATATTATACAAATGTATTTATGAATATAAATTATTGTTTGGCAGATTTATATTCGTCTTGGCAGAACGATAGTGAAGTGTAGACAGATGTGAAAAATTTCAATTTCAAGTTAAACAAATAATTTAATTCATGTAGTGGAAGCAAATTCTCGGAATGTTGTGTGGTTCGCCTTCCAAACAAAAATAAATTCAATAAAGTGCGACTTTGACTCGCGCACGAAGGGTTCCGTACGTTTTTTGCGTTTTTTTTTCAGTTAAAACGTTTTTTTTTAGTTTTGTCGCTTTTTTCTCGTTTTGGCGATTTTTTTCTGTTTTTGGGGTTTTTTTTAATTTTGGCGATTTTTTTCTGTTTTTGAGGTTTTTTTCATTTTGGCGATTCTTTTTTTTAGTTTTGGCGATTTTTCCGGTTTTTCGCGATTTACTTTAGTTTTTGATTTTTTGTTAATTTGGCACTTTTTTCGTTTCGGCGATTTTTTTTTTGTTTTTGGCTATTTTTCGGTTTGGCGATTTTATAATTTTTTGATTTTTTAGATTTACCGTTTTTGAAAATTTCAAGAGTTTTGACCAAAATTCATTATTTTCAATCGTAAATAATCGATTTTCGTAAAAAAAAACGAAATGCAAAAATGTACCGGTTAAGATTTTTTGGTGCTTATGGCTCGATATTTGTCCAATTATAAATGGTGCGACACAAGTAGCGAATGTTTCTACAACATTTCCTTAAAATATATAATGGATTTCACCCTAAAAAACCGGTCGCCTGAGCCATAGTGCAATGTAAGGAATTTATATAAAATTTAACCAAAAAAAATTGTTATAGTACAATTTCTGTGGTTAATTATGTATGTGCCAAAATATTTGACCGGTTTTGCCATAAATGATAATTTTTATGTATAACGGGGCCTTTGAAGTGATTTGGAAGAGCAATTGAACTTTTGAAAAATTGGACAGCGGTACGGAACCCGATATGCACGAGTACAATTCGCACGATAGTAGACGTCTTACTATGGGGTAATGCCACCACAGAAATATGTGACAAAATCCCAACTACATATTTACACACTAACTGACTGACCTTAATACTGGAATGGGGTGCAATGAATGAAAAATAGTGATCAAGCGGGAAGTGGGCTCTATGACAGGAGTCGAAACGTAAGAAAATGTTCTCGCTTTTAAACTAGGATCATAAATGTTACCGATAGCATTAAATGGTTAACAGGATGCCAGTCCGTATTTTAAGGGATAGTAAAGCTGTTGTCAAAGCCTTAAAGAAGGATGAAGATAAATCTCGAAACGTTCTCCAATATAAAGAATGAGATGAACTCACACGTATACTGCACAGATTTGCAGATAATATAGATACCGGGACATTAAGGTAAAACAGGAAACAAAGAGTCTGATAGGCTTACCAAGATCACAGACCTTTTAAGAGACTCAAAACCTATGAATGAATGAATTAAATCAAACGGGAAGCACAGAACACTGCGAATCTCAGGATTGCCAGTGGGTCCAGAGTTGGCAGTTCCCAATCCTCCAATAGGTGCTTGCCCAATTGGCTATATCTTCTGTGGCATAACGCTTCACAGTCCTTCAGAATATGCTCTGGAGTTTCATCTTCATAATCACAGAATCTGCGCAGGCTGTTACTCTCAATGCCAAGTCTGTTGAGGTGTTTTCTCAGTCTACAATGGCCTGTGAGGAAGCCTGGGAGCATTCTTACATTGTTTTTATTTAGGGACATGAAAGCTATTAAGTGATTTTGGTTATACGTTTCAATCATTAGCTTTGCATGCCTCAATCCTTCTGGCCATTTTGTCTGCATTTTCATTTCTTAACACCCCGGCGTGTCCAGGAACCCAGCAGAATGTGACCTTATTCATGCTGCTTACTTGATTTAGCTTAGTGCGGCATTCCCACGGAAACTTAGAGGCAAACTCATATGAACTGAACGCTTTGATGGCAGCCTGACTAATCGAGCAAATTGCTATTTCTTTTCCTTGGTAGCCCCTATCAATATTGAATTGTGCGCATCTCTCAATGGCATAAACTTCCGATTGAAAAATGGTAGGAGATTTCCTAACGACTCGTGGTAGTTAGTCCTTGGTCCTACAACTCCCACACCAGAACCTGCCGGCGTTCTGGAACTATCAGTGTACCACCTGATGGCCAGAACAGTTTCAAACCTCTTGTCGAAGTCATATACTTTATTCATCACGTCAGAGTGTTGCGCAAGTAGGGGAAATCGTCTTGCCAGGGATGATTGCTCCCATTGGCTAATTAGACAGTCCCTGTCTGTGCTTTTCCCCGCGATGCTGATTACTTTTTGTCTGACAGCAGCCTCTATCCCAATCGTCAGAGTTGTGAGTTCAATGAGGACTTTTATAGCCACCGTAGGACACGTCCTCATAGAGAGTTTGTCAAAGAGCTGCTGTGGGAATAGTAACCAGAATCCTATGGGATAATCCGAAGCAAGAGAAGTTAAAGGAGATTCTATGATTACATCGGCCACACTCAGGTGACTGGTTAGCACAATAACCGACCACCGACGAAGATAAGGTCTCATCTACCTGACATGGGACTGATAGAGGATATCACATGCAGAGCATGCCATGAGAACACGAGGACGAAGCATTAGAACACTACCTGTGTCAGCTTAGAAAACAAATTTTTCAAAGGAACAAGATACCGGATTTGGAATGTCTAAGGGACACCGATTGGCGAGATCTAAGAGAATACATAGTGCAGATAGGTTTGTTGGCGTAACCGGTTTATCGGTTTATCATCGGCCTGATTGGGGACAAGTGTATTACCCTATGAGATTGGGTAATAGGTTAAGTTAGGTTAGCAGGCTGCTGGTAAGAAAGGGTGAAATTTTGAGTCCAGCGCACTTGGGTACAATACAATTATCCCTTTGTGCTACCTGTAAGTTGAAGAAAAGATAGTGAGAGAGGGTAATAGGGAAGGAAGAGAAAGAGGAAAGTTTCATTGTTTTACAAGTCAGTTTTGTGTACGTTTCTAAGAATGCGATCTTGTAGCGCCTCTGGTGTCAATGAGGCGAATTAAAATTTGAAGTGTTAGTAGCCATTTTATTGGTTATTTTATTTCGCCACGATGATTCTGCTACACAATACCGACGAAGGAAGGCGCTCTGATGTTATATTGGGATTAGCATTCGCTGAGGCCGTTGTAGTTCAGTGACCGGTGTCTATGCCTACAACAACTGATACACAGGGATACTAATGCATATCAGTAAAATTCGTGGTGTCGTTATTTAATGATTGTCGGAGATCGGGATAGAATCCAGGACCTTCCGTTTTGTTGTCAACGTGCTAACCACTTTAGTGAACGCCATCCTCAACCAGATCTCAATATAAAGCTGCTGATTCCTTCGAGTTCAACACTGGCTACATCACAAAGTTTCCGGAACTCAAGAACGCTCATTGTGGCCATTCTCTTTCTTGCTAGTCCAGGGTAGTGGCACAGAAAATGTTCTACACTTTCCTCTTCATCGATAACTGGGCAGCTGCGGCAAAAATCATTGTGTTCGACCTTTAACCTTTGTGCATGACTACATAAAAGACAGTTTCCAAGATTTCTTAAAATCAAAGAAGCTGTACTTTTCTTATTTAGATGAGTCCATAATTGACTGGTGATCATGCAATGATGTATTGCGGGCCCACCTTCTATTTGTTTCATCTTCTGTCACATATTCCAATTACGGTGGAACCTGTAAGGTTGTCCCAGTTTTAGCAAGCTCATTAGCCCTGGAGTTTCCCTGAAAGCGTCTATGCCTCAGGATCCAGATGATACTAATAATATTAAACTGCTCTTGCATCTCGTTTAAAGATGATTGGAAGTCGAGAGATGTTATTGTTCTTAGAAGTGGGGATCTCAAATGCCATAATAGCTGCTCGAATATCAGTGTATATATTAATTAAATCTTTGAAGTGACATTCACTTTCGAACAATTTTCACCAAATGAATAGTAAAAATATGGATCTTTTAATCTACATCTGGTTAACAAGATTTACTCTTTCGAAATGGATAAACTTAAATTCCTTATTTAAGTGATTCCCAGTGCACGTGAAGTAAGCAATTAAATGTTATTTAATTCTTTTCTTTTGGTGTTAATTTTATATTAAATTCTATTGATTGAGTTTTTTATATCTATTTTAAGAAACAATAAATTATTTATTTCTTAAAATAGATCTAAAAAGCTCAAGTAATTAAATTGTATGGCATTGTATGAGGACAATAAGTACTTTACCAAAGATTAAGACAAACCAGTTAAATGATGTTTTATGGCCAAAAACATTTAAAAACTGTCATAAAAAATATGTAATTTAACATTTGTTTGAAGTCTTTGTGTTCGCTTAATTGCCTTAAATGCTCTTAGTTTGTTTTTTCTTCGATGATGTTTAAGGGCAGTTTTTTATTTATTTTTCTGATGACAGAGTTCCTTTTTAGTTTTGTGCCGAAAAATTCCAACCCCAAAAAGAACTCTGGATATTTTATGTATGGCAGTCAGTTGAAAAATTCCCCCACAGTTTCCATAATTGGTAAAATATTTTAGAAACTCACGCAAAAGTGCTTTCAAATTGCTTTAATGGGACGGGACGGTGGGCGTAAGTTCTAAATGATAAAAAAAAGAATAACAACACAAAATAAATATTAAAATGAAAACTATTTAGCAAATACTTGCGCTTAAAAACACGCACTCAAACTGCCATTAACTGAATTGCGTACGTGTTTTTATCTTTTAAAGAATTCTTTGCTTTAATGGCATGACTTGGTAACTGTTTGGCGCTGTCCATTTTATCTTAGTGTCCATGACTGTGGAGTGCCATAAATTTCAAGTATTTTAATTATGATATTGCTTTAAAAAAAAGAACTTTAATATACGAGAGTCACTTAAAGTGAAGGGAGGGGGCAATCCAAGAATATTGTGTCCAGAAATTTCTTGAAATAGTCATATTTAAGGTGTCTAAAATAAGTTCTTTAAGCGCATAAAGAAGTTTTTGTTACTTGTAAGAAGTTAGGTTAGGTTAGGAAGGCTAGTGCTTTAACACACATCCAATCGAGTACCGGATTGAGTGAATTTTTATATATGTATATTATATCCTCTAATTTCTATAAGCAACATAGGGCCACAACAAAGTTCTTCCAGTCAGTCATGTCTTTCAATTGCGTTCGGTATCCAACAGTCTCCTCCAAGTATGAGCAGGTCTTCCAATACTTCCTTGACCTCGGGGATTACAGTCGATGGCCATTCTGCTAGTGTCACCGTGTTGCTTTCTAAGCGTATGACAAATCTAACTAGATAGACATTTGGTGTTTATTGGCATTTCCTTCTATATTTACCTGCCATTAAGCCACTCAATTCCCATGATGGATCCCCTAATATCTTCCAGTTTGCACTATCACTAAGGCTCTCATGAAAACTTCTGCCAAAAACACTGAAACTTATGGCGTTGCAACCTCGTGCAATGACAGATAATATGCTCGTTGGTTTCTGGTTCCTCTTCATACTTGCAAAACCTACAGAAACCGTGAGTTTAAGTTTCCCAAATGCTGTTGCTCGCTCTCACCGAGCAGTGACCAGTCAATGCGACTATAAAGACTTCTAGCATCTTCTATTGATGTCCAGAAGCAGTTCGGATCTTCCTAGGTCAAGTTTTGGCCGCTATCCATCGGTAAGCGAATCAATCAGTCACATTTCCCTCAACATTGTAGTGACCAGAAACCAGCAACCCAACTTGAATGGAATAGTGCAAATATGTTGCAAAGACCAGCACCTGATGGATCGTTTGTGCCATGGATATACAAAATTTATATCAAGCTCTATATAACTCTACTTATGAAAGTCACCATAGAGATTGGAGAAGCCCGCCTAATATCATGCGAAAACAGAAACTCAGAATGAAAAACACACCTTCTACTCTTACATGAGGCGATATAGTCGCAAAAAATTTGCCACCGTCTCGTTATCTTCCAAGCATAAACGGTACAAGGGTGAACGAACTTGGTTACTTTCAACAGAGGATGGTTCAGTTCAAAGTAACCAGAAACCCAATAACAAGCCGTAAATCACTCCTGTTGAGGTTTAGGATGCCTCAATACTTTAGATTAATGCTGCATCAAAGCTTTGTACTGCCGTAAACCAGAAAATACATCGGCTACAACCCTACAATCCAACATAGTCTGACACTTTATTGGTCCATAAGCAAGTTGAAGACTCTCCCACAGTCACTGACTAGTTTCGATTTGACATTGTGTCCTTTCCAAACTTTTAGCGCCGCCTGACAGTTCAGGAGGCAACCTTCTACGCTCCTCGCCTTTAGCCACATTTCCGGCCACCATCTCCGTGGCCCTGAAGATCGCCAAGATCTCAGCTGGGAAAGCGCTACATTAGTTCGGTAGTCTGAAAGAACTAGACACCATCACATCAGTGCCTATCCACGTATTTAACCCGTTTGTAAGGACCTCAGCTCCCTCATATATGTAGTTTATCAGATTTGAGCCAAGAGCTCATATCCATAATTACCAGTCAGTGTGTCCCACTACAATCAATTTCAACTACCTTAGAGTCCATGAAACCAGAGGTTACGGAAACCTGGCCACTAAAACTGCCTCTACGAGTCTAAGGGCATTTCTCGCCGCTGTTCTCACCACAAAGTCATCTATGGGAAGCAGGTGAAGAATGACATCTAATGCCGTCTTTGGTGTGCTCCTCTGGGCACCTGTGATTCCCAGCAAGGCACACCTCTGAAACTTAGCAAGCAATCTTCTATGACTCTCCTTCCTCAATGCATCCCAGCATACCACACAACCAGAGGAATTAACTGGCATGACCGATGTGTAAATCCATTTAACTACCTTCGGTTGCAGACCCCAGCTCCTTCCAATGGATTTTCTGCATGCGTAGCAAAACCTGTTTGAAAATGCCCAATTGAATCAATGGAAACTTGTTACATATACATAATTGGTGTTCGCTATAGTCGTGTTCTTCTGTAATAACTCTTTTATTCTTTAAAATGGAATGAATGAAAGTTTCACTTGTTATTAGAGTAAATTGCTTCAAACATGATAAATTTTTTATAATACTTATACAGGGTGGGGCAAAAGTAATCGTTGTTGCTGCATTTTGTTGCAGATTTCGTTTCCAACTGGACAACGCTGATGACGAAGGTTTAGTGGCCTTCGAAACAGCTAGTTGTTCCGTTCAACTATGTGTTTGTCAGAATATTTACAACTAACTTTGGTGTTATTTGTTCATTAATAATTATCACATGTAATTTTGTTTACAAAAGGCCGTTTTACACTATAATACAAGTATTAATACTTTTGTGGAAAATGCAACTCTGACATGTTGAGTTGTTATTGTCTTGTGAAATTTTTGAAACAGAAATTAGATTAGGGATGCATTTTCGTCAAAAGTATTAATACTTGTATTATAGTGTGAAACGGCCTAAAGCGATACGAACTTTAGCCTATAAACAAAATCTTGCAAGCAATAAGTAATTTAATTTATTACAAGTTACAAGTTATGTTTATAAGAGAAGTTACACTTTTAAACTTAAAACTAAGAAATTGAATGCGAATTGAAAGTTTATTTTAAGATAAGCCAATGATGTATTTGCAGTGTTTGTTTTATGATAAAAGGCTTCCTTGTTCATCTTCTTATCATCCTTTATACTTTACTTTTTTAATAAGCTTTTCATTTCCCCCTTTTTTTTATTATGGCTTTAGGATTTTGACACATTTTCTTCGCTTGCGAGTATAAGCCTTGATTTCTAATAGATTTTTCTTTTAAATAATAAATGACAATACTTCCTGGCTGTCATTTGCTGGTTGCCCGCATGTCACTATTGTTACTTTTTATTTAACAGCTTTGACATTTTATTAAAAATTTATATTTCTGTTTAATACTTTTCCTTGCTTTTATTTTTCACACGAAAAAAGAAAAAGTAATAAAAAACTGTGCAGAACACTTTAATAAAATATTAGATATATGTAGTTGAGGGTTTGACAACCAAAGCTGCAAGTGCAAAAAAAAAGAAAGAAAATTCTGAGTAATTATAATTTGAAAATTTATTATACCTGTTAAGTTGCTGTTGGTAGAAAAGCGTTCAATTTGAGGTTATCATCGCTCATAACGTCATAACTCAAAAAGAAAAATGGCTGGCCAGAAAACGAGTTTAAAGTTTTAAAGAAGAATATTTTATTTTGCTTTCAAGAGTTGAGTAAGCAAGATATTTGTGTGAAATTTATACACAATCAACCCTATCGTGAATATTTATTGCCTCGAAATATTTCCCTTTTCCCAAAGTTGCAATCGTGAATTATTTCCACGTGAAAAAACTCCCATGTTCGAGAAAAAAATATGGCATCGCCGACTTTTATTCCCGTGAGAATTTTTCCCCAAAAAAACATGTGACAATAAAAAAAGAAGCATAATGTAAGTAGTGTTCTTGTTGTTTGATTTTATTTTTAAAAGGAGTGAATATGCATGAATTTATTTATATTATAGTATATATGTAAATTTATATATATATAATATGTATATATATTTATATTGTAATATATCCTGTAAAAAATTCTTCATGTTTTTCATTTAGATACGTACATTACCTTCGATGGATTTGATGCATCTCTCAAATTTCGTATCTATATTTTTTCTCCATAAAAATAACATAAATCGGAGCAAAATGCTATTCATTTTGCTGAATAATAACAATTTGTTAAGAAAATTAGAAAAATACACATAAAAAGTAAGATATACAATTACATCAATTCACAATAGCATGTTCGACTCGCAACAGATGTTTATTCGAATTTGTGGTTCAAGGGAAGAAAAAAAAATTGTTCCGAAGAAGTTATTCCCTTGAGATTCGCAATAAAGGTAAATATGAATAACGATATGAGTATTAAGGCTCAATCAGACGTGACATAACCATAGCCATAGAAAACAGCCTTTCGAACTAAACTAATGGGCAACACTGTATTTGATTATACGTGACTCGCCATAACGCCATAACTCTCACTGAACTGAATTTTGGTTTGGTTATGGCTATGGCATTATGGCTATATGACGTCTAATTTAATCTTTAATTCTGCATCATTATGATGTTGTTGGATGAATTCGTGCCACCTGACTACATTTCAGCAAATGATCACCAACTGTCAGTCATACATTTTTTGACAGCAGGAAATTTTTTCTGCATAGTTGCATTTCATATCTAGACGAGTTCACCTTATTAAATTCCTTGTAATTCTCAGACCCTGAACTTTAAGCTTTACATAAATTATAATACATAAACTATACATATATAACCAGTTTCTTCAACTTTAGCTTTGTTTGAAGAAAAAAATTATGGTTGAAAAAATTTTAAGGGCCATTATTACAACTTAAAGTTAGTTAAAAGTAGGATTTTATCGGACGTATAAAAAGTTTTTCACCAGTACAATTTTAGCTAAACCTAAAGTTAACGTTAAGTTAAAGGCAAATGTATTCTTCCTGATAAGTTAAATTAAATTTATAATAATGGATAGCGTTTTATACGTACGACAAAATCCTACTTTTAACTAAGTTTAAGTTATAATAATGGCCCTAAGTTTCTTTTTTTTTTTCTTGGAATTTATTTTAGTAAAATGGCACTAAAATCACACTTTCTGCAATTTATAAAGCAAACAAGCTGCTTAAGTACGAGTATAAGTCAGTTTATATGAACAAAAAGCAAACATGTGTTTTAGACATACAAGATTGCACTATGCAGAGCACTAAATTCACAAATTAAACTTCATTAACAAAGATAATGTTATAAGCAACTAATAACATGCCCTTGAGCTGCAATATAAATAATGACACAGAAATAGCATTCATATCAAGAATGACCGATATGTATATCACTCTTGATTGATACAATTATAAGATGTAAAAATGAATAACTGTGCTCACAACTATGAAACTAGTGTCAGTCATATCAATTTTCACATCGAAATATTAAATAAATCTTAGAAAACCTCAATGAATATTCAATAAATATTGAATAAATTTGCATTAATTGTGATTTATTCAAATGTTATCTTCTAAATATCTCGAAATATCTGCTTGAGAGTTTCCTATTGCTAGTTCCTATATTTTAAAAAAATGATTTGTAAGCTTTCAGGTAAATAAAACAGCTAGAAATAAAACGCAAGCTGACTACGAGAATTCGGAACTCTCTATCTCTCTTTTATTTCTCTCGGCATTTGTTTAGAATAGAAGGATTTTATTCTTAGAAAAAATTTGTGTACAGGGAGTTATTTTACGGGAAATATTTAGAATTAGACTGTTTATACATATACCTCGCATCTATATTGCAAAGGGTCGTCTTTCTCTTGTATTTTATGTCTAAAATTTTAAAGCGAATGTCAAAAAGCAGGCAAAAAGCCACAAAGTTAATTATAACACCGAAATGTCATTCATAGCAAGAATGTCAGATATAAATATCACTCTTGACTGATACAAGCATAATATGTAAAAATGATTAAAATGAATAATATGAATGAATAATATATACATGTATATTTTCTCATGTCGTGCATTAGTGTCCCTTTGTATCAGTTGTTGTAGGAAAGTTTAAGTGATGAAGGCATAGTCACTGGTCACTGAACTATTACTACACACAGTTTTGGAAATTTAATACGCCTCATTGACACCAGAGGCGCTGCAACTCTGCATTACTAAAAACGTGCAAAAAAGCAGATCTGTAAGAGAATGAAGCTTTCCTTTATCTCTTCCTTCACGTACCGTCTTCTCTATCCCTATCCCTTTCCTAAAGCATGTAACAACTAGTAATAGTAGTAGGCATTTATTGCCTGGGTGTTATTTATCTATAAGAAAAACTAAATAAATCTTACATTAACTTTAATAAATATTAAATAAATTTTCATTAATCGAGATTAATAGAAATCTAAATAAAAAAATATCTCGAAAAAATTAATATGACTTAAAGCACTTTTAAAATTATGGGCAGAATTGTAACTTGTGAGTTCACTGCAACAGGCAAAATAAGTTCTTCCATTACACAAGTTTTTTATGTTTATGAAGTATATAAAAACACACATTATTTTAAAAATTTAAATACACATATTTTTTTATGTTACTTTGCTGTTGTCTAATTCTAATTAAAATGTAACATGTAATATAAAATATATAATATATTGACTGCTCTAAAAGTATTAAATTTAAAACATGCACTTGCTTAACCGCTGAATTAAAATATATTCTTGCCTTTACGTCTATTGCTGGTCAAACGCGCTAGAAAATTTTCATCATATTGCATATTCCATATAGAAATATCCTGCTGTAAAGTGACTAGAATTCCCACAGATATCATTGATGAAATTTATTAATCCTGACAGCAATGCGCTTTAAATTTTATTGCTTAATTTTCATTATTGGTCATAGAATATTCCATGTAACGTTAAATAAAAACTTAAAACCATTGGTTTGTATTACATATATACCCATAGTGTTTCTTATTTCATTTAAACATACAAGTAAATGCATCGATGTTTAGTATATTAACAGCGCTACATGTTCCACATTTGCCCCAACTGTTCGTATTCTTTAAAAGCGCAACTACAAGCAAGGAGTACTTAATATGTCACTAACATCATGGCACTATAATAAAAACCAAAACACTTCAGAGCACATATCGTCATTTGAAATGATGAAAACTAAGCAAGCATATAGTGTGGGCATAGCGAAACAAAAAAAAAAACACAACTCAAGCTAGAATTTTTTGAACTACCACAGCAAATTTTTGAACTACCACAGGTTTAATTTTATCTAGAATTTCATCACAAATGTACCATATAGAGAATTTCGACATCCTTTAAATTTTCTATAAAATATTTTTGTCAGTAAATTTTTCTATAAAAAATTTTTGTCAGTAAATTTTCCTTTACAAAATTTTTGTCAGTAAATTTTTATTTAAAAAATTTTGTAAGTAAATTTTGCTATAAAAATTTTTTTTGAGAAAATTTTGCTATAAAAGATTTTTGTAAATAAATTTTCCTATAAAATTTTTTTTTTGAGAAAATTTTGCTATAAAAAATTTTATATCTACATATATACATATATATATATATATCTTAGTACATTTTGCTATACAAATTTTTGTGAATAAATTTTTCTTTACAAAATTTTTGTGAGTAAATTTTTCTATAAAAATTTTTTGTCAGTAACTTAATTTAAAAAATTTTTGTGAGAAAATTTTTCTAAAATAAATTTTTGTGAATAATTTTTTCTATACAAAATTGTGGTCAGTAAATTTTGCTATTGAATTTTTTGTCAAAAATTTTTCTATAAAATTTTTTTTGGGTAAATCTTTCTTTCTATAAACGTTTTTTGTCATTAACTTAATATAAAATATTTTTTTTAGTAAATTTTTCTATAAAAATTGTTGTCAGTAAATTTTGCTTTAAAAAATTTTTGTCCGTAAATTTTGCTATAAAACAGGTTGTTACTAATTTTTCTATAAAAATATTGAGTAAATTTTTCTATAAAAATTTTTGTCAGTAAATTATGCTATACAAAATTTTTGTCAGTAAATTTTGTTATAAAAAATTTTTTGTCAATAAATTTTGCTATAAAAATTATTTTGTCAGTAAATTTTGCTATAAAAAATTTTTGTCCGTAAATTTTTCTATAAAAAATTTGGTCAATAAATTAGCTATAGAAAATGTTTGTCAGTAAATTTTTCTATAAAAATGTTTGTTGGTACATTTTCCTATAAAAAATGTTTGTCAGTAAATTTTCCTTTAAAAAAGTTTTGTGAACAAATTTTGTTAAAAAAAATTTTCTATAAAAAATTTTTGTTAGTACATTTTTATACAAAAAAAAATTTGTCTGTAAATGTTTCTATAAGAATTGTTTGCGAATAAGTGTTTCTATAAAAATTGCTTGTTAGTTAATTTTGCTGTAAAAAGATATTTTTCCGTAAATTTTTCTATAAAAATTTTTCTCAGTGAATTTGTCTAACTATAGAAAATTTTTATGACTAAATTTTTCTATAAACATTTTTTATAAGTAAATTTTGCTATAAAATTTTTGTTGTCAGTTCCGTGATTTTTTTTTCAATAAATTTTGCTATAAAAATTTTTTTTGTCAGTTCCGTGATTTTTTTTTTTAATAAATTTTGCTATAAAAATTTTTTTGTGAGTAAATTTTTTTATAAAAAATTTTTGTCAGTAAAAACTTTCGTAGTAAAAACTTTCTATAAGGACATTTTTTTATCGAAACAATTTTTTTATAGCAATTATTTAGAATCTACTAGTATATTATTTTTTTATATGGAAAATTTTTGCGATAAATAAATTGTTTAGTTAGTGTTATCGATTTATCTATAAAAATTTTTGTTATCGATAATTTCTTTACAGAAATATTTTGTTATCGATAAATTTTTCAATTAAAAAATATAGCGCTGAAAGAGAAATTTCTTTTTATGAATGCAAATGCAAGTTTGAAATAATGAAATTTTGTATTAAAAATTGCTGCAAGAAAACTTTAAGCATCTAAGCTGACCCAAAAACATTTTAGTATTTTATTGTTGTTTTTAATAGAAATTGTTGATTGCAAATCCTCTTCCATTTCATGCTCATTTCCATAATATTATTAGACATTAAGAAACAACAATATCGTTTTGGGCATACCCTTGTAAAAGTAATCAAGTTTTTTATCTTAATTTTGCTTGTAACCAGAATAGTGCGGTTGTGTTTTGGCTTTAACAAATGATTCAGACAAGATATAAAATTGTACTTAAAGCGGAAATAAGTCTTCAATAAAATATAACAAATGCGTATTTACAGTTTCGCAGACCCTTTTTGCTGAATTTTGAGCCTTATCAATTTAAGATAACGATATGAAAGCATGAATAAACATTTTTATACTTCTTTCAATTAATGCTCCGTTTGAGTAGTGGTTGTCATAGTCACATTAGTGCAGTGTGTTAAAAGCACAAGCATACATAAGTAAATGAGGAAAAACCATTGAGAATAAAAGCTCTGGCATTCATTGTATGCGTATGAGCGACAGGACAAAATATATATATAGAAAAACCCATGCCCTCTTCTATTCATTTGCAAAAGGGAAAAATAAATAAACAGTTTACACACACACACACTCACACGTACATATGAATAGCGGTTGTTAAATAAATATGTAATCATTGTCTTCCCACTTTTATACTGTTGCAAAAGCACATGAAGATGATGATGAACATTTCCCTTTAAGGATTTTCCCAAAAGCATATCCTTTAATCTTACAAACTCTGAATGCTTAAGTATGTACGAGTATGTATGGTTGTTTGCAAGTATGTAGAGGAGGAAAGTATTCAGAAGCTGTTTTGCTATTTCATTTCATTTCTTATTTAAAATTCTGTTAACTGTCGAGATTGAATTAAGTATGAGCATTCCTTCACTTACTAAACAAAAAGTAATTTTACATTTTATTTTTTATGTGTACATACGAATACATACATACATTCTTTTCCGTCTACAATTTATATTTGCGTTTTTGTTTTGCAGTGTGAATGTTTTAATTATTGAGTATTAAATAACCGAAAAGAAAACAGTTCAAGCCCATTAAGATTTTAATTCATTCTTCCTAAAGACCAGCAGACTATGACTAGGAAAATATTTTAGGAGCGATTTTTTTAAGCACATTTCAGTTGAATAAAAGAACACAAATTTGAGGATATAAATAACTCTGGGACTTTTGTAATTAAATGCAGATTTTTGGATAGAAAATTATGGGAATCGTAATCCCACTCACAGATTTTGGTAAAATTTGCGTCATGCGATACACTTTTTGAGTCTTTAAAAATCAGTTAATTATGGAAAAATTTAAATTAAAAAATATTTACTTAAACCCTTTAGAGGAACATTTGTGCTTGGATTTCCGTAAGCACCTGCCAATTATGGCCTTATCTCACGGGCGCCAAGCACCGGCTGTGGGTTAGACCAACGCCCCCATGCACTTTTTTAGAATGAATAAATGTACCCACCCAACAAGGCACATAGGTTGCAATCTTTGATGTAGTTATTCTATATTCAAGTACCTTGCTGAGGTACTTTGAGCTATCTAAACTCTTTGCCATAATGACTTTGTCAAAATAGTACTATCTGTTGTACGGCAACAGCACCTTGAGTAGTGTCTGGCTGACCGCGTCAGACCAAGCACTAGCATTGATTTAACACTGGAAGCCAAGACTATTCTCCCAGAGTTTTTGGTAGCAACCACAGCCACCACGTTAATTCTCCCGTTTCTCACGCCACAGGTGTTGTATATACACCCACAGCGTGGTCCCCACTCATACGAGATGAACGCACTCCAGTGCCTACTTCGGCTGATCAAAATCGTCCCTTTAACCCAGCAGGGTAGGACGAACTCGACCTTTTTAGCAAAGGATCCTGACGACCGCTACATACACTCAAACTCCGAGCAGCTCGACTGTCGGGTAACCGGCACTCGTGGCACCAGAAGTAGCCTCTGGTTAGGGGCAGTTCTAGGTGACGCTGCCACTAACTGACATCAACAGGACCTGTCTTCCTTTTACAAATATGTACAAATCCTTTCCTCTGTTGCCAGAGATCGGGTAGTAACACATAAGTTTTATGGGTAATGTACCAAAGGTACGTTAATGGAAAAAGCCACATCACCCCAGCTGCGGCCCCGGGCTTGCCACACCCGTAGTCAAACATAGACTTTCCTGGGGGCCTTTAGAGGAACAAGTGCGATAAGTGCATATTCTACAATATATAATTCTTTAAATTTTTTTCTAAATTAAACATTAAATGTTAATGCTAGGTTAGGTTAGTAGGCTGCTGGTAAGGAAGGATGAAATTTAGAGTCCAGCTCACTTGGGTCCAATACAATGATCCCTTTGTGGTACCTGTGTGGTGAAGAGAAGATAGTGGAGATGGTGATAGGGCAGGAATAGTGATAGAGAAGACAGGTGGTGAAGGAAGAGATAGAGGAAAGCATCATTCTTTTACAACTCTGCTTTTTTTTTTGCACGCTTATTTGCAGTGTTGCAGCGCCTCTGGTGTGAATGAGGCGAATTAAATTTTCTTCAAAATATTTATGTGTTTGTGAGATGACTGCATCTGTTGCCTGCACACCATTTCTTCAGGCTAGGGAACAATAAATAGTCACTCGCCGCTTATCCGGTGAATTGGGCAGATGAGGGAGCAATTCGTATTAGGGCTACGATGGATTTTTGTCAGGGAAACTGCACAAGTATGCACGCTTGCATTATGCTGGGGGAAAAGAACTTGTTTTCCCAAATGCGGTCGGTTTTTTTTCACATCCTCGTTAAATGGACCCAGTCGCTCTTGATTGTTTTACTCTTTTGAAGATATACAATGTGGATTATACCGTGTGCATCAAAAAAAAAGTCGATGAATTTCTTTGACGCTGATTCCCCCGAGAAATTCACTGTTTTGACAGCTGGTTGGTCTCTGGTGTGTTGTGGTGGATCTACAAAAACTGATTCATATTGCTTTTGAACAACGTCAAACGTGTGTATGAAGTATGTATTTTTAATTACTTATTTATATTTTTTCTCTCGTATTTCATATAAAACGCTGCTAGGTTAATTTTGTTAAATGTTTGCTTAATTGGTTGGATCTTAACTAAACGCGTTGAGTTCAATATAACGAAGCGAAACGTTTAACAAAAAGCTGTAAATAATTTTCTTCTACTGTGAAACAATGATGCTTAAGTGCTTGGGGCTAATGAGATGAAAACATAGGCAGCGGGAAGGAAGTGCTTACGTTTCGAAGAGCGAAACAGATGTGTTTCTGTTATAAAAAAAAAGTATAAAACGTGACCTAAAACTTGTGAGGCAATAAAATGTGCATGATATTTCCATTAAAGCTTGCCTTTAATGTTCTATTTTGCTTAATTGACGTTTATTTTTATCAACCGCCCACAAACACAAATACAAACACAGATACATATACTCGCACTTAATTTAGCATACAAACACTAATAAAGCTATTAATGAAAATTTATTTTGCAGATTATTTGAATTCAAATCAAATGGAAAGCTAATGAAATGTTCAAAGACTAGTAGTATCATTAAAAAATAACCACGACCATGAGCAAATATAATCAAAAGGACAGCGAAAGCTTTAAAAGAAATCAAAAGAATAAACGGCAACATACAACAACAACGACACACAGATACAATACGAGTATTAAGTTTATATCAAAATAAATTTATTCCATATGCGTACTCGTACAAATGGGAAACTCTTCTAGCGCATAAAACAAGCAGATCTAATTTAAGTTTATAAAAAACTAAAAAACATGAATGAGACCACTTCACCCTCCTCCAAGGTCGGCCACCAAAAAATCATCATCAACACCTTACAGCAGCCAGCAGAAGAGCAAGACTTAGCAATCCTAACAACGCTCCCCACTACACCACATTTATTATCCCTGGATAATCTAGATGATATCAATCAAAGTGCAGAGCTTCAATGTTTAATGCAGGAACATATGGATGCAATGAACTTTGGCAACAGTAGCGAATATTGTCTAACACAATTTGATACGATACTTTGTTGGCCACGGACAGGTCGTGCCACACTAGCAGCTCTGCCATGCTTGGATGAATTTCAGGGCATACAGTATGATAGTTCACGTAAGTAGACGGCAAAATATAGTTTAAGATACATATTTATTTTTAAAGTGTCGAAAGAATTAAGAAATGCATGTAAGTATGTTTTGCTTTCACAATAATTCTTGATATTTGTTAATTTATTCCCCATTCCCCTATTGCTTTGTGAGGTACAAAAGATATGTTTTGTTTGCATTAACATGGTTGGTACGTGCGATGTGCTTGTAATTCTCGTTCGTTTAATGAATGTACATTAGGGCGGGTCGATTTAAAAATCGCACAAATTACAATTAAAATCGTATTCTAGGGATCAAAATAAGAAACTTAGCCAAAGGAAACATGCCTCTAAAATGTATTTTGATGTACCGACTTCTTATCCGAAGTAGTGCTGGGATACTATCGATAGACTATCGATACTGTCGATAGTTTGAAAATATCGAAAATATCGATAGAAAAAAATATCGACATCGATATTATTTCAAATGCAGTTTTGAAAACGTAAAAAATTTTCAACTGACATCAGCAAAATTTTTCAAAAACTGTCACCTGAAATAGCGTTCGCAAATACATACATACATATTAAAATATATATAAGACTATATACTTTCAATAAAGTGATAAAAAACTAACTTTAACCCGATCAAAAATTGTTATATTTTACTTTCTCAAGTACAAACATTCAGTCGATAGTAATATCGATAGTATCGATAGTGAAATCTGAACTGTCGATAGATATCGATAGTAGAAAATATCGATAGTATCCCAGCACTAATCCGAAGGGTCAAATTTTGAAAAATCTCACTTTGACCCATTTAGAGTACCTCAATCAAGTCAAAATGTATGACTGACCCCCACTAATTTTGGAGGGCCGACCCACCTATGCCAGTGCCACACCGCCTGGAACCACCCCTGGGGGGTTCCCCATACAAATATTTCAAAAAATCACAAATGTTTGTATGGTGCACCCCCCAGGAGTGATTCAAGGGGTGTGGCACTGGCATAGATGGGTCGGGCCTCCAAAATTAGTGGGGGTCGGTCATACATTTTGACTCGATTGAGGAGCTCTAACTGGGTCAAAGTGAGATTTTTCAAAATTTGACCCTTTAAGAAAATTTGACCCTTCGGATCAAAAGTCGGGACATCAAAATACATTTTAGAGGCATGGTTCCTTCGGCAAGGGTTTCTTATTTTGATCCCTAGAATACGATTTTCCTTGTAATTTGAGCGATTTTTTTTTTTGCATCCATAGAAATCGACCCGCCCTAATGTACATGTATAAAGCTTCAAGGTTCAAAGTAAAACAAAAAAAAAATTGGTAATAATACTATGACTTCTGTACTTCCCACGAGGGTATCTCAATGTCGCTGACCCAAGCATGGGAATTGGGCTTCTGCAATATACTCTTGCATAAAACTGACGTATAATTACCCAATCTCTGAAATAACAGAGTAAGCGAAAAATTTTTTAATTTGAAAAGCCTTAAATGTAACATAAAAAAAATATTTGTAATGGGTGTTTATTGAGGTATAGAACTTTAAGTTGGCATCACTTTTTTAACTGGCGGCCATTTTGTCAATATTTAGTTTGGTTTGCCATTTCATCATGAACAGGTTGACAAAAGAACAACGCTTGCAAATCGTGCAAATTTATTTCGAAAATAATGGTTCAGTTCGCGAAGTTTACCGCAAGCTCCGTCCATTTTATGGTCGACATAATCGTCCATCAGAGCAATTAATTCGGTTAACCATGGATCGTTTTCGCACTACGTTTACTCTATGTGATAATACGCATCCGCAGAGACGTCGAACAGTGCGCACCGAAGAAACAATTGCCGCTGTAGAGCAAAGTGTTGAAGAGGACCCGAATGAATCGATTCGCCACCGTGCACAGCAATTGGAGCTTTGTCCATCAACTTTATGGAAGATTTTGAAGATTTTGAATGTGGATGAGTTGTGGTTCCAACAAGACGGCGCTACATGCCACACAGCGCACGTCACAATCGATTTATTGAAGGAAACATTCGATGAGCGCATAATTTCGCGGAATGGACCTGTCAATTGGCCACCAAGATCGTGTGATTTGACACCATTGGATTATTTTCTTTGGGGATATGTGAAGTCGCTCGTCTACGCCAACAAACCAGAAACGTTAGGGGACTTGGAAGCCAACATTCGTGGCGTTATTGCCAACATACGGCCCCATATGCTCGAAAAAGTGGTTGAAAATTGGACCTGTAGAATTGGCTTTATTCGAGCCAGCCGCGGCGGCCACATGCCCGAAATCATATTTAAACATTAATGGCATAAAATTATCCTTCCAATAAAGCCAAATTGATGGACATTAAAACGATTTTCTTGTGTTTTATTTCAATTCGAAGTTCTATACCTCTAAAAAAACACCCTGTATTTGGCTTGAGGCAAATAAGTAATGAGTTTGTTAAAAATAACTTCTTTAACATCTAAATAAATATGAATTAGATACTTTCGAGGCAATTTAAAAGGGGTTCGTAAGGAAGTATGTACTTCTTTTATTTTTTCCCGCGTACTAAATACCCAAGAATCAGCAGTAACTATTAGAAAAAACAAATAATTATTTATGTAACATTTCTTTGAATACCTGCGAGTTATTAAAAAAATATTCTCCTTCTGCAAAATTATTGTGATATGAAGCAATGGCTTGTTCGTAATGGCTTCATTGTAATATTTTGCTGATTTAATTCTGTGAAAAAGAAAATTTTTATAATTGAATATTAAATTTTTATTCTTGCCATTCATTCACATTGTTTCTCTTACATATGGCCTACTTATACATACATACATACACACACTTACAACTTGTATTTGCCGAAATGTATGCTTTACAATATGTAAACATTTACAATATTTCTACAACAAAAGTCAGGTTGTGTTGTTGTAATGCCTGTGGTTGTTCGAACTTTTACAATGGAATAGCTGGTGGAACAACACAGAAGTATGTTTGTTTTTTTTTATTTTATTACAAAAGAGAGGAAGCCTCTAGAGAAATGTTTTGTAAGTTACTATTTAACTTGTTTTTGGTTTAACGAACTTGGAACTTGGCTGCCGTTAATACACATACGAGTATAGGGAAAGCAGAACTTTACTACGAGAGTTCTCTTCATTCTTTCCATTTTAACTTTTGGTATGAAGTACATACATGCAGACAATATGTATGTAAGTTATTCTTTTTGTTCCTTCTTCCTCTGTTTGAGTTTTGTTTCCATACTAACTATAAATATTTTAACATTAATCAATGTACATATTGAATTTAAAATTGGTTTTGCTTTACAAAAACAACAACAGAAAAAAGAAAAAACATATGTATACAAACATTTTTTTTATACTACCCACAAATATTTTTAAATTGTTTTGTTAGTTATTAAATGCTGGCTTTTATTCATAGCTGTTAAGTAATGATTAGTAATCTTAATGATTACTAATTTGATTACTTTTTTTAAAGGTGAAGTAATGATTAAATTACGATTATATTCAGTTTCGCACGATTACTAATAATGGAAAAGTAATCTGAATTACTAAAAATAATCAAAAATTAATCATAAGTAATCCAAAAATAATCCGATTACTTCTAAGGATTACTTTTGATTATTTATTAAGAATCAAAAGTAATCTTTGAAAGTAGTCCGATTACTTTTTGATTACTTTTGATTCTTTTTGATTAATTTTAGTAATCTTAAATAATTCAGATTACTTTTCGATTATTAGTAATCGTTATCAATTATTTATCAGCAATTATTTTGAAGGCAATTATATAATCATTACAATTCTTTTTAAAATGTAATCTAATTGATTACTAATTGTAATCGAAATTTAACAACTCTGCTTTTATTACATGATGAACATTGTCATTGTTTGCGATGAGATTCAATTAACTTGTTATTTTTATAATATAAAAAAATATCACATTGAGCAAAGATATCTTTGTTAATGAATTTTGTAGATCTATTTTAATTTGTTCATTTCAAAACTTCGAATTAACTTCTTTATGCGTTGTGTAATCGTCTAATTATACAATATTCGGCCCTGTTCTGTAAACCGAATTCGAGTAAATTTCTCGTTATCAAAAAATAAATAATGGTCCTGCAGACGTGTTTAATTAAAATCATGCACGATAATTTTCTTTCAGTTATGATATTTGCAAATCTATCTATATAATAAAAAAATTTAAAAAATCTAAAAAGATATTTCTATTGTCGGAGTTAGTATTCTAAAAATTTTTGTTAAAAATTTTCACACAAAACTGTGTTCTAATTATACGATTGAGTTTTATATGTTTTTCAAATAGTTGTATTGTGGCCAGGTCCATACTGTATAGAACAGTCATTTGTTTTATTTGCAATTTCAGTAACACAAAATTGTTGACTCAGATAATTTGTTGATTGAAAGATTCAAAGTTTTTTTTTTTAAGGCAAATTATTAAAAAATTTTGAATTTCAATTCAAACATTTTCTTTGTAGGACCTGAATTGAAGACATTAACGGCCTGTCCCACGATGTCACCAGAATTCGTTCGATCGACAACTTGTATTGCAAACAACAATAACATTAGAAAATTTGTTGTAATATTTGATTCAGAGAATTTTGTGTTTGAATTGGATAATCAGTTCTTTTTTTTTTTTGTTATGTTGATCATCCATATTGTGAATTTTTATTCTCTCGAAATATTTCCCTTTTCCCTAAAGTTGCAATCGTGAATTATTTCCACGTGAAAAAACTCTCATGTTCGAAAAAAAATATGGCATCGCCATATTACTGTGAATTTTCCCCTTAAAAATTTTAGAGTTTTTCACAAACATTTTGTTGGGGAATAAAAAAAAATAAATAAATAAATAATAAATAAAACAAACTGCCAACAGTTTTTTATTAATTTCACTTGCTTACATTACTTCCGATAAGTTCAGTAAATTTCATGTAACTCTCAAATTTCGTCTCTTTACTTTTTCCTATAAAGTTTTCTCTTCTTCCAGTAACATACAGAAATTTGAGCGAAATATTATTAATTTTACTGAATTATAACAATTTATTGATTAAATAACATCGATTCACAATAGAATGTTGGACTTGCAACAGATGGGAATATAAAAATTATTCCCTAGAATAGGGTGCATAAGATTGGTTCGGTAAACTCTTAGCTACATTATTCACACATACATATATACATTAAAGCGATATCATCAAGTCTGATTTAGCTGTTGGATAAAAACTGATGACACCGTTTTTGAGGCCCCTTGACTTTCAGAATATTTGGAGGTTTATAAAAAAAATTGGACACCAAACAAGCTAAACTGAATATAAAATTTTATTACCCTTTGGTAGTACTACCGAACCTAAGTTTATTCCAAAGTTTTAATTGAATTGATTGACAAAGTTAAAAGTACCTTTAGTAAAAATTACGTTTAATATAAAGTACTTTTAATAAAAAGTACCTTTAATAAAAAGTAGTTTTAATAAAAAGTACGTTTAATATAAAGTACTTTTAATAAAAAATACCTTTAATAAAAAGTAGTTTTAATAAAAAGTACCTTTAATAAAAATTAACTTTAGTAAAAAGTACTTTAGTAAAAACTACCACTAATAAAAAGTACCTTTAGTAAAAAGTACCTTTAATAAAAAGTACCTTTAATAAAAAGTACCTGTAATAAAAAGTACATTTAATAAAAAGTACCTTTAATAAAAAGTACCTTTACTAAAAAGTACCTTTAATAAAAAGTGCCTTTAATAAAAAGTACCTTTAATATAAAGTACTTTTAATAAAAAGTACCTTTAATAAAAAGTACATTTAATAAAAAGTACCTTTAATATAAAGTACTTTTAATAAAAAGTACCTTTAATAAAAAGTACATTTAATAAAAACTACCTTTAATAAATATTTTTAATAAAAAGTACATTTAGTAAAAAGTAGTTGTAATAAAAAGTGCCTTCGATAAAAAAAGTACCTTTAATAAAAAATATCTTTAATAAAAAGTACCTTTAAAAAATTACCTTTAGTATGAAGTACTTTTAACAGAAAGTACCTTTCAGCAAAAGTACCTTTAATAAAAAGTACATTTAATAAAAAGTAACTTTAATAAAAAGTAGTTTTAATAAAATGTGTATTTAACAAAAAGTACCATTAGTAAAAAGTACTTTTAATAAAATGTGTCTTTAATAAAAAGCACATATAAAAAAGTACCTTTAATAAAAAGTGCCTTTAATAAAAAGTACCTTTAATATAAAGTACTTTTAATAAAAAGTACTTTAATAAAAAGTACCTTTAATAAAAAGTACCTTTAATATAAAGTACTTTTAATAAAAAGTACTTTAATAAAAAGTACCCTTAATAAAAAGTACCTTTATTAAAAAGTACCTTTAATAAAAAGTACTTTTAATATAGAGTAATTTTAATGTACCTTTTGTAAAAGCTTCAAAATATGTTTATGTACTAAATACATACATATGTACATACATACATACATACATACATACATACATAAGTATGTAGTTTGATTTCTGCAAAAAAAAACTTTTAAAGCTTTTACAAAAACATTCTTTTTTTTAGTTTCTATAATATGATTTTTTGATTATATTTCTATTTATAGAAAATGCAACACGTTACTGTCATGCAAATGCCACGTGGGAGAAGTACACAAACTATGATGCCTGCATGCACTTAACCGAACCCGCCATAGTGTCAGAATTTGACCCAATTATAGAATTGCCAACGATTATTTATTATATTGGTTACACAATTAGTTTAGTGTCATTAACATTGGCCATTGTTGTGTTTGCTTATTTCAAGTAAGTATCTAAGAATATTATAGAATTAAACTAAAATAGGGAAAATATATGAAAAGTTTATTATTGGCATTAGTTAAATGTTTGCAAATATAAAATAAGCTTATTATTTTCCCCCAATTTTTGAAAAGCTAAATAAATATTTATTATAAATTAAGTATATTGTTTATGGTTTTCTTTTATTGTTGCAAATAAAGCTTTTAAGTTAATGAAGGTTTTCTTTGTATGAATCTTAATTACATTTATTTTTTGGTGTGTTATTTAAGAACATTTTCACGCTTCTGTGTGTTCATTATTATTATAAGTGACAAAATAACTAGAAAAAGAAATTCTTATATAAATTTATTAGTGAACATAATACAGCAGAACGTATTATGAGTATTTAGGTTGCATCAAAGTTTCCCTATGCTTAAGATGAACAATTAAAACTTTGTGAGAAGGTTACTTACTTAAGTTACAAAAGTTATATTATATTTATATATGACTAGTTCACGTAGAACGTATGCTAAATTAATTAAACATTCTTTAGAAATTCATATACATATATTGTTGTAGACTTTTAATTGGTTCAACAGCAACATGTGGCAAAAGTTAACAAAAAGTTATATCTACATACAAAATCATACATAGTTAAGGTTTTGTCTGTGTGTTTTCTTTTTGGGTCATGCTTTTATGAAAACTTTTTTCATATGAATTTTTATAGTTAAGACGTTCTTCGTTCGTATGACTAATGATTTCATTAATGTTAAACTCTCAACAAGCCTCGAATTTGTGGTATGTAATAAAAATTGTTGTCTGTCTCTATTTAAGACAAATTGATGGCGTTAATAAGCCACAACTTTTCAAATTTGCCAAATAATGTCATCTACTTGCTTGGAATATGGCATCTAAACATATTTATCAATGTAAGCTTTCACGGAAATTTTCAATGTATAGATTTTTCTACGTCTTCAGGTTCAGTTAGCCGATTGTAGTGGAATGTAACTGCAACGGTAGGAAACAGCAGATCGAGATTGTTATGTGAAAAGTAATGAAAATGGTTGTAGAGATGTAACCGGAATGTAAAGACTGAGTTATCCGACTGTAATGTAAAGTAACTGCAACAGTAGGAAACAGCTGATCGTTGTTTAATTTTTTGGTCACAAATAATTATTGTGCCGCCTTTTTTAAACGAAAATTGTTTAATAAATAAACGTTAAATGCTCAGTAACACATAAAATGACATTTGATATCAAGATAAATTTATCAGGTCGTGAGCCCTGATGATTATATCATAACGCTGCCATAATATTAATAAATTGAGTCTATACGTGATGAATTTTCATCAGGATATCAATTTGACATTCATCATAATATATGTAAATTTATCAGGTGTGGACACTATATTATAAAGCCTAAGTTCTCCTCTCTAAAAATGTTCGAAGTTTCAGATAAACCCATTCAGTAGTTACCAATTATTTTTTTGCAAAAGTGCCCACTGTGCAACGTTACAAACAAAAAATATAATGTGAACGGCATTGCTCATATGTTGAAAATGTCACAACAAAATGGCAAGAAAAGAAACGCCAAATGTATACTCAGCATTACATTAATTTCCAATTTAGGAGTAGAATATTTTATAAATTTTTTTATCAAAATAAATTCCCTTGTGACTAAATTTTAAAGCTTTTTTTTTTAATTCTTTGTCATGTCCATTAAAAAAAGTTATAGAGGCAACATGAAATTTAAATTCTCAAAAAGCAGTAAATGAAATAAATATCTTAATAAAAAATAAATAAAAATTATAATCTGTGTATCTAGTAATGCCAGTTGCTTCTTTCTATGAACAGCGGAACTTGAAATGATGTTTGCATTTGTGAATTTTAAAGTCTTTATTGTTTATGCTATTGTAACTTTATATAATAACAGATTTAAAAATTAATGATTGAAACTTATTTACAATTTAAATTCAAAATGTTTTGACTACAAACATAATAATATAATTCCATTTTCATATAATTTATTAAAAATTTATTACTAATCATTTGTCTGGCGCCTTTTGTGTTTTAGGGATATGACATGCAAAAGAATATTTTTACTATTTATTATTAAGCATATTTTGGCAATTTTTACTTCCTTTTTTATTAAGCTTAAAAAATCATTGTATAAGTACATACATACATACATACCATTATCTTAATCTAGAAAAGCCCTAACTCATTATTTTTTGGAAATCCAATTTTTGACATTTTTCTATACATTAGATGTTCTTCTATCGTAATATATAAAAAAAAAACTCGAGTTTAAAAAAATAATGAGTTAGGGCCTTTCTATATTAAGGTAAGATACAAAGAATTTGTTTATATATGTTTCCTATCGAACATTTTTTGCTCTTGTCATTCCATACGTTTTATTACATATATAATCAAATCATTTGGAGTAATAAGTATACAATATTCATCATAGTCATATTCCTTCACTAGCAAATGATTTTTAAGTTTTGCTAGAGTACGTTTACTAATTTAAGCCATGAAAATGAATCAAGCATTAAGTAGGGCGCCCCCACCCCCAATCATAAAAATATTATTTTATTTTGAGTTACATTAAATTTTTTATTCCACATGCTTATAAGTTTATAAATGAATTCTTACAAAAATAAATATTTTAATTAAATAATATTTCATTTATTTCTTTGCTTGTTTCATTTTTTTACATACATACATATGTATTTTCTTTTCTTTTCTTTAATACCTCAACTTTTGGCGACTCGACTCAACGACATCCAACAAAAACAAACATGTGCATAACTTTCTTTATATCATGATTCATAACAACCGTACGCTTGTGCTAAATATATGGGAAAACAACAACAACAACAACAACAAAATGTATAAAAACCCGTAAATTATACTCTTCACCACCCACTCAAAAAATTACTCGCACTCTCTCGCTCTTACTACAATTTGGATTTGGCGGCAAAATGTTTACTTTACAAAAACAAAACAAATACAAAAACAAATACATACATACTCTCACATACAATGTGTAATGTAACGGTTCCAACATGGATGATGTGATGGTGGGTGATGTTGTGTATGCAAATTTGTGCGTGTGTACGTGTTTTTTGTGTGTGGGTTTACCTTTAGGGAATTACGTTGTCTGCGAAATTCCATACATGCAAGTTTATTTTTTACGTATATCATGTCAGCATTACTGTGGATACTAACACTCTCTGTACAGGTATGTATGTATGTATTGTTTATATTTTTGTAATTTTATATAGAAAACTGAAATGTAAAAGGGTGCAAAAATTTTTTTTCTTTTACAATGTTATGAGAGGAAGAATACAAATTTTAGTAATAAATATTATTTAGACAGAATTTTGATATAAGAAATATGCATACAATTTGCTCTTATTCACCAAGACTTATTAATAAGTCCTTTGAACTCCTTTAACAATAAAGTCTAAATAAATAAAGGCTTATTAAACAAAATTCTCTAGGGAAATTTGTTTTAAGAACACTTCATAAAGCCTTAATAATTTTTATAAGTAAGGCTGTATAGGTATTTTGTTTAGCAAGAAGTAACAAATAAAACTTATATATCAATTTAATGAAATTATTTGTTATTGTTTGTAGCTGCTAAGCAACACTTCAGTAGACTTCAAAAACAATTCCAAAAAGCTTAAAAGATCCTAATGTTTATAAACTTGTATATCAATTTAATATTTTTGGTTTATTGTGACCTTGCTTTGCATGTCAGCTGACGATATGTATGTGTGTGTACGAGTAGTATATCCCAAGAGCGCTTTATAGTTTTGAGTATGTACAAATTTCATCTTACTAATTTTTATCATTTAAAATAAAGTTCATGCACTCCAGTAAATTTTAAAGAAGCCATGATAAAAAATTGTTATTATTACCTTTTTGGGATTGAAAATTTTTACATAAATACTACATACACACGTATATATATATGTGTACAATATGTAAATAAAGAAGAGTGTAGGTAATCTCTTACAAACACAATGTGAACTAAAAGGGATGTACTATTTTTTAACCGACTTCAAAAAAAAAAAAAGGTGAAGGATATCAATTCTTCTGTATTTTTATTTTTTTACATTGTTACTTCATAGCTCCGTACATTTTAGACCGATTGTAAAAATTGTTTTTTTTTATCTAAGAGGGTACAGCTTCCCATTAATCCCATTGTAAGAAAAGTCTGCGGGGAGACGCCCACATATTTTTTTATTTGATTTTATGATTTTCTACTTATTTTATTACTGCGAAACCTGGCAAACACTTTTGGCTCTTGTAATAACACAATTTTAAAGTTTAAAAAATGGGCGGGGCTAGCCCATTAAAATTTATTAATATATTTTACGTGGTTCTATTTAACTCATTTTTACGAAACTTACCACACCTTGAGCTCTAAAATACTCACAAACTTCCATTAAAAAAAATGGGCAGAGTTACGCCCTTTAAAATGTAATATTTTATTTCAAGTGGTTCTACTTTGCCGATTTTTACAAAACTTAACACACATCCTGAGCTAAGAAAAGCATACAAATTTCCATTTAAAAAAATGGGCGCAGGCACGCCCATTAAAATGTAATTTTATATTTCACGTACTTCTTTTTAACCAACAGATTTTCAAAAACAATTTTTGTTTGAAAGAGTTTACTTCCAGTTGGGTGCCATAAGTTTTTTTTTTTCGATAATGTTCTATCAGATCTTTGCAGAATTATTAAGGATATATCGTTAGCTGAAACGCAAAACACCCTTAGCAACATTTGGTTCAGAAATATGTTAAAATGGAAAATTTTAAAATATTTATTTTATTTAATGCAAATTTTTGCAATTAAAGAAAATAAATTAAATCGGGTTTTATTTTGTTCGCATAGACTGGGTATTTATATGTAGCGTTTATATTGATGAAATGCTACGGAGATAATGAAAAAGTAAATTTTAAATTTTTTTGTTCGTTAGGGCGTTTTGCCTTTAATGTAACGTTAAGTAAAAGGCAAAACTTTAAATTGTTTACCTTCGACAAAAAATAAAATTAAGGCACATGGCCATTGCGGCTTGACGAAGCACATTCGTCTAGATTTGGGCCACTTTTTCGAGTATTAATGGCCGTATGACACGAATAAAACGAACAATCTTGGCCTCCAAGACATCAATTGTTAATGATTTATCAGCATAAGCCAATGACTTCATGCGACCCTATGGGAAACAATCTAGAGATGTCAAGTCGCACAATCTTGGAGAGGTCCATTTCTCGAAATAACTCAAAAAATGGAATTTTAATTGTGCAAAAATTTTATATACATAAATATCTTGCATACTCATCAAGTCTTAAGAAAAAAACAAAAAAATAAATAAAAATTTCCATTGAAAATTTTATACTTTTACTGGCAAATTTTTTTTACTTATGACGTTGCTTTAATAAATGTATCCTTTGCTTTACTTTACAAATAAATATTTTATTACAACCTTTGACTTATAATATTTTTTCTTTTATTATTATTATACTTTTTTTAATTTATTTAGATCTCAACACACACAAGTGTGGGAGGATGTATTGTGCTGGTAACATTGTTTCATTTTTTCACTTTAACAAATTTCTTTTGGATGCTGGTTGAAGGTAAGCTTAACAAAAACTCTATAAAAACTTTTATTATGCTTGCATAGATCAGCCAGCCTGCTTTAAGTATCAATAAAAATATTTCATAGTTTTTAGGATTTATTGCCAGAAGAAAAAAAAAGAGAAAAAAAAGGTAGCGAACTTTGTTGTTCTTTTTGTTACCTTATTTATCACGTCTTGGTTGTGCTGTGGTTGCATACAACTTTTCTTGTTATTTTTTTTCTCTAAACAAAATTTTTTCTTGCAAAAGGTTCTGCAAATTTTTTTTTTAAGTGAAAATGGGCCATAAAAAATCAATTTCGTTGTAGACTGTTATGAATTTTTAAAATGGTTTGTGTTTATGCAAAAAAAAAGAGAAGCAACTTAAAAGTTTTATTTATATGAAAATTTAAATAGAATTCTTTGGGAACTTTTAGGTTAAAGGGCACACACATGTATAGCGGAATGAAAACACTTTTACTCAACCAAAATTTAAGACCATCTTAAATTATTTATTTATTTCTTAATCTGGCTTTAGTTAAGTATTTTTCAAATATTATTTCGAAATAAAAATCTTTATTATTAACCACTGTAATTTTCTGAAAAATACAAGAAAATTTAAAAATGAATTTTCTACATATTTTTTTAGATTTTTATATATTTTTTTTACAAGAAAATATTTTTCTCAGAAACTATTTTTAAAGAAAATATTTGTTTTGTACGCTTTCCGTTATCGAAACAAATTTTACAAATTTTTGCTTGTTTTTGTGGTCAAACTACTTTTATATGCCTTTCGTTCCTGGTTATGGACCAAAAGCTTTTGAAATGAATAAATTTGTATGCTGAAAACTTTTGTTATCGATAATTTTTTTTTGAGAATATTTTTTTTTCGATAAAATGTTCAACAGAAAATTTTTGTTATCGATAATTTTTTTCCGAGAATATTTTTTTCCAATAAATTTTTATAGAAAATCGTTATAAATAAACTTTGGTATTAAAAATTTTTGGTCATCGATCAATTTTTTTATAAAACTTTTGTTAACGATAATTTTTTTAATACAAATTTTGTTATCGAACTCATCAGTTCGATAAAGAGCCAAAGTTTTGAAATGTACTAATTTTTATACTGAAAACTTTTGTTATCCATAATTTTTCTTCTCAAAATATTTTTTTCGATAAAATTTTCTACAGAAAATGTTTGATATCGACAATCTTCTTTTCGAGAATATTTTTCAATTAACTTTAGTATTAAACAACTTGTGTTATCGATAATTTTTTTATAAAAATTTTATTATCGATAAATTCTTTTTTATAAAACTTTTACTATCGAACTCATCAGTAAGTGGACCTCAATCCAAAAGATTTTGAAACGGATAAATTTTGCTACAGAAAAAGTTTGTAATCGATAATTTTTTTTTTCTGAGAATATTTTTTTTTCAATCAAATTTTTACAGAAAATCGTTATGAATAAATTTTTGTATTAAAATTATAGATAAATTTTTTTATAACACTTTTGTTATCGATGATTTTTTCCGATATTTTTTTCTAATAAAATTTTTTACAAAAAATCGTTATCAATAAATTTTGGTATTAAAAACTTTGAGTCATCGATAAATTTTTTTATAAAATTTTTGTTGTCGATAAATTTTATTTCTAAATTTGTAAATCGATAAATTTTTCAATGGCTAATATGTATTTAATATCGGTTAATTTTCCAATAGTAAATGATTGTTATCGATAATTTTTTTTTATAGAAAATATGTGTTATCGTTACTATTTTTTTAATATAATAAATTTGTTATCGCTTTTATCAATAAATTTTGTTATAGACATTTTTAGTGTTGATACATTTTTTTATTGAAAACTTTTGCTTAAGAGAATTTTTTTTTCCATAATTTTTCCGTAGAAAGTTTTTTTTAAGATTGAATTTTCTATAAAAAATTTTTGTTATCGATAAATTTATTTAGAAAAAAATGTTCTTACCAATAGTTTTTTTGATATGCACACATTTTGTGAAGTATAAGATTTTCCTATTGAACCTTTTGTATTTGTGTTTGAAGACAAATCTCTTTAAGAGATACTTTTTAAATTTAATTAAGAACAGGAAAAAACAAGAAAAAACTAAATTATAGGTAAACTGGTTAGGGAAATGCCACATTTTCTGTGATGCCAAGCACTTCATTAACAGCCATGTCTAACCGATTAGGAGGGGATATGAATATCAGGATTTTGTAATGAAAAGTATTACGAGAAATAGTTTCTATTGTAAACACAATTATTTATAACTCTAACTTATTAAAATGTATGGTTCCTTCTACGCTTTAATGTGCTCGTTAACACGAAGTTTATCATTTAAACTTTGTAACACTCTGATTTATGAAATACTTAAAAAGTTTTTTATTATAATGTTACAAATTAACTAATAATAATGTTTATTTCTTTTTCTCTGTTATTTTCCCTCTTTATGTAACAAATAATTTTTCTTCATAATGAAATGGGAAAAATGTTTGCTGCTTCAAAAAACAAAACAGGACTTTATTTGTACATATTGGTGGTGAAAACATTTTCGGGTGATAACATACGGTTCAATGTTTATGCCTTGATTGGTTGGGGTAAGTATTTACAAATGACAGTCTTTGACAAGCAGTTATAATGAATAATTGTGTGTGAACAAAACAAAGTAATTACGTTAATGAAAATTGCTTTATTTCATATTAAATTTTAAGCACTTTGAACTGCAGTGACTGACTAATAGCAGAGAAGTTGTTTGACATGTCTTTTATTTTTGAGCATTATTTACATATGGTTTATTTGAATTCAATATAGGCCAAAGACATTTTTACATACGAGGGTTGCTAGTTATAAAAAACATATACAGTAAGCTTTTTTTTATTCCCAAATATATATTTTCAATTTACGTTTATAAGTCGAAACTAATTTTCATTAATAACTTTTTTAGACTTCGCAAATTGTTTTGTAAATTAACCAGTAAAATATTTTTTTTATTAAAAATACATTGCTTTTGACTATTGATGGGTTAGCTGAATTCTATGCGCATTGCACTGTTGCTAGTTCGGATGTTCAGGGAACCTTGCCCCAAAAATTTCTTAGAACAACTAGAGATATTATGTTAAACTTTCCTTTAAACAAATGAGAAGTTCAACTAATATCGAAGTTGAAACAAGAACTCAGTAATCAACATATCTTTTTTCTTATTTGATACATTAGCTGAGTTTTCTCCAACTGGAACTGTAGTTGTAAGGCTGAGTTTACATCTGGCATATCTTGTATGCCGTGTGCCAAAAAAAAGCGTAACCAATAATTACTAATGCAAAACTGTTTCCAATCTTGTTGGATTCCATAAAATCGTCTATTATTTATGTATGAAACTGTTTAACTTAATAAATACGTATCTCAATCAAATAGTTTTTCATTAGTAATTAGTGGTTACGTTTTGTTTTCGCTTGTGTGGCACATGGCAGACACGGTGTAAACCCAGCCTAAGAAGTATGCAATGAAAATAAATATAAAAACAAACAACAACAACCATTCATTGCTTTCGCAAGAATAGAGTGTTGCCACACAAGTATTTTTTGATCAGGTGCAGCCAAGTTAATAATTGCTGTTTTTTTTTTTGGAATTGTTACAATTAAGTTTAACATTTGTATGAATAAGCAACAAAAAAATATTAAAAGTATTTTTTTAATTAAAAATAAATATGATTTTTTTCCAAGCAAAAGTTTGTGAAACTTCCAGTAAAACTTTTTGTGTTTATTTATTGTTATAGTACAATAAATTCAATAAAGTACGACTTTGACTCGCACACGAAGGGTTCCGTACGGACACCACATATGTAATACTATAATACGAACTTTAACCTAATATAATCGGAAAATTTTAAAAATTTTGGCATGTTTTTTAGTTTTAGCGCTTTTTTTCATTTGCTATTTTTTTTGGTTTTTCGACATTTTTTAAATTTTAGCGATTTTTTTTTAGTTTTTGCGTTTTTTGTTTCAACAATTATTGGAAATTCTTCGGCTGCTTTATTTTAGCGATTATGTTAGTTTTAAAGTTTTTTCCCGTTTCGGCGCATTTCCCCGTTTTTTTTGTTGAAATTTTTCCGATTTTTGGCGATTTCTTTCAGTTTTGTTTGACGACCTTTATACTTTTGGTGATTTTGTTTGTGTATTTAAGTGACTTATTTTATTTTTGGTGATATTTTTCATTGAAGTTTTTTTTTATTTTTGGCAATTTTTAATATTGGCGTTTTTTTAATTTTGGAATTCTTTAGTTTCATTGTTTTTGAAGATTATTTCGTTTTGGAACAGTCAAGCTATTCTATGACATACTTACATAAACTTTTTGTTTCTTTTTATTTAATGCCCTAATTCTGTGGACGACAAAAAGAAGCAGTTTGGTTCTTTAAAACGATTATTATTTATTGTCTATGCTAGAAGGTTCATGTATGTATTTGCTTTTTCAAACTATTGTATAATACTTTAATTGAATTTTTATGTTTTAAAAACATGGCAATAATATTTATATTTTTCATTATCAAAGACAACAAACCATTTTTGAAGAAAATACTTAATAGACTTCAAAGACAAGAACTCAGAAGCATTTTCAAACAAAAACGTCCTAAATCTTCTTACTGAATTAATGCATAAGTTGTGTAGAGCGTGCTTCAATTTCTTTTTATTTATATTAAAACAGAGGTCTTAACATACCGGAATATTTACGACTAAAACATAAATGACATACACATCGTCACCTTAAATGCAAACGGACGTAACTACAATTTTACATTTTTTACAGGAGAAACAAAAAAAGTTTCAAACTCAATAATAATAAAGTGTTATAGAAAGTTTTCTTCGCAATTTACTTGTAGTATGGATACTTATATGTTTTTAACCATTTATTTACTTCTTATATATATTTAAGCTTTTATGTTAGTTACGTTCTTTGCAATGAAAAATAGAAGCATTGGTCTAAATATTTGCTTCAACATGTAGTTTGATCAAATGATCGATAATCAATCAAAAACTTGATTTAAAATTGTTGTGTAGTTACGTCCGTTTGCATTTAAGGTGACGATATACTTTTATATTTCGGCACATCAGTCTTTGTCATTCTGTTCCGTTATAGATAGAACAATTATACTTGAAAGTTTTAACAAAGTAGTTACCCAAATAAAATCAAGATTTGATTTTAGCGATGAAATTTACAACATTTTAGGCACTGTTGGCCCAAAAAATACACAGTCTGCTTAAAAGAAGTTACTGTTTTTTTTAAGAAAAGATTTGCAACGCTTTAATAGAGATTTACAAAAGCTTAGATTACGATAAATATGAGCTTTACAGTGAACCCGACAATTATTAAAGAAGGTTATTCAAACTAAAAGATAACCTGGGGGAACACGAGTTTCCAGTAATAAAATAAATTTATATTTTGCCATTTTCAAATGCTTAAGTTAATAGAATATTTAGAAATTTAAGTATTTATAGAGAATAATATTATATAACCCTTAAAAATCGTGAAACTGATTCGAGAAACAGTCTGTTGTCTGTAACCATTAGAGCAATTTTATTTATCAAAAAGCTTTTTAAAGGAATGACAAAGAATTTAGATTAGAATTTAGAGTTTTTAAATTTTCTTATTTTATTTTTTCAGTTCAGTTTAATTTTTTATGCTATTTTTTTTATTATTTTAAGTTACTATTTGAATCTAAATAATATATGACCAATATTGATCTCCTTTAAATGAATTTCTTAAGTTTTTATTTTTTTGTGAAAGCTTTTTTTATGAAATAAAGCATTTATTTGTGATCAGGTGTAATTTCAGTTAAATCGGGCAATTTTACTTCATATCAAGGGTAATTTTGAATTTTGCTGTAGTGGTAGCACTGACACATACACTGGCAACGCTGCAATGAGCAATATGATAATTCCGTATTAAGTATACGCTATGCATCACCATATTTCATTATGTACGATATTTTAGTACATCCTTAACATATGCAATAGAAAAACAAAGAAACTTAGGTTACATTTGAAAAAAGTATGCTAAAACAAAAACTTCAATGGAGACAAGTATACTTTTAAATTATTAACAAAATTTTGGTTTTCTTGCTGTATTATAAAAATAAAAAGTAAATTAAAAATGAAAAATTAAAAAACTAAAAAAAAAAAATACTTTTAAATTAAGTTCATTGTTGTTTTTCATTTTATCTCCATAGAGCACTGAGTTTATTACTGGAACTATGAAATTGAAGTAAAATGTTTATTCAGTATTTTAATTTTCCTTTTAGCAATTTTGTATGCTTTAAGCTACTTACTTACTCCAGCTCCAGCAGAAATTTAAATTTGCTCATTAAAGCAGTAACAATTAAATTTATCACTACATTCTAGCTATGCTTTATACTATGTTAATTTCTTAGCGTTGTTGTTATAACGAACCCCAGTTAAAGAGGAATAAAAATATTAATTTTATGATGAAGGAAAGAAAAATGTTAATGAAAATATATAAAAAGAAAATCTGCTTTTCCATTAAGATTCAACTTAATTATGATGATAAATATTTATGACAAATATACAAGTGAAACAGGAAACGGAAAGCAAGAAATAAAAACAAAAGCAGTAATAAAATTCCATATTGTTACTGTTGCTGTTGTTGTTGTTGTTGTTGTTGTTGTTGTTTTTGTGGTTGTTTTTGTTTGAATTATACAGTTGTTTTTGATAAGTCATTTTAATGAGTGCATTTTGTACTTGGCATACAACTACTCGTATAAAATATGGCTTTCCTTTCATACTGTACGCTTTTACTCTGGCCATCAAGTGTTTCAATTAACTGTTGTGCTCATTGTTGAATATTGTTTTTATTCGTTCATTGAACAGCATAAATGAGCTAAAATATTGCATAAATTAATGTAAAAGTATATAGATGAAAAAAAAATTTATTATATTTTAGGTGGTCCTGCTGTGTTTGTTGTTATATGGTCTATAGCCAAAGGACTGGTCATGTCGTATGCCACAACGGATCAGGTATGTTAATAATTTATTTTAAATAAAACTTATTTTTATTATTAAGCAGTGTGATACAACAATGTAAACCTTTTTGAAAAGTAATTAAAATGTTTTCAAAAATGAGTGAAATTGGCATAAATTTTTTTTTTTAATTTGGAAATTAATGAGCCAGAAGAAATTGTCGAACATGTAGAATTTTTTAACTCTTATTATTTTCTAGATATTTTTGTTATTTATATGCCAGTGTGTGAAATCCTCTGCTAAATCTTTTAAATTTATATAAAAATAATGAAATGTCGGTATTTAATTTATGAATTCAGTTTTTCCATTTTCCTGTTTTAGATACAAATTGAAGGTTGCCCTTGGATGCAAGAATCGCAAGTAGATTGGATATTTCAGGGACCTGTTTGTGCGGTATTAATAATAAATTTAATATTCCTGCTACGAATTATGTGGGTGAGTATGTATTAAATTGATTTTGTAGCAAAAAAAAAAAATAAAAATAATACACACAGGCATTGAAGGCGAATAAAATTTCTAATGTTTAAAAAACAAGTACTTTTAAAAACAGAATTATTGACGTCTCTTCCTTCTGCTTACACACTCATACAATTTTTCTGTTTCTGTTTCTGTTTAATTTTAAATTTGTTTTTTTTTTTTCAAGGTATTAATAACAAAATTGCGCTCTGCCAATACTCTGGAAACGCGACAATATCGTAAAGCAGCAAAAGCTTTATTGGTACTGATACCCTTGTTTGGCATCACATATTTGGTTGTGCTGGCAGGTCCCAATGAAGGCGGTGTCATGAGTCATATGTTTGCTATAGTACGTGCTCTCTTATTAAGCACTCAAGTAAGTAATTATTGGGTTAACATAAATACAAATACATATGTACCAGCAAATATTGTTACAACAAACAAATCTCACCATTAATCAAATTCTTATTCAAACAGGGCTTTTCCGTTTCATTATTTTATTGTTTTCTCAATTCTGAAGTCAGAAATGCTTTAAAGCATCATGTTTCAATGTGGCAGGATTCCCGCAATATAAGACTTAATCAATCAAGAAGGTATTAATTTTCGTTGCATAACAAAATAAAAACATTTTCAATGATTCATAACCGATTGTATTAAAGCTAATTTGATTGTTTTATTTTTTGTTTATTTTCTTTCATAATTCATTTTCATAATAGGTACGTTTCCAAGGGCTTCGTCAAGAATACTTCACCCAATACGGACAGTAAAAGGTCAGTTTGATGGATATAACATTTAGGTTCACAGCAATAAAAAAAGGAACAAACTCAGGAAACAAATTAGGTTAATAAAAGAAAATCCACAAAAAAACAATGTTCTATTTTCTTTTTTCTACTTAATGTGAAAAATTGATTTGTTTATGAAACGTACACAAAAAATAAATTTTTTATAAAAAAAAAGGTAATTTTTATAATAAGTTGCTAAGTATGGAAGATATTTTCTAAGAAAAGGCTTTTTTTAAAAGGTACTTTTTATAAAAAATGTTTTTAAAAGGATTTTTATAAAAGGTACTTTTTATGAAAGGTATTTTTAAAAAGGGTAATTTTTAAAAAAGGTACTTTTTATAAAAGATAATTTTCATAAAAGATACTTTTTATAAAAGGTACTTTTCATAAAAGGTACTTTTTATAAAAGGTAGTTTTTAATAATAAGTACTTTTTATAATAGGTACTTTTTATATAAGGTACTTTTTATAAAAAATGTTTTTAAAAGGGTTTTTATAAAAGGTACTTTTTATGAAAGGTATTTTTAAAAAGGGTAATTTTTAAAAAAGGAACTTTTTATAAAAGATAATTTTCATAAAAGATACTTTTTATAAAAGGTACTTTTTGTAAAAGATACTTTTCATAAAAGGTACATTTTATAATAGGTACTTTTTATATAAGGTACTTTTTATAAAAGGTACTTTTTATAAAGGTACTTTTTATAAAAAATGTTTTAAAAGGGTTTTTATAAAAGGTACTTTTTATGAAAGGTATTTTTAAAAAAAGTAATTTTTAAAAAAGGTACTTTTTATAAAAGATAATTTTCGTAAAAGATGCTTTTTATAAAAGGCACTTTTTATAAAAGATACTTTTCATAAAAGGTACTTTTTATAAAAAGTAGTTTTTAATAATAAGTACTTTTTAAAATAGGTACTTTTTATATAAGGTAATTTTTATAACGGTACTTTTTAGAAAAGGTAGTTTTTATAATAAGTACTTTTTATAATAGGTACTTTTTATATAAGGTACTTTTTATAAAAAATACTTTTTAAAAGGGTTTTTATAAAAGGTATTTTTAATAAAGGTGCTTTTTATAAAAATTTACTTTTTAAAAAAAAGGTACATTTTACAATATAGTACATTTTATAAATAAGGTGCTATTTATAAAAAAAAATGTCTTTCTATAAGATACTCTTTACAAAAGGTACTTTTTATAAAAGGTACTTTTTATGAAAATAAAAAAGTGCTTTTAATATAAGATACTTTTTATATAAAAATATTAAAAAAATTTTTTAACAGTTCAGCTTAGGAAAGAGACTTTTTATGAAAGATAACTTTTATAAAAAGTACTTTTTATTGAAGGTACTTTGTATAGGTACTTTTTATAAATGTGCGTTTTATAATGGGTAGTTTTTATAAAAGGTACTTTTATAAGAGGTACTTTGTATAGAAAGTACTTTTTATAATAGGTACCTTTTGCAATAGGTACTTTTTTTATATGGTACTTTTTATAAAAGGTAATTTATTATAAAAATTACTTTTAATAAAACGTACTTTTTATTAAAGGAATTTTTTATATTAGGTACTTTTTATAAAAGGTACTCTTATAAAAAGTTTATAAAAACTACTTTTATAAAAATTTACTTGTTACAAAAGGTACTTTTTATAAAGGGTACTTTTTATAATAAGTACTTTTATTAAAGGTACTTTTTATAAAAGGTACTTTTCATATAAGGACTGTTTATAAAAGGTACTTTTTACATGAGGTACTTTTTATTAAAAGTACTTTTTATAAAAGTTTACTTTTTATAATTATAAGTTACCCGTAGTTTTTATTAAAGGTACTTTTTATAAAAATTTACTGATTATAAATGGTACTTTCTATGAAGATAATTTTTATAAAGGTTATTTTTTTATAAAATTACCTCTTATAAAAAGTACTTTTAATAAAAATAAAATATTTATAAAAGGTATTTTTACAAAAATACTCTTTGAAAAGGTACGTAGTTTAAGCACGAGATAATTTTTATAAAAGGTATTTTTTAGGGAAAATACTTTTTGAAAAAGGTAATTTTTATTGAAGATATTAACGCAGTTACCTTTTCTGAGTATATTTTTTGTAAAAGTACTTTTTATAAAATTTATTTTTTGTAAAAAATACTTGTTATAAAAGGTAGCTTTTTGCAAAATATACTTTTTATAAAAGGTACCTTTTAGTTAAAAGTATTTTTTATAAAGGATACCTTTTTGTAGAAAGTAGTTTTTACAAAAAAAAGGTACCGTTTTGTAAATAAGTACTTTCAAAAGGTATCTATTCGTAAAAAGTACTTTTTATAAAAAAAGGTACCTTTCTGTAAAAAGTTCTTTTTATGAAAGTACATTCTAGTAAAAGTACTCTTTATAAAAGGTAACTTTTGTAAAAAGTACTTTTTATAAAAAAGGTACGTTTTTGTAAAAAGTAATGTTTACAAAAGTGTACTTTTTTGTAAGATACTTGTTATAAAATGTACCTTTTTGTAAAAGGTACTTTTTATAAAATCAGATACCTTTTTTAAAAAGTACTTTTTATAAAAAAAGTACCTTTTTGTAAAAAGTACTTTTTATAAAAAAATTTACCTTTTTGTAAAAAGTACTTTTTATAAAAAAATTTGCTTTTTGTAAAAAGTACTTTTTATAAAAAAATTTACCTTTTTGTAAAAACTACTTTTTATATAAAAAAAATTTACCTTTCTGTAAAAAGAACTTTTTTCCAGGGGGTACCTTTTTGTTAAAAAGTAATTTTTATAAAAGGTACATTTTTGCAAAAAGTACTTTTTAAAAAAAAGGTACCTTTTTGTAAAAAGTACGTTTTATAAAGGTTACCTTTTTGTAAAAAGTACTTTTTATAAAAAACAATTTTGATGGAAGTTTTAAGACAGATAGAAAATTTATATTTGATGCACTAACAGTTTACTTTTGAAAACATTTATTATTTCATATATGTGACCTTCTTCGAGAAAAGGGGCCTAGTGTGTTAAAAAACGGGTGTATGTCAAAATCGATTAAAATGGAAAAAACATTAAAGTTTAATTTTTTAAATGCGTTTTTCTCAAAACTTCATTTTCACACACTAGGTCCCTTTACTCGGAGAAGGTTACATATTGACATGTCGTCCCATAACCGCCAAAAAAGCTTAAGTAACATAATTTTCGAACTTCATTTTTTTTTACCAAAAACGATTATTTGCAACAACCGATTTTCGTAAAAAAACGAGTTTCGAAAAATCTATCGGTTAGGCGTTTTTGGCGATGATGGCTCGATATAGTAAGTGCCAAAGAATCTATAAGGTTCGAATGCTTAATGAAGCTACAGTTACAGTCGTTTTACAATAATATATTATTACACTTTAAAGGATTCCTTGCATTATTTATATGACAAGAGAAAATTTATGTTATTATAGTGAAGTTCGGTTGTATTAAACAAATAAGCTTAGGAGCAACTTTTTCGTTGCTAAGAATTTTGTATCAATATTTCATAGAGTTATAGTAAACTTCGGTTATAACGAATTTTGCACTCATAAAAAAATTCGGTAAACAAGACTACATGCAAATTCATGCACTTTTAGATTATAGTCTGATCTTTTTTATGACAATAAAACTGCTGTTCTTTTAGGTCAAAATTCACAGTCTATAGTTAACTAACACGCCCGTGGTTTAACTAAAGATTTTTTTAATCAATTTTATTGGTTAAAGCACCTTCATTAGTTAACTAACAACTGTGAATTTGAGCCTCAGCTGTAATACGAGTATATATGTATAAGTTCCTGTTAACTTGTAATTGCTTTTTTAAATTTAATAAAAGAAGGTGTCAAAAATATTTTTAACTTTTTTTTATGATAAATTTTTTTTAATTCTCTTGCTTTCTTCCAATTACAGCATATGTTTACTAAGGTTATAAATATCATATGTAGTTGTTTATTTTTCGGAGTTCGTTATAACCGATCCCTACTGTATATGCAATTTTCTTTATTTACAAAAAAAAAATTCGTTTACTTTTCTTTGTAATTTCATTTAAATTGCAGACCTTTAACTTCTTACTATGGAAAGGGTAAGAGAGAATCATGTGTTTCGTCGGCTACCACAACAACCTTAATTGGCCAGCAACACTCCCTTTCTTTGCAACGTGGCTCAAATGGTGCTTTGCACATGCTGCCCACCGCTACTGCTCTAACTGTTATACCCAGGGCGGTTAGTCCCTTGATGAAGGTAGTTACTTTACATTCCTTTTTTCATTATTTATTTTATTTTTTTTTTGCATACTACTCGTGAATTTGCCTTGAACTGTGTGTGGGTTTTTATTTTGTTTTGAAGTACATTTGAAAAAAAAAATAATTGATTTAATTTCAGATTTGAATTGTTGGGTTAATATTTGTAAAAAAAATTTATTTATGCACGCGCTAAATAACAAATTCGAATAATTTTTATAACAATATCTTGTAATCCTTAAAAATAACTCTTAATTTGAAAACAATTTAGAATTGTTTGAATAAGTTTGGGTTTTTTCTTAATATACTTTCTTTTTACAGGGTCTCGAGGAAAATTCTGTATAAACAACTTTCGTTTGAGCTCGGATTAAATCAAAGAAAATTAAAAAAGATTTATATATTTTTTATGCGCCCAAAATTTATTTTAAGAGTGTTACTCGATTTTTTTTTTCAAGGATTTAATTTTCTTGTTTATTTCATAAAATGATTTGTAAATAGAACGAAATATTTGTAAAGATTGTATAGTATGTATGTATGTACATAATTTCTCTATGAGTTAAGAAAATTATTTAGTTATAGTGTTATTAAATTATTTTTAAAATGCTTGGCCCTGTTCTGTAAAACGAATCCGAGTAAATTTCACATTTTAAAAATATTAATAATGATCCTGCAGACATGTTTAAAATCATACATGACAATTTTCTTTCACATATACATACATATATGTGAAAGAAAATTATCGAATCCGATTTGGCGTAACACGCCTTACTGAAAAAAATCGGACTACTGAAAGCGATACAAATCCCCGCACTGATTTTAAGCGCAGCTAGTCTTATTCAGTTCGTTTTAGCGAAATATCGCTTTACTGAAAATATCGTATTACTTCGCTTTAGTGAAAAAATAAACAATGACAAATTTATTTATTAGAAATCGATTGCATAACTTAAGGCTGAAAAAATTGTGCGTGTTTTGTCCGTTAAAAAATTAAATGGCAAAATGTATTTGACCTTTTCGCTCTTATGTACTTTATTGTGTTTTTCTATTATATTGTCAATGGCTACTACACATTTTCGAGGAATTTGTAAAAAATTTCAACAAAAAAATGTGTACATATGCATGTTTAGTTGGGTATATGAATATGTTTCTATGAATAATTTTTTTTTTTTTAATAAAATTTTTACGCTAAAATGACGTAAAATACGCCTTATCATGGTTGGCGTATTTCAAATACGACTACGACTGTTTGGTAATAGATTAAAGAATACTTCAACAGTTTTTCTTTAATCTATTAGCAAACAGTCGTAGTCGTATTTGAAATACGCCAACCATGATAAGGCAGAATATACAGATTTGATATAAAAAATACTGTTTTACTGATTTTAAGCAGTACGCTTAAGTGTAACAAATTTCAGTAATCCGAACTACGTTTTAGAGAAAACGTTATGGTTATTTCCAGTAAAGCGGAGTCGAATTTATATATTAAAAAAATTTTAAAATATCTAAAAAAAAATTATTTCTATTGTCACAATTAGTTTTCTAAAATTGTGCGAATACAAATCGATTGGTTTACCAGAACCGGGCCATATTGTATTTTCAAAAATTATGCGGTTGATAGGGAACTTTTACAAAAAAGGTACTTTAGATTAAAATAATTATAAATGTTGCCAAATTAGATTATGCCTTAAGTTTAAGATTTTTATAGCACTTTTTCCCCAAAAAATAATATTTTTCCTATTTAGTGAAATATTAATTAATTCGCACACACACATAATGAACATGTGAAAATGAAGCAAAATCGTCGGCCCCTAAAAGTACTGAGATCAAAATTAGTAACAAGTTGTTGCTTGGTGCAATACCTATCACCACATTTGATAATGTTTTTTTTTAGAGCTATGCTCTTTATGTCACGACACGGGAGCTAAGACGAGAGTTTTGTAACAAAAATAATCTACACTATTACAGTTATAAATTTTTTGTTTTGTTCTTTAAAATGAGTGAAACAAAAACACAACAAAAACAATGAGAACGATTGCTCAATTTGTTTTTGTATGGTTTTTGTACATGAGCAACAGACAATATATTAATTAAATCGTACGCAGCTTGAAAAGAAAACAAAGGGAGATAAATGGAAACGTTTTTAAATATTTGTGGCTAATTTGACGTAATAATAATAATATAATTTTATTGCTTGGTTATTTAACACATCAAATTTGTTTTATATAACTAAGCAGCATAGCTCTAACCGGGTGTCCCAAGACAGCTCTCTTCTTTTTTTTAAATTTGAAATTCAACTAAAAAAATCTAATAACTAGTGTTATTAGTTTCAAGTTATAATTTTGTAAAATTTTGAAGCACTAATTGCTTATTAAAAATTATCTTGCGGAAGATGAGATTCCTTTTCTTACTCGTGACAATTTGCAGCCCATTTTAAACAAAATTTAAAATTTTTGAAAATTTTCTCTTTAACCTTCAACACAAAACCCAGTATTTATTTTATACACAAATTTATATGATTTTCCATTCCTTTGAATTACAAATTAAACATACAAAACATTTGAATTAAAATGAACTAGAACCAGAAATGAAAAATTTTGTATCAAAATTTAATTGGTTTTCACATATAAAACAAACTTGTTTAAATTAAAGTTTTTAAAAAAAGTTGCAACAACAAAAAAGTCCAATGTAAATTAGAATTTTAAGCATAAATATTTCCATGTCGAACAAATATTTTAAATAAATAGAAAAAAAAAACAGAAATATTTCATTTATATAATATTTTATAGTGGCAAACAAAATATTAAGCCAAAAACAAAACAGATAAGAAAAAAAAACTTCTAACAATGAGAGGAAAATATAGAAAATTTAAATGCAAAAGTTTTCAAAACTGAAATTTAAGTCTAACTTCCATAAAAGTAAATAAACCAAAAATAATATTGTAGCAAATAGTTACAATAAAAAAAAGAATGTGTGTATGCTTGGGAATGTGTGTTATTAACGCTGGTTTTACACGACATAACAAATTACCCACAACAAAATTTTTAATATCGTTACCTAAAATGCAAAACGCCACATCTAAATAAAATTTTTTTTTGTATTGAATTGTTTCCTTGAACTTTGAACGGTTTGCTACCTATGGACCTAAACAGAGCAAAAAAGTAAAGAAAATCAAATTTTTTAAAATTTTTTGCAATTTTGATCTTGAAGATGAAGTTTTTTTGATTTGATATGTTCACAATTTTTGTTCTTTATGACAAGAGCTACAAATTTGCCTCAGAAGATAAATCCAAATTCCGAACATTTTGCAAAATATGAGCCTGAGAAAATGCAAAAATGACACCCACAAAAAAAGGGCATGACTTGGGGCAAATTTGGGAGACACGGGTCTTTTTTTTTTTTTGGTCTTTTTTCACGTACTGGTGTCCGTATATGGTTTTATTTTCATGACTTAAAAAATTACACATAGTGTAATTAATACTAATAAAACTGCTGATTGTTGTGATTGATGAGTTTATTTGATCGTCTGGTGGGCACTTTACATGTTATGTATATAAGTTATGTAAATGTATTTGTGTTCAATGAAACATATTTCTATGCAGAATTCTGCATAGTAATTTTTCCTTTTATTTAGAAATAAATGCAAAGTTCCATAAGTGATTTCAAGACGAAGTCTACGACAAATTATAAATAAAAATAAAATAAAAACATTTTTTCTTAAGAACTTCATTGCGCTTTCGGATAAATTTGCAAATAATACCGAAACTCGACTTCAGCCTTGGCCTAAAAATTTACTTCCTCCGAACACTATTGATTTATTTCTGCATATTTTTTTAAATATTTGCGAGCAATTGCATTCAACAAATTCGGTCTTCACTAAAATCAGACCAAATTAATGTCGAACAATGGTTATTAATGGTTTAAAAATTTTCTATCTATTATTCGTTTGTATACTAAAAATAATGTCGTGTAAAAGCAGCATAATTAAAAAAAAAAAAAGAATATGAATGCCAGACATATTGTTAAACAAATTAGTGCTTAAGCTAAAAAAGCACTCACTCCTAAACATAGAGAAATTTAATTTAAAAAAGAATTTATTATGCATAAATTTTAATTACATAAAATATGTAGATAAGTAATGCACTAAATTTTAAATATGTATGCCTGTTATAAATATGATGAAATTTGTAAATATAAATTATTAATGAGTTTTTGTAAATAAAGAAGTAAATTGTGTTTGCAAGTATATTAATGTTGGAGTCAGACTTGCAGGTCGACAGCTGATTATTTTCTTATGCTGCCATTAGACAACAAACACAAGCATGAATGTTTGAAATACATACATATTTATACATATGTGTATGTGTATGTGATGATTTGGAAGATATGATATCAAAAGTGATTTGCTTAATTTGCCGAACATATTAAAGCCAAATTGTGCATGTATGGAGCACTGAATTTCGTGAATTTAAAAAAAAAAATTAATAAATAAATGCACATATTTCACATTTAAACGTTTCCCTACATAACAAAAACTAAAAATTTTAAAAACCCTCGAATATATCTAGAAAAATTGGCAATCTCGATCAAATCACCTTTCAAACAGAAAAACTAAATCAAAATCGGTCCAGCCGTTTGGTTTGTAAGTGAAGTCAGACAGACACACAGATACACATACACATACTACAAACTTATAACACCCCTTTTTTGGTCGGGGGTTAAAAGCAGCGTTATTTAATTTTTGAAATTGAGTAGTACAAATATGGCGGTTTCGAACCAAAATCTCCAAAGTCCGGCGACATGCTTTGAATACGCTTATACTTACTCATAAATGGTAAGTTATTAACGACGGCATCTCTATGTAGTCTGTTTTAATTGGTTTAACATGTTACGGAACTTTCACACACAAAAAGAAAATAATAAAAAATATATACAAAAATATGCAAAAAAAAATTAATTAAAAAAAAAATTATGAACAACCAACGTGTCGCTTTAAATGTGCGAGAACTTTTTATCACTATCAAATATATACAAGTATTTTACACGTAAGTAACAAAATACATTAATAAATAAGTCAAAATAAAATAATTTATATGTTTGAACAGTTTGGAAAAATGCTATTAGTTTTTTTTTTTAAATTTAATTTTATCATATCTTTGTAAAAAAAGGTAAGTATTCCTTTGATGTTACAGAAATTAAATTTTTTTATTATCATTTTGTATTTATTTTTAATTATATTTATTCATTATAAAGGTTTGTCCCAAAATTCCTTACAAAAGTAATATTGTTAGAAACCATAAATTTTAAATTAAAGTTTCGTTAGTTTTGCATAACAAATAATGTGTATTACTTTAAACAAATTAAAACTTTATGGCCAGTCGTTATAAAAAAAGTATTATTTTTTCACATTTTACATAAACTTTAATCGTTAAGAGCTACACTGCAGATACATTTTATACATGTTGTCCCTTTATGGGAAGGGGAATGAACGTACACTGGTCCCACAACACAACACAAATTTAATTTTTTATTTCACATACATACACGAAATATAAAAAATAAATCTTTGGCTTGTCTGCCTTACCACTCATGGTCTCTGGCGGGAATTGAGCCCACAACTTCCCTGGCAAATATTGTTATACACTAGCTAATAAACTGCTGCTATTTTAACCCTACACGGGCCTATGCTCCAGATTGGAATCTTGGGAATAAACAAACACACTTTATCTTAAGATCGAAATTTTTTTTTTATTTTAAAGCATAACCATTTCTTTTTTTTTTGTCGGGATATAAACAAATACACTTTATCTTAAGAGCGAAAATTTTTTTTATTTTAAAGCATAACCATTTCTTTTTTTTTTTTTTGTAGAATAGAAACTAGTGCTGGGATACTATCGATAGACTATCGATACTATAGATAGTTTTAAAATATCGAAAATATCGATAGAAAAAAATATCGACATCGATATTATTTCAAATGCAGTTTTGAATACGTAAAAAATTTTCAACTGACATCAGCAAAATTTTTCAAAAACTGTCACCTGAAATAGCGTTCGCAAATACATACATACATATTAAAATATATATAAGAGTATATACTTTCAATAAAGTGATAAAAAACTAACTTTCACCCGATCAAAAATTGTTATATTTTACTTTCTCAAGTACAAACATTCAGTCGATAGTAATATCGATAGTATCGATAGTGAAATCTGAACCCGCAAAGCTTTTAGCTTGTCTGCGGAAAACACCCAAGGTCTATGGTGGGAATCGAACCCACAACCTCTGTACTGAGAGGCTAGCATCGCTACCACTCAGCCACAGGGTACCCTGTGAAATAAGAGCAATATTTTTTTTTTTTTATAAAAGTATACAAATTTCGTGTTCATTAAGAATTCCAAATTTATTAGGAGAGAAGTATTTAAAAATTTTAAGGACAGACAATATCTTATTTTATACCAGTAAATAGTCTTTTTAGCTTAAAAATTTAAAAAAAAATAATTTTTTTTTGAAAAGACATTTGCAATATTATTGTGCAATAATTCATATTGTACAATAAATTTTACTGTACGTATATTAAATAAGTACGTGGCAAAATATATTAAATAAAATCAAATATATTTTGTATTATATTGTGCAAAATTTTTTTTAATATGTTGATGATATTGTACAATAATATATTTCACGAAATGCGAATTTATTAGGATGATAATATTTAATAACTCAGGCACAGATACGTATCTTATTTTATACCTGTAAATAGCATGTTTAAATTAAAAACGAAAAAAAACCCGGGAATTCACAACATTATTGTGCAATAATTGATATCGTACAATAAATTTTACTGTATATATTAAATAACTACGTGGCAAAATATATTAAATAAAATCAAATATATTTTGTATTATATTGTGGATTTTTTTAATATGTTGATGATATTGTACAATAATGTTTTTTACGAAGTCCAAATTTATTATGATGATAATATTTAATAACTCAAGTATAAGCTCATATCTTATTTTATGCTTCTAAACAGCCTTTTTAACTTAAAAACGAAAAAAACATTGATTTTTTCAGAAAATATGTAAATCTATACTAATTTACCCAGAAATTAGCAATATTATTGTGCAATAATTAATATTGTACAATAAATTTTACTGTACGTATGTATATTAAATTAGTAGGTGGCCTTTATATAATAAATAAAATCAAATGTCTTTTGTATTATATTGTGCAAAAATTTTTTTAATATCTTGACGCTATTGTACAATAATGTATTCATTAGGAATTATTTGGAAGAGAATATTTAATAACTCAACTTATTTAACACTTCTAAGTGGCCTTCGTTAACTAGAAAACAAACGAAATAAAAATTTGAAATTTTTTTAGAAAAATAAAGTGCACATACATTTGCAATATTATTGTGCAATAATGATATTGTACAATAAATTTCACTGTTTAATATGCGTTAAGTAGTAGGACAAAATATATTGGATAAAATAATATATATTTTGCTATATTGCGCAAAAATTTTTTTAATATCTTAACGTTATTGTACAATAATATTTTTATTAGGAAGTCCAAATTTATTTAGAAGAGAATATTTAATAATTATGTGTGGATGAATTAAAAAAAAATTATTTTACAATTTATTTAACACAAATGTGTGCGCAAGTTATATTTGTTCCTTTAAGGGGTCAACTGAAAATTTACATATACTCTTATACAAAAAAAAAGAGGGATACAATTATATATTTTTTGCAGAAAGACTAGGGAAAATGATTTTAAATTTTTACACTGCGTAAAAAGTGCATTATTTTGATGTGACCTTCTTTAGACGAATTAGTGCGATATATTGTATGAAAAATTGCGCCATATATATATATATATATATATTTTTTTTTAATATTGTGCAATATTATTGAAAAGCGTGGAGTAAAGCATTAATAGTAATAATAACAATAAAGTAATCAAGAAAATTGTGTAGTCTATGGGTACCTTTAGATGTTATACAGACATAAATAAATCCTTCATTAAGAGCTTCCTATTAGAGATGCGCGCGTGTTGTGTTCTTTTCGTGACACGAGCACGCATGACCTAACATGAAGTGTTCGTGACAAAAAAGCTGGGGGCAAATTATGGCATTCGATACGATTCGAAATTTTAAAATAGTTCCATATAAACTCTACTGAAATATTTCGTAATTTCGTTCGATAACGAGTGCCGTAATTTGCCCCCTGATTTCGTGCGTATTCGGGTATTTTCGTGTCGAGTAAAATTGACACGAAAAACACGAAACAATTATAGATGTAAAATATGTATGAATGAATTTCAAGTAGAGAAAAAATTTAAATAATTTGTATCAGCATATTTGTTGATATTGTATGGGCCTCTGAAGCTTAAAGTTCTGTACATAAATCGATAGTATTAGCTGTGGTGGTAGATAGTATCAGCTCGCAGTGCCAACTTGGTGCCATATTTTGAAAAGCGACTCTTGAAAAAAATCAATTAAATTATCTGATTTTCAAATACCATATCAATAATAATATTTTGTGCGTGTTGACAAAATTTTTCGCGTGTGTGTTTCGTGCGTGTTGAGGGTCTTGGTATTTGTGTTGGGTAAATTCGACGCGCGCCCATCTCTACTTCTTATCATTAAATTTAAATAAAACAAAGTGTATGGGAGATATCATTTTAAATTTATTATACTTTTTAAAAACGTATAACATTTTATAGTAGCAATGATTGAGGCTTGAAAAGGCCCTGCAAATAATGTAAGATTTCTTGCATGTTGTTATCTTGGAGGAAAATACCACAAAATGCGAAAAAAAAGTACCAAAACAGATGAAATTAAAACGCCTTCTAGCTTACGAAGGAATATTGCTAGAGCCCCAAAAATATTTTGGCAATCATCATAAAACAAACCCATCTTTAATTAAACAGGAAAAATACAAAACTCCTTTTTCATCATTATATAATAAGAGCCGCACAAATATACATACATACATATTTCCATATACATAGTTATACATACATACACACATATCTATGCATAAGCAAAAGCTTAAATATAAACCAAGAACATCAGCTGTAAGCATTTCCTTTAATAACCATAAATGATACATAAGAAATTTTTCTTTTTTTGTGCACATAGTAAAAGTATACAATAAATTTCAACACAATAAATTGTTAACATAGTAAGATAATCATAAATATTTGCTTAGAAATATACTCTCTTTTTTGTTTTTATCTGATTTAATGAAAAGGACTCGGCCACTTAGTACTTGTATATGTAATACAAACCTCCCTTGGATTTAACTTCTTAAGCAGTCTATCATTTGGACAGCAATTTTCTGTCTGTCGTGTAACAAAGAATATAAATATTGACAATTCGTTTTAGTGCATTATGCCCCACCCATGTGCCAAATATGCTATGGACAATATTCTAAGTATTTGTTGTCATTTGCAGTTACGGTTACGTACATTCTTATCTCCTGTTATCAAATCATACACATACATGCATACATACATATACATACATACACAATTTCAACAAAAGTCTATAAACAATGCAATAACTACTGTTAGCAACCACAAAGAGAAAAATTAATGCATGCATGCATGTACTTGACATGACAGCTGCACAAGTGCACTACTCTCTTGTCTTGAAGAGAAAGAAATTCGCATCAAATAATATCGAATCATTCACACACATTCCAATAATGATTCGTAAAGATAACGAATCCTTTTTTGTATTGTACAAGTAGATTCATGCAGATCTTTACTACAAGTGTAATAGAGTAAATACTCATCCATATTTGTTAGCAGATTCATTTGAAGGATAAACAAAGTATGTATGTATGTAGTAAGAAAAAAATAAAAACAAACTATTTATGATCGAACTTTAAGTGAACTCTATATCTGATAAAAAGCCACATTATCAGCCATGCCACAGAATAGATTCCGTAGGGGAATTAAATCTCTAGATAAGGATTCTTAAGAAATCAAATGCTTTATCGTCGGCTTAGAGTGTAAACCTGCTAACTCACTTCCAGTTTTTTGTTTTTTTTTCAATTAAACGTGTTTATTGCCGGAAATTTTATTTTTATTTTTTAATTTAAAAAATTAAATAATTTTGCCAAAAAATACCCGATGCAAAGATCGGATAGAATATTTTTCAAAATAATTTATGGGACCGAACTAGAAGAAAACTCTTTCAAACAAACAAAAAATGTACAAAATCTTTTCTTTAAGAAGACGTATATATGAAATATAAAATTAAATGTTATTGGGCGTGACTCCGCCCATTTTTTTTTAATCCAAGATTGTGTTTTTCACAGCTCAGGGTGTGTGCTAAGTTTTATAAAAATCGGTTAAGTAAAACCACGTGAAATATAATAATAAAATTTAATGGGCGTACCTCCACCCATTTTTCTAAATGCAAGATTGTGTGTTTTTCAGAGCTCAGGGTGTGTGTAAGTTTGGTAAAAATCGGTCAAGTAGAACCACCTAAGATAAAATATTAAATTTTAATGGGCGTGACACCGCCCATTTTTTTAAATGGCAGATTTTGTCTATTTTAGAGCTCAAGGTGTGTGGTAAGTTTTGTAAAAATCGGTTAAGTAAAACCACGTGAAATATAATAATAAAATTTAATGGGCGTACCTCCGCCCATTTTTCTAAATGCAAGATTGTGTGTTTTTCAGAGCTCAGGGTGTGTGTAAGTTTGGTAAAAATCGGTCAAGTAGAACCACCTAAGATAAAATATTAAATTTTAATGGGCGTGACTCCGCCCCATTTTTTTAAATGGCAGATTGTGTCTATTTTAGAGCTCAAGGTGTGTGGTAAGTTTCGTAAAAATCGGTTAAGTAGAACCACATGAAATATAATAATAAATTATATTGGGCGCAGCTCCGCCAATTGTTTTCTACTTTAAAATTGTGTAACTACAAGAACTAAGGGTGTTTGCAAGGTTTCGCAGCAAGCAAATAAAAGTATAATACCATAAAATCAAATAAAAAATGTATGGGAGTATCCTCGCCCACTTTTTTTTACAATCAAACCATTTGGAAGCTATACCCTCTCAGAAAATAAAATAATTTTTATAATCGTTTTAATACGAACCGAATTATGAAGTAACAATATCAAAAAAATTACAGACGATTAAATAAGCTCCTTCTTTTTTTTCAAGTCGGTTAAAAATAGATTTTTTGTTTGTTTTGTTGGTTAAGCACATCGTCTAAAAGGCATTTCAATCCTGCTTAAAAAGATTCAATGTATTGAAGAAAAAACAACTAAGACAATATAAACCCCCTTATTGCAAATTTCATCGTCGACGTCACATGAAGACCACAATCAAAATTTTTACTTGTCTACTCTTTGTCGACAACAATTGACTACTATTATATGCTTTATAAATTTACAAAGTCTTAGAGATTAATAAGAGATTGTCAATAAGAGCCAATTGTTGCCGATAAAGAGTAGACAAGTGACAATATTTGCTGTCGTGTTGATGTGACGTCGACGGCACTATTCACCATAATAATAACTATTTTATTAAGGTTGAGGTCGTTTTTAAATACTATTTACCATCACCCCTGTTCTGTAAACCGAATCAATTTGAAAGAGCACGATTTTAGAAAACTTACTCCGATAAAAAAATATTTTTTCACATAGACTTTTTTTAATTTAACTTTTATATGGCTTCCGAAATATAATATTACTAATTTTGGGAATCGTACATACGATTTCAAATCGATTCGATTTACAGAACAGGGCTGAAAATTTATTTATAAAAAATATTTCGTCACGCCTTCTTGTGTCTTCTTAAGGTGAATATTTTTTTTTATTACATAATAATAAAAAGTCAAAGAAAGTTTCAAAGAGAATTAAAACAATTTTATTCTAGATCATGAAATTATTTGTAACCAATTTGCAATCTTCATAACAACATATCGAGCCCTTTTTTCGATTAAATCGTAAGTGACATTTAGTAAAAAATAGACTTTTTTAATTTGAAAAATTTTTTTGTTTTTGGGTTGAAATCTACTGATGAGTTCCAATAGCGGGAACTAAATGCATACAGACAATTCTTTAATCATAAAAACAAGGAAAATTCTCGAAACCACCATAACAATTTAATTAAAAAATAAAATAACACATTCATAAAGATTAGACCAAATAAACAGAATTGTTTTAAGTAAAATTCCATTTATTTACATTAACTGTAAATTTAACAATTTCAATTGGTTAGATTAACTAACTAACAATTTTTTTTTAATGTGTGTGTCTGAATAAATTTAAAAAATACGCTCAACTTATTCACAAACCCGCTGACAGACTCTAATCGTTTATAATTCCAAACATATTTTTAAAAAATTAAAATTACACACATCCTGCAACTTCTTTTTGCTTAAAGAAAAACGTGAGACGTATAAAGTAATTTTTTTTTGTACTTAATGAAGTGTTAAATGTCAAGAAATTCATTAGTCATTGAAAAAGAAAACAAATTACAAAAGGTGTTAAGACATTTTGTCGATATGCCAACCAACCTCTTGTGTTGTGGAGGTGTCTGAGGTTTATTTTCAGCTTTCAAAAAAAAAAAACATTATCAATCAAACAATTTTCCAAAGCATGACTTGTTAATGCATTAAAAGCAAATAATACTGTGTAACAGAAACATTAGCAAAGTTATTCATTCACAAAAAAAGCTTTAACAAAAAAAAAGGGGGAAAATATATTAAATTTGAATTACATCATGTATGAATGAAATGACACAGAATAATAAGACGAGTACATACTTATTTGCATATTTGCCCTCTGCATGTTAAATATTTCCTTCTAAAGGTGAAATGAAATTACTTAAAATGGAAATGTAATTCATAATATTTTCTACATTCAAGTTACAAACGGCATAAAATATGTTTGTGCAAGACAAACAACTATAACTAAAATTTATAGACTGTATGAGCTACAATCATATGCATGAGCATAAAAATAGTCTGACTATTAATCGGCTACACGTGCGTATATACATGGATATGTAATTTACATACTCACATTAAGCCACACACACACCTATCCATTTTCCATTCCATTTTATATACACATGTATATGCATAATAATGGCGAATGATGAATAAATATCCCGAGTATCATGTGTATTTTTTTGTCCGATTAAATATCCATAGCCTGAGTATAAATATGCTGACACTTCAAGTATGAGAGAGAGTTCAATGCCTTCGATACAAATGTGCTTTTTATTTTTAGTTGTAGCGTATTTTAGTTTCTCGCCTAAATGAAGTGGAAATACTCTTGTATGTTGGAATCGGCTATAGTCATAGTGGCTTGAGAGAAAATATGTATATATGCAGTTACTAAAATTAAAGCTATTTATGCATTCAGTTTGATATGCGTTAAATAAACATAAGCTGCTGAAATCAGATTATTGGTTTACAAAAGGTTTACTAAACAAATTTTGTATGGAAATTCGTTTGTTAAACGTTCTGTAAACCAAAATTATGTTTTTTCTGAATAAGGCCTAAAATGTTTTAAACGCTTTGCCAGTAAGCAAGAATAAATTAAAGTTTTTGGTTTACAAGGAAAATTTAAATTTTATGCTGATGTCTTTACATTTTAAGTCTTGACAAGAAAAATATTTTTTTAGGCAAAAAAAAAATCAGATTTGAACATGGTTTATCAAACCATTATTATTATTAAAGATTTTACGTCAAGACAATTTTTTATATCACACAATATAAATAAAAAGCAGTCACAACTCAAGAAACTCGATCGGCTGCAGCCGAAAACAATTTTATATAGGCAGAAGGCGATTAAATCGATTTCTATGACGGTCTAATCGACTTTAATTAATGTCCTTTAAACACTCTAAGTCTGAAGGAGTCCTAGAAATACCATAACCTGCAAGTTCATATCAATTTCCACTACACAAAACGCTAAACGAGGCGCTTGTCCTATCTTGTATAGTCAAAAACTTTTTGATTTTTTTTTAGCACACAGAGTTCACTTTTGATGAAAAAATTTTATTGAAAATTCTTGCACAATTGGGGCATTCAAACGGTAGTCATAAGTGCCAAAGTTTCATATGTTTTCAGTTATTTTAATATAATTCTTTTTGCTTTCGTTTTATTATTTTCAAACTAAAATTTTAAAACATTACGACAGTATGACACTTAAGACTGTCGCTTCAATCCCCCAAATATTTTATGTTTGTATGAAATCGTAAGCTCCAGGTGATACTATTTATTTAAAAGCAATCCTCAGCGAATTTTTTTCGCAATAACAAAATTTCAAAATAAATCTTTCTTTAGCTCATTTTGGCAAATGCGAAAGCTTTCCGGAGGAGCCCTCATGCAAACATATATTCTAAGTTATCAGATTTTATAGAACAATTGACATTATGAGCATTTGTGTAGCAAGTCTTATAATAAAACTTTACTTACTGCTAAAAATGTGTAATGCGAATTTAAAAAAATAAAAAAAAATATGTACTTATTACTACTACTCACTTTTGCCCCATGAGGCGTACACACTACTTAAATATAATCACACACACAAACACATACACACTTTACCGAAAACACACAAACACACACCCCCCAGTCATATTTACAACCGCAAACTCATTTCTATAAATAGAAACAATAACACTCGCCTTTAGCAATAACAGCAAAAATAAACAACATTAGCAACCACAACAGGACGAACCTGCTAAGTATTGCTGTGTGTGTGTGAATGGGTGCATGTGTGTGTGTGTGTGTGTGAGTGCTAGTGCCTGTGATATCATAAAACTAAGAAAAGAACATGAAAACAAAAGCAGACAAACAAAACACACAACAAAAGCATTGTAGACAATTCACAAACAATGCGTTTTTCTACTCAGTGTTGCCAGTTTTTTCTAGAGCTTGATTTCTTATCCCCCAAAAATCCCCAAATTGCGTTTTTTATTCAAATTTTTTCTTTAGTGAAAAAAATAAAATTTTTTTAATTTTATTTGAAAAATAATGACAAAAATAACATATTTATTCAATAAAATTCATTTATATCGATAGCTATGAGTATATTTACATTCATATAAATTTAATTTGTAATTATAAAACTTGTAAAGAAAAAATTAGTTTAATTAGTTTAATATACACAAGTATAAACAATTTTTAACCAAAGTTTAGCATTTCAAAAACTTCAGAATCAAAATCTTCTGATTCATCAGCCTCAGAAACTTTGTTGTACATAGTACTTGTATTAAAAAGTTTAAGCATTTCAGCAGAAGGATTAAATTTGTCACAACAAATTGAATTATTTTTAAAGTGTGTGTTTATTCCAAGAAGTGCTTCCAAAAAGTCGTATTGCATTTTTTTGCGTATTTTTCTTTTGGTAGTGCTCATTATTGGTTAATCTGTCTTGATGCTTCTTCTTTATTAGAAAACATACACTATGAATAGTAACACACATCTTTAGATTTGCCAGACGCATAACTCTTACTTCAAAAATCATTCTTGTTTGACCATCAGTTATAAAAAAATTCCCCAAAAATCCCCTCAAATTTGGTTACATCCCCAACAAATCTCCAGATCCCCAATACGAAATTTTTATCCCCAATCGCGAAAAAAAATACCCAATTTGGGCACAAATCCTCTAAACTGGGAACACTGTTTCTACTTACGAGAGCGTAATTTATCTCTTATTAAAAATATTGTGTCACAGTGCATACACACACACACACTCACTCAAGCTCACACACATAAACACACACAAAGAAGCCAGACTATTAAACTGTATTTCAGTGGTGGCCAAACATACACAATCTTCGCGGCTAAATAGACCCAGATGAAAAACAATGGAGACAGCGGCTCTTCAGGCCTTATTACAGGCCTGCTTAGGAATTTTTTGATTCAATTACACCTATCTAACTGAAGAAGGTCTCGACTCTTTCGCATAAAAGATAAGATACACATTCCAAACTCAATTCTACAAGTTTTACGAGAAGGGAGAAAAGGAGTACTTTTTTTATTTTTATTTATTTTTACCAAAGCAAAAGCAAAATCAATTAATTTGACGGCCTTTCAGAATCTCTGTCAAAAGAAGCGAGAGCGAATGGACTATCCCGCAATAAAAACGTCTATAAAAAGATATAAGTATGGAATGTAGCAAGCAGGCTTTGTACATCTAAAAAAGAAGGACTACAGAGGCCTTCTAAAAGGCACCTGTACTCCTTATTTTTCCCGTTGAGGATAGACTGTGAGTTTCACACACACATATGGTACGTGTGTTGATGGTAAAAAAAAACGCATATGCTCCAGAATATAAGGAAATTGAGAGCATGGCCACCACTGCTTTTTTTTGAACACACATACTGATGAGTGTTACCACTTGACAACAGTTTTTTAACCCACTTCAAATAAACTAAGGAGGTTATCGATTCGTCTGTATTTTTTTCGTTTGACATTGTTACTTCATAACTCGGTACATTTTAGACCGATCGTAAAAATTCTTTTTATTTTTGTCTGAGAGAATATATCTTCGAATTGGTGCCATTGTAAAAAAGTGGGCGGGAATACGCCCATAAATGGTTTTATTTGATTTTATGATACTCTTTTTATTTTATTGCTGCGAAAAAACACCTTTTGTTCTTATAATTACACAATTTGAACAGAGTATGTAGAGCTTTGGCCGCTACGTCAAAAATTAAAGAGTGTTCCGAAACGAGCAACGAAAAATGTTAAAATCCCATGTAAGATACATACATGCAATGTATATTATATAGACACTTGAAATTTGTAAAGTTAGTGTATTTTTATACAGGCTACAACAATTAACACTAAAATTTTTATAAAAATCTAAACTAAAGGGTGTTCTAACAGTTAATGTAATTTTGAGTGTATAATTTTGACAACTTGCTGTATCTTGGAAACCGTAAGAAGCAAAATATTGAAATTTTCAAAAACGATAAAACTAAAAAAAAATCCCAAAATTATAAAATCGCCAAATCGAAAAAAATCGTTAAAAACCAAAAAAAATCGTCAAAACAAAAAAAAGCACCTAATTAAAAAAAAATTCTAAAAGTAAAATAAATCGCGAAAAATCGGAAAATGGCCATAATAAAAAAAAAATCGCAAACACAGAAAAAAACGCCCAAAAACAAAAAAAGTCGTCAAAATGAAAAAAATCGCCAAAATGGAAAAAAAAATCCCAAAAACAAAACAAAAAACGCCAAAATGAAAAAAATCGCCAAAACTAAAAAAACGCCATATTAAAAAAAACGCTCAAAACCGGAAAAAACCCAAAAACTAAAATAAAATTCAAAACTATATATTGTATAGGCTAAAGTTCGTACAGTATTACATATGTGTCTAGTATCCGTACGGAACCTTCCGTGCGCGTGTCAAAGTTGCACTTAACTGAATTTATTTTGTTTTACCTATTACTTGCTAGTGTTTGAAATTGTTCAGTTAATGTAATTTTGACTATATTGGGCCTAATTTTATAAAAGCTTTATTAATCAAATTTCCATAGAAACCGTAAGAGGCAAACCCTTGAAATTTTCAAAAACGCTGAAATTAAAAAAAATTCAAAATTTAATAAAATGCCGAAATCAAACAAGCGCTTAAATGAAAAATATCACCAAAAATATAATTAATCCCCAAAACGTAGAAGGAAAACTATTAAAATTTTCAGAAACGCTAAAACTAAAGAATCCAAAAATTAAAAAAAAATGTCGAAACCAAAAATCGCCAAAAAGAAAAAAAACGCTTAAATGAAAAATATCACCAAAAATAAAATAAATTCATAAAATGCAAAAAAAAAAATCACCAAAAGTAAAAAGAAGGCCATAAATACTAAAAAAATCGCCAAAACCTGCAAAAAATCGCCAAAACGAAAAAAAACGCCAAAAGTAAAAAAACTAGCTTAAAACAAAAAAATCCCCAAAAACCGAAAAAACGACAAAAAGAAAAAAACGCCATAACAAAAAAAAATCGCCAAAAACCGACAAAAATTGCTAAATCTAAAAAAAACCAAAAATTAAAAAACGCCAAAAATTAAAAACATCAATATTAAAAAAATTGCCAAAAACCACCAAAAAGAAGGAAGCGAGTCAAAGTCACACTTGACTGAATTTATTTAAGTTCAGCTGTAAAAATTTATAATTGCATATTTATTTCATTAAACTGCTGTCTAATTAATAGACAGCCATCAATTAACAAAAATCGTTTACACTTTAAATAGAAGTTTAAATAATCATAGAAGTAATTTATGACTAGCTGGTTTAAATTTTAATTATATTAAAACTAAATGTTGTCATAACAAAGGAAATTCGATATGATCGATTTACTGTCGTCTATAAAATATATTTTTTATTTGTTTTGTAAAATATTTAATAAATAAATTTTTATGATAAATCAAATATGTATTTTCTACGACTAATCCTGTAAAAGTGGAGTTTACTTTTTTCTACATTTATTTCTTCGCTGACGTCAAATAAAGCTGAGTGCTTTTATATACATAAATACATATGTACATATATACATTAGGGCGGGTCGATTTGTATGGAGTCAAAAAAAATCGCTCAAATTACAAGGAAAATCGTATTTTAGGGATCAAAATAAGAAACTTTGCCGAAGGAACCATGCCTCTAAAATGTATTTTGATGTCCCGACTTTTCATCCGAAGGGTAAAATTTTGAAAAATCTCACTTTTACCCATTTAGAGTTCCTCAATCGAGTGAAATTTAGAAAATTAGAATTTTCTTTATAGCACAGTCTCGCTTTTCTTTACTTTCATCAAACAACATTGATAAACAGCAATTCGAATTGTTGTCGAAAATGGAAAAGGGTATATATTATATATTATATACCCTTTACCATTTTTTGGTAAAGGGTATAAAAAATACGTATGAGTAATATAATATTCTTCATCAGTATCACTCATACGCACTAAAATGGTGATTTTTTGAAATTTTTGTATGGGGAAGCCCCAGGGGTGGTTCCAGGGGGTGTGCCACTGGCATAGGTTGGTCATACATTTTGACTCGATTAAGGAACTCTAAATGGGTCAAAGTGAGATTTTTCAAAATTTTACCCTTAGGATCAAAAGGCGGGACATCAAAATACATTTTAGAGGTATGGTTGCTTCGGCAAAGTTTCTTATTTTGATCCCTAGAATATGATTTACTTTTCGAACGGCCCTAATATACATACATACATATTTACATTTGTATGTTCACTTCATTTTGATTGAAACGTTTAACATGTCAGGCCAATATTAGACTGGATAATTTCAACTTTAGAAAATTATTTCAATTTATTTTTGTATTTTTATATAAATGGCATAAACGTTTCCTTTAATATACTCGTATATACATTTTTATTTAAGTATATTAAAATAAATATTGTAGAATTAAGCAGCTTTAAGTAAAACACAAAGCGTATGAGTGCTTAAAAATACATATTTCTTAATATTTATCATACGCTCAGCATTAGTCGTACTCTCTCCCATTAAAGTCTCATCATCTATTTAATCTCATCGAACTTGAAGAGCTTTTTTGTTTAACAGCTCACGAATCTAATTTAAATAATGACTTTATTAACTTAATGCAACAAACAATTTATACATAATTAGCTTTTCGATAGTAATAAAGAAAAAAAAAAATTGCGAAAATATTTAATCTCTCTCATCATTTTGGGATAAAAACGATTGACATCATTAAGTATTCAAAACTGCTGCTAAACTACTTTTATATCTTTTGCTAAACATGCTTTATTTTTTTTTTTTTTTTTGCTTTGAATTAATGATAATAATAATAATGAAAAAAAATGCAATCAAGTGCAAAATGAATACAAAGCAGTACAAATAGTCAAATAAATTTAAGTATGCTTAAAACAGAATTTGCTTTTACTTTAGTATAAAAAAAAATTCTATCTCACATTTTAAATCTAAGAGCTGCTGGAAGGAAAAACTAAATCATGAAGTGTGCCAAAAAAGCGCAAGACAAAAAGAAATAGGTGGAACGATTTAAATCTCTTTAAATGAAGGAAACTGATTTTTTGTAGATTTTTAGATGATGGTGCGAAAAGAAAACTGCTAATGGTCCGTGAATTGTAAATGAAAAGGAAGCTAAGTTTACATAAAAAGAAAGAAAATAATAATAAAAAAATTATATAAAAAAACTTCTTATAAGAAATTAGTTTTCACACAAAAGAAATGTTAAAGCAAATAAATTTCAGTTTCGAGTAAAGACGGAATTAAATGTTACTTTCTATTCTGTTACGAATCAGCTGATTCTTTTTTGTTTAACTATAGAAATCTTAAACAAGTGGGGTTAGTTTCTCTGTTCCGTTGTGTTGTGTTCTGTTTCCGTTCACTCTGTGGAAATCAAAAACTTGTTAATTGTAAGTGACAGCAAAAAATATATTAAAAACACTTTGAAATAAACTGTGGCCGTAATTAAAAAAATTTCAAAAATTTACTGCCGTATCAAAAGAAAAATTATTTGAACTTCAGGCCGTTAATTTTTGCAAGCATATACATATGAAATGAATAATATAAAATTATATTGAAATATAAGAATGAACGATGCAAGACTCATTATCTTCATTTGTGACAAACAGCTGGTAGGAAAAAGTAACTGTATTTAAATTTAGCAACTGCACGACAACTGCAGCACATTAATAGAATTTAAAGACTAATGCTAGGCACACAATTGGGACGAACGACGAATTTGTCGGTGCGAACTTTCGTCACAAAAAATAAAACTCATTTGTGCATATGAAAATGAACACAACACCGCCGTACAACGAAATTCGTCATGCTGACGAACTCTGAGATAGGTTTATTTCTATTTGGTACGCCGACGAACGACGAAAAAACAATTTTCTCTCTCTAACTATCATTCTTTGTACACACAACAACCAACTTTATCAAATATAAGAGAGGAATTCGCTGAGTAAATTCATCGTTGTTGTGCTTCACACGACGAATATGCGCAGCGAACTCTTATCGACGAATTCGTCGAAGTGGACAAAACTCGTCGTTCGTCCCAATTGTGTTCCTAGTATAATGCGCCCTTCAGGGGCTTCAAACACTACCCACTACAACCTATCAAAAATTAAAATAATTATTTTCACGGCGACACAACTACATGACCACTTTTGTCACTGTAGCCAACTTACTACACTCATATTAATATGTTGTGGCCAATAAAATACAAAATGTGATAATGATATCTTGAAATTATTGGATAATACTCGTATCAATGAACACTATTTTCATTGAAAGGACCCTTTTTTTAACTGACTTCAAAAAAAAAGGAGGAGGTTATCAATTCGTCTGTATTTTTTCATATTGTTAGTTTATAACTCGGCACATTTTAGACCCTTCGTAAAAATTTTTTGTCTGAGAGAATATGTTGGTGCCATTGTAAAAAAAGTGGGCGGGGATACGCCCAAATTCGTGTAATCAGTCTAGCTTAAACATTTAAGCAGACAAGTTGTGTGTATCAGGGGTTCTACTGTGTAATTCGAAACGAAAGAAAAATCTTTCGAATTTGTATGTTTATAACATGTAAATTCGAAAGCATTTTCTTTCGAATCGTATTACAGAGTAGGCCTCCAGATTCTGCTAAGAATCAGTGTTACCGCAGAAAAAAATTTTTCCCAACAACAAGAAAATATGTGCGATGAGAATTTACAAAATTTTTTATTTTCTGAAAACTATTTTTGGTAAGCCAGAATGTCATCGTGCATTTGGGTGATGAGTTTTTATATGATTCTCCTCAGATCACTTTTGATGATTATAAACTGATGTGTCACTTGGGTAATTGAAAAAATGATTCAATTATGATTCATCTATATGATCAAATAATGATATCTTGAAAATAGAGAAACAAAATGCAAAGAAACCGCAAAAAAGTGATTTAATGATTTAATGCAACCAGAAAATTGCTCAAAAACTATTCAGCAAATCATATCATAAATGATTCTTTGGTATGATTCATCTGTAGGGTAGCATTTTCTCATAACAGGAGTATCATTTATAATCTAAAAATTCGGAAAAGATTCGCTAATGATACAAAATGCTAGCTAACATAATGTAAAAATAATATGACCTAGTTACTTTTATATACAAAAAAAAAATTAAATTTCCAACCCTGGAATCATACTTTTAGATTTTTTCTGATTCCCTATACCCCAATCTAGTACTTCTTAAAAACTATATATATATATATATATATATAGTATGTTAAGTGAACAAAGAAAAAATAAAATTAAAAAAAAATTGTTTTATTTAGTTCAGAAAAAAGTTAAAAGTTTCGAGCTCTGGAGCGGTGTTTTTTATATTTATAATTTTCTACATCAAATTTTTTTTTCCAAAACATAAAATATATATAATTTATAAAGAAAAAGAAAAAAATTAATTAGACCTAGTTACTTTTATATATCACAAAAAGTGTAAGTTTCCCAACCCTGGAACAATCCTTTTTAGGGTTCCGTACACCAAAGGTGAAAATAAACCCTATTGTTTTCGCTACGCTGTCCGTCTGTCCGTCAGCTACGCACCTGAAATTTGTACAGAGTGTGTATGCCTTTGGCCGCTACAACAACAAATACATGAGAGATAAAAATTAAAGGGTGTTCCAAAACGAGCAACAAAAAATGTTAAAATCACACGTAATATACGTACAATTGTATGTATATACACTTGAAATTTGTAAAGCTAGTGTATTTTTATACAGACTACAACAATTAACACTATTATTTAAAAAATTTAAATTAAAGGGTGTTCCATCAGTTAATGTAATTTTGACAACTAGCTGTATCTTGGAAACCGTAAGAGCAAAACTTTTGAAATTTTCAAAAACGGTAAAACAAAAAAATTCCAAAATTATAAAATCGCCAAACCGAAAAAAAATCGCCAAAAACAAAAAAAAAATCCCAAGACTAAGAAAAATCGCCAAAATGGAAAAAAACATTGCAAAAAGGAAAAAAATCGCCAAAATGGAAAAAACGCCAAAAACTGAAAAAACGTCAAAAACGCAAAAAAAAACGCCATATTAAAAAAAATGCTCAAAGCCCAACGTACTGAACCATTCGTTAAAGTTAAAGTTTTCCAACCCTGGAAATGTCTTTTTAAATTTTTGTTTGTTTTTTTTTTTAATTCGAAATACCAATTTTATTCGTACTGAAGTATAAAATAAGTTTATTTATTAAAAATAAATAAAAATTTGTTTTCTGTAGTGTAGTGTAGCAAAATAAAGTTTAAGTTTTCCAGCTCTGCAACCGTCTGCTCGATTTTGCTGATTTTCAATATCAAGCTATTTCGGACCATTTCTGAAACACCAGTCTAAGAATAAAGCCTCCAGCTTTTCTGGGAGCTTCGGAAAACCGATTTTGAGTACAGACAGACGGACAGACAGACGGATATCGCTTATTCGTCTTCCCTATGCATAAGGATCCAGAACATATATACTTTATGGGTCGCTTATTACTATTGTGGAAATTACGCGCGGAATAATTTTTTGGTAAAAGGTATAAAAATACAGCAACAACAAATACACTTGTTTCTACAGCAGATGTGTTTTATTTTGAATAAATTTATTGCACAAACTGTGTTTTAAAACCTGAATTTATTAAACTTGTTGAGTGAACGCAAAATCTACTTTTTATGGTTTTAATGTTAAAACAAGGTTTTAAGTTTAGTTCGCAATAAACACTATTATTAGTCTACTTTCGCTTGGGCACTTTTTCTTTAATGGTAAACTCGTAGTAGATGAAGGTGATAAATATTTTTTTATTGACTTAGGTAAACTATTTACGATGCTCGTAGCAAACTGTGGGCGAAACGGACTGCTTGTTCATTTCTTAAAAATTTTGTTAAATATTAACATGAATTTACTTAATTAGTTCCTTTTATTTATTTAAGGACTTTATCACCAAACAAACTTTAGTATATATGTATGTAATTATCATTTGATTTTATTAATTGAAAGTTTCGAACGACAAATGTTGACAAATTCTATTGCTCCTGTAGCAAAATATGTTGGCTTTATTTGAAACAGAAAACAACAATTATATTCTAAATATAAATAAAGTGGAAAATAAAGTTCTATATACATATATGTAAAGGTAACTAAAAATCGAGCATTATTTTCGATTTTATCGTAAGCGACAAAAGTTAGATTTTTCTGGAAAAGGTTTTTTTTATAATATTGAAATTTTAAAACTTTACAGCCCATTCCGTATCTTAAAAGTTAACAACAATTTTGGCAATTTGATAATTATAAACCATGGGTAGGCCCATAAAATTTTAATTTCAATAAAAAAAAGTATATTTTGGATAACATATCGCTTACGCTAAACTCGAGAATAGGGCTCGCTCTATATTAAAAAAAGTAACTTGTAAGCCTCCACTGTAAACTGAAGTTCATAAATCGTTAATTTATATGAGTTTGCCAAAACATTGGCCATTAGCAAAAAGCAAATAACGTACGATGAAATGGCATATACCAGTAAATCCAGGCTGCCCAGAGAAGCGCCAGAGTGCCGAACATCAGTCGGCTTTTTATACAAATGCATACACTTACGCTTATACATTTCTCTCTTGTTTCTCTCGGTGGCCAGCTCAAAAGTAAATATTTGTGTATGTGTGTGTGTGTGTGTTTAAGTGCCCTGTCGGAAATTCGGTTAACTTTAAACTAACTTTAAGCTAACTATTTTGCAACTAGTACTGACTGAAACTTGGACTACTTTTCAATGGAATCAAATGACTATTTTGACCTTGCGATGTCCCAGGCCGTAGTCAATTGTCTCACTCTGCATTACTTTTCAACTAACTTTAAGTTGACTTTTTTTAAATCACCTGGTAGTCAGTAAATTACAAAAAAAAAATCTGGGTATCGAACATGCAACATCATACGCGCTACAACCCAGCTAAAGTAGCATCAAAAATAATAACAGCAAAATGTTAATATAAAACTGAAATGATTTTCAAAGTGTGCTAGGAACACAATTGGGACGAACGACGAATTCGTCGACAAGAGTTCGCTGCGTATATTCGTTCTTTGAAGCACAACAACGACGAATTTACTCAGCGAATTCCTCTCTTATATTTGATAAAGTTGGTTGTTGTGTGTACAAAGACAGAGAGTGAGAGAGAGAAAATTGTTTTTTGATTGTTCGACGGCGTACAAATTAGAAATAATGCTAGAAACACAACTGTGACGAACGACGAATATTTCAGTGCGAACTTTCGTCATAAAAAATAAAACACATTTGTGCATATGAAAATGAACGCAACACCCCCGTACAACGAAATTCGTCGTGTGTGACGAACTCTGAGATAGGTTTATTTCTATTTGGTACGCCGACGAACGACAAAAAAACAATTTTCTCTACCTCTCTCTCTCTCTCTTTGCATGCACAATAACCAACTTTATAAATTATGAGAGCAGTATTCGGTGAGTAAATTCGTCGTTGTTGTGCTTCATACAACGAGTTTACTCAGCGAATTCTTGTCGACGAATTCGTCAACGTCAATGAAATTCGTCGTTCGTCGCAATTGTGTTCCTAGCATAAATCTATCTCAGGATACGTTGTACGGCGGTGTTGTGTTCATTTTCATATGCACAAATGTGTTTTATTTTTTATGACGAAAGTTCGCACCGAAAAATTCGTCGTTCGTCCCAGTTGTGTTCCTAGCATAGCTGAGAATAAATTTATTGGCTCTCACCAAATTCGATTACGTACTCAACTTAAGAATTTATTTTTGGATTTCTTCTGGATGACATTTAAGTTAGCTTTTAGTCAGTCTAAGAAACGTTAACGAAAATCAATTATTTTTGTAGTCAACCAACCACACATTCTCCGACAGGATGTATAAGCATAAATTTCTTTAATTATACCAACAGGTATTATTTGTTGAACAACAACAACACACAAACACAAGCCGCATTAAAGTCAATAATTAGAAAGAACTTCATTTCCACACACATACAAATAAAGGTCACAAACACACACAAAATTCCATTACACCAACACCACTTACTAGCAACATATTCTGATTTTTATGGGCCATGTTGTACACGTACATACTCGTACTGTCGATATGTTTCTGAAAAAATTTATGTTATCACATTTGGGCCTCAAAAAAAAAAATTAATTATTCCAACATGGACATTTATTTGATGTGAAAATAACAAACAGTGACTTTTTTTAGGCCACATCATCACTTACTTGTACTTGACAATCTGGAAATAAGGAAAAAGGCATTAAAAGTATAAATAATTTAATTGAATTGGCCATAACAAAAGAGAAGAACATTTAATTTAATACACTTTCACGGTTTGGTAAAGAATTCAAGAAATAAATAGATTTCTGTTAAAGTTAATTTGATATTGTGATTAGATAACCGAAATCAATGATACCAGGACTAATGAATGAATTCAATGAGGGGGATAAAAAACTCATAATAATAAAATTAAGTGTTAACAGATGAGGGAGGGGGTGGGGGGTGAAAAATTATCATAATGGTAATGAAACATTCTAAGGCAGGGTTGCGAAATTAAAAATCAAGAAACGTTTGCTTGATTTTTTTTTTTGTTTTTGTCATTTAGTTCCAGTTTGTGTTTGTTCATGAGCACAATCTGTACATTATTTTGAAATGAAAACAATGAGAATAAAAATTTAATTGCTTTGAGATAAAACGTTTCGCCAAGGATTACTGATTTACAGTGTTTTTACACCTAAAATTTGGTTTTAATTTGATTTGATTTATGATATTTTTTCTTATTAACTGGCATAAACATTATCAGCTGCTTTCGGTCATTTTCACTTGGCAGCACCATATTTAGTACAACGTAAACAAGGTTGCATTTCTTAAAAACCTGTTTAAAACGAATTAAAAATGTTTTAAGATTTTAACAGTTGGTTCTGACATTAAACCAAACGTTTATTAAAACCCTTGTTAGTGTGAAAATTCTATAAGACTAAAGGAGACTAAAGGTTTGTGCAGTTAGTGTTGCTATAAAAGAGAACAACAACCGTTTCGCCAATTACTTCATAAAATGTAGAAGCTGTATATTTGGCAGCTTTTCCTGTCCAAAGATTTTGGATTCCTTTGCATGAGAAGTGCTTGCAGGACATTATTTAAAGTGGACCACCTTCATGGAAATCGATTAAATAGCGTGCTGGCTGAATTGAATCGGTTTTGCGTGCAGCCAATCGAGCTTCTCGAGTTGTGACTGTTTTTGATTTGGTGTGTGAAATGAAAAATTTTCTTACCATAATTCTTTTTAGAAAATTACTTAACAAACCTTGTGCAAATATGATTTTACATAAAAAAAGTAAAGATACATATATTTGTCTTATCAAGCCTTAAGATGAAAGGACATCACAATAAAATGAAATTTAACAGCCTTATTTATAAAAATTACACTGTACAACAAAATAACATTTTTTGGCTGTCCTTTAGATAAAATTACGCGGACTATATGGATTTTGATGCGTTAAATTCAAATCTGCTGTCAGTTTTTCTCACATAAATCAATAAATCAAGATTTGTTGCTGGATTTTCACGTTTTATAGCTTGTTTTATTCCTAGGATATGTGGTTTTAAGAAAAATGTAAAAAATATGAAACTTTTGAGTTTCTGATTTTTTTATTGCAATTTTCATGTAAAAAAATTACGCGATTTTTGCATAAAAAAAAACTTTTTTCTCTTTTAAATTCTGAATAACTCCCAAACCATAAAAGATAGGTAAAAAATGATTAGTAATATTTTTTAACAAAATTTTGTGGCGCGTCTTTTGGTATATTATTTATTAAAATCGAAATAGCGGTTTTCGAGTTATAGTAAAATATATTAGTATGGCCGACTAATTTAGGGGCCAAAATTAGCCACGCCCATAAAAAAAAAATTCTACGTGATAGAGAAAAACTGACAGCAGATTTGAATTTAACGCATCGAAATCCATATAGTCCGCATACTTTTATCTAAAGGCTATTTTGGCTGTTGTACAGTGTTATTAGATTTTTTTTAATGCTTAATAAGTAAAATTTTGTATGAAAATTTATTTTAAATACCCAACCCTTAATAATTTTTATAAAAATGCCGACAGTCTTCAAAAAGACGATTTGGTAAGTTACGCCCTTTTTAGGGTTTCGTACACCAAAGGTGAAAAGAAACCCTATTGTTTTCGCTACGCTGTCCGTCTGTCCGTCTGTCCGTCTGTCCGTCACAGGGTATTTTCTCGATAACCGTAAAAACTACGGACCTGAAATTTGGACAGAGTGTGTAGACCCTTGGCGGCTACAACAACAAATACATGAGAGTTGGAAATTAAAGGGTGTGCCAAAACGAGCAACGAAAAATTTTAAAATCCCATGTAATATACATACAATTGTATGTATGTATATGCACTTGAAATTTGTAAAGTTAGTGTATTTTTATACAGACTACAACAATTAACACTAAAATTTAAAAAATTTTAATTAAAGGGTGTACCATCAGTTAATGTAATTTCGACTATGTAATTTTGATAACTTCCTGTATCTTGGAAACCATAAGAGCAAACTTCTTGAAATTTTCAAAAACGTTAAAACAAAAAATCTCAAAATTATAAAATCGCCAAACCGAAAAAAAAATCGCCAAAATCCAAAAAAAAATCGCCAAAAAAAAAAGCACCAAATTAAAAAAATTTCTAAATCGAAAATAAATCGCGGAAAACCGAAAAAATAGCCAAAATGAAAAAATCGCCAAAAAGGAAAAAAATTGTCAAAATGAAAAAAAATCGCCAAAAAGGAAAAAAATCTCCAAAATGAAAAAAAATCGCCAAAATGAAAAAAAAAACGCCAAAATTAAAAAAAATCGCCAAAATTAAAAAAAAATCGCCAAAATGAAAAAATCGCCAAAACGAGAAAAAAGCGAAAAATAATTAAAAAAAACTATTTCAGCTGAAAAAACGTAAAAAACACTGTATTAAAAAAATGTTGAAAGCCCAACGTACGGAACCCTTCGTGCGCGAGTCAAAGTCGCACTTTACTGAATTTATTTTAATTTATATGACGGTATGTAATGCTATATGAACTTTAGCCTATATAATTTTACAGATTTAATTTTTTTTTATTTTTGCGATTTTTTTATTTTAGCGCTTTTTTTTCTTCTTTTTTTCTTTTATTTGCATTTAAATTAATTTGAATGACCTTGGAAGCCTGAATAGAGTAATTCTAAAAAATACACATTAACACATTACGCTTTTTTTTTCGTTTGACGGTTTCTTTCGCTAATTTTTCAGTTTTCTCTGCCTGTTTCACGATGTCGACAAGAAATTTTCGTTCGCTTATTTATATTGAAAACAAAAACAAATTTTCTTATTTTGTTTTTGTTTTCAATATAAATAAGCGAACGAAAATTTCTTGTCGACATCGTGAAACAGGCAGTCTGTTTTTTTAGTTTTAGCGCTTTTTTCGTTTTGCGGTTTTTGGAGATTTTTTCGGTTGTTTTTGAGTTTTTCCGTTTTTTAAAGCTTTTGTTTTGCCGATTTTTTCGGTTTTTTTTCGAGTTTTTTAGGCTTGGCGTTTGTTAATTTTGGCTCTTTTTTTGTTTTTGCGATTTTTACGGTTTTTGGCAATTTTTTGGTGACCTTTATATTTGGCGATTTTTTTTTTAATATTTGGCTCTTTTTTTTTTGTTTGGCGAAATCTTTTGGTTTTTGTTTTAGCGCTTTTTTCGTTTTGCCGAATTTTTTCGGTTTTAGGCAATTTTGGAAATTTTTTAATTTTGGCGTTTTTTTCCTTTTGACAATTTTTTCGCTTTTTGGCGATTTTTTTGGTCTTTTGGTGGCCTTTTTATTTTTGGCGATTTTTTTGCATTTGAGCGATTTATTTTATTTTTGGTCATATTTTTCATTTAAGCGCTTTTTTATTTGGCGATTTTCGTTTTGACATTATTTTTTTATTTTGGAATTTGTTAGTTTTAGAGTTTTTGAAAAGAAAAGGAACAGTTTGTCTCTTACGGTTTCCAAGATATGTACAGCAAGTTGTCAAAATTACATTAACTGATAGAATACCCTGTAACAGACATACAGACGGACAGAGGCACATTTTAGCTGAAACAATAGCATGCCTTCTCACCTTTGGTGTACGTAACCCTAAAAAATGATTTATTGAGTATAATTACTTAATTTATTTTTTTTTTATTTTTCTTCCTTTCAAATAGTTGACAGATAATTGATCATCGACTTTGCTTTCAATTGCATGCAATAGATTTAAAAATTTTTGATTTTTTTAGCTTGAGAGATTATTGATTGCTCAGCCATTTTTCCCCCTTTTTTAAATAAATTTTCCACTACACTGAACACAATGGTAAGCCAACCAGCTACGAGTATAAAATTGTAGTTTAAAGCTGAACGTTTCCAAGAAATATTAAATATCATATATATATTAGCTTTTTTCACCTTGGTAACGTTTTTGGCAAAATGAAATCAATAAAGGCGGAAAGGGAAATAAATGTAAGAGAAAAATACTTTTTTATGTATTCAAAAAGGAGGGAAAATATTAAAATAATAATTTTTTTTTGGTTGCTGTTTTACGAAGAGTGTGCGTAAAATTTATAATTTTGTTTTGGATTTCCCACGAGTATGAACTCTACACCCGCCCCCTCTTCATTACACGAGCAATACTAAACTTATTCTGAGTATTTTATGTATGTGCCATGTTGCATAAAAAGTAGTTAACATTTTTGAGTTGCAGTTATGACAACAACATGTCAAGGGAACGCACTCCCTACCGCACTCACACATACATACATACATACACATGTACGATTACACATACACACATACATTCAGGCACGCATTTTAATAATTTATTAAATTAATTTCAAGAATCTCATATTCATGCTTAATTGTTTATTTAAAAAATTTCTTGCATTTGTGATTTTTGTAATGATTTTGAAATTCAATTTACTTCTATTCTTCTTCAATTAGGGGGAAACTTTACAATTAATATTTTCTTGCTTCAACACAAGGTTTAGCCAAGTAAATTATAAAACTTTTCAACCTTGAAAAAATTAAAGATTAAATTAAATCGCTTTGAAAATCGTATTATATATTAAATTGTAGAAAAGGTGGTTTTTTTTAATATTTCATAAGCATTTAAACATAAGTAACGATTTTTTAATATAGACTTAAGTTACTTGGGATTTTAAATCTATGGACATAATTTCTAATGGTTGAAAATTGCTAAGTCCATGATGAAAGCTTCTTAACGTGCATTGAATCGCTTAAAGAATTAAGCCCAAAAATGTGTGAAAGACATAATCTTCTTAACAAAACAATCGACAAAAAGAGAATTAGTTTCTCATCCATTTAGTGCGCCGTTCAAAAAACATATATTTTCGCTACTCTAATAGAAAATTGAAAAACGTGTTTGAACGTGACAAAATTTACTTATAAATAAAAATGGTTTATAAAAATGGTTTATAAACAAAACAGGGAAATTTACTTCGATTTTTATTCGAATAAAATGATTTTTTTCCTAATTTAATTTCCTGTAAAATTAACTTAACTTTAATGCTGCCCCCATCCAATGATGTAAAAGTAATGAAGTTTTTTTTCTGCTATTTATATCTGTTACTCTCTTATACAAAAATAAAACTTTTTTCTTTTCCTTCCTCAGATATTATATTAAGCATGTGACAATCTGTGAGACCACCGCCTCGCCACGGTGAATGAATTTTGACACTTTAAACTGTGCGAAAAGTTCATAGAAAATATAAAATATGTCTTCCTGTCTAGACCAACAATTATATTTTGAAATCTTGTTTTTTATATATACACATATTTATTTACGAAGGTAAAATTTGTACACATACATATTCTTTTATCTTTATTCTTCAAAAGTTATTTCTTACTGACGACTGTTTCTTAAACTTAATTAAAATGTTCAAAGTCATTGAAATATATATATTTGTTTTTCTTTTGTTTGGCAGCTTCATGTGTTGAAAAAAATGTAAATAAAATTTACAAGAAAAATATATTTCGAAAGATTAAAATATCCTAAAGAGGGGGAAGAAAATTTTCTGTACCAAGGCACAGTGAAGTCGTTAAGCTATGTAAAGGGCAATTTTAACCGAACAAAACAGCAGGTGATTGTAAAACATCTGACATGTCTTCACTTTCACATGTCATCAAACCGACAGTTTCCAATTACTCGAATAATTGACTAAAAGTGAAAAAATAATCGAGTGAAAAAAATTTTTGTTCAAGCAAACAAGTTTTAAGGGATTGTGATTCGGTTATATTACCGAATAAAATTTTTATTCGAATAAATAATTAAAAAAACAAAATATTAGGAAAAGTTATAAAAAAATTATTTGAATAGTCGAATTAATTTTAAATTTTGTCATATTATACAAATATGCAACATGAATAATTTTTGTTTGTTGTTGGTTCAGCACGACTTTATAACAAAAATCACAATAATCGACAAAATTCCCGTTGCCGTTTATATTTATTATTCGAATAGCACTTTCGAAAATAATTTTTCGATTAATCTTAATTTTCATCCGATTACGCGATTAATTAGCGAATAATTTTTTCTTAAATGTAATCGATTAAACGAATAAATTGCGAATGAACTTATTTTATTAGAATAAAAAAAATGTAAAATGTTATTCAAGTAAAAGAAATATATAAATTTTTTATTAACGACACAAATTTCAAATACACAGAAAAAAATTTCACAATTATTGAAACAAGACTTGATATAATTTATTCCAGTAATTTTATCCGATTAAACGATTGATTAAAAAATTTTATTTTATTCCATTATTATACACATAAATAACGAATAAAAAATGGTATGTGATTAAAAAAATTTTATTCGATTAAAAAAATTGTATGCAATAAAATTTATGAATTTAAAAAAAAATTTTAGTTACTTTTAATTATTATTGTTAGAATTTCATTTGTTTCTGTTCAAATCATAAATATAAACAAAAAATTATTGTATGAATAAAAATAAATTTTTGAATTCAAAGTTCTTTAAAAAAGAGTTGAAATATAATTTATTCGAATAATTATATCCCATTATTCGATTATTTAAAGCATATACATATATTTTTTTTGGATTTATTGGATCATATGCATATGTAGATAAAATGTAAATTTTAATCGAATAAAATATAAAATAAAATTTTATAGGATTAAAAATATTTTATTCAATAAAATGTATGCTTTTTATAAATAAAAATTATTGTATGCACAAAAATACAATACACAAAAGGTTTTGAATACAAAATTAAAAAAAAAAACTATTTCTGCATATAATTTATTTTATCAAGTGCATCCGATTGCCCGAATAATTAAAGGATAAATCTTTTTTTTTTTCAATTTAATCGATAATAAGCATTTAAAATCTAAAATAAATAAAATAAAAGCTTTATTCGAATAAACAAATTTTGTTCGATTAAAAAATTTTCATTCGGATAAAAAATATTATTCAATAAAATTTATAAATTTTTTGTAAGAAAAAATATTTACGAATAAAAATTAATTTTTGAATTCAAAATTATGAAAACTTATTCTTTTATTTAAAAATAAAAGTTATAAATTATAAATTACCAAAGAAATATTTTATTAGAATAAATAAAATATTCGACAAAAATTAAATATTTAAAATGTTTATCATCGAAAAAATATGTAAAATACACAGAAAAATTTTACTTCAATTGTTTGAGTTCACAACTATTCAAACAAGACTTGATATAGTTTATTCGACTAATTTCACTTGAATTACTCGATTAACTAAAGCATATATTTTTTCAATTTAATCGATCAGACGCATGGAAAAATAATAAAAAAATTTAATTCGAATAAAAATTTATATTCGACTAAAAAAATTTCAGTCGAATGAACTAATTTATTTAGAATAAACAAATTGCATTCAACTAAAAAGAAATATGTACATATATAAATTTTTTTATTAACGAAAAAAATGTCAAATACACAGAAAAAAATTTATTCGTATTATTTGAGTTGAAAATTATTCAAACAAGACTTGATATAATTTACTCGAGTAATTTTATCCCACTACTCGATTAATTAAAGCATATATATTTTTTTTCATTTATTCGATCATATAAATAGATAACGAATAAAAGTTTTATTTCATTAAAAAATTTGCATTCGAATAAAAAAAAGTTTATTCCCTAACATGCATAAATAAATATGTTATAGGAAAAATTATTGAACAAATAAAAATCAATTTTTTAGTTCAAAACTATACAAATAAGAGTTGAAAAAACGTATTCCTTTGTTTAAAAATAAGTGTATGTTCATGTGTAATATATTACGAATGAAAACTTTTATTCGAATGAAAAGAAAATATATATAAAATTTTTTTTGAGTCCAAAACAAGACGAAATATAATTTATTCGAGTAATTTCATCCGATTACTCGATGGAAGTAATTCATATACATATTTTTTTCAATTTAATTCATCATACGCATAAATAAAGAATAAAAAATTTTATTCGATTAAAAAATTCTTATTCGATTAAAAAAATTTTTTTCGACTAAAAACTTTTTACTCGCATAAAAAAATGTTATTCCATATTTATTTTATGCGATTACTCAATAATATAACGAATATTTTTTTTACTTTAAGCGATTAAACTAATAAAATTTTATTCAATATCTAACATTCATGAATTTTTTATAAAAAAAATTATATTTTTCCAATTTAAGCGATCATACGCATAGATAAAGAAAAAAAATTTTATTCGATTAAAAAAATTTATTTAATTAAAAAATTTTTATTCTATTAAAAAAATTTTATTCGAAAAAATAATTTTATTCAATATTTGTTTTAAGCTTTTATTTAATTAAATAACAAATATATTATCTTTAGTTTAAGCGTTTAAACTAATAAAATTTTATTCAATAACATTCATGAATTTTTTATGAAAAAAAAATTATTGAACGAATAAAAACTTATTTCTGAATTGAAAATTATTCAAATAAGAGTTGAAAAAAATATTTTTGTATAAAAAAAAATTTTTTTTAAATAATATGAGTTTCATTCAGTTATTCGAATATTTATTCGGGTTAAAAAAATATTCAATTAACAGAAGAATTGTTAAGTTTTGTTTTATTCGCTTGCTCAATTAACTAACGAATAATATTATTTTCAACTTAAGCGATTAAAAGAATAAGCAACGAATAAATATCATTCAATGAAATGATACATATTAAATTTAATTGAACTATAGTGAATTTGAATAAGAAATAATTTCTTAATCGGGCTTAAGTTCAGTATTTTCAAGTCCTATTGAATGAAATATTTTTATTAGTTAAAAATTAGAAATTATTTCTGATTTAAAATTCAATAAAATAGATACATCGAAATTTTCACTTGATTATTTGTTTTTTTTTTTTCGATTAAACGCTTTATAAGAGGCAATTTTTCCTATTTATACCAGCGGTAAAACTCAGAAGACCTTCTTGGTACAGGCCTTATTAAAGGACTCTTTCGCATAAAATATACGATACACATTCTACGCTCCCTTCTATGAGAAGGGTGAAGAAAATGAGTAACAAGTTTTGTTGTGTCTTTTTTATCCAAAGCAAGAGCAAAATCCATTAATTTGAAGGCCTTCCAGAATCTCCGGCGAAAGAAGCAAGAACAGAAGGCCTCCTCCGCAATGACAACGCGTGTAAAAAAGACATGAGTATGGAATGGAGCGGGCAGGTCTTCTACATCCAAAAGAAGGCGTACAGAGTCCTTCTAGAAGGCATCCTTACTCCTTTTAGTTTCCGCTGGGTATTTATTAAAAGTGAAAAGTTATTAATTAGTGTTAAAAGTCCGTAAGCGACCATTACTTACAATAAAAGCAAATGCAGACAAATTTTTCTAACAAATTATTGCAGATGATAAGCTAATTAATTATTTGTTCTCCTCTCGTTTTATCTGCAATATTCTTGGAAATTTGTGTTTTTTTTTCTAATACATATTTAGATAAAATTTATTTGAAAATGCTAATGCAATTCGCATTAAAACATTTTAAGTTTCCCAACTTTTACTTTATATATTTGCAACACTTTGCTATTGCTGCAAATTTTATCTCATTCGATTAAGTGTATTTAAAAATCTATTTGCTTTGTAATTTGCAAACAAATATTTTCTTAAGCAAACACTTTTTGTCATTTCGTTTAATTATTGCCAAAGTTTCTTTAAGAAGCAAATACTTGCAACTTGCTTAACTTGGCTATTAAAAATTAAAAGTCAACAGTATTCAGAATCAGTTTTCTCTTAAATAAAAACCATTTGAATCTAAGTTTGGACTTGCATTAAAATGCATGATTAAAAACGTACCACCCTCAGTAATTTGAGCAACATTTTTAATTCAACTTTTCCCTCATGCCTGCAGCATGTTAAATTTCTATAAACAGTGTGGAGGGAAATAATGCTAGAACTTTTATTACAAGATTTTTACTTTTAATTATTTTATAAAAAAAAATCTTTAATCAAGCCGAGGGAGGCAGTTTTATCATCTTTAATGTTTCGTGGAAATTTTGTGAGAGTTTTAGGGATTTTATTAAAGTTTTTAAAGAACTTTAAAAACGCTATATAATTTATTTTTGCCTATTTTACAGTTAAATAATTTTAACTCATCTATTATGTGCTCTACTGTATATAAAACAAAAACAAACAAAAAAGTAATACCAAAGAAAATTGTGCTGCTTTTGTATTGCATAGATGAGCCAGTGTTGCCATTTTTTTTCTCTAGAGCTTATCCCCAATTTTTGATTTGTCATCCCCAAAAATCCCCAAATTGAGTTTTTTTATTAAAAAAAAAAAAGATTCAGCAAAAGGATTAAATTTGTCACAACAAATTAAATTATTAACAAAAAATGTGTTTATTCTAAGAAGTGCTTCCAACAACTCATATTACATTTTCTTATGTATTTTTGTTTTGGTAGAGTTCGTTATTGTTTAAACCATTCACTATGAATAGTAACACACAATTTTAGACTTGCCAGACGCATATTTCTTAGTTCAAAAATCATTCTTGTTACCATCAAATATAAAAAATTCCCTAAAATTTGGTTACTATCCCCAACATATCCCCGGATCTCCAATACGAAATTTTCATCCCCAATCGCAAAAAAAATCACAATTTAGGGACAAATCCCCTAAACTGGCAACACTGAAATGAGCAAATGCATTACATTTTTGTCAGAGTTACAAAAAAAAAGAAAATTAAAAGAAAAACTCTTTCAAACACTTACTTACACCCACTTACCCCAACAACGACGATAGAAAGAACCAACCACTAACACGCTTGTTGTTTGTGCATAAAATAGTTAGAAAGCAAAACTAAAGTTAGTAATTTCACAAGTAGGAGGAGAGGGGCGGGCTGTACGAGTACGTGAGAAAAAAAAACTGATGACTTGATGAAATATGCCACAACAAAAAAGAAAAATAACGTGTTAAATTGCTTTTGCGACCCAAACACGCCAGAGATAAATTTATGCAAAACTGTTGTTTTTCTTACTCAGCAGGTTTCAGCAAATTTACTGTACTTGTGCCACTATAACTTTAAATGAGTTCTCCTTCTTCATTTCGTCTTCCTTTTTGAGTTCTTTTAAAGTTTTTGTATTATGATGGTGAACGGATGCCACAAACAGAGCAGCATAGTGCGGCAAATGAATGATGCTGTTGATAACAAATTGTAGTGCAGCAGAAATGTTTGTTGTTGTTGTTGAGTGTGGCATGTGTATGTGTAATGCATACAGTTAGCGATAGCTTGTGTTGATGGCAGGCGCACTGTGGGCATGCTGAGTAAAAATGTTGGTGCATAAATTTTTTTTAATTTCATTGTATAGTGAAATTAATTTTTTTTTTATAAAATAACATGATTCTAAAGACTGATGCAGGATTCAGTAACTTTTACTACGATAATTGCATCGCTATAATATAAGTAAGTCCATTCATAATGAAATTTTAAAGAAAACTAAGCAAAAAGCAACTATCAGCTGTTAAATGGTTGCTCACATAAAGCAGTGATGCCAACTCAAAGTTGTGACACTCTATAAAAAACACCCTTTATAACGAAAGTTTATCGACTTTGCTATACAGTAACATATTTTAACGATATTCGCTGTCGGTTGAAACAGAAGTTTAAATTAATTTTGTATTTAGTTTTTTGTAATTCTTCTTTGCGCATTCCGTTTATTTTGACATTTTATATGCAGAGATGCCACCTGATATGGAATTTAATAGTGAGAAATTCATAGCTGCACACTATTGCAAAAAAAAAAAAAATAATTACAGAATGATATTATCGTTACTGCAAACGAATAAATATATCGCTAAATATAGCAAATTTCGCCGACGAGCTAAAAAGTAAAAAAAAAAAAATTAAATATAATCTACTAAAAAAAACACCCAATTGTGAGAATATATTCTTCATAATTATTTGTAGACGGCAATGGGAATTAGAGTCTAAACACAATGTTTGCGGTGCGGTGCGATTTCTCGTTGCGGGAGAGAAAAATAAACATAATACAACGGAAGACGGCTACGGCAATAATTGACATTGTTTGTTTAAATTTTTATTAATTTTTTTGTGGATACATTTTTATAAAATTTTCTAAAAATGTACTCTTTGTTTAATATTTTGTAATGGAGGCCCTATGCTCTTTATAGGAACGACGGGAACATATATATATACATACATATGTATATATACATACATATATATTTTGTAATGGCAGTAACTAAAAACAAGAAATTATTAACATTTTATACATTGGCAGATATATTTGATAAATTTTTTAAACTTTTATATTTTATGACAAAAGTTTTTGAACTTCAAAATCATTTTTTTGTTCACAATAATGTTGTGAACACAGCCAATTATTAAACAACTATGGCAACATCAGAAAGAGAAAGAGAGTCAAAAATTGAGAGAATAAGAAAGTCTGCAAAGAAAATAAAATAGATTTTAATTTTATACCGTTCCGCACTGTGGTTTTTCACTTCAAAATCGTATGACAAACCGCACCGCAATAAATTATCGTTACATTGTGTTCAGACTCTTACTCGTACTGCAAGGCGAACAAAAAGAAATTTATTCATGTTATTCCCTTTTGCAAAGAGCAAAAGACAATTGTTATCCAGCCGAAAGCAATATGAAAGCTACTGAAATTGCTTTCGAAATTGAACTTTATAAGCTTTAATGGACCATATGCCTTTGTGACTTATTCAATATTTAAGAACACTGAAACGTTGTCTAATTTTGAGAAGCTACATTTTATGTTTAAGTTTAAAAATGGGTCTGTGATGGGTCTTATAAAACGCAGGTACAACATCAACATCTCATAGTTGATGTATGCGGCTAAACGTATGTTACAGTAATAATAATTATCATGTATTTTTATTACATTTTTTATGAATTATTAAATCTTATTTTTATTAAAATTTTTTTCTTTAATTTTGAAATAAATAATATTTTCCAGGTTTTTACCTCAGATACCACTCAGATGCGACGAGGTTTGCTTTAATATTATCAAGAGAGCGCTGAAGTTGGCTGGCTCCGGTATGTGGGATGGATATAAATTTTATTTATTAACAAACTCAAAATTTTTGCATGTTTCTGTGCAGCCACGCACTTTATCAGCACTCAAGTCGATCTACTTTTTAATAACAAGAAAAATGCGCATTTCCCCCAGCGAAAAAAAAATCTAGTTTAATTTTTCTTCTCTTTAGAAAATCACATAAATTAATAAAAAAAAAATATTTCATTCAATAAGAATTGAAAATACTGAACTTAAGCTCTATTAAGAAATTATTCCTGATTAAAATTCGCTTAGTTCAATAAAATTTAATATATGTGACCCGGCTTATGACTCAAAAACAAAATTTCGAGAAATCAGCTGTTAAAGATAAACAATGCATCGGTAGTTGTTCTACTTCGTAAGCCACCTTTTCATAGACCGGTTCACATATATCAATTAAACATTTTTTTTTTAAATAAAAATTTCAAATTGACAACGTTTTTATAAAATTTTGTTATATAAATACGATAAAAAAAATTATTATTATATTTATTTTTTTTCCTTGTAAAACAAAGTTTTTCACATTTTGCACTCATCATATGCCACTGTGCCAGCTGAACTCGCATTACCATTCGCTTAATAAACACAATATCCTGCTCAGCTCTACATATCGTATTTTCCATTAAATGAAAGAAAACGTTTTCACAATTTTTTGTTATTTTTATTTTTGAAATTACTCGCACTTTTCATTTAAATACGATATTATTTTTCTTCGTTAGAAATTATTTGAGATGAATTTGAGGAAAAAAAAAAAAGAATGACTATTTTGCACTTTTAAATATTAAAGAACTGCAGTTGTTTAGTGTTAATAAAATTCTGGTGAAGTTTAGTGAAAAGAAAATAATTTGAGTCCATTGTTTTTAATTTATAAAGGATGTAGCAAGACTCCAACAGTATTCAAAACAAATCGAAAATGTGCTTGTTTAGATGTTAGAGGAACAATTATGGCTGTTTTTGACAAATTTCTGAAGTAATTTTCCAAATTGCAATTAAAGTTTAAATTAAAATCACACCAGGTACGACGCGGGATGTACATATGTATATGTATAATTGGCCTCCCTGAGTTTGGCAGTACTGAAGTACAAAAAAAAAACTTTGAAAAGCTGAAACACTAACTTAAAATTTATTTAAAGTGTTGCTTTTAAGAACCCCATTTAACAAACTGTCCTTAAATAATTTAACACTTGTCGCAAGCAATTTTTAGCGCTCCATCATTTTCATTTAACCTGTTGGAAGTGGTCTTTATTTTTACTTATTATGCTAATGCAGATACTCGTATCCCAGAAACGCTGACTGGGTATCTGGGTGCTGCTGGCCTTGCACATTTGCTTTAACAAACATCAGATTTAAAAGCAGCAGCTGGTGTTTTTAGGGTTTCTATTTTATTTTCTGCCATTTGGTAAAGCTAATGATTTGGAAAAATAAATTGTTTAACTTTGGAATTCTTTTTAATGATTTTTATCTAACCAAGAATTCTTATGGGATTTTTTTTTTTGTTAGAAATGAAATAAGAAACTGAGAACATTCAAAGAATAAAACAAACTAAAGTGCCTTTAGCCAAAATAAAAGATAAAAGTTTTAATAACAAATAAGAATCAATTCTTGATTGATTTTTATTTCTTTAAGGCAAATACTTTTTGTTTATACAATTTACATAATTAAAACTTTATTATTTTTTTTTTTTGTTTTGGCTCAGCAAATAAAATTTCTGTTACAAAATCTACAAGTCGAATCAGTTTTTAACAGCAATAAAACTTTTTTTGCTGGTATTTGCTGTTAACTTAATTGTAGTTAATATATTGTTATTAAAATGTACATGAACAAACCTAATAAAGATATTTGCTATAAAAACATTTGTAAACTATTAAATTAATACATATTTTATTTAAACACAAATGAACAAGACAATAATGTAGTAAACATTATGCGGATAGCAACAACTGTTGTCATTACTCGCACATTCTGCTTGTTAAAAATTATACCACCACGCAAACACATAAGGCCAATGCAGATGAAAGGCACAAACAACAACAATAATAATGTTTCTACAACATTGGCCGGCGTTTGTTGGCACAATTGTGCTGAGAACATTCGAAGGTAACCAGTGCGAGCGAGAAGAAAAACTCTCGAAGGACAAACAATACACACAAGCCTGACCGCACTTAAGAAATAATTACGATGACGCGAGAGCTGTTCTTTAGCCCAGAGCTGCTTAACGACTCGGAAAAGTGTTATGATATTATTCATACTATCGATGCTGCGTAGGAATCGTGTCATGTAATTTGGATTTCAGAATGCGTAGAACGTATGATATGCATAGAAAATGCAGAGGCGAAACATGTTGTATGTACTTTCAGCTTAAAGCGCACTAAACAGTGAATTTAATAGTCTATGCCAGAATTTCTACGCGTTCTAATATCCTACGAGTCCCGTCTAAGACTAGAAAGCTTTGACGCTTAGAATGCGAAAATTAAAACTTCTTTTGTAAAGCTTAAATTAAACGTGCCATAGCTAAAATGCCATAGCCAAAAACAAACAAAAATTCAATTGGTTTCTATGGTAATGGATATGGCGTTGCCCAGAAGTTTGGTTCGAACAGCTGTTTTCTAAGAGACATGCGAACAAGTCAGCTGATTTTTTATACTAAGTGATGCCAAGTTTTATTTAATTTTTATTAGTAATGTTGATGCTCATATGAAAAAATACCGAAGTATGTATATTCAATTGACATTCAGCCTTTCATGTACAAACAATTTTTGCTCATTTTATTTTATTGTTTTTTTTTTTTTTGGTTAAGCAACTTCTATATTGAGCCATAACCGCTAAAATAGCTTAAGCGACACATTTTTTGGACTTCGTTTTTTGACGAAAATCTACTATTTACGATCGCTATTTCGGCGGTTTTGGCACGATATGATGAGTTCCATAAGCAGGAACAAAATGCATAGACACGTTGCTTAACAAAAAAAAAAAACAACGAAAATTTCTTTTACTATTAAAGCTGCCAAAATAATTTTATTATCCTCGTCAGACATCTGTTGCTGAAAACTTGGAATGCATTGAGATTGCGTGGGCATATAGTCCACGTTTCGCAAGCGTAAAGCCGAGTCGACTTTACGTTCGAGTTGAAAATTTATATCTTAGGCTACACACAGAGAAAACAGTGCCTACTAAATACCTCATAAAATAGAACAAAATTAATAAGAAATCTCTATGGTTTTTTTTTCAATAAGGAAATCTTATTAATTTCATAGAGAAAACCTTTTTGAAAAAAATCATGATGAGGTTATCTTATTGATTTTTTCAATAACAAAATAAAAAATTGCGTCTTTATTCTTTGTACTTATGTATTTTCATTGAAATTCTATACCATATACACATGTATGTAGTATATTGTAGATATCTACAATACAATACAATACAATCAAAAAAATCAATAAGATGCTTTACACATAATCATATAGAAACCTACTAAAATCAAGAAGAAAACCTTATTGAAAAAATCAATAAGGCAACCTAATAAAATTAAGAAGAAATCCTTTTTAAAAAAATCAAGAAGGCAACCTAATAAAATCAATAAGAAATCCCTATACTTTACAATTTATAAGAAAACCTAATAGAATCAAGAAGTTTTTCTCTATGGATTGTTTTTTTTTTGGTACCAAAAATAACGGAAATTGAGTTAAAACAGTTGTGAATAATAAGATTTCTTCTTGATTCTATGTGGTTTTCTTCTTGATAAAATTAATAAGATTTACCACATAAAAACAATAAGGAATCTCTATGAAAAAATTTTCGCTTATTTCCGCTGGGAAAGAACTAAATCATATTTACACAATATTTAAGCATTATTAAGATCATATGTCACAATTTTTGTTCTTTTCCAAATTACACGAGACTAATTAATTTGGCATAATATATGTATACATACGTATACACAGACAGCTCTGTGTGTCTTAGTGTTTTTCGTATTCATATAACATTTACGGCCTGTCCCGCGATGTCACCAGAATTCATTCGATCGAATACTTATATTGAAAACAACAACAAATTCTCTAATGTTATTGTTGTTTGCAATAGAAACTGCCATGTTATGTCAGCATAATTATGCCCGTGTAAATCAACACATTCACAATAAAATGTTAAACGAATGTAAACACAAAACAAGTATGTAAGTAGCAGCTCTTAAAATGGCTTACATATCAAACAGTATTGCCAATTGATAAAAAAAAAACACACACAGACAATATCAACTTTTCCATTCCTGTTATTTTCTGTTGGAGAGTGAACAGAGAAAAACGCTCGCATTTATTGTCGAAATCGTTGCAACTAAAAAAATAAAACGGTGGCAATACAAACCACATTAAACACTGTGCATACTGCCACTATTCATTTGAACCTATTTAACTGTAGTTATTTAATAAAATCGGAATAAAAATTTGCTTTTGTTTAATTACGAGATAATCAGACAAAAAAATCACCATTTGTAGTTACACCCTTAAGGTCATATGAATATAGCTTTCACTGCCATATTTTTAATGTCTTATTTAATTTTTAAATATTTTTAATATATTTTTTATTCTAATAACTTTACAAAAGGCAAAAAAAATCCAACTAAACAAGAAAAATTTTTCATACAAAAATTCAAAGAAATATGAGAAAGGGTTGAATGTAGGAAATGTTAGAAGTATTCGCCATTGCACTTCATCTTCTTTTTATGCTTCACAAAGAATATAAATAAATTAAGATGTTAATGAAAAACTGACGACGTCAACGAAGGCGCCGAGAACGCTTGTAGTAATAATATTCTTAATGATGTTTGAATAATGAAGTGTTTAATGAAAAGTAATAATAACAACAACATAAAACTGAAAAATACAGCAGAAACGGAAGCAAAAAACACAAGAACAAATAATAATGATAATGATGAAAAGAAAAGCACTCGTTAATTATGAAAAAAGTTATTAAGAGTTATTAACAGATGCCGGATGAAAATGAAACAAATAAAATAATTGAAATTATATTTTAAAAAAAGCAGGAATTTTTTTATTACGCTCCCAATGGCTGAAGAGAATGGGTAAATGATATAATTAATATTCATAATATTTCTTAAGCAGAAAAGAATAATAAAAAAAAGTTTTTAATAAAATTTTAATATATGCCAACTTTTTTTTTAAATGCTTATGCCGAGTACACATTCACCCCTATCGTAAGTAAAATGTGAAATTTGTATTACCATGAAATTTTCCTTTCCCATGAAGGGAAATTTTGCTATTGCGAATTTCATGGGAACATTTGTTGCCGCTATCAATGCGTAGTGAATGTTAAAACCGGAAGAAGACTTATAAATATTAGAAATTAGTGGAAACTCTGAGAAATTTGGGCTTAACAGTAAGAAATTTAAAAATTTTGTATTTCAAATTAAATGTTTTTAAGTTTTTAAATATTTTAGGGGCAGTGGAAAAAATTCTTTAGTACACCACATAAGATTTACTGCATGTAAGCCAAAGAGGTTCAATATTCAATGAAAAAAAGGTGTTGCAGGGAATTATTATTCTAAAATAAATTATTTATAAATTTTAATATGTATATAATACTAGCTGAACCCGGTCCGCATTGCTGGCCCTAAGCAAACATTAGTGTTGTATATGGCATTGGTGGTACAATATGAAAATTGGATTTTGCCCACGAATAAACTAAATATTGCGCCATCTGTCGGACGAACTTCAAACTTCACAGAAACGCTCCTCACGCCCCATAGAGCATGTATATAAAGTTTGGTCTAAATCGGTGCAGTAGTTCTTGAGTTACGGTGCAAAATCAAAAAAAAAAACTAAATATGGCACCATCTGCCGGACGAACTTCCAACTACACAGAAACACTACTCACGTCCCATAGAGCATGTATATAAAGTTTGGTCTAAATCGGTGCAGTAGTTCTTGAGTTACGGTGTAAAATCACAAAAAAACTAAATATGGCGCCATCTGTCGGACGAACTTCAAACTACACAGAAACACTACTCACGCCCTATAGAGCATGTATATGAAGTTTGGTCAAAATCGGTTTACTAGTTCTTGAGTTACGGTGCAAAAACACAAAAAAAACTAAAAATTGCGCCATCTGTCGGATGAATCACTATTTCTGAAAGGGGCGTAGCATTTACCGGGGTAGAATATATATATATAAACACGCACAGGTCTTTTACGAATATTTTGCGAGGTGGAAGTCGAAAATCTGTTGGGGCCTTGAAGAGTTCACCCATAACAAATAAACGTGTTTTTGTATTATATATAATAAGATAACGAAATTACGCGATGTCTTAAGTCAGCTCGCCTGCAAAAATAAAGTGAACAAATCCTAAGGAAAAGTGAAAAAATCCCCATAAAATATATAATTCACAATAAGGGTAAAAATTATTCACGATTGCAATTTTGGGGAAAAGGGGAAATATTTCGAGGGGAAAACTGTTCACGATAGGGGGGGTAATTATGTTATTTTGTCGCAAAGCAATAGTTTGTACTAGTGGCAACGTTTGTCCTTTCCGTTATTTTTCTTTGTCTGGCATTGCCTTATAAACAAAATAACATAATGTTAAAGGCATTGCCCACATTTTGCAAATCTCACCACATAATTACAACAACCACAACAAAAAAATAACAAATGTACTTGTATACTCAACATTGTTCAGCTCAGTTGGAAATAATTTTTGCCGCAATTTTGACTTTTGGATACATAGTGCATTGATATGAATTTTGTTCATTACTTTTCTGAAAACATAATATTAAGTGTTTTAACATTAGTTAAGTCATTTAAATAAATGTTTTGTTTTTTTGCCCAATTTTAATGCCCTCAACAACACTGATCATTATTCAAGCTCTATAAAAATGTACACGCAATTTCAGTTCTTTTAACCATGTAACAATAATAATAATCATCATCACCATCATCATAATATTGATGTGCGTCTTTACTACCTTTAGAACAAAATTTAGAAATTTAACATGATTCCTTTTTTTATGTTCATTTATTTTACGTCAAAATTAAGTACAAGAAAAATACACATTTCAAAAATTTTATTATGCTTGATTTAAAAGGCAAAATTTAAATTGGTTTCCATATGCAGGGCCACGAGGCAGCGTTAAGAGAAACCTTCAAATCATAAAATGTGAAATAAACAAGGGGAAACATGTTTCTCTTGGATACTTTTTGCAAACGTAAATATGAAATCTTCTAAAAGTGAAATTCAATATCTTCATTTAAAGCAGGAATTAAGTTTCTTAATATTGAATTTGGGAAATGTAAAAAAGAAATTCTTAAATCTTTAATGGCCTTAGACAGAATATTTGCAGCTGTTTACAAATAAACTAAAAATATACATTAAATGAAAATTTTGTTACGGGTGGTAAGATAAGAAAAAGAATAAATAAAATGAAGCAAATTTGGGCTGCAAGCTAAGCACAGTGGGTTCGAGTGCAAAAATAATGGTCCCACAGAAAATATTTGCGAGCTACAGAGCTGGGCTTATAGAAAATTAATATAATTAAAAGAAAAATATTCGATCGACAATTTATGTTGAAAATAAAAAATTCATATTTTCTGTTTGTTTTAAATATGTATATCGTAAATTGTCAAGTGAGCGTATTTTCCTTCTTAATAAGGAATTATAAAGCAAAAACTTGAACTTCATCAAATTTATTCATTTCCCATCTGCTGTGATAAGGCTGTGTTCTTAATTCATTTTGCCCATTTGTGCTTTATTGTTTTATTTTTTAGATTTATTTTCTTGCTTTTATTTCCCCTCATTAAAGCATCTTATGGTCCTTCGAATGCTATTTGCAATAATTTACGATTTCTGTTGTTTCCTTTGTTATTGGTTATTTTTTATATTTTATTTTTATTTCTTTTCAATAAATTTTCGCTATTAACAGTTCTTAAAGCTTTTTATTTTATGCGTGTACATGACCTAACTTCACCACGCTGTTGTCAACAAAGTGTGCCAGGCTTTATAAATAGCAGCAGTTTTGTTTTTGTGCAGCATAATATCCAAACTGAATTATGGAAATATATTTTCTTCATAATCTAAAATTAATATAAAAAAAACTAGGAAATGGTGGTCATATTCTGTTTGAGGTTGTTCGATGGCCTCTTGGAAAATATTAAAAAAAAAGGTAAATGAAATAAATTCTCGTCGGATAAATAAATTATTTATGTTTAAATTGAAATTCACTCTTGCCGGCTAAACCAATTTCCTGTCTTTAACATTGTTACCCAGTAAAAAAAGACACTCCAAAAAAGTCATGAAAATGTAGAGTTTGCGATCTGGAAGTAGTGCAAATTTCGATCCGATGTAATGATTTTTACATAGGGTTGTCATTGCAAGAAGTTCTCTTTTTCGATGTCTGGTCACCGAATTGGAAGCGATTTTAAGAAAAATTTAATTTTTTGTGTTCTATGATAATATTTTCATCTAGGAAAAATGGTTAAGAGATACCTATTTTAACAATTACTTTCTTTTTATAGGAACTTAAACGCGAAACAGTATTTTCATGTAAGTTTAAGCAAATAACTTAAAAATTTTAGACTAAAATTAGTTCATAAGTTTCGTGAAAAAAATCGATTTTTTTTAAATTCTGGTGAGTAATTTCTAAAACTATAGAGGAATTACAAGGTTTTGTATGACTAAAGTAAACTTCTACTTGGTTTTCTGCTAACTATCGTCAAATTAAAAATATTGATTTTTTGGAAGCAATGAAAATGTACTTCCCCTATAATGACTTCCAATTTTTTTTACTGGGTATTTATGGATATTTGATGGCATTGGAAAAGCTTTTGCTTTCAGCCAATTGCCAGTATGCATTAACAATTAATGCCAAAATGGAGAAAAATCATAAAACAAACAAATTCTTGTTTTAAGAAGATATAGAAATCGTAAAATTCTTGCCCAAGGCAATCAATCGTCCATAAAAGTTTATGTCAAGTTCAATAAGAAATGTTTATTGGACACGATTCATAAATATAGTTAGGACATTTGAATGGCTCTCTCGCTTTAATATGATGGAAGTTTTATTCGTCGCTGTAAAAAAAAACCAAGGCAATAGTCGTAAAAAGACAACTTTTAGGGAACCTAAAATAATTATACTACATGTTTTTTTTATATTAGAGCTATGCTCTTTATGCCAGACACAGGATCTAGGACATGACTTTCGTAACAAAAATAATCGAGACATCTATTGCCGCCAATCTATTTCTTCAAGTTTGGGAGTAAAAAATAATCAGTCGATGCGCTAAATGCCGAGAATAGGGTGAATGAGGGATCAATTGGTAGCCTAATTCATGAATTTTTGCAATGCAAATTGTTCATGAGTGCTCGGGTGGAAAAAAATTTTTCTTGGCCAACAGTGTTTGCTTTTCAAATCCTTATCAAATTGAGTCATTAATATGGCATAATATTCCCCATGGTTTGATTAACTATCTTTTAAGGGTAGTGAATGTGGTTTATTCCGCCTGCAAGGAAAATATATGATCGCCATGGCTTTATTGGCTAAGAAACTTATCTTGGGTTTTTTTTTTGGTGCCGAAACAACACTACAAATCTACTGTTTATTTTCTGCTGTTTGATTTCAGCGTGGTTAAAATTAGATTTCGCTTTCTTTATTTTTTTGTCTTCGTAAGGAAGGAGATGCCAGATGACCTACCAATAAGAACTTAAAAAAAAACAGGGGTGTTGCGTTTGCTTTTACATATACACATGCAAATATTCGCGGCGAATTTGAAGTAGTGTTGACGTGTGTCATAAGTGTAACGTGCGGCACAAGATCCGATTACAAAGTGTAGAGTAGAGTAATATACTCTCAAGATTGTTACAAGTAAAAGGAAGTTATTAAATTTATTAAAAATAAAGTTTTATTTGTTGTTGGTGAAACACGTCTAAATGAATTTCGTTGCTGCTTGAGGAACAAATCAGTAGAATTCAAGCACAATTCAAAAAAGCTTCCCCAACCTCAATGTTTATAGCAGCCACGTCCACGCCATATGCACAATGTGCAAACTTTTACAAAAGAGCTTTTTTACTTTCACACTGACGAGAGTACAGCAGCCACAACAACAATACAACCCACAACAATGCTTGCTCTTACTTTGCAAAGAAACAAGAACAAATTTAAGAACTTTCAAAGCTATTTACCTGAAATGCAAATATCAATGTATGTATGTTTGCAAGCTGCTGGTTTATAGAAAAGCTCCCAGTAATCTTTTTTTTTAAACAACAAATAATGGGTTCAATTACGAGTGTCGTATTTGGAGCACGACGATTTCGTACTACATAATTGTAAGTTTAAATTGTCGTAGTCGAATTACGACACTCGTAATTAGGTCCAATATTGCCACGTTTTTACCTTCAAAATCATTATTCGAATGTTTGCATTTAACTAATAAGTCCTCACTGCAAAATTTTTATCCAATCAGAAGACTTTATTTACTCAACACTAATATCAAGAGCTTTTGAACACGCAATGCTAAAGTATTCTGTGCTGGTATACCACGATGTTAACTTCGCTATTTTTTTTTAACACAACCCTGTTTGTTTAGCACACGCATCGCTCTTTTTATACTTAACATAAAGTTTGTAGAATAATGTTAGCAACTTCCAGAAAGTCTCACCGCATTAAGCAGCCTTGATAGATAAGAGCTTTTAAAATACAGTACAACAAGCTCAGTTAAAAGCTTTTAAAATACACAATGTTAAATTACTTCGTTGCTAGAATACCACGATGTTAACTTGAAGACTCGACTTGACGCACTCCCCTCTTAGCAGACGCATCGCTCTTTATATATATAAAGCTTGCAGAAGAATTTTAGCAACATCCAGAGAGTCTCATTAAACAGCCTCTCACTTTTTAGTTTGCAAGTACGTCATTAGTTCGTCTTGCAAATTCGTACTGTTGGTTTGTGTGTATGTGTGTTGACAGCAGAATATCAATGTATAATATTTATTGTTATTGTTGTTGTTGTTGTTTTTTGTGTCGTTCGTCTGCACTGGCTTATGTGTTTGTGTCATTGTATATTTTTTAATAAGCAAAATGTACGAGTAACATCCCTTTTCACACTGTATGGTTAATAGATAACGTGAACTTTTAATTGTACATTGCGAAAAGGGCTGTAAAACATAATAGTTGTTGTTATGCTTTGAATGCTGCATGTTGGTGTGCTTATGTTTTATATTCTTTAGCTAATAATGATCCAGATATCATTCTCACTTATTTTTAATTTTTAAATAACTTTTTTACATTTTCTGTGTATAAACAACAAAGATCAAGAAAACTCTTAACATTACTTTTCCTCCCACCCAATATTCTTAATGAAATATAAATGAGCAATAAAATTCTTATTAAAATTTCATATGTACATATATTTCATTTAAAATTTATAAGATTTTTATAAGTACTAAAACTTTTTACAAGGTTTCGTCATTGGCTTTAAAAATCATTAAATAAATGTGTTTGCTCATCATTAAAGCTTTGGCAAAATTTACAGAATGAATTTGATAATAAAAACAAAACTTGATAATTAAAATATGAGACGAAGAAAATGAAAAAATACTAAAGAAAATTTTTGGCGAAAGGGTGTCGTTAACATTAAATAAAATGAAATAAAATTTTTTAATATGTTTATGGCCTAATTCTGTTCGACAATTGTGTGGTATTCTCCATGAACAAAAAAATGTGCAGTTGTGCTTCTGTAGGACATTTATTGTCTCTGCTAGAAGGTTTGTGTATATGCTTTACGTTATATTATATCCAAGACATATTTTATATATATATTTCAAACTATCGTATAACATTTTAATTTAATTTTTATGTTTTAATAACATGGTAAGCAATAATATTATTATTTTTCATTATCAAAGACAACGACAATTTTTGAAGAAAATGATTTTTATATGGTGCATTTACACCTGCACAAAATCTAGCAGATTTTAATTTAAAGCTTTATGAAAATCTATACCGTTTACACGATTTTTATTTTGAAATTTAGCCAGACTTTTTTATCCAAAAGAAAACCCATTAATTGAAAATTTTACAAAACTATAACCAAACAACTGTAATGTAGCGAATTCACACACCTTTTTAAGCAGGCCGTAGCTAATTCACTCACCTTTTATATAAATATGTTGTACAGGGTAGTAAAAAATAAATAGAAATAAATTAGATTTTGAGTAGATTTTCCTATAAATCTACTGACAAATTACATTTCGTTTTTTATGGTAAAAAGCAGGTAGATTTACCTCCAAATCTCGTAAGTACTAGATTTCAAAGCAATGTAAATGACCTATTAAAGAATTAAAAAAAAAACCACTCAAAAATATTTTAAAACAAAAGTCTTCTTGCTGAACAGGGCATTATTTAAAAAAATATATTTTTATTTTGTTACTAAAGCAACCTTCTTTATTTGTGTAAAAATTATTTTTCTTTTTCCTATTTAATTTTCGGGCTTTCAAGATCATTTGTATCTTCTTCCATGTAAATAAAAGATTATTGATTAATTTTTAAATCCTACATTTCGTTGGTAGTTTCCAACTTCTTCAGGGATTCTTTATTAAAATGTGGAACATTTTAATCCTCTAACTCTTCTCCATGTGGACCCATTTGGTCTTTTTTAAAAGAGGGGCGAAAATTATCCCTATTGCAAAATTATTCGCAAAAAAATTTAAACATCACTCTATAAATACAGCGCAGCTGGAAAATAAACTTTAATACCAGAATTAGTCGAAACTTGAAGTCCGTTGGAGGGAAAGAAAATTTCGTACTTTTTTTAAAGACAATGCCTATTAATATTACTAGGAAAGGTATAAAGAAGATAGGTGGTGAAGGAAGAGATAGAGGAAAACTTTATTCTTTTACAACTCTGTTTGTTTTGTACGTTTCTAATAATGCAGTGTTGCAGCGCCTCTGGTGTCAATGAGGTGCATTAAATTTTTTTAAACTGTGTTTAGTAGCCATTTTGTTGGTTATTTTAGTTCGTCGATGATTCTGCTACACAATACCGATGCAGGAGGGCTGTCTGATGTTACATTAGAATTCGCTGAATCCGGTGTAGTTCAGTGACTAATGTCTATGCCTTCATCACTTGAACTTTCCTAAAAACACCTGATACAAAGAGACACAATAAACATTACAAAAATATGTGGTGTTGTTCTTTAATGACTGTCGGAGACCGGGCACGATCCCAGGACCTTCGGGTTTGTAGTCAACGTGCTAACTACTTCAGCCAAGGCCACACTGCACAATTGCATTGTAGACACAGGATTTTTTTTTTTATCACTTTTAAATAAAATAATACGAGTAACATTTCTATGGAACATTTTAATCCTCCAAGTGTGCTTCTTAGAGGTCGTTTTTGTCCTTTGAGAAAAACGGTTGAAATAAGTAGCCTTAAATGGTGTTAAAGGATTAAAATTCTCAAAAAAAAAATATTGGCATTTTTGAGATGATACTCATTCTCTAGAAACTAATTCTGCTCCTTTAGCTTCTAAACAAAAAAAAGAATACAAAAAAATATGACGCAAAAGCAAATCATTCAAATAAGTTATTTGCCCCACTGTAAGGTATGAAATTAAACGTATTTATTTTCTTTTTATATAACAAACCAAATAAGCCACTTCATAATTACATTTCCATAGAGAGGAAATGAGCTTGAGAGTTTATTTTTGTCAAAGGTTTATTCAATCTTACGTGACATATACATACATAGTTATATAAATACATAATCGCATAATTGAAGCAATAATAAATATTAACTAAAATAAGACGTTATAATAACTCTTCTTATCTGAAGGACACATTTAATGAATATTTGCTTACAACAAAACTGAATGGACATTGTTAGTGATTGCACTTAGGCCCTTTTATAATTCCTAATTCAGGTTATATGTGACAAGAAAAAAATTTATATATAACAAACTTAAGAATGTTTTTTTTTTGACTACTTTAAGCAACTATAAGGACGAAGTCCTTATGTAGACAAAACAGCCTTTTATTATTATTGTTTTTCTTGTCATACATACGATATATAAACTGAAATTATAACTTATACATATGTACCCATAAAAGAAAGCATATATAAACTGTTTAATGTACATATATACAAAAAAATAAATCGTCTCAAAAATTTATATGTTTGCATTACTGAAGGACAAAAAATTGGGAATTACGAAACCAACAATGCAAACTACGCAGCGATTAAATTTTCAAGGCTATGTGATTTAATTTTACATTCATTCAATACATGAGGAAATTTTTTTTTTCAAAGTAAAAGAAAAATTAAATTCAGTAAAGTTCATCTTTGACTCGCACACTCGCGTTCCGTACGGGCGCTTTTCTTAGTTTTGACGTTTTTTTTCGGTTTTGCGATTTTTTCGGCATTGGTGTTTTTTTTCAAGTTTTAGCGTTTTTCTTGCTTTTGCCGAACCCAGTAAAAAAAGACACTCCAAAAAAGTCATGAAAATGTAGAGTTTGCGATCTGGAAGTAGTGCAAATTTCGATCCGATCTAATGATTTTTACATAGGGTTGTCATTGCAAGAAGTTCTCTTTTTCGATGACTGGTCACCGAATTGGAAGCTATTTTAAGAAAAATATCCTTTTTTGTGTTCTATGATAATATTTTCATCTAGGAAAAATGGTTAATAGTTACCTATTTTAACAATTAGTTTCTTTTTATAGGAATTTAAACGCGAAACAGTATTTTCATGTAAATTTAAGCAAATAACTTAAAAATTTTAGACAAAAATTAGTTCATAAGTTACTTCAAAAATATCGATTTTTTAAAAATTCTGGTGACTAAGTTCTAAAACTATAGAGGTATTACCAGGTTTTGTATGACTAAAGTAAACTTCTACTTGGTTTTCTACTAAAAATCGGCAAATTAAAAATATCGATTTTTTGGAAGCAATGAAAATGTACTTCCTTTAGAATGACTTCCAATTTTTTTTACTGGGAATTTTTTAAATTTTTATGATCTATTTTACTTTCAGCGATTTTTTAGTTTTGGCGTTTTTTTTTTATTTTGGTGCTTTTTTTCCTTTTGACGATTTTTTTCAGTTTTTTTTCGACTCATTACTTTGATATTTTTGCATTTAAGCGACTTATTTTGTTTCTGATGATATTTTTATTTTAAGCGATTTTTTCATTTTATTGCTTTTCCCTTTTTGGCGATTTTTTTTCATTTTGGATGTTTTTTAATTAAACTTTAACTTAAGAATTGTTTTTTTTTTAATTAGACAAAAATTCTTCAAAAATTTAATAAATTTTAATACATACATTAATTTTGATAACATTTAAAGTAAAAATTTATTTGAATAACAAAATTTAAGCAATTCCTTAATTTAATAAATTAAAGTTCCGTGTATTTGAAGTTTTCTTCTTACTGCCATACGAATTTATTCAGTTACCCCCTAATTCTTGAGTGAGTGGCAAAACAAAATATTTATTTAATGACAAGTTCTACTAAAGAGAACTTTACTTTTTTTTTTCTATGTAAAACATTTTCCGTTTTGTGTATTTTTCCCAGGGTGTCGCTAAATGAAACACATGTTGTTCCTTTGTCACTCCCCCTCTATTTGTTGTGTTCTCATTTCAATTACCAAGGACTGGAAGGTAAAATAAACTGAAAACAAAACAAACAAACAGACAGACAAAAAAACCAGCTCTTCTTAGAATAAAAGCTATTAAGCTGGAGAAAACAACAGTCGGGATGATTTAATAGACCATAAAAGCTTAATTTGCGACAGGTGTAGTAGAAATTATACAAACAAAAATTACCAACTAATTGATAAAATTACATTTAATGTAGGCAATGAAATTTAATTAAATAATTAAAACATTTATATGTCTTTTCGTCTGTAAATAAATTTTTTTGGGTAATTGTAGGGACAGATTTCTCAACAATTAATTGGCTTTAAGATAATCCAGAAGTTGTGGAAAAAATTAAGCAAATTTTTCGAGATATTTGTAGGCCTTAAGATCATTGTTATAATGCGCTGGAGTACACTGAGAGAAAAAAGGTACTTACAAAAAGTACTTTTTATAGGAGACACTTTTTATAGAAGTACTTTTTGTAATAGTTAATTTTACAGAAAGAACTTTTTATAAAAGGTACTTTTTGTAAGAGCTACTTTTTATAAAAGGTACTTTTTATAAAAGTTACTTGTTCTAAAAGGTACTTTTTATAAAAGGTACTCTTTATAAAAGTTACTTGTTCCAAAAGGTACTTTTTATAAAAGGTACTTTTAATAAAAGGTACTTTTTATATAAGGTACTTTTTATAAAAGGCACTTTTTATAAAAGCTACTTTTTATAAAAGGTACTTTTAATAAAAGCTACTTTTTATAAAAGGTACTTTTTATAACAGGTACTTTTTGTAAAAGGAACTTTTTCTAAAAAAGCTTTTTATAAAAGCTACTTTTTATAAAAGGTACTTTCTGTAAAAGGAACGTTTTCTAAAAGGTACTTTTTAAAAAAGGTACTTTTTACTTCTTTAAAAAAGGTACTTTTTATAAAAAGTACTTTTTATAAAAGGTACTTTTTGTAAAAGGAACTTTTCCTAAAAGGTACTTTTTATAAAAGCTACTTTTTATAAAAGGTACTTTTTATAAGAGGAACTTTTTCTAAGAGGTATTTTTTAAAAAAGGTACTTTTATAAAAGGTACTTTTTATAAAAGGTATTTTTTATAAGAGGTACTTTTTTTTAAAAAAAGCTACTTTTTATAAAAGGTACTTTTTATATAAGGCACTTTTTATAAAAGGCACTTTTTATATAAGCTACTTTTTATAAAAGGCACTTTTTATAAAAGCTACTTTTTATAAAAGGTATTTTTTATAAAAGCTACTTTTTATAAAAGGTACTTTTTGTAAAAGGTATTTTTTAAAAAAGGTACTTTTATAAAAGGTACTTTTATGAAAGGTCCTTTTTATAAAAGGTACTTTTTTAAAAGGTACTTTTTATAAAAGGTACTTTTTTAAAAGGTACTTTTTATAAAAGGTACATTTTTAAACATATTTATTAAAAAATATACTTTTTATTGAAGGAACTTTTTTAAAACGTACTTTTTTTTTAATTTACTCTTTTTAAATAGAATTTTTTAAAGGTACTTTTTTTAAAAAGTACTTTTATTAAAAAGTACTTTTTTTAAAAGGTACTTCTTTTAAAAAGTACTATTTTTAAAAAGTACTTTTTTTAAAAGGTACTTTTTTAAAAGGTACTATCTTTAAAAGGTACTTTTTAAAATAGAAAAATGTAATTTTTTATAAAAGGTACTTTAAAAAAAGTACTTTTTATGAAAGGTACTTTTTAAAAAGGTACTTTTTAAAAAGATACTTTTTAAAAAAGTTATTTTTTAAAAAGATACTTTTAAAAAAATGTGCTTTTTAAAAAAAGTTCTTTTTACAAAAGGTATTTAAAAAATACTTTTTAAAAAAGGTACTTTACTTTTCATAAAAAGGTACTTTTATAACGAAAAGTGTGCGCAAGTGATACAGTCAACTTTTTTAGAAAGAAAAGTGTGCGCTGAGACACATTCATCCATCTTTTTGATGTCCAAATTTTAACAAGGTAAACATTCATATTTTTATATTTTAAAGTAGTAAATTTCATTTAATTCTAATTTGTTAAAATCTTCAATTTATTTCATTCAGTATTCTATTACACATTTCATTATTATTACTAAAATAAAAGTTTGCAAAATGAATTTTACAAATTACTACTTTTTCCCTTGAAGTAACAACATTTGCTTTTGAAATGTTTAAAACCACTTTTACATAATAACACAAAATGTTTTGAATGGGGAAAAATACCAGAGAATTTCTTTTAAAGTTTTATATTAAAATACATTTTACTTAGGAAAACAAAATGAGAAATTATGCCATTTAAATTATTCATTCATACAATTTTGCACAAACAAATAAACAAACTACTTACAACAGTGCTACGAAGGAAAAAAGTTTCTATCTCCAGGTGCTATTTTTTTATACCGCAAATGTGCAAGATTTACATTAAACATTTGTGGGCAAAATAATAGAGCTTTTATATAACATGGAAAATAAATTTTCTATTTGCTAAATTTATTGTTATAAACAAAAAAAAAAACATAAAATTTAAGGCATTATATTTTTTTAAATAAATATACATATAACAAATTTTTTATTTAATTTTTTGCTATTATTTCCTGCCACACTGTAACATAAGACTCTAATGTAGAGATACTTACAGCTTCTAAATGAAATGTTTTTATTTTAGGTTTTTTTCCTTATTAAAGAAACTTTTTCTACATGTGTATGTATTTGCCTAAATAACGCTTTAAATTTTGTTTTATGGATTTAAATGAAAATTTGCGAAAAAAAAATTCATTATCACTCCTGCTGTAGGAACAAACTTTTGGCGGGGAAAAGAAACTTTTGTCAAAAATAAATTATATGGTACGTTCTTAAAGGAACAAGTTAAACTGTCGCTGGTTCGTTTTTACTAAACAGTGTGTGCATGTGTTCCACACTTTTGTGTGGAGCAATTTTTTGGAACATATTAACCCACTAACTCTTCTCGATATGGGTCTTTTTTCACCCTTTCCTAGAAAGTGGCAGCAAACGAGGGCCCCTAAATCGAGATATCATTAGTATAAATGTTCTAATACGTATGAGCCATGAAATTCTATATATAAGTCTTTGATAGCCAAAAAAAAATTCTAACAGTGGGCTAATTTCGTATTTGGAACCGGAACCGATGCATCTATATTTTGTTTTGGTCTCTACTGCAACATTGTTAAACATTATTTTTTTTTTAACTTTGATTTTGTTGTGCATGTTATTTGATTTTATAAAATTTCGGATTTAAATTCCATATCCTTAATTTTATTATAAATATTCCCTATCAAGGGATTAATTCTAATAAACAAAATAATGAAAGACTGAAAATACAGTTAAATTTTTATATTTTTCTTTAATTATTGAAAAACCGTTAAACTATAAAGAAAAATTTCCCAGGCGAGTGGTAACACTGTCAACAAAAAGAACGGGAAAAAGTGTTGGGCAGCAGACGAGTATAAAATGTCATCAGTGTTGCCAGATTTTGCTTTATTTAAGTACTTTCAATCAGTTAAGGGATTTAAAAATTTTCGAATTTAATTTCGAAATTTTGTTTTTGTTGTCTATATGAATTTCATTATTGTAGAGTATTTTATACGATTAGGCTCTAAAATTTCCTTGGGGATATTGCTGATTATTGTTCCTTTAACATTTTATATGGCGTTATGCCTCAAAACACATATTTAAGTATAACTACATATAAAAACGTTTTTATTGCTTATTTAATGCAGGCAAATATGATTAAAAATATTAATAATTAATTCAAATTCTTTGCACACACACACACACACACACCATTCAAGAAAAATTAAGAAGAATTTATTATTTTGAAGCAGAAAAAAAGCTGCAAAAAATAAAATCAAATTGAACTTTAGTTGGATTGTAGGGAGAGAAGAGAATAAACTCTGGGGATTTCTATACAGTTCCCGTTTAAGTAGAATCTTTGAATTGGATTATCGTAAAACGTAATAAAATAAATGATATATGAATTTAAGGGAATTTATTAGTTTTATTACCAATCCGATGGTATGTGTGAATAAAAGATGAGCCAAGAACAAACATTTTTATAGTTTTGACAGAAGCCGCTTTATTAAAAACAAATATAACTATTTTCTATATTAAAGACCAAATGTTACTTACATACAATCAGGAAAACCGAAAATATGCAATCGTATGTACCATTGGCATTGATTTTCTAATTTAGCACCAGAGGCGGCTGCATTGTTGCAGCTGCGCACAATAGCGGAGTTAAAAATAACAAAGAAAACATGAGTTAAACTCTTCTTCTCTTTATCGATCTGTACTTGCACTGTCCCTTTCCTAGTCTCATGTAACCTGAAAGCATTTAGTATTTGTACCAAAGTGAGCTGGAAACTTACATACAAATAAAGGCAGTTTTTTTTGGAGATATAGAACTTCCAATAGCAGTAACTGTCAAATTAGCTGTCATACTAATAAAATGTGTCGGTTAACCGCCGCCGCCGGCAATTTTTGAACAGTCTTAGCCGCCGTTAAAAGTTTTTTTTTAGAAATTCTTTTTTTTCACAAGACGTCCGTTTTTAGGGTTCCGTACACCAAAGGTGAAAAGGAACCCTATTGTTTTCGTTACGCTGTCCGTCTGTACGTTTGTCCGTCACAGGGTATTTTCTCGAGAACCGTAAGAGCTACAGAGTGTGCAGACCTTTGGCCGCTACAACAGCAAATACATGAGAAATAAAAATTAAAGGGTGTTCCAAAACGAGCAACGAAAAAAGTTAAAATCCCATTTAATATAAATACAATTGTATGTATACACACTTGAAATTTGTAAGGTTAATGTATTTTTATACAAACTACAACAAATAACACTAAAATTAAAAAAAAAATTAAAAACAGCAAAAGCCAAAAAAGCCAAAACGGGTAAAAAACGACAAAACTAAAAAAATCGTTTAACTGAAAAAAAAAATCTTGAAATTTTCAATAACTAAAACTAAAAAATCCCAAAATTATAAAATCGCCAAACTAAAAAACAATAAGTCGCCAAAAAGAAAAAAGCGCCATAAAAAAAATTTAAAAAAAAAATCGCCAAAAACCAAAAAAAAAAATACCCAAAAAGAAAAAAGCGCCATATAAAACAAATTTCTAAAAAATCGCCAAAATTAAAAACAAATCGCCAAAATTAAAAAACGCCAAAACCGAACAAAATCGCCAAAACGGGGAAAAGAGCGTCAAAACTAAAAAAACGTTTAAACTGAAAAAAAACTTGAAATTTTCAACTAAAACTAAAAAATCCTAAAATTATAAAATCGCCAAACTGAAAAAAAAAATCGCCAAAACCAAAAAAAAATCGCCAAAAAGAAAAAAAATTCCATATAAAAAAATTCTGAAACTAAAATAAATCGCAAAAAAAAGGAAAAATCGCCAAAATGAAAAAACGCCAAAAACCGAACGAAATCGCAAAACAGGGAAAAGAGCAACAAAACTAAAAAAACGTTTAAACTGAAAAAAACTTGAAATTTTCAATAACTAAAACTAAAAAATCCTAAAGTTATAAAATCGCCAAACTGAAAAAAAATCGCCAAAACCAAAAAAAATCGCCAAAAAGAAAAAAAGTGCCATATAAAAAAATTCTGAAACTAAAATAAATCGCAAAAAACCAGAAAAATCGCCAAAGTGAAAAAAATCGCCAAAATTAAAAAAATCGCCAAAATGAAAAAAAAAATCGCCAAAACTGAATCGTTTAAACCGTTTAAACTGAAAAAACACCAAAAGTAAAAAACGCCCTATTAAAAAACGCTCAAAACCGAACGTACGGAACCCTTCGTGCGACAGTCAAAGTCGCACTTTACTTAATTTATTTAAAACCAATAAATTGTAATGGGGGTGACTCTGCCCATTTTTTTAAATGGAATTGGATTGTGTCTGTTTTAGAGCTCAGAATGTGTGATAAGTTTCATACAAATCGGCTAAGTACAACCACGTGAAATATAATAATAAATTTTAATGGGCGTAACCACGCCCACTTTTTTCAACTTTAAAATTTTGCAATTACAAGAACTAAAGTTGGTTGCTAGGTTTCTCAGCAATTAAGTAAGTAGAATATCATTAAAATAAATTACGAAAATGTGTGGGCGTGTTCCCACCCACTTACAATGGGACCAATTGGAGGGTGTAGCTTCTAGACAAAAAATAATAATTTTTACAATCGGTCTAATAAAATGTAGATAACTCGCTAAAATAACAATGTAAAAAAAAAATACATACGAATTGATAAAATCCTACAAACCAAAATTTTGGTAATTCTATTAATTAGTTGTGTTTATTTAAAAATAAAATTCTGTCTGTAAAAACACACTCTCTTATAAAAAATTTTATTTTCCTTTTCCCTGGTTTAAGACTTCAGGCAAAATTTTAGAAATCAATGATAAAAAAAAAATTTATTTATTTTGTACATTTTGCCATTAACTAGAATAAAAAGGACTCGCAATTTGATTGCGCTGTAATCAAAAACATAAAACAAAACCAATCGCGCAATTATTCGCAAATATTTATATTTTCTGCGAATTTTATAGGTGTCGTCAAGCTTTTAACATGATAAGGCTATAGTTTTTATCTAATAAATCACAAACTCACTTTATTGTGGCTGCCTAGAAACCTTTTTCGTTGGCATGAAAACAAAAAATGTTTTCTATAGTTCTATGTTGATTCTGCCGTGTCATCTAAAAGTGATGTGGGTATGGTTCGTTTTTAATAGACTCATTAAATTACAAAAATAGGGATTTATTATCCTTGCATAACATGCATACTCAAGCAAATAAAATAATGATTCGCATAAACGTAAACAACCCGTGGTTTTGATTAATATTTTTTGTTTTTAGGCGTCATAAAAAGCAAATAAAAAAATATGTCTTAAAGAAAATGAAACATTTCCGGCGTAGATATGCATGTGTAAGTAAACAAAATAGCTCAAGGATATGATTTCCAATTTTCGGCAACTTTAACAAGATAAACCGCTCAAAACTATTTTTATAATATAAATTGAGGTTTTAAGATATTAATTTTTAAATGGCAAAATTGCAAATAAATCTAGAATAAGTTGTAGTTGAGACTTTTTTAGATTCCTAAAGCTTTAATCAGCTTTAAGGTAATGCCACAAAATGTTAAGAAGAATATAAATAACACTGCTCATAAAATAATGATGAAATTTTTTGTTTATATTAAATATTAAATCTTTCTGCCCAGACATCAAAACATTTTATTTCCCATCAATCAAAATGTAACTAACTTATTGTCTTTGAGACTGTGAAAACAAAATGCTAATGGGCTTTTAGCATAATAAAAAACAAAAACAAAAATATGCCATTCTTACTAAAAATTTTATGGTTATATCTTAAAATAATAATGATGATGATCATAAGGCTTCGCTAAAGGACTCATTATAAATAAAAATTTTATCACAATTCAAAGCATTTTGATGCTTAACAAAGAGAGATAAATAGCTAATTTTATTTTATCTACTTCTTCATTATTTAAATTACCTCCACAGCTACTAACAATAATGTTTATATAAATATTGATTTTTTTTAACCAAAATTATGTTAAATAAGTGTCTTTATTAAAGCATTAAAGAAAGCTGCTGTGATTGATACCATACCGTCAGTGTTTTGCTACTCTTGTTGTTGCTTCTTTTTTTTATTTTCTTTTTTTGGTAGAAAACAAAATAACGAGCATAAAATTTTATGACTTATGTTTATGATTTAAAATCCCTTAAGTTATGTTGTGCTAAAAGTTATTCTTTTTTTTCTTCTTCCTTCTTATCTTCCCTTTTTATTTTCTTTTTTATCACATTAAAATACCCACTACTTGTATTCCCAGAAAGATACAGAAAAAGAAAAACCAAGACCGATTGCCTACAAATGCATTAACAAGCATACAAAAAAGGAATATAATACATAATTTAAATGGATTTATTTTTTTATTTTTTATATTTCGGTATGTGTTGACAAGAAGCTAGTGGGGGAAATTAACAAGAATAAATATACATATTCTATTCTTTTATGCAAGTATTTACATATTATTACCACAAATCGCAAAAGAAGAATGTTTTATTAGAAATAATTCAATGCGTGGTCAATATTAAAATCATGGCACCTCCCCCCTGTCGATAATATATTCGCACAGTGGTCCCACCAACAACTCAATATAGTGCAGCTGCCCATAACAATACATAGGAAAAAAAATCCTCCTACCATAAACAACTTTAATTAAAAATAAAACCAAAAATCCTTTAAAAATGTATTTAAGTCCATTAAACTTTTGTTTAAAAATTTAATGAATTACAAACACTAATTATCAAGTAAATTTTTTTTGTTTTTTTTTTAATTAAAGTTGTTTATTGCAGGAATATTTTTTTCTTTGTACACAACGTTTGCCAAAAAATTTTATTATTAGTTATCTCAGGCACATAAAATTTGTTAAGATGGCATATGATATCAAATACAATCACCCCTATGGTGAATAAAATGTGAAATTTTTGTTCCCTTGAAATTTTCATTCCCCATGAGGGGAAATTTACTATCGCCAAATTTATGGCAACATTGGTTGCCGCTATCAATGCGTAGGGAATGTAAATAAATTCAGTAAAGTGCGACTTTGACTCGCGCACGAAGGGTTCCGTACGTTGGGCTTTGAGCATTTTTTTAATAGTGTTTTTTTACGTTTTTTCAGCTGAAATAATTTTTTTTATTACTTTTCGCTTTTTTTTAATTTTGACGATTTTTTTAATTTTGGCGATTTTTTTTTTAATTTTGGCGATTTTTTTAATTTTGGCGATTTTTTTATTTTGGCGATTTTTTTTTTAATTTTGGTGATTTTTTTCATTTTGGCGATTTTTTCATTTTGGCGATTTTTCCGGTTTTTCGCGATTTATTTTCGATTTAGAAATTTTTTTTAATTTGGTGCTTTTTTTTGTTTTGGCGATTTTTTTTTTGATTTTGAGATTTTTTTGTTTTACCGTTTTTGAAAATTTCAAGAAGTTTGCTCCTACGGTTTCCAAGATACAGCAAGTTATCAAAATTACATAGTCGAAATTACATTAACTGATGGTACACCCTTTAATTAAAATTTTTTAAATTTTAGTGTTAATTGTTGTAGTTTGTATAAAAATACACTAACTTTACAAATTTCAAGTGTATATACATACAATTGTGTGTATATTACATGGGATTTTAACATTTTTTGTTGCCCGTTTTGGCACACCCTTTAATTTCCAACTCTCATGTATTTGTTGTTGTAGCGGCCTAGGGTCTACACACTGTGTCCAAATTTCAGGTCCGTAGCTCTTACGGTTCTCGAGAAAATACCCTGTGAGGGACAGACGGCCAGACGGACAGCGTAGCGAAAACAATAGGGTTTCTTTTCACCTTTGGTGTACGAAACCCTAAAAACGGGAAGATGTTTTGTAAAGCTTAAAAATTAATTAAAAATCAAACAAATTTAAGTTTGATAGTAAGAAATAACTTTTAGTAATTAATTGGAAGCATAATATTGGAATTATTCGATATATTTATTCAGTTGGCCTGCAAAAATAAGCAGCCTTATAATGAAAAAAATTCGGGCGAGTTCTTTCACTTTTCCTTTTTTTCCTATTGTGAATTGGTTTTTTCCCATTTTTTTTTGTTTGCCAAATGCGGGAATAAAAAAACTCCCCGGAAAGAAATGTAGGTATTGTGAATGCAGTTGGAACTTGTTTTCCCTTGCAAAAGAGAAGGCAGTTGACTTAAAAATACACTTAATACTGCATTAAACCAAAACTTATAGGTGATCTTCTCCGAGAAAAGGGGCCTGGTGCGTCAAAAAACGGGTGTGTGTCAAAATCGATAAAAATGAGCACAACATTAAAATTTTATTTTTTAAATGCGTTTTTGCTCAAAACTTCATTTTTGCACACTAGGTCCCTTTTCTCGCAGAAGGTCACATATACATAAATTAAAACAACACAACTTTTAACATTTTTAAAATTAAAAATAAACGATTTTTGGACATGGGCTGTTGTTGATGAAAACCACAGATATATCAGGGATTCAACCACGTGTTTTCTTTGCGTTTATAAGACTAATAAGTCTGTTTTTTTTCTAAATTACTGATCCGATTACAAAATGATATGGGGAATAAATTAAGAAGAGGAATTAAGCTTTCAGCAGGGGTGATTTTTAGGCATGCTATTCCAACACAAGCTAAACCACGGCGTGTTCAAGTTGACCCTCTAGGGTTATAAAAAATATTTCTTAAAAAAATTATTTGTTGTTGGTTAAGCACTTCTAGATGTATTTAATTGCTGCTAAAGCAAAACATCAGTAGATTTCAACCATTATCACCATCAAAAAGCTTACAACTTAAAGCTTATAGACAAACTCTTAATATATTATTGAGAATTACAAAACTATAATCATAATAAGGGAAGCATTTTTTCGAAGTTTTTTTTACCAAAAAGGAAACATCCGGAGTAGGGTTTCTAATTTCCCGGACTTTTTCAATTCCCGGGAACCGGGAAGTAAAATGTTTTATTCCCGGGAATTCCCGGGATTTTCAAATACATATGAATTTAATTAAATGACGTCAATAAAAAATATAATTCTATGAAAAAGTATACATCACAAAGAAAAGTAATATGAATAATTTTGTAATATCTATTAAAATATTTGTAATATCAATTAAAAAATTAACTAAATTTTGACCTATAAACAATTTTATAATATTAATTAAGTTTTTCCACTCAAATTAATTAATAATTGATTCAATTAAATTAAATCAATTAAATTCTTAATTGAAAACATTAATTGGTGAATACTTTTTTTGTGAACATTCAAATCAAAAACAAAACAACTTTATTCATTAATTTCATCAAGAACAATATTCAAAAAAAACTAATCAAAAACATCATATGCTTTGAGTTAAGCATGGATGAAAATTCCATCTAGATCTGCCAATCTATATCTGCCAATCTAGATACTTTTTTCTATAAAGACTTCATAAGTTAAAAATATTTCGTAACGCTAGAAGTTGTTGGATTCACATCGGAAGCCTCTATTACATCTGTTTACATGCTTATACATATTATGCATCGTTACAGAGTTGTATTTTTAAGTAATGAAACAACGAACAGCAATGTAAAAAAAGCCAATTCCAATAACCGATATATTAAATTCCCGAAAATTCCCGTTGAAAATTTCCCGGGACTTGCAAAAAAATAATTCCCGGGAATTCCCGGGATTTTTTTCCCGCGTAAAAACTCTAATCCGGAGTGAAAATATTAGTCTTAAAAATCAAACTTCGACTCTGACTACACCAAAAGCTCTAAACTTAATTTGAACACCATAAATTAGTCCAACCTTGAAATGCAGTGAAGGGTTAATTACACACACATAAAATATTTTTTAGGCATAGAATATATTCAAAAGAACTGATCCATCTTTATTATAAATAAGCTTTTAAGCACTTCTCATACAAGAATTTGTAAGCACTTACATATCGTTACCTTAATATGGAAATGCCCTAACTCATTATTTGTTCAAATTGAGATTTTTTTTTAAAGTTACGGGTTAGGTCGATTCTACATTTAGGAAACGATACACAGAAAAAAAAGTGCCTATTAAATACCTCATAAAATAGAATAAAATTAATAAGAAATCTCTATGGTTTTTTTTCAATAAGGAAATCTTATTAATTTCATAGAGAAACCCTTTTTGAAAAAATCAAAAAGAAATCTTGTAGTTTTTATGAGGTTATCTTATTTTAATGAATTTTTTCAATAAAAATAAATAAAAAAAAATTGTGTCTTTATTCGCTGTACTCATGTATTTTCATTTAAATTCTATACCATATACTTATGTATGTATGTATGTAGTATGTTGTAGATGTTATTTATTTATACATACATACATACGCACTATTTTTTTAACTAACTTACTCACCAAGTATTGTACCAGCAAATTTCTACCTGATAGACAAGCACCCTACCCAATATGCTAACAAGCAGCCTAAATAACCATTGAAATTATTGTGCAAACATTTTTATACAAAAATGAAAAAGATCATGAAAAAAATTGTCTCTATGTCTATTTATAGATATGAAATAACAAGACACCTCATAAAATCAAGAAGATTTCCTTATTAAAAAAATCAATAATATGCTTTACACATACTCATATAGGAACCTACTAAAATCAAGGAGAAACCCTTATTGAAAAAATCAATAAGGCAACTTAATAAAATCAAGAAGAGAACCTTTTTAAAAAAATCAAGAAGGCAACCTAATAAAATCAATAAGAAATCCCTATAGTTTGCAATTTATAAGAAAACCTTATAGAATCAAGAAGTTTTTCTCTATGGATTATATTTTTGGTGCCAAAATTAACGGAAATTGAGTAAAAAAAGTTGTGAATAATAAGATTTCTTCTTGATTTTATGTGGTTTTCTTCTTGATAAAATTAATAAGATTTACCACATAAAAATCTCTATGAAAAAATCTTCGCTTCTTTCTGCTGGGATATCCCTTAGCCTAAAAACGGTTCATAGAGAAAATCTTATTGATTCTATGAGGCAAGTTTCTTACATTTTGAAGCCTTCTTAACATTATTTTTAGTAGCCAATCTGTCATAATCTTATTTTCTAAAGCTTTTAGGCAACTGGAGAAAGTTGTCATACATTATGTAATTTAATTTTAATTTCAGTTGTGGTGCCAGTTGATAACGCAACTAAAGTTCAGTTGCCAACCATAATCGAGCCAATAGTTTACGTGGCTGCCACTACACCCAGACATGCAAGTAAAATCTAGATGATTCCTTTTTGAAAGCCATAAATGTAATTGAATTAGTATGCAGTGGGTCCAAAATGTTCCTAAAAAAATATTTTTCATAAATTTCTGAATACATACACTTAAAATTGGCCACTGTGACAAATTGAGTGGAAAGCGAAAAGCACAAACAAAGGGAAATGGCGTAAAATATTTACCAGTCAAAGCAAAATATTTATTTAGCATTAAAATATACGGCAAGAATAACAAAATAAAGCAATAAACCTTATGGATACCCAACCAACAACTGACAACAACTACACAGTATATCAATATTTTTTCAAAAATATGTTGCTTTTTTAGGGTTCCGTACACCAAAGGTGAAAATGGAACCCTATTGTTTTCGCTACGCTGTCCGTCTGTCCGTCTGGCCGTCTGTCCGTCTGGCCGTCTGTCCGTCCGTCCGTCTGTCCGTCCGTCTGTCCGTCACAGGGTATTTTCTCGAGAACCGTAAGAGCTACGGACCTGAAATTTGGACACAGTGTGTAGACCCTTGGCCGCTACAGCAACAAATACATGAGAGTTGGAAATTAAAGGGTGTGCCAAAACGAGCAACGAAAAATGTTAAAATCCCATGTAATATACATACAATTGTATGTATATGCACTTGAAATTTGTAAAGTTAGTGTATTTTTATACAGACTACAACAATTAACACTAAAATTTAAAAAATTTTAATTAGAGGGTGTACCATCAGTTAATGTAATTTTGACTATGTAATTTTGATAACTTGCTGTATCTTGGAAACCGTAAGAGCAAACTTCTTGAAATTTTCAAAACCGGTAAAACAAAAAAATCTCAAAATTATAAAATCGCCAAACCGAAAAAAAATCGCCAAAATCAAAAAAAAAATCGCCAAAACGAAAAAAAGCACCAAATTAAAAAAAATTTCTAAATCGAAAATAAATCGCGAAAAACCGGAAAAATCGCCAAAATAAAAAAATCGCCAAAATGAAAAAAATCGCCAAAGTGAAAAAATCGCCAAAATAAAAAAAATCGCCAAAATGAAAAAAATTGCCAAAATGAAAAAAAAATCACCAAAATGAAAAAAATCGCCAAAATGAAAAAAATCGCCAAAATGAAAAAAATCGCCAAAATGAAAAAAATCACCAAAATTTAAAAATTTGCCAAAATGAGAAAAATCGCCAAAATTTAAAAATTTGCCAAAATGAGAAAAAAGCGAAAAATAGTAAAAAAAAAAATTATTTCAGCTGAAAAAAAGTAAAAAAACACTGTATTAAAAAAATGCTCAAAGCCCAACGTACGGAACCCTTCGTGCGCGAGTCTAAGTCGCACTTTACTGAATTAATTTTTGTTTTGTGTTGCGTTGTCTGCATGTTTAAAAATATTTGATTTTGAGTACAAAAAAATGTGAGTATGTGGAAGTAGCAGAAAAAATATATAAAATAATATAACAAAACATCAAATATTTAGTATATAATAATGCAATATATAAATAGAGCCACATAGACATAAATACATTTTCATATGTGTTTATAGTCACTTATGTGTAGCGCTGCCTAAACTGCTAAAATACTGAAATGCATAACTTTGAAGTCATATTCATTATGGCATTAGCACTTTTGTTTTAATTTCTACTGTTATTTTAAAGGAAAATTGAAATTAAAAGAATATTTGTTGTCCTGTTTTACACGCAATATCTGTAATATTGAATACCACAAATAATAGAAGTCTCATTTGGTTCACATTGCAATTTTTATAAGTATTTTGGTGAAACTGACAATCTTGTTAATAAATGAGTTAAAGTTGATATACAGCATTGAAAGTTATAATTGTTAAGTCGACTGATTTTTACCCCTTTTTAGGGTTTCCGTTCCGTGAAAAGGAACCCTTGTTGTTTTCGCTACGATGACCGACCGTCTTTCACAGGCTGTTTTCTCAAGAACCGTAAGAGGACCTAAAATTTTTTACGGAATATCTAAAACTTTGGAAGATACACCAACAAGTATATGACAGTTAAAAATTAAAGGGTGTTCTAAAGAGAGTAAGGAAACATGTTAAAATCCTAATGTAATACACAAACAATTATATATAGACACTTGAATTTTTTTTTTGTGCAGACTACACTAATTAACACTGAAATTTAAAAAGTCAAAATCGCTAAAACTAAAAACCCGCAAAATTAAGAAAATGCCAAACAAAAGCCAAACAAAAATCGCTAAAACGAAAAAAAAACGCTAATCCAAAAAAAACCGCCAAAAATCGCCCAAAACCAAAAAAGTTTCCAGAACTAAAAAAATCGCCAAGAACCGAAAAAATCACCAAAACGAAAAACCGCTAAAATTAAAAAAAAATTAACTAAATCGCTCATATGTAAAATAATCGCTAGAAGTAAAAAGGTCGTCAAATAAAACTAAAAATATCGCCTAAAACAAAAAAAAAACCGCCAAATACTACGAAAAGAGCACCAAAACTAAAAAAATCGCTAAAGCGAAAAGGCAACGGCACAAAATCGTCAAAGCAAAAAAACGCTAAGACTAAAACAATCGCCAACAACCGAAAAAATCACCAAAATGAAAAAGCGCTTAAATGAAGAAAAAAATTAACTAAATCGCGAATATGCAAGAAAATCACTAGAAGTAAAAAGGTCGTCAAAAACCTAAAAATATCGCCAAAAACAAAAAAAAAACGGCAAAAGGTAAGAAAATCGCCAAATATTAAAAAGGGCGCCAAAACTAAAAAAAAATCGCTAAAGCTAAAAAGGAACGGCGCAATCACCAAAACGAAAAATCGCCAAAACGAAAAAGCGTTAAAATTAAAAATATCACCAAAAATAAAATAAATCGCTAATGTGCGAAAAAAAAAATTACTAGAAGTAAAAAGGTCGTCAAAACAATAAAAATGTCGCCAAAATAAAAATAAAACGCCAAAAGTTAAGAAAATCGGCAAAACGAAAAAAATTGACAAGAACCGAAAAAATCACTAAAAAGAAAAAGCGCTAAAATGAAAAAAATCACCAAAAACAAACTAAATCGCTCATATGCCAATTCATCGCTAGAAGTAAAAAGGTCGTCAATAAAAAACTTAAAAAAACGGTAAAACTAAAAAAAATCGCCAAGAACCGAAAAAAGCACCAAAACAAAAAATCGCTAAAATGAAATATATCTTCAAAAATAAAATAAATCGCTAGTATGCAAGAAAACCACTAGAAGTAAAAAGGTCCTCAAAAAACTAAAAATATGGCCAAAAACAAAAAAAAACGCCAAAAGGTAAGAAAATAGCCAAAATGAAAAAGAGCGCCAAAACCAAAAAAAAATCGCTTAAGCTAAAAAACAACGGCGCAGTCACCAAAACGAAAAAGCACCAAAACTAAAAAGCGCTTAAAATAAAAAACGCCAAAGCAAAACAATTTTTTTTTTTTAATTTTTACATCCGATAAGATTCGATTATTTAGGCTAAGGTTCGTATACGGCCCTGTTCTGTAAACCGAATGCGAGTAAATTTCTCGTTTTCAAAAAATTAATAATGATCCTGCAGACGTGTTTAAAATCATGCAAGATAATTTTCTTTCAGATATGATATTTGAGAATCTATATAATAGACAAAAAGTCTGAAAAAATATTTCTATTATCGGAGTTAGTTTGCTAAAATCAAGCGGATTCAAATCGATTCGGTTTACAGAACAGGGCCCATAGTATTGCATATGTAATGTACGGTACGGAATCCTTCCCATTCGAGTCAAAGTCGTACTCTAGCGAAATTATTTTGATTTTCTTGAAAAAAAAAAAATTATAACTGACAAAAAAGTGTTATACTAATACTAATGAAAGAAAATTTCTGAGAAAGCTGCCAATTTTTTTTCCGCTTTTTATATCAAGCGTGCTCGTGCTTGTCATCTAACGAAACTCTAAATGATAAAATATAAAGTTCTAATTTTTTGCCATATTTATTTTTGTTTTTAAAGTCTCATAAAATACCTAATATATAGTCACATTTCAGTGTGGCTTTTTAGGTTCCAGGTGACGATATTTGCATGCCGCAACTACAAGCATATTTTACATCTATTTGATATGCATGTATATGTACACATTAGTTACTTTTAACAGGCTCTCATAAGATTTTATACGAGTTCCCATTTGTTTTTTGACTTTTTTTTTATTCTTTCTAGTTACAATCACGCTTTTGATTGCGCTTTTTGCCTGCCTGTGTTTCTTTTTTTTTTCTGTAAATATTTTACTAAAAAAAAAATTCTTTTTGTACAAAAAACAATGCTTGGTATTTCCATAAAATTTTATACACATTTGTACATATATATGTATGTATGTACGTATGTATGTATGTATGTATGTATGTATGTGAAAATTTTCATTTACATTCTTGTTATGGTTTAATTTTCATTATCGCTTTGAGATGTAATCGTTAAGGAAACATGATATGTTGCTTAGATTTTAATTAGCAATAAACTAGATGAGTATGTATGTATTTGAAATAAACATGTTAATTAGATTGGTTGGCAAATATTTTCACGAGTCTTGATTTATATCTTAAGAAAACGAAAATATAAATTTTTTTAAGTCTCTTTAACTTTCACGTGTAACAAATACATCCCTCTACTTAAATAAATTCTACTGAGGGAGCCTGGTGCGGTAACATGTTAGACTATGAGTGCGAGGGGTGTGAGTTCGATTCCCACCAGTGATCGGCAATGAATCATGTTTTCGGCTATTCATACTGACTCATACAATTTTAAATATAATTGATTAGACATCATTTAAACTCAACTACTCTGATTGATTTACGCATACTCCAGATGAGATTGATTTATGAGAATAGGTGGAAATAAATATGAATGCGACGTCGACATCGTAGTCATACCACACTCACACTCATAAATCACCTCACTTTGATTTCTAATTTCAGGAAAATACTTATACTACTCACATTGATTCAGCGCACTCAACTCATGCATGTACGAGTATGTTTATTTAAAAGTTTTGTCATTAAACAGTTTGCAAGTAGTATAAAATAGTAATAAATAGCGTTGTTTTTCAATTCCTGCAAAAAAAATTAACAGAGAAACACATAAACTCATAATGAGAACTTTAATGTTCGTATGCGAAGTTAGCATTGCAAATCATACTTATTTTGCATCGTCCATAGGCATTGAGTTAAGGAGAGTCGAAATCAATAACGTCCTAAATGTTGCTAAGTATGAGTTCGATGCGCACTTTAAACTTTCGAGTGAATATGATTCCTAGACAACATTGCAATAAGTATGATGGCACTCATCATAAGTATAAGGACAAGAAGTTATAAGTCATGATGCAACTCTACCTACTTTTCCACTACTCATTGCAGTTCTCTGATTGCGCCTGCTTTTAGTTATGGGAACGTGTAGTGGCAACGTCTTTGGTATATCAATTCAATAAAATAATTAATGACAATATTGCAATAAGTATGAGTGCGCATATAAGTCATGATTCACCACTCACTGCAGTTCTCTGATTGCTCCTGCTTTTAGTTATGGGAACGTGTAGTGGTAACGTCTTTGGTATATCAATTCAATAAAAGCATTAATGACAATATTGCAATAAGTATGAGTGCGCATATAAGTCATGATTCAACTCTACTCACTTTTTCACTACTCATTGCTGTTCTCTGGTTGCGCCTGCTTTTAGTTATGGGAACGTGTAGTGGCAACGTCTTTTGTGTATCAACTCAATAAAAGAATTAAATATTGCAATAAGTATGAGTACGTATATAAGTTAAGATTCAACTCTAATCACTTTTTCACTACTCATTGCTGTTCTCTGGTTGCGCCTGCTTTTAGTTATGGGAACGTGTAGTGGCAACGTCTTTTGTGTATCAACTCAATAAAAGAATTAATGACAATATTGCAATAACTATGAGTGCGTATATAAGTTATGATTCAACTCTAATCACTTTTTCACTACTCATTGCAGTTCTCTGATTGCGCCTGCTTTTAGTTATGGGAATATGTAGTGGGAACGCCTTTTGTGTATCAATTCAATAAAAGAATTAATGACAACATTGCAATAAGTATGAGTGCGCATATAAGTCATGATTCAACTCTACTCTTTTTTCCCCTACTGATTGCTGTCCTCTGATTCCCACTAAATCATCTGATCTGTTTCACTACAACGCTCTATAGGCACACAAGGCGAAATTGCGGCAAAAATTAACAATCACCATAAAAAACTGTTTTTCAGTTTTTCTTTAATGTAATTTTTAACCCGCAACTGTTTAAAAACTTAGTTTGAAAAAATTTAAACATTCACAGCAGAGTTGCCAACTGGCAAAAATGTTTCGCATTCATGTCGTCGAACTAATAGAAATTGAATCATGATTTTTTGTTTTCAAAAAGCGCAAGTTTTAAAATTTGAATTTTTGCCACTAAAATTGAAATTGGACACCGAGTGCAACGGACAAAGGTCTGTGTTGCTATGCTCTTCATAGATTTGATAAATAAATAATAAAAAAAGAAGAGAGGTACCTTAGGATACCCTATTATAGCTATGCTGCTTAGCTATATAAAGCAAACTCTTAATGTGTTAAATAAAATTATATTATATGATGATGTCAAATTCTCAGCAAATATTTCAAAACGTTTCTAAATAAATATATATAAGGATTATCGTAATGATAAATCCTTGGCTTATAATTTCTCAGGGGATGAGAAATTATAAGGACGATTGATGTTGAATATATGTATGTAGATAAAGAAAAAACAAACCAAAGGAATTAGTTCGATTAAATAAGAAATTAGAGCAGGAGATGCTTACCAGTGAGATTGTTTTACAAGAGTGAGTTTATTATTATCTTTTCATTACCTTAAAAGTCTTTTAGTACATTAACTTGTGTTTTAATTCACTATGTTTCAATATAATGAAACACCAGTATTACCAACGTTTTGGAAATACAATATAATAAAATTCATAAATTCAATAGCTACAATTAATAATTCAATAAGAGATATTAATAAAAATAACAATATAAAATGCTTTTAAATCCATTTAAATAAAAAAATAATAAAAAAATGAAAAGGGCCTTATGCTAATTTGTACATGGCGCCCCTCTTTGCACTGGTGCAAATTAAGATGTGGTGGATGCGCATAAAACATCTGCCAATGACCGGATAGCCTGGGACAGAATTTGCTGATTAGGTTGTTGACTGCGGCGTGCATTGGTCCGTTGACGGCGGGTGTTGTTGTTATGGCGATAGTTGGTGGTTCTGTTGCTGGTGTTGTTGTTATGGCGATAGTTGGTGGTTCTATTGCTGGTGTTGTTGTTGTTGCGACGACTATTGGGGTTAGAGATGCGACTACGGATGTTGTTGTTGTGACGACTATTGGGGTTAGAGATGCGACTACGGATGTTGTTGTTGTGACGACTATTGTTGTTGTTGCGACTCCGATGATTGTTGTTGCTGCTATGGTGATGCGGTGATGTGCCAAGACGATGACGCACGTTACGTATTGGTGTGTGAGCTCGGCCATGTCTATTCTGGCTTGGAGCACGAATTCGGGGATGCCTTCTTGGATGCAGTAAGGTATGATGCAGCCTATTACAGTATCTGCAACGATCAGGGCTGTCACAACTATATTCGTTGTGCGTCCTCGCTAAACAGTTTAAACAATAGTCGAACCGCCGAGCCACTATATCCCGTTCGGTTGGACCCATCGCCAAAAAGGTTTTGCAATATCTTATAGAGTGGAACCGGTGACACAATTGACACTTATGGATTTCTGGGTCACGTGGTGATTGATTTCGTTCCCTATAAATAAAGTTTCATAAATAACAATGCGGATAGAAATGTGGTTAATGAAAGTATTGAGCATTAAATTGTAAAGGGATAGGATAGGCTTTAGGGGAGAAATATAAGTTATTCAGCTGTATCGCCAACATTCTCAGGTACATTGTTAAATGGTAAATAACATAACTTAGTTATAGGTCGAGTGATGACCCCAGTTGACGTACGAACTTCTACAACTCTAACATTTTTGTCTGAGCCATAATGAACCTTTTCCAATCTTCCTAGCCGCCATTCGCTTGGAGGTAAGAGATCGTCCATTACTACAACGAAATCATCTGGCTTTAGATTGGGAGTTGCAAACTTCCATTTATATCGTTTATGAAGCGATTTTAAATATTCTTCTTTCCATTTTATTGCGAACTGATGGTGAGTAGCTTTAAGTTTTTCCCATCGGGTAATTAGAGGTAAATTCTCGCAAGATGGTTCAGGGAGAGCCATCATAGGACCACCACGGAGAAAGTGACCGGGAGTCAATGCTGTTAGATCATTCGGATCTTCAGAGAGAGCTGATATGGGACGCGAATTCAAGACTCCTTCAATTCGGGCTAATACAGTCGCGAACTCTTCAAAAGTAAACCGATGTGCCCCCGCAACTCTTTTTAAGTGATATTTGAAGCTTTTGACGGCTGACTCCCAGAGTCCCCCCATATGAGGTGCCTGGGGAGGAATGAAAGACCATTCAAAGCCTTGCGTGATATATTTTTGAGCAATGTCGGTAGATACTGTATTTATAAAGGCTGTGAACTCTTTCCGCATTGCTCGGTTCGCGCCTACGAAGTTTCTTCCATTGTCGGAAACGATTTTTGCTGGGAGACCACGTCGTCCCACAAAGCGGGAAAAAGTTGCTTGAAAGGCTGCTGTAGATAGGCTGGAGCATGGTTCCAAGTGTGCCGCTTTTGTAGCAAAACAAACGAAGATGCATGCGTAACCTTTTATAATCGGGGCCTTTCGAAGAGTCGAACTTTTAAGCTCAAATGGTCCAGCGAAATCAACACCAGTGATATTAAACGGAAAGGAAAGGTAGCATCGATCTGCTGGCAGTGCAGCCATAATCTGAGAACACGATTGTTTTTTATATATTATGCACGTTTTACAGTATCGAATTAGTTTTTTTACACGTAATTTAAGACGATTGATGTAATACTCGGATTGTACCATTCTACACATTAAACTACATTCGCCGTGAGCTTGCATGTCATGCAGGTGTGCCAAATATAAATGACAAATTTTAGAATCTGGAGGTAAAATAATAGGGAACTTTTCTTTGTAGGATAGAAAAGAATTAGCGAGTCTACCACCCACACGTAAAACGCCTTTTGTATCCAGAAATGGATTTAACGTATATAATGAGCTTTCCTTTGAGATTGGTTGAGATTTAGTGAGTGCGTGGTATTCAGATTTATAATATCGTTGCTGGGCTAGAGAAATTAACCTTGTTTTTACTGAATTGACTTCATTTTGACTTAGCTGAGTAGTCGTATACAACAATGGGAATGTTGGATCAGCAAAGGAACGCTTAAATTTTCGTATATATCGAAATATATATGATAGCACACGTAATGCTCTAGTGTAAGAAGAAAATCTTTCCATAATATCGATTTCATTTGCGGCTAAGAAACTACTGATGGGAACAGTATAACTTTGAATTTCAATGGGATTATCGTTCGTATTTCTAATCGCATTACCAACTTTTAATGGATTGTTCCGTGGCCATTCCGAACTAGGTAGAATAAGCCAAGCGGGGCCGTGCCACCATAGGATATTATGTACTAGATCTTGGGCTCTACAACCCCTTGATCCTATGTCCGCAGGATTACAGTGGGTAGGAACATAGCGCCACTTAGAATCCGGAAGTAGCTGATGTATTTGCCCAATGCGGTTAGAAACGTATATTTCTTTCCAGGTTGCTGGTGGTTTAGCTAACCATCCTAGAACAATGGATGAATCACACCACAAAAAAATTTCATATGATTTTAAATTTAGTGTTGAAACGGTATGTTTTAACAGCTTTGCTAACATTACAGCACCTGAGAGTTCTAACCGAGGTAAGGTGATGGACGCTAAGGGAGCTACTTTGCTTTTAGAAACAAGCAAATTGGAAAATACGACGGAAGTAGACGTTTGTATTCTTATATATACCGCTGCACAATAGGCTAATTTTGAGGCATCGCAAAAGCCATGGATTTGAACAGTATCATCGGGAGTGAACTGTATCCAACGCGGAATCTGAATTTCTTTTACCTTGGGTAAATCGCTCATAATTTCATTCCAGATTCGGAGAGAATTTGAGCTTACTGGATCGTCCCAATCTATTCGTTCTAGCCAGAGTTGCTGAATGAGCATTTTTCCTTTGATGATTATAGGAGATATCCAGCCTGCAGGATCAAATAATTTTGCAACTGAGGATAATACTATCCTTTTAGTTAAGTGACTGGAGTGAGGTATAGATTCAAAAGCATATGTGAACGAATCCGTAAGCGCGTTCCAACGAATTCCAAGGGTTTTCATTGAGCTTGAGTCATAAAACTTGAGAAAGTTAGAGTCATATAAATCTTCCTTAGGAAAAGAATTTAGTAAGCAAGGATCGTTGGCTGTGATTTTCTTCAACAAAAATCCTGCTGATTCTAGTGTTTGTACTAATTCATTTTGAGCAGCCATAGCGTTTTGTATTGAATGACCTCCGGAGAGGATGTCATCGACATAGGTTTCTTTCTGCAAAATTTTAGATGCTCTGGGAAAGCGTTCTTCAGAATCAGCTGCTAATTGTAACAGTGTTCTAATGGCGAGGTACGGCGCACAATTAACTCCAAATGTAACTGTATTTAATTGATAATCTTTGACGGCCTCCTGCTGACATTTTTGGAAAAGAATTCTTTGAAAAGGCCTGTCTTTAGGATCTATCAAAATCTGACGATACATTTTTTGTATGTCACCATTAAACACAAACTTGTAGAGGCGCCAATTTATTATAATGTTAGTTAAGTCATTTTGCAAAGAGGGACCTGTGTACAGTATATCATTTAAAGAAAATCCTGACTTAGTTTTACGCGACGCATTAAACACTACCCTGACCTTTGTAGATTTGCTGTCGGGCTTAAGTACCGCATGGTGAGGAAGATAAAATGAGTTGTATTTATTTTCTGAAGAGTATTCAAGGGAAGTCGTTTCTTCCATATGTTCTAGAGTGATATATTCAGTGAGAACATTATTATATTCCTGACTTAATGAGGCATTTTTAGATAGCATTTGTTCCATTCGCGCATATTGACTTAGTGCTACGAATCTAGAGGGACCTAGAAAACGGGAATCAGGAAAATCTTGCCGAAAGGGTAATCGTACCATGTATCTCCCATTTGGTAAACGTTTTGTTGTTTCTTTGTAAAAATTTTCACAGTACGTATTCTCTGACGACACAGGTCGATGGGATGGAATTTCTTCCTGTTCCCAGAATTTTCTCAACAATGTATCCAAACTATTATCTGGGTCAGAGCTAACGCTTGTGGAGAGGGAAACTAATGGCTTTGTTTGGACTGGTCCACTGAGTACCCAACCAAAAACTGTTCTATACGCGGATGCTGAGCCACAAATGTCTCTTTTAATACCTTCGAGATTAATGAAACGTTCACTATCATTGCCAAGAACTAAATCAATTGGAGCTGACACATTAAAATGAGGATCGGCTAATTCAAGATTCGTGAGACCACAAGCATCTGTGACAGTAAATGACATGGAAGGAATGTGATTGGTAACTCTGGGTAGAATTATTGCTGTAATTTGAAATCGAAAGTCTTTCATTTTTGAAACTAATACCAAATCGCATTCCTTTTCAGCTGTTTGACTCTGGCCTCCGATTCCAATAATTTCGAAGTGAGATTTTCTTGACCTAATGTTTAAACGATTTCGAATTTTTTCGGATAGAAAAGTTCGTTCGGAGCCGGGATCTATCAAAGCTCGAACTGTGAACAATTCACCGCGACATTCAATTTGAACTAGAGCTGTTCGTAGTAAGACATTAGTATTGTTTGTCGAATAATTTGCATTCACTTTTGGTGACTTATTGCAATTAGAAGTTGAAGGGCGTAGTTCGGAATCACTCAAATCTGTAGTTCTAGCGCTATTCACATTGCAATTATTATTTTCCGTTTGAAATGGTTTTGCGTTTTTATTTGGGAATTTCGATTCTGTTTTGTTTTTTGTAGTATTATTTTTTCATGCGAGTTGTAGATGGGCAAGCGTATGGTTTCGTCGTCGTCAGAGTCCACTATGTACTTGAGATCTTCGCTGCAGTTGGACATTAACTCCTGGTCCTGTTGATGCTCAGCATGTGATGCCTTGGGAGATTTGGGTGGCGTAATGTCCATGGGCGGTGTGAGGCGCGGAGTCAAGGCTGACTTTTCGGAGTTTTCCAGCAGAGTCTGGGGACTGGGTGTTTGCTGTTGGTTGCGCTGTGGGGGCTGTGTGGACTGGCTGTAGAAGTGTGAGATGGCGGGCAAAACGGCTTGTGGCAGACCTGGTGGTGTAAGAGGATTGAAGCCTAAGGGCAGGTGAGAGGTGACCTGATTTTGGGAGGCTGCTTGTTGGGCCTGTTGAAACTGTTGCTGGTATTGTTGTTGCTGCATTAGTTGCTGGTGCATGCCAGCTGTATCGAAAAATTGCTGCTGCTGCTGCTGCTGCTGATCATTGTTGCTGCCTCCTGCATTATTGTGGCTGTTGTTGGGAGAGGGACTCAAGGCAGTCATATTTGTATCCATGGCGGAAAATTGTTGCTGCTGCTGTTGTTGTTGCGTTTCACTTACAGTACCCGGCTCTGTTTTGATGTTTGCGGCAAACATATTGTTATACCAGTTATTGTGTTCAACATAATTAGCGGCGCTCTGCAGGGAATCCCAGTTTTGCATGTTGTAACTGTGTTTGATTTTTGTTTTATTGTTGGAAATTGGGTTGGCATAAAAACTACCAAAAGAGCGGATCTTAAAGTCGTTTGCTTAACTCCAACTCCAGTTGTTAGGGAGAGTTTATTTTTTTTTGTTACTTCCTTTTTATTTTCTTGCTTTTTTAAGTTTTGAATGTGTAGGTATTTGTTTTTTTTTTTCTTCTTTTGTTGGTGTTTATTTTACTTTTTCTTTTATTTTCTATATTTGCTACGCATGACCATAATTTTTTTTTTTTATAATTTTTTTCTCATACTATGTATTTTAGCTTAGACTTGTCGAAAAATTATTTCTGCTGTTTTTTGTTTGTGACAAAAATAAATCCGAATTTACTGTTATTAATTTTTTTTTAATTTTTATTTAAAAAAAATCTATTTTTTTTTTTAAATAAATAATAATGAGACATGTTTTGTTTTATTAATTTTTTTTTCATGTTTTCAAATTCATTTCAATTAATTACTATTTTTTTTTGCATTCAGCGGTTTTTCAAAACTCCTTGGCTATTTCCAATTTTATCCTTTACGTTTAGAGGCTCTGAGCACGACTCGAAGGACCATAAATAAATATATATAAGGATTATCGTAATGATAAATCCTTGGCTTATAATTTCTCAGGGGATGAGAAATTATAAGGACGATTGATGTTGAATATATGTATGTAGATAAAGAAAAAACAAACCAAAGGAATTAGTTCGATTAAATAAGAAATTAGAGCAGGAGATGCTTACCAGTGAGATTGTTTTACAAGAGTGAGTTTATTATTATCTTTTCATTACCTTAAAAGTCTTTTAGTACATTAACTTGTGTTTTAATTCACTATGTTTCAATATAATGAAACACCAGTATTACCAACGTTTTGGAAATACAATATAATAAAATTCATAAATTCAATAGCTACAATTAATAATTCAATAAGAGATATTAATAAAAATAACAATATAAAATGCTTTTAAATCCATTTAAATAAAAAAATAATAAAAAAATGAAAAGGGCCTTATGCTAATTTGTACAGTTTCCATTTATTTCCTATTATTTCATTTGCTATCGGTGCACGATTAAATTAATAGCCCAATTCACAATATTGTGTAAATGGTGTTGCATCGTAGCATGTGCAAAATGGTATAGTTAAGTGGTGAGTATCAATAACTCACCACTTAACAATTCTTAGTGGTTAGTATCAATATACTATACCATTTTGCACATGCTACGAAGCAACACCATTTGCACAAGATTGTGAATTGGGCTAATGTATTGCTTGTGACCGGTGGCGCCTGTTAGCCGGCTTACAGCCGATCGACTGTGTTCTCTGGTTTGTGCTCATGTGCAAAAACAAATTGAGCAATCGTTCTCATTGTTTTTGTTTTTGTTTTTATTTCACTCACTTCAAGCAATTTGTTTCGTTTATTTTCGTACTCTGTTTTGAAGTACAAAGAAATCAAAAGAAAAATAAATTTATAACTGTAATAGTGTCGAGTATTTTTGTTACGAAAATCGCTGCCTGATAGGGGAGTTATGGCGCCATATATAGCATAGCTATAATAAATTACTGGAAGATGCTGTTATTTATCTGTTTTTTATTTTATTGCTTTTTTTTGCAAATAATTTTATTATAATAGAATATAATACTTCCACTTTTGTTTTCGTTGACAATCACCGAGGGACGCTATTTTCCATTGAAATGGAAACTGTTTTTTTTTTAGATAAATAGAAAAATTGCCCGCATGAAATTTTATTTGTGAACAATTACTACGACCATTGAAAGAAAACAGCTGGAAAATATTCTCTACCACTCCAGGAATATGTGATGAATTGCTTATATATGATTGAGGAAAAATGGCGAAAAAAAATTAATAAACAATGCCAGCATAATATTACAAGGACTACCAAAAAAACAATTTGCTAAGAATGAGTTAAAAATACCCACCAAAATCACACAAAAGCATCTCATTTGGCTTTTTTTATACCCGCTGTTAAAAATCTCATAAATTTGCCTAAAACTTTCCTTAAAAAAACAAGTGAAAATGCAAACAAAAATTAGTTGCCATTTGAAAGAAGACTGAAAAATATTTTTTACAAAAATAATAAAAATTCTATTGTAAAAAAATATAAGCATCAAGTTTTAAAAGTAATACAAAGCAGCTAATTTTTTCTATTTTACGTCCAATATGTCACAAGTAAAGGAAAAAAAAATTGAAGAAAGGAAATTGAAAAGAAATTCACTAACAAGAGAGCTATTAAAAAAGAAAATACTTTAAAGAAATTTTGTAATATTATAATTTTATAATTTTATATGCAAATTAGATTTGCTTGAAAATTTAAAACGGTGCTACACTGAGAAAAAGTATTAAGATGATAATGGCTGAGTTTGTCAGAGGGGATTAAAAAAATCGATGCTTTGAAAGTTTATGTTTCGACTTAAACTGCTATCCCTTCCCCCACTCCCCTCCAGCGCATTTTTAGTTGCAATTAGCAGAGAAAAATATAAAAAAAATTTTAAGTATAATATGTATCCTATTTTTCCAAGTGTATATCTTTACAAAAACCAAAATTGTAAAAACTGCTGCAATAGAAATTTCAACCGATTTCTTGCTTGATTAATAAATTAATTCCTGGTAACCTGAAAACACAATATCAAAATTTTTTAATAGGCGTGGTCACGCCCACATTTGCAAACTCAAGCATATAGCCTTGCAAAAAAAAATTACTTTTATATATTAAATTTCAATAGAATCGATTGTGCTGAAAAATCTTTAATCTTTAAATTAATAATACTGAGCTAAGCGTTAAACTCCACGCCTACTTAAAATTTTTGGGCTTTCCAATTTTTGAACTTAGTAGCTCACTTAGGCCTGCTAGTGTACCTAATTTCAGCTTTCTAAAAAACACCTTTTATAACTTTAAATTTTTTTAGGCGTGGCCCCGCCTCCCTGCTTAAAAGTTCCGAGTTTTTAGCTTTTTCTAGTTTGTGACTCTCCTAGGCCTATTTGAATAACAAAGATCAACTTTGTAGCGCATAATATAAGTTTAAAATTATATGGGCGTAACACCGCCCACATTGCACAATTCAAGATTTTACTACTGCGCTAATGTGCGTGCAAAGTTTTTCAGAAAGCGGTTATAAGCCGCAGTACATGCAGTAGAAGGTTAAAATTTAAAGGGCGTGGTTACGCCCACTTTTGAAAATGTAAGATTATATATAGCCTTGCTTACGTGCAATGTGTATGAGAAGTTCAAAAAAATCGTTTGAATTAAACGCTTTAATTTTAGTTCTTAATTATAAGCTTTTAGGGCGTGGCACCGTGCCCCCTTTAAAATTTTTAAGTTTTCCGGTTTTTCTAGTTGGTAGCTCAGGTAGTCCTATCTCTCTCTAAACGGCAGTGCGAAGAATGAATGGCTTTGAGTAAATAAACATACTACTGTCTGCATAGGCCTAGGAACTCAGCCTGACGCACCACCATGCATTTAGATAAAATGTTATGAGAAATATTTTTGTGCAACATTTTGATCCTTTATGTCGGTATGCGTTTTTTTTTTTTGAACCTTTAAAAAAAAATCTATGAAAAAGTAGCCTTAAACTTTAAGCAGATTAAAATGTTTCACAAAAATTCATGCACCATAAAATTATACTATAAGACTCTGAATAAACAATTAAAAAAAAAGTTAAATATAAGCCTCAATGTACTCGTACACTCAGGGAAAAGTTGCAACTTAAGAATAAGAACGCGTCACATTAATTCAATTACTTTCAAGATAACAGAAAATGTATGTTGAGATACTTAAAAATAAATAAAATTAATACTGTAAATTAATATTTTTCCATATTGAAATAAGAAATTTCAACATGACTAGACTTTCGTTAATGTTTCTTATTAATTCAATTATAGCTGTTAAGTAATGATTACTAATTTGATTACTATTTTTTTTAAGGTGAATTAATGATTGAATTACGATTATATTCAGTTTCGCACGATTACTAATTGATTACGATTACTAATAATGGAAAAGTAATCTGAATTACTTAAAATTACTAAAAATAATCAAAAGTAATCAAAAAATAATCCGATTACTTCTAAGGATTACTTTTGATTCTTTTTGCTTATTTATTAAGAATCAAAAGTAATCTTTGAAAGTAGTCGGACTACTTTTTAATTACTTTGGATTTTTTTTATTAAGTAATTCAGATTACTTTTCGGTTATTAGTAATCGTAGTCAATTATTTATCAGCAACTCTTTTGAAGGCAATTATATAATCATTACAATTCTTTTTAAAATGTAATCTAATTGATTACTATAATACTCTGAATTCCATATGGTTTTTATTGATTTTAAGCTGTTTTTTCTCTGGGTTTAAGTCTGAGTTTAAATGCGATTTTGCTCTGTTGAGTTCTATTGCGTTTTACTTAAGCATTTTAAAACTCATCTCATTAGAAGCGACCTGACTATGCCAATATCATTTGATTTATCATTGGAGAATGATAGAGAAATTATAAGAAGTATTTTCAAGAAAAAAATTATAAAATTAAAAGCTGCTGGAAGTAACTTTGTTTGATTTTAGCCACAGCACAATTTTGACTTCTTAAGGCCTTTTTTCATAATTTACAATTTAGAGCTAACAGGCACTTTAACGGCAAGTTTTGTATAGAAAAAAACTTGCAGTTAAACTTCACATTAACTCTTAATCATATAACGTGAAAAAGGACGTTAGTCAGCAGACTTGAAAGTGTTTTTTTTTTTAATTTTTCAAAAGGAAAAAAATTATTGTGCTTAATATTTTATATTTCACTTATTAAAATTCTTAATAACTAGAAAAATAATTAGATTCACTTACCGAATTATAGTGTGCTGAAAAAAAATACAAAAGTTTTAGAATTAGTAAACATTGTTGAAAGAATAGATATATATAAAATTTAGAAAAATAAATCTGTGAAATTTTTCTAAATGAGAATGCTGTAAAACGCACAGGCAGAAGACGATCAAATAAACTTAAAAAAAGGTTTAATTTTTTTTTTATTTAACGGCCGATTATTTGATCGTCTCCTACTCTGATTGAGGAAAAAAAATGTCATTTGTTTGAAGAAGTGCAAGCTAACGAAAAAAAATATTATTAATTTTATCGAAAATTAGCCTTGTTTGCCGGTAGTTTGTTCATCAGCGTGGGAGATTATCATTTAACTACATACATATTGTTACGCAAAAATAGTCGAACAGAGCTAAAGTAAATGCTTTTATAAAGAAAACATTTGGTTAAATAAAAAAAAACGTATCCATAATTGTTTAGCACATACAAGCATGATTAAATAAACATAAAAACCATAGCTACAACAATAATGAAATAGCTTCTGCTTGTTAACAAGATACACATACAAACACACATACATATAAATGCATGTTAGTGCAGACAAAAATAAGTAAACAACCACTATAATTATGTACATACATACGAGCACACAAATAATAAAGGAATGAACTTATTGTGCGATCGAAAGCAAGCATTGGATATGCTGCTGAGATTGTCCAGATGTTGCTGTCATGTTCTGGAAGCCTTGTGTGAAGTGTAAAAAGGGCGACGCATCTGCTGGCAGTTCAGTCAGTCTGAAGTTCAGTTGTTTATTTATTGTAAAGCGGCCCATCCATTATAAAATAATATTATATAGTCGTATGTTGTTGCACATATTATTGACGTTTTGGCCTATACTATGCAATAAATTGCACAATATTTTCAAAGAAAATATTGCCCATTTTTCCTGACAGCGAAAAAATAAACAACATTGAAGAACGTTGCCACCACATTGCTTAATTGTCTTCATTGTACAATAAAAATCAGAAGTATTTTGATATTTACCAATATATTGTGCCACCTTCGAATATGGCATACACATTATTGTACAATACGAAAAATTGCACAATTTTATATATTACAAGTGGCTGCGGCGCTTAAAGAATTGTCTACTAATGCCGGCCATACACTACACAAGTTCACTGCACAAGTCTGTGCACTGTACAGTGCGTTTGTGTAGTGTAAGGGGGTGGTTGTGCTATTTGCGCAGTGAACTGAGTAAATATCAAAATGATTTTGATATTTGCTCAAGTTTGAAAACTATACAGTGAACTTGTGCAGTGTATGTTGCAAACGCTCTGTTGTGTGGTGATTTTTTAAGAGTTCACAACAAGAAATGAGTGGAGAACAAATATTCTGGACAGAGTTCCTAGAATTATACAAAGAATCACCAGCATAATGGCGAATTAAAATAAAAAATTCACAGTTTACTTGTATAGTGTGTTTCACAAGCTTAGTTTACGCAGTGCCAGACTTGAGCACTGTACTTGTGTAGTGTATGACCGGCATAAGAGTTCAGTTCATTATTCAGTCAGTGAGTCATTATTGTTGTACAAACAGTGAGCGTCAGCAGAGCGAATCTTATGTGAAGAACAGCGGAAAGGGGGTATTGCTTTAATACCAGCGCAGCCAGACATCGTGACAACCAGTAATTTAAGTTGTGTGTGTAGTTTAAGCCCTTGATTGGAATTATTTTTATCAAATTATTCATAAGAGCTTTTATAAGAACTTTCTATTCTATGTAGATTCCAAACCCTAAATAGATTTATTAAAAATGTAAATGACTTGCCATATTTAATTTAACAATAAAAAATATCTAAAGAACTTTTTGGATTCCTAACTTCCGGTATTTCTTTTATATTAAGCCTGCCCGCAAAAAAAAAAAAGGTTGTAAGCATAAGTTTGTATGTTGTTTGCTTTTATGATTTGTATTTCCTTTTCCCACATAAGCTTATCGTGTCCTTGACATAACAGAGCCAAATAGGATTAAGCCATGATTTTATTTTGCCAATAATTATGGTTAATAAATTTCATAGCTTATGCTGATTTGAGTGTCTAGAACCTGAAATCCTTTTAATATTTTAGTCATTTTTTAAATAGAAAATTTTTTTCTATTTCTGTTTTAGTAAATAAAAATTTTTCTTATCACTAAACGGCTTTGCATATTAAGGGTTTATTGCTTGTTAAATATTTGGCTTTTATCGTTTTAGTTTCCTGTCTTTTTTTTTTAGTAACTTTTTATTAAAGTTGAATGACATTAAAACACGCATCAGCTGCCTTAATTCTTTTTTTTATTTTATTTTTCTACCGAACATTTGTGGAGGTGTAAGTGTAAAAACACTTTTATTATATGTATGTATATTTTTGAAGTTCTCTAAACTTTAGTCATGAATTGAAGTAAAGGGTATTTTATCAGCTGCCTGGCATTTCTTACATTTTGAATTATTCAACGTTACTCCAGTTGTTGACATATGGGTCACTTTAACACAATATCCAAAAATTTGGGGCTTGTTTATTCGCTCTCGAGAAAAATTTTGTTCTACTGACAGTAAATTTTCGTTTTATAAGATCTATAACATAGCATAAACCTGCCAAAAGTTTTCGACAACGGGTACCAAAGCCCCAATTTTTTTTGGTATTGTGTTAAAGTGACGTCTTTGTCGACAACTGAAATAATTCATTTTTGATTATCTTCGATGTAGAGCCTTCCAAAGACAAAACAAAGCAAATATAAAGCAGATGTTATTTTAAAAATGGTTGGGAGTTCATTCTTCAAACCCCTTATCGGGGGGGAAATGAGCAACATTTTGTTCATGCGAAATTTTATTTTTATTTATACAAAATACCAATAAGGTCCACTATTATGAACATGACAGACCTTATTACAATAACTTCCCAAATAATTTATTTAAGAAAATCATGCACTTGCAAAAAAAATTCACCTTCAAACATTTCCAAATGTGTAAAATGTCTAAAATGTGCTGGTGGGTAGCAGCAGAAAAAAATTTAATTTTCTTTTTACGACCCGTATAAAAATCATTCTAATTAGTTTGATTTGGGGCAGAAGCTTTCATTAAAGCTATTATTTTGTAACAAAACAAAAAAATTAACAAAATATTCTGCACACAAACTTTAGTTTTCTGTTGCAAAGCATCCTTACAGCAGGCCACAGGACGATGAGTGTACGAAAATTTCATCAAAGTCTTTTATGCCATTAAATTTAACTTGCTCCTTTTTTTTTTTTGTTCTTTTTTTTCTTCCATTAGCTATTCAAAGGAACAATGTGTTTGGAAAGTATGCAAAGATATGCTATCGAAATTTCAAATAACAATAAAATGTTATATTTTTGTTTAATGTTTAATTCAGGGAATACTGCAGGCAGAAGTCTTCACTTTGTTAACTTAAAGAGGCTTAAAGTGCAAATTATTTTGTGAAATTTATGAATAATAAATTAAAATTTAAAATTTAATTTTATAACGCAGAAATAAAATCAAACAAGTTTTTCAACTCCCCCGATGATATTTCACGTTTATTTATTTGCCAGATTTTTTTTTTTGGCTTACAGAGAGTAAAATAACACAACAAACAATAAAATACAACACTGGGAAATGTAAGAATGGCTTTAAAATCATGGAATTGCCAGCATAAAGCAACTGCTGTGAAATTCAAAATAACGGAAATTAAACATTAGGAAACGCTCTGCAAGATTGTTAGAGAAAGAGAGCTGTTCATGTTAATGATGGCAACAGTGTTCACCTGAATGTTGCCACCACTCTCGACAAGTACTATGTTGAGTAAAGAAAAGGGGTGCTGATATCAATATCAGCTAATAAGGGAGTTCTGTGTTGAGAGCCAAGTGTAGCACATTGAAATCAATCAATCTTATGTTAATAACAGTGATAAATAAAAGTGATATTTTAACAGTGAATAGTTAAACATTAGCCTCATTCACAATCTTGTGCAAATTGTCTTGTATCGTAGCATGTGCCAAATGGTATAGTATATTAATACTCACCACTTAACAATTCTTAGAGGTGAGTATCGTTATACTATACCATTTTGCACATGCTACGTTGCACGATCCTTCGTGTGCTAGCACTTTATTAATTTTTTTTTAATACACTTTTTTTGTTAGCGGTAACTCTGTAAATCAATAATCAAGAACATTGCGAGGTTGACTTCTCAAAAAGAAACTCACCAAATTAAGAGGTGAATATAACAGCTGCAGCCGTATTCGCCAAATTTTCGATGGTAAAAGAAAATTTAGAAAACTTTTAAAATATGACTGTCTGAATTCCGGAATTATCGTAAATGAAGGCTTATTATATGTAAATTAAGACTGTTATTATTTTAAATCGACATAATCAAGTTTGTATGGTACTCGCATCATAACGAATCTAACTTTATGAGTGACTGTCATTTAGTACGTAGTAGGTCAATTTTTTTTTTAGAAATTTGTTTAGCAATTGTAATTACTTTTCACCCTCTGCATGGTAATAGGGGAAACTTAATGCTGCTGGAGTAGTTTTTTATCATGGAACGTGACAAAGTAGTTTTAAGCTACAAATTTTCCCTTTTGTATGATAATACGCAAAACTCAAAAGCTATTGAATTGGATTTTTTTCTTTCCTCTGCTGAACACAAATCAATGATACTCGTAGCTTTAAACACTTCAGTGCTTCCTCTACTACACTTGGGGGGGGGGGTTTGTAATTGAAAGGCAAACACAAATTATGCAGGCAAAAGCGTATGAAAGGAAGCAAGAAATAACCGGAAGCATTCCATTCGTTGAGAAATTATATAATTTTGCATTTTTACTTTCAATTTGATTATTTCATTTACCAAGAGTATTTCATTTACTAAACTCAGGGGCATTGATTTGTTCTCAAGTTCTTGATGTTTAAAGGAGTAAATGAATTTGTCAATCAATCCGTTTTTTTTATTTAAAGATTATTTTTTTTTTATTTGAAGGAAAGGACGTGTAACAACTATTGTCAGTCAATTATGTTTTGTTTTCCTATTTCCTATTTTCTATTATGATTTCATAAATACATACACACAGAAAAAATACCAATGTTATATCAACTTGCAAAAATTTTTATTGGAAATCATAGTCAATTTAAAGGAAATAGTCCGCCCTGTTCTGTAAACCGAATACGAGTAAATTTCTCGTTTTCAAAAAATTAGTTATGGTCCTGTAGGCCATGTTTAAAATATATATTTGAGAATCTATATAATAAGAAAACTGAAAAATATCAAAAAAAAAAGATATTTCTATCATCGGAGTTATTTTTCTAAAATCGTGCGATTTTAAATCGATCGGTTCACAGAACAGGGCCGAATATTTTGTTTATATATGTTGCTGTTTATTTGCTTTTTTAATGGCAACAATGCACTATTGATTTAATTCACCACGGTTCTTTGTGTTATTTCACATTCACATTGTTTCAACTTGAAGTAACTTTGATACATGATTCTTGAATTTGATTTAACAGCACCACTGGAATGTTAACTCAACCTGAAATAAAGTTATTTCAAAAGGAAAAACTCGATTTTTAGATTACTAAAAATCATATTGAATTAATATATATATGTGTTATATGAAGCAAAATCGTTGTCGAGAAATGTTAAATTAACCTTGTTTTCCTAGATTTTAATATGATATTTTTTTTGGGTTTACAAATGTACATTAACGGATGACCGCGGCCGCCCTTGAATTTCTCAGGTGCATTTATACCAATTCAGATTGCATTTGCAATTGAAAAAGGCAAAGAGTTTTCCAAGGTCCTTCATATTTTATATAGAAAATATTCCTTATTCTTGCCAGCTATTCCTATCAAAGACTCTTGCTTTCCTTACTCCAAAAAGAACTAGAGTCAAAAATATTAATGATAGTGATCGAAGGTGCTGCAAAGAAAATCAAATCCTTGTTCTTACTGGTAACCAATTATGATGATATACAGGGTGTGTTTTTAGAGGTATAGAACTTCGAATTGAAATAAAACACAAGAAAATCGTTTTAATGTCCATCAATTTGGCTTTATTGGAAGGATAATTTTATGCCATTAATGTTTAAATATGATTTCGGGCATGTGGCCGCCGCGGCTGGCTCGAATAAAGCCAATTCTACAGGTCCAATTTTCAACCACTTTTTCGAGCATATGGGGCCGTATGTTGGCAATAACGCCACGAATGTTGGCTTCCAAGTCCCCCCTAATCACACGATCTTGGTGGCCAATTGACAGGTCCATTCAGCGAAATTATGCGCTCATCGAATGTTTCCTTCAATAAATCGATTGTGACGTGCGCTGTGTGGCATGTAGCGCCGTCTTGTTGGAACCACAACTCATCCACATTCAAAATCTTCAAAATCTTCCATAAAGTTGATGGACAAAGCTCCAATTGCTGTGCACGGTGGCGAATCGATTCATTCGGGTCCTCTTCAACACTTTGCTCTACAGCGGCAATTGTTTCTTCGGTGCGCACTGTTCGACGTCTCTGCGGATGCGTATTATCACATAGAGTAAACGTAGTGCGAAAACGATCCATGGTTAACCGAATTAATTGCTCTGATGGACGATTATGTCGACCATAAAATGGACGGAGCTTGCGGTAAACTTCGCGAACTGAACCATTATTTTCGAAATAAATTTGCACGATTTGCAAGCGTTGTTCTTTTGTCAACCTGTTCATGATGAAATGGCAAACCAAACTAAATATTAATCACTTGACAGCTGACAAAATGGCCGCCAGTTAAAAAAGTGATGCCAACTTAAAGTTCTATACCTCAATAAAAAACACCCATTAGAAGCTCTGCCAAGCAGACACAACAATTAGTGCAATTTTCTATTTCAAACTATGGCAAATTATTCACACGGTTCGTTACACTCTGTGTCTTCTAAATTGCCACTTGAGTATTTTTCAATTGTGTGCTATAATGACTTCTTTTTGAAGCCACAAATTCTATACATACATACGAGTGCACACGTACTCCACTTTTTCTTTCTCTTTTTTTGTTTGTCAAGGTATAATCATCAATTCAATAAATTTCTTGACAACAATTACTTCTCTAGTAATGAAAACTTTCCACATATGTAAGTGGTTTTATTCTTCTGCCCTGTTGAAAGGCATTTCTACATTTCTATTTTTTCCATTTCATTTCATTCGCATTGGTTTTGGTATTTTGCTGCATGCAACATCATGCAGCCAAGGGTTGAAGGATATATTGAGTGCAGCATTCAAATGCTTTGAAATTTAAAGTTGTATTCTATTTATTTATTACAAATAAAAAGTTTTATCATGTCATGTATAAAGAAATACACTACATTTTAATAACATAGCAATGCACAGTGGGGCTGATCACAAAATATGTTGGCAAAAAATAAAAAACTTAAAAAAGTCCTTTTTAATAAAATGTACAGTGGGGCCAATCACAAAATATATCAGCAAAATATATATGATCCATTTTAATTATAAATACAGTGGGCCGATTACAAAGTATGTTAGCAAAAAGCAAAAAATTACAAAATTGTCCATTTTAATCAAATGTACAGTGAAGCCGATTAGAAAATGTGTTGGCAAAAAATAAAATGATCCATTTTAATATGTAGAGCGAGGCCGATCACAAAATATGTTAAAAAAAATACAAAATTTAAACATGCACAATGGGGCCGATTACCAAATATGTTAGCAAAAACAAACCAAAAATTTTCCATTTTAATAACATGTACAGTGGAGCCGATCACGAAATATCTTAGCAAAAAACAAAATGGTCCATTTTAATAATATGTACAGTGGAGCTCACCACAAATTATGTTAACAAAAAATTAAAAATTAAGAAATGGTGCATTTTAATAAAATGAACAGTGGGACCGGACCTATCACCAAATTACTTAGCAAAAACTAAAATGGTCTATTTAAATAATATGTACAGTGGGGCCGAAGACAATATATGTTAGCAAGAAATAAAATGGTCTATTTTAATAATAAACACAGTGCAGCCGATCAAAAAATATGTTAGCAAAAAATTAAATGGCCTATTAAAATAATATTTACAAAGGAGCCGATTACGAAATATCTTAGCAAAAAACAAAATGGTCCATTTTAATAATATGTGCAGTGAAGCTGATCACAAATTATGTTAGCTAAAAATTAAATATTAGGAAATGGTGCATTTTATTAAAATGTACAGTGGGCCCGATCACAAAATATGTTAGCAAAAACTAAAGTGGTCCAGTTAAATAATATCTACAGTGGGGCCGAAGATAAAAAATGTTAGCAAAATATATAATATGTATTCCATTTTAATAATACAGTGGGGCCGATCACAAAATATGTTGTCAAAAAATAAATAACTAAAAAATGGTAAATTTTAACAAAATGCTCAGTGAGGTCGATCACAAATTATGTTAGCAAAAAATAAAAAATTAGAAAATAATCAAATGTACAGTGGGGTCAAGCATTTAATATGTTTGCAAAAAATTAAGAATTAAAACTTTTCCATTTTAATAAAAATGTATAAAGGGGGGAGATCACAAAATATGTATACATTAGAAAAAAAAACTAGGATTCTCCAAACCAATTTAATATTTCGCTTAATAATCACATTTCGATGTCCAATAAACAGCATTTTAAATATGTGACCTTCTACGAGCAAAGGGACCTAGTGTGTCAAAAACGGGTTGGGACTTAACGAGTGGATTCTGGTACCTAAAATGGTGTAGAATAAGATGAAATACGTTTTTCTCAAAACTTCATTTTCACACACTATGTCCTTTTTCTCGGAGAACGAGAGCTTAATTACAAAGAAAAAAGTTATATGAAAAATTTTATCAATTAAAATTTTGTAATATCAATCAAAAATTAATTAAATTTAATAATATTAATTAAGTTTTTTCACTCGAATTAATTAAAACAATTAAAAATTTAATTGAATCAATTCATTTCTGAATTCAAAATTTCAATTATGAAAAATTTTTTCGGTGTAGGAAACTATTCATTGAATTATTGTATTGGGTGTGTAATTTAACAATTCATGCAAAATATAAGTTTATGTAAAATATTGGCCAGCGTTGTCTATTGACATTTTCTCATCTTTTTGGCTACATATGGATTTCTTTTGTCAAAATCACCACTTCTGAACTACACAAATCATCTCTTTCGCACGTTGAGAACGATGGCACATATTCAGAATAACCTTCGGTGAGCGAGCTATGTGCTGCAGCTGCATATCGTCGGCTGGTTATTAGTTTGCCGCAGTAATAATGTATTTTTTATATACTGTGCCGCAAACCAGTAACCACCCGACGATATAAATACATATATGAAAAAAAGTAAAAGTATTTTAAACTATTGAAGGGATGGGAATATCAGTGAATAAAATACATACTGAGAAGAACAACTACTTTAGCATAAAAATTTATTACAGTGGGTCGAATTCATACTAATTACTTTTTTTTAGAGATCTGCGACAGCAAGTAGGAAATATTAGTAAAAGGCTAATGGCCTTTTTTGGTGTTTTTAATGAAAAAAGAAAAATTTCAATTGAACAAACTGTTTGCTTATTTACCCGATAAAGGGTATTGAGTGATTTTCAGCAAATCCTTTATTTTTGCTAACAACAAATTTGTAAAAAAAATATAAAAAAAATAAATTTGTAAACAAAAATATTTAAATAACTATTTAAAGTTGATTACTATATCGCTACGTATATATAGGACATGCACATAACCACATATACACACATATAGAAATATGTTAATATTAAGAGGATTTAGCTGCTCTCTAAATGACCGCAAAGTAGAAAGAATTCTTTTCAAACTACGATAATATCTTGCTGACACGACTTAAAGAAATTTGTTGTGTAGAGAACATAATTTCGTTTCTTAAAGCCAACTGGTGCAAATAAAATAAAAAAAAAGCTTTTTTGAAATCAACATTCATACCCACAACTTAAATGCTGTATTTGCATATTCTCTTATCAGAAGATGTTCACATACATTTTGTACCCACACACACTTGGATTTTGTTCACGAGCACAAGCACATAATTTTACATATGTACGTGTGTGCTAAAAGTAACAGGATATCAGCAGCCTTAAATCTCATTTTTAGTTATAGGGATGTGAGTATGTTTTTTTTTTTGAAAATATTTTCACACATTTACGCGTGCAAAAGGCATAACCCAAAAAACATACAGACAATAATACGCATACATATTTATTGTTTGCTAAGAGGAGATAATGCTTGTATTGGATATACCTCGTGCAATATATGGAATCATAAGTGTAGCTTATAATATTAAATAAATTTATTTTGTGGAAAGTTTTAGCAAGTGTGGCTAGTTTCATGTGAAAGCAATTATTAGCAGTCTTTACATACGCAGGTTATAATTAGAGAAACAAATTTAAAATATTACCGAAGTTGGTTTAATAACAACTTACTTGTACACAAGGACAACAATGTTTAACCAAGGGCCAGAACATGATTATCATTTATTCAGTGAAATTCCTGAAGCAAAATTTCCGAGACTTTATTTAAGAGATACTATTTCTTTGTATCACATTATGTCAATGCCATCAAACGCATTAAATGTCCAAAAACAGCTGATATTAAGCTTCACTCGTTACTGACACGTGAATTTTTTTCGCCCGTTTAAGTGCCGATTTCTTAATATTAAAGCTGCAGCTCTAAGGCTGATGGCGCATTTTAAGCCAACAGAAACTTTTAAAAATAGCAGAATTCAACTAGATGCTTAGGAAAAAATCATCCCTATGACAAAAGGACCTTTTGACAAAGTACTTTTAGTATAAAAAAACTTTAGGTAAAAAGCATCGATTTAAATGTTTCCTTATTCTGAACAGAACCTTTCTGAAAGAAATTATTAAAAAAATACGCTTTGAAAAAAGTACCATTAAAAATTTACTTTTTTAAAAAAGTACCTTTTAAAAAAACTACATTTCAAAAAAGTACCTTCTCAGAAAAAAGAAGGACCTTTTGAAAAAGTTCCTTTTAAAAAAGTACCTTTTGTAAAAATTACCTTTTGAAAAAAGTACCTTTTGAAAAAAGTACCTTTTGAAAAAAGGACCTTTTGAAAAAGCACCTTTTAAAAAAGTTCCTTTTGAAAAAGGTACCTTTTGTAAAAATTACCTTTTGACAAAAGTACCTTTTGACAAACGTACGTCTTGAAAAAAGTAGAAGAAAAAACATCTTTTGAAAAAAATACTTTTTGAAAAAATACATTTTGAAAAAGAAAACAATTTCAAAAAATTTTCTTTTGAAAAAGGACTCTTTGAAATAAATATCTTTTGAAAAAGTACCTTCTGAATAAATTACCTTTACAAAAAGTCCATTTTGAAATAAATACCTTTTGAAAAAAGATCCTTCTCAAAAAAAGGAATCTTTTGAAAAAAGTACATTTTGAAAAAATTACCTTTTAGAAATACATATAAAAATAAAACCTAACAATTTTTTTTTTTTATTTAACTTTTAAAAATTTGCCTTTGAAAAGAGTAACTTTTGAAAAAAAGTACTTTTGAAAAAGGTATCTTCTGAAAATGTACATTAAAATAAATACCTTTTGAAAAAGTACCTTATATAATTTATTCAGGAAGTACCTTCTGAAAATTTTCATTTTGAAAAACTACCTTTTGAAAAAATTATATTTTGAAAAAATCTCCTTTTAGAAAACACTTTTCATTAAGGGTATCTTTAAAATAATTTACTTTTAAACCCTTTTAAAGCATTTTTTTTAAGTACCTAATGGAAAGAGTATGTTTTTGAAAAAGTCCGTCTGGAAAAAATGCTTGTTGAAAAAAAGAATTTTTAGAATTTAAATATTTAAAAATGTTTTGCAAAAATAGTACCGTTGAAAAAAATTACTTTTTGTAAAATTAACATTTGAAAAAAGTACCATTTGAAAAAAGTACCCGTGGAAAAAATTTCAGTTTGAAAAGTACCTTTTAAATAAATGATATTTTCAAAAAAGTACCTTTTGATAAAAAGAGCTTTTGAAAAAGTACTCGTGGAAAAAATTGTGTTTTAAAAAAGTGACAATTGCAACAAGGATATTTTGAAAAAAGTACCTTTTGAAAATAGTATTCTTTTAAAATTACCTTTTAAAAAAGCATTCTTTGAATTTTATTTTATTTTTTCTTGGGCAGGTCTAAGATTTACATAAAAGTTTCTACACCGTATTCACTGTGTTATATATTCTTGTACAAACTCAAACGGGCACACAATTACAATTTTGTTTAACAATTCTACAAATGCATGCGTATGCATGTTTGTAAATATTCCATTGTATATTAATTTGTATATTTTTTTTTATTTTGTTCATGTTAGGGGCATAAATGAGTGAGTGAATCAGGACTAACGTGTACACCTGCTAACTTGCATGCATATTCCTGCAACATTCTTGTATTTGTAACCTTTTTTGTCGAATTTGTTGTTGCTCAAAAAAAAAAACAAGCAAACAATGTTCATTTTTTGTAACAGGGTTAATTTTCTTTTTTGTCTCTTTTCATTATCAATAATTGAAAGCGGGTTTTATATACTTCTACTCGTAAAGTTTGATGATGATTGCAGAGTGTTAGAGAGTAATGGAAGCAATAGAATGTTATTATTTCAGTTGATTTTGTTGTTGCACAAGCCAAGCATTGTTGTCCATTTGATTGGCATTAATTGCATTGTTTTCTTTAGCTGTTGTGAGTTTATTTTTTTTTTCAACTATTTTTGTTATGCCAGTCGGATTTTAATGTTTTGACGGGAATTTTAAATAGAACATTTTTTTGATAGGTATAAAAGTAATTCAAAATAATTCGATTTATGCAGGTAAGGTAAGATATTGATATATAATTAAGTCTACATACACTCACAAAGCATTGACTAAAATTTAAATGAGAACAAAACAATATTTAAATTTGTTTTTTTTTTATGTTGAAGCATAAATTACGGCAATAATAATAATAATTTAAATAAATTTCACAATTGGCGGCACATAATTTTATAATAATTTTGTTATAAAAAATTTACTTAGTACTTACTCAAGTTAAATAAATAACGTATTTTTGATTTGAAATAATTTTAGTAACATTAATCATACGTCTAAGTATGCAGATGGCACTATGAACGAATTGCTACTGAGACGTATGATTAATATTCATGAAATAATTTTCCATTAAGCATACGTACTGTATTCTTTCACCTGATCGGTTATCGGTAAATTTAATCATTAATCAATCATACAAAAATTCATTTCACAAAAATTTTCATTAACATCTTTTTCGTGATAGAGAAGTAAATTTAATAGAAAAAAAAAATCCTTTATGTTTTTTTATTATTGTAACCATATTTTTCAACATAAAAGAGGAGCTTCCAAGAAAAATACTATGTTCCAGTTTTTTCCCAAATTACATTTTAAAATAAATAAATTTAATCAAAATTTTCATATTGTTGAAAAAGAATCTTTTAAAAGTTTTGTTAAGAGATTTTTTCGAAAAGAAATTTGCATCCTAAAAAAATCTTTTAAAAATGATCCCTAAAGCAACTTTTGAAATTTTTTTTTAACAATTTTTATCAAAATTAGTAGACTTAAAAGCCCGTTTAAGAAAGCTGCTTGAAAATTTATAAATAACAAGGACCTTTTAAAAAGTAGCTTTTAGAAAAAGTAATTTTAATAAAAATAATTATTAAAATGATCTTTTTTTTCCGGAAAAAGGCCTTTTAAAAATAAGTACTTTTCAGAAAGTAATCTTAAAAAGAATTTGTTTTTAATGAAGATGAATTTTATAAGTTTTTTTAAAGCACTTTTTTTTTAAATGACATTTTTAAATAAATATTTGTGAAAAAATATTTTTGATAAATTATTTTTGCAAAAGTGCCTTTTGGAAAAGTATTACGGTTTGAAAAATTATTTTCTTAAGTAAGTACTTTTTGCAAAAGGAGCTCTTAGATAAAGTATACTTTTGGAAAAACGACCTCTTAGAAAAAGTACCTTTGCAAAAAGTAAAAATCTCACCAAGCTGAAATGTTTACTGGAGCTGGCAAATCCACTAGTGCTCCCTGAACAATTTTGGAAAAACGTACCTTTGTAAAAAGTACTTTTTAGCAAAAGTAGCTTTTAAAATAACTGTGTACATACATTTTGAGAAAAAAAAGTCATTATGAAAAAAGTACAACATACCTTAAGAGAGTACTTTAAAAAAAGAACCATTTACAATAACTTTTTGTCGAAAAACATACCTTCTTAAAAAGTACTTTTGGAAAGAAGGGCCTTTTACAAAATATATCTTTGCAAGATCATACCTTTTCAAAAAAAAGTACCTATTGAAAACAGTACCATATGAAAACAATGCCTTTGGAAAATAGCACTTTTGTAAAAACTACATTATAAAAACGTACCGTTTTTAATACAAATTAGCTTTGGAAAAAAGTATCTTCTGAAAAAAGCACCTTTAGAGAAGCATATATTTTGAAAAAAAAGTACCTTTTGAAAAAGTATGTTTTACAAAAATATAACCTTTTAGAAAAGCTACTTTGGAAAAAATTACCTTTTAAAAAATGAAGTTTTGAAAGAACTCTTTTTCTTCAAAAAAAAGTACCTTTTACAAGCAGTACCATTTGAAAACAGTGCCCTTTAAAAAAAGAACCATTTAAAAAGTATTGCATAAGTATGTACTTAACTTAAGTAACTTTTAAAAAAGTACCTTTAAAAATAGTACCTTTTACAGAAAAGTAGCTTGTGAAAAAACTCTTTGGAGAAAAATACCTTATGAAAAAAGTACATATCAAAAAAGTACATTTAAAAAAACGGACAATAGTACCTTTTCAAAAAAGTGCCTTTTGAAAAATAGAAATCATATAACTAGCTTTTCAAAAATGTGCCTTTTAAAAAAGTACCTTTCGAAAAAAGTACCTTTTCAGAAAAGTGCCCTTTAAACAAGTACTTTTTGTAAAAAAAATACCTTTTCAAATTAGTACCTTTTGAGAAAAGTACCTTTTAAAATAGTACCTTTCGAAAAAGTGCCTTTTGAAAAAAGTACCTTTTGTAAAAAATTTCCCTTTGTAAAAAATTTCCTGTTGAAAAAAGTACCTTTGAAAAAGTACCTTTTCAAAAAAGTACCTTTTAAAATATGTAGTACATTTAAAAAAATTTCCTTTTAAAAAGTACCTTTTAATAAGTACCTTTTAAAAAGTGCCTTTGAAAAAGCGTCTTTTGAAACTATATCTTTTGCAAAAACGTATATTTGGAAAAACTTACTTATGCAAAAACGTAAATCTTAATCTTTTGCAAAAACGTAAATCATGTTTTTCATATCTTTATTAAACGCATCTTTTAAGAAAAATGTTACTTGAAAAGAAGTACCTTTTGAAAAAAGTTCTTTTTGAAAAAGTTGCTTTGAAAAAAGTACCTTCTGAAAAAGTGCCTTTAAAAAGTACTTTCTGAGCAAGTGCCTTCTGAAAAAAGTACCTTCTGAAAAAGTACCTTTTGAAAAAAGTACCTGTTGAAAAATTGCCTTTTGAAAATAGTACCTTTTGAAAAATTACCTTTTGTAAAAAGTATTTTTGAAAAAAGTACCTTTTGAAAAAGTACCCTATGAAAAGAGTACCTTTTGAAAAAGAACCTTTTGGAAAAGTACCTTTTTAAAAAAGCACCTTTTGAAAAAGTACGTCTTGAAAAATAACCTTTTAAAAAATATATGTATATTTTAAAAAAATACCCTTTTTAGAAAAGTATCTATAGGGAAAAATAACTTTTTAAAGACTTTTTTAAGCGCATTTTAAGTAAAACTCTATTTAAAAGTAAGTAAATTTAAAAACAATTATCTTAAAAATCTTTGCAAACAAATTTTTTTGATGATAAAGTACCTATTGAAAATATTTAAAAATAAGTGCCTTTCATAAAAGCACCTTTTCAGAAATCTCTTTAAAAAGTACTTTTTAAAAAGGGACTATTTTGAACAAAGTATCATTAAAAAAAGAATTTAAGAACTTAACAATTAGCTTTTAAAAAATATTTTTTATAAATTTTTTTAAGTATCCCTCAAAAAAAACCTTTCAATGCTTTTTAAAAATAATTTTTTTTTTTAATTTTTCTTTGAAAGTATACTTTGAAAAAATAAGTCTTTAAAACCATTTTAAACTGCTTCATATTTTTTAAAATTACCTTACAAAAAGTAATTTGAAAAGAATACCTTTTAAAAGAACTCTTTTTGAAAAATAAATATTAATATTATTAATATTATTCACCAAAAATATTTTTGATTCATAAAACCTTTATAAAAAAAAATATTTTATTTCATTCTGTATCTTTTAAATGTTTAGTAATTAAAAACTTGGTTAATTAATTAAAAAAAAAAAAAACAACAACGATTGTCTTTTTAAAGAAATTTCACATATTTAAACGATTTCTATCTAATATAGAATTTTTGAGTTAAAACAACCTTATTCAGTTGCACTTGAGGGTATTTTTTTTCCAACATCTGTGTGTGTGTGTGCAATATTTATGAGCATTTGTGTAGTCGTATTAATGGTCGAATGCTAACGTTGCCTAAAGCTGAATGATTTTAAATTCATGAATCAAGTCAGCCATTTTCCTCGCAAAGCAGCACATGTAAGAATATAAAAGCCAAAGATTCAAATTTTAAAGGGTAGTGCAATAAGGGCAATAACATGAAATATCATTGAGCCATTATTTAGAGAATTATGCACAGTGGTGCGGTTACGAGATTTCTTTATATGCCAGCGCAAAATTTTAACGGCGGCCAGGGTTAAGTTGATGACTGCATAAGTGGCATAGACCTGCGACTTTAGAGGAATCGCTTAATCTTTACTACGATTAATCTTTACTACAATGATACCACCCCTTTTCAAAAACCCGGTATTCAAACCACAATGTGGTTCATTTTAATACCGTCAAATGAACAGAAATAAAACGGTTTGATAGGCCATGCCGGTTGTTGGCCGCCGATTTTCAACACCGTGTAGATTTTATTAGAAAACTCTTTATTATTTTACCTTTATCAGCAATATCCCTTCTATGCCGTTCGATTTCTAGTACTAAAATGAAACACATATGTATATGTGTGTATGTGTGTGTGTGTGTGTGCATGAAAACAAACTACAAATTTAAAACAAATTTTTCTAACGTAGACGGCCCCTCTCATCCATGTTTAGCAAATAGCAAAAGTCATGTAATATTTATGGAGGAAACTTTTTCTTTCTAGCAAACCTTGCTGCGATTTTAAGTACTTTAAACAATGAAATATTGTGATAAATTTTAAGTATGAAAGCTTCTCGCTTCAATGCGTTGCATTGTAACCTTTAAAACGCTTTTTTTTTAAATTAATAATTAATAACTTTTAACCTTTGATATGCGGTTTAACGTAAATTCATTTATGTTAAACATCATAAATTCAGGTGTGGAATACACACGCTCTGTATTCCACACCTTTTAATTTCACGTGTAATACAGAACATACCCGTATATATGACCTTCTCCGAGAAAAGGCACCTAGTGTGTCAAAATCGATAAAAATTAGAAAAACATTAAAAATTTATTTTTTAAATGCGTTTTTCGCAAAACTTCATTTTCACACACCAAGTCCCTTTTCCCGGAGAACGTCACATATGTATATTTTCCTGGCTATTTTGTTAATTTTATAATTTTTCAACATTTTCAAATATGTATAAGCATATTGAGGCTTATTTTCGATTTTATCGTAAGTCTATTTACGTGTTATCGTAAATAGACTTTTTTATTGAAATTAAAATTTTTAGGGCCTATCCATAGTTTAGAATTATGTTTGAATGTTTTAAGAAAACTTTAATTTTTGTCGCTTACGATAAAATCGAAAATAAGGCTCGATATTAAAAATTAATTAAAAGGCAAATTTTGTAAATAGAAACGTTTTTTTCGTTTTGAAATTTGTATGGAAAAAATATTTTTTGAAACGAATTTTCGTTATTTTTCATACAAATTTGAAACGTTTAGAAACGAAATTTTTTACAAAATCTGCCTATAAATATTATAAAATCTTTTTTAAATACTTTCCTGTATCGATAATGAAAACTATTTATTATTATTTACCTTTCGTACAGTGGGACCAATTACCTTCCTTTTCCATCATGACAATGCAAAGAACGTCATAACTCAAAAAATTTTATTTTTGAGTTTGTGGTGCAGAATTAATCTTATTATCTTATTATCTTGATATTATGTAAAAATTTCATACAAATATCTTGTCCAATCAGCTCTTGAGAGAAAAAAAAATTATTCTTCCATTAAGTTTTGTATAAGAGTAAATTGAAACTTCAAACTCGTTTTCTGGCAAATTCGTTGTTTTAGTTATGACGTTGTTTGAGTAAATGACAGAAATGTCCAGCTTTCACGGCAAAAGCCCATGAATTTGGGCTACGAATTGATAATTTGCTCTGCCTCCGAATTTAGCCCCGAGTAACTATTTGTTATTCTTAAACCTGAACAGAGATTTCTCTCCAACGATGAAATCATCTCAAAGAAATACTGATTTTGGTGACCACTACTTTGTAACTGCGTATAATCATAAGTGTAGCGCAAACAATTGGTACGCTCACATATTTTCTCTCAAGCAACAACATACAAAAGCATCTCTACTTCGTTTGTGCAAAAAAGCTAAAATACGCTACAACTAAAAATAAAGAACCACATGCGTATCAAGCGTCTTGACTTTCTGTTATACTTATAGTCGTTGCATGCTTATACTCACGACTATGGATATTTAGCCTTAATACTCAGGATATTTATTCATCATTCGCCGAGCAAAAAACTAAACTACGCTACAACTAAAAATAAAGAACCACATGCGTATCCAGCGTATTGACTCTCTGTTATACTTATAGTCAGTGCATACTTATACAAACGACTATGGATATTTTGCCACAATACTCGGGATATTTATTCATCATTTGCCATGCAAAAAAACTAAAATACGCTACAACTAAAAATAAAAAAACCACATGCGCATCAAGCGTCTTGACTCTCTGTTATACTTATAGTCTGTGCAAGCTTATACTCACCACGATGGATATTTAGCCATAATATTTGACGTGAAATAAATTTTCGCCTTTATTCCCGATAAAGATGAATGTATTTTGGCTATTTGAAAGCATACCTTAGGTGTGAGTGTAAGTACAATAGACCTGTATATACGCATGTGTAGCCTATTAATAGTCAGAGTATTTTTATACTCATAAAGCTCATGCAGTATGTATATAAATTTTAAATGTTGTCGTTTGTGCTGCGTAATTTAAGAAATGGTGTGTGTAAAATAAAACAGCCCTATATACACGCATCTGTAGCCGATTAATATTCAGAGTATTTTTATACTCATGTAGCTTATACAGTATATAAATTTTAGTTGTTGCCGTTTGTGCTGCGTAATTTAAGAAATGGTGTGTGTAAGTCAAATAGCGCTGTATATACTCATGTGTAGCCGATTAATAGTCAGAGTATTTTTATACTCATGTAGTTTATACAGTAAATAAATTTTAGTTGTTGCCGTTTGTGCTTCGTAATTTAAGAAATGGTGTATGTAAGTCAAATAGCCCTGTATATACGCTTGTGTAACCTATTAATAGTTGGAGTATTTTTATGCTCATGTAGCTCATACAGTCTATAAATATTAGTTGTTGTCGTTTGTGCTGCGTAATTTAAGAAATGGTGTGTATTAGTTAAATAGCCCTGTATATACGCTTGTGTAACCTATTAATAGTTGAAGTATTTTTATGCTCATGTAGCTCATACAGTCTATAAATATTAGTTGTTGTCGTTTGTGCTGCGTAATTTAAGAAATGGTGTGTGTAAATAAAATAGCCCTGTATACACGCATGTGTAGCCGATTAATAGTCAGAGTATTTTTATACTCATGTACCTCATACAATATATGAATTTTAGTTGTTGCCGTTTGTGCTGCGTAATTTAAGAAATGGTGTGTTTAAGTCAAATAGCCCTGTATATATGCTTATGTAACCTATTAATAGTTGGAGTATTTTTATACTCATGTGGCTAATTTAATTTAAGAAATGGTGTGTGCCAAATAGCCCAGTATATAAGCATGCGTAGCCGATTAATAGTCAGAGTATTCTTATACTCAAGCGTATCTTGTAGCTCTTACAGGCTACATAATTTAAAAAATGTCTATAAAGATAGTTACTGGATGTTTATAGTTATCTTTTTTGCTTCAAAATTAATGCATGTGTTTTTGTTTTAATTTTTAGCTGTACGCATTCATACTTGTTTGAAGGCTCAAAATACTCAAAGAGTACAAGACTAAATCGATACCTTTTGTCATTCTGTGTTATTTATGTTGCGGCCCACTGTGCTTTGTCAACTGCTCCCAATAACAAATTAAACAATTATTTCTATCATTTATATTTAAATACCCTGAAGCTGTCTAACACTCCTCCCATGGCTTTTGTGAATAACAAACAATTGATATTTAATTAATGAATTGTTTGTTCGGCTTTGACAATTTATAATTTTAAAAAATTTCTCATTTAATTATAACAAAAAAAATAAATATTTCTGTCATCAATGTATAATTTATTAATTGCAAGAAATATATCAGTCTTTGAAAAAAAATAAAAATAAAATAAAAATTATTCATAGACAACTGTTTTGGAATGCATTTAAAATACTTTGACGTATCAAAGGAAAGGATTTAATTAATTTAACTTAATTTGCTGACCAATTCGTGAATAAAATTATTTTTTTTATAGTCACCTTGGCATGTGATGTGATGGAAGGTGAGGCGGGGTATAACTTTTTGTGCCCTGAAATTTTACTCAAGGCCATTTGCAGCCAAGTAATTTATTTGTAAAATTTAATTACCCCAGCCAATTTTATGTTTCTTTATTGATTGATTATTTTATGCTTTCAAAGAAAGAAAAAAGTACGGCCCGGCAACAACCTTTGTATGCAGCAAACATATTCTACTCAAAGATGAAGAAAAAAAGCTGCGCTGTGCTGAGAATTTTCAAAGAAATTTCCTCATTTTCTTCTATTTAATAGTGTATGCATAAATAATTCAATGAACAAAAACATACTTGAAACTTTTTGTTTAATTGAAAAAAAAAACAAACTCTTAAACGTTAAAGCAAAATGTATTAAAATGTTTTTTTTCTTCAAATTTACTTCAGGATTTCACTTAAGTTCTGTGATTAATTAAAAAAGTTTTTTTTTTGGATTCTGTTTATTATTGAATTGAATACTTTTGCTTACATTTATAAACATAAAAAAAGGCTCTTGGCTTAAAACACATAATTCTTACACATGAATTCACACGTAAAATAATTCAATTTTAAACGCTGTTGTTTCTTTCCATCAAAAGCATTTGCCTGTTGTTTTTCTTTTTTGTTTCTTTTCTTTCTTTGGTTTTATTGAACAAAAAGCACAAACAAGAACTTAAGCAAAAAATAATAATTTATTTACATACAAAATTGAATAAAATTATAATTAAATATTATTCATTTGTTGTCGCGTTTATTAAAACAATAATCGTATTTATTCACTTGTGTATTGCAATAATTTTGTAAAAGATATACATATTTTTACCTTAATATAGAAAGGCCCTAAATCATTATTTTTTTAAAATCGAGTTTTGTTTATATTTCGATACTCATAGATAAACATTCAATGTATCGAAAAATTCCAAAATCTCGTTTTCAAAAAAATAATGAGTTAGGGCTTTTCTACATCAAGGTATCGATATACAAAAAGGTTGACAAATTCGATTTCATTTAAATAAACTTGATTGACAAATTTAATTATTTAAATTTTTATTGATATTTAAATGCGAACTTGTGTGTAGGCCGATAAGAAATATTAAATTTTGCAAAAAGTTGCACATTAAACACAAAAATCCTTTCTTAAGCTTCTTTTAAATAAGTAACCCTTGGCAAAGAAATAATGGCGTGTTAAGTTTATATTTTCAGTAGTTTTATACAGTAAGCTGGAATTTTTAACATAAAATAACATTCTTAACGAAATATTTTATAAATAAGAATATAAGAATATAAATAAGAAAAGATAATTCCTTAAAAGGTCCTTTTTGGAAAAAGTTACTCTTTTTTATGAAGAAACTTTTATAAACAAAAATTTTCCTTTGGAATAATGTAAGGGCCTTATTTTGTAAAACACAACTCTTAGCGTTGAAACATTTTTTAAGGCCCTAAATTTTTCTAAAAGGTACTTTTTAAAAAAGTTCATATTTCATCGGAAATGTGCTTTTTTAAAAAAAAAACTTTTTTGACAGATATGCCTTTTTGAAAAAGGTACTTTACGAAAGACACTTTTTTGAAAAACGTACTTTTTTGAATGAAGTCATTTTCTGAGAAATGTGCTTTATTAAAAAATGTGCTTTTTTTAAAAAAGGTACTTTTTTTAAAAAAGGTACTTTTTTTTAAAAAGGTACTTGTTTTTAAAAAAAAGGTAATTTTTTTAAAGCTACTTTTTTTTTAAAGAAACTTTTTTTAAAAAGGTATTTTTTAAAAAAAGGTACTTTATTTATAAAAAATAATACTTTTTTTGAAAACGGTACTTTATTAAAAAAAGGACTTTTTTAAAAAAGGTTCCTTTTCAAAAATTTAGTTTTTTGAAAGAGACTTTTTTTGAAAAGCGTACTTTTTTGAATAAAGTACTTATTTAAAAATGTGCTTTCTTGAAATACATACGTACTTGTTGAAAAAGATAACTTTTTTTAAAAAAGATACTTTTTAAAAAGGTACTTTTTTGAAAAAGGTACTTTTTTGAAAAAGGTACTTTTTTGAAAAAGGTACTTTTTTTAAAAAGAGACATCTTTGAAAAATATACTTTTTGAAAAAGATATTTTTTGAAAAAGGTATTTTTTGAAAAAAAGGTACTTTTTGGACAAAGTACTTTTTTGAAAAATGTGCTTTTTGGCAAAAGGTTCTTTTTTGAAAAAGGTAAATTTTTGAAAAGTGCACTTTTTTGAAACAGGTACCTTTTTCAAAAAAGTACCTTTTTAAAAAAAGTGCTTTTTAAACACGATTGTTTTAGTTTCAAGTACTGCTTTTTTTTTAAATATGAACTTTTTAAAAATTAACTTTTTGGAAAAAGGTAGGTTCTGGAAATAGGTACTATTTTAAAAAAAACGTACTTTTTTGAAGAAAGTATTTTTTATAAAAAGATACTTTTTTGAAAAACGTACTTTTTTGAAAAACGTACTTTTTTGAAGAGCGTACTTTTTATAAAAAGGTACTTTTTTGAAAAATAATTTTTTTTGAAAAAGTACTTTTGTTAAAACAAACTTAAATTTAAAAAAAAACTTTTTTTTAAATATACATACAGACATACTTTAAAAAAGTATATTATTTAAAAAATAGTACTTTTTATATAATCAGAAAAAAATTAAATAAGTTTAATAAAAAAAGGTACTTTATTGTAAAAAAGTGTTTTTTAAACAACGTGGTTGTAGTATTCAAGTAGTGTTTTTTTAAAAGGGTACTTTTTTGAAAAAGGACAAAAGCACTTTTTTGAAAAACGTACTTTTTATAAAAAGCTATTTTTTCAAAAAAGGACTTTTTTGAAAAAGGTACTTTTTTCTTTTTAAACAAGAGTGTTTTAGTATTCAAGTAGTGATTTTTTAAAAAGGTGTGATTTTTTAAAAATGAATTTTTTTTAAAAAGGTGGTTTCCGGAAAAAGGCACTTTTTTAATATACTTTTTTGAAAAACGTACTTTTTATAAAAATGTACTTTTTTGAAGAAGGTACTTTTTTGGAAAAGGCTATTTTTTGAAAAATTATTTTTTTTTTTTGAAAAAGTACTTTTGTTAAAACAAACTTAAATTTAAAAAACTTTTTTTCAACATAAAAAAAGTATATTATTTAAAAAATAGTACTTTTTTATATAATCAGAAAAAAATTAAATAAGTTTTATAAAAAACGTGTTTTTTTGTAAAAAAAAAAGTACTTTTTAAACAAGGTTGTATTATTCAATTAAAAAATTGCTTTTTCTCTATGAACCACTTTTGTGAAAAAAAATTTTTACTGTTTTAAATATATATTTTAAAATATATTTGTTTAGAGTACTTTTTTGTAAACAAAAATAAAATGTTGAAATTAGTATTTATTTAATTTTTTTAAGAGGTATGTTTTTGAACAGGTCCTTTTTAGAAAAAAAAATTTAAGAATTATTAGGTACTTTATTAAGAATAAGGCGCTTTAAATAAAAGGATTATTTAATATGGTTACTTAAAATATAAAGTAATTTTTGCTTGCTCTTTAAGTGGAAAATCGTTAGCAGTGCAAGAGGTAATTATTTTATTTATAAATAATTATCAAATACTTATCTAAGAATATGTAAAATGACAAAGACTGCAATGAAAATAATATTTTTCCATTTTGTTATATATCTATATTTATATTCCCATATACAATACTTTTATCTTTAGTTTGCCGTCGGCAAATATGAATAACTTGTCATAATATAATTATTGTAATTGAAAAAGGTAATGATAAAGATATCAGTTATTACAAATTTTCTTGTTTATATTCGCCAACGGCATGAAGAGATTAAATTAAATTTCGTGCAAGAATAAATATTTTACTCAGAAAATATAAAAATATCAATATTTCATTTAAGCATAAATGTATGCAGAAAAATACACATTACGATTCCATTAAATAGCGTACCAAGATTTCCTTTACTCAATTATAACTTGATCATTTGTTTTGAACAAAATTTTTTATATGAAGTTTTCCTCTATAATTTCTCTCTATCACTTTCTGTATCACTATCTACCATAGCACGCTACCCACCACAATCTGTTAAAATAAAAGTAAAATACACATTCTTTTATGAAAAAAATTATTTGGAAGCCACCACGACTACAGGACCACTTTTGCTTTTGAATCGAATAACAGTAAAAATATGAAATTTCACCGACTTAACTTCGAAACTAGGAAAAATTTTCAAGTTTGAGAAAAATCGGCGCAAGGACATGCATCCTGATTATTTAAATCTTATTAGTAGAATGTAACAAAACTTGGTATTTGTCGCTAAAATTCAGCATTCTAGAGATGTTGTAAGTTTTTCTTCATTCATTGCAAGAACATCACTGCCTCCCATATATCCTTTTTAAAAAAAAAAAACTAAATTTGAGCTGCATTTGTGAATAAAATACCCTAAGAACTATTAACAATTTCCAAGACTATTCGTTTTAGCTCTGTTGTAAATTTTATTCAATTCGGTACAAGAATAGGACTACCTCCCCTTTATCTTTTTTCGCAAAAACCAAAATTTCTGCTGCCGTTATGATTAGAATTCATTAAATATTAATAAATGTTTGGAAAATTATGCGTTTTACCTCTGTTGTAAATATTATTTCATTTGGTAAAAGGATATGAGTACATCCCATGTATCCTTTTTCAGAAAAACAAAATTTTAACTACATTTATGAATAGAATATACTAAAAATTCATCACTATGTTTCAAATGATGCGCTTTATTTTTGTTGTAAATTTCGTTTCATTTGGAAATAGCATATGAGTGCCTCCCATATGTCCTTTTTCTGAAAAATTCAATTTCAGCCGTATTTATGAATAGAATGAACTAAAACTTAATCATTGTTACTAAAATTATCCGTTTAATTTCCGTTGTAAATTTTATTTCAATCGGTGCGAGGACATGACTGACTCCCATATATCCTTTTTCTACAAAACTAAATTACATCTGCATTTATGAATAGAGTTTACTAAAACTTAATCACTATTGATAAAAATTATGCGTTTTATTTGTTATATAAATTTTATTTCATTTGGTGCGAGGATAAGACTAAGTACCATATATCCTTTTTTTTCAAAAACTAAATTTTAGTTGCATTTATGAGTAGAATGCAATAAAACTTTCATCGCTATTGATAAAATTATGCATTTTGTTTTTGTTGTAAATTTTGTTGCATTCGGTGCAGGGAGATGACTACTTCCCGTATATCCTTTTTTTTCAAAATTTCAAATTCAACCGCATTTATGATTATAATGCAGTAAAACTTAATCATTGTTTTTAAAATTACGTGTTTTATTTTTGTTGTACATTTTGTTTCATTTGTTAGAATGCTATGAGTACCTCCCATATATCCTTTTTCTGAAAAAAAAAAACTAAATATCAGCTGAATTTGTGATAAAAACGTAGTAAATATTAATAAATATTTCTAAGCGTATGTGTTTAAGCCCTGTTTGAAATTTTTGTTAAATTTGGTGCAGGGACATGACTACCTCCCATATGTCTTTTTTCTAAAAATTTAAATTTCAGCTGCATTTATGATTGTATTGCACTAAAACTTAATGACTATATCTGAAATAATTCGTTTTATTTTTGTTGTAAATTTTTTTACATTTGGAGAAAGGATATTATTACCCTTTTTCTTAAAAAAAAACTAAATTTCAGCTGCGTTTATGAATAGATTGCGGTAAAACTTAATTACTATTTCGAAAATTATGCGTTTTACCTCTGTTGCAAATTTTGTTTCATTTGGTGAAACGATATGAGTACCTCCCATATATCCTTTTTCGCAAAAAAACCAACTTTCAGCTGGATGTGTATGAAAATTTACTAAATATTAATAAATATTTGTAAAATTATTAGTTTAAGCTCTATTGTAAATTTTGTTTCATTCGGTGCAGGGACATGACTACTGCCCATATATCCTTTTTTCTCAAAAACTAAATTTTAGCACCATTTATGGTTAGAAAGCACTAATTACCAATAAATAAATTATAAGACTATTCTTTTGAAAATTTTGTGTCATTTGCACAAGAAAATTTTAATAATTCGGACACAGGTTAAATTTTGTCCTTGATGGATTTCTAAGTGGTCGTGAAATTCCGTATACGGCTAATGATATCGAGGATATTATCCCTTTAACCGCCCATTATTTTCAATCTTCTAGGAAAACTCACTTAAAACTTGGTCAGGTGTTTTATAAGAGCTTTCGGAATTTAAAATTAAAGAGACAAGCGCTTTAATAGAAGAAATAAATTTTGATATTTTTATTTCATTTAATTTTTTTTATTATTAAACAAATGTTTATTTGCAAAGCATTACAAACCGTGAGTATAATCAAAAATTAATTAATTTATCTGGTTTTTTGTTTGTTTTCTTGTCTTTGAAAACAAAAGCTGTGAAACCTTTTCGCTTGTCTGCAGAAGCACACAGGAGCATTTGGCAGAAATTGAATTTGTCTCAACCAACCTGATAATACTCATGCTGCTTAATAATAAATAAGTAAATTTCTTACAACATTCATTGAAAATTAAATAAATAAAAAGGTTTTTAAAGAGAATTTTCTTTGTAAAGTTTTTGTTTTTGTTCTCAATATTATATTTTCTCAAACACACAGGACAAGCTCAATGGCTTGTACACACAATAGCTCCTTTAGTATGAAGTAATTATTTATACACAATGTGTATACTCGTACTTAATATTAAATTCAATTTAAATAACACTCATGCGTTTGTATGCAAACATGTCCCGGCAGCAGCTATTGTTTTAAAAGTAAAAAAAAAAACAAAAAACAAATGAAACATAAACTACATACAAAGTCTTGCAATCAATATGCAAATGCTTTTTCCCCATATTTCCGTTCAATTTCTTAATCTTATCATTTTCTCTTTAATATTCGATATTTATTCATGCCGTTGCCTTGCGTCCTACAAATTCTTTTTAATCTGCAAGTAAATTTATTTTCTTGTTAGAATTCTTTTTATATTTTTTTTCTCTTTTTGTTTTATCTTATACATACATATTTACTTGCAATTCCCAGGCATACATATATAAATATAAATTTTTCTCTAGTCAATATCTTTACTAGATTTAGGATTTAAAATAAAAGCTTTATTCTAAGAAATAAATAAGATAGACATGTGTGCGTGTGCGTGTGCGTGTGCGTGTGTGTGTCTAGTATTTACTCAGTAGCGGCAAGCAACATCATATTGTTGTAAACGTTTAACGTTCCACACAATGGCGATAATGGAAAAACAAATCTATTATCAAAAGGTGCAATAAAAAACAGAGCACAATAGTCGTATATTCTCCTCAAGTAGATACTTTTTTCAACAGTTTAAGACGTTCACATACGATTTAAGTATATTGTTGACAAACGAAAGCCAGCAGGAGCTCAAATAAAAGACAAAAATATACCAGACAATATATATAAATGAAAGAGGCAACTTGAGGCAAAATGCAAATATTTTTGTTGACATAGTGGCATAAATAAAAGCATATAAAATACAAATTGATTTTCATATTGGTTAAGGGCAAAGAAGAAAAAAACTTTGATGACAGTTGTTGGCACAATATCGAAAGAAACGTTAAGCGTTAGCAGGGAAGTCATATATAAATTGACATGACACTGGGTGGACTCCTACACAAAAAAGTAACAGTCAGCCCTCTAGAATGATAGATGTCTCCATAACTTTTAAAAAAAAAAAAGATCCTGCCACACAAATAAAATAAATTCAGTAAATTGCGACTTTGACTGGCAAACGAAGGGTTCTCCGTACCAACACTACAAATGAAATACTATACGAACTTTAGCCTATATAAACCAATATCTTACCTGTAGTGCGATTCACTAACTTTTTTTAACGATAATCGCATCGTTAAAATAATTATAACGAAACTTTATCGAATTTGCTATTCAGTAACATTTTGAACAATGTTCGCTGTGGGTTGGTTAATGTCAGCTGTGTCGTTATTTAAGCGGCAGTAAGTTATGTGCTGCTAATTTTATCGACAAAAATCAACCGAAAATATCAGTGGTGCGATTCAGTAACTTTAAACGATTCGACAATGCTAATTTTTGTCTATACATTTTGTCGCTTGTAATAACGATTGTGTGATTCTGTAACTTCTTCTTAACGATAGGACGCAGCTGATATTTTCTGTAGATTTTTGTCGATAAAATTAGCAGCTTAAATAACGACACAGCTGACATTAAACTACAGCGAATATCGTTAAAAATGTTACTGAATAGCAAATTCGATAAATTTTTGTTATAATTATTTTAACGATGCGATTATCCTTAAATAAAAAAGTTAGTGAATCGCACTACAGCTGCGTACTATTGTTAAAAACAAATTACAGAATCACACAATCGTTAAAAAATTACGATTGTCGAATCGTTAAAAGTTACTGAATCGCACCACTGATGTAGAAAATTTTCCAAAAAATTTAACTACCCGGTAAACTTTTTTCGGTTTTCTGGCGATTTTTTCAGTTTTTTTCGGTTTTTGGGTTTTTTCGGTTTTTGGGGTTTTTTAAGTTTTGGCGTTTTTTTCGGTTTTTGACGATTTATTTCAGTTTTATCGAGTTTCTTTAGTTTCAGCCCTTTACATATGTATCGTACCTGATGTAGACGTTTTTTTTTTAATTTAAGTATCCGGTAAACTTTTTCGGTTTTTGGCCATTTTTCAGCTGTTTTTGGGATTTTTTTCGGTTTTTGGGGTTTTTTAAATTTTGGCGTATTTTTCGTTTTTTGACGATTTATATTAGTTTTATCGAGTGTCTTTAGTTTCAGCGCTCTACATACATATCTTACCTGATGTAGACATTTTTTTTGAATATTTAAGTACCCGGTAAACTTTTTTCGGTTTTTTGGCGATTTTTTTAGTTTTTTTCGGTTTTTAGATTTTTTTCGGTTTTTGGGATTTTTTCGGTTTTTGGGGGTTTTTTAAATTTTGGCGTATTTTTCGTTTTTTGACGATTTATATTAGTTTTATCGAGTGTCTTTAGTTTCAGCGCTCTACATACATATCTTACCTGATGTAGACATTTTTTTTTAAATATTTAAGTACCCGGTAAACTTTTTTCGGTTTTTTGGCGATTTTTTTAGTTTTTTTCGGTTTTTAGATTTTTTTCGGTTTTTGGGATTTTTTCGGTTTTTGGGGGTTTTTTAAATTTTGGCGTTTTTTTCGGTTTTTGACGATTTATTTTAGTTTTATCGAGTTTCTTTAGTTTCAGCGCTCTATATACAAATGTACATATCTTACTTGATCTAAACATTTTCAAAAAAATTTAAGTACCCGGTAAACTTTATTTCGGTTTTGAAGAGTTTTTGGTTGTGGTGCATTTTCTTAGTTTTTGGAGATTTATATAAGTTTTAGCTTAGTTTTGACGTGTTTTCGGTTTTTTGGCGATCTATTTTAGTTTTATTGAGTTTTTTTTTAGTTTCAGCGCTCTACATGTCTTACCTGATGCAGACACTTTTCAAAAAATGTTAAGCAGTCGGTAAACTTTTTATCGGTTTTTAGCGATTTTTTTTAGTTTTGGTGCTTTTTCTTAGTTTTGGTGCTTTTTCGTAGTTTTTTTGTTTTTGGGAGCTTTTTTCGGTTTTTGGTGATTTTTTAGTTTTGGCGATTTTTTTCGGTTTTTGACTATCTATATAAGTTTTAGCGATTTTTTAGTTTTAGCGTTTTCTCGTTTTTGGCAACTTATTTTAGTTTTAGCGATTTTTTTTAGTTTAGGCGCTTTTTCGTTCTGGCGATTTTTTTTGTTTTTTTTTTTTTTTTTTTTGGTAATTTTTCGTTTTGGCAATTTTTTATATTTTAAAATTTTTTAGTTTCAGCGTTTTTTAAAATTTCAAGAGTTTGCCTCGTACAATCTCCAACATCATTAACTGATGGAATGCCCTTTAATTTAAATTTTTTTTTAATTTCAATGTAATCTGCATAAAAATACACTAAATTTGAAAATTTTAAATGTCTTTATTAGAGTTCGACCGATTAAACGGCTTCGGCTTCGGGCTTCGGCCAAAAATTGGTAATCGGCCAACATTCGGCCTATGGCAAAAATCGGCCGATTAGCCGAAGCCGAATATTTTTCATTCCAAGCTTGAAAAATAAAATTATGTTTGGTCGTTGCTCGCCGATAGTTTCTATTGTGTTTAACGTTTTGAAAGGGTTGCTTTGAAATACAACCCTGTTGCTTTCTATTTTCTTTTACTTGGACATTTTTGTGAGTGATCATATGAAAAAGCAATCTAGTAATTGCAAAATAGCTATTTCAGTGATCTCAAAAAAGCAAATTTTTTTCTTAATTCATATAAAACGTAAGTATCATTTTTAAAATTTAAAACATTCGGCTTCGGCTTCGGTTTTGGCCGAAGTTTAGGCCAAAAAAAACGCCTTCGGTCGATCTCTAGTCTTTGTATAATTGTCTGTGTATATTACATTATGATTTCAAAATTTTTCATTGCTCGCTTTAGAACACCCTTTAATTTTTAAAACTCCTATATATTTGTTGTTGTAGCGGCCATAGTTTTATATATTCTGTGAAAATTTCGGGTACTTGAGGAAACAGCCTGTGACTGGCATACAGACAGACGGACAGCGTAGCGAAAACAATAGGATGCTTTTGTGTACAGAATCATAAAAAAGTGGCATATAAGTTATCATAAGCGAAAGAAAGCTGACGACATAATGGAACGCAAATTAAGTAGAATTCGAACGACTAGTTATCTATCGCAGGGTGTTTCTTTCGAAATAGTGGTAGAAGGAAGCACTGGCTACTACTAAGGCAACACTGGTTATTAAACAATTTTTATTTAAAAACCAAAATTTGTGTATTTTTTTATTACTCGTATTAAACTTGTTTGATTTATATACATATTTAAATTTTGTTTGATATATAATGCATTTTTATGCTTTACGATACTTCTTCCCATTTTTTTACAATTCACTAGGAACTGACAGTGGGAGATTTACACGATCAGTATTCATGAGCGATTTACGATCAGTGTTGCCAGGGAAAAGTGAAAAAACTCGTGCGGAATTTTTGTTTATGATTGCACTATATATTTCCACTAACCCAATAACTTTAAAATTCACCCTAAAGCCGACACTAAAATAAAAGACACCACACAAGCGCTAACCAACGATGTGTGAAGACAATGAAATTTATTTGAAATTTATTTGCAGCATCATCATAAACACCAGAAACAAGCATCACTTACGCCAAATTGAACTTTGAAGTGGAAAACATCAAAAATTAAGATAATATAACCCGCCAAATGAGTTGGTGCCGCCTTTCAGCATCATTAACCCTGAACACATACAAGGATTGAACTTTAAAGGAGTTCGAAAAGAAACTGTTATTGTTATTAACTTTACATAAATAAGTTTTGTGGGATATGGTTCACACTAAGAAAAAAAAAATCTTTTTTAAAATCCTTTTGTAAGTGTTATTTATGGGTTGCTGTTGAAGAGGATTGCTTCTCAAGCCTTTAAATAGAATAAATTTTCAAGTGGGCGGTTTTAGTTAGAAATAAGTTTCTAGGAAAATATTTTTCAAGCATAATAACAACTTATACGAGTAAAAGCGTTTGTTTGTTATGGAACGAAGTATTTTGTAAAATTTTTTGCCAGACTTACGAGGATTTTGGTTAGAAAAACAACAACTTTGAGGAATTGCAAATAGCCACAAAGTCAAGGGTATGCGTGCCTAGGAGTTGGTCGAACACATCTAAAATTATGGCCTATTCTGCTTCACGTTTAAAGCAATTTGGTGCTCCTTGTGTTAAATAAAAATACATATTTTGCAAATCTTATTTTATTTTCACAGGAATATGGATGCTGCATATATGTATGTATGATTGTATGATTGTATGTTTGTATGCACATACTATTTCTGTTTTTCATTTAAAGTTTATGTCAGCATTCACACTTTATTATCCTCACAATGACTGACTATGATACTCGTAATATTGTTGTTGTTCTTGCTTGAGATCCTTTTTTTCGATAAACAACAACATCAACTTCTTTATTGTGTTCATGTTGGTTGATTCCTTGAATTTTTTTATTTATTTATTTTTTTTAAGCTCACAACACAGCCCCACTTGCACATACATATAAACTCATTTACATTTGCAATTTTAATCGTTGCGTCAAGCAGTGTGTTTGCTTATGTCAGGCAGCTTAAGCCCACATACGAATACATACCTACTTATGTAGATTATAATGCGTGGAACACGGTGCGGGTAACAGGCAAGTGAAAGTGTCAATTGGAACGATATGAAGACTTAAATTTGTTTCAGAAAATATATGGAATGTGTTGCTAAATGTAGTAACCCATGAGCGAAATGGCTTTTGTATAGCACAATAATATCATTGTAGCAAAAAAAAAAAAAAAAACAATCATTTCGTAATATAAAAGCTCTACTGTATGGAAAATAATTTTTTTTTATATTACTCAAATTTTATAAAATTCTGAGCCGTTTTTAGAATGGGACTATTTTATTTATTTTTTTAAACTTTTTGTATATTTTTAATCCCCGACCAAAAAAGGGGTGTTATAAGTTTGTAGTGCGTGTCTGTGTATCTGTGTGTCTGTCCGTGTCCACTCACGTACAGCCCAAACGGGTGGACCGATTGTGATTTAGTTTTTTCTGTTTGAAAGGTCACTTGATCCAGAAGGTTCTTAACTATGTTCGGTCCAGCGGTTTAGAAGATATCACATCTTTTCTAGATATATCGGGGGTTTTTTAAATTTTTAATTTTTGTTATTTATGTGTTTTATCGTTTTATATAATTTTGTCTAATATTTTATTGTTTATATTTTTTTTCTAATGTCTTACTATTTCTACAATACATATTTATTATTTTTTATACTTTTACTCTTCTTATTTTTTATATTTTTAATAGTTTTATTTTTACTACTTTTTTTACGGCCTGTCCCACGATGTCACCAGAAATCGTACGATCGAATAATTATATTGAAAACAACAACAAAATTTCTAATGCTATAAGTTGTTTGCAATACAAGTTGTCCATTTTTAGGGTTCCGTACACCAAAGGTGAAAAGGAACGCTATTGTTTTCGCTACGCTGTCCGGCTGTCCGTCCGTCCGTCTGTCACAGGCTATTTTCTCGAGAACCGTTAGAGCTACGGATCTGAAATTTGGACACAGTGTGTAGACTTTTGGCCGCTAGAACAACAAATATATGAGAGTTAAAATTAAAGGGTGTTCCAAAACGAGCAACGAAAAATGTTAAAATCCCATCTAATATACATACACTTGAAATTTGTAAGGTTAGTGTATTTTTATACAGACTACAACAATTAATACTAAAATTTTAAAAAAATTGTAATTAAAGGGTGTTCCATCAGTTAATGCAATTTTTACTATGTAATTTTGACAACTTGCTGTATCTTGGAAACCGTAAGAGCTAAACTTTTGAAATCCCCAAGTTATAAAATCGCCAAGCCGAAGAAAAATCGCCAAAACCAAAAAAAAAATTGCCAAAACGAAAAAAAGCACCAAATTAAAAAAAAATTCTAAAACTAAAATAAATCGCGAAACCCCGAAAAAATCGCCAAATTGAAAACAAATCGCCAAAATGGAAAAAACGCCAAAATCAAAAAAAAAATCGCCAAGATTAAAAAAAATCACCAAAAACAAAAAAGTCGCCCAAACGAAAAAAGCACCAAACTAAAAAAAAATCTAAAACAAAAACCAATTGCAAAAAACCGGAAATATCGACAAAATTAAAAAATCGCCAAAATTAAAAAAAATCGCCAAAAAAAAACCCGAAAACAGAAATATATCGCTAAAATGAAAAAAAAACAGAAAAACAGAAAAAAACGCCAAAACGAGAAAAAAGCGACAAAATTGAAAAAAATCGTTTAAACTGAAAAAAACTTCAAAAAAGCAAAAAAGCCACATTAAAAAATGCTCAAAGCCGAATGTACGGAACCCTTCGTGAGCGAGTCAAAGTCGCACTTTACTGAGTTTTTTTTAATTTGAATTACTTTTTTTATTTGAATTACTTTTTTTATTTATTCTTTATTATGTTAATTTTGATTATGCTTTATTTTTTAATTTTTTGATAATTTTTTATTTTGAAAGTTTTTAATTTCTCATTTTATATTTTTTTTTATTTTTTATTTTTGCCAAACTTACGATATCGTCAACGTTCGCCTTGTCGCGCACTTATATTCAAAACAAAAACAAATTTTAATATTTTGTTGTTGTTCAAATGTAGGTGTGCGACAAGTCGAACGCTGTCGATATCGTGAGACAGGCCCATAATTTTTTTTATTTTTTCCACGCTTAGCTTATTTTTTATATGAGTTATTTTTTTAGGCGGATTACAATTGTGTGCTTATCTTCACTTTAATCTGCTTATTTTACTAATATTTTCTGATGTTTGCATATTTTTTAAATTTTAATAATAATATCTAAACATTTTGTTACTACAGCATTAAGGAATCGAATGAAGGTATTTAGATATTCTTCTGATGATATCATCCAAAAGAGACTAAGACGAGAAGTTTAAAAGTCTTCCACGTGTTTGCAGGTAGGTATTCGTCTTTAATGTGAAAGCATTTATTTATTTATTTATGCATGCTTGTTTGAGTATTTAAATATCTTAAATTTATGCACACACGCACACTCTCACACACATAAACACTCACACACACACACACACAGAGCCTTGTGCGTGCTTAACTGTTTATGACACACTCATACTACTGCATTTTAACACTTTGCCATTGTCACTGCCAAAGTCAGGACAAGTTTTTTGTATTTCTTTAATTTTATTTCCTCTTATCTCTATCTACCAAATACACATAAAAAAGGCATAAACTAAAAAATTTTCGTTCACCACAATATTTTCTTGGTAAATAAAGAAATAACGAAATTTTTTAGCTTTAGTAATGCGAAGCAATAAATTTTTATAAAAATATTAAATATGTGAGTAAAAAAATTTTACTGAAATTCGTGCAGTGGGGTAAAAGATTTAGTTTCAGAATTTAATGCTAAAACTTTCGTGATAGAAAATTTTCTAAATGGTATTTAATCATATAAAAAAGAGCTGTGCAAATCTGAACACCGAAATGTGAGATTTCACGTTTAGCAATTGGGTTGTATAAACCCGTTTTAATGAAAACACATACTTAGTTTTCTAACTGGTTTTCATATCATTGTCACCCATTAATACGCTTATTATTACCACATTCCTAGAGATGCTTGTTCACGATCCCGATCCCGATCCCAAGCCAATGTTTTCATGTTTTCTTTCAATATTATTCATGACAAGCATAGTTGACATTTACATACCACGCTAACTCAGAAGTAAGACGCAATCAATACCGATAATGGGTGGTGGAGCTGATGAATGGACTTAGTTCTGCTAGGTTGCTATGCATTAACCTTTTGAAAAAGCTCCGAACATGAGTAACAAAAGTAAATTGAAACTTTTGCCAAGGTTAACATTTTACTTCTTTGATATAAAACGAAAATAAATATCCTTTTGTAAATCATACTTTTATTTTTATCAGACTAGAAGAATATAATAATTCACGATAACAATGATGAACTTTTATTACAAAAGATTTTGTTTTTTTTTATGTAAATTTAATAACATTTTGTGCCTCAATAATATGTTTTATTATTATTATGGTTATTATTTAACAAAGCCATTTAATGCTTTTGTAGCTGAGACAGGATGCGGTTATTAAAATATGACAGAAAAAAAAGAAAGTTTAAGGCAAATAATTGTGGAAATGGCCAAAATATAAATTTGCATAATAAATAGGTTAAGTGAAATCTGAAGCAAAATATTTATGCTCTATTTAAGAAGAAAATTTTAAATTATATTTTATTGTTGTTAACAATCCCACAAAAACACAACCTTTTAAGCAGATGACATTGTCAATTTGTTGGAAACATTTTTATTTTTATTTATATTTTTATTATATTTCTAGTCTATATATTCGGGCTTTTTTTTTTTTTTTGTCTTGTTGTCTGGTTTTTATTTCTTTAACAGGGATTTAAGCGATGTTCGAAAAGATTAAATAAATCTTTGGGGTGTTTTGGGCAAATAAAAATTACGTTTAGAATTGACTTATGTCATTTTGGTTTAAAGAAAAGAGCAGGAGTTGAAGGCGTAGATAATGGGCCCACATTTCATTTACTTTAAGTTAACTTAAACACTTTTATATGAGCCAGTTAGTTTTAAACAGGCGCAAGTTACTTTTTTCAAAAATCAATTTTTAGTTTGTTAAATTTTTTAAATAATTTATTTTATAAATTCATAACTACAAAAATTATTGTCATATATTTGCTATAAAATTTAAATATTTGACTTCACACTAAAAATAATACCAAAAAAAATAATATTAAAAAAAAGTGACTTATGCTACTTTCCGAAAAACCGGTTTATATTTTGTTCTTTATAAAAAATACTAGTGCAAAAACTATAAAATTGCCGGCGGCTGTTAGAGGGCCCACAGCCGATCGGTTTCGTTCACTGGGCATAACAGCTGCAAGTCTCTGCAAATGGCGCACAGTGGGTAACACACATGAAAATATTTCATTTAATTGAAACTAAATTATTTTTAATATTTTACTTGCTTGCCATTGTGGTTTAGTTTTATAAAAGAAAATTATTATTTTTATTACCGTGGGGTTTAATGAATTGTGACAAAAGCTCTTCTATTTCTCCAGGGCGCAATGAAGAGCTTAAATATTATTTAAACAGAAAGATTGATAAAGAAAATATTAAATTGTCATTTATCTTAGTTAAACTAAGAGACACTAAAGCTAAAACAATATAAATGGTATTTCAAAGTAAAAAACTACAAAAAGGCACACACGGACTTATATACATACCTTACATACATACGTGCCACCACGTGTTAAGTCTGTTACAAAGTCCTAATATGTTTCAATTGCAGACCAAAAAAGCTTTATTTTCTATACAATTTGTATGTACTTTATGTGAATTTTGATACACGCTTTCTTCATCCTCTTACACAAATTATGAAAAAGATTTTTACTTTTCTATGCTAAGGAATTTGTTACCAACAGAGAGGAGATGCATATAAAAATGGCAAAATGTCCAAGTCAAGGTTATAGAACGAACTACAAACATAAATACTTGTGAATACATTTCATTGGAATATGTTATTCAAGTTTACTTTTATTTCTATTGTGGCTGTGATTGTATTAAGAAAAATTATATACGAGCCAGAAGCCAAAAAGATTTATTCATGTTTAATTATTGTTGAGAACAAAAAATAAAGGAAACATTTATAATAAGATAAAAATAGCAGACAAAAAGTTCCGTTTATAAGTTTAACAATGAGGGAAGGTTAGCGCATGCGAAGACAACAAAACATTAGCTTTAAAATTTAACTAAAATTATTGGAAATTTTATTAAAATTTCGTACAATATGCAAGTAATGAATTTTTTTTATTGGAATAATTAAACCAATTTGTTCGATTCATAACTTTTTTTTTTATTCGAATAATAATTTAAATTAATTCTACTTTTCATTCGAAAAATGTATCCCATTTTAAACGCGACCCATCAACGTCCATGTGTTAAATTATTATGATTGTCTGTTGGCATAAACATCAGTATTGAATACCAATTATTTGCATGCTCATGCATGCTCGCATGTTTGCTATAAAAAGTAAGTTTAGGTAACTTTCATTGAGAGTGTTTTTAACAAAAAAAATTTCAATTGTCTTCATAAATGCTTAAAATTTAAATTAACTGTTTCTTAGGAATTTTCATGCCAAAAAAAAGTATGTAAAACTTTTTAGACTTTGAATAATTTTTATTTTTTAAGTTTTGTTTTTTGTTTGCTTCTACTGCTTCTCTTACTTCCATTACATATGGGTATCCTTCCCCCTTTAAGTCTTAGAATATTTTTCCTTTATTCTTCTCTGGCCGAGGGCAATTTAACCAATATAAAACATTTTTCACAACATAAAATAATAATTTAAGTCTTATTAAGTAGAAAATAAGGAAAATGCCAAGAAAAAAAATAACAAATAACAAGAAGATTGCAGACTAATACTCTTATTTTTGTTTTGCTGTTTTCATTTCATATTTGCTTTTTATTTAATGAAAATAAATTTTCTTTTTTATATGATCCCATTTTAATTATAACCGTGACACAGGTAAGATTTTTACATAAAATTCTTTTGCTTGTGGTCAAAAACATTTCATTTAATTTTTGGGGAAAAAAAAAATTTGTTTTCCAATTTTTGCAAAGCCAACAGCGGTTTGCTAATATCTTAAGGCGAACCATAAAATAATAACACGCTACTCGTATTAAAGGTAAAACCGAAATCCTGCAAAGCTTTGCAAGTAAGTAATAATATGAGGAATGGCAGTGAAGTTGGCTGTAGAGCAAAATATGCTTCATATCATTCAGGAAATAAATTAAGTAAAAATTATTTTAGTTTTAAAACTAAGTTTATAAAATTTATGACAAATGAAAAATGCAACTAATATGATATAAGATACACATGCACGTGCATGCCCTACTTTCCCTTTAGTGAACAAAAAAAAAAGCATCCAAAAAAATAACAATAATTCTTTTTATATTAATTGGAAAACTTAAATCGTTAAAAATAGATGATTTATGGCATTTTTTGCTAATTTGGTAATAAAACAAATGACCAATTGAGCATAAAACTTTTTACTTAAAATAACAAAATCGTTAAAACTCACATTAGTCATAAGTTAAAAAATAATTTATGTCAGCTAAAGATGGGATAATAAATTTTTGGTGTATTACTTCTACAAGAGCACGATAACAATTTTTAAACTTTACAGACAAATGAAATTATAAAGCAATGAAATAAATACTCGTAGCATCGCTTAACGTTGTGAATAATTAGAGATAAATTTTATCAAGAAATGTTTCTCATAAATTTACGATTAATTAGCTTTCATGTTAGATTTAATAAAAATAAGCAAAATATGATATATTAACTCTTTAAATATATATGTATATGCTTATGGGAATTTCCATGATGTCGAACGTGACCGTCGTACACATTTTAAAGTAAAAAAAAGTTAAAACAAAACGGTTTTTTATTTTGACAATAAGGGTAACTTAGAGGTCTAGATTAGCCCCATAACTGGTGCTAAGTTTGATTTTGAGCAATTTTTCGTTCGTTGAAAGAAATTGTTTTTGTGACGAACTATTAAAACTCTGATTTTAAGACTAATTTTATAATGCTGTACATTGATGTCTCTTTAAATGGTTTTAATTTTGCCCAAAAACTATTTACATATATTCAATTCAATTCGCACGTGACATTTTTTTCCAGCATGATATAACAAATGTACATAAATGAAAATAGTATCAGGAATACCAAACACAGTTTTTTTTTCAAAATAGACAGTTCTAACTGCTAGACTATCGCAGGAAAAGATGTGCAACTGCGCTATACCTGGAAGTATTCTTACTTCTTTTCATTTTTCGTCTAAATTATATACCATATATATTATACATATATATTATATATATTATATTTTTTCCTTCAGCCAAAGGTTTCCATATATTCCTAGCATTCCGCAGTCTTTCCTGTTTTTTTTATTTATAGTTTTATAATAGTATTTCTCCCCACTGTTCGCATCATCACTTGCCTAAAATTCGGATACCAACGAATAAACCTTCGGGAAGTCCCGAATCCGCGTTTGTTTGGATCCGTTCAAAATTGGTTCGGTAACTAGACATCGTCATCTTTTGGATGGATGTAAAAATTTCTCCAACCATAAGCGGCGTTTCATGTTTTCGCACATTCTTCAAGAACGAAATTTTCGGTACCAACCGCTCCACAAGCACCCATGACGCCACTTTTTGCTGGCGTTCAAAATGTATTCGGCGACTAGACGCAGTCTACTTTTATATGAAAAAAAAAGTCCGGCAACTCTATATCATTGCGTTACCACTTTTTCGCAACGGTGCCGCTTACCTAAAATTCGTATACCTACGAAAAACCTTCAATAAGCCCCCGGAACCGCTTTGGTCTAGAGCCGATCAAAACGTATTCGGCGACTAGACGCAGTCTACTTTTATATGAAAAAAAAGTCCGGCAACTCTATATAATGGCGTTACCACTTTTTCGCAACGGTGCCGCTTACCTAAAATTCGTATACCTACGAAAAACCTTCAATAAGCCCCCGAAACCGCTTTGGTCTGGAGCCGATCAAAACGTATTCGGCAACTAGACATCCCCACATTTCACATGACCGAAAAAATTTCCTCGACCCAAATCGGGGTTGCCCTGATTTCGCACATTCCACACCAACGAAATTTTTGGTACCAACCGAAAATCGCTACAGAAACACCCAAGATGCCACTTTTTGGCGCCGTTCAAAATTTCTTCGGCGACTAATCGTCGTCTACTTTCACAGGGGAATATGTCCGGTAACCCTACCCTCTAACCCATTTTACGCTTATCTTAATTTATATAAATTTTTTATGTAAAAATTAAATTATTTTTTAATTTTACACTTACGGTGCGGCATGTGACCAACTTCATGTAAATACCACGATCACAAATCTTTATAGCAAAGTTCTTTTTTAATTGTATTAAATATATCTGTTTATACTGAATATTTAGTGACGCATAATCGCCAAAAAAAAAAGCTTAAGCGACATAATTTTCGAGGTTAACGAAAACCCTTACTAATATTATACATGTAAAAGTGGGTTTCTTTGTTTGTTTGCTACGCTTTCAAGCCCAAACCTCTAAATTGTTTTGAAAATTCTTTAAAAAATGGAAGCCTAAGTTACCAGCGTCATATATAAGATATTTTTACCCGATTCTGAACCGTTTTTTTATATCTGGTACAGATTTTTTTCCGAACAACACATTTTTGTGAAAGTTAGGGTAGTTTTTGTTTGGGGTTTGATTGTTTCACCAGTTTTTAAACCGGGTTTTATGTAGTTTTTGAAACATATCAAGGAGAGCAGAGCCGCGGGTAAAAGCCGGTCTATTATAAACGTCCGCAGATAATCGATCTTCGCCAAAAATCGAACTTCAGCTCAAGCCTTTTTTTGGTGGTTATGACACGAAATTTAGTTTTTCAATGTCGCACGTGACATCGAAATGTGCAATTTTGCAAATATTTGCAATAGCATAATTTCTTATGGATTCTTTTTTGACTCTTATTCTCAAACAAAAAATTTAGAGAGCAGTAATTAATAATGTTTATCAAAACAAAAAGTACAAAAGAAATATCCAAATGAAAAAAGTTGCGATTCTGTGATTTTGTAGTCGAATATCACGAAATTTGTTATTAAAATTTGATTGTTTTTCTATGAAAATATGTTACAACAAAGCGTTTTCAATTAATTTTAATTTTGTTGTATAGGTAAACATTTCGGTGGAAATACCCATACATATATAAATTTATAATAACCAAGCTGTAAAACTCAGAAGATCTTCTTGATGCAGGCCTTATTAAAGGGCTCTTTCGCATAAAATATACGATACACATTCCACACCACCTTCTATGATAAGCAAGAAGAAAAAGAGTAACATGTTTTGTTGTGTTTTTTACCAAAGCAAAATCAAAATCCATTAATTTGAAGGCCTTTCAGAATCTGTGGCGAAAGAAGCAAGAACAAGAGGACTGCTCGGCAATGACAATGCGTGTAAAAAAGATATGAGTATGGAATGGAGCGAGCAGGCCTTCTACATCCAAAAGAAGGCGCACAGAGGCCTTCTAGAAGGCATCTTCACTCCTTCTAGTTCCCGCTGGGAAGTTATGTGTGTTCGTGGTGGCTCATAATTACAGATGCGTCCTTATTATACTCATACAATTTTTATTATTGATGATGATCCTTTTTAAATCTAGCATACATACATATGTACATAGAGATGTTGCATACCCATTTATAGTTAAATACTGATTTGCTCCAAAAAAAGTTTAGTCAGAAAATTTATCTATTTAAATGTTAAAACTAATTTACTCGTACTTGTGTGATAGTGGAGATTAGCTAATATTATTTTCAAATGAATTAACTCTCATTAGATTCTTCTTCTATTCGCAAATGCTCGTATTTAAACTAAATTCTTCCATTGAAATTTAAATTTCAAGCACACTCAGGATTTAACCGCATAATATAATTTATATTATGAACTTAATTAACATTATTAATGTACACACAGAAACTTTTTTTTGTAATTTATACAAATTGAGCAATCGTTCTCATTGTTTTTGTTTCACTCACTGCACAGAACGAAACAAAACTAAATCAAACAATTTGTTTCTAAACTAAATCAAAGCAAAAATACGAGTAAATCTATAATTGTAATAGTGTCGATTATTTTTGCTACGAAGATCACGTCCTAACTCCTGTATCGCGCAATAAATAGCATAGCTATAGACATTTAAATAAAACAATGAAATTCTTAATCCAAAATTTTAATTGGTGAACATTTTTGAAAGGCCTTTCCATGTTACTATATGGAGCCATAACCGCCAAAATAGCTTAAGCGACACATTTTTCGAACTTTCTTTTTCCAAGAAAATCGACTATTTGTGATCGCAAATAATCAATTTCGGTAAAAAAAATTAAGTTTGAAAATTTTGTCGCTTAAGCTATTTTGGCGGTTATGGCACGTTATATAAAATCAAGCAGTGTTCAAATGTTTCTTTCACCTTAAATATTGTTGCTACTTATTACATTTATTAATTCCCATTTCATTGGGAGGTCGTTCACTGCAAGATTATCTCGTTTGGTATAATTGTCTTGCCTTAAATTTAACTTTCCTTTCACATTAAAGCAGCACGTTTTCTAATTTGTTTAAAACACAAAACGTGTCATTGAGAAGTTATTTTTATTTTCTATAATCTTGTTGAATTGACTTGAAGTGCTAAAATTATCAATGAAAATTTTTAGATCAACATTGTACTTTTCTCCTCGTATAGGTAAATAACTACTTAACATTTAAGGTTTAATTTAAATAATGTTGAAAGGCTTATATTTTGTTAAATATGTAAATACACATTCATTCTTGCTTAGATATACACAAATAAACGTGAATATCGTTATGGAAAATGTTAAGTGCCTTATCTAACAGAAAATTAAAAATTGTATTTTTGATTGCTACTGATCTGTTAAATGAAAACATATCGAATTGCAAAATTGTAGACTCATGCGACAATATATATATAACAATTTTATAAATATTATAAAAGTATCGCTACCTTTTTCTGTAAAATTTTCAAAATGTCCGAGGTTACCTTTGCCATATCAATAACATTGTGCAATAAAATTGTGCAATAATATTGTGCAATAATATTGTGCAATAATATTGTGCAGTTATATTGTGAAATAATTGATATTGTACAATAAAATCGCATGTACTCTAATACAAATATTATATTGGGCAAAAAGGAATGTTTTGTAATGTGTGGACTATATCGTTTAACAATGATTTCGCACCACTCATGTCACTAAATAAATATTATCACTCTAATTTTTTTCAAGTGATTTCATTAAAAATTGAACTTCGTAGGAATGAGTCTTAACGCCATTTAGGTAGCGCTTAAGTAGCAGAAAATGTTTTAATTTCATTTGTTTGGAAATTTTTTCACTTTTGCGGCTACCTAACAGCTACCTAAACGGTGTCAAGTATCATTCCTAGGAAGTTCATATGTTCTAGAAAGTTGTTTATTGAGATCTTAGGTACATTTTTGTAGTGGATTGTTTCCTCGAATTTTGAACGGTTTGCTACCTATGGACCTAAACAGTGGGAAAAAAGGTAAAAAAATCGCATTTTTTTTAATTTTTTGCAATTTTGATCTTTAAGATGAAGTTTCTTTTTATTTTATATGTTCACAATTTTTGTTCTTTATGTCAAGAGCTACAACTTTGCCTCAGAGAGTAAATCAAAATTCCGAAGGGTTTGCAAGATATGAGCCTGAGAAAATGCAAAAATTACACCGAGGCCCCAAATCTGTGGGGGCCCATAAAAAAGTGCTTGACTCGGGGCAAAACTGGGAGATGCAGATCTTTTTTTTTTTGGTCTTTTATCACGTAGTGGTCTCCTTATATGGTTATATTTTTTCGTGTTGCACTGTGCAATAAAGCAATAAAGTACTCAATAATATTGTGTAGTCTAGATGTGCCGTTTGCATTTCCTGTTACCATATAGTATTTTACATAAAATACGTGAGCGTCTGATGTTATTTTAAACACACAAAAAATCCTCTTGAGTTTAATGCAGCTTTGTGTTCTATTAAGTTAATTTAATTTTAATATGTTTTCAAAATAAAATCATGCTATAAAAAATTATGTAGATAAAAGGCAATAGAGCCCAAAGGAAAAGCAGTATAAATTCAACACAAAACTGACACGTTCTTATATTATTTTTATAATATTTTTTGTTTTATTTTCAACTTCTTTTACGGTAATTAGGCTCAAAGTACCAGTAATATACACATATCTACAGACGAGTATAAATAAGAAATTCAATATAACAAATAATTATTTTAAATTAAAGCAAATACAAGAGCATCATAATGCGAAATTCAAACTGTTAATTGAAAAAGTGGTACACTCGAGGGTTCATGCTGTCATTATGCTGAGGCGTGTGTATTGTTGATTAAATTAGTGATATGAGAATTACATTTGTATCAGAGGTAAGAGTATATAAAATTATATACGAGTACAAAATGTTGTAAACAAAAGCACAAGCCTTCGGAATTTGTCTTCAAGCATACTAAAATCCTTTAGATCTCTTGCCAAATGTTTAGGAAAGAAAGTATTTCATATAAGTATGTCGAGCCATAACAGCGAAAAAAGCTTAACCGATACATTTTTTGGATCTAGTTTTATTACAAAAATCGTTTATTTACCATCGCAAATAGTTGAATTTGGGAAAAAAAATAATTTCGAAAATTATGTCGCTTAAGCCTTTTTTTGGCGGTAATGGCACAATATATTATTTGTTGTAAACCATCCAACAGCGTCTAGTCTTTTTTAAAAGTCGATTTCATCTTTTTCTTTCTTGAGCTCTCAGCAGGCTTCCCAGTTTCATTTTATACCTTATTCCCAATTTAAAATTTTTCATCCCCAAAAATCCCAAAAATCCCGGAAGCGGTTTCTTATATTTAGTACTGATTTTTTTTCCGAAAAACTCATTTTTGTTGTGGTGAGGGTAATTTTCGTTTCGGGTTTGATTGTTTAAACAATTCTAAACCGGTTTTTATATATTTTTTAAACAGATCAGCGCGAGTGGAGTCACAGGTAAAAGCTATTATTTATATAAAAAGAGTAATATAAGAAAACATACAAGAATGAAACAATTCTATCATTTCAAAAACTTGAGAGTCAAAGTCTTCTGCTGATTCATCAGTTAATGCAAAATTTTGTTGTACATGTTGTTTGTATTAAAAAGTTTTAATATTTGAATTAATTGTCACAGCAAACTGTATTATTTTTAAATTTCGTATTTATTTTTTCTTACACTCCTATAAGTATTTGCAGCTGTTGTTAAAAATGTTAAAAAAAATTTGAATTTGAATTTTCTTTACAGTTGTACAATTTGAATGTTAACATTGTGAATGTTAATTAATTCACAATAATTAATAACGCAAAATTTTTAGACTTGCCAGACATGAATTTTTATGCATTGACATTTTTTTTTTGTTATTATCACCAGCAGTAGAAGAAAATATGATTACATTCAATTGAAAAACAAACATAAAAAGAAACACTAAATAACAAGATTTTTAATTATATATTGGGCTTAATTACGAGTGTCGTATTTCGACTATTCCTACGACGATTTTATGCTAGATTAAAGAAAAAATTTTGCAATCTTCTTTAGTCTAGTACAAAATCGTCGTAGTCGAAGTGGTAATACGACACTCGTAATAAGACCCATTAGCTTCCAGCATATCCATCGAAAAAAGCATACCAGTGCTAAAAACGTTGAAAATATTTTTGAAATATTTTCTTTAGAATTGTAGAGAAATTGAGTTGAATTGTTTTGTTATGAATTAACATTCACAATTTAATTCACAATAATTAAAAACACAGAATTTTTTAGACTTGCCAGACAAGAATTTTTATATATTGGGATATTGCGTTGTTGCCACCAGCAATTAGAAAAATATGACTACATGCAATTGAAACAAACATAAAAAAATAAAAATTAAATAACAAGATTTTTTATTATATATTGGGTAGTGGGAATAAAAAAAGTATTTTCTTTTTACAAACAAAAAACACTATGTACATTAGAGTGGCCGTTAGTTGTATGATTTCTTATATTCTCTCCCCCCAAAATCGGTTCAGTTTTATGTAAAAAAAAGTTACAAAAGAAATCATATCGATAAGCTGTGTTTTAGGGAATGCGCCCGCCCCTCAAAGTTGGCCTTCAAGCCCATTTATTCTATGAAATTTTTTGGTATTTTTTTTACATAAAACTGAACCGAAATCACAAAAAAAATTTATATGCGGTCACTCTAATGTACATATTTGGGATTTTAAAACAAATTTTTAAGTAAAAAGCAAATATTTTTTTATTCACACTACCTACCCATTACCTCCAAAATTCCCCAGCAAAAAATAAGTGCCTTTCCCCCCCCCCCAAAAAAAAAAATACCCCGGGGATTTTCACGAAAATTGTTTCCCAATCAGAAAAAAAATCCCCTAATTGGAGAGAAATCCCCAAAACTGCGAACTCTGGCTCCCAATAGCATTAGTTCCAGTACACTATGTAGTTTAAAAGTGCTTGTGTCAAACAAAGTTTTTCACAAAATTAAAAGTAGCTTCATTACTTTTTCAGCAAAATTTTAAAATTTTGAATTCTTAGCCTTTTCTCGATTTTACGAATGCAGATATTATTAAGTTTTTTTACTTAATTTTATTTAAAATTTTGTCAAAAATTTAATGCTGTCGTCTTTTGCTTTAAAATCCAAAAATATACTAAATACTAACCCCCATATTCATATAATTTCAAATGAATTTGAAATGTATTTTATTTCAAATTTTTCATACAAAATTTTCCTAAAATGAAATTCAAATTCATTTTATTTCTTTATGAAATACTAAAAAAAAATCAAGGCAAAAAAAAAATTTTTTTGTCTGAAGTCAAATATCTTCTAAGTTATGAAAGATACGAAAACACATCTCGGGACATTATTTTTTTAGAAATTTTGAGCTTAGCTCAAAACGCTTTATCCCATAAAAATCGGATAATTTTTTTAAAAGCTAAAAGCCTAAGAAGGTTTTTTTTTAGTACCATATGGTCAACTTAGGCCCACTGTAACTCCTGTCCATCTTAAGCCAGAAGGCTGCCAAGGCATGTGTTATTAAGCCAAAGTCCACCTCTACGCAGGTAGTAGTCAGTAGTTTAGAAGTTCTAGATTTATTACCATTTATTTTGCAAAATTCCCCACTGTGCAGTGTCAGTTTCAAAACAAACAAAAATTCAATCAACACTTTACAACTAAATTAAATTAAGCAGAAGAAACAAACAAATATATATATATTCTTGAGCAGTTAAAAACTGTTGTATGTATGTATACCAAACACAATATGTTATTTTCATAAATATTTATGATGAACTTTAGTTAAATATTTAATTTATACGAGTATTTACACACTTTATGCCATAATGTCTGGATACATGCGGGTTTTATTTTTGGAAATGTTTGCCTTGAGGTTTTCTGGTATTGTACAAATATTTGCTGGTGTCAGCTGAGATAATAAAATTTTAAATACAAGAAATTGTTTAAAATCAAGAATTTTTTTTTAGCAAAACCATTTAAATAACTTTTATTTTAATGCTGTCTGTTGCTAAAGAACTTTGGGGTGTATTAACATTTTCGGGGTTTAAATAATAAATTTGTTTTTGGTATTTTTGGCTTTAAATAAACACTGACATACATATGTAAAAATATTAAATCAAATACATAAATATCTTGGCAGTTTTGTAACTACATTGTAAATAAACCTAAAATTCCACAGAGGGTAATTATATGATGGTTTTATTTTTGATTACAGCCCCTCATTTTAAACAAGCTTAATGTTATTTTAAATCTGGCACACATGAGCCCAAAACAGCATAACCACTAATTACTAATGAAAAACTGTTTGATTCAGACAAGTATTTATTAATTTAAACAGTTTCATGCATTCAACTAAGAGACAATTATGTAGAACCCAACAGGCTTGGAAACGGTTTAAATCAATAAATACATGTCTGACTCAAACAGTTTTTCATTAGTAAGTTCTAATTTACACTCAGCAAGTCTTATTGCTCAGCTGATTAGTTTTTTAGGAGAGAGCAACGAGGGGAAGAGAAACGATTCTGTCTCTCTCTCTCTCCAACAAACTAATCAGCTTAGTGTAAATTAGGACTAATTAGAGGTTACGCTTTTTTGAGCACTTGTGTGCCTGCCAGATGTAAGCTCGGCCTTACATATGTAAAAAGCCGGTTTACACAATTACTACATTTTTCATATGGGAGTGTCACTTTTGCAAGTAAATTACTTTTTCGAGCAATTGGTTTATACGTAAGAGCAAAATTATTAACTTTACACTCAGAGAAAAACTGTTAGTTATTCTAATGAGATGAATGTCATAACACAATTTTATCATATTTAATTTTATTTTAAACGTTTTTTTTTTTTAATCAGGAGATTCTCAGTTTGGTTGTATTTTTTAACGTCCCACTATCAAAACTAGGAAGTTACTGATTTTCGAAAATCGAGTTTTCATCAGATCTACACGTTTTTGAAGTCATAGAAATCTACTCCGAATATTTTTACGATAAGGTCCATAATTTCTACTATCAGATTCTAAAATATAACAAATAGTGTGCCATAATATTGATGGCAAATTGCAGCAGCATTATGAGGATTTTTCTTTCAGTGTATATAAATGCCTGCCTGAATTTGACATGAGAATCAAATTACACATCAAATTACACAAAAGACACAATTTTGTGTATTATGTATTATATGTGATACTTTGAGCAAAACAATATATATTTATAACCAAATGAAATTTTCAATAATGAAATTGAGCCAAGGTTGTTGCAAATGTGTTATGCTGCAGGGCTTTCAACTCATACCGGTTAATAGCTTTAACAAAAATTATATTTACAATGGCCTACAGTTGTGGAAAGTATGTTCAAAAGTGTATGCATAGTGGCATCTAATAATGACATTCACAGTTCAAAAAAAAACTAAAAGGAGTAAAAATTTTATGGGTTGAAAAGATCTGAAAAAAAACAAAAAACACACACATACATACAAAACCTGCTCACTAATGAAACATTTATTACATAGATATGGAGTAAAATGATGTATGTATAAGTAAATAGCAGTAACTGTAGTGCGATTCACTAACTATTTTTAACGATAATCGCATCGTTAAAATAATTATAACGAAAATTTATCGAATTTGCTATTCAGTAACATTTTTAACGATAGTCGCTGTAGGTTAATGTCAGCTGTGTAAGCGAAAATAATTTATGTGCTGTTAATTTTAGCGACAAAAATCGAGAGAATATATCAGCTGAGTACTATCGTTAAAAATAAGTTACAGAATCACACAATCGTTACTGTAAGCGACAAAATGTATAGACGAAAACTACGATTGTCGGATCGTTAAAAGTTACTGAATCGCACTATCCCGTATAAACAGTGAGTAAATTTAATTGCAATATTTTTATCCACAAATGGTGCGCGTATAAACGTAGTAATAAATAAGGAGTGAAATTATGTATAAACAGCAGCTTTAGACTAGACTATTGGCATTTTATTTTCTGGAAAAAGTTTAACATTTTTTAACTTTCAATTATTAAAAAAAATACAATTTAGCGTTCGTTTAAAGAAAAAATTTAAGCTGGCAAGCGATGATACAATAATTTCTAATAAAATGTTTATTTCAGAAAATAATTTTATTGCGAATTTTCATTGAAAAATGTTATAAGTGTAACATTTTTTTCCAGAAAAGAAAATGCCATATGTTAACTTGAAGCACGGTGGGGCAATATCAAAGTATTTTAAAAATTGTTCAGTCTTTTGTAAATGAATAGTACTTTGGAAATGAAATTTTATATAAATATTTCATTAAAAAATCACGGACTTATTAACCCATTTAACCATTTTTTTAGGCTTCCGTACACCAAAAGTGAAAAGGAACCCTATTGTTTTCTTTGCCATGTCCGTCTATCTGATTGGCAGTCTGTCCGTCTCGAGAACCGTAAGAGCTACGCACCTCAAATTTTTACAGAATATTTAAAACTTTGGCTGCTACAACAACAAATATATGACAGCTAAAAATTAAAGGGTGTTCTAAAGCGAGCAACGAAGAATTTTGAAATCCCAACTATATATAAACACTTGCAATTCTCAAAGTTAGTGTATTTTTATGCAGCCTACAACAATTAACACTGAAATTTAAAAAATCAAAATTAAAGGGTATTCTATCAGTTTATGTAATTTTGACTAAGTAATTTTGACAACTTGCTTGGAAACTGTGAAAGGAAAACTCTTGAAATTTTCAAAAAAGCTAAAACTAAAAAATCCCAGAAAATCTCCACAAGGAAAAAATCGTCAAATACCAAAAAAAAAAGACATAAGACTTACATACATATATAAATGCCAAAAACATAAAAAATCGCCAAAAACAAAAAAATCCCCAAAAACCGAAAAAAATTCCATTAACGAAAAAAGCGGCAAAACTAAAAAAAATCTATGGAACTAAAATAAATCGCCAAAAGCCGAAAAAATCGCCTAAATGAATATAAGCGCTAAAACTAAAACAAACGCCAAAAACTGGAAAAAATCTTGAAATTACCAAATATACCAATTACACTGAAATTTAAAAAAAATCAAAACTAAAGGGTACTCTATCGGTTAATGTAATTTTCAGTGTGTAATTTTGAAAACTTGCTGAATCCTGGAAACCGTAAGAGGCAAACTCTTGAAACTTTCTAAAACGCTTAAACTAAAATATCCCAGAAAAATCGCCAAAACGAAAATATTATCAAAAACCGAAAAAACGCCGGTTGGGAAAAAAACTCTGGAACTATAAAAATCACAAAAAAGAGAAAAAAGCGCCAAAATCTTAGAAAAAGCACCAAAACAAAAATAAATCTAAAACTAAAATAAATCGCCAAAAACCCGAAAAAATCGCCAAAATGAAAATAAACGACAAAACTAAAAAAAACGCCAAAAACCTAAAAGCGCCAAAAATAACCTAACCCGAAAAAACTAGAAAAATTACTTAAAATCACGAATAATTTTTTAATCGGGCTTCACTACTTTAAATTTTTTATTGCCACAAAAAAAACTAAAAAAGTTTACCGGGTACTTAAAATCACAAATAATTTTTTACTCGGGCTTCACTACTTTAAATTTTTATTGAATGAAATATGTTTATTCAGGGCTATCATGAATAAAATTCCACGTGAAATTTCTCCCTTTTCCAATTAGAATTTTTTGTTTTCCCTATTATTTGCTATTAGTTGGAATTTTTCCCTGGGAAAAATTGCACGTGGAATTTTATTCATGATAGCCCTGATTAATTAATGTGATTTTCTAAAGAAGGGAAGAAAAATTAGACTAGACTTTCTAGCTGAGGGAAATGCTCATTTTTCTGTGCAGCCACGCACTACTTAAAATATTTTTAAAAATTTCTACAATTTGTAAGATATTCGATTATATAGGCTAAAGTTCGAATAGTATTACATATGTAGTGTCCGTACGGAACCATTGGTGTGCGAGTCAAACTTGCACTTTACTGCATTTATTAATGTCTTGAACAAGGCGAATTGATGCCAGGTGGTGTCGAATTGCAACTCTGCATATTCGCCTTGTCTATTTGTTAGTGTAAAATTTCCTGCTGTTAGAATATTTCCGAGCGTTTTGATTTGTTTTGACAGCAAAGAAATTATCAGCTGATGGTCAGCGGGTGAGTTGAGATTACCTGATGTGAATTCGCCTTGGACTTTATTTAAAATTTTTAAAGGAGTAGCGAAATCAATTCAAAGAAATTTGGAGAAATTTTACCAGGCAACATATTTAATTGTAAGATTTCTGTGTATTTTTTTTCTAACTTTTTTCAAGCATTTTTTTTTAATTTAAATAAAACATGACTAAGGAAAATTTAATGAACCATTTTACTGCACTAAGTGACAAGTTGAGATGGGCTTCTCGCATGGGATTTATTTTGTTTTCTTGGCTTAATACGAGTACTAAAACGTTCGTTGGTATGATGTAATTGAAAAATTAGGTTAAATACAGAGATAAGCTATGACTTGCAAGACTTGTTTTATTACTTGCCATAAATTTTTTATACAACACTTTTTTGACAGACATTTGTTATGAATTGTTGTGAGATAGCTCGGGTTAATATGAGTTCAATTAACACTTTTATGCCCATCAACAGTGATAAAGGTTACAAACGACTGACTTCAGTTATGTATATCTGCTGTGAAGGTTATAAATTATGGAGGTAAATGTGATTGTTTAAAATGTTTGCTCTAGAAATAAATATTATATTATACGATTTAAAGCCATGTCCTTGATGTCATATAAATGCTGCTCCGTACGTTATTGCCAAGCTCATTTAAATAAAAAAAAAACAATCATACTGAACTTTACTTGGAAAACATAATCGACCCATATATTGATGTAAATAAAACTCTTATTTTTTATATATATTTGTGCCCATAGGTTAGGAAGGGTGGTGCTATACCGCACCACTACTAGAAGACCCAATTGGGTCCATTGTGATCATTTGTGCCCATAAATATGAAAGTGTTTTAAGTCGGATAATTTTAGTTTCGAAAATTACATTGAAATTAATTTACTTTAATCACAATGGACCCAATTGGGCCTCCGAGTGGAGGTACGGCATAGCACAACCCTTCCTAACCAAATTTACTTTAAAATAATATGATGTAAAATATAAATATGAAAGATAGGAGTACATTCAATTTTCTTGCATCACTTTCACATACATGCACATTTATATTTTACTATTTTCGTAGAAAACAAAAATTAATGGACTGTACAACAATATCGAAGGAATACATTATTAGTTCCACAATTTATAACAAAAACAAGCGAGACAATGTGAAAATTTAATTTTGCTTTCAACATATTATTTCGACATCATTTAACAGACATAAGCCTGATTTTTCCCCTTTGCTTTTCATTTAATCTTTTCTTTTCTACTAAGACCTCAAATTTTTTTCTATTTAACGCGTAAATCGGGGCATGGAAGTATATTGTATTTTATAGAACAACATTTTATATTCAAACAAGACATAAAGGAAAAGTTTTGACTGGCATATAATGTTTATTATACGAGTACTTGCAGTAATTAATTATTATGAGTGTTGCAAAATATCCTGTTTGTAAAAGTTTGTAATAATATGTTAATATTTTTTTTATTTTTTTTCACAAAACTCATGCTAAGGAAGGAAGGAAGGAAACAAAATTTAAATCACTTACCTTGGTGTCAAAAGCAAACAATTTAATGTGAAGTTTAAAGTTCTGAAAAAAGAAAGAAAAAGATTTTAATTATTTTAAGAAATATTTATGATTACATAATGTTAACAAAAAAAAACCGACTTTAAACTGGAAGTAAACTCTTTCTAACAAAAAAAAAAATTTAAAATCTGGTGGTTAAGAGGAAGTACGTGAAATATAAAATTAAATTTTAATGGGCGTGCCTTCGCCCATTTCATAAATGCAAGATTGGGCATTTTTCACAACTCAGGGTGTAGGCTAAGTTTTGTAAAAATCGGTTAAGTAAAACCACGTGAAATATAATAATGAATTTTAATGGGCGTGACTCCGCCCATTTTTTTAATGGAAGATTATGTCTGATGTGTGGTAAGTTTCGTAAAAATCGGCTAAGTAGAACCATGTGAAATACAATAATAAATTTGAATGGGCGTAACCCCGCCCCATTTTTTCAACTTTAAAATTGTCTAATTGTTCGCTAGGTGTCGCATCATTCAAATGAGTAAAATATCACAAAATCAAATTAAAAAAATTGTGGGCCTATCCCTGTCCACTTTTTTAACAATGGGACCAATTGGAAGCTATATCTCAGACAAAAATAATTTTTACAATCGGTCTAAAATGTACATACCGAGTTATGAAGTAAAAATGTCAAAAAAAAAATTCAGACGAATTGATAATCTGCTCAGATTATTATTTCTGTTAAATAATATTAAATAATTGTAAGATATCATTCATTCAACATTTTGCATTGTACTGGCAATACTGTACATATTTGCTCATTGTCGCCAAAGAAATGGAAATTAGTTTAATTGGACTACAACGACAAAATCAGCATAGACAACAACCATGAATCAAAGAATAACAGATTACCCATTCAGAAAACATTCTCCTTCTGCGCATCTATGTCACATCAACCGATAAACATAAACACAATCACACAACACGTGCATTTGTTTACATTTGATTTCTACGCCATTTTGACGTCACACTAGCACACTCAAGTTAACAAACATGTGCAATGCGTAGTCTTGTATTCTTTCATTCATGGACAACAACTAATACACAAAAGACGTTGCCACTACGAATTTCCCATAACTAAAAGTAGCGGGCAAACACTGCAGTGTTACCACAATACCAAAATTATGATTTTCATTTTAACTAAAAGTAGTCGCAGTCCTCTGCAGTGTTACCGCAATACCAAAATTATGAAATTCATTTGATCGTACAGTTGTTATAATGGAGAAATTTAAAGGTCACACTTAACATTCACTTTAACTAAAGTTAAGTTTAAATATCAGGAAATATCCCCTTTCTAAATCCAAAACAGGTTTTGCGAAATTAATTATGGTTTCCGAGATATTTGGCATTAATTTTGCTCCATATCAACTATTTTAAGGTTTAATAAATATTGTTTTGTCGTTTTTCTCCATTCTGAATTTTTGGCGTGTGCTCCAAACCAATAATGGGCTGACGATTTATTGTAACAATAGCCTCAGAGCGAGATAAGAAATCTAGCTACTCCATATACTCGTATATTAAATACAAGGCAGCACGTATTCCTAAAATTGTGATCTCATCTGACCAGCAGCTACTTAATTGAATTTGACACACCATCACGTATAAAAAAGACTATCACCAGCGGTTCTCGGCCACATTCTACACTAATAAAACAAATATTCAATCACTTGATGTAGTGATGTAGATAAAAAAAATATTTCTTATTAAAACTCTTATTCAAATTATGTAAAAGAAATATCCTGGATACCACTTTCCCCTTTTTACTAGCAATAAGCTGTAAGCCTATTTTCTAAATAGCATTTGTATCAATTAACATTTGACTACAAGATTTATTGTCAATTATTTTGAGAAAATCGTTAGTCATTATCTAACCTACTTAACTTTACTTTGTCAGCCATCATACATACTCGTACATCTCAATTGGCATAAAATATCATAAGGACTTACTGGCACATTCAGTATACAGTTAAATAACGCCAGCAGATAATACACTTGATATCCTTTAACATTGTAGGATTATTTGTTTATTGAATAAATTTGTTTGCATAAGAGTATTATGTGTGTGTGTTTGTGTGTGTTCTATAGCATGTGCGTAAGGATGGGTATTGTGATTCTGATGCTTTTGTTTTGTTCAATATTTGCACCTGCACATGATATTTTGGGAAAATACATAAATCAATTTTTCAATGTAGAGAAAAATAAAATAAATAGACTAGCACAATTTGACAAACGAAAAGGTTTAAGCTGATTTATGCCAGACAATAATAAATTTATTGATATCCTTATGCAGATAAAATACAATACACAGACACATACTCTTATTGTATATACATAAATACTTGTAAGTGAATTGATTTTTCATCTTCACTTTTATAAATAACATCATCATCACAAAAGCTCTCATATCAGATGGGGCAAAACTTAACATGAGTTTACTGTTCTGGAATAAGTTATTACAAAGCAATTACCTTATTTATATTTTTATGCAAATGTATCGTAAACTGACTTAAGGTAAATTTTTTCCATAAAAATATTGGAAGTAAACATTCAGAGCATAACAACAACATAATTTCACACGAAATGTATTTTACATCTGACATGTCAAATTTCCCACTGCATAAATTTTGTCACTATAAAATTTAGGCGGTAATGTCACAATTGACAAAATATCAGTTAGAGCGCGTTCTATTTTGATTTGACAAGGCAAGTGATATCAGCTGTTGCTATAACAACAGTGTTTGTGGTGTCAATTATATAAATAAAGAAGTTATGTCAGATGTAGCTAAACATGTACGTTTGAAAGAAAAAAATATAAGTTATCTGTAAATTGGTGATGTTGACAGACATGCGAAATTACACGTGAGTCGAATGGCTGATAAACCAGATGTAAAATACGAGTACATGTCGTGTGAAACCAGCTTAGGAAATATACAACCACACAAAACACGTAAGCCAATGCAGGCGCTAGACACAAACAATAAAAAGAAGAGAGGTGCCTCAGGACACCCGATTATAGCTTTGCTAATTAGTTATATAAAACTAATTTAATATGTGAAATAAGAATGCAAAAAATTATATTATATGATGATGTCAAATATTTCAAAACGTTTCCATTTGTTTTCCAGCGGCGTACGATTAAATTAATGTATTGTTTGTGGCCGGCGGCGGCTGTTAGCCGGCTTACAGCCCATCGCCTGTGTTCTCTGTTTGTGCTCATGTGCAAAAACAATACAAAGACGAATTGAGCAATCGTTCTCATTGTTTTTGTTGTTTTTGTTTCACTTACTTCAAAGAACGAAACAAAGCAAAATCAAACAATTTCTTTAGGCCCAACTATAATGTGCTTAACCAAACTTAAGCTAGTGTCAAAATTCAACGAAATGCATGTCAAATGCTTAAGTAAATTACTGAAGACTTTTAGGTGGCTATATTGTACTTATTGAGCTTAAAAACTTTATACACTTAGTTGCAAACATTTGCACTTTTGGAAAACTATTTTCGTTTTTATTTCTTCAAAATGTAATATTTTTGACGAAATGTCATTTAATTTGTAAAAGTTATAAATATATTACCACAAACAAGTAAATCCATGTTTATCGTTTATTAATTTATAAAGTAAACGAAAACTATTATGTATGTTTATTGGAAAATTGTTACAATTGTGTTGCAAAAATGGATAAAAAATTTAAATTTCTGAAGACAGTGAAATTTTAAATTGTCCACAAAATTAATTTCGTCCTCTATTATGTTTGAAACCAAATAACCAAATAAAAAAGTACAACAGAAACGAACAGGTGTGTCATTTGCTTAAGGAAAAGCGAAATTGACCGCACTTTCCTTAAGCAAATGACACTTGACGAAACTTGACGAAAAGTGTCTTAAGTACATTATAGTTGTATACATTTGATTGTGTGTATTCGCACATTTGCTTAAGTTACATTAAGCACATTATAGTTAGGCCTTTTCGTTTAATTTCGTACTCCGCTTTTAAGTACAAAGAAATCAAAACAAAACTAAATTTATAACTGTAATAGTGTCGATTACTTTTGTTACGAAAATCACGTCCTAACTCCTGTATTGCGCAATAAATAGCAAAGCTATAATAATAACTTTAATGCTTCGATACATTGCTCATTTAAGCTTAAATTAGACGTGACATAGCCATAATGCCTAACCAAAATTCAATTGGTTTCTATGGTGAGAGTTATGGCGTTATGGTTATACAGTGTTGCCCATTAGTTTGGTTCGAACGGCTGTTTTCTATGGCTATGGTTATGTCACGTCTGATTGAATCTTTACTCAAACAACGTCACAACTCAAAAAAAAAATAACCAGTTTGCCAGAAAATGAGTTTGAAGTTTTCAATTTACACACAACTTAATGGAAAAACAAAATTTTATTTTTTTTCTCAAGAGTTGAGTAAACAAGATATTTGAATGAAATTTTTACACAACATGAAGAATGGAATGAGGATTAATTATGTACCACTAAATCAAAAATTTTATTTTTTTGAGCTATGACGTTCTTTGAGTAAATGAGCGACATGATATGGTCAATATAGAGCCTGTACCTAAATGCATCACTGCGCTGCAAATGGAAATAATAAAAAAATAACAATAGGACGAATTGTAACACTCTGAAGACCTGTAAGATCGAAAACTGCCAACGTCCCTTTTTACAATGTATGATTAAGAGTTAACGTGTACTTTAACTGACATTTCTTTATACAAAACTTGCCGTTAAAGTCCCTGTTAGCTTTTAATTGTACATTGTGAAAAGGGCCGTAAATGTGCTACAACGGCCTGGCCGGCCTATTAACATAAAAATCTAATACACTATAAAAAAATAAATAAAAAATACTTTCTAAAATTTTAAATGAAAACATAACAAACGTCTAATGACCCTTCTCATTTTACTACCAACGTTTTGTCACCTGCCATTTGACCTTTTCACTAAATTAAAAATACTTATCGCTTGCAGTATGTGTTTGTATTTCAAAAATTTAAATCTGAAGCTGCCAAAAATCAGCAACAACAAATCCGTGCAAAATAAATGAGGCGTTAAATTATTTAAAATATTATTAATCGGAAAAACACACGAGCTTAGAAAAACAGAGGCAAAAACCTTGAAAAATACACTTATATTGTACTCGTATGTATTTAGTTCAGTCATGACTGATAGTGGATATGTAGTATGTGTTGCTTGTGGATGTTGCTGATGTTGATTGACCCTTTGATATAATGACTGGCGGCCTCTCGTTTCAATGGTTTTAGGTTTGACATTAGTAAGCTTTTGTTGCTACAAATTGATTTATAATAATTTCAGTAACATCACTTACTGATTGTTACAACTCGATGGATTTGATAGTTAAAGGGTTTTGCAATAATAAATGTTATTTGAGTTTGAAAAATTATTAAAATATAAAATACTTTTTCTCAAGGAATAATTCTGCCATTTTTTTATTAGGTACCCTCAAACTATACAATATTATTGAGTGCTCTGTTGCTTTTATCATTATCGCTTTGCTCCATACTATTAAATAAGTAATTTAACATGACATTTTTGAGTCAAGGTATCCTCAAACTACACCATATTATTGTGTACTTTATTGATATAGTTATTTTCGCTTTGCTCAATAAGTTGCTCAATATTATAAAATACCTATTTGGCAATTTTCTTACAAATACAAATCAAAGTAAACAAAATTTAAACACAAATATTTATGCTTGGAATTAAATAATTACAGCCTTATTTATGAAGCCTTCATAATTTTTATAAATAAGGCTGTTAAAAAACTATGATTATGTTTATTAACATGAGTGATTATTGTACAATATTCTCCAACTCATTAAAAAATATTCTCTTTTGCGCAATATCAATGTAAAAACATTCAGTTGTATCCAGTATACATAGATGCAAATGTGCACCTCCTCCTGTGATAATACACATGCAATTTTATTGCACAATAATATTGCAAGTATGCGGGGATTTTATTGCACAATAATAATGCAAATATACACACAGGCTATTTTATTATAGAAATTATTGCACAATAATATTTCAAGTACGCACACGGGCAATTTTATTGCACAATATAAATTATTGCACAATAATATTGCATATATACACACAGGCAATTTTATTGCACACTATCAATTATTGCGCAATAATTGCAAATAAACACACAAGCAATTTTATTGCACAATATCAATTATTGAACAAAAATATTGCAAATATGCACACAGCAAATTTATTGCACAATATCAATTGTTGCACAATACTACTGCAAATATGCACACAGGTAATTTTATTGCACAATACCAATTATTGCACAATAATATTGCAAATATATGGGTAGCCTTAAATAGATTACTTATTTTTTTAGAATTATGTTGTTAACTTTTCTTGTGTAGAATGCTTCACAGCTTATTCGGAGTGCCTTCATGAAAGTCAAGAAATATTTCTGCGAAAATATTAAGTCCATTCTTTTGGACATTATATTGAGTATAACATTTTAGTTTATTTCGAAGTTTTTTCTTCCAATTCAAACAATAGTTAAACATGAAAAATTAGTTCTATGAGTGATTTATACTTTTTGTGGACTCTCTGTTCCACTTTTCCACAACTGGCCTTCACCCTTGAAGTTAATCTTTCATTACTCAGCTCCTTATTAAAAACTCTGTGTAATAGAGAGAGTGCGGATATATTTTGGAATATTTTTAGAATACAATTTTAATTTAAAAAAAATAATATCGCCGTTATCATTGTGGCCTTCATCAATGGAAAGCGTTGCAATTAACGTTTCATATGGCAGAGAAAATGTGAAATGAAATTTAATATAAAAGCATTAAATTTTATGAATTTTATTTCAAACGTTTAAATTAAGCCGAAATTTTTTGTCTGCTGTGCGAGTTATTAGTTCTCTTCGCGCCTTATATATAACTTAAAGAAACTCTTTTATACAAAAATGTGGAAATTTGCGATTTGGCTTTATTTTATTGTAGATAGTAGAATTGTGAGTTGATAATTTATTGTTAGAAAAATTAATGACTTTAAAATATATTGTCTTAATTTCTTAGAACTGGTGTGAAGCTGCGGCTGCAATCATGATGCCCATGGATAAATTTAATTGCTCCCAACCACCAAGATTTACTAATTTTGTGAGTATATATTTAAAAAAAATAACAACAAAGTCGGTAAAGAAAACAAATCATAAAGCTTCAATCAGACGTGCCATTACGATAACCATAGAAAACAGCTGTTCGACCCAAGCATATGGGCAACACTGTATATGATTATAGGTGACTCGCCATAACGTCATACCCATTACCATAGAAACCAATTGAATTTTGGTTTGGTTATGTCTAATTTAAGCTTAAATTTGACTGTTCGTATTTTACAAACAACAATTTTCTTACTGCCTTATTCATAAAAAAAAATAATTTTTCTTTATAAAGGGTTTATAAAACAAATTTAGTATGGAAAAGTGTTTTATAAACCTCTCATAAATCAAGAATAAATAGTGTTTCGTTAGTTGTTCGCTGATACGAGTATTACAATAAAAATTAGAACTTTTTTATAATAATATTCCAGCAGAATAAGTAAAAATACGAATATTCATTTTATAAAAGTTATGAGCTTTAATTTTTACCTTCAGTGGTTTTTAAATCCTCTTATTGATGGTGAAAAGGTTTTAAAATTTATTTTTATTAATAATTGATATTAAAAATAATTGACATTTACAATCATTTAACTTTTTTTCTATCAATGTACAACAAAAAAAAAACCATATTGAATCTGTGTTAACTTTTTTTTAACAATATGACAAAGAATATTGTATACCTAAACTTTTTCTATTCCAATGGTTTACAATTAACGAAATTATCTGGGAAGGAACTGTACCTTTTTTTTGCCAAAAATTAGCATCTCTATGCAATTTGTATGAAGCTAAACGAAACAACACAGCGGCAACGCTTGAATGTTCGAAAATCCAATTTTGGCAGTTCTTTAACAAGTGAAGTTGGTTGCGGAAAACAATTACAGGATTGTTTATTATTATTATTTATTATGTATAATACAATGTTGCCGCCCTTATTTAGGTATGCAATTTGAGCGTTAACGCTAAGAGCCTTAAAACACAAGACTTGCCGCTCTGTGGTGCGATTCAGTAACTTTTAACGATCCGACAATCGAAATTTTAGTCTATACATTTTGTCGCTTGCAATAGCGATTGTGTGATTCTGTAACTTATTTTTAACGATAGTACTCAGCTGATATTTTCTGTTGATTTTTGTCGCTTAAATAACAACACAGCTGATATTAGCCTACAGCGAATATTGTTACAAAAGAAGTTAGTGAATCTTAATACTGGTTTAGGTGTAACTGTGAGTTTTTCCGGTTAAGAAATTTTTATGAAAAACAAAAACGATTTGAAAAATTTTGATTTTTTTTTTGCCATGTAATTTATCAATTTCGCTACATGTTACAACAAAGTGGTGGCGACTTGGAGACCCAGGTGGGTCCATTAACTTCTAACTCTCACATAAAATTGGCATTTAAAAAGTTCGAAAATCGTGGGATTAGCCTTTAGTCTTTTTTTCATAGACTCCATCATACCTACCAGGGTTGTATTTTCTCAAAAATCGCACGATTGTGCGGCCTTTAGCTAAATCCTGTGGGCATTTCCCTACCGCTAAGAGATATTGACCCAAAACCTTTACCCAAAAATTTTTCAGAACGACTAGAGATTTTATGTGAAACTTTCATTTAAACAAATGAGAAGCTCAACCAATATCGTAGTTGAAACGATAACTCAATAATCAACATGTGGTTTTTTTCTTACTTTACCATGAAATATATAAAACTGGGGAAACATTTTTTTAAATATATAATTTAAAATGTAAAGAAAAATCGCTGAAAACATTAATAATCGGCAATTCTTTTAGTGGGGTTTTTAATTTGTAGTCGAACTCATTTTTGTTACTTTGTTTGATAGTTTTTAAGGGAGGAATTATACCACAGACAATTGTAATTATTCTGACAATCACTAGCACGGAACATAACAATGACAGTATTAAATTAAACTCATTGTGGTATAAAATTTAATATTTGTTTGATAATTACTGAAAAGGAAATCCTCCTGCGTTCCAGCCAAATATTCATAATTCAATCAATTCATTTTGTTCTGACACACAGCGACACAGATTAGAGTTGAAAAATTATCTCTGGGGAAAAAGCGTGCATATAAATTATATTTTTGTATATACGAGTACTTATAAAAGTTATATCTATCAGTCTATTAATGTGATTCCCAACAAAGCCATTTGGGGGAAAGTCTTGATTATTCTAAACACACATAATCGTTAAATACGTAATTGTATTTTCAACATTTGCAAGCAAGTCCCTAAACAAAAACTTGTTTAATACAAATTTTATTTATGTATGAAATATTATTTATGCCACTGTTGGGACAATAATAACATACGACTATTTCCATGCACATATTAAAAAATATTATACTCGTATATAAAACATAAATCCAAGAATATATTAAAAAAAAAGACACACTACCAAACAATATTATTAAAAGAGGAGAATTTTAAAAATAATATTTATGTATTTCAATTTTATTTAATTTTTTTTCTTAACAGGACATAAGCAAATGCTGTCGTTTACCTGTCATCAATATGGACAATGCAATTGAAAAATGTCAGGAACAAATAAAATCGTTTAAGTCACACAATGACAAATACCCGGTATATGCACATGTGGCAAGTATTTCCCAAAGAAAAACAAACAAACAAACTTTGACCTTCCTGCCCCTTACAAAACATATTCAAATGAATTTTCAAATTGCTTTAGACATAATCAAATCAATTTACAATATGGTTTTTTTCTGGTATCCTTATTTTTTTTTTTTTTTTTAGTGTTATCCGGAATGTATTTATCGTGAAACAAATACCCTTCGAGCTGATGGCGATATACATGTGGAGCATGTCCAAAAGTTTTTGACAACACATGTTGAACGACGTGACAAGATTATTGTGCAAACGATTGTTGAATCCTTTCAAACATGCTTGACCAGTGGTGCGTAAATATAAGTTTTTTGTTATATTCTGTCCCAAGACCCAAACCCTAACAATCACTCACTCGCCCATTTCATTCATTCATTAATTTATTTATTCCATTATCATACATAATTATTTCCATATGAGTTATTATCGTTTCTCTTTCACATTCCATTGAATTGTGTTTTTTTTTTTGGGTATTTTATAGTCAAACAAAATATGCTGGCTAAAGGCATAAAGATGTTCCCAAAACTAACTGAATTGGGCTGTTCCCCATACTTCAGCATGGTTTATGGTTGCGTTAATGCTGAAACCTTCCTGCACTGTCCCCCCGAGATGTGGCAACAAAATGAAAGTTCTTGCAATTTGGCAAAAAGTTTTGCCCAACAGTGCAACCCCTTGCCGCACGTAGCAATGCCCTTGGTTTGAGTTTTCTAAGATATAATAAAATTATTATATTGAATAAAATACATACATACATACATCCATATAAGTTTTTTATTAGTTTAGGTGCTTGAAATGTGCCCGTTCGGGTATAAAGTAAATATATATATACAGTATGTAACATAAGTATGTATGTATCGATGTAACGAAATTATGTTGTGAAATTTAATTTTTATTTTCTCTAGATTATACTATGTGACCCGGTCTATGAAAAGGTGGCTTATGACTCAAAAACAAAATTTCGAGAAATCAGCTGTTAAATATAAACAATGCATTTCGAACCAAAAAAAAAGTGAAAAATAATTTTGAGTCATAAGCCACGTTTTTATAGGTCGGTTCACATATAAAAAAAAATTTTTTAAATAAGAAAACCATTAGCAGAACGGAACAACTAGCTGTGTTTCGAAGATCGCAATATCTTCATCATCATAATTAGTAAAGAACAAACGACAATGGCAAGACTGTTGTACATTTAGAGATGGTAAAATTGAGCTTTCATTATAAAGAAACTTTCAGAAAATTGTAACACGATGAATCAAAACAAATGATGAAACAGAATAAAGTCTGCAACTTCAGAAAAATCGCTCTCAAATTAATAAAGGCCGAGGCACAATGAATCCGTCATGCGTTAAACTTCGCCTTTTTCAACTGACAGCTAAGTTAAGATACATGGGGGTCGATTCTGAATTTATGATAAAAATGAAGTGATAAAAAATTTATCATATTCACTTCACTTGACAGGTAGTTCTCATAAAAAACTAAAATCAGAATCGCATTTTCAATGAAGTGATATTTTATTTTTCATTTTCACGATTTCACAGAAACAGAATCGACCCCATGGTCTCTTACAAGGTCGGTTACATTCAGTACGTGTCCGTCAACGCAAAGTACAAAATTTGGTCAACTCTTAACTTTTTGCGTACGTTGAATAGTTTGACAGATATTTGTTGGTTTTTTTGGTATGATCTAATTTAGATTTTTGTGTTTTTGTGTGGCAGCGTAAATAAAATTAAACAAAAGAAATAAGCGAAATAAATACAAAAAGTTGAATTTCATAAATAAAATGTAGAATCGACCTATAGAAGATGTTCAAATGCTTCCGTCAATATAGTACTCATTGTGCCAACCTTCTCCGTCGTTGCGTTAATGTCAGTTGAAAAAGGCGAAGTTTAACGTATGACGGATTCATTGTGCCCCGGCCTTAAAGTCTGCAACTTCAGCAAAATCGCTGGCAAATTAATAAAGCCCATAATAATATCGACGGCAGTAACTTCAAATGCACTCAAAAATTTTGTTTTATTTTCTTTTGTGCTTATTATACCCTTTACCAACAAAAATGGTAAAAGGGTATATATAGGTTTGTCATTCCGTTTGTAATTTCTATAATATCAATAAGCGATCCATATAATATATATATTCTGGATCCTTATGCATAGGGAAGACGAATAAGCGATGTCCGTCTGTCCGTCTGTCCGTCTGTCCGTCTGTCCGTCTGTCTGTACGTGAAATCGGTTTTCCGAAGCTCCCAGAAAAGCTAGAGACTTCGTTCTTGGACTGGTGTGTCAGAAATTTTCCAAAATAGATTGGTATTGAAATTCAGCAAAATCGAGCAGACGATTGCAGAGCTGGAAAACTTAAACTTTATTTTGTAACTACCGAAAAAAAATTTTTATTTTTTTTTAATAAATAAACTTATTTTACACTTCAGTACGATTAAAATTGGAATTTTAAATTAAAAAAATATAAAAAAATTAAAAAGACGTTTCCAGGGTTGGAAAACTTTAACTTTTTGTGTTATGTAAAATTAACTATGTCTAAAACTATATTAGTATTTTCTCGAGAACCGTAAGAGCTACAGACCTGAAATTTGGACACAGTGTGTAGACCTTTGGCCGCTACAACAACAAATACATGAGAATTGGAAATTAAAGGGTGTTCCAAAACGAGCAACGAAAAATTCTAAAATCCCATGTAATATACATACAATTATATGTATATACACTTGAAATTTGTAAGGTTAGTGTATTTTTATACAGACTACAAAAATTAACACTAAAATTTCAAAAAATTATAATTAAAGGGTGTTCCATCAGTTAATGCAATTTTGACTATGCAATTTTGACAACTTGCTGTATCTTGGAAACCGTAAGAGCAAAACTCTTGAAATTTTCGCCAAACCGAAAAAAATCGCCAAAAACAAAAAAAAAATCGCTAAAATTAAAAAAAGCACCAAATTACAAAAAAAAAAATGTCCAAGACTAAAATAAATCGCGAATAACCGGAAAAATTGCTAAACTGAAAAAAAATCGCCAAAATGAAAGAAAATCACCAAAATGAAAAAAAATCGCCAAAATGAAAAAAAATCGCCAAAATTAAAAAAAAATCGCCAAAAAGAAAACAACCCCAAAAAACAGAAAAAAATAGCCAAAATGAAAAAAAAACCCAAAAACAGGAAAAAATCGCCAAAATGAAAAAAACCCCAAAACAGGAAAAAAATCGCCAAAATGAAAAAACATCGCCAAATGAAAAAAATCTCCAAAATGAAAAAAAGCCCGACAAACAGAATAAAAATTGCCAAAATGATAAAAAAAACGCCAAAATGAAAAAAAATCTCCAAAATGAAAAAAACCCCAAAATAATAAAAAATCGCAAAAATGAAAAACAAATCGCCAAAATGAAAAAAATCTCCAAAATGAAAATAAACCCCCAAAAACAGAAAAAAATCGTTAAAATGAAAAAAAATCGCCGAAATGAAAAAAATCGCCAAAACGAAAAAACCCCAAAAAACAGAAAAAAATCGCCAAAATGAAAAAAAAACCCAAAAACAGGAAAAAATCGCAAAAATGAGAAAAAATCGCCAAAATGAAAAAAATCGCCAAAATGAAAAAAATCGCAAAAATAAAAAAAGCCCCAAAAACAGAAAAAAAATCGCCAAAATGAAAAACAAATCGCCAAAATAAAAAAAAATCGCCAAAATGAAAAAAATCTTCAGAATGAATGAAAAAACCGAAAAAACAGAAAAAAATCGCCAAAATGAGAAAAAAGCGACAAAACTGAAAAAATCGTTTAAACTGAAAAAAACTTCAAAAAAGCAAAAAAGCCCTTAAAGGGGGTTTTTTTGCTTTTGCTCAGAACCGAATGTACGGAACCCTTCGTGCGCGAGTCAAAGTCGAACTTTACTGAATTTTTTAATATTTAAGGAATTAAATGAAACTAAGTTTTTTCTTATTATACCCTTTACCAAAAAAATGGTAAAAGGGTATATATAGGTTTGTCATTCCGTTTGTAATTTCTATAATATCGATGTTGACAAGAGTGAATGTAAAATATATCTTAACCACAGAGTGTAGAGTAAAATATTCAACTATTGCTAATATCGAAAATAAAATAATTGAATCAAATTCTTTAATCGAAAAATACTGAAAGGTCACTTACTATTAATTGCTTTAGAGAAAAAAAATTATCAGAAAACAAATATGTATGTATGTATCTGTATACTATATATATAATGTACGTACGTTGGTAAAGGGCACATAAGATTCGGCACAGCCGAATATAGCACTCTTACTTGTTTTTCTTTGTAGTTTTGTTTACAAAATCTATGAAATTTATTGAAAATATGGTAACATTTTTGTGAGAATGAGTATTGATATATGAGAGCATAAAATAAAATGGATTCAATCTCACGACTGCTTTCTGGGGCTGCTTTTTTGTGTCAATTTGTATGGAAAATGTGTTTAGGCCGGTATTCTGTTTAATCATCAATTCACATATTCCATTTGCACTGAAAGCTGAGTATATAAAGCAAAAATCTACATCAACTGACGCCACACACACTAGACCAAACACAAAGAACGCTGATGATGAATGGTGTTGCCACTTTGGAAAACACCTAGTTGTTCCGTTCTGCTAACAGTTGTCAGAATATTTACAATTAACTTTGGTGTTACATATTTGTTCATTAATAATTATCACATGTAATTTTGCTTACAGAGCGATACGAAATTTAGCCTAATCAAATAATAAATGAATAATATATAATATTTTTTTTTTTTTCAATTAATAAAATTTTTATTTTTAACTAGAGAAACTATTAATTATATCTATGCATTCAATTAAAATTTTTCATTGAATGAATCAAAAAATAAATTGAAAATTTGTTCAAAAACAATTAATCCAATTAGTGAATTAAACAACTCAATAATTTAAATGGTGAAGAAAATAAACTAAAAATTGTGGTTGAATAAATAAAAACTGCATGGAATCAATCTAGTCAGTTAAATGGTTCTAGAGACCTCGTTATCGCAAAAATTTAGAATATATTAATAACTTAAAAAATTCTAAGTTTAACATTTGTTAACCTACTTATAATCCCAAATTATTATTTTACTTATTAAAAATACTTTGAAATTGATTATTGAGGGGTTACAAATACCAAAAAATTGGGACTTGTGTACCCGTTGTCGAAAACAGCTGACTCCTGTTACCAGGTTTATGCTTTTTTCTAGACCTTAGGGAACGGAAATAAATTATCAGTTGCAAAAAAAAGATTTTCGAGAGCGATAAAAACAAGCCCCAATTTTTTTTTTTGTATTGTGTTTAAGTGACGTCGATGCCGACAACTGGAATTCCTTATTCCTTACTTATGGGTCGCAATGCTCGAAAGAGTGACCCAAAATTGGACACCCAGAATGCGCTTCTTCCAAAAGAGCCGCAATGACAATCTTTCCGAAATTATTTTCAAATCTTATTGCCATATATCGAATAAAAAACTTTTTGGATGAAAATTTATCTTCTGTGTAAATTTTTACAATTTAAAGTTCTATCGGCCTTGAAAAACACCCTTTACAGGTGCATTAAAACTATCAATAATTTTAGCTAGATACGAGTATTAATCATTTACGAGATCAAACAAAATAACCAAATAGCTTTTTGTATTTTGAAATGCACTTCCCTAGGGCAAACCAGCCGCACGCACGCATACACATACACTTATATACACACACCCACACCCACTCACATCAATTTCAGATATTAAATTGCCCATGAAAAAATTGATGTTTATCTTAAAACACCAACAAGAAATAAATATACAAAATATCATTTTAAAATGAAATAATATTTAAAAGCATTAACACTTGATATTCGGCGAGCATGAGGTTTAACATCTATTTACTATTAACAATTTTTTGTACAATTCCACCAATATGGGCAGCCTTTGAGGATTTCGTTATACGAAATCAGGTAAGAAAAATACGCCTTAATAGGAAATTAAAAAAAAAAGCTTAAGAAAGCTTTCTACAGAAAGATTTGCAACGCTTTGGCTCTTCGAACGATGAAGCATCATATGCTGCTGATGAGTTAATAAATGATGATGATGAACTTTATGAGGATGATTTATTCTCTACTGCTGCTATTGGCTATAAATGTGATGGTTATGGAGACTTAAGTTACAATTATGACATGTGTGACAAAATTGGAGATAATGACGTGGCTGTTATGGATTTGCCAGCTTACGATGTCAACATTGATGAGACTATTTTAAAAGAAGTCCTATGGCAATTGCAAAAACTTTTATGTGCAGGTGAGCCAATTTATAAAAACACTTCACTCCACTTTAAATTTTTGATTATTAATCGAAAAAAATTTTAAGCAGGTGATAATGTTGGCAGATGCCGCGAAGATTTGGCAGAACAAGTTTATGTGGAATATTTTGAAAATAAAGAAGATTAAAGACTTTAAGGAAATTTAAAGAAATAATAAAGTGAATGTAAACAGTTTTATTGAGCCATTTGATTGATGCCTCTCCACTCGTTTGAGGGCAGCGAAACCATTGACGTTATTTCTAAGATTTTAAAAGTTATACAGGAATGAGTACATACAGTTGCGTTTAAAATAATAGTAGTGGTGGTAAGTATGTTTTAGACCAGTTACGTCCAAGGCATATGCACAATGTGCAAACTTTTATAAAGAGCTTTTTGTGCTTTCACACCGACGAGAGTACAACATCCACAACAACAACACAACAGACAGCAATGCTTGCTCTTACTTTGCAAAGAAACAAGAACAAATTTAAGAGCTTTCAAAGCTGTTTACCTCAAATGCAAATATCATTGCATGTGTATTTGGACGTAGCTGTTTTAGACACATTGGAGTTGTTCTTCTTTTCTGGTCATCCCATTAACTCAGACTTGCTTCAAGAACTGTATCTAAAATATGACTGACAAATATTTTTAGAATTAGAGTTTGTTAGTCTGGCAACCTTAAAGGCACGCAATATTTTAACGGTAGTTTCAATGGAATGTGAGAAGAAAAGTTCCTAGGGGATTTTTTATTCCCACATTTGGTAAAAAAAAATGGAAAAAACAAATTCACAATAGGAGAAAAGGAAAAGGTGAAAAAAATGGTGCGGAATTTTTGTTCAGGATTGGGCTGATTTATATTAACACCTTAAAGATATACAGCCTAATTCTAAACATTTCCCGGGAAATAACTTCCACGGATTGAGCTAAAAATTTAAATTTGAGGGAGAACTTCGAATTTTCGAAGTCAACTATTGTGTTGGCAGTTGTTTTATTTTAACTGAAGGCCTGCAAATGACTTTTTAAAATGGGGTAATAATGAATAGGGAATAAACGCCCGGGGAGATGTTATTCAGAATAAGGTTAGGTTAGGTTAGGTTAGCAGGCTGCTGGTAAGGAAGGGTGAAATTTAGAGTGCAGCTCACTTGGGTCCAATACAATAATCCCTTTATGGTACCTGTGTAAGTGAAGATAGTGAGAGAGGGTGATAGGGAAGCAGGGATAGTGATAGAGAAGACAGGTGGTGAAGGAAGAGATAGAGCAAAGCTTCATTCTTTTACAACTCTGCTTTTTTTTTGCACGCTTATTTGCAGTGTTGCAGCGCCTCTGGTGGTGAATGAGGCGTATTAAATTTTGCAGCTGTGTTTAGTAGCCATTTTACTGTTATTTTACTTCGCCGATGATTCTGCTACACAATACCGACCAAGGAGGACGTTCTGATGTTACATTAGGATTAGCATCCGCTGAAGACGGCGTAGTTTTAGTGACCAGTGCCTTATGCCTGCATCACTGGATCTTTTCCCACAACAACTGATACAGAGGACACTATTGTACATCAGAAAAATGCGTGGTGTTGTTATTTTAATGACTGTCGGGACAGAGTTTGAACCCAGGACCTTCAGTTTTGTAGTCAACGTGCTAACTACTTCAGCCAACGTCACCCTCATTCAGAATAAGGCTCATAAAATTTTTATAAATTTCTATTACTAAACTCTTGCGTTGGTGCCGAATAAAGTATAAACATTAAACAGCTGATAAACATTTTTCCCTCTCCTATATTTAAAAATTCCTTGGCTACTTAGAATAGGATTTTTCCCGGGAACAAATGATTGAGAATAGAAAAAAGTTTCCCGGGAAAATTCATAATTCGGCTGAATAGGCGAAATAGGAAAAGGGGCTCATAAAATTTTTATAAATGTATATTACTGAACTCTTGTGTTGATGCCTAATAAAGTATAAACATTAAACAGCTGATCCACATTTTTCCCTCTCCTTTATTCGAAAATTCCCTGGTTACTTATGCCCGTAATTTCTACACACTGGTAATTTACCTAAGGTTTTTACCCACGAGTTTGCCTTATAAAATTCAACTTACACGATAGATATCTAGGCACCAATAGATATCTACTTGTAGAAATTACGGCCATTAGGATAGGAGTTTTTCTCCGGAAACAAATGATTGGGAAAAGAAAAAAGTTCCCAGGAAAAATTCATAATTCGGCTGATGCCCGTAATTTCCACACATAGGTAATTTACCTAAGGTTTTTACCCACGAGTTTGCCTTATAAAATTCAACTTACACGATAGATATCTAGGCACCAGCTCCGTATTTTCTACTTGTAGAAAATACGGAGCTGGGTAGGCGAAATAGGAAAAGGGGAAAAAATTCCCATGAAATTCTTATTCCTAATAGGGGAAGCGGGAAACCGTCTTTCAACAAGATAACGAGCTGAAACACGTCAGTCAATTAGCAAATGAATTATTTATGGACAATATGGTTGAGGTTATATTGTTTCCTGCGCAATCTGCTGACCTTAAACCTATTGAACATTTATGGGGAGAGATTGAAAAATATGTCGTCAAATGTACACAATTTATTCTCTTATTATTTTGTTTAGTCGAACAAAGAAGCACAATGGATCCAATTGGGTCTTCGAGTGGAGGTGCGTTATAGCACCACCCTTCCTAACCTGACCCTAAACGAGCTTTTTTCTTACATGGGCAATTTTTTTTTTGTGAGAAAGTTTGATTATGTTATACAGTGTAATAAATAGCAATTATTCTAGACGTGATCAAAATTGTGCCTGCAAAAATTCTGTGGCAAAAAGGAAAAATTGCTTAAATCGAGATAAGCTGATTTTGAGTTAATGGCACCCCTGTAATCTCTATGTTTCAAAGTACCTCTGAGCAAAATCTCAATCATGTCGAGTGATTTTTCAGGAAGTTATAGCGCATTAACTTGCAGCTTATCTTCTTTCAACTTATAATCTCATCAAGAATAAAAGCTTAATTAAGCTTATACTTTGGTATATTTCAAATTTAATGTATTATTTATAATGTGTAGAATGATATTTTTCCAAAAAAAAGAATTATGAATACCGAATTTGCCAATTTTATTTTACATTTAATAGAAACAAATTTCTGAATCTCGGCTTGAAAGCTTAAAAGCGCTCTACTGCAAAACAGTAATATATGACTTAAGCACTTTTTCCTTATTGCCACAGAATTATTTATTGAAACCTCAGAAATTGTTTGTCATATAATTTTAAATGCTAAAAAGCAGCTTTAAATAAATGCACGGTTGTATTTATAACATTTCGCAATTGATATCTTCACAATATACGAGTACATGCTCTCATAAATTGCTCGTTCGTATTTACATTTAAACTCTTAACATAAGAACATCTCACACGGCATAATTTGATTTAAAACAAAGAAAAACTAAAATTAGAAATGCGTCTGTGGCTTTCGGTTTCAATTATTTTATTCTTCGCCCATTCCACCCAAAGTGTATATAACAACAATCCGATAAAGTGGTTTTTACAGGACAAATTTTTATACTATATTGAAATGGAGCCGAAGGTATATAAAAGAATTTATAAATAAAATAATATTAAACCAAAAAAGAAAACATTTCAATAATTTTTTTAAAACAGTTTACCTCGGATGAAGCTCAGACGTTTTGTAAGAACAATGATATGATGTATACGATAATGACATCGGAAACTATTCCTTTATTTATAAAAATATATCAAATTTATGGTAATTATATTAAGTGCAAACAAGAGTTATTTTTTATAGCTTTGCTATTTATTGCGCGATACAGGAGTTAGGACGTGATTTTCGTAACAAAAGTAATCGACCCTATTACAGTTATAAATTTAGTTTTGATTTGATTTCTTTGTACTTAAAAGCGGAGTACGAAAATAAACGAAAGAAATTGTTTGATTTTGCTTTGATTCGTTCTTTGAACTAAGTGCAACAAAAACAACAAAAACAATGAGAGCGATTGCTCAATTCGTCTTTGTATTGTTTTTGCACATGAGCACAAACAGAGAACACAGGCGATGGGCTGTAAGCCGGCTAACAGCCGCCGCCGGCCGCAAACAATACATTAATTTAATCGTACGCCGCTGGAAAACAAATGGAAACGTTTTGAAATATTTGACATCATCATATAATATAATTTTAGTGCATTCTTATTTCACATATTAAATTTGTTTTATATAACTAATTAGCAAAGCTATAACCGGGTGTCCTAGGACACCTCTCTTCTTTTTTTTTTAATAAAATGCCTCTTAAAGGAAATTTTTCATCATTCTGGACTTATGGCAATCATCATTATAATCAACTCCTAGAAGAAAAGTCTAACTCTAACTCTTGCTACAAATTATCCGAAAATGATCTTTATAATGAGGAAAACTGTAACACTTTGTTGGGTTTTATATGTAAGAGGCGCATTGCTGGTGCTACGATACGCTATAGAAATGGTACGCAGCTTGAAATCGATATAGTAAGCGGTGTTCATCAATATTGTGATCCTCAATCTAGCAGTTATGATGATGTGTTGGAATATTGTGTAGTTAATTTTTTTGTAATGTTATTGTAAAAAACAGACATATTTTTATATTTAAATCTAGAGAAAGAAATAGATAAAGCAGCAAACAAAAATTAAATTTGTCAGCATAACATTGCTGGAATCATTTTATAAAGAAAGAATCTTTTATAAAATTAAAAAAGCTTGTTTATATTTTCCATCAAAAACATTATTATATTTCATAAGCTGAGCTGTTTTCCATTACAGACAAAATATTTAAAATATCGAACGTTTGCATAATGATTTTTCGAGCAAAATGACAGAAATAGTGACTTGGGTACGAGACAAACAAATACTTATAGAAATAAATCCTTACTACACTCGCTAAAAAAAATATACTGAGAAAAAAATATATATGTGACCTTCTCCGAGAAAAAGGACCTAGTGTGTGAAAATGAAGTTTTGAGAAAAACGCATTTAAAAAATTAAATTTTAATGTTTTTCTCATTTTTATCGATTTTAACACACTAGGTCCCTTTTCTCGGAGAAGGTCACATATAGTGAAGTGAATTTTAAAAATTTTCTAAAATAAAATGAATAAATTAATGTGATGTGATGTAAACTAATATGAAGTGAAGTGAACTGAAATGAACTAAGGTGAACTAAAAAAATTTGGGAAGTGAGTTGACTTTGCAGGTTATCATTGAAACTTCCCCCAGTTCTTAAGTCCAAAAAAATAATCGATCCTTTTCAGTAAACCGAATCGTATAATTCTCAAATATCAGATGCGAAAGAAAATTATCGTGCATGATTTCAAACTCATCTGCAGGACCATTATTAATTTAAAAAGGAGAAATTTACTCGCATTCGGTTTGCAGAACAGGGCCGAATGTGTATCGAAAATTGATGCGACCGAGAAATTACGGAGCAATAAAATAGAAACACTTTTTTCACAAGTTTTCGACAACGATATCTCTCGAACCATTTTACAAATTTGTATAGAAATTTGCGACATCCGATAAGCTTTTAAAGTGAAGAAAAAACAGTGAATATCTAAAATCGATTTGACGGGGAATTGTGAAGTTATTAGAAAAAAAAGCCATATTTTCTAGATTTTTCGACAACGATATCTCTCGAACGAATCACCCGATTTTAGTCAGCAAGCCACATGTGTTTTTGAGTGAGAGAGAGAGAGAGAGAGCGCAACACGCTTTACTGAAAACAATCGGATTGCTGAAAGCGATACAAATCCCCGCACTGATTTTAAACGCAGCTAGTCTTATTCACTTCGCTTTAGCGAAACATTGCTTTATTGAAAATATCGTATTACTGAAAACCAAAAGCAAGCCCACAACTACGTTTTGTATGAAACTTACTTCGCTTTAGTGAAAAAATAAACAATGACAAATTTATTTATTAAAAATCGATTGCATAACTTAAGGCTAAAAAAATTTTGCATGTTTTGTCCGTTAAAAAATTAAATTAAAAATTAAATGTATTCGTCCTTTTCGCTCTTACGTACTTTATTGTATTTTTCTATTATATTGTCAATGCAAGCGGCTAGACATTTTCGAGGAATTCGTGAATACGCTTAACTGTAACAAATTTCACTAATCCGAACTATGTTTTAGAGAAAAAAAATCGGATAACTGAAAAAAATTGGTTTTGATTATTTCCAGTAAAGCAGAGTCGACTTTAAAACAAACATACAGAGTTCCTATATTTAAAAAAACATATTGAAGAAAGCTAACAAAGGGCTGGCTGGCACTTAATAGACGACAAAAAGAATAAATTTTTCTAACAACAAATACAAATGTATTCGTTTTAAAATTAAAGTCATTTTGCGGGACACCCTAAACAAATACAATCTATACAAAATTCTCCAGTTCACTTAACATAAAATACCTTTTAACTCTTGCCCATTGTTCGCCATTGTACAAGAAACGCAACAATAGGCTAAAAGTTTAACGCATAAAAACTACGTTTACTTTAATTATTTACACTTATAATTAACACACACTTTCATTCAAATTTAAAAGAAGAAAAAAAAATATGAAGAATACCAAAAGAAAAATGTTCTAATTAAACTGATACACAAGATCTATTGAGGTGTTTTAAAGCTTTAAAAAAAATTGCCACACAAAGCCATGAGTTTAGTTTCATTTAAGAAGTTAAAGACTTGACACCATTTGCAGCAGTGCATTTTACTTTTATTTACATTGAATATTCTATTTTTTATGAAGAAATTATTTAAATTATTCGTACAAGAAAATGCAATTTTTAAAAATATATTTATTAATGGTGGCTTTGAGTTGTAGTGCAAAATTTACTCAGAGCGCTTTATTTTTCCCCTCAAATAGTGCTTATGGTGTAAGAGTCTAATTAAAGAGTTTTCAATAATCAAAAAAAAAAGAAAAATACAAGAACTATTTTTACTTTCATTTGAAGATTTTCGCTGCCATTGCGGTGCCTCTGGATTTGCCGAATCGCAATGTTTTCGTTTCGTATAATTTCGAAGCCAATTATAATTTGCCACAAACGTGGGGTATACCAAAATATGCGGTAAGCTATTTTTCCCCACCTATTTTTATATTCGATTTATACCACGTGATTACTGTGCGTCAGTGATTTATGCGTACAATCACTTGAACGTGCTTAAACGAGAGTATGAAAAACATTGCGTGAATGGTTCGTGAGATGTGAAACTTTCATTGTAAAATTAAAGAAGTGGAAACGATTATTTTTTTAATTCGCGCTATAAGTTACAGATTTTAGTCCAATTTTCGAAAATTGAGTTTTCATCACATTTCGACGTTTTAAAAAAATGGTTTAGTACTTCAAAGGTGAAAAGGAACCCTATTGTTTTCGATAAGATTTTTGCTTGTGTGCCTGTCTGTCTCAAAAATTAAAAATATTACCATAAATAAAATAAATCGCTATAATGCAAACAAAATCACTAAAAGTGAAAAGGAAGGCAAAACAAACTTATTAAAAATTTTTGAAAATTTTAGGGATCTAGCTCACTTATTAACAAGGTCTAATGTAAAACGCTGTACTGAAAAAATTATCAAAAATATTCATAAAAAATTAAAAAATTAAAAGGTTTATTTTGCTAGCGAAATGTTTTATAAACCAAAATTATTTTGAATGAATAAGACCTTTAACAGCAGCTGCATTCTGGCATAATAAACATTTTTTTTTATTTAATTTTTTTATATTTTATCATTTAAAAAGTAGTTGACCTCATTTTGCAAACATAAATCAAAAGAGTTGAAAACCAAACTTGTTGGCAAAAACAAAATTTAGTTCTTAAAAAGAAATTAACACAAGTGTTAATTAAATCATTTATAACCCTCAAATGTGAATTAATTCTAACTGCTATCAAATATAAATTTATTGCAGACAGGAGTAGAAGATGAAGATCTCTTGGAAGATGCGGCCAGACTTAATACTGGCAACAATTGTCACAACTGTACAATGTCATCAGCTGCAGAAGAAAACTTTGCAGATAACGAAGATAAAGAGAACGATTATGAAGATATTACGACTACAATGAGTACTGGTAATGATACAGAAACGAGTAGTAAAAGAAAAAGGCGAAGGCGACGCAGAGAAATACCTTCATTACTAACAAGGACACATTTCTATCATATATTAATAGATAAATTTAAAAGGTAAATCAATATACAATACAATACAATAAACAAGTAAATAAACTAAACAGGCAATAAATTTATAAAATCCTTATAGAAGTGGCTTTGAGGGGGAACCCTGCCTGCTGCGTTTAATATGTGAAACAAATGCCTCGGAGCTGGGCGAAGTCAACGGGGTGTTGGGCAACTTAATACATATAATGTTTTCGTAAGTTAATGAAAATATGAAAAGCAATACATTATTTAACAAAAAGAATTTATTTGCAATTTTTACACCGAATAACTAAATTTCATTTTCAGTAGCCAAAATCATTATTTATAAAAATATTAAGGCTTTATAAAGGGTTTATAAAACAGATTTCTATAAAGAACTTTTCTTATTAAGCCCTCATAAAGCCTTAATAATTTTTATAAATAAGACCCTTAATATTTTGTATAAATGCAGACCTACAAATAAATTTATTAATTCTGAAAATAGTTTTATAAAAATTTAAATTTAACAAAGTTCGGCTGAGAAACTTTTTTGTTTCAGTGTTGGTGTTTATCTTGTTTAATGAAAGGTTGTTTATTTTGACTGATCGTGTTGTATACATGTAAATGCCGACAAGTGGCCTACAAACTTCGTGGACTGATTCTGCTCTATACAGTTTTTTTTGCAATTTACTGGAACAGTAAAAATATTTTATTTCAAACCAATATTTATTTGAAAATTTTTTGGTGCGAACACTTTTTTCTGTGTATAAACTTTCTACACATTTTTGCATTTTTTTAATAAATGATTTTCATGAATACTTGCTTTTTATTTTCCTTTTAGTCCTACTACCTCCAAAGATGAGAAGCTACCACTGGCCTATTATCAAGCCGAAATAGATGGTATTGATGACCAGTGTCATCATTATGAAGAACATTGTTCGGAAAACATACTGGATTTAATATCAACACCGATACACAAAATAATAGAACAAATGCAAATGGATGCAAAAAATTCTTGGAAATAAAGTTGTGAATTATTCCTTTTTTTTATATTGGTTAAGGACACCTTTTTCCTAGCCTTTTATTATTAAGCATTCATTTTGTTTTGTAGCTTTATTGAAAACAAGGAAAAATTGCGTTTGAGGTTTTATAGATGTGTGAAAATTATTGCAACTGCTTGCTGCTTGCGTGCGTGCCACATTAAGGAAAAACACACGTTAGATCATTTGAAGATTTTTGGAAAACTTTTTCTTTTTCCGGCAGTTTTGACTGAGAACAAAACTTTAAATATGTTTTTTATTAAATAAAGAAAAAAAAAATAGGTAACTTACTTGCGTTTGCGAAAATTGTTTGGGATTTTCAGTTATTTATTCAAATTAAACTTTTAAGTCTGCAAAAAAAAAGCAAAATAGTAAAAACTTTATCAATCACATTGTTCCTTAAATATATTACCATTAAATTTTTGAAATTTTGAAAGGTTACATTTAATGCCACCCCATGAAATAGAAAGTATATGCAAGTTTTGATTTTAAGTTGGAGCAAGAGCAGTACACAATGCCAAAATATTTTCAGCTATTTATGTTGGCGCATTTTACGCTCCTGCCAAGTGGCAAACTTAGTATTGGCTGATTGTAACAAACGGTTGAGGTGTTGAGTTAAGGTGCCACCCAATGGTGATAGTTTTTGTAAACAGCGATCCTTTCAACAAAAGAAAATTGAAAATAAGTTTGAAAAGCTAAAATGGAGAAAAACATTACCAACCTCAAATGGCTGCAGTTTGGCCATTTTGAAACGCTGCAGAGCTTCATGCATTTTAAAGGCTTTAGTTTCTAATTCCTGAGTGGTGGGTGGAAAGCAGTGCCAGAAATGTTTAAGTAATTCCGACAAAGCTAAATATAAGTTACGCAAATCTTTTTCAAAATCAGGAGGAACAAGTTCTGTATGCAAGGAAAATACAAAATTTCAAGTGTAAATTTGCGGAATATTTTTCTGAAAGTTTGCAAGACTTACGTCCGGCGGACTGTTCGTGGAAACCTCTCATAAGCGCTCCACCAGGACTTAGCTCACCCAAAGCGTTTACCGCCGCCGTTGAGCTTACTAATACTTTATGAGGTACTCGTTGATTCCAATTTTCAGTTGATCTTAGCAATTGATATTGTACTTCCTCCATACGTTTGGGATCCTCATGCACTTCATAACCACTACTTGGCATGGGTCCATGTAAATAACGTTCTACTTTTGATAGGTTGATATGCTGAGATTTTCTTTTCGCCTCTGAGCTTACTGTAGCATCAGTATCGCCTTGAGGTTCTCCCAAGTCTTCATAGTGTATCTTTTCCATTATTCTTTGACGCTTACCGGGTTTTTCCGGGCTCTTTGCTACACAAGTGCCACCATTTTGTGTAACTTCTTTATGTTTCATGGAGCCATTTTCCGTTTTACTATCTTTCGCTTGATTATTCAAGGGACCCGTTGCTCCACTAGTTGTAGCATTCACATCAGCACATGTCTTTAATACCATTATCGAATGCTGATTAAAGCGTTTTATCATATTTTGATGAACAATATTACCGCTGTTAACGCTATTACGATCACCGGCCACACTACAAAAGCCCTCCTCTAAAGGGACATCTTCGAATTGTTTCAAATCAAGTAGAGGATCGCCCGAACCCTGCTGCACAGCAGCTTTTAATGTTTGATCATCTATCTTGCCGCATTCAGCGAATATGTCTTTGGTGCCTGCCGTTATACGATCACGATGAAAATAGTGCGATTGAAAGAATTTCGTCCAAAATTCAGCTTCGCTCAATTTGGCTGGAACATTCTCTTGATGTTTACGCTTGACGGCAGGATATGTTTTAAATATACAATGTATAATATCATCGGTGAGATTATACTTGAGGCCATTACAGCCATCAGTCTGAGGTTTTATGTCGGCTAAAAAGGCACCAGAAACACCTGCAAATTGAGGAATAATTAATACATTTTCAAGCATTTTAAAATTTTCAATATTTTCATATGTATCGCTGCTCATTTACTAAAACGTCTTAACTCAAAAAAAAATATTTTGCCGGAAAATGAGCTTAGTTTTCAATTTAAAGACATCTTATTGGAAAAAGAAAATTTTGTCTTGCTCTCAAGAGCTGAGTATACAATATATGTCTATGAAATCTTTACATGAGGATTAGTTCTGCATCATTAATTCAAAAATTCCCATTTTTTGAGTTATGACGTTGTTTTATGTAGTTATGTATGTATATTCATATGTAATTATTTTTTATATACCCATTTTTATAAATTATCATGACAGTTTCCACCTGTTTCTACAACCCAGACGGTCGACTTGAGTATAAAATTTATATGGAAAGCGCTCATTTTTTTTAAGTGCTTTTCATAAAAATTTTCTAGACGAGTCGTCTGCCTGACTTGTAGAAACTGCACGTTTATTCGACCTTCTATAAATTAATATTTGTTTATTTATCCAGCTTTTTATATATAAAAAACGAATCAGGTGGTCTACTCTGTAATTCGAAACGAAAGAAAGAAAATGCTTTCGAATTTGTATGATTATAATATTTAAATTCGAAAACATTTTCTTTAGTTTAGAATTACAGAGTAGACCCCCAGACCTTGATAATAAAAAAATTTCATGACTTCATATTATTTTATATTTTCGAAAAGAAACCGTCTGAAGTTTTAGTCGATTATAATTTAAACTATTGATAGTATGCAAGACCAATAATAATTTTTTACCATGCTGATAATAATTTTGTTTTCGATAATCTTTTTTTTATAACTATTTAATCAAATACTTCTTTTTAGCATTTAGTGTAATATTTCCTATATCTTCATTGTATGTTTAAACTTTCTTACTTATTCAGTCTTGCTTATTATTTGTAGCGTGGATCTTCAGATGATCTTCGACAATTGCTTTCTTGCTTTTCATATCAACAAAAAAACCTATCCAAGAGTAACAAATTTCTTAAAAAAAGGCAAGTCCAGCAAGTGTACTCTATAATTCGAAACGAAAGAAAATGATTTCGAATTTACATGTTATAAACATATAAATTCGAAAGCATTTTCTTTCTTTTCGAACAACAGAGCAGAACTACAGTCATATGAACAAGAGCTTGCGTCATCCTAAATTTCATTTTTAAGATTAAGTTGTTACACACCTATAGATTGCTTCTTGACAACTTTCTTCATAGCATGTTCCTTGGCATGTGTATTCCAAAATTCATCGCTGGTTAGTACTTGAGACGTTACCAAATCTTTATACAATTGAAATAGATGGGGATTTTCAGACAATATACGATTCTTTTCTTCCAACTCTTTGTCAACTTTACGTTTGAAATTCGGCAGTAGCTGTTGTAACAATTCTTTGACCTTATCACGATCGGCCAGCATTGCCTGTTGGCCATTGCGATTAACAAAATGGAATGTGGACGTGTTGCCATCGTGCAGAACAACTTGCAATTGAACTTTAGGTTTACCTTCAGGCGAAATTTTTTGTGCTAGAACAAATAAGCAATAGAGCATAATTTCCAAATACACAAGTACATATTGTAAGTATTTAAAATTTAAGGCTTCATTTACTCTTTATATCGGCATATCTATGAGATACCGCGACAGTGTCACGGTTTTCAGCCATCCAGGCTAAACGTTCATTCATCACATATAACGTGCCATCGCCTTTTTTATAACGCACTTCACTCATTTGCAACAAGACATCTTCACTGCTTGTAGTCATAATGAAAGCTTCCTTGAAGTGTTGAATTTGCGCCCTTCAATAATAAAGTGTGCCAGGAAGCACTTCTACTGCGTCAATTTGAGGACTGACTTTTATTGAAATGAAAATTTTATAGTTAATTATAATTAGCTTCAGTTGTTTTCTTGCAACATTAATTGAAGTTTTTATATATTTTATTACAGTTTAATTTAAATTTGGCAAGGAATTGTTATAAAATGAAGTAACTCCGTGTCTCGCAAATTCTGATGGAAAAATACAACTAACTAACAAATGTCAAAATTGTTGTTGTCCATGCAAAAACATTCAGCTAGGACTGATAGCACGATAAGTTAGGCTACAGTGACATACAGGTGGCGCTGAGGTAGAGGAACCGTTATGATTTATTTGCGAGAATTTAATTAAATAATTAAAATAAATTTAAGTAGATTGTTGAAAATGTTTAAATAAAAGGAAATATAATGGCCTGTCCCACGATGTCACCAGAAATCGTTCGAGCGACAACTTGTATTGCAAACAACAACAAATTTTCTAATGTTATTGTTGTTTGTAATACAAGTTACCGATCGAACGATTTCTGGCGACATCGAGAGACAGGCCGTAAGAAAAGTAATTAAACACAAGTACGAACGCGCGAATGTTTGTTAAATCAAGTTGCATTGCAGTATTAATGTTAATTTGACAATGATAGAAAAAAATTGCAAAGCATAAAAACCGATGCTTTTACATTTTAGCTTAAGCCCCTGTTACCACAACCCATATGTGACACCGCATAGAAAAAGGGACCTAAGGGTAAAAAAAATCAATTTTCACTTTTTTTTTTGATGTGGACAACATCTCAGCATCGAATGAAACCGATCCCATGCCCCAAAAGTGTTCCCTCCCAGAGATATGCGCGTTTTATGAAATTGAAGTCGACAATTCTAAGGTTATGTGAAAAAATGTTCGTACTAACAGAGTGATATTCACGATTTAAAAGAATTACAAATTAGTATTTATTATAATTCACAATTAATAATTTCAGGAAATAAACCTGGATTCGAAAAAACGCGAGCAAAATTGATATCAAACTCATGGAAACAGGTAGAAAACAGTAAAAACCAACTACACAAAACAAGAGGTAGGGACGACCTACGCGTGTTTTCAAGGTTGACCAACACGTTCCTGACGTAATGAGATGTGTCGCTTTCAAATGAGACCAATACCAACACGCTCAGTGATGGTGCACCAAAGATGCACGTATTTAAATCTTTAAAATGGCTCTTCTGAACAAAACCGGTTTTTACCCTTAAGTCCCTTTCTATTTTGCGCATCACATATGGGTCTACTTGAGTGGAAATTGTATTTGAAAAGTTCTAATTTTTTAGTGGTTTTCATACAACTTTTTCTAGACACGTCGACTGCCTGACTTGTGGAAATACGATCGAAAATTTATATAAAATAAAGCACACAAATTTTTTAGACTTATCGCCTGTTCGAATTGTGGAAACAAGGTGCAATGCTTGTATTACAAGTTTTTTTTTTGAGAGGGGAGAGGACAATAAAATTGAAAAAAACCGATTGAATGTAATGTTCTGGTTACATTTTTCGGCGGTCAATATTTAAATACTTAATTCAAATAATTTAAATACTTTAATTTACCAAATGAAGATCCAAGATTTCATTAAAATTCTATTTGGAAGACTAGATACAATACTTTTCAAATATGAGAAGCTAAAAATTATTTTTTTCATAAGTCTATCTAATAAAAATTAATGGCCTGTTTCACAATAACGAAAGAAAACTTTCGACTGAAAATTTTTATTGAAAACTACAATAAAATATGAACATTTGTTTTTGTTTCCAATATAAATTTTAAGTCGAAATTTTTCTTTCGTTATTGTAAAATAGGCTATAAAAAAATAACAATAAATTTTTGTAAACAAAATTTTAAATTTTGAAACTTTTAAACAGTTTTACATAATTGTTAAATTGAAATTGGTTAAGCATTGTCTGGATATATTTCATTGGTGCTTGTTTCCCAAATAATCAGTCGACTTCAAACTCATATTTTTAACAGTCACAAACCTCTTATCTTATGCACAGACTTTCAAAACCTATTTGAGAATTCATAAATAATAATATTTTTGAAAATCACAAAAGAAAAATAAGCGTAGTAGGATTAGAAACTTTAACAACCCCCAGCAAATCAAAAAAATGTATAGGCCTGTCCCACGATGTCACCAGAAATCGTTCGATCGGCAACTTGTATTGCAAACAACAAAAACAATATAAAATTTGCTGTTGTTTTCAATATAAGTATTCGATCGAACGATTTCTGGTGACATCGTTTGACAGGCCGTAAATTTGTTTATTCACTACATGGCCCACGATATCGGCAGAGAAAGTTCGATTGAATAGTTGTATTGAAAATCAGAAAATTTGTTTTTGTTTGCAATACCAGTAATCTATCTTTAAGTTTCACTATTCTAAATCAAATATATTCCAAACTGTAAGAGATAGATAAATCAGTGTTAGCATACATATTTGATCCACTGTATGTGGTGGCAGTTAATACGAATTTCAGCCTTTTGTCTATACAAAGCAATGAAATAATAATAAATTCATAGAAATAAATGCTAATAGGCAGATTTTGTAAAAAATTTCGTTTCTAAACGTTTCAAATTTGTATGAAAAATAACGAAAATTCGTTTCAAAAAATATTTTTTCCATACAAATTTTGAAACGAAAAATTCGTTTGAATTTACAAAATTTGGCCTTAAGAAATATCTAAACAAATTTAATTATTTCTGTGGCAAAAAGGAAAAAGTGCTTAAGTCGAGATAAGCTGATTTTGAGTTAATGGTACCTGCGTAATATGCATATTTGAAAGTACCCCTGGGCAAAATCTCAAATCATTTGTGCGACTTTTTCAAGAAGTTAAAGCAAAATGACTTGCAGCTTATCTTTTTTAAACTTCTAATCTAATTTGGAATAAAAGCTTAATTTAGGTTATACTTTGGTATATTTCAAATTTAATGTATTATTTATAATGTGTATAACCATGTTTTTCTAAAAAAAATTAATGAATACCGAATTTGCCAATTTAACTGTAAATGAAACAAATTTCTCAAAATCGACTTGAAAGATTAAAAGTGCTCTACTGCAAAACAGCCAAATATAACTTAAGGACTTTTTCCTTATTGCCACAATTTTATTTTATTACATTGGAAAAAATGTCATTGAAAACTTCAATGTTTTTTCTCCTGCTATCAAATTATGAAAATATAAGCCAGACGTCCGTTTTGCGTTTCAGCTAACGATATATAATTATAATTGTACCCATGCTTCCAGCCATTCCCAACTTTGTAATCAAACACACAAAATTTTAGTTTTTTTTTTTGAAAAGGCACTGTTTTTCTTTGTATTTATTATTTTTGCATTAAATGTGTTTTTTTTAAATGCTGTTTTCATATTTTTTTCTTTCTTTTTTTTTGAAATTCTTAAAATATATTTACAAAATGCTGCTATATAAAGAAATACAATTTTAACAATGCTTAAAACTAAATAAAAAATAAAAAAAAATTGTATTAATTAAAGTTTACAAAAAAATTAGCAAAAAACAAGACAGTTGGGAAAAACTTGAGCGTTGCACTATGGCCCACCTCCAGAGAGCGCCAACGATCAAGCTTTTGTTTTTAAAAGTTTTCAAACACTTTGTTGTTTTTTGTTACGCTTAATGTTGTCTGTCGTTGTTTGTAAGCTTACAAAAAATAAACTTTAATTAATATTATTTATTAAAAATTAAGAAAGCCTTAAAAAGTTTTGGAGGATTTGGAAAAACTCCTTAGCAAATCCTAATTTCTTGTTTGAGCTGGCGTACCGTATAAGCGATTTAAAAATGTCTTAACATTTAAAAATGCGCCTCGTGGCGTGCCAATTGTACGAATGGCGTCACCATTAGCCATTGTAGTACAATTTGAAAAAGTATTCTAATTTGAATAGTTGTTGTTGTTGTTGTTGTTTTTTTTTTTTCGTTAACGAAAAAAGTTTTTGCAATAGTAAAAAATTACGAACACAAATGGCATTAAACATGAGGCGAAATATGCTTTTAAAATTAAGAAAATTCATTCTTAGCTAAAGAAGGAAGATTGAGCTTTTTAGGACTTCCGAAGAAAGCTCTTAAAAAGCTTAAAATACCTCTTAAGCTTTAATAACTTTAAGCAATTTGAAAAAGCAACATAGCGATCCATCTTTAAGTCATATTATTTTCGAAATTTTTTTAAATCACAGGGTTTTTGCAACTATAATTATTAAGGAAACAAACGGCGTTAACCGTACACAAAACAAATGATTTTTAAAGTTGAGAAAACTTATGCTTAACTAAAGAAAGTGCTTTAAGTTTTTTAAGACTTCCCAAGGGAAGCTCTTAAAAAAATTAAATTACTTCTTGAGTTTTAATTAGTTTAAACAATTTTAAAAATACAACTTTCACATACGTTTATATCGTGTTATTTTCAAAATATTTATAACCGCGGGTTTTTCCTCTCCCTTGCGGGGGAGGAGTTTTGTTATAGCAAATGTTTGCCAAAGCCTTAAATAAAAACTTTCAATTTTAATCTAACCAAATTTTTAAAATATTTGCATAAATAGAAATTTAATGTAAATATTTTAAAATATTGTTTTAAAATTAGTTTTTTATTTAAGACTTACTCACAAAAGATTTGCTAGAACGGTTTTGGCTTCTCTCTAAAAATGTTTGAATTTAAAAAAAACTTGAAAATTTTAATCCAATTTTTCCTTAACACTTAACAAATTTAAGGAACAAGTCCTTAAATTTGCTAAGAGCTTTGAACTTATAGGATTAAAATTTATGTTAAAAAAAAATTTAAGCATTTAGGGAGAGTTGCCGCATTATTTGTGGATTCCTATACGGAACCCGAGAGCTTTGTTTGTAATTGTGTTAGTTAAGAGTTTAAGTCTTAATTAAATGCTTTACATTTCATTAAAATCTAAAGATTTACAGAAATCATTAATAAAGGAGCCAGGCGTTCGTAGCCTGTAAAGCCGGTTTTGGAAAAACTAGCGTGGAATGTTAATAGGGAGGCGTAACTCTGGGCTAAATGTTAAAATCAATCTGCACAAATTAAAATTATTTAAATTATAAAAATAAAAAAAAAAAATAAAAATTTTTATAACAACACAAAAACCATTAAAATTTGTGTAGACCAACCCTGTACATTTAACTAAGAGAAGCCTAAATAAATTTAAAACTAATAAGAGAGGGAGAGTAACTTATCTCTTAAATGAGGCCATCACCAAATACTCTTAAGTATCAAGATTATGTTAATACGAGTAATTAAATGACATCATTTCTGATGTAACAAACTTGTTTTTAGTTTGTGTCTTCGGTTCTACGTTTGCGACACTCCTCAACAGTGTGACCACGGAAATTGCAGTGAGTGCATCTTTTGGTTTTCTTACTGCCTCTTACGGGACCCTGTTGACTAGCTTCAACTTCCATCATATTGAGTTCGATTATACGACCCTTTTCCAGCAACTCGCGGAAAGTTTTAAAGTCATGTCGGGCAATATGTTGGCGGTATTTTATGTTGAGCAAACCATATATAAAATCAATTTCGGTTTCCTCATCATGTCTACCATCTGGCAATTGGGCTAAAAGAGCCCTCTTCTGGCATATAAAAGTATCGATAGCAGTGTGCTCATCTTGTTTTTTGTCAAAGATATCCAAATAAATTTGATAGGCCGGCTTGGTGGGCGAGAAATGGTCACGTATCAATGTCAACACGTCATTCCAAGTGTTGGCCTCCTTGCGCACACCCTGCCACCAAGTGGATGCCAAACCATAAAATAGCAATGATATGCCTTTCAATGCATCTTCATCACTAATCGATTCGATTTCTTTGTAGGTAACAATAGAGGTAATAAATTCCTCGACAGCTTCATGGTCGCGCTGGCCGCCGAAGCGAGACGGACAATTACTGAAACTTCCCTTCGACTTGCTTTCTGTTGCATTTGCTGCTGTTCCACTGGCAGCTGAAACTCGTACAGCTTCGATGAGTTGCTGTAATTGTTCAGTGGTCATTTGCACCATATGAGCCATTTTGTAGGAATTTATTGCTGTTGCTGCAATTTTAAGTTGATCACCTTGTGTAGTTGCTGTTTAAACTGTTGTAGTGTTTTTTTTTTAGAAAATATTTAACAAAGCCACTTGTATTCTTGGCGAATGTTATTTCAGGTATTTGTAAACTGGTCGTTGCGTTATTGAAAACTCGCAGTAGACTAAAGAATTAGCTGTTCTATCAACAGTTTTTATAGCCCACGGCCGGCTGGTGGAAAAATAAAAATTTTTTGTACGAGTTGTTATTGGATATTAATCATCAAAAAAACAAAAGTGGAAAAAAAAACTCTCTCATTTGTTTTAACACTAACCCCGCCAACTGCCATTAAAAGCAGTGATGACAACTGATTCCACACAGGATACCATGTTCCATCATCCACCGAATTTCCCGTCTAATATACATAAGTAAACATATCATAACTTAAGATAGAGTCAACGGATTGGAAGCAAAATTTGCCAAATTCGAAAGATGTTGAACTGGCTTAGATGTCGTAAGATAGTGAATCAATCTTGATTTCGAAAATTAAATTTTTACGAAACTATATTTTTGAAGTGTAAACATCTATACGCTAGGGGGTAAAAATCTTTTTCATAATACAATCACAAATTTTGAGTAAGATGTGCGATGTGTTATCAATTCCGTGTGAGCTATGTATGAGTGTATTAGTGTAATCATACGGACACCAAGAAGTACAGAGAAACAGCTGCATAGAAATACCATCAACCAAATTTTAAAGCATACCTTCAGGAGCAATGTTAATTTTAATAGAAATTGCTTGTGAAGTGTAATAGTGTTGCCAGTGGGGATAATTTTGTTAAAAAGTTGAAAAATATAAAATAAATAAAATAAATATAAACTTTTAAATAAAAGAGCGTTTTAAATGTCAAATATTTGTTCAATACATATGTATATAGCAGTCTTTATAAATAATTTATAATATTATATTATAACATATCTTCATTACGTACCTTACACTGAAGCCTTGCACTGAAGCTGGTGAACGACAATTCGGTAACAATCTCCATCTCATGCCAATTATTATGGGTGGAGCTTTTAATACAAATTTTGCAAACCCACAGTCGCAAGCTTTATCAAAATCTTTATTTGACGTTTTCCACTTGCATATGAGCAATTCTCCACAAACCCCCATAATTAATAATTCCACTACTATAGATGCAGTATATATAGATTTTTAAATACAGTAGAGTCAAAAATTTATATAGCTTATTTTAGTTACCATAAGAAAATATTAAACAAAATTTTTCATTACTAGATGTTTATTGAAGAAATATCTAGCGGCAGCAGCAGAGCTTTCGTGAAAAAGGTATTTAAATAACTTTATGTCTGTTTTTATGTTACATACTTGCATCATTTGTTGCCAGTGAAGGGGATACGACTAGACTTTGGAAATATCCGAACGGGTACGTGAGACTAAGATTATAACAGAATGCGCGTGATTGATTATAGAAAGACACACTAGAACAAGCACCCGTGGGAGTTTGCTACCACAAGGGTGGCTCGAAGCTTTAGGTATTATATCTAGCCTAGGGTTCTTCAAAGAGGAACCGGAGACCGAGATTTACTTCCGCTTGCCTGACTTATAATACAGTCTTCTAGGCGATGGTTCGTGCTATCACGAAAGCTTTAAAATGGATTAGTGTGAATATTAGACCCACAGAGGTCAATATACATATTTACCAATTAGGGCAAAGATAAAACAATGGGACTGTTGAAATTAAACAAGCCTGAGCTGGGAAAGTTGACCGGCATCTTAACGAGGCACTCTAATATAGGAGAGCATTTGTACTGGATTGGAGCCATGTATGACAATGAATGCAGGGCATGCATGGATGACATGAAGACAATGGAGTGCTTCCTTTGTCATTGTCCAGCTTTCGCCCAGCCGATATCATTATTTTGGGGATGATACCTTACCAGATATTACCCACCTTAGAGGTACTAACTGGAAAAGCTTGAGGGACTACGTGAACGCTACTGAGTTCCTATAAAGGTGGGGTTCGTTTGTTAATCTACATGAGAGCGCACTGGCTTATGTGCATGTCCCCGGACATTAGCGTAATGGCTCCTCTTTTCAGCCTAACCTAGCCTGCATAATTTTTAAAGTATCTTTTTTTTTTCTTTGAAAATTTACTTCTAATAGGTATTGGTATTACAAAACTCTAAGGAGTTTTCATTTTCAAAAAATTCTTTTTTAGGCTTCCGTACACCAAAGATGATAAACAACGGCTATAATGGCCGCCTGTCTGAATGTTTTCTCGAGAATATACAGACAACCGTAAGACAATCGTCTTGAAATTTTCAAATACGCTGAAACTAAAAAATCCCAAAACAAATAATAGCCAAAAAAAATCCCCAAAAACCGAAAAAATTGCCATAACGAAAAGAGCGCCTAAGCTGCAAAAAAAACACTAAAACTAAAATACATCATCAAAAGCCGAAAAAAATCGCTAAAAAACCCACCAAACCTAAAAAACGCCAAAACTAAGAAAAAAAAAGTTCCATAAACGAAAAAAATTCCAAAAACTAAAAAAGTGCCAAAACGAAGAAAGCACCAAAAATAAAACAAATCACCAAAATCCAAAAAAAAGTTGTCCGTGTACTTAAAATTGTTTAAAAACGTATATGCACATCAAGTAATATATTTGATCATATACTTGCATATGTATGTATGTAGGCTGAAGTTTGTATATTATTACATCTGTAGTGTCCGTACGGAACTCTTCGTGTGCGAGTCAAAATTGCACTTTACTGAATTTATTTTCCATTCTTCTATAGCAATCTTTAAATAATTTTAAAAATCGCAAAGTTAGCATCATTTTCATACAGCTATTTGCGTTTACTGATTGCATATACATACATATGTACGTACTTTTCTATTGATTTTTAGTTCATAAAAAGCGTTTTAACTAAATAATTTAATAAAAATGTATTTCACCATATTACTGATTTCTCAGTTTTTACTCTCCTCGTATTAAATTGCTCTTATTGATTGAGACAATTTGGCGGCAAATGCCGGTTCTTTAATTCTGAGAATTTTATTTGTAACGGGCATACTCTTACACATATACTTACATACATAATCGTATGTACATATGCATTCCTACAATATATGTAAATAAAATTATGCATGTATGTAAGTATGTACATTAAAGTACATAAATATAAGTATGTATTTACAATGTAATGTAATTTTACATGTACATATATGAACATGCATATGCATGTGATTATTTATGTAGGTATTTTATATTTCAATAACAGTAAATGGTGAAATTCTATAAATAAAGCAACACCAAAAAAAAAAAATAAATAAATAAATTCAGTAAAGTGCGACTTTGACTCGCGCACGAAGGGTTCCGTACATTCGGTTTTGAGCATTTTTTTAATGTGCCTTTTTTGCTTTTTGAAGTTTTTTTTCAGTTTAAACGATTTTTTTTTGTTTTGTTGCTTTTTTCGCGTTTTGGCGATTTTTTTCTGTTTTTGGGTTTCATTCATTTTGGCGATTTTTTCCGTTTTTGGCGATTTTTTTGTGTTTTTGTATTTTTTTCATTTTGGCGATTTTTTTCATTTAGGCGTTTTTTTATTTCGGCGATTTTTCCGGTTTTTCTCGATTTATTTTAGTTTAGGATTTTTTTTTAATTTGGTGCTTTTTTTCGTTTTGGCGATTTTTTTTTTTTTTTTTGACAATTTTTTCGGTTTTGCGATTTTATAATTTTTTGATTTTTTAGTTTTATCGTTTTTGAAAATATCAAGAGTTTTACTCTTACGGTTTCCAAGATACAGCAAGTTGTCAAAATTGCATTAACTGATGGAACACCCTTTAATTAAAATTTTTTTTTTAATTTTAGTGTTAATTGTTGTCTGTATAAAATTACACTAACCTTACAAATTTCAAGTATATGTACATACAATTGTATGTATGTATATTACATGGGATTTTAACATTTTTCGTTGCTCGTCTTGGAACACCCTTTAATTTTTAACTCTCATATATTTGTTGCTGTAGCGGCCAAAGGTCTACACACTGTGTTCAAATTTCAGAACCGTAGCTCTTACGGTTCTCGAGAAAATACCCTGTGACGGACAGATGGACAGACGGACAGCGTAGCAAAAACAATAGGGTTCCTTTTCACCTTTGGTGTACGGAACCATAAAAATACTGTTCATTGAAGTTCTATGTAGGTATTTTATTATTATTATTTATTATCAGGGCAAGTTTTTTGTGGCATATGCCATTTTTGTCATATTATTTATTCCTTCAATCATTGACATAAAAAGCCATTATTAGTCCACTTTGCCATCAAATACCCTTTTTGTAACGTAGAACAGATTTTTATAGTATGTCAGGGTTTTTTGCCAGCCATTTTGAACCGTCCCTCGTGCCACAAAAAACTTGCCCTGTTTACTATTATGTATGTAGGTATTTGGACGTCTACCAATGCCCTAAAAATTCAATAAATAAAATATTTGTTTGTTGTTGGTTGAAGACGTCTGGATGAATTTTGATACGCGTTAAATAATAAATTCAGTAAAGTGCGACTTTGACTCGCGCACGAAGGGTTCCGTACGTTGGGCTTTGAGCATTTTTTTAATACAGTGTTTGTTACGTTTTTTCAGTTAAAAAAATTTTTTTTATTGTTTTTCGCTTTTTTCTCGTTTAGGCGATTTTTTAAATTTTGGTGATTTTTTTTTTAATTTTGGCGATTTTTTTCATTTTGGTTATTTTTTTTTGCAATTTTTTCATTTTGGCGATTTTTTTTTTTTCATTTTGGCAATTTTTTTAATTTTGGCGATTTTTTTAATTTTAGCGATTTTTTCATTTTGGCGATTTTTTTTCATTTTGGCGATTTTTCCGGTTTTCCGCGATTTATTTTCGATTTAGAAATTTTTTTTAATTTGGTGCTTTTTTTTCGTTTTGGCGATTTTTTTTTTGATTTTGGCGATTTTTTTTCGGTTTGGCGATTTTATAATTTTGAGATTTTTTTGTTTTACCGTTTTTGAAAATTTCAAGAAGTTTGCTCTTACGGTTTCCAAGATACAGCAAGTTATCAAAATTACATAGTCAAAATTTCATTAACTGATGGTACACCCTCTAATTAAAATTTTTAAATTTTAGTGTTAATTGTTGTAGTCTGTATAAAAATACACTAACTTTACAAATTTCAAGTGCATATACATACAATTGTATGTATATTACATGGGATTTTAACATTTTTCGTTGCTCGTTTTGGCACACCCTTTAATTTCCAACTCTCATGTATTTGTTGTTGTAGCGGCCACCTTTTTTTCACCTTTGGTGTACGGAACCCTAAAAATGAGAAATTAGTTAAATTATACTTTTTGGAAAAAGTATTTAAGATGACCCCTTTCGGTTCGTCCAGTGTTAAAGGGTTTTAATTTCGAAACTCTATGAAAAAATTCTAAATATTCTCTCCATTTCTCTTTATTTGTAAAATGTTTTATTCGCCTGATGACTCAGTAATGCGTTTTCTGCTCAAACAATGAATGCAATGAATTTCACAACGAATAGAAATGTACATGGTACTCGTACATGTTTATACAGTGAAACTTCGATATAGCGAATTGCAAGGGGATCCGAAGATACTTCGTTATAGCCATTAATTCGCTATAAATATAATCAGAAAAACCTTGATACAACGAAATTTGAAAAAATACGAAAAAAAATTCGTTATAACTATAGTTTTCTTTATTCAAATTCTATTTAACATGAGAATGCTAATAAAAGCTTATATTTCATGAGGTAAATAAAAAATAAAACAGCATACAAATTAAGAATTCGTTCTTTTGATAACTGGACTGTATCATTTTGCTATAGATAATGTTATTCTTACTTCGTTGTATAGAGGCTTTTGTACGAGTACTTCGTGGTATAGAGGCTTTACAAATGCGCTTGTAAATACATTTAGACTTCGCTGTTCTTATAACGGAACTTTACCATTTAGGATTAATTAATTCTATATTGAGGCATTTGAAGGAATACTTCGCTATATAGAGGCTTTTTTGCTCAGAATTTGTTCGTTATAGCTATAGTGTATTTTTGTATGAAAAACTTTGCAATAATTAGGTTTTCTCAAGGGATTTAATAAAACACATTATATTAAGTTTTTCGTTATAAAGAAGTTCGTTATAACGAAGTTTTACTGTATTTTGTTATCTACATAGTTGTGAAATTTAGACGTGGAATTGAATATAATTTTTGTTTAGTTTTGCATTTTTGCATTAAATTTTTTTAAATAATTTTTTTCTGTATTTGAGTTCATATATCATATTCAAAAAGTGGTCAACGCTATCACATATGTACATACATACATAAATTGTTAATATGCACATACCCACATGTGTAAGTAATTATAACTGCCAATTGCTGGGGAAAATCCAAAAGTTTAAAAATAATTCTGCACTAGTTTTTTATGACGATACAACAAGCCATGGTCATATTTCTCAGCTTAAAAGCGATAACAACATAAGTAATTCGATGTAGGACAAAATCAATTTTATATGCTGCAAACTTCTACAAATCTTTACCTTAATAAAGAAAGGCCCTAACTCATTATATTTTTCAATCGAGTTTTTTTGTATATTTCAATTGAATAACATCTAATGTGTCGAAAAATTAAAAAATCTGGATTTCAAAAAAATAAAGAGTTAGGGCCTTTTTATATTAAGGTAACGAAATGAAGCTTCATATTTATCACCATCTCTCTAACGAAGTATATTATAAAGATATAAACAAAATACCATTGAAACATGTAATAAAAAGTTCAATAAAATTTTTAATGAGAACAAAATTTTACTAAAAAAATACATTTTCATAAAAGTTTAGATGTATTTCTTAATACAGTAATTTTTAATTTACGACAAAATTATTTTATTTTGCACATTTTGATTTTTTCAAAAAAGTGCTCATACGTTAAAAGTGGCTGCTTTCGCGAAACTATGTTTTTCGACTTCATACGCTGTTATCGCTTGTGGCCAGAGATTTTATTTTTAGCACCAAATTAGTGTTATAAATTTAATTTTGATTAATGAAAGCCATTGAATTAACTTCTTCTCGACAAGTTTCGAAATAAGTTCTTCTTTTCCTTCAACGCCTACAATGAATTTCTCTGGAATGGCTGCTTTTTATATATTAAAGACCTTATTCATAAAAAATAGTTTTCATTTATAAGAGGTTTGTAAAACATTTTTTTATAAAAAAATTTGTTTTATAAACCCTTTATAAAACAAAATTTTCTTTATAAACGTTTCATATGACCCCTCTCGGTTGGTCCAGTGTTAAAAGAATAACTCATAAAGATTTTTAATGCTATGTTTAGACGACGAGTTGAATCACCTGCTTCGCTCTCTGAATCATGTTTATGAATCATGCTGTTTAGACTACTCATTCGTGCTTCGTGTGCAGCGTGCCAATTTAGTGCTTTTCGTACTAGATTTAGAGTTTTTTAATTCATAACAGTGCGGAATTTTTCAAATTGTTGCTTAAAAAAAGGCACTAAATTGGTGCTTTACACCTTTGATTTTAGTGCGTTTTGCGAATCTACTAAATATTAATTTGTTAAAGTGTGGTGGCCTTATTTTCACTTTCCAAAAACTATCTGCTTTCACCCCTTTTAAACATACGAAGTTGCCTTTGCAGAATGTTAATTCAGCTGGGTGAAATACGAAGGAAGAAAAACTTTATCTTTCATAGTGCGAAAAAAGAATATATTTCTAGAAATTACAGAGGATACACGTTGGAAACACGTTATAAAATAACTTAATTACAATAATCTAATTACTAACCACTAAGGGAAGCAATGTATTGCTTTCTTGATAACGAAAGCTTTCAAAAATGCTTCTGAAAAGTACTAACGTAAGGCTCTCTAACAAAGTGGACAGAAGTAAAAAAAAATGTAAACCAGTAACTTTTGCATCTGAATACACAAAAACTACACATTATTACTTCTGTAAAACGAACTAGTAAAGCAAAAAATTAATGGCTGAATGCATTGCTTCTAGCTGGCTTACAAAAACTCTTTTGGGAAACGGTAATTTTTGCTGGGATGGTGAAATTGAAGAAATGGAACGAAGTATCAGAAATTTAAGGATACATAAATGGAAAAATTTGCTCAGAAGTGATCAATTTTGGGATTGAAGTTTATAATTATAGAAATTCAACTAATCATAATCCATTTCTAATACTGTCAATATTTCCTCTAAGACTATTAACATAACCATGTTCAAATGTTGAAGTAGAAATAACTTTTAGCGCTTATATCTATTTTAAAAGTAAGTAAGAAATACAATAATGATTTTATAAATCAAATTGTTTCATTCATATAAAATACGGTCTAAAAAGAAAAGGCTTATGTTGTTCACTAACTCGTTTCTGTAATTCTCGCATCGTAAAATTTCTCACATGAAGTGTGAAACACAAAATTCCATCGTTTCTCGATTTGTGAAAAAAAAGTGTTTCTGTATTTGAATGTGAAAACAGACAACACTGAATCTGTTTTTACTGGAATATTTCCAGTAATCGAGTGTCAAATGAAAACAAAAGTCACAAAAATATTATTTCAATAACAAAAAAATAATAATTTTAAAGAAAAATAAAATTTTATAATGAACATGAATATAAAGTGAATGTAAAATGCTTGAAATAAGTTTTTTCTAGCAACTGTCTCTACTATAGAAAACTCCACAAAAAAATTTTAAATAAATATAATGATATCGACTCCTTAATAATAATTTTAGTTCAATAATCCGTTGCATATCTTTTCAACTAGTTTATTATTCATATTTTCATGTTTCATGTTTCTGTACAAATTTTGTTGTTCTCGCACCAATTTAAAATACGAGTTATTTAGACGGTTCTTGCGAGAAACTTTTCACAGAATATTGTTACAGAAACACCCTTTCTCACATCGTTCCAATAATTGCTGGAAATTTATTTAAATGACAGATAGTTTTCGCAAAGTAAATATACAGAAAAACTTATGTGAGAAAAGCCATTTTGTGTTTCAATTTACACTCGTTTTGTTACGATTCCCTTGTTTCATGCGGGAAATTTTACGATGCGAGAAATACAGAAACGAGCTACAGAATGTAACATACTGAAAGAAATGAAACTGCATTTCCTGAAACGAGGATATAATTCTCGTTGATACTATTTTCTTAAAATAATACACCATAATTGCAGTGCATTGCCAAATGAACTTCAATTATTTTCCTACTCATATTCTACTTATACGCAAAATCGAAATATGGCTCGATATAATTGAAATTATTACAAAAACCTATGAAATGTAGTAAATTTAAAATTGTAGTTAACTTAAATTTTTAATCTCTACTCATTCAATACATATATAATTATCCATGTGTGCTTTCTCTGTATTGAAAATAAATAGATAAATATAAAAATATAAATAAAAAATATATTGCATTTAGTGCTTTTTTATGAACACACAGTGATTTTTGCTCTGAAAAAGTTGGCATCATTGTTCGCGTGGCATTTTTTTTATGTATATTCACATAAACATACGTATCATACGCACGTGTATACATGCATACATACTTACATAAGTTCGATTCAAGCAAAATCTTGTTTTTGAAGGCATCTCTATATTTTCTTCTTATTTTTCCTTTTTATATTATTCATAACTTAATTAAATTTATTTATATTAAACTCACATCTATGTTTTTTTGGCTTGTTTTCATTTGTTTATAAACACACACATACACATATACCTATTTTGTTTTGATAGCTAGTTCAGATAAAGTGGCGATTAACTGCGATAAAAGTTAGAGAAGATACCAATTTTACGTGCTTCGCAAGTAGATTCATATTGAATCTAGTAGATTCGCTCTCATAATTTTGTATGGCGAAGCAAGTGGATTCGGTCATGATTGGGGCGTGAAGCATGAATAGAGAGCGAAGCACGTACCGTCTAAACATAGTATAATAAGCCTCTTTGAAAATATTCAAACAGAGCAGTGTGGCCACAACTAAAAAATTTTTTAATGCTAAATGGGGCTTAAAATAATGCTAAAAATGCTAAAAAAATATTTGAAAATGCTAAAATATAATGCTAAAACTTTTTAATGATATTTTATTAATTATATCGATATAACGAAGAAATATTTTATTTAATTTTAATAAAACAAACAAAGTTGATTCAAAAGTTAAAACAACAATTCAGGAACATACAAAATACGAGTACAATTGCTGAATTCATAAAACCTCCTGTATCTTTGTACGATCGTATTAAATATAAAAGTGTAAAATTTGTTGCTGGTAATTTTCATATAAAAATTAAATACATAAAATGATTTTACACTTTTATTTTATATATATGTTTTAATGTATTAGCATGCCTGCTATCAACATACTATGAAAGAAATTTAAAAAATACTTTTTGCATTAAAAAATGGATTAATTTACTTTTCTATTTTTTATTTTACGTCCAGGAGCCGGATTCAGCAACGATGAATTGTGAAGTGTTCGACTCCGAAAAACATAATTAAAATACTTTTTTTCTTCTTATTATTAGGTGTTTGACGTTTAAAATACATTAAGGCGGCTATTAGAGGCTCATACTCGGTATATGAGCATGACAGACTTTCGTACATTCCAACAAACACCTCTTAAAATGCGCGATCTAACTAAGTCATCTTTATGCTTTGCGTACTCTACGTTTCCACATGGCATGACATTTCGTTGTAACTTGAAGTTATAAGTGATTTGTTAAAACAAATGCACTATCAATAATGTTATCACATGAAAAAAGCATTAATTTGAGCAGTCTACACTTAACATTAACTTAAAGTTTATGTTCAAGTGAGCCTTCTTATGTCAGGTGGAGACCGCAAGTTACGAAAACAAATGAAATTTGCACTGAATTTGACAGAAGATATATTAAAGGAGTGTGATGACAAACACAAAAATTCAAAATTCCTTAAAGCTGAAAAACACGAATTTTGCATTATCACACCATTCTCAAATACCAAGTATGACAGCTTGCCGCTTAAGACGTCTTTTGCTGTTTACATGGTTTCCATCATTATACATTTCTACAAAAACGACAAAATACAATGAAATACAGGAGTTTTTACCTGTATAAATGGAAAAGAATATATGAAATTTATAAAATTAAAAATGCTAAATAATGCTAAAAAAATAATACAAAAATGCTGAAAAATATGCTAAATGCAAAATAAAAAATTCACTGCTAAATCAAAATACATAATGCTAAATTTAGCAGTGAAAATGCTAAAAGGGTCACACTGAAACAGAGAAACAAATATTCTCTCAATTACTCTTTATTTACAAAATGTTTTATTCAAGTGATGACTCAATAATATATTTTGTGGCCAAGAACATGATACAATTATACTAGGTACATGCACGACTACAACAAAATTCCAACACCAAAAAACACATGTATTTTGTTGGTATAAACAAACTAAAAATTGTCAGAAACAAATGTCTTTTGTTTATAAAAATAGCAATTACAGGGTAACTAAAGTACAATTGCAGACGCGGCATTCCTGCATGATTATAGTTATTCAGTGTTGCCAATCTGTGTGTAGTTAAATAGTGTGTAATTTCTACTCACATGTGTAGGCATGATATAAATATAGAAGGTACTTCCATTCTCTCATTTTTTCTTGACATTCACCTTCTGACAAGGATAGGTATTTTGAAGTTTCAAGTAAAATCGTGCTACCGTATTAATTTAATATTTCCCCTCTGTTTCCTGTTTGTTTGAAAATTTTATTGAAAAATTATTTCAGAAGTTTTTTTATAAATTCAAACAATTTAAAAAAAATTGTGATGATAAATGTTTTATTACCTTGAAAAGCAATGAAATGCATTGTAAATGTATTGTGGTGTTAAAAAAAGCGAAAATGAGCTACATATTACAAACTGTGGATGTACAAAATATCATTGTAAAAATATGAATGTAGCATTCTTTGAGTTCCCTACATTATCAACAGTGTCTAAGAGCCTGCAAAATCTGTGAAATAGACTTGCCAAAATTATCTGATCGGGTATTTAAGTGATTTTTTAGAAAAACATGTTACAATCAACAAGAAGCGAATTATATATGTAGATTAAAAAAAGATGTAATATCAATCAATATTTGTTAAACTTAATGAAAATTCATTGTCAACTAATCAAAATCATCAGTAAATTTGGATGAAAATATAGTTAAAATATTTATTTTAGGCAGAAAATTTAAAAAGATGCGTCAAGTTATTACATAACCACTTTTTAAACATCACAAATGTATAGTCATGTATATCACTTTATTTATTCGCAGCTTTTGTTAGGATAATTACACATTTCTGTAAAAATTTTATGGGGGAAGACTTAAATTTTTTACGATATGGGAACATTTTTTTTATTTCTCTCAAAAAACAAACTTCAAAAATACTTATTTTTTAAAAACAAAGAGAGAATGGAAGTACCTTCTATATTTATATCATGTGTGTAGGCCATGGAATTAAATTCTTGTATAGTCTGTGTGTAATTATACTTTGGGTTCTATTTTTATTTATTTTTCTTTTAATTTTAACCTACACAAAAGATGTGTAGTGTAATTTTCTTCAATGTGTAATTGCAGACACAGCCTTGTGTAAATTCATTGGCAACACTGTAAACATTTTATTCACACACATACAGCAGCTTGTAAACAAAGTTTGACATTTATCTGCAATGTATACAGTAACAGGCTGGGCTTGTGCATGTACCTGTTATAATTGTATCATGGCCAAGAATAAACAAATTTCACAGCGAAAAGAAATATGTAAAATAATAAGTAATTTGCAATTTTTCTATACTTTTTATTTAGTGTTTCTTTAACATTTAAACAAAGACAGTCGTCATCAATTCACAAACAAAAGAAAGAATTAAACAACTCGCAGCACTATGACACAAATGTCCGACGAACAATTTCGAATATTAATCGAAACAATACGTGCACTGGCGCCCGAATCAAAAGAACTTCAAGAAGAGAGCCAAAAGTCCAAGGGCAGTTTTGCCAATTGTCCCACTCGATTTTCGGGTCAACGAGATCATGATGCAGTTGAGGTGTTTACTGATGCTGTCGAAACCTACAAAGCAGTGGAACAAATTTCTGACAAGGATGCTTTAAAAGGAATTTCATTGCTATTCAATGGTTTGGCCAGCACCTGGTGGAAGGGTGTTCGCCGAGAGGCCAAGACTTGGGATGATGCTATGCGCTTACTGCGCGAACATTTCTCACCCACTAAACCAGCATATCAAATATATTTGGAAATATTTGAACAAAAGCAAGAGGAAAATGAAGCCATAGATCCTTTTATCTGCACTAAACGTGCCCTCTTGGCTAAGTTACCGGAAGGTCGCCACGATGAGGAATGTGAGTTAGATTTTATTTACGGCCTGTTAAGTCTTCAATACCGGCAGCATATACCGAGACACGAAATCAAATCATTTCGAGATTTATTGGAGAAGGGGCGAAATTTAGAGAGGCACTAGGCTTTAAACTGCAAACATACATACATACAAACAAAAGTAAGCTTAAGTTATTCTTAGTAGTTTATACATGCATATGTACTATATCGCTAGCTAAACTGCAAAAAGGTGTAACTAACAAAAATGTAATTTTACAGGAGAAGCAAAATAGCTAGAAAAATAAACTTAACAAACTTGTAGTTAAGTATCTTGTTTTTTATTAATAAAAGCGTCATTTTTTAACGCAGAAGTCTGAATTTTTTTCAGGAGTTTTTTCAATCAAAAACTCGTTTTTGAATTTTTTGTTAGTTACGCCTTTTTGCATTTTAGCTAACGATATGTATATATATATACTTCCATACATATTAAATTAGTTGTAAATTATACATATCGTTACCTTAATAGAGAAAGGCCCTAATGCGCTATTTTTTGGAAATCGAGATTTTTGCATTTTTTGGTAGATGTGCGATTAGATGTTTTTCTATAAAAATATACAAAAAATCTCGATTTCAAAAAAAAAATTAGTGAGGGCCTTTCTATATTAAGTTAGCGATATGTATGTTTTTATAAAACCAGTTTTTATTTAAGAGTCGATTTGAAAAGAACGACGATTAAAGTGTAAAGACCAGATTTTACGAATGACGCAAGTGATTAAAAAATAATTTAAGAATCGTCACTTGTTTGGCATATTTCTAATTATTTTTGAAGACTTAACAGTCGTTGGAGAATATATTATTTCTCAAACATTTTGTTCAATAAATACATATGTACATATGTAAGTATGTAAACAAAACCGTGACCTTGAGTTTGGCGGTTTAAATTTTAAACGATAAAATCAGGAAATATTTGTATGTATGTATGTACATATGTGTATATCGATGGCTTAATATAAAAAGGGCGTATCTAATTTTTTTTAGAAATCGCGTTTTTAACGTTTTCTGAGAGACATCGTATAATTGCATTCACCTTGAAGATGTTAGTACGTTACAATTCAAAATCAAAGACTTGCTCTAGTTTTTCTTCGGTTTTTTGCTTCTCCTATTCGAGTTCCGCCTTTCTTATATTAAGCCAGCGATATGTAGGTATGTATAGGCATACATATATGTACATTAAATTTCTTATACGTAGCTAAACCAATAATATTTTACCCGCAGCCATAAACTTCCAACAACCGGAGGCAATAGCTTTTATTATGAGTAGCATTGGACCTACTGAAGTTATCGAACGTTGCATGTTATGGGCCCTCCCTGGAGACGATCAAATAAACCCGTCAATCAGTGCATATGTGTGAGTGTCACATGTTTGTCGCTTAGAAAAAGGAGCCAGTAGAAGTAAAAACGTCAATCAGCATTTGTATTTTAACTTCATAGCATCGTATCAAATTATGACGTCATCGGATGAAGCGGATCTAATCGCCACATACGATATCGAGCAAATCGAATCAAATTTTCTAATTTGGCATCATTTCAATCGATATCTAATGAAAAGTATTGTAATTTAAGACAATCAAGTAAGCAAAGACATGCAACTATCGAGTTTTCTTGCGATAGGTAAGAGCCTATCGTATACACAATACGATAGGCTGATATGTACATACATACATATGTACATAAAAATTAAAGTTTATAAATATATTTAAAGCTTAAAGCAGTAAAATAGAACTATAATTGTATTGTACTATCAGTAATATTAATAAAATTGTATGTTGCGCACCTCCACCGGCAATTAAACAAAATAAAACTTAAAAATTACGATTTTTTTATAAAAAAAAACATGGAAAACTTATTACGGCGTTTGAATCGACTTCGGTAGTTGCACCAGCTGAAAGAAATGCAAAATGTTTCTTTAATTTAATACAAACTGTCTAGTGTGCTCAACAGCCAATGTAAAAGAAACTTGGCACATTTCATAAAAATTCAATTTTCAAATTTCATCCATCCATTCGATGCGATAGCCTACTCGATATCTTCTCTATGAATACATTATAAATTTAAAATCGCTTGATATTCAACTTAGTTAATGGTTGATAAGTGCGAACGGGTACGAAAAACCGGTTTTTACCCGTAACTCTTGATTTGGAGTTGTTGGGAACATTTCAAAGATAGATTGTTGTTATACTCGACAATGCCTACCAGAAAATTAGTAACACATCCATGTTATTTCGCCTTTTTAGTTTTTGTCACGCAATCGGATTCTTTCGCCCAGCCTCTAATATAGGCACTTCCCAAAAAACAACTGCAAATCCCTATTTAGGAGTTTTTTAAAACTTTTTTGGGAATTTTGGGAATTGCTTTACACAAACTTCTTATTTTATAGTAAAAATTGCATATAATTGAAAAATTTATTCAGACACTTAGATAATTACATAAAAAAAACTTATACAAAAAATCAATTAAAAACTTTTTCCCCCTAAAACCGTCTCACAAAAATTTTATAATTCTTCCGAATTGTATTTCAGCGAACATCTATTTGGCAACACTTACTACACAACAAAGTATAAAAAGAAAATATCAGAGTGCTTAAATAAACAAAAGATTAAACAGGGAAATTCCTTATATTTCTGCAATAATTGATATAAATTGCCATCGCTGAAACTCACCGACAACAGTTGGTGTAAAAATGTCGGACTCTTCGAAACAATTAGCAGAATTAAGGTCAATCCGTGATCTTATAAAAAACAGAGACATTTCTGCAATTTCAGCAGACACGGACGTAACGGAAGCCGATGAATTTGAGGGGTACGTCGCCGGTATTGGAGGTGTTAAATATAAAACACTGAGAAGGCATCGAATGAATATGTAAGTTTTATTATTGTACACATCGCTTCATTTACATCAATAGTGTCACAACTCAAAAAAACTAGTTTTGCAGAAAATCAGTTTAAAGTTTTTAATTTATACACAACTCAATGAAGAAATTAAAAGATATTGTTCTCTCACGAGGTGGTAGTATTTATATGAAATTTTTACACAAGATAAAATACAAAATTCCAAAAACGCATTTTTTGAGTTATGGCATTATTGAAGTAAATGAGCGATATGTAAGCACATGCATAGTACATACATATGTATGTATGTACATATGTACATACATATCGTCCATTTACATCAGTGGTGTCGCAACTCAAAAAAACTAGTTTTGCAGAAAACGTGTTTAAAGATTTCAAAGTGCGTACAACTTTTTTCAGGAGTTGGTAGTACAAATGTGAAAAAAAAAATTTAATTTTCCACAAGAATTTTTTCAATTATGACACTATTGAAGTAAATGGGCGTATATGGACATATGGGGAGAATCAATCGGTGGTCATAAATATTATTTTGTCATAATGTTTTAAATTATTTAAATATACGACTAAGTACATAATTGTTTTTTTTTTCCTTCAAGCAAATATTTTAGAACATTAGATATGACAATATGACCTTTATGACTACTTTTTGAATCTCCCATATGTACATACATACATACATATACATACATACACATGTAGCTCATTTATAAATTTTACTTCCTTTTTAGAACCATAACAACTAGAGAAAAACGACATTGAAGAAAACATTCCATTTGCAGTTTAATAAAAATTTTAAATCATACCAAATAATTAAATTAATAATAATTCATTCACTCATTATTGTACATATTTAAATTATAAGCTGATTATTTTGTGTACTACATTATTTTAAAATAAAGTGAATAAATTGCAAAAAAAAATGAAAAAAAAGACTGTTGTAAATATAGAGATGGTAACTTTGAGCCTCCATTACAAAACACATGAGCAAATTGAAATGCAATGAATCAAACCAATTCACATATTCCATTTGCAATAAAGTTTCGTATATAAGGCAGCCATCTACATCAACTGACACCACACACAGTGGACCAAAACACAGAAGAACGCTGATGAGGAAGGTTTAGAGTGGCCTTCGAAAACGGCTGGCTGTTCCGTTCAACTATGTGTTGTTGTCAGAATATTTACAACTAACTTTGATGTTATTTGTTCATTAATAATTATCACATGTAATTTGGCTTAAAAAGCGTTACGAACATATTAGCCTGTTCAATTCATAAGAATATAGAAACAAATACAGTTCGAAAAATAATAATTAAATTAACTAAAAAAAATTTATTTTATTTCCGTCTCCATAGTAGATACACATAACGCTCGTATCAGTAGTGTGGATCTTGTAATATAATCAATCGATACGTTCCGATTAACTGCAATTTAATTAAATATTACGGCCTGTCCCACGATGACATCAGAAATCGTTCGATCGAATACTTATATTGAAAACAGCAAAAAAAAAACATTATAGTGTTATTGTTGTTTGCAATACAAGTTTTCGGTAGGATTTTTTTTTCTTAAAAAAATTTGAGGGCGCACACTTTTTTTACAATGGGACCAATTGGAAGCTATACCGCCTCACACACAAAAAAATAATTTTTGCAATCGGTCTAAAATGTACCGAGTTATGAAGTAACAATGTCAGAAAAAAAAATACAGATGAATTGTTAACCTCCACCTTTTTTGAAGTCGGTTAAGAAAGAAAACTAAAAAAACAATACCCCCTCTCCCCGACGGGGAATTGAACCCCGGTCTCCCGCGTGACAGGCGGGGATACTTACCACTATACTATCGAGGACTTGTTTGTAGATAAGCAAATGCGGCACTCGATTTGCACTGCCAGGATATGTATATTTAAGACAAATCTATTTCTTATGGAAAGAAATTATTCGATGCATAAAAAATGTGCGCTTTCATTTTAAAAATGTCGAAAACAATAATGTTTTCTGATTAAAGTAAAAATTATAATTTTTGAAACGAGGGCAATTATGAATAAAGTTCCGCGAGAAATTTTTCCCAGGGAACAATTCCAATTAATAGCAAGTAATAGGGAAGACAAAAAATTCTAATTAGAACGAAAAAGAAAATGAATTTTTAACAATTTCAAAAGCAAAAATAATGTTATTATTATATTAAAAGTTTGAATTTTTTTTTAATTAAAAAATTACATACATTTTTCCCCGAGTAACATTTTATATTTGTGTCGTGTAAAAAAAAGTGAATTAATTTATTATTATGACCAAGTGTATATTAATGTTCATTGCCCTGTATGATCCTTGATCACAAAATCTTAACATTATTGCAAATTTTAAAAATCACGGTATTCATAATAGCGACACATTTTGTTGAATGCTCGTCATAACCCAAATGAAAATTCGTTCGATTAGCGCTTTGGACTACAGTCGAAGATCGAAAATTTTTCATAATAAGGTCATTTAGATTACAAAAAAATTAACATTTTTAATTTTAAAACGAACCATCGGTAATTTGAAAACTCTCTATTATTAATTGAAAAAGTTTCATTCTTAATTTAAAAACTCTCCATTATTAATTCAAAACATTTCATTTTTATTATAAAAAAATAATTAGTTTTGAAATAAAAATGATTTATTATTACTTCAAGAATATTTCATTCTTAACTAAAAAAACATAAGTTTTTAATTTGAGTAATTTCAAGTTTATATCAAGGTTGTAGTTGCTTAAAACAAAAATTTTCAATGAAACTATTTTTTATTTCAAAATAGTTTTAATTTTTAAGCCAAAACACAAAATTTAACCCCTGTTTCTACAACGCAAATTGTTTCTTCCATTTTGGTTTTTATCTAACCTTTCTAGAATGTGTTGCGAATTACACATGCATAAATAATATCCCTCAAAACTACTTTTAAAACCCCGCGATGTGGCAGCACAAATCCTAACTGTCATGCATAATATTCCAATATAACAATTCTGTGTTAGACAAAAAAGCAAAAAAAAATCTCCATTTCAGTCAAACAGCTTTTATGTTAACCCATTGAGAAATGCATTCATACATTTAATTAAAGTTGATAAATTTCGTATATGTGTGTACATAAGAGCGACTTAAGGTAGAATTAGTAAAATCGTATCGTTCTAATTTACAGCTTGCCGTATCGTTCAGCTTTGTGTACAAGTTATAGAAAATGTAACAGTTTGCACAGCACATTTTTTTTGTCTGGCTTTTAATGCGGCTTTTTTGACATTCGCTACAGAAAAATCTGTTTTCTGTAGATTTCTACGTCAGCAGTGCTACCACCACATATTTTATAACTAGTAACATGCATTGCATATCGTACGGCTTTTGTCAGCTGACACGCAACTTCACGATACGATTTTACTAATTCTACCTTTAATGAAAAAATGTTTTTTTTATCGCTCCTTAATTAAAGTTCAGTTTTTTTTATGAGGATTTCCAAATTATTTGAGAAGTCTAACGATTATGCATGTATGTACATTAGCGTGGCCGTTAATATTTTTTTTAATTCTTATATTCTCTCCCCCCCCCAAATCGGTTCAGTTTTATGTAAAAACAAATACAAAAAAAAATCATAGCTATAAATTGTGTTTTAGGAGGTGCATCCGCCCCTTAAAGTTGGCCTTCAAGAACATTTTCAACGTACATTGCCCTTTAAGGCAATAAAACACCATTCGATTTTAAGTCTGCTTTGAAAAATTTAATGTGATTTGAATACATAAATATAACATATTTTTTTAATTTGAAACCACGGCACTACGTACTATACAGCTCATGCCGCATTGGACACTCCGCTCGAGCAATTTCAGGGCATGGTCATCGCAGGTGGAGCTGATATAAAGGTAGAAATATATAACACGCGTTTGTTCGTCGACGAATATCGTGCGCTTGAAAACTTTACCGCATGAAAAATGGCAAGTTATATCACACGCGTTACAAAAGCCTTTTCTTTCAGCTTTTTTATTTATTTATACATTGAAAAATGATCTTGGAACATTTTCAATTCCTTTTTTGTGCAATACTGCATAGTTTTCAAACTATTTATTAAGATTTTCCTTCATGACTCTAGTTTTTTTAAGTTTTTTTCTTTTTTATTGTCGGCCGATTAGTTGTCAAAGCAACAAAACGCGTTAAAAAGTTGAAAGTTAACCAACTTTCTGCGGCAAACGCGTCAAAGAGCTTGGTATGTAACTTGTCGTATGCAAAAACACTATTTCAACTTTTTTTTGACAGATGTAACTTAACGTTAACTTAACATTACTGGTTTGCCGCACAGTATTAAGAATACATTACTATTGCGCCAAACCAGTAACCACCCAACGATATGTACGTACATATTAGTGATGTAACGAATGTCAATTTTTGATATTCGCGAATACGAATACGAATATTTGAAACCATATTCGCGAATACGAATGCGAATACGAATGAGAATACGAATATAATATATGAAATTTATAAAGATTAAATTGGGGTTCTATTTACATCTGCAAAAAATTGTTATGAAAAAGGACTTCATACTCCTGTTGGCGTACTTTAAAGTTAATAAAAACTACCCAAAATTTTAATGATCGTCAGTAAATAATATTTGAAAATCATACAAAGCACCAATTTCTATATAAAATTTAATGGATTTGTACAAACTAATATTTTTAGCCATTTACTTAAATTTCGTTTAGGATTTATGCATTTATTTATCTAATTTGTTTGGAAAAATATTCGTATTCGCCAAATTCAGGCGGATACGAATATCTAAAAATGGACGAATATTCGATAATTCGAATACGAATACGAATATTCGTGCATCACTAGTACATATTAAACATTTTGCTATTCCTTCTTTTCTACTTATTAAATATTCTGCAAATACCACATATGCACCCGTCGTGTATAAACGGTTAATACCGTTGTCAAAAGGAAGAGAAAAACACGAAATTATAAATAAAAGAAACAATGGTGCAACAAAAACTTAATATGTTGGAATATTCATATCACTTTATAAGCAAAACATTCCCGTTTTCGATATGGAGCAGCAAAGTCATGTCCATAGTGGAGCTAAATTGTCGCCAGCCGATGAGCGCAACATAGAAGTAAAGGCACGCATTCCCAGCGATGCCGAATTTGAAAAACGTATGGCCATAGCCAAGGTAATAACCGGCTCTTCCTCGGAATTAATCGAGCAACGTGATGTGTTTTTTAATTCCCAAAAAGGCCGCTTTAAATTGCGTTACCTTCCGCCGCCTAAACGTGCCCATCTGGTCTACTATGATCGTCCAGATGTTGCTGGTCCCAAATTATCTAAATATAATAAAATCGAACTGGATGACCCCGAGATAATGGAAAGAATTCTAACACAAACAAATGGAGTACGCGGAATTTTGGAAAAGAGGCGCCATTTATTTATGCATGACACGATACGCATACACCTGGATAAAGTCAAGGATTTGGGCAACTTTATGGAGATAGAAGTGTGTTTGATGCCAGAACAAAGCCTTGAGGAGGGCCAAAAAATTGCTGACAAACTGATGGCAGCGTTTGGTATTAAAGACGAAGATCTAATGACGGGAGCATATTTCGATGAGTTGCAAAAGTGAAAATATTTATGTACTTACATATGTGCTATATAGTTGTATGAATAAAGATTCGTTTAAAAATTTGTAATATTGTGGGTGTGTTTTTTCCTTCTTGATAATTTTTAGCGCCAAATTTTACGTTTTCTACATAGACGCACTTACCCGATTGTAGAAATTCGCTGAGGGATTACATCTTTTTGTGTTTTTGTTGTTTCTTGATGGCACGTTTCCTTTGTATTGCTAAATAAATCTGTTTTAATTAATTATTGTTTAATTATTACACATATTTTAATTTTCTTATTCCGAATACGTTGTTCACTTCACATTTTCTTTGCTTAAATGGGGTGGAAAAAGTTTAACAAGTTGTTGGGTGGCGAATTTTAAACACCGAAAGAGATTATTGTTGTAGAGTGACCTCTACCTGTGAGTACCACTGCTAGAGCGTGTTCAACGAACTGTATAGCGCTTTGAACAACAACATCCTCGATAGTATAGTGGTTAGTATCCCCGCCTGTCACGCGGGAGACCGGGGTTCAATTCCCCGTCGGGGAGAATAACTTTTTTTTTTAATTTTTTTATTACTTACACATTACGCACAAATGCGTTCATATCGCTTAATTACTGCAGTAGATGCATACCTCAAATAAACTAGTTTTGTGGAAACAAGTTTTATCTTTGCAATTTACATACCACTCAATGAATGAATATACATACATACATACATACATATCTATGTATAAAAATATTTTATTTTATTCTTCGGGTAGTGCGTGTGCTAGACTTTTATTTATTACATATTTATGTATTTATTTCATGTCGTCAGCTAAACTGGAAATGTCTTTAGTGCACTTTTTGTTTTTTTATAGATGAAGAAAAAGTATTGCATAGAAATATATATAAACTCTATGTAGGTATGTGTTTTAGAGAATTACGCAATTTCTATTTGTATTTCAAAATTTTAGAATTGTCTTCAATAATTTTCAAAAACTGTATCAGAATATTTTTTTTTAATCACGACAAATTTCGGTCATGCTCAGTCACTGATAGATTGTTACATTCCAAACTAACTAATGATTCGTTATAGCCGAATAAAAAGTTTATACTCTACTTATTTAGATGTGTTTCAATTTATGCTCTATTTCATTGATAATTCACATATTATTCATTAATTATACATATGGCCTTTTATTTTCATTAAACTTGACTCCATTTTTGTGCGCAATACTTATGCGAGCTGAACTGAACTTAAGCGTAAATTAATTTTTTGCTTTTCTCATGAATTATTACCAAGCACCCACCCACCATTGTACATTGACCTTTTTTTTTTTTTGAAAGAATTTTATGTTATGCTTTTTGCGATAAACTACAAATTCCAATCGCATAAAAAGCGAACTTAAAAAGCTTTTCTAGGAAAAGTTTTTCAACATCATTGTTTGGAAAAAAGTTTATTTGATGCATTTCATTGCTCTCAACTTTTCTAAATACACATTGATTGATCAATATGTGTGTATTTAATCAATCAGGTGCATGATTTGTTAAGAGCAATTCGGTTGGAAAATAATTTTGAAGGCCATATCGTTACAAACAAAAAAAAAAACAAAGGATGCAACTAAAAAAATATTAAATATATAATTTTAGGTTAATAAAAAATTTCTCGCAAAAAATTAAACTGCATTGGTTTTGTATGCAATACTTCTTCATCTGTAAAAAACACAAAGTGCACTTAAGACATTTCGAGTTTTAGCTGACGACATGAAATACATAAATATGTAATAAATAAAAGTCTAGCACACGCACTACCCGAAGAATAAAATAAAATATTTTTATACATAGATATGTATGTATGTATGTATGTATATTCATTCATTGAGTGGTATGTAAATTGCAAAGATAAAACTTGTTTCCAAAAAACTAGTTTATTTGAGATATGCATCTACTGCAGTAATTAAGCGATATGAACGCATTTGTGCGTAATGTGTAAGTAATAAAAAAATTAAAAAAAAAAGTTTATTCTCCCCGACGGGGAATTGAACCCCGGTCTCCCGCGTGACAGGCGGGGATACTAACCACTATACTATCGAGGATGTTGTTGTTCAAAACGCTATACAAATTGTTGAAAACGCTTTAGCAGTGTTACTCACAGGTAGAGGCCACTCTACAACAACAATCTCTTTCGGTGCTAAAAATTCACCACCCAACAACTTGTTAAACTTTTTCCACCCCATTTAAGCAAAGAAAATGTGAAGTGAACAACGTATTCGGAATAAGAAAATTAAAATATGTGTAATAATTAATTAAAACAGATTTATTTAGCAATACAAAGAAAACGTGCCATCAGGAAACAACAAAAACACAAAAAGATGCAATCCCTCAGCGAATTTTTACAATTGGGTAAGTGCGTCTAGGAAACGTAAAATTTGGCGCTAAAACTTGTCAAGAAGGAAAAAACACACCCACAATATTACAAATTAATAATTCATACTATTGCAAAGCTCATGGTAATATTCTCCCGTCATTAGATCTTCATCTTTAATACCAAACTCTGCCATCAGTTTGTCAGTAATTATTTTGCCCTCCTCAAGGCTTTGTTCTGGCATCAAACACACTTCTATGAACATAAAGTTGCCCAAATCCTTGACTTTATCCAGGTGTATGCGTGTCGTGCCATGCACAAATAAATGGCGCCTCTTTTCCAAAACTCCGCGTACTCCATTTGTTTGTGTTAGGATTTTTTCCATTACCTCGGCGTCACTAAGATCGATTTTATTACATTTAGGTAATTTATTACCAGCAAACTCTTGGCTTTCATAGTAGACCAGATTGGTACGCTTAGGCGGCGGAAGGTAATGCAAATTAAAGCGGCCATTTGGAGAATTAAAACACACATCACGTTGCTCGATTAATTCCGAGGAAGAGCCGGTTATTACTTTGGCTACGGACATATATTTTTCAAATTCGTCATCGCTGAAAATGCGTGCCATTACTTCCATGACGCGCTTAGGGCGTCTATGGACATGACTTTGCTGCTCCATATCGAAAACGGGAATGTTTTGCTATTAAAGCGATATGAATATTCCAACATGTTAAGTTTTTGTTGTGTCCATGTTTCTTTCATTTATAATTTCGTGTTTTAGTTTTCCATTTGACAGCGGTATTAACCGTTTATACACAATGGGTGCATTTGTGGTATTTGCAGAATATTTAATAAGTAGAAAAGAAGGAACTGCGAAAATAAATATAAATATGTATCTCTATGTACATACTACATATCGTCACCTAAAATGCAAACGGACGTAACAACACAAAAATTCGAAATCAAGTTTTTGAGTGATTATAGTTAATTTTATCAAACTACATGTTCACTCAAATATTTAGACATCTGTGATCAAAAATGACGACTTTATTAAAGAAATTCAAACCGACGTAATTACGAATGCATCTATTTTTTATTGCAAATAACGTAACTAACGTAAAAGCTTAAATATATATATAAAAAGGAAGAGTCGTTAAGCATCTCTGGGTCGAAGAACATCTGTAGCGTCATCGTAATTATTTCTTAAGTGCGGTCAGGCTTGTGTGTGTTGTTTGGCCTTCGAGAGTTTTTCGTCTCGCTCGCACTGGTTGACTAATCTGCCATGGGTAACCGTATAATCTTGCGGTTTTTTGTAGAATTTCTTTAACAACCCTGTTGCTACTTCCTATGTGAAGGCACAAAAACTTTTTTAAAACACTGTTAATAACATCTTGGGCATATGGTCTTAGTTACTCCGCCCATATTTGTGCAACACCATATTATTCAAATTTACTTTATATAGTATCTTTAAATAAATAAAATATAAAAAGGAAATAAATAGTTACAAACATATAAGTATCCATACTACAAGTAAATTTCGAAGGTAATTTTCAAGAACACTTTATTATTATTGATTTTGAAACGTGTTTCGTGTCTCCTGTAAAAAATATAAAAGTGTAGTTACGTCAGTTTGCATTTAAGGTGACGATATGTATGTATTATATATGTATATGTAAGTTTCTATAGGTGCTTTCATTAAGCGCTTTACATTTGTATATGAATTTTTAAATTTAACTTAAACGAATTTTGTTTTGGCTATCATCTAAATTTTTTATTCGTTTAAAAGGCCTATCGATGCCATCAAGTATGGAATATAACATAGTCCTGGGTGGCACTCTTTCGGAGTGTTAAGTTCACATCACGTTCACGTTCGATGATCAGGTCTTCAGATAGCTCACGATTAGTGTCCAATGTGGCATTAGCTGTATGATACGTAGCGCCGTGATTTCAACACCACATGTTGTTGGTGTTCATGTCGCCCGATTCTGGTCAAGAGAAGTTGGCTGTCATTGGCAACTTATTACTTGAAATTTTGTTTTAAAACCCACAATTTTTTGTTTTATATTCAATAATATTCAGAATTTTATGTTTTAAAATAAATGTTTAAGTAAAAAGCAAATACATACATATACATATGTATGTATGTACATATGGATGGTCACAAGTAGAAAAGCCCTAACTCCTATTTTCACGAAATTGAGTTTTTCAGTGATTCCAATGCATTTCACACAAATACACTTCGTCACAAACATTTATTGCAATAGTGTAAAAAATAACGCTTTTACAAGCAGTTGTACAAGCACTTGTACTGTTTGTATGTTTTTACCCTCTCCTGTAAAGTTACAGTTATTTGAGTTAGGGCCTTTCTAAAATTTATTAAAACTCTTCAAATAATTGTTTAAAACAATTGATAAATTGTTTTTGTTTATTCAGTTCTTTGCCACTTAAATATCATATCATACAATATGGGTGGTATTGTTGTTACAAAAAATGCAAAAAAAAAATTAAATAACTTAAAAACAATCGCTATTTAAATTTATTTGTTGCTACTGTCAACAAGTTTAATTCAAACTATAAATATTCTTAAAATACTTACATATTTGTACAACAACGACAAGAAAGCAGCAGCAAATGAAAAATAATAAAAAATGATTTAAATCTTAAATGTGTCATTTGCATTTATGTATTTAGTTGTTGTTGCTTTTATTTGTGGCATGTGTCCCATTGTGTTGTTATTGTTTGCTGTTGATTGGTTGGGGTGACTGGTCCACCTTTTCATAATTTTATGTTGCTGCTGTTGTTTGTTAAAAAAAAAATATTTATTAATGATTTTTAAGGTGTGCGTGCATTTTTTATGCCCGTTGCACAAAAAAAAAAATAATAAGCGCCGTTAAATTTCTTTGTTTTAATTTGGAAATTTGTTGAATGCATTTTATATAAATAACATATAACATACACTGAAAAAAATCGTTGCACGGTATTTTATAGCAGACATATAAAATTTGGTAGGCTAGGACACTACTTCCTATATATCCTTAATCACAAAAAATTTACAGCTTTAAATACATATACATAAATATGTACATACATATACATATGTATATGTGCATATATACATACATACATATCCTTCCTTACCTTAATATACAAAGGCCCTAACTCATTATTTTTTTGAAATCGAGATTTTTTAAATTTTTCAATACATTAGATGTTCTTCTATCGAAATATACAAGAAATCTGATTTAAAAAAAAAATATGAGTTAGGGACTTTCTATATTCAGGCAACGATGTGTATGCACATATGTACATATGTATGTATGTATATAAATAAAATCTTAATGCAGCAAAATTTTGTAATACATATTTACTCAAATTACAATTATCAGTTCGCATATACTTTGGGCCTTATTAAGAGTGCATTATTTCTCCTTCGATTATGATACCCGTGATTAGGTCCTTTGCTATAAACATTAAATTTTAGATAAAACTGTGTTCAAAATGCAGCATAAATTTTGTACTACATATTTTTCAAATTACACACTGAAGCTCTTTGGTGAAAATCGTTTAAATCTGTTCAAGGACAATACTACATATCCTTAATTTTAAACATTCTGTTTCATAATTATTTTGAACAAAAATACAGCACAAGCCGGTAATTGTTTTTCTTTAATGTAACAGTTAGTGTCACCAGCTAATTTTTTATTAATCAGTCGAATAACAAGACTAGCTCCCATATATCCTTAAATATAAAAATCCTATTTCAACCGTAATTGTGATCAAAATGCAATATAAATAGGTAATAAATGTTTAAATAATATACTTTAGGCTCTCTGGCTAATTTCACTTAAATCGCTGCAAAGAGAAGACTACCTCCCATATATCCTTAATTTTAAAAGCCGAGTTTTAGCTTAATCTATGAGCGAAATGCAACATAAATTGGAAATTATATTATAAATAATACATTAAAGTTCTCTGACAAATTTCAATGAAATCGCCTCAATGATAAGACTAGCTCCCATATATCCTTAATTTGGAAAATGAAGTTTTTAGCTAAATTTATGATCGAAATGCAACAAAAATTGGTAATTATATTATAAATGGAGCAGCAAGGCTTTCTGACAAATTTCACTTAAATCGGTGCAAGAGAAGGAGTACCTCCCATTTAGTTTCAGCTTAATTTATAATCGAAATGTAATATAAATTAGTAATTATACTATAAATAATACACTAAGGATATGTTAGTTGATTTCACTCAAATCGCCTCAAGAATAAAACTAGCTTCCATATATCCTTAATTTTGAAAATTAAATTTCAGCTAAATTTATGATCGAAATGCAACATAAATTCGTAATTATACTATTTGTATAATACACACTAAAACTCTGTAGTAAATTTCACATAAGTCGCTTCAAGAATAAGGCTAGCTCCCATATATCCTTTATTTTAAAAATTGAGTTACAGCTAAATCTATGAGCGAAAAGCAACATAAATTGGTAATTATATTATTAATAACACACTTAGGCTCTCTGTCTCTCTCCCATCATTCATTTAAAAAATTAAGTTACAGCTAAATTTATGATCGAAATGCAAAGAAAAAATTGGTAATTATATTATTAAAAATATATTAAGTCTCTCTAGTAAACTTCACATAAATCACTTCAAGGATAAGACTACTTTCCAGATATACTTAATTTAAAAAATTAAATTACAGCTGCAGTTATGAACTCATTGCAGCGAAAACTTGCAAATGATTGTTAATTTGTATGGTTAAGCTCCCTGGTGAATTTCATTCTAATCGGTCGAAGCACAAGTATAGCTCCCATATATCCTTAATTTTAAAAATTTAATTTCAGCTGAAATTATGTTGAGAATGAAGTGAAATTTAGTTATGATCTCTTAAATTGTGTAGCCAAAACCTATCGTAATGAAACCTCTGTTAAATTTAATTTCATTAAGTTCAAGGACATTCTTGATACATATCCTTAATGTTGAAAAATAAAATTTTACCCATAATTATTTATTTCTAAAATTGTGAAGTGAAACTCTCTGAAAAAATTTAAATTTAATCGCTGTAGGGATATAAAAATTTTAAAATTCTCCAATTTTATGTTGCATGTAGAGATGCTAATCGGGACAGGTTTTTTGAAATCCCGGGCTTCGGGATTTAGTGACACCGGGATTTTCGGGACTTACAAAATCCCGAAAATATTGTGCACAAATGTACGTCCTTATATTAAATATAATATTTTAATTTTACAAAATATTTTTTTGCATGTTTAAAAGGTACTTATGTATATAATTCAGACATTTAATTGAAAATTTTCATTGAAAAGTGCAATGTATGTAACATTTTTCCTAGAAAAGAAAACGCCAAAAGATATATTATATACATATATGCCATATAATATTATCTGCTAAAATATTTATTCAAAGCAAATTTTTTATTTTAACTTCTAACAACAGAGAGTTTCTAATAATTTTTGACATAGAAGATGACATTATTTATGCAAAAAAACGGGATTCAGATAATCCCGAAAATCGCGGGCTTGAAAATTAAAAAATCTCGGGGTCCGGGGTTTGCATAGTCCAGAAAATCCCGGGATTTCCGGGCTCGGGACTTCCCGTTTAGCATCTCTAGTTGCATGGCTTTTATAAATGCAGCGCCATCTAATGCAAAGGCAAAGTGACACTACAAATTTATTTTAGTTATATTTTTTTATACATAAAATATTAAAAACATATTTAAACAATATTAAAAACATTTTTTATAAACTTAATTTATGAATATATTCTGCTCTTCTTTGAAAAACTATAGCCAATATTTCTTTAAGTGCAAACGTGGATTAACGTAGTATGTAGTATGTATGTATACATATGTATGTTTTTTCATATGTATGCACTAATAAGTTTTAAAATATTTGTTGCTCAAATATTTATACATAAATATATTCATTAATATTTATTTCTTGCAATTTTTAATGTTCAAGGAACTTAAAAGTGTCATTCAGGATTCAAGCACAATCATGTCATGAATCATGAAAACCATATTGCAGTATAGATATCGTTAAAGAAAATGTAATCGGCCCTAATTTACAAAAAAAGTATTGAAAATTTCTTCAATACAAATTTGTTGTAAAAATTACAAATTCTTCCGCTAATAAATAACAATTTTATTGGCATAATAAAAATTCCCTTTACATTAGTGAATTTATTTGTTAAACACGATTTGTGCTGTCAAATGTTTAAAATTTTAGAAAAAAGCGGTTTGCATTTTTTTAGCATCAGCGGTGACCATCTCCACTTTGCAACTTACCTAAACATAATAGTATTTAGAGAAACCCACGATGTTAGTTTTCAATTTTCTATAAGGAATGTTGTTTAAATTCAACACCAAACGTTTTCAAGAAAAACAAAATTAAATAAATAAGTGTATAGTGCATATAAAAATGCTCTAGCAATTTAATTTTACAACATTCACACTGTCATCATGTCTAAAACGAATAAAATAAATGTACCTAACTATTCGCTGTAAGAAAATCTTATATTAGGCCTTAATTAAGCTGTGCATTTTTGCTTTCATATTTGTTTAAATTTAAACCAACATACTTGGTAAATATTTTGACAGTTGTGAATTCTTTTAAACGTTTTGCGTTCCTCATACAAGACTTTTGGTTTTATCTCTGGTTTTTTGTAAATGTTGATTTCAATTAATGTCTGTTTTTTTTATTTATTTATACTAGGTATAATCCCAAGAAATAAATTTTATATCTACGAGTATGTGCACATGTAGTTTAACTTGTATGCTATGGCACACAACTAACTCCACGCAGATATTTTATTTGCTGCTAAATTTTATGGCCAAAAAAGTTGTTAATTTTTTGTTCTTATAATAATAATAATAATAATAATAATAATAACTGTTATTGTAGACTTTGTCACAATGACAACTTTTTTATGAAACACAGTAAATATTTTTAATGATAATTCAATAGTTATGAAAAAAAAAATTGAAGATTCTTTGATTGTTTAAAAAATTAAACAAATATTTATTTAGCACAAATAAAAAAAGTTTAACGCTTACATCATCGTTGTGTATTTAATATCAATTGTAAATAAAGTACCTTTTGCATACATACTCGTATGATAAGTTATGTAAACGGTGCTACATGCACTCATATCGCTCCATTTGCTTCAGCAACATCATAACTCAACTAATCTCCATATCGTTATTCATATTGTGTAAAAATTTCATACAAATATCTTGCATACCCACCAACTCTTGAGAGAAAATAAATTGTTAAGTGTAAATTTTGAAAGCTTCAATCCGTTTAATCCTAATTAATTATATACATACATATATTCTTTTACTCAAACAGTTGCTGCGAAAAAAAATTACTCCTCCCCGACGGGGAATTGAACCCCGGTCTCCCGCGTGACAGGCGGGGATACTAACCACTATACTATCGAGGATATGTAGTGTAAGTGGATGATAGGCATAAGAATGTATTTATATACATGCATAAGAATGTATTTATATATACATAAAGTATCGTTATCTGTGAAACCGTATTATCATTTGCACTGTACTGCCTGCCATACACATGAACTTTGCTATCAAACTGTATTCCCACAATAGTGATGCCATATGTAGTATTTTATTCTATTTTCTATACATATTTGTAATATTATTGTGGAATAGCGGATATTGTAGAATAAAATTGCATGTCGAGAGCCTATATTCAAAATACCTCAACTCAAAAAAGTTAACTTTTCAGTAGAGCGAAAAAACTAGTTAATTCGCTCCATTATTGTAATAATACATATTGTATAAATATGTTTACTAATTTATAGGTCTGCAAAAAAAATTTATTTTGCACTGGTTTGCATAATTTTTTGAGATATCATATTTTAGTTGATTAAAAAAACAAATATATTTTTTGAGTTAGCATATTTTTCCTGAAAATCAGTTTGTGAAATCTTTACTCAATACTAGATATAAGAATTGAAAAGCAGCGATAAAAAAACTTAAAGTACCATAAAAAAATAACTTAAGCCTGACAGAAACCCTCTTCCATCTCGAGGTGGTCTTTGGCACTCTCTAACTCAATGTCTATGGCAGCAGGGCCACTCCAAATTTTAAATTTCGAAAGCTCATATCATTGACTATAATCGGTCCATACATAATCTTTCTATTCGATTAACAGTTTAAAATTTATACATACATATATTACCAATTTTTTTATCGGAACCCCTATGTACTAATATGCTAAAAGTGATCATATCTCAAAAACTAGCCATAGGATATCAAAATCCTTTACTGATTCGTGTTCACCATGCCAAATGCAATACCATATGATTTAGATTTATAATAAATTAACTATTTTTTAAAAATTTCAAAAATTAGCACTTGTTTTCTCCAAAAAAAAAAAAAAATATATGCTTTGAGACAGCCGAATAAAATAAATTGATATAAAACGAGAAAAAATCACTTTTTTGATTCGAAATTTATATTACAGAAGAATATTGCATATAAGAGCTATTTACCATCGGAAACTCATTTTTACCAAATTTGAGTATAGTCTCTGAATGTGTATTTTCTATATACGTCCATATATCCATATGGGAATTCTGCTTAAAAATTATGATGTGTGAGTTATGAGAATAAACAAGATTACTGCAAAATTATGAACAATACGCATATGTTCAGCTATGGTTAAATAATCCTTAAGTTTTTATAAGTACATGGTGGCCACGTAAGATAAAATAGAAAGTTTTTTTCGTGCAATCATTTATTTTATACGTGTACAATTTAAAAAGTACGACTTTTAGTCCTGATTCACACACATCAGGTTTACCTTATCAGTTTTTGTTCAATTTTTTTTTTTAACCTGCATTTGCGTTCATACACACCGTCAAGTCAAGTCATCAATTCTCATCAAATAAAGTATTACGAATTACAAAACAAAACGAAAAAGCAAACTGGTACGGTCAAATCTGCACCCCCTTCCATTCTCTTTCCCTCTCTCGCCTTAAAACTGAAGACTTGACGACTCAGACCTGACGTGTGTGAATCAGGACTTAGTAATATTATACACAGCGTTGTCAGATTTTTTCCGACCCAATTCGCCAAACTAATTTTAAAAATCCCCGAAATCGATTTTATGTAGTTTTTCTTAATATATATTTGATAATAAATTGTTCTTATATAACAATTTTTTTAAATATAAATTTTTATTAAATCAAGGTATAAAAATTTAGTAGAAATTCGCCAAAAATTATTTCTTGTAAATTTTTCTCATCCAAATTCAAGATGCATTAATTATTTTAATTAATATAAGAAAAACCATCAAAATCGAATTGTTTTAATTTCTTGCAGAGTGAATTAGGATTTTTTTAGTGGTAGAATTTATTTCTGAAATTACTCTTTCAGCAAACTAATTTTGGTGAATTTTGTTAAAAAAAAATAACCAGCAAAAAATCGCCAACAAATTTATATATCGCCATGTCGCCAAGTCAAGAATTTGGACGCCAAACAAGTTGAAAAATCGCCACGTTTGGCGAGAAATTGCCATATTTGACAACCCTGTCTATACACCAGTGATGGGAAATGAGATTTGCATTTCGGTACCAAATAAAATTTTTTTAAGTACTTTTTTTATGTCGAGAGTACCAAAAATTATTATCATATTTTATTCAAATTTAATTAACAAAAAATTATATAAAAAAGGAGTATCTAAACCTTTTTTTAAATCACGTTTTTAACGTTTTCTGGGAAACAACGTATAAGTGCGTCCTCTTTGAAGATCTTAGTACGTTAGAGTTCAAAATCAAGGACTTATTTCAACTTAAAAAAATATTTCTGCATGTTCATGCTTTAGTTTTTCTTCAGTTTTTGCTTCTTATAAAATACAAAAATTCGAGATCCGCCATTCTTATATTAAGACATCGATATGTACATATAGTTACCTTAATATAGAAAGGACCTAACTCATTATTTTTTATAGATTTCGATGGAACATCTAATGTATCGAAAAAATTCAAGAATTTCGATTAAGAAAATTAATGACTTTGGGCCTTTCTATATTAAGGTAACGATATGTAGGTGCAAATATTAAAGTTTTTAGCATTCAATAAATCTTTGAACTGGATAAAAATTGATACTGTTGGAACATAAAGCATGTTCCTTTGTTTTATTTTCATGAGATTTTGGTAAGAGAAAATCTTTCGACATTTGCAGAGGAGTTAGGTATGGACATAATTTCGTAAGCTACTCTCGATATGTCGGGAAACATGTTTTCATCTAATGTGGTTTTAGTTCTAACCACTGCACAGTGGGAACTTTTGCAAAATGAATTGTAATAAATTTGGAACTTCTAAACTACTGATTGCACGTTGTATAGTCCATTATATTTATGTAAAGAAAAATTAACGATGTATATAAAGTCCATTTAATTTTTTCCGAAGCTTTGACATCTTTAGAGGAGGACTTAAGCTTAATAACACATTTCTTGACAGCTTTCTGGTTTAAGCCAGAAGTTCCAGATTTATTGCCATTTATTTTGCAAAAGTCCCCACTCTGCACTGTAGACCAGAAGCTGCATATATTTTCTGTTGTTAATGGTTTCAGTTCTTCCATATTAGCTATGGAAAATATTTTAATTAAAAGTTGTGCAAATCTGTTGGTTTTCGATGATAAAACATTTTTTTTGTGGAAAACTTACTAAACCAAAGTACACTTTTGCCCTTAGAACTTTTTAAAATTTTATTTAAACTGATTTCAAACACGAGTTTTATGTATATATATATATATGTATATCAACTTCTGTGCCAAGATCATTGAGTGAAATATGGTTTTCATTTATATCTTTCACAATTAAGATTACAGTTTTCTAAAATATCTTTGCGAACTATGTTTTGTGAAAAAGAAATTTAATTCCTGGCAAAAATAAATGCATTTGTTGTAAGTTAACTGTGAGAGTATCAAATATGTTGGGGGAGTATTACGGTACTTTTTCATGTCTAATAGTATCAAAAAAAGTACGATCGTACCAACTTTCCCATCACTGCTATACACTGCATAAAGCTTATGTTTGATTCGAACTTTTTTGAAATGTACATGTTGCATGTCAACTTATATTTAGGTGGTTGTGCGGCACGTATTAAGAATTGCCAGATTTGCCAATTTATCGACTTAGGCGTTTCTATGATTAAGCCATATATTGTGGGAGTTAAGAGGACTAAACTTACGGCACAGAATACACAGAAGTGAAGAAAGTGACAGGAAAAAAAAGCTCCAATCAGGATTTTTAAAATTCGTGGAAAAAAGAGAAAGGTATAGTGTATTTGATACTGTAGTGTACTACTACTTACCAATTAACACAGCTAATAAAAAGTGTTGTAATTTTATTGCACTAGAAAGAATCAAAACAAAAATGCCGACAAAATTTGAGGGAAAACGAGACAAACAGAAAAATACCCTTATCTTCCGTCTCGTGACACTTCTGTATGTTTTGTGCTTACGGGCCAAGCGTTAGAAAATTTTATATGGAAACAATTTAGATTACAAACACAAAATATGTATATATAAAATTTATCAACGCTAAGCGTTGCATTATACAAAATAAGGGCTTTAATTTCAACAACACAAGACACTGTTGTACATGAATATTTCATAATGTGGTAACAATTTGTCTAGCTTCACAAAATTTCCCAAGTCCATACACAATAAATTTAATAATAAAAAGAATACAAACTAAAATTTAAAATTAAATTTAATAATTTAAATTAAAAAAGTTCGGCTATAAATTGTGTTTTTTTTATCACAATATTGCAAGATTTTGTTACAACAACATCTGGCAACTATGCACGCAGGTTGCGTTGCTGTTGCAAGTACAGATAAAAACAGTCAGATAAACTTCAGTCTGCAAGCGAAGAATATAAAGTACGGTCGTCAACAAAAGCGTAGCGGATTAGTTTTTATGGTCGTGCTAAAAGTCTTTGAATTAAACAAGAATATTTGATATAAATCACAATTAATTAAAAAAAATATAAACAACCGTCTAATAAATCAAATAGTGCAAGCACTAAATATTGTAAAATTGATTTTTAAAGTTAAGCAATTTAAATAGTCTGGTGCAAAAATAAAACTCAAGTGAAAAATTTATTAAAACAGGGGAGTTAAAAGAGTCTTTTATAACAAAATGTGTGATAGAGAAAGAATGATGGAAAACAATAACAACAGAGAATATCAGCGAAATAAGCGTGCAGACGAGTGAAGTTGTAAAGGAAACACAAAAGCAAAATATATAAGAAATACAAGTAAATAAAATCATAAAGCAACAACAGTTCGATTTGTTTACATACACAATAATAAGAAAAGGAATAAGTGAAATGCAAAAAATTTTTAAAATATGTTAAAGTATGCAATTAACTGCAAGAATCTTTTTAATAAAATGAAAATTAATAAAATATAATAATATTCACATGATGGATGGTTCATTTAAGTGCAGCTGCGTAAGTGTGAATGTGTAAGAGAAAAGAAGAGGGAGTGTGTGTGTATGTGTGTAGAAGAGAGTTTTTTGCACTTCCTGCTTACAAGTTCATTTCTTTTACATATTCTATGTACGTTCTACTCTGTGTACTACCCCCTAAGTAACGGGAATTCAACTGCCAAATGCTAAAAAAAATAAAGTGGTATAAAGAAAACTGTGATTCCTTTTGATTATTTAACTTGCTTAATGCTCCTGGTAGAGCTTTCAAAGACTGTGTGTGTCTGTGTCGTCTTTTTATTTCATGAAATAAAATGTAGAAAATAGGCATTTTAGAATTTTGCCAGAAAGTTGTTTATTAACAAAGATTAAACATGATTTCTTAAACTTAACGTCTAGTGTAAATATCTCGGTGTCTATTTCCATCAACTCTTAAGAACTCGCTGCTTTTTTTTCCCTTACACTCGCCATGGATTTTACGACAATGTCTACTACTACTGCCACACATCAACGGATGTCACAACATTCCATCACTACAACTAAATCAACAATTATTAATACTTTGAAGCCGGCTCTAAGCAATATGGTCTACAAAAAAATTTTAATTTTCTTATTAGTGGTCTGCTCTGTGGCTGTTGCACAAGGAAGTCAAGGTAAGAGTCTATTTTTATGTAGTTTTGGAAATTTTTGGCACCCCTACAAGTACGAAGAATCGAGTTATTGTTTTGTAAAATTTAAATTCAGAAAGCAGTAAGTTTACACTTTAGTGGAAAAAGTGATGATTGTATTGGACCCCAGTTAGCTGGACCCTTCCTTATGCCGGTCATACTCTCTACACAAGTTCTCTGCACAAGTCTGACACTGTACAGGGCGTTTGTGTAGTGTATGGGGGTGGTTGTGCTATTTACGCAGTGAACTGAGTAAATATCAAAATGATTTTGATATTTGCTCAAGTTTGAAAACTGTACAGTGAACTTGTGTAGTGTATGTTGCAAACGCTCAGTTGTGTACAGCGATGACAACTATTTATAACCCAAACGCGCTATTCCCCTTCTCTAAACGCGCTAGAACGCGCTAAGTTACAGCGTTATCAACAATTTATGGTCAAAACGCGCTATTTTCCTACGCGCTAAATTAAATTTTGATAAACGTCGATTACTACGTTTATACGCAGGGCTTATTTGCAAATAAAACAGTAAATTGTTGCCATATTATTGTTTTTATTGCGACTTACTAATTCAGAAAACTATTCACGATTAACGCACTATTTGCAAATAAAATGGAAAAGGTTGCCACGCTTACAAATGTTTCATAAGATAAAACAATAAATGGATAAATATTGCACAAAAAACATTGATAGAAGCAAATAATAACAATTAAAACAAATAATTATTTGATATTTTGTGCATTTTACACTATTTTTTTGTCAACATAAGTAAACTTTCTATAGAAGTGCTACCAAGTTTGTGTACTTTTGCTATGCCGTATAAACAGTGAGTTAAATTATTTGCAAATAATTTTATTTGCAAATAGTGCGCGTATAAACGTAGTAGATGTATGTATTAGTAAATACAATTAATTTTTTTAGTAAATCTTTTTCAGATTTTGCTTCTTCGAAATTATATCCTAAATAACTAAAATCATTTAATACAGAATCAGACTCGCCTTCCAAATATTCGAAATTCTTAGTTTTTATTTTAATTTTATTTGTCAAACTTTGTACAACTTATGAAAATTGCCGAATAGTGTTGCGATTCAAATGATTTTTGAAGTACAAAAAGAATAGATGCTTAATAAGTTTTGGGGTCACGAGTAGGAAATTTCAAAATATTTGCCATTTATAGTTTTAAAATGCGTTTTTAATTCTAACCACAGTCAAGGGAATTTTACTTGCAACATCTGAATCATTAACCAATTTAAACAAAAATTTATCCGAGTTTTGGATATTAGAAAATTGTTAAATTTATACAAAAAAAAGTAAAAAGATATTGAACTGAAATGACATTGTTGACTTTAATCAAAACGCGCTAATTTAGCGCTTTTTTTATCAAACGCGCTAGGACGAAAAAAAGCGCGTTTGACATAGTTAAAACGCGCTAAAACTAGCGCGAAAGGCGCTAAATTGGCATCGCTGGTTGTGTAGTGATTTTTTAAGAGTTCACAACAAGAAATGAGCGCAGAACAAATATTCTGTACAGAGTTCCTAGAATTATACAAAGAATCACAAGAATTATGGCGAATTAAAATAAAAAATACATACTTTACTTGTATAGTGTGTATCACAAGCTTAGTTTACGCAGTGCCAGACTTGAGCACTGAACTTGTGTAGTGTAGGGCCGGCATTAGTCCTAGTTTACACCATGCAAGTCTTATTGCTAAAGGCTCAGTTACCCGACTGCAAAGAAAAGTAACTGCAACAGTAGGAAACAGCTGATCGATACCGCCGGGTAACTGAGCCTTAAGCTGATTAGTTTGAGGGAGAGAGAGGACGAGGAGAACAGAAACGTTTCTTTCCCTCGTCTCTCTCTCTCTCCCTCCTAACAAATTAATCAGCAATAAAACTTGCGATTTTTAAAATCAATTTGGCGAAATAGGTTGGAAAAAATCTGACAACCTGCTCAGCACATGTGTAAAAAGTTCCATAAAACTGGTTAGGCAGACAGAGGAACTATTCCCTCTCAAATCAAAAAGAGATAAAAAGTAACAAATATAAAAAAATTTAAACAAATTGGGAACTCTTAATTTTTTGATTAAAAATATAATAATAACACTGATAAAAGCTGACATTTCCTCTTTGATTGGATAAACGCGTTGTGCTACGTTATCAATCAATTATAAAGGTTTGTCTTAATACAGGCTTCCACTTACAGACGTACCTTATTTAGTTATTTTAATGAAAACATATGCTGTTCTGTTACAAAAAAGAAATCATCTGTCTGCCACTCTGTATACTTATTGGCTTTTGTTCTCGTATTACCTGCTTCACAATATTTACCATATCCTTTTTATATGCTCCAGTACAGCTATTATCTACGGTTGTAATCAATTGTTTTTTAAACCATTAAGAAAACAATAAATTTCTGACTATTTTACTTTTACTACCTGCTCTACATACTTGAAACACGAGTATTCTCAGAATACATTTGGCATTTGCTTAAATTTTTAAATCTTACACATAAATCTAACTATTTAATATTTGTTAAAATATTAAGAATAATAAAAAATTAACGATTACTAATGTTTACGACAATTTGAGTTAATAAGCAACAAGTTCGTAGAATATTTAATGATTTATTTAATGTAAAGCAAAAGAAAATGTTAAAAGTTTAATCAATTAAAGAAATACGATAAATGTCCTTGTCTTATCAAGCAAATGGTTATGTTCAAGATAAGATAATTTTCAAATAATAGTTAAACATTTTAAAACCTTTACTCTTTGAAACTACTTATAACAAAAAAAAAAGCAGGTACATTTTATTACGCATTGATATACTTTCCACCAAATATTAGTTACACGAGGTGGGTTTGATAATTATTGAAATAAATTGGCTAGATACTTATTGATTTTACATAGCCGTTTTAAGTATATGTAGTATGCTTTTTTCAGATATGGTAGTTTGCATTAAAAATGAATACTAAAAGCCCTTATTCACTATCATGGATAATCGTACGACTTTTGAGAAAATGCAACACAGAGTTCATGAAAAGATGTAAAAAACTCAATAACAACTCGTTACATCAGAGCCGCATATCTCAAATATTTTATGATTTTATAGGATAAAGAATTCTCGCCTAATTAGAAAGATTACTTTCTCATTAATGCATGTCTATGTCTTCGGGCCATTTGTTACCGTATTCACCTTGAAAAATATTGTTCATGACACTCGTAAGGGGAATCAAATCAGGGAAAAAATTTCTAAGGAAAGATTATTCACGATTGCATTTTGGGGAAAAGGAAAAATATTACTAGGGAAGATATTGTGCCATTTATTGCATAGTTGTACAACAACACATGCAATATTATAGTATAATGGATGGGTAAATAAATTTGGTATCGATTTTTATGGCCGTTTTTTTTTAACAAAATTGAACTTCGAAATTTTTATAATTCAGGTAAATTAGTTTGTAGGAGGAGTAGTTTCAAAAATAAATCCTACCAAAACTCGTCTTATATTAATTTATATTCTAATATTAATTAAAGAGATTAATGCTTTTTGAATTTGGATGCGAAAAATTTATTTATTTATTTATTTATTTATTGTAGTTCAGTCAATGGACAAATAATCCTTACAGACTAAGATAACATTTAAAGATAAGGAACTAATACTAAGGTTGTTTATAAAATTTGTATTAAAAAAGAAAAAAGAAATCTATCACGGATAAACATATATATACATATATACAATATTACTTAGAAAAGTTTACAATTAAATTAAACAATAAAATAGTTTTGAGATCACAGTTATTTCAATAAACTAAAAAGAAGCAATTTAAACTCTGATTTTTCAGTGCTAAATTCGATAAAAGATTTTGAATCTTTTTGAATATTATAATTTATTTCGTTCAAGAAAGAGAATGTACGTGATAAGGTACCATTACGAGAATAATCTGTACGATGAAATGGAACATCGAAAAGTTTAGCGAACCTCATATTCCTGGGAGGTATATAAAACCGTATGGCATAAAGCAAATCAGGGCAATCAATAGAACCATTGATAATATCATATAACAGCAAGACAGATTGAACTTTTCTACGAGACGCCAAAGTACGTAGACCAATAAACAAGCATTTAGATTCATATGGAACGGATGATAAATAAAGTAACGAGCGCGTAGCATATTTGACGAAAATGCGTTGAACTCTCTCTATACGAGCAATACGATTAGAGACATGGGGATTCCAAATAACAGCAGCATATTCTAGTTTAGACCTAACAAAAGACGTATAGATATATTTCAGAGTGTATGGATCAGCAAACTCAGAACAAGTTCTCTTCAGAAAACCCATATAAAAATTATTGGCGATTTTATATCTGCTTTTGGCGATTTTCTGCTAAATTTTTCTACGTTTTATTTTATAAAGATTTATATTAAAAAAATGTTATATAAAAACAAATTTATTAAGAAAAACTACATAAAATTGATTTGACGACAATTTGACAAATTATAAAATTAATTTGGCGAAATAGTTGGGAACAAAATTGACAATCCCTGCACTGCATTAAAAACATGACTAGCAACTCTGATCATCATCTGCTGTTGTGAATTCACCTTAATGCGCTGATTTACACGGAATTAAGGCCTAACTATAATGTGCTTAATGTAACTTAAGCAAATGTGCGAATACACACAATCAAATGTATACAACTATAATGTACTTAAGACACTTTTCGTCAAGTTTCGTCAAGTGTCATTTGCTTAAGGAAAGTGCGGTCAATTTCGCTTTTCCTTAAGCAAATGACACATCTGTTCGTTTATGTTGTACATTTTTATTTGGTTATTTGGTTTCAAACATAATGGAGGACGAAATTAATTTTGTGGACAATTTAAATTTCACTGTCTTCAGAAATTTAAATTTTTTATCAATTTTTGCAACACAATTGTAACAATTTTCCAATAAACATACATAATAGATACATATAATTGTTTGCAATTAAAACATGCAATCACTGTTGCTTTTTTTAGTACTTCTTTATTATAGTTTTCGTTTACTTTATAAATTAATAAACGATAAACATGGATTTACTTGTTTATGGTAATATATTTATAACTTTTACAAATTAAATGAGATTTCGTCAAAAATATTACATTTTAAAGAAATAAAAACGGAAATAGTTTTCCAAAAGTGCAAATGTTTGCAACTAAGTGTAGAAAGTTTTTAAGCTCAATAAGTACAATATAGCCACCTAAAAGCCTTCAGTAATTTACTTAAGCATTTGACATGCATTTCGTTGAATTTTGAGACTAGCTTAAGTTTGGTTAAGCACATTATAGTTGGGCCTTAACACACACAAAGCTGTGAATACGTATACATTTTTATGTCGGATGAATTAGTCTCGTGTGTTCTTAAAAAAACAAAAATTGTGCCGCATAAAAATTAGTCTCGTGTAAACTACCTCAATCACCTCTTCTGAATTCGCCCTAGATAATACTGCAGATCGCCATTTTCTTTTTAATTATTTAACGTTTGATTTCAGCCAGTGTTGCCAGTACTTGCATTTACGAACATGGTATACTAATACTTTGTGAAGTGATTAATTTTTGAACAAGGCATTAAAATCACTTGATTTTGCGAACACTTGAATTAAACTATAACTCACTTGTTCTTTTCATTTGAGAATCATTTAAAAGTTATTTTTAGGAATAGCTTGTCACTAAGGTATGATATAAAATTAAGAAATTTAGCGCACTTCGAAAACAGCCTCTTGTTACGTTATAATCCTTGATTGATATGTTAATTAAAAAATCATCACAGGCTCACTTGGTTTCCTCAGGATGCGCAACTCAACAATTTAAAATAAATTTACATTTAATTAGATTTAGATAAAATAATTATTAATATAAATTAAACATCTATTATCAATTGTAAACGAACCTCGTGTATTAAATTGGAAACCAACTGCCCTCATCTACCACCCACCCCACAATCTTAATAATTTTTCTGCTTTAACCTATTTTTGGTTCGCCATCTGTTACTTTTAATTCAAAAGCAATTACAATTATTTTTTTTATTGCATTTTTATTTATTGACAAATTGTTACGAAAAAAACGTGACATTTAAACTTTAAAATTGTATTATTATTTTTTTGTACTTAAGCCAAGCCTTTTTAATTAAAAAAAACAAAACTATAATTCGTTTGTACCTTGTAATTGTTAAGCTAAAGCTCCCATAAGTCATTGTACAATGCGATAATTTTATAATTTTTAAGCAGTTAAATTTCTTATTAGAGACTCTATTGAACTCTATTTTTTTTTTTTTGGTTATTGCTTTTCGATTTATGGGCATTAAGATAAGAAATTTAGCTGATTGCTTGCATTGTAGTTTACAGTAAATTTAATGTGATATTTCGCACGTAGTTATTGCTCACATTATTTGCTCTAATTTTCTAAGGAAAATGTTTGTAATGGGCAGATAAAGTATGTATGAGCATTCATGATAAGTTTCGTATATCATTGCCTATGCAATGGAGCTGCAACATTGATATCTGTATTAAGTCACATATATTTTTTTATACATACTTATTAACCGGCCTGTAATGAGTTATTGGAAGTTAGCGTTTGTTATACTTTTTCCTCTCTTATTTTATTGCTTTTTATTTTTTTTTTTGGAAACTGATGATAATTATTTTTATCCCGATGGAAGTTAACATAATAAATGTTAAGCATGTTTGAGGTAAAAGAAGTGAAATAGTACATTACATATTTAAGAAAAAAAAGGAAGCATTCCATATTTAAATTTTTGAATTGCCGATTTTCAGGGGCAATTTCATCAATTCTGTTTAAAAATCAATATTTAATAGAAGTTTTTCATTGAAAAAACAAAAAACTTAAATAAAATATGTGAAAAAAATGTAAGAATAAATCAAAAATTTTTAGATTACAAAAGCTAACAAATTATATATCAAATGATAGATAAGAAGAATCCAAATTTTCATTGCAATATAAGAAGTTTTGAATAAGCTACAGTCCTTTAAAGTTCAAACTTTTTATGGGTTTTTTTGTGAACTTTTCGATTTTGTGCATCATCCAAAGAAATTAATGCTTCTAGCACATTATTTGCACTATTCAGGTAATTTTTTTTTAACTTTCAAAAACATAATAAAGTAACAATTGTTTATTAAAATTGTTGGCAAATAAATGGAAATTATTTATAAAAAAATATGTTAATATGATCAAAAAATTATGAAAAAACATGAAAAATGTTTTGTTTTGACCGTCAAGAAAAAAAAAAGTCCAAATGTGTCCAGTTTCATTTAAACATTTTATTTTTGTATGATTTGTTATCTTTTAGAATCTTATTTCACTTCATCCGACTTTATCCGATTCTTCGAGATATCGCGTTTTGAAAAATGTTCTAAAATGATATTTTGCAAATAATTTTTTTAAAATATACATAAAAAACGCATATTGTTATAAAATAAGCTAAATTTATTTTGTTTGGTTTTCTTTTATTTAACTTTTTTAACTTCAACAATACAAATATTTTTTTTAACACATTTTTACATAAAATGCTACATTTTGATAGAAAAGGTGCATAGAAAATTATATGTATAGATATTGACAAACGGTTTTCAATATTAAAAATTTAAGGCTTCCTTCTTGCAAAACCAATTTTTCTTTTGTTTTTTCTTTACTGGTTTTAATACTTTAAAATTAAACATAAAACGAGAAATATTCATTTGTTTTTAATTTTGACTCTTATTTTAAGCGCAAATAATTGAGTTACGTAAAATCCAATTTGATTTTTGAAATCAGCGACCCAGATATTATAATCATGCAAAATTTCATAACAATCGGACGACTCCTTGTATATTTTCCTCACTTTTGTATGGGCTCACCGCACTGTGTGTCCCACGATGTCACCAGAATTCTTTCGTTCGACAACTTGTATTGCAAACAACAATAATATTAGAAAATTTGTTGTTGTTTGCAATACAATCGTGGAACAGGTCGTTAAATAGAGTTGCTGAAATTAGCCCTCAGTGTTAATATTTTCTATTTAAAATTTAATTTTATTTTTTAATTTTGTTTGATTGTCCAAAATTTTGTAAAATCGGCCCCGTATTCTATAACTCGCTAAAGCTATATCGCTTAAAAATTCTAAAGTCGATTTATAGATTTTCAGCTACGATTATAATTTTCAAACATGTTTTGCTAAATCAAGCAGTTTAAAAATTTAATCCGCCAACATTTTTAATTTTGCTTTTGTTCAGAATCTTAGTGATCGAATTTAGCTAAAGCATTAGCGAATTGCAGCATAAGGAGTCTGGTGGCACTGTTTGCTCTACTCTCACAAATCCCTTCTCTTTTTACAACAACAAAAAATAATATTTTCTTTTTGAGTATGTTTGTGTTTGTTATCTAAAAAGTAAAATCATTAAAAAATAAATAGCAAAAGCAATTTAAGGATTTTTTCTTGTTCTTCCTCAATGAAAATTTCCCAAACAAAATAAAAATGCAGGGAAGAGTACGTTTAATTTATAACTGCTGCAGTGATGCCAACTTTTGAGACTCCAAAAGCGTAAAAATTTTTGAAAAAAGGGCTAAACTGGAAAAATATACTTTTAGTGCAACATTAAGTCAAACTTTTGAAAAAAGCGCGACAAGGGACTAGTTTTAAACTCATCAGCACTAGTAATTTTACACAACTTTAAGCCTTTTTGCACTAGTTCTTGCTATTCTAGTAATTATACTAGTACGACCTGTCCCGCGATGTTAACAGAAATCGTTCGATCGAATACTTATATTGAAAACAACAACAAATGTTCTAATGTTATTGTTGTTTGCAATACAAGTTTTCGATCGAACGATTTCTGGTGAGATTGTGGGACAGCCCGGTAGCTTTTAGACATACATATACATACATATGTGTAGGTAAGTAAATTTTAATTTGGTCGTTATTAAATAAAAATCTGTTTTTAGTCTGTACTGAGAATCTTTCAAAGCACAAAATATTTGGAAGAAATAGAACACTATACCTTATTGTTTCTTCTTTTTTAAATGGGTAAGGCAAACTAAGTGTAGAAAATGAATAAAACAATGCTGTCACGTTATTTCATAAGTCGATATTGCTAGATTAAAGGAAGAAAAAAGTTCGTAAAAATTTAAATGTAGACATATCGAGCAAAAAGTAAAAAGGGGCTAAAAGGGCTGAAAAATAATTGTAAAAAGTGCTAGATTAGCGCGTTTTTTAGTTTCGGGCCAAAATTTTTTTTTCCGCGTTTTGAGTGACTCAAAACGGGCTTATTTGTACTAAGTTGGCATCACTGAACTGCTGTTTATTTTTGCTTTGATTTTTCTCAATTTTCCTTTAAAAAGAGGGTTGAAAGCAAAAACATGTAATGACAGTGAGGTATACTAAAAGTGGTACACTTAATTGTGTTTTTGTGCTATCGATGTTTGATGATACATATGTGTACATATTTGTGTGTGTATTATAAATATATTAATTGCATAATTTTTATTAATGATAATGAGTCCTGCTTTGGATGAAATTTTTTAAAACGCTCAGCTGTTCTCAAGAATGCAATAAATTATGTTGATTAATTTTATTATTGCAAGGGAGGTATTATAGTGTGATAATAAAAAAAAATTAAAGCTGCACGATGTTATAGGAAAATAATGGCAAGCATACTTCACATTAAAATAATTTAAATTTTTTATAAATGAAGCACATTTTTAACGTAAGAGTAAATATTTGTTTTTGAAAATAATGCTAAGAGAAAAAGGGTAATTTTAAGTGAAATAAAGTTCCAATTAATTATACTTTTTAATTTTATTTAATTAATGATGGAAAACCATATCAGCTAAATGTGTTTTTTCTTTTCTTGAAAATTTCCAGCAACAATTCTACATTTGCTGGCTGTATGTCCTCGATAACTTAAAAAATTTAAATTTTTGAGGTCTTGAATCGATTGTGGGCCATTGAGATACCCCTTATCGTTCAAATAGCCCCACAGAAAAAGTCTAAAGGTGTTAAATCACAAGATCTCGGTGATCAATTGTGATCGCTTATTTGACAAATCACACGGCCAGAAAGTTTTTCAAGCAAAGGGCGATTGTATCGAAGTTTTCACCATTTTTGTGGTGAATTTTAAAAATAGTGTTGCAATTTAAATTTTCAAAACAGGCTGTTATGACTTTCAACTATTACATCTAGATTCGTCCAGGAGTCTCCTCCAATATTATATTTCTCCCCTTCTCCTACGGTTTAAAAAAAAAAATTACCAAAATCCTATTATGACTGCGGGTTAAGATGTGTATTTTTTTTGTGTCGTGGGAGGTATTTAATGTTATATCTAAATGAAGGAGGCACAGATAAGGAACTCGGCTTCAATTTCCTGGTTCATTTTGCTTAAAAAATCTTGTATCAAGTCCATTTAGATTTTTTATTATCTAACAGAGGTCTGTTTTTTTGAGAGCTCTGTTAAAAACGACTTTTTATATTTAGGGTTATACATTTTAGAATTTATCTTCCATTACCATTACCATTACGATTTTCCAGGTACTGATTTCCTTTCGGTTGCGAAAATCGAGCTCATGCTGTGTATAAGCAAATATTTTACGAGTGGCAAGTGGTAACTGGAGTTACTTTCACCCTAGATAACAGTATTCCATAAAAAGGAATTGTAATTAAATTTCAAAATGCTGCATGACTACTGTATGCAAATTACAATATAAAAATTGTTCATAAGGCCAATTTTTCTGCACAATATGCGAAGAATTATTCGCTAAGTGTTGATTAAATTTTCAGATAATATGTACAAATGTCATACATTAAAAAGTGAAATTTTCTTTGTGCGTAAACTGAAAAAAATTCTCTAATTAAGTTGTACGAGTATTTGAGTATTTTCATTCAAATAAAGAAGTACGCATTAAGTGTACCCTTGGTACTTCAAACAATTTTTCATATACATATGTACTCGTATGTATGTATGTATTTTTTTTATTTTTTAGCTCATGCTTGTTTGTAATTAAAAGTGGAAATAAGCAAATAGGGAAACATGATGCTAGTCCTGTTTGACTATTATCCTTTTTAATAAAAATTCCATGCGTGACCTATTTTTATAGTTTTAATGTACAGCATGTATACACATATGTATGTATGTATGTCTATTTGTACATACGTGTTCACCTATGCATGTAGATAGATATGTGTATGTATGTATGTCTGTGTGTATAAATACGTTAACTAATTTTGAACTAAATATGTATGTCAAGTGTTTCAATAACATGCTTTGAAAACTTTTAACAACTCTGACTATAAAATATAAAATTTTTTTATTTGTAAATTTTCAATAATTTCTTTAAAATGTACATGAAATGAGAATTAATAGTTTTCAGTTCTTTAACCGCCTCCTTCTTTTGAAAATATGTTGTTTGTATTGCAGTAAGATACCTTAACTAAAATTAATTTTTTACATATGCCTTAAAATGTATAACCCTTGACACAAACCATAGTGTTTAACAGAGCTCCTTTAATTTACTAACAGACAACTGTTACATACTAAATATACTAACAGACGCCTATTAAACATCAACAAATTCGTTTTTTCCTAAAAAATGGAAATAATATTATATTTTTTTAAACAAAATAAACCACCGAAGAATTCAAGGAAAATATTAAAAAAAAAATTATTTTTTAGATCTTTTGGAAATTTAAATTTTAATTTAAATGGTTTTGATCATAGGTTTGTGGCAAAAATGAACGAATGAAAGAGTTGGACACAGCTCTGGCAGTTGGTCATTTTAGACACAAGCCTATGATCAAAGTCATGTAATGTAAATGGGTTTGATCATAGGTTTGTGTCTAAAATGACGCGACTGAACGAGTTCAATCCTAGTCTAGATTATTTTTAAAATGTCAGTACAGGCCCCTAAATTTTATATCTAAATGAAGGAGGCGTGTAGAAGGAAAAAACCATGTTTTTCAGCTTAAAAGTAGGCTGTTAGTATATTAACAGAGCTCTGTTAGTCGTGATGGTTTGTGTTAAATCACTAAAAAAGCATGTGTGTAGTACAAATCTAATAGTTTTGAAGGTAATACCCCTTATTGCGAATGGTGTCGTCGACGTCACATCAAGACGACATTAAATATTCCCCCTTATTGCGAATGGCGTCATCGACATCACATCAAGACGACAGTAAAAATTGACAATTGTCTACTCTTTGTCGACAAGCATTCACTACTATTAATATGCTGCATTAATTTACTAAGCCTTAGAGATTACTAAGAGATTGTCAATAATATCCAATTGTTGCCGATAAAGAGTAGACAAGTGCTAATATTTACTGTCGTCTTGATGTGACGCCGACGACGCCATTCACAATAAGAGGGATTGTCACCTGTCTACTCTTTATCGGCAACAATTGGCTCTTAGCGACAATCTAGTAGATTAGTAAGAATAAATCTCTAATGCTTTGCAAATTAATGGATCATGTTAAGAGTAATGAATTGTTGTTGACAAAGAGTAGACAAGTGAAACTTTTTACTGTTGTCTTGATGTGACGTCGACAACGCCATACACAATAAGGGGAAACATTCATTCTAAAAACGGGTAATATTTCAAGAACAACTTTTTTTGTAAACGAATCTATACTTAAGTATTTCAAGGAACGTTTATATTTTCATTTAAAAATATCTGAAACTTATTAAAGATCTCCTTTAATATTTTCTACTCGCGATTATTTCATTTGCAATATATGTAATTGCCCTTTCATGATTTATTTTCTAATCCTAACCATGCGAAGATTTTATCATTTGTGGCTTGAAATGAAACTGCTTCACTGTCTCTCGACTGTCGTTCTACTATCGGTGACACGTTTATTCCATAGACAATTTATGCACGAATGGTTTGGAACACTCTCTTCAGACACTGCCCACCCCAAGTACATAGTTTTAACAATAATATTTTTGCAAGTCCCTGTTAGTATCTGGGTAAGAAAAAAAAAATAAAATATAAAACTTCTCCATACAATTGTTTTACTTTTATAAAACTTTATAAAAAGAAAAACATAAACGATATGCTTCAAATTAGTTGTAACCGTAAAGTAATTTTTTATAACTACATACGAATGTCCTTATTTTTAAGTTACGTGATAAAATGTTACAATTTGTGTGACGTGTTTTTATTTTTCGTTTATATTTCTATCGAATCCATTTCATAGAAAGGGTGCGCCTTTTGGGCTTAAACTCTCTCATATAACTTGCAAAAGTTTTGGTAGAGCAACGCTTACGTACTTACTTACCATGCCAAGGTACTCACTCGTAATATTTTTCATTTGATGTCTCCAGGGTTGATTTAAATAATCAAAATAAATGCTGGTGGTTGCTTTTTGTATGAAAAATAATATCTTTTGCTGAATTACACGAAACATGCCTCTGCCTACTAAATATGTGCGGTTTCGAATTAGGTCACATGGTTTGAAAGTAATTGTGTGAAATAAATTTAATCAAGTGATAACATTTTTCTTAATATAAATTGTCTTGTAGTTGTATACCAAAAAATAAAAATTTATTTTTATGACATTTATCTTGTTTTTATCCCAAATAAACTGTGACAGAGAGAGAGTATTAGAAATTTATTTTTTATTTGGGAACTTGTACTTTTAGTAGCCCTTTTAAATGACTCTCCCTCCTCCATTTTCTCTTCAATACTAAATAAAATAAAAATAAAATAGTTAGTTTTTATTTTTACAAGACGTAATTTTTTTTTTCGTACTACGCCCACAACTCTTTTGTTTAAGACCAAACAAAAACCTGCCTGAGAAAAAAGAAATCGCATTACAAAATATTAGTCGCAAGTCCGTTTGTCGTTCATTTTAACTACCAAAACTTAATCTGCAACAAATGACAAGCAGAACTAAATGCAACAAAACTTGATGATTAAGTGGCTGAAAAAACAACAAAAAAAAAACAGAAAATAAATTACAAGTATGCGGTTCTTTTCAGCAACTCATCTCGAAAAATGTGTTTAAAACATTAAGAAAAAATAAAATAAAAATGCATAAAAACAAAACATCATCTCATTTCTCACAAACAAATAACAAAACGAAAAAAAAACGTTTGATGTTCCAATTTAATTTTGTAATGGATTCGGTAGGAAGTAAAGGAAAATCTTATAGAATATTAATACAGGAACATACATACATATCGTGCCTTATTTTCGATTTTATCTGAAGCGCCAAAAATGGGAGTTTTCAGGAGACGGATTTTTTAAAATATTCAAATATGTTTTGCTTACAATAAAATTATACAGCCTATATCTCAAAAGTTATCAATAATTTTGGCATTTTGACAGTTATAAACTGTAAGTAGGCCCATAAAATTTTAATTTTAATAAAAAAAATCTATTTTCTATTACATGTCGCTTACGATAAAATCGAAAATAAGGCTCGATATTACAATATAAAAACAAATAGGTGAGGAAAAAACTCACTACAAACCGCATTTTAAAAGGTACCATAAAATAAAGTACTTTTAAAAAATTAACTTAAAATAAAGTAGGTATGTACTTTAAAAAAGTTTCAAAAAATACATTTTCAAGCAGGATTTTTAAAAATAAATTTTTAAGAAAAGTACATTTAAAAAACAACAACTTTCTAAAAAAAGTACATTTAAAAAGTACATATTTTCTGAACAAAAATATCTTTTAAGCAAAATATCTAAAAACTGCCTTTTTTTATAAAAGTACTATGTTTAAAAAAAGTAACTTTTGAAAAAGTAGAATTTAAAAAAAAGTACTTCCTTAAAAAAGAGCCATTTGAAAACGTACCTTTTGAAAATAGTACCTTTGAAAATAAGTGCGTTCTGAAAAAGTACCTTATAAAAAAATTTCTTTACCAAAAATTGCATTTTAAAAATAGTAGTTTTTCAAAAATCTCTTAAAACAAATTTAATAGGGAGGAAAGGTACTTTTTTCATGAGGTACTTTTTTCCAGGTGCCTTTAAGAAAAGTACCTAAAAAAGGGTCGATTAAAAAAGTACATTAGCAAAAAAACCGCTTAAAAATTAACATTATAGTACCTTAAAAAAATACTTTTTATAAAAAGTGTCTTTAAAGAAGAGTACATTGAGGACGGGTATATTTTAAAGAAGACTTTAAAAAAGTAAAAGTCGGTAAAAGTAAAAAATAGTTTTTTTTAAGTACCTATGCAAAAAAATATTTTATAAAAAAGTATATGTGTTTCAAGTTAAATTTTAAAATTTATAACCCTTGACACAAACCTTGTGCTTTAACAGAGCTCTGTTAAGCTATAAAAATTCGATTAATGCACATCCAAATTCCTTTGATTTATTATTGCCCATGAATTTAATTCTGAAAAACATGAATTTGAACCAAATATTGCCAAGTTATCAACTTGGACTTGTTTTTGGGAAGGAGTCGTTACGGACCAAATTGTATCCTTAAAACGTGCATACTCAGGATTTCTGGTTCGAGTTTTCAGGAATTTTTCGAAAAACTTTAAATTTGTCCTACTACGAGTATATTAACATTTTCCAAGATGTGACCAAATTTTCCTGGGAACGAGTTGATGCGAGCGGACAATAGTGATGATCTATTATGGAAAATATTGTACTCTAAAAACGTGCATACACAAAATTTCTGGAAGTTCGAGTTTTCAGGAGTTTTTTGAAAAACTTTAAATGTGCCCTACTATATTAACATTTTCCACGATGTGACCAAATTTTCCTGGGAACGAGTTGATGCGGGCGGACTTTCTGAAATGAGTAAAACTGGCATTGCAAAAAGTACACTTGAAAAAATTACGTATGAACAAAGTGCTTTTCAAAAGAAGCACATTGAAAAATACTTTTTAAAAAACGTGCCTACTCACATTTTTTTCCTTCTATTCTTCTCCCCGTAATCTATTTTCCCAATTCTAACACAATGTATCCCATGAGTAGGGATAATCCCCTACATCTTATTATCTTATTATATATAATACAAAAACACTTTTATTTGTTATGGGTGAACTCTTCAATGCCCCAACAGATTTTCGCCTTCCACCCCGCAAAATATTTGTAAAAGACCGGTGCGTGTTTATATATATATTCTACCCCGGTAAATGCTACGCCCCTTTCAGAAATAGTGGTTCGTCCGACAGATGGCGCAATTTTTAGTTTTTTTTTGTGTTTTTGCACCGTAACTACTGAACCGATTTTGACCAAACTTCATATACATGCTCTATAGGGCGTGAGTAGTGTTTCTGTGTAGTTTGAAGTTCGTCCGACAGATGGCGCCATATTTAGTTTTTTTTGTGTTTTTGCACCGTAACTCAAGAACTACTGCACCGATGTTGACAAAACTTTATATACATGCTCTATGGGGCGTGAGGAGTGTTTCTGTGTAGTTTGAAGTTCGTCCAAAAGATGGCGCAGTATTTATTATTTTTGTGTTTTTGCACCGTAACTCAAGAACTACTGAACCGATTTTGACCAAACTTCATATACATGCTCTACAGGCCGTGAGTAGTGTTTCTGTGTAGTTTGAAGTTCGTCCGACAGATGGCGCAGTACTTATTATTTTTGTGTTTTTGCACCGTAACTCAAGAACTACTGAACCGATTTTGACCAAACTTCATATACATGCTCTATGGGGCGTGAGGAGTGTTTCTGTTTAGTTTGAAGTTCGTCCGACAGAAGGCGCCATATATAGTTTATTCGTGGGCAAAATCCAATTTTCATATTGTACCACCAATGCCATATACAACACTAATGTTTGCTTAGGGCCAGCAACGCGGACCGGGGTCAGCTAGTATATGTATATGTATATAAAAAAGTACATTTCAGAAAAGTATCCTTAAAAAAGTAAATTTTAATAAGAAATTTTTAAAAATATACCTTTCAGAAAAAGTATCTTTTAAAAAATTGTAGTAAAATAAATTCAGTAAAGTGCGATTTTGACTCGCACAAGAAGGGTTCCTTCCGTACGCACAATACACTTGTAATACTATCTATACAACTTTATTAGTCTATATAATCGAATATCATAACAGACATTAGGAAAAATAATGTTAAGTACACTGTAAACTTTTTTTTCGGTTTTTGACGCTTAATTTTGGGTTTTCATTTATTCTTTAGTTTTGGCGATTTTTTCGGTTTTTGGCGTTTTTTTTTGTTTGTTTTGGGGCTTTTTCTTAGTTTTGGCGTTTTTTTCGTTTTTGGGGTTTTTTTCGGTTCTTGGGGTTTTTATTGTTTTAGGTTTTTCCCTTTTTGGCGATTTTTTTCGGTTCTTGGCGATTGATTTTAGTTTTAGCGATTTTTCAGTTTGGCATTTTTTAAAAATATATTTTTGTAATGTTTAGATAATTCAAAAAAAAAAATTTTGTAAAAATTTAAAAATATTCTTAAGTTTGGCCATGCGTGCGTAGATGAATTTAAACCTTACTAGCAGAGACAAGAACCAATTATTTTTAGCAGGCTGAATTTGCACTTAACAGCACACTGTTAACTTCATATGAGTGTTTCAAATAAATATATGTACATATTACAACAATTATCCGCGCTTCTCCAAGAATCATAAAGAAACTAATAATATTATATTTTGTACATGAATACATACATACTCGTACATACATACATACATATGTATACATATTATTTTAATACATATTAATGATACTTTAACAGCAGGTGTGTGTGGTGGCCAGCTTCTTCTTGTTGTTACTGCTTTCCATTGGCTTCTGGTCTTACGCACGCCTGTCAATTTATTTTGAAATCTTCTTCACCTACTCGTATCATAAAGTTTTTTTTTTATTGTGGTTTTTCAATTGCGAGTATCTTTAGTTTTGGTGTTACGAGTATTTCATTCAAGTTTTCAATATTTCGAACTGTTGTTTGTTGTTTTTGAGATAAACTTTACAGCTGCGTTTGTACTTAATTACAAAATTGCTCTTTTAGTTGGAAACTTTGAAATGTCGTAAAAATAAAACAATAAAATTGCTTTGTAATATTATAAAAAAATATACGAGGGGTTATGCGAAAAGTACTGGGGCGGCGCACTTAAGGAATTTATGTGATAATGTTATTGTTTTCTTAATGGTTACAAATTCGATTGTAAATTTTTTTCTCTCAAAATAGTAGGCGGACTACTCCCATTGAAATTTAACATAATCACCCTTATTGCAGTTGTCAACATTGACATCATATCAATGCAAAACAAAAAACTTGAGGCCTGTCTACCAGCTGTCGAAAACAACTGACTGCTATTGACATTCTCAGGCTATTTTCTAGACCTTATAGTGTTTTCACACTGCAAGTTAAAACCTGGTTTTAACGTTAAAACCATAAGCAGCTGATTTTGCATTCACACTGCCAGTTTGCTAAATTCAGGTTTTAACTCACAGACTGTCTAATAACTTTGCTCAAAATAAAATAAATCTCCTGCAGAAATGCGTGTGTTTGTTGTTGTATTTTTTCTGCTTTTTATAACACTTATTTGACAAACTGTACAACTGTTTTTGTTTGTATGAAAAACTAAGAAACTTTACAATGCGCTCTAAAATGGAAATTATTTCATATTTTGTAAATTAATATTTTAAAATTATGGAACTAGTAAGTAATACAAAGTGAAGAAGTGCTTGGAAATAAAGTTATTGTATATAAAAAATGCAAAAATAAGTTGCAAAATACAACTTTTTTAGTGGTGGATCGATATGTCATATCGTTTATTTTCACTTTCCAGAGGTCTATGAAATTTTTTTTTGTTGTTTTCCTTCCAAAGAACTCTTATTTTTCCATAATTTTTTACTTATTGTTGCTGCTGCATCCATTTTTAAGTTGAAAATCTTTCAAGCGACATCTCTTGTTATTCACTGGCATAAACATTATCAGCTGCTACCGGTCATTTTAACTTGGCAGCACTGAATTTACCACAGCGAAAACAGGGTTTCATTTCATAAAACCAAAATAAAACCAATTCAGAAATGGTTTTAAGTTGGATTTAACAAAAACAATTTGTATGGTAAAACCAGGTTTTAACAGTTGGTTTAGACATTAAAAACAACTTTTATTAAAACCAAGTCAGTGTGAAAACACTATTAGGAAACATAAATAAATTGTCAATAGCATAAAATTGTTTTCGAGAGCGAGTAGACAAGTCAACATTTATTCGTATTGTATCGACGTGACATCGATGTTGATAATAGTGAATATTTCGTATTCTTCTAAATATTAGATTCCTGGGCAAATTTGCATGCACTTAGCGCTCCTGTAATAAATAGCATTATTTCGAGTCAAAAAAAGTAGGCGTGGCAGCGCCCATTTAATTTCACTATAATATTTCATGTGCTTTTACCCAACCCATTCAAGCGAAACTTTGCAAACACTTTGCGAGTTTAAAAAGTGGTCAATATGTGATCTTGGAAATTTCATCAGTGTTGCCAGGTTTTCTTTTAATTTTTTAGTATTCCGTACACCAAAGGTGAAAAGAAACCCTATTGTTTTCGCTACGCTGTCCGTCTGTCCGTCCGTCTGTCACAGGGTATTTTCTCGAGAACCGTAAAAGCTATGGACCTGAAACTTGAACATAGTGTGTAGATATTTGGCGGCTACAACAACAAATACATGAGAGTTAAAGGGTGTTCCAAAACGAGCAACGAAAAATTTTAAAATCCCATGTAATAAACATACAATTGTATGTATATACACTTGAAATTTGTATACAGACTACAATAATTAACACTAAAATTTAAATTAAAGGGTGTTCCATCAGTTAATGCAATTTTGACTATGTAATTTTGACGACTTGCTGTATCTTGGAAACCGTAAGAGCAAAACTCTTGAAATTTTCAAAAACGGTAAAACTAAAAACTCAAAAAATTATAAAATCGATAAACCGAAAAAATCGCCAAAAACAAAAAAATCGCCAAAACGAAAAAAAGCACCAAAAAAAAAAAGACTAAAAACAATCGCGAAAAACCAAAAAAATCGCCGAAATGAACAAAAAAAAATCGCCAAAATGAAAAAAACCCCAAAAAAAAATCTGCAAAATGGAAAATAATCGCCACAATGGAAAAAACCAACAAAAACAAAAAAAAAATCGTTAAAATGAAAAAAATTGCCAAAATAAAAAAAAACTCCCAAAAACAGAAAAAAAACGCCAAAATGAAAAAAACCCAAAAACAGAAAAAAATCGCCAAAATGAAAAAAGCGCCACAATGACAAAAAAATCCCAAAAACATAAAAAATGCTTAAAACTGAATGTACGGAACCCTTCGTGCGCGAGTGAATTTATTTTTAAATAGACACCAAAAGTTAAAAATAAAAAGTTTGTGAATAAACATTTTAACGACAAATCGAAAATATGCACCAAAAGAATTAACAATAGTTAAGTTTTATTTAAATACATCATTAATATTTATGGGCTTAAAAGCGATAACATCATAAGTCGACTAATAACAAATTCGAGTTATATATGCTGTAAGAGCGATTTGTTGTTGTGATGTAAACTGCAGATTTCGGATTATAATGGCATCGATAGTCCTTTCGATGATAACTTACACATGCATACACACTTTATTTTATTTAAACTTAATGATAGGGAACGCTTAATGAAACCCCCTTTATATAAATCAATACCAGCTGGAAAATAATTATGTATTTGTAAATTTAACAGAACCACCTTGAGCTGATCCACATTTTCGTGACTAATTGAAAAAAAAGGAATTTATTTTTCTTTCCATGCCCAAAAGATATTTCATTATCACTTCATTTCAGCTTCATTCAGCCTTCCTTGAACTTGAACTGCTGACTGAACCATTTAACAGTCAATATTTGCTCGACCGAATTCGCTCATAATGAAATCCATTAGTTTGGTTTGTATTCCATTTGACAGCAAATGTGACATCAATCATTTTGTAAATATTACTTAAAGTAAAAAAATTAAACTAAATGTCAACAATTGTTCTTTGGCCACAACAATGTCAATATAAATACAATTTGCAAAAGTTTAACAAATAAATATGTACATATATACGAAATAAAAAATTTAAATTGGCAAATAGCTAGACAAGAAAGGTTTATAAATAAATAAAGTTCTGCACATACTCGTACAATACACGTGCAGGTCCAAAAGCATGCAAAAATTGGCAACAACCACGAACAGACTGTTAAAAAAAAGGCAAGAAAGAAACACAGGAAAAAGCCACAATCGTAAAAGAAAGAACACACCTTTGTGGTTAAGACGATGAAGAACATTAAGGGTATGCACGAATGATTGCACTGTTAGTTATTTATTCTAAAAAATAATTTAAGTTTCCATGCAAATTTTAACTAAAGCACATTTCAAATAAAAATTACCATTACAGCCATATGACTGTACATGTTTTTTAAAACTAACTCGTCAACTTTGTGACTCATATGTAACTTGACATGTCTACCTTGAAGTGGCCAATTTAAAAACGACTTTTAAATTTTTTGCTCTCAAACATACACATTTTTTTTAATTACAGCTGACGTAACTTCCCTTTTTATAACAAAACAGCTGATGTCAAATTGTTTGACAGATCTAAAATATAACGTTCTCTAATTAAAATTTTGTCATCTGACACCTGACTTTTATACAAGTAATTTTTTAAAAGTATTACACAACATGTAGGAATTTTTCAGTCGGAAATTTGACATGTCAGATGTAAAAATATTTTCGCTTATTAAGTTGCTTTACGTCCCTTTTCATAATGTATGATTAAGACTTAACGTGAACTTTAAATGGAAGTTCTTCATACAAAACTTGCAGTGAAAGCTCCTGCTAGCCTTTAATAGTATACTGTGAAAAGGGCCCTTAGGTTGTAAATAATTGGTTCTTATCTCTAGCTAAAAGTCTAATTTTATATTTCAATTTCTTTTTAGGTAAGAATACATAAATTCTTTGTTTATCCTTAATATTTAAAGGTGAGTTATTAAAATAGAGGAAATATTATTATTAAAAACAATTCTTCTGAAAGATATTTTTCAAAAGGTACTTTTTCAAAAGATACTTTTTCAAAAGGTAATTTTTCAAAAGATACGTTTTCAAAAGATACTTTTTCAAAAGGTACTTTTTCAAAAGGTGCTTTTATAAAATATATTTTTTGAAGACATTCTTTTTCAAGTGGAAGTTTTTTGAAAGGTGTTTTTTGAAAGGTACTTTTTTCATACATACTTTTTATAAAGTACTTTTTTCAAAAAGTACTTTTTCGAAAGATGCTTTTTCAAAATTAAGTTTTTTTTGAAAGCAATTTTTTAGAAGGTAATTTTTCGATATATAATTTTTATAAGGTGCTTTTTTTAAATGTACATACTTTTTTAAAAGGTACTTTTCGAGAGGTACTATTTTATAATATACCTGATTAAAAGGTATTTTTTCTTAGAAATTACTTTCTTAAATAATACTTTTTTGAATGGTACTTTTTTAAATGGTACTTTTTTTAAAGGTACGTTTGCTAAAAGGTACTTTTCCTAAAATTTACTTTTTCAAAGTTAATCTTTTAAGATGTACTTTTTGAAAAAAAAGCTTTTGCAAAATATATTATTTAAAAGGTACTTTGTCGTACTTTATTTAAAAGGTACTTTTTCAGATGTACTTTTTTTGAAAGGTATTTTTTTGAATAGTACTTTTTAAAACTTACTGTTATGAGTGTTACTTCTTAAAAGGTACTTTTTTGAATAGTACTTTTTAAAAAGTACTTGTTTTTAAAGGTACGTTTATTAAAATGATTTTTTTGAAGTTTACTTTTTAAAAGTTACTCTTTGAAGAGGTACTTATTTTGAAAAAATACCTTTTATAAGAGATATTATTTGAAAGGTACTTCTTTATAAGTACTTTTTATAAGGCACTATATATAAAAAGTACTTTTTCAAAAAGTAAATTTTTTAAAAAGTACTTTTTCAGGATGTAATTTTTTAAAATATACTTATGCCGACGTACTTTTTTAGAATATACTTATGCCGAGTACACACTATTACATTTTGTGACATCGCAATAGTGTGTACTAGTGGCAACGTTTGTCATTTCCAATATTTTTCGTTGTGTGGCATTGGTTACCGTATAAAAAACATAATGTGAACGGCGTTGCACACATTTTAAAAATGGCACCACAAAATGCCAACACAAAAAATGCCAAATGTGTACTCGGCATTTCTTAAAAATTACTTTTTCAGATGTTAAATTTTTAAAAGGTACTTTTTTCAATGGTACTTTTTGAAAGCTGCGTTTCCTAAAAGGGGTACTATATGTAAGGTACATTCTTAAAAATATACTTTTTCAAAGTTACTCCTTGGCGAGGTATTTATTGAAAAGGTATTTTTTCTACATGATATTTTTAAAGGGTACACACACTTCAAAAAAGGAACAGGTTCTCAATTCGCATTTGCATTTATTATTATTTTATTTTTACATGTGTTACTTCGTGGAATACAAAAGAGAGGTTAAGCTTCTCCATTTGATCCCATTGTCACAAAAATGGACAGGATCAGGTTCTTAGAGATTTTCGTTTAAGCGATTTTTTTATATTGTGAGATTTGTGTAGTTTTAGCGTTTTTGAAAATTTCAAGAGTTTTCCTCTTACGGTTTCAAAATTAAATAGTCCAAATTACTTTAACTGATAGAATACCCTTTAATTAATTTTTTTTTTTAATTTTAGTGTTAATTGATGTAGAAATTTAAAAAAAAAAATTAAGTACACGCCAAATTTTTTGTGCGGTTTTTGTAAATTTTTTTTTAGTTTTGGCGATTTTTCTTAGTTTTGGCGTTTTTTCGTTCTTGGGACTTTTTTCGGTTCTTGGTGTTTTTTTTTGGGTTTTGGAAATTTATTTTAGTTTTTGAGTTTTCTTTTTGGCGACTTTATTCAGTTTTTAGACGATTTTTTTAGCTTTAGAGATTTTTTCGTTTTGGCGATTTGATTGGTTATTGAATTTATTAAAAAAAAAAATGGCGCGTGAAGGTGCTTGTAAAAAGTACTATTTTAATGGCTATTTTGTTAAAGGTACTTTTTTGAAATTATAGATATTATGTATATTTATAGCGCTGCTTTTTCTGAGGTGATTTTTTAAAGAAGATTATTTCTTTAAAAATATTTTCCTAAATGTACTTGTTTAAAAAATTTTATATTAAAACATAATTTGTGTAACTTTCATACTATTTTAAGTTCCCCTGAATACCCTTAATATCAAAAAAAATCCAAACTTGTTTCTTCTTGCTTCTTGCACGAGGTATCAAAGAACATTCGCAGTAGTTTAAATAGCAACCAACAACTGCAATTTCCGTTTTAGATATTTTCACAAGATGTTCTAATCCAAACGTAAAATAAATAAAAAAAATAAACGGGGTGATTAAAATGCGCTATAAAAAAGTCAATACTTCAATAAGTTAGTTTTCGAAAAAAATAAAAAAAATAAAATTGAATACAATTACGTTTTTGTCGTTACTTAACGAAATTTTTATGAATTCAAATAAATGTTCTTTCTGCGATGTCTGCTTAGTTGAGCGTTAATACAAATATGTACGTGTGCCACTCTCTTTGTCACAATCATTTGCTGGCAGCCAAGTAATAAAAAATAAAACAAGTCTATTGAATAAATATATATTTATAGCTAACTAATATAAAGTAGTTTGCTTTAAAATGCTTGAACAAATGTGTTGTCTTTTTTAACTGCTTTGCTGCATGTTTCCCCACCTAAATAAAATAAAAAAGTTGGTCGTTTTCGCGTAACGCCATACTACACTGGGAAAAATAATTTTTTTAAAGGATTTATTGTAAAGACAGCTTAAAAGCAATATTTATTAAGAAACTAGTATTTTTCTTAAATAAAGTATTAAAATACCTTTTCTTAACTCTAAGTGAGTAAAATTTTCCATTTGTTTAATTTCCCTTATATATTTCGCCAAGTGTAATTGCTGCCACACCGTTCGTTTGTTCATCTTCCTGTTACCGTAAAATAATTTTATTTTTCTTATCTTGCAGTAGTAATTTGGGCAGGGTATAAAACATTTATTTTATTCTTTATACATTTATTGGTTGTTAATACGTTTGTGTAAATGCCTGCCTGCCTGAATGAATGTTGTGATGTTAAGACATTTTTACGCTTCATTTGCCATGTAAATTCAATGTCTAACTTTTATTTGAAGCAAGTATGCAAGAGGTTGGAAAAAGAAACAGAAGCAATAGATAAAGCTTCTCAGGAAAGGAAAAGGAAAAGGGGTTCTCGAATTCAATTTTAAGTTCTTTTTTTTAATTCTTTTTATTATTGTAAAAAATAATAAAAATAAACACTTTTTTGTTTGTCTGTGGCGGAAATGAGAATATGTACAAACTGTCTTGACATTTATTGTTTTGTAGTACGTATGTAAGTCGTTTTGGTAAATTATTTATGTACCAATTTTGATTATAATGTATATATTATATATATATGTATGTATGTATGTTTCATTCTATGTGTGTATGTATGTTCTTGTCATGTCCGCAATTAAAACCAAACAAATCACACGTTTAACATCAAACATTTTGTTTTAATAAAAAAAAAAATTTTACAAGGCATAAAAACAAGGTGTGACTATTCTCATACTGCTCGCGTAAATAATTGATTTTAGAAGTGTTTTATTTTAATCGAAAATATTGACGGAATTTTAACACAAATCATTTAACTTACTTCAGTAATGACTTAATAATAAAATGGGAGTATATCACACATCCGATATACTTATATTTATGTATATATAGAATAATGGATTGTTGCTGAATTTTTTTTGGAATAAATATCAGTAATAAGATAAAATAGCTTCAAAATTAAGTATGTCCAAAAAACCTTCAAAGAACTAGAAAATACGTAATGGGTACTCCACAAAATTTTAAATATTTTTTAAACAGAAATATAAATTTTTGCTGGATTTTGAGAAAAGTTTACAATACGACTCGTAGTTTAAATATGCTGCGAAACACTTCTTCACTCATATATAAAAAAGTACCTTTTAATATACGAGTAGTACCTGTTGGAAAAATTCGCTTTAAAAAAAGTATCGTTAGAAACATTACCTCTTTTAAATTAATGATTAAACAGAATAAGTCCGCAACTTCAGGAAAAATCGCTGTCAATATAACAAAGCCCATAATAAAAACTACGGCAGTAACTGCAAATGCTTTCTAGTTTTTTTTTTCATTTTCTTTTGTGTTTATATTTCTTTGTAGTTTTGTTCACAAAATGTATGAAATTTATTGAAAGTATGGTAGCATTGTTGAGAGAATATTAATTTATATGTGAGAACATAAGAAAAAACGCTGTCAAAATAAAATAGATTCTATCTCTCGACTGCTTTCTGGATGTACTTTTTTGTGTCAATTTGTATGGAAAATGTGTTTATGCCGCAATTCTGTTTGATCATTTACTGTTAATAGTACCTATTCAAAAAGTATCGTTTAAATAAGCACCTTTAGAAAAAAAACTTTTAAACCCGAATTAAAACAAAATCCTTTTAAAAATACCTTTAAATGTTTTTTTAAATAACTTTTAACTACTTTTAATACATAATAACTTTTAAATAAAAAGTACCTTCTACAAAGTGGCTTTGAAAAAAAAATATTTTAAAACGTATATTTAAAAAAAACTTATTTCGGAAAAGTACCGTACCTTTTGAGATAAAGTAGTATTTTTTTAAATGTACCTCTAAAATGAGTGTATTTCAAAAAACTTAAAAAAATTCCCTTTAAAAAATTTTTTTTTTAAAAGTTCATTTTAAAAAAGTACCTTTAAAAATAGTACCTTCTAAAATTTTTCTTAAAAAAATTACCTTTTAAAAAATCTTTAAAAATGTTACTTTAAAAAAAGTATATTTTAATTAAATTCAGTAAAGTGCGGCTTTGACATGCGCACGAAGGGTTCCGTACGTTGGGCTTTGAGCATTTTTTAATAGTGTTTTTTTACGTTTTTTCAGCTGAAATAATTTTTTTTGTTTTTTTTTCGCTTTTTCTCGTTTTGGCAATTTTTTTAATTTTGGCGATTTTTTTTTCATTTTGGCGATTTTTTTTTATTTGGAGATTTTTTCATTTTGGCGATTTTTTTTTAATTTTGGCGATTTTTTTTTTTCATTTTGGCGATTTTTTCATTTTGGCGATTTTTTCATTTTGGCGATTTTTTAAATTTTGGCAATTTTTTCGGTTTTTCGCGATTTAGAAATTTTTTTTAATCTGGTGCTTTTTTTCGTTTTGGCGTTTTTTTTTATTTTGTCGATTCTTTTTCGTTTTGGCGATTTTATAATTTTGGGATTTTTTTGTTTTACCGTTTTTGAAAATTTCAAGAAGTTTGCTCTTACGGTTTCCAAGATACAGCAAGTTATCAAAATTACATAGTCAAAATTACATTAACTGATGGTACACCCTCTAATTAAAATTTTTAAATTTTAGTGTTAATTGTTGTAGTCTGTATAAAAATACACTAACTTTACAAATTTAAAGTGCATATACATACAATTGTATGTATATTACATGGGGTTTTAAAATTTTTCGTTGTTCTTTTTGGCACACCCTTTGATTTCCAACTCTCATGTATTTGTTGTTGTAGCGGCCAAGGGCCTACACACTCTGTCCAAATTTCAGGTCCGTAGCTCTTACGGTTCTCGAAAAAATACCCTGTGACGGACAGATGGACAGACGGACAGCGTAGCGAAAACAATAGGGTTTCTTTTCACCTTTGGTGTACGAAACTCTAAAAAGTATCTTTAGGAAAACTACGGTATTAAACATTTTCTTTAAAAAAAGTATATTTTGAAAAACGCCTTTTAGATAAAATATCACCATTTCGTAAGGTACAGGTATCTTCTTCATAAAGATGACCTTTTAAAAAAGAACTTAAAAAATTTCCTTCTAAAAAAGTACCTTATAAAAAAGTACCTTTTAAAAATAGTTTAAAAAAAATTAGTTTGAAAAAAATTGCTTAAAGTTTATTTTAAAAAATCCACTTCTTTTTAAAAATTTACCTTTAAAAAACCCTTTTGAGACACAAAGTGCCTTTTAAAAATTTTAAAATATTTCCTTTTACAAAAGTACTTATGAAAAAGTACCTTTCAAAATATATCTTTGAAAAAAGTACCTTTAGAAAATACCATATAAAAAGTATTGTATTAAAAATTTCCATTTAAAAAAGTACCTTTTGAAAACCGACTTTTTAGATACAATAGCACTTTTTGAAAAATTACCGTCTAAAGAAATATGTATGTTTACTTAAAAAAAATTTTTGAGATAATTTCCTCTTAAAAAAGTACCTTACAAAAAATATCTTCGCAAAAGATAAATTTGAAAAAGTACCTCTTAAAGAAGTGTGTCAAAAAAAGTGTTTTAAAAAGTATCAAATTTCCTCTTAAAAAGTACCATCTGAAAAGTGCCGTTTCAGATGCAATAGTAACTGTTAAAAAAGTATCGTTTGAAGAAGTTGAATTGAAAAGAAGAAAAAAAAAAAAGAGTTAAAAAAGTACCTCTCAAAATAAGCATTTTAAAAACGTAATTTGTAAAAAAGTGTCTAAAAACATTTAATATACATATTTAAACAGTAAAGTATCTTTAGTAAAGGTACCGTTTGAGATACAAGCAACTTTTAAGAAAATTTTATGAAAGAACTCTAGAAATGTTTTTTTTTTAAATATTCTTTGAACAAAAAACCTTCAAAAAAAGTTTGTTTTAAAAACTTTAGTTTAAAAAAAGTAGCTTTTAAAAGAGTATGCCTTGAGAAATACCTATTTGAACATTTTTATCTGAGAAAACCCAGAAAGAAACGGTCTTAAAAAGTTCCGTGTAGTACCTTATTATTTTTGTATGTACGAGTATTTATATTACTTAAAAAAAATCTATTTAAATTTTGAAACTCATGTGGAATAAGTGCATATTTATATGCAGATACGAGTATGTTTGTTGCATTATGTTCGTATTATTTTTAACACATAATCTTATCAATTTATCTTAATTTATACCAAAAACAATTAACACAAGCACATATGCAGCCCGATGCAGATGTTGTCAAAACTCTTACGCATTTATCAAAACAGCAGCAGCAGCAAAAATAACCGCCCGCCCGCCACACATTTCGTTTATTTCTTATATTTTTCAATCCAAAAATATAACACAACATGCAACATGCAACATTAGCTACTGTATCGCAAGCCTTCCGAAAAAAATATACAGTGAATAAAACAAAAAAAAAAAACTAGATAAAATTTTTTTTTTGCATAACTAAACTCCTCATACTAATATGCATAATCTTAACAAATGTCAAATGTAAAATTTATTTCCTCAACAGGTTCGCCTACAAAATGTTGCTTGCAATCGCGCGCACAGGCCTGCTAATAGGCTCCTTGTCTGGCAAACTAAAGCTGCAATAAATGCGAATTCAAACACATGAAAATAAAAAAATAAAAAAAATATTAAAAGTTTATTCCTGCAGTTATGCACCCACAACAAATGTAAAATATTGTTATGTTGAACACAGTTGTGCTCAAACAAAAATCCCATCATAATTTCCATACTTATTCACTTTTAAAATGCAATTGCCTGTGGTATTATATCTATTAGAAAATTTTGGATAAATCTTTAAAAATCATACTTTTAAAAGCAGATACTTGTTAAGCAGATATGAACACCTTGCGAGCACCATTTGAAATAAAAAACGTTTGCAACAAATGTTGTTGGCACTTTTTTAAATCACTTCTGTCCAATAATAAAGTATCTTTTTTGGAAAAAGTACCTTAACTTAAAATAGTAAGTTTAAAATAAAAAAGAAATAACTTTTGAAGAAAGTACCTATTTAAAAATGGACCTTTTTGAAAAAGTAGATTTTTGCAAATTATAATCTTTTCGTAGCCACCCTTTGAAGCAGTAACTTTTGAAAAATTATCTTTAAAAAAATTTCGCTGAAAGTACCTTTTTGAAAAAGTACTTTTTTGAAAAAAAAAATCCTTTTTTAAAAAGTACTTTTTTGAAAATAATACCTTTTTAAAAAAATTACTTTTTTTAAAAAAATACCTTTAAAAAATACTTTTTTGAAAAAAATACTTTTGAAAAAAGTAACATCTTTAAAAGGAATTTTTTAAGAAAGTAACTTTTTAAAAAAGTACATTTTTTTAAAAAAGTACATATTTTTATAAAAGTATCTTTTTGAAAAAATTAACTTTTTGAAAAACAGAATTTTTTAAGCAGAAACTTTTGAAAAATTATCGTTCTAAAAATTATCTTTTAAAACATTTCGTTTCAAAATACCTTATTGAAATAAGTACCTTTTCCGAAAAAGATACTTATTCGAAAAAATTACCTTATTGAAAAAAGTACCTTGTTGAAAAAAGTACTTCTTAAAAAAAAGTACCTTTTTGAAAAAAATAACTTCGTTTAAAGTACCTTTTTGAAAAAGTAACTTTTTTAAAAAGTACCTTTTCGAAAAAGTACCTTTTTGAAAAGTAACTTTTAGAAAAAGTACCTTTATTGAAAAACTACCTTCTCGAAAAAGTACCTTTTTGCAAAGAATACAGTTTGAAACAATTAACTTTTCGTAAAATGTATCTTCTTAAAAAGCATACCTCTTCGAAAATGGGATCTTTTTGAAAAAAGGACCTTTTTGAAAAAGGGCCTTTATAAATAAAGGACTTTTTTAAAAAAGTACTTTTTAAACAAATGTCCTTTTTTAAAAAAGTACCTTTTTGGGAAAGATAAACCTTTTGAAAAATAGCATCTTTTGGTAGCCACCCTTTGAAGCGGAATCTTTTGAAAAATGTTCTTTCTAAAAATTATGTTAAAACAAAATTTCGTTTGAAAGTACCTTTTTGAAAAAAGTATATTTTTGAAAAAATTACCTTATAGAAAAAAACTAACTCCTTGAAAAAACTACCCTTTTGAAAAAAAAAAGATTTTTGCAAAGAAATACATTTTTGAAACAGTTAACTTTTTGAAAAATGTACCTTTTCGAAAATGGGACTTTTTTGAAAAAAGTACTTTTGAAAAATTACCAGTATCTTTTTGAAAAAAGTACGTTTTTGCAAAAAGTATCTTTAGAAAAAGTACCCTATTGAAAAAAGTACCTTATTGAAAAAAGTACCTAATTGAAAAAAGTACCTTATTGAAAAAATATCTTATTGAAAAAAGTATCTTATTGGAAAAAGTACCTTATTGAAAAAAGTACCTTATTGAAAAAAGTACCTTATTGAAAGAAGTACCTTATTGAAAAAAGTACCCTATTGAAAAAAGTACCTTTTTAAAAATAAGTAGTTTTGGAAAAGCAATTTTTGTTTAAAAATACCTCTTTGAAAAAGTACATTTTTTAAAAAAATTACCTTTTTGAAAAAAGGAACTCTTTGAAATATAGAATCTTTTGGTAAAAACAATTTTATTATCTTTGGAAAAAAGTATTTTTTCAAAAAGTTGATAAAAGTACCTTTCTGAAAAAAGTAAATTTTTGAAAAAAGTGAATTTTTGAAAAAAGTCCTTTTTTGTAAAAGTACATTTTTGAAAAATAGAAACTTCTGGTAGAAACACTTTTATTATCTTATAAAAAATTTTGTTTAAATGTACTTTTTTGAAAAAGTTCCTTTTCGAAAAATTACTTTTTGAAAAAATTACCTTTTTAAAAAAGTACCTTTTTGAAAAAGAACCTTTTTGAAAAAGAACCTTTTTGAAAAACCTCCTTTTTGAAAACGTACCTTTTTCAAAAAGGAACTTTTTGAAAAAGTACCTTTCTGAAAACTTACCTTTTTAAAAAACTACCTTTTTGCAAAGAAATACATTTTGAAACAATTAACTTTTCGTAAAGGTACCTTCTTAAAAAGCGTACCTTTTAGAAAATGGGACCTTTTTGAAAAAAGGATGCTATTGAAAAAATTATGTTTTAAAAAAAGAAGCTTTTTGAAAAAAAGACTTAAAAAAAATTACACTTTAAAAAGTACCTTTTTGGAAAATACTTCTTTAAAGGTATTTTTCAATAACGTAATTTTAAGAGGTATGTACCTTTCTTTTGATATAAGTGCTTTTGTCACAAAGTACCATAAAATCGTACTTTTTGAAAAGTACCTTTACAAAATGTCACCTTTTTGATGAAGTTCTTTCTAAAGAATTTGCATTATAAAAGCTTGAAGTGCTTGTGAAATAATAAGTAGCATCCAAAGAGTGTCATATCAAGAGTTTGCTATCAAAAAGTACCTTAAAAAAGTACCTTACCTTGCACCATTATTCTATAAAAGGTCTCTTGTTATTTCGCCTTTGCTGTTAAGGAAAATCTCTTTGTTCGACTAATTATTTAAAGTGAAGAAAAATCGAGTTCATTTAAAAGGTATTTATATGTAGTATATATGTATATTCCTCTGTCTATCCCATGTAACATCTGTTCCTCTGTTCCTCCTTGAACTAACTTTGCTTTTCTTTATTCTCACTAAGTCGTGTTTTTCCTTCGCTCCATATGTGTTTTTTTAATTTATAGTTGCTTTTAAAGAGCCTTTAATAGCATAAATAATACACCATAATCATCATAATTTACTTCTTTTATATGTTGCATTTATTATTATTTTGTTTTTTTTTATATACATATATATTTCGCAGCCCTCTTAATAATAATGCCACTTGGTTTGGTTTTTTTTTCCTTTTTCTTTCTTAACTCTCATATAAAAATAAGACGCCAGCATAATTTTCTGTTGTAAGTTTTATTATTTCTTTCAACTCGAACGAGAAGTCTTTAACTACTAAACGAGCTAAAATAAGACAATAATTTCTTTATGAAAGAGCAAAAAATATAAAATAAAATAAAAAATAAACAAAATAATAAGCGAAACGCATAAAATGTTTTCTGCCATAAACAATTTTAAACTTTTATGTTTTTTTACTATTATACTCGTATTTTTTTGTTACACAAAAGCTTATGTGGAAGTGTTAAAGTTAAGCTTAAATAAAAAATAAAAGAAATTTTGCAAGCATGTAGTCAGCCTCTGCAGTTTTATTTTTGATGATGATGATAAATAATTTTTAAAGTTTAACAAGTTGCTAATGATAATGACTATTTCTAGGTTTTCTCAGCCGATCCTCGTATATTTTAAGGGAAATACATACATATACATTCTGCTGCTTAAAGAACACATTTTTGTTTGTGGAAATTTCTTTAATAAAGTGGTAAAATTTATCAAAAAAAAAAAATTCACATTAAAACCCGATCCACAGGTATTTATTTCTTTTAGGCATTTCTTGCTGTGCCATTTGCAACAAACACAAGAGTTCAGCAGGTCATCCTCACTTCTGAAACTTCATTGTTTCTTGTTGCGTCTGCAGCAATAAACATTCATAATTTTTAAACTGTTTGTTGTTGTTGTTGTTGTTTTTTTTTCTACATGATTTATAAGAGATATAAAGTCAATAATTTTGAGTTTTGTGGCATTTTAAACTGTTGTACAATGTGTTCGATGATGATCTTTCACTTAAGACTCTTGCCACACTAAAGTTGCAACAGCATGCTGCTTTGCAACATTCATAATCATATACATACAAAGATATGCTGTTTGTTAATGTTCGTCCTCTCTAAATCATTTTTAACAACATTTTAGTGTTTTAGATAAATAATAATCTTTTGTAAGGAAAAATGTAAACAATATTGTTAAACATAATTATTATTTAGGTATTAGGTAGGGGAAAAATTAAATTCGTTTTATATATATATATATATTTGCATTTGTAATGTTTACAGTTTTAACTTAACAATGTTAGTTATATTTATTTTTAATTGAAAACTATGCACATAATTTAAAATTTTTATAAATAATGGCATTTTCTTTCTAGAAAAAATTTTTTTTTTACATTTATTGCACTTTTCAATGAAAATTCGCATTAAAATGGCTTGTTGATGTAGAAAGTTGATTAGAAATTATTGTACCATCTCTTACGAGCGTAATTTTTTTTCTTTAAACGAACGCTAAATTGTATTTTTCTTAATAAAAAATTAAAAAATGTTGCACTTTTTCCAGAAAAGAAAACGGCACAACGGAAATTTCTAACTTTCGCCAAAAGTTATTCCCCTTGCAGGCTAACTATAGTTCGTTTTAGAAAATAGACGCCCTTATTAATCGTCTGAACAAAGCTTAACTCATCTCCGTATGGGTGTTTATACTTTGCGAAATGGTCCTGTTCTGGAAACCGACCGATTTGAAATCGAACGATTTTAGAAAACTAGCTCCGACAATACAAATATTTTTTTAGTTTTTTTTTTAATTTTTTTTGTTATACTATGTGACCCGGTCTATGAAAAGGTGGCTTATGACTCAAAAAATTATTTTTTACTTTTTTTTTGCTTCGGATAGTTTTTGAGACGCTCTTTAATATGGTGAAAAGCAGAAAGTCCTAACTTGCTTACAAAGACCAAAACCTGCCTCATAGAATCAATAAGATTTTCTCTATGAACCGGTTTTAGGCTAAGGGGTATCAAAGTAGAAAGAAGCGAAGATTTTTTTCATAGAGATTCCTTATTGTTTTTATGTGGTAAATGTTATTAATTTTATCAAGAAGAAAACCACATAAAATCAAGAATAAATCTTATTATTCACAACTTTTTTTACTCAATTTCCGTTATTTTTCAAAAAAAAAACAATCCATAGAGAAAAACTTCTTGATTCTATTAGGTTTTCTTATAAATTGTAAACTATAGGGATTTCTTATTGGTTTTATTAGGTTGCCTTCTTGATTTTTTTAAAAAGGTTTTCATCTTGATTTTATTAGGCTATCTGATTGATTTTTTCAATAAGGTTTTCTTCTTGATTTTAGTAGGTTTCTATATGATTATGTGTAAAGCATCTTATTGATTTTTTTTTTAATAAGGAAATCTTCTTGATTTTATGAGGTGTCTTGTTATTTCGTTTCTATAAATAGACATAGAGACAATTTTTTTCATGATCTTTTTCATTTTTTTATAAGAATGTTTGCACAATAATTTCAATTCAAATATTCAGGCTGCTTGTTAGCATATTGGTTAGAGTGCTTGTCTATCAGGTAGAAGTTTACTGGTTCAATACTAAGTATTGTAAGTGAGTAAGTTAGTTAAGAAAATAACCTAATGTGTATGTATGTATCTATAAATAAATAACATCTACAATATACTGCATACATATGTATGTATATGGCATAGAATTTAAATGAAAATACATAAGTACAGAGAATAAAGACGCAATTTTTTTATTTTTTTATTGAAAAAATCAATAAGATAACCTCATAAAAACTACAAGATTTCTTCTTGATTTTTTCAAAAAGGTTTTCTCTATGAAATTAATAAGATTTCCTTATTGAAAAAAAAACCTTATTAATTCTTATTAATTTTGTTCTATTTTATGAGGTATTTAGTAGGCACTGTTTTCTCTGTGTAGAAGTGTACTAAAAATGTAGAGAAAGAAGAGCACAAATAAAATAATAACAGGATTGTATTGAAAATCGAGAATGAAGATAATACATGGAATTGAAAATTAAAAAAAGGATTGCACGCTACAAAAATGATTTTGCCAAAAAAAAAAACAAGAAACCCAGAAACTGAAGAAATGCATTGTTTATCTTTAACAGCTGATTTCTTGAAATTTTGTGTTGTTATTTAATGACTGTTGGATATCGGGCTCGAACACAGGACCTTCGGTTTTGTAGTCAACGTGCTAACTATTTCAGCCAACGATACTAGCACTTAAAGTTTTATTTCTGGTGTCTGAGTTTAGTTTTGAGCTTTGTTGTTTTTAAAGACTTATAGCACAATTTTGTGGCGAATATTTTTATACAATATTTTAGCCCTTTATATAACCTTGATATTTTTTTTTGCGAAAGGGACAAAGAAGGCCCTTAGGGAAAAAAGTTACTACAGGGTTAAAATATTCCACAAAAATGTAATGTTTCTCACAGGATTTCACATAAAAGTTTTGAATACATTCTGTGTGTAAATTGCAAGTCTGTGCAAGTACGAAATTAACCCTTAAGGGCGTTGAAAATGTTGACAAATTTCTGGTATTAAAGGTGAATTTCTAGGTTTGGTATATTTGGAGATGCATAGTTGAATTTTATGGCGAATATTTTAACCCTTTTTATCCCTGTTTAAGAATACTTTTTTGCCAGCTTTTTCGAAAGGGGTAAAAAAATACCCATACGAAGAATAGTTGCGAAACACACTCTGTACGTTCTGTAAAATGCAGTGGTTTCATGTTTTTCTAAGCCAATTCACTACAGCAAAATGTAAAATGAGGAATACCATGCCAACCGTTGGAATCTTGTTATTTGTTATTTTGGCTAAAGTTAAATTTTGTTGTATAAAATTTTTCCCCTCATCCAATATACTGACACGCTGCAGCTTATAATGCTGCTCACACTATGCTCGTCATAAAAGTCAATTATGTTGGAAATTTCAAACCAATTTCATATGCTGATTACATTTTTACATTTTGCAATTAGAAAGACTACAAAGCAAAAAAAAAAGAAATTTGAATAGCATCGAGCATCAATCAACATTAAACCACATTTGCAATACGAGTAATTATTGCCATGAGTGTATGAGAATGTGTGTGCTATAAGTGTCTGTCTGTATGTCTCTATGGTTATTTGTAAAATACTACTCTTACCCTTATTCTCTAGTTTCTGTTCACATTATCGCTCTTTTACTGCAAGACTATCATAAGTGAAAACATTTACTTTGAAAAAAAAAATTATTTCCATTTATATTATAATCTGAAGGAAGCAAAATTGTTGGAGGAGTGACATAATTTTTTCATACAAATCACTGGTGTGATGTTATAATAATTAATAATGCTTTATAAACTGATTTCCAGTTTTGTGAGTTGTTACTTTCTTCAAGGCAATGAAGGGTATGTTGCTTTACCTGCTTTTCCTGCTGAAATAATTATTCAGTTAAAGCAAGCATTGTAACTTCAGTTAGATTATATCATTTAATTTATCATTCAGTTTTAACAATAACGAAAAGTATCTTTAATTATGACTGAAAGTTCCAAAAGGGTTTCTCAAGTGCAAGTTAAACGGATGGATGAATGCCTTTCATTAATTTTTAGTTCGAAAAGGGTGTGGTGGTTAGAGGAAAATCAATTAATTCAGTTGGAAAGCCGAAACATTTTCCAAACATAAATAAATAAACATTAGAGAAGATTAAGAACACTGTCTCCGGCTTTGTAATTCCCATATATTTTTTTATTTGAGTAATTTTTCTTTTAAAATTTAAACTACTAAACTGTCGCTTAAAGAAATTTTATAAAACTTACTAAATTAGATTTAATGGTCCAACATAGAGTTTTGAACTTAAAAAAAAATACAAAACTCTTTTGGGGGAAACAATGTTTTTTTGTTGCTTTGTTTTTGTTGAAACGAAACTTGACAGTGCAAATTACGTGACTTATTGAACAGACACAAATTGTGGCTAAAACATTGTTGCCTGTGAAAAGGCAACAATAGTAACAATGGGATACCCAAGGGTTCCAAACCCACATTCTCATGACGTCTCTTTTTTATTTTTCTAAAGTTAGAAAATAAAATAGCAGACCAAATTGAACTGCAACAAAAGCAATAGTGTTGTTGATGAAAACTAAAGACAAGAAAGACTCTCTTTCTTTCACTCACTTCGTGTCGAAATTTACAGTTTTGCAGGATGAAACAACTGTTGGAATTTTAAATTTGGTTTGCTGGAATTGAAAAGTACTTGTTTTCAAGTGCCAGGAGATTTATTATGCCGGTTTCACACAAGTGTTTTAAATTGCATGTATGTAGCTGTGTGGCAGGAGGTGGGGTATAAGAAAGTGTGATGTTTTAAGCTAAAAGTGCTCAATTATTAATAACGAGTGTTTTCTATACTCTAGTTTTCCGGGAAAACGGCTACCAATAAGATACGATAATAAACATGCATGCAATATCAAAGATTTTAAAGTAAATGAAACTTTTAAAGTATTAAGGAGACTCTTATTTGTAATATATGAAAACTTGTTTTGGTCCTTCGAACCTCTCTGGCTTAAGCACTTTAAAAAAGAAACGACTTGAGAATGAGAGGATGGGCTATTGTGAAAATGTCTTAAATGTGCGCTCAACTGAATTACAAAAAAATGGTCCTTCGAACTTTATTTCTGCAATTCAACAAACATATGTATATATGAAGATTAGTTTTATTATCCGCTACTTTGTTAAAGGATATTTAATGATTGCTTGTTGCTTTAATAATTTTTTCCGTTGCGGCGAATTCTGCACTTAAGAGAGTTTTTTTTCGCCTTGAAGATTTTTTCCGTTATGGGCATTTAAGTATTTGCGATTTATTTCTTCGTTTTAGCGAGTTTTTTATGTTGGCCATATTGTATTTTCAGTAAATGAAACTTTTAAAGTAATAAGGAGATTATTATTTGAAATATAGGAAAACTTGTTTTGGTCCTTCGAACTTCTTTGGCTTAACAGCTTTAAAAAAGAAACGACATGCGACTGTGTATGGAACCTAGCTCTTATTGCAACTTTCATTTAAGCGCAATATTTAATGATAAATATTGTGAAAATTTCTTAGATATGCGCTAAACTGAATTACAAAAAAATGGTCCTTCGAATTTTATTTCTACAATTCAGCAAAAAAAAATTTCCATATGAAGATTAGTTATTATCCGCTACTATATTAAAGGATATTTGGCGATTTTCTTACCGCTTAAGTAATTTTTGCGTTGAGGAGAATTCTGCAATTTAGAGAGTTTTTTCCGTTATGGCCATTTATGTATTTGCGATTTTCTTATGTTGGCTATATTATATTTTTGTTTTTGGCGATTTTTTCGCTTTGGCGGTTGTTTTTGTTCCGTACACCAAAAGTGAAAAGGATTAATTATTATTTTCGCTACGATATCCGTCTGTCTGTTAGTCAGTGTATTTTTACTAATATTAAAATTTAAAAAATTAAAATCAAAGGGTATTTCAACAGTTAATGTAATTTTGAAAACCAGCCGTATCTTGGAAACCGTAAAAAATAAACTCTTGGAATTTTCAGAAACGGTACTAAAAAATTACTAAATTCAAAAAGGCCGAACGACAAATCGCCAAAATGGAAAAAGCGCTAAATAATAAATAACAGCAACAATAAAATAAATCGCTTAAAAGCAAAAAAAAAAAAACAAAAGTTAAAAGATCGCCAAAAAATAAAAAAAATCGCTAAAAACGGGAAAATCGCCAAAAACCGTAAATTCTAAAAAATGGGCGCAGCCCCGCCCATTAAAATTTATTATTATATTTCAAGTGGTCCTACTTAACCGAGTTTTTACGTACTTACCACACACCTTGAGCTTTAAAATAGACACAAAATTGATTCTTGAATTTAAAAAAATAGGCGGAGGCACGCCCTTTAAAATTTAATTTTATACTTCACGTAGTTCTTAACCAACAGATTTGGTTCCATAATTTTTTTTTCCAAAATTTGCTATTAGATAGTTACATCGAAGTCGGTTTTTTTTGGCAGAATTACTTTCGTATTTCCCTTTTAGAGATTTCTCCGTTTTGCCGATATTTTCCCATCCTAATTTTTTTTTTTTTTGTGGGGTTTCAGTTTTTAGTGTCTCCTTTTTTTAATATAAATATTAATAGTCAGTTGGTCCTTCGAACCCAGAAAAAATATTTTTATTTTCTTTACTTTTAATGTTTTTAATAAAAATATATTTAAATTTGAGTTTACATAAAATTATTACCCCCATATGCATAAAAAAATATTAATGGTCGTTTGGTCCTTCGAACCCAGAACAAATATTTTTCTTTTCCTTACTTTTAATGTGTTTAATAAAAATATATTTCAATTTGAGTTTACATAAAATTATTACCCCCATATGCATAAAAAAATATTAATGGTCGTTTGGTCCTTCGAACCCAGAACAAATATTTTTCTTTTCCTTACTTTTAATGTTTTTAATAAAAATATATTTCAATTTGAGTTTACATAAAATTATTACCACCATATTCTTAAAAAAAAAATAAAATGAATTTTAAATCCATTTTAGGAAATTTTTTTATTAAAAATTTTAAATAAAATACATTTAAAGTTCATTTAAAATTTTATGAAAATGGGGTTTAAAATTGTTTAGCATTAAAGAATGTTACCTCCCTAATACTCCCTCACATGCCAATAGTAGTGAAGCCATAACAATGAAGTGCAACTAATCTCTAAAAGTGTGATAGTTTAATGATGACGACACCGATGGCTTTGGTATGTGCAACACAACAATGTCTGATACAAGTTCAGCTTAACAATACCAAAAGAAGAAGAATAAAAAATTCAAATTGCAACAAGGGATTCTGTACGGAAAGTAACTCACACTTTATCAAACAGCAAAACAAGCTTCATAACACCATTCAAACGGAAGTGCAATTGTTTTGAGTGATAGATGACTGGATAGATGGTTGAATGGTTGAATGGCGGGTTGGATGAGTGACTGACTGACTGACTGACTGACTGGCTGGCTGGTTGGTTAGTTGGATGACTACATAGACACATAAATTGTTGGTGGATTTTTTTTATTTTTAGTATGCTTGGCCTTTAATCGTTGTTGCAGTTCTTTGTATGATTGCAATTGAATAGATAGATGTAGTTAGATTGATTTTAACATTCAACTGATACTTTATAACATGATGGACAGCTTTAGCTTTAAGTTTTTTTTATAAATTTTTCGATGTATGTATGCAGGTATTATTATTTTGCATATACCAACGTTTAAGAGAAAAAAAGTGTCTTTCTCCTCCTTCTCCTCATCCAGCTCTTGCTCTGACACCTATTTGTAAATTTATTATCTGATAAATAAAGGTGCCTTAGTGCAGTCTAAAGGGAGTTTTACTAACTTTGTATGAAAAGAAAAAATACCATAGTTTATTTTAATTACTTTTATTGGAAACGTTATTCTACCTTTTTGTTTTTTTGCCATAGTAAAGCTCTAATGTATTTAAATATGTTGCCAGCAAATGCATTTTTTTTTCATAGCATCTCATATCGCGGAAGTCACGTTTTAAATTATTTTCATTTTCATTGGAAACAGTCATGCCGAGTGGTGTGTGTCTGGTTAAAATTTTGTAATAACATATGTCCACCGCATAACAAATCCCCGCCATGTGATGGAGGTACTCCTTTTGTAGTCATAACTCCTACAGTCATCATCATCATTTGATGGGCTGTTGTAAATAAATTTTAAAATAACTATGATTAATGGTCATCGTTTGAGGTGATAACAAATATAATCATGGTCGTTAAGTCGGCAATTATTACAAAAATTATATGAAAATAAATTAAATTTTATAAGAGGAGGGCGTGAGAGAGAGAGAGAGAGAGAGAGAGAGAGAGAGAGAAAGTTGCTGTGTATTGTGTTGTGAACATTGTTCGAGTTTATTTCACTAGATCGTTAGAGAAGATCGTCGTCACATCAAGACGACAGTAAATATTCACCCTTATTCCATTTGTCGACATCGACGTCACTTTAACACAATACAAAAAAATTGGGGCTTGTTTACTCGCTCTCGAGAACAATTTTGTGCTAATGACAATATACCCGTTCAGTTGTTTTCGAGAACGGGTATACAAGCCCCAATTTTTTAGTATTGTGTTAAAGTGACGTCGATGTCGACAAATGGAATAAGGGTGATTGTCACTTGTCTACTCTTAATCGGCAACAATTGGCAATCTCTTATCAATCTCTTAGGACTTGTAAATGAATGGATCATGTTAATAGTAGTCAATTGTTGTCGACAAAGAGTAGACAAGTGATCATTTTTGCTGTAGTCTTTATGTGACGTCGACGACGCCATTGGCAATAAAATGGAATATTTCAGGGTTTCTATTTGAAAATGTCGGTTATGGAAATTTAATTAATTACAGAGAAAAATCTCTTATAAATAACACTGTATACAACAAAATTAGACTTTTTCCTAAATAACAAGCTTCTAACCATTGTTACCATTTTAGCATTTGCTCTGCTAGATTTAGCATAAATTTAGCATTTTTTTACTATTACTATTCGTTACCTTCTTTTGAAAAGGGATAGTGATAGAGAATACAGCTGGTGAAGAAAGAGACAGAGGAGAGCTTCATTCTTTTACAATTTTGCTTTTTCACGTTTTTTTTTTAAATAAGGCAGTGCTGCAGCGCCCCTGGTGTCAATGAGGCGTCTTAAATTTTGAAAACTGACATGACATGGCCATAATGCCATAGCCATAACCAAACCAAAATTCAATTGTTTTCTATGGTAATGGCTATGGCGTTATGGTGAGTCACGTATCATCCAGTTGGCAAAGTGGCAGCATGCAATTTTTTGTCACGTGCGAATTACTTGGTTTTTTGCAATTATCTTGGAAAACAAAAATTTGCTCAAAGTCATACTCAGCATTTATTGTAGTGCTAACTTAGAGCCATAAGTTGCTCTTATTATCAAAAAAAAATTTGATTTTTTTCACTTTAAATGTGTATGACGGTCACGTTCGACATCATGGAAATGCCCTATAAGTTGCTCTTATTATCACAAAAAAATATCTGTATTAATTTGACTTTCACTTTAAATGCGTATGATGGTCACGTTCGACAGCATGGAAATGCCCATATGATATAAAATCGTTGCGTGTGTTTGTTAGTAACGCATGATTTCTTGGACTATAAGAGCTGTGGGCCGGAAATTTTCAACACAGGTTCGGATCAATATCCGGTAGGTCTTTGTTTTAGTTTTGAGCCAACAAGTGACCACTTTGTGGAGGAATTTGTAGTGAAAAAAAGTAAAATAATTTAGGGTAATATGTAGTATGTTTCCACCGTCCTGATTTAGACAAATCATGTTATACATGATTTACAATACATTCTGAATATGGATAAATCACCTTAAAGTAGTTGATTTATTTTCAATAATGTCGAAAATACTATTTTTCAAACTCGATTTATGTATGCAACCCTGCGTTGCTTTTAAAATTACAAACTCCATCCCTGGGTTATCTATCCATCAATAGTGATTGACAGTTTCGAAAAAATGACATTAAGGAATATTTAGTAAATTTTAAATGTCAACCACATGTGAATAAAATTCACATTACAGCTGCTGCGCCCACCTTGAATACGAAAATTCGGACAACAAATCACTCACAAGTTCGGTGGAAACACTTTGAAGTGATTTACTTAAACCTATTTGATTTAAAGTCGGTGGAAACATTCTATAAGACTATTAATTATATTATTTTTAATACGACTTTTTTCCAAAATAAATTAATTGAACCACAAAAACTTTTGTTTTTACCTTGGTTGTTTTGCAATTATATTCCAAATTGCTCAAAATCAAACAGCTGTTATAGCGTTAGGTTATTAAGTTAATTTATTAACTTAAGTTGAGCTTGTTTTATTTTTCACTTTAAGTGTGACAACGGTCACGTTCGACATCATGGCAATTCCCATATACCTTTATATTAGTAGTAAACTTAGACCCCCGTATTCATAAAAAAAATAAAATTAATTTAAAATCCATTTTAGGAAAATTTTTTATGAAAAATTTTAAATAAAATACATTTTAAATTCATTTAAAATTTTATGAATATGGGGGAGAATCTTTATATAAAATTATTTTTCATATTTTAATTTTTTTTTCTATTTCAAATAGAACAAATGCCATTGAAACTTAAAAATTAACAAGAAAAAAAAATTAAAAGCACTGAAAACAATCTAAAAAAATGGTTTGAATTTAAGATTTTTATATTATAAAATTATAATTGTTTCGACCCTCTGTGTTGGAAGCTCATAAATCCTTTAGCTAAAAATAAGAAAAGCAAACATTTTTTTGTTTTTCGCTAACAACACTCAAGGATGTACTTTATTTAATACAAAAGCTTTTGTATGTACCAGTATATATTTTTATTATGTTGCCAGCTAAGAAAAGAAAACCGAAAAGGAATCCAAAAAAATATCCTTGTAAAATAAAACAATACATTTTCTTGCCACTCTAGTCGTACAACTGGCTGCAGTGCAACCAACAACTGCAACTGCACGTACTTGTAATTTGTAAAGGATTTATTTCATGGCGCAGAGGAAGAGCCAAAATAAACAACAACAACAGCAAACAACTGCTGCAAGTACCTGATTAAACAGTTGTTCAAATAAAATTATGAAAAGTATTAAAAAAAGCAAAAAAAAAACAAATAAAATTAAAATTCCAAGCATTAGCCAGCAACAATCGAAATGCCCCAAAAACTTATTAAGCAACTTGCAAAAAATTCCACTTTTTTCTCACTCTCGCGTGGTGTCTTGCTGCAGCAGCAGGAGCCATATTTTCAGTTGTAGGAGTTGCTGCAACAAGCAAAATATGGTAAAAAACAAAATCTTAAACTAAAAATAACTCAAGCGCTTAATAGTGTCATTAAAATTCTACAATTTGCTTGTTATTGTTGCCAGTTAAGGCTGTTTGTTTGTTAACTGTTACCATAAGTTAACCAAAAGATACTACCAACCAGATATCTAGTGCCTGCTGCAACATTAAGTTTATGTTTATTTTTGTTGTTGTTGTTGTATTTTTTTTTTTTGTTTACTACTTTTAAGTGGCTCGATGACAAGAAGCACTCAGGCCTGAAACGAAGAAAAAAAAATTAAATAAAATACGAGCATTAAAGCTAAAGTTAAACAAATGTTTAAGCTAGATATAAAGACACATAAAAATAGTTGAACATAATATGACTGACGACGGCTGGTGTATGAGAAGTTTCAAAGCATTAATAAGTATTTGTCGAAATATTCATGTAAGCGGCAGCAGTTACAATGGACTGAGACTTAGGAGGAATAAAATAAACTTATACCAGCTTTTAAGGCTTTTATTATATTCTATACATTTTTTATTATGCTTGGCCTTGCACTTTTGTACTGATCCACGTTTCAAATTCACTGCTGCTATTTGTTATTCGCATGAAGCTGATTTTAAATTCTAGTTCTCAGGAAAAGTGTTTGCATTCTACTTACAAAACACAACGAACGACAAGTCCTAACTAAGCCGGCAGTAGCACTGTTATTATAAATCACAAAAAAAGTTTTTCTTTTCTCGTCAGGACAGTTAAGTGCACTTGATGTGTTCCTCTATAATGAAAAAAAAAAGTTAAAAAAAAAATATTTTTTTTATACAAAATTTCTCCTATTTTCTTGCTGCACTATTTTCATAAAAATTTAAAATAAAAATAAAATTTTTTTACTATATATATATGATTTGATTAGGCTAACGTTCGTATAGCTCTGTAAACCAAATTACATATGATATTTATTATTAAAGAACAAATAACACTAATGCCCCTATCACGGTTTTCAACTTTTAAAATAGTTTGGTTGTGATTGATAAATTTGCATTACCATTCTCCACTAAATTAACAGTTGAGTTCTCAGTTGTGTTTTGGTACTATCATTTACAACTATGCGTAAGTTTGGTTGAGAAAAACGTTGAGTATACACAACTGTTTTCAAGTAGTTGAGTCGGTGGTTGGGTTTTTCTAGTTACAGGTAAAAAATAGAAAATATGGAAAAATCGTAACTGGAAATATTGATTATGCTTCATAGCAAAATTTTCTTAACATTCCAAAATTATTTTTTAAAGAATTCGTTCCCTATTTTGATTATTCCTTACCTTGCATTGGGTAGTTCATGATGGTTAGAATCATCACGAATTTCTTTCTTTCTTTCGATACGTAGTACATCTATATTTGCGACTTCATTTTCGTCGTCATAAAATAAATCTACATATATTTGTATCAATTTAGTATGATTTCTTTGAACTAAATCATACAAAGCAATATTTTTTCTAAAACTGTATTTTAATTTTTCACACAAATTAATTGCTTTCTGTCAAACTTGATATTTTAAGTTGGCAACGCGATAACAATTTCAACTAAAAAACAGTTGTGGTTCATAATACTAAAAAACAGTTTGGTCGTGTGTAAGTTTGGTCTACTCTTAGGCGACCAAACTGAGTTTAGTTGAAAACCGTGATAGGGGCATAAAGTTATTTGTAAATATTCTCCGGCAAACACTAGTAGAACGAAACAACTAGCTGTTCTCGAAGGACGCCGCAACTTCATCATCAGTTTTCTTTGTGTTTGGTCCAATGTGTGTGGTCCCAGTCACTTGATGTAGATTTCTATCTTATACACTCAGTTTTTAGTGTAAATGGAATACGTGAATTGTTTTGATTTATCGTATTACAATTTGCTTAAAGCTTTCTTTGTAATGAAAGCTCAATTTTACCATCTTTAAATTTACAATAGTCTTGCCATTGAAGTTCGACCAATAATAATTAAAAATTAAGTAAAAAAAGCAATGTGAGACCGATCACAGGCGAGATCGAGATGTAAACATCTAGTAATGAATTTTTTTTAAATATTGGCTTATGGTAACTAAAATAAGCTATATAATTTTTTGACTCTACTGTATTTAAAAATCTATGGAAAACTGCATCTATAGTAGTGGAATTATTAGTTGTGGGGGTTTGTGGAGAATTGCTCATATGCAAGTGGAAAATGTCAAATAATAATTTTGATAAATCTTGCGACTATGGGTTTGCAAAATTTGTATTAAAATCACCACCCAATTGTCGTGCACTAGCTTCAGTGTAAGGCAACAGTACGTAATGAAGATATATTATAATATAATATTATAAATTCTTTATAAAGACTGCTATATATCTTTTAAACAAATATTTGACATTTAAAACGCTATTTTATTTAAAAGTTTATATTTATTTTATATTTTTCAACTTTTTAACAAAATTATCCCCACTGGCAACACTATTACACTTCACAAGCAATTTATATTAAAATTAACATTGCTCCTGAAGGTATGCTTTAAAATTCGGTTGAGTGTATTTCTATGCAGCCGTTAAGTTTCTCTGTTGTCTGTATGATTACACTAATACACTCATACATAGCTCACACCGATTTGATAACGCATCGCACATCTTACTCAAAATTTGTGATTCTATTGTGAAAATTATTTTTACCCTTTAGCAAATTTTAATTAAAACTTATTTAAACTTAATTAAAAATTATTTTCTGCAGAACTGTAGGCCTAAACTTTCCAAAAGTGTTTTCACACCTAAATTGAAAACTTAGTTTTACATTAAAACCATAAAAAGCTGATTTTGAGTTCACACTACAAGTTTAATAAATTCAGGTTTAAACACACATTTGTTCAAAATAATTTAAATCTCCTGAAGAAATAAGTGTATTTTTGTATTTTTTTTTCTCGTTTTAAGAATACTTATTTGACAAAGTGTACAACAGCTGTTTTTGTTTGTATGAAAAACTAAAGGCCGAGCCACATAGAATCCGTCATACGTTAACTTCGCCTTTTGCAACTGACGGGGCTTAGCTGAAATATAGGATTTCTTTTGAGGTCTGTTACGTTCAGTACGTCTCCGTCAACGGAAAGCGCAAAAGTTGGACAACTTTTAGCGTAAGTTGAATAGTTTGACAACTATTGTTTGGTTGTTTGGCATATTTTGATTTAGGTTTTTGTATACTGTGGGAGGAAGAATAAAATAAAACAAAAGAAATAAATAAAATAAATAAAAAAAATTAAGTTTAATTAATGAAATGGAGAACAATCCTTTGAAGCTGCTTAAATGTTCCCGTCAACAAAGTATTCATTAATGTCTGTTGAAAAAGGCAACGTATAACGTATGAAGGATTCTATGTGACTCGGCCTTAAAAACCGAAAAGTTGTTCCCACTTTCCCGGGAAATGAAAAAGTCCGGGAAAAGAAAAACTCTAATAACAATGGACGATGCAAAACTCATCACTTTAGTGGAAAACTGTGACCATTCTGGTCCGAAACAGCTGATAATTTATTAAAGAAAAAGTAACTATTAAAATTTAGAAACAGAACGGCACAGCACAGAGCAGCAACAGAAAGTAAATACTAATGAAGTCTTAAGGAGCTACAGTAGGTTACGTATAACTTAACATAAATAGTTCTTTTGCATTAAATTTCTCAAAGTAAGTAATTGTGCATTCGAAATTAATGCAGCAAAAAATATCGATATATCGAAATATCGATGTTTTCAAAAAATATATATCGATACTGTTCAAAAACATCGATACGATATATATCGATACATTTTCTTCATTTGCCCATCCCTACACCAAAGATACACGTATTTAAATCTTTAAAATGGCTTTCCTGAACAAAACCGGTTTTTACCCTTAGGTCCCTTTCTATTTTGCTCGTCACATATATGGAACTGCTTATACAAAGTCAAGAAATATTTAGAAATCAAATTATTATATATAATAAATTCATTAAAGTTTGACAGTGACTCGCACACGAATTGTTCGGTACGGACATCACATACATACATATATAATATTCTATACAAACTTTAGTCTATATAATGTAATATCTTACCTGATCTAACATTTTTTTTTAATTTAAGTACCCGATAAACTTTTTTTCGGTTTTTGGCGATTTTTCTAGTTTTTCTGACTTTTTCGGTTTTTGGCGATTTATTTTAGTTTTATAGATTTTTTGTAGTTGGGTACTTTTTTTCGTTTCGTCGATTTTTTTTGCCGGTTTGGCGATTTTTTAATTTTAGTTTTAGCGATTTTGAAAATTTCAGGAGTTTGCCTCTTATGGTTTCCCAGATACAGCAAGTTGCCAAAATTACATAGTCACAATTACCCTAACTGATAGAAAACCCTTTAATTTTATTAAATTTTAATTATTATTGTTCGAACTTCATTTGTTTCTATATTTATAATTTGATCAGGCTAAAGTTCGTATCGCTTTGTAAGCCAAATTGCATGTGATAATTATTAATGAACAAATAACACAAAAGTTAATTAATTGCAAATAAACTGACAAACACGTAGTAGAGAATGGAACAACTAGCTGTTTTCGAAGGCCACTATACACACCTTCATCATCATTCATCAGCCTTTAACTTTGATTCGTTCATCAGCCTTTAACTGTATAATAATGCACTAACTTTGCAAATTTCACCAAAATTTTTGGAGTTGATGACATCTACTATTTGTGTAGTTTTGCTTGACTTTTGTAAGAGATTTGTAGCGTATTTCGTCCACTTTATATGAACTATATATTACCCTCTATAATATCCTCTTGATAGGGAAATTATAGAATGTTCTGTAAATGATTTCTTGCAGATTTAATAGACACATACATTATAAACTAAAGATTTTTTTAGGCATTCCAGAGGGCAATGAAAATATTTTCGTTGTACTCCGTCCAAAAGTTTCTGCATCCATTTTTAAGTTTAAAATCTTGCAATCGGTATCTTCTTATTAACTGGCACAAACACTACCAGCTGTTTCTGGTCATTTTAACTTGGCAGCTCTGAATTTAATACAGCGGAGAACAAGGTTGCATTTCCCAAAACCTATTTAAAAACAATTTAAAAAAGATTTTAACCATTTTGTATGGCAAAACCAGGTCTTAACAGTTGGTTTTAACGCTAAAGCCAACATTTATTAAAATCATGTCAGTGTGAAAATGCTATAAGAAATGGAACATATGCACATGGCAGCAATGAAAATGTAATTCCTTAAAAGCGACTTCCATTTTTTTTATGGGTAAAATTTAAAATTAAATGGTTTTTTTTCATACGCTGCTTTTTGAAAAATGGTTTTAAATTTTTTGTGTTGAAGAAAAGTTTTCACTTTCGTCAGAAACTTGAAACTTTTTCTCCAAAGACCAGACATTCTAAAAAAATTTTGCTAAAAATTTCCCTTTTTTTGCAGGCAGTAATGAATAAATTTTTGCGTCGGTTAAAGCTCAAGCTTAAACAATAATTTTACTTTAATTTCTTCATAATATGGCGTTCATGGCAAAACGTTTTAATGCCCCAAACAGGGTTACGCAGTGGGTCAAAGCACACAGCAGCTTACGAGTACATTTAGATTTAGTGCACACTTTCGCGTTGATTTTTTTTATCTTTATTTTAAATTTATTGTTGTTGTTGTTGTTTAAAGTCTGTTGAAACGCTTAAACGGAGTTGTTTAGTAATTTGCAATTCATTTGCTGTGCCCAAGATATGATCTTGACTTTTGTTTGCACAAATAATTTTGCATGCCTTGTTGAGGCTCCTACAATTTTTCCCCCGACAGTGGAGAGATGGTATTTAGATCTAAGCAATCATCTCCATGTTTCAATTTTTAATATTGGCGAGAGGTTAAAATGTTTTCTTATTTTCAGATAATTTAACTAAATAAAAATAATCATTTGTTTATGTGGGGAGCTGATGCAGTTGTTTGTATATTGGCTGTCTGCATATTTGCACAAGTGTGTCAGTGCAGTCCAGTCCAGTCCAGTCCAGTATGTCTGTCTCTCTGGTTGTGTTTAAGATAGAGAAATGATTTAAACATGCAACCTTACAAATTGCTGTGTTAATGCTTGTCTTCTCTTACCCTACTGCATATTATTGCGGTTGCATATTGTTTGCTGCTGCTGATGTTGAAATATAAGAGGCTGCTGCGGTTTAACAAACTGTCTGTTGTGCGTTGTTGGGGCAAACTTGCTTGGCTTTGAAACCTGATGATGAGCTGAGGATAATGATGGGGGCTACAGAGAAAATATCACTAGGTTTTTTCTTTTTTTTAATTCTGTATGCTTTCATCAGTTTGATATTAAAGTGACTAAGCGTGTTAATATTCAAAACGTTTTTTTTCCTTGGCTTGCTCAGGCTCTTTAAGTTAGATCAGTGTGTGTTGCAACATTGTGCTTGGGATGCTGAAGTATTGATAAAAACCGTTTAAGGTGATTAAAAATGGACATGAAGATGTGTTGCATATGTATATGCATCAGATTATATGTCCGTGTTAATATTTAGAAAAGTATTAAGACAAATTTCGTGGGAGAAATACTTTAAAGTGGCGTTGGCTGAAGTAGTTAGCATATTGACTACAAAATCGAGGGTCCTGGGTTCGAGCCCGGTTTACGGCAGTCATTAGGTAACAACGCCATGCATTACTCTGATGAGCATTAGTGTCCCTTTGTATCAGTTGTTGTAGGACAAGTTCTAGTGATGAAGGCATAGACACTGGTCACTGAACTATACCGTCTTCAGCGAATGCTAATCCTAATGTAACATCAGAGCGCTCTCCTTCGGCGGTATTGTGTAGCAGAATCGTCGGCGAAGTAAAATAACCAATAAATTGGCTTTTAAAAACAGCTTCAAAATTTAATACGTCTCATTGACACCAGAGGCGCTGCAACACATTATTAAAAAAACGTGCTTAAAGCAGATTTGTAAAACAATGAGGCTTTCCTCCATCTCTTTTTGTCTACTCTATCAATATCCCTTCCTTATCACTCTCCCTCTCTCTCTCACTATTTTCTCTTTAACTCACTTGTAGCACAAAGCAATTATTTTATGGGACCCAAGTGAGCTGGCCTGCTAACCTAATCTAATCAGCTGTTTTCTACGTTGCAGTTACATTACATTACAGTCGGCTAATTGGGCCTTCAGTCGATTCATGGTTAAATTACAGACCAAACTGAACATGTTTAACAGTAACATGATACACGAAAACAGCTGAGTCGCCAAAAACAGTGTTGCCAAAAACCCTTGTCGATGATGTTTTGAAACCCTGCACTTTGTTCGAAGACAAAGCAATTGACATTTTAGAAGTCAGCCAAAATATAAATGACTGTGGCAATCTCACACCGTTTCTCGTTTCCAAATCTGTTTTAGGTATAAATCAGTTTTCATCACGTACATGATTGTCTCTGTGATGTATAGTTCTAGTCTAGGCTTAGTGCACCCCCAATGAAGACTATAAATTGAAGTCAAAACTTATAGCATTGGAAATAATCAAATTCACTTTCATTTGTATATGGACACCGTCTGTCGTATTATATAATTTTAAAAAATTTAAAGAACACCCTGTTTTAATCCAGTAAAAACCTTTGGCCTTTTACAAGAAATTCGTACTCAAAATTAAGTCGCTTAGGGCTAATAAATCAGTGCAAGTTAAACTCTATTTATGGTTTAAACTAGCAAACTTATAAATCAATACAGTATTTAAACCATCTGTAAACGCATAAAACTGGGCGTTTAAACTACCAATAAAGGCTATATGGTTTTGTTACTTACGGACCATATGTTTTACATTAAAAGAGCACTCAACTTTTTTTCAAGCCTCTACTTTTTCTTCACATATTGTTCCATCTGTTTTCTTACACTCTATTATTCCTTTATACTATTCTACTTCGCCAAGCATAAATATAATTTCTTTCTTAGTAAAATTTGGCGACCTTTAATTAAAATTTTTTTAACTTTTTTGCATATTTGATCGTGCAAAGAATTGATAGCCTGCTGCAAAACAGCTGTTTTTTGACATTTATTCTAGTGCGGCCACAATATAATTTTTTAAACTGCACATAAGGTATGATTCAATGATTTACTCCTGTTGAACTTAAACTACATATAAATTTGAGTTTAGTTTAACTAAACCAGCGTTTAAACTTTAGCTGATTTATTAGCCCTTGCCAGTCGAAAATAATTTCTAAATCAATTTAGTTCAAGCCTTCAAAAGGGACTTACTTACATAAATGCTCTGATCCAAAGACTTGATAAACGCAAATATGATTATTATCAACATGTTGTGTGATTGTGCAATCATATGCAGTCATTAGCGAAATCAAAACATGACGACATGACGAAACTTGTGCAAGAAAAACAACAACAACAAAGAACCCAAAAGAATGCAATAGAAAACAAGAAAACAAAAATCCATCACTATCATTAGTGTAACGTTTTGGAAAACAAACAGTTTTAGACCATTAATGCTGATAGGCTAAAGATAGCAAAGCAGCGGCGGCTCAACCCAGGCAAACGGCAATCAGGCGAACGTACGAACGAACGCACAACCAAACAGAGCCAGCCTGAATAGTAAGCTAAGCAAATATGTAAGTAAGTACCCTGCAGAAAATTTGGTGACAATTGAACCAAGCGTATAGTTTAAATGGTTACATATTCACCATTTTCGTGATGCATCTATAATATATTGAAAAATGCCAAAATCTCCATTTAAAAAAAAAAAAATAATAATAATAATAATGAGTTGGTGGTTTCAGAGAGAAAAAACTGCCTCATAGAATCAAGAAGATTTTCTCTATGAACCGTTTTTAGGCTAAGGGGTATCCCAACAGAAAGAAGCGAAGATTTTTTCATAGAGATTCCTTATTGTTTTTATGTGGTAAATCTTATTAATTTTATCAAGAATAAAACCACATAAAATCAAGAAGAAATCTTATTATTCACAACTTTTTTTTGCTCAATTTCCGTTATTTTTGGCATCAAAAAAACAATCCATAGAGAAGAACTTCTTGATTCTATTAGGTTTTATTATAAATTGTAAACTATAGGGAGTTCTTATTGATTTTATTAGGTTGCCTTCTTAATTTTTTTTTTTAAAGGTTTTCTTCTTGATTTTAGTAGGTTCCTACATGAGTATGTGTAAAGCATCTTATTGATTTTTTTAATAAGGAAATCTTCTTGATTTTATGAGGTGTCTTGTTATTTCGTTTCTATAAATAGACATAGAGACAATTTTTTTCATGATCTTTTTCATTTTTGTATAAGAATGTTTGCACAATAATTTCAATGGTTATTCAGGCTGCTTGTTAGCATATTGGGTAGAGTGCTTGTCTATCATGTAGAAGTTTGCTGGTTCAATACTTGGTGAGTAAGTTAGTTAAGAATATAACCTAATGTATATGTATGTATGTATAAATAAATAACATCTACAATATACTGCATACATATGTATGTATATGGCATAGAATTTAAATGAAAATACATAAGTACAGAGAATAAAGACGCAATTTTTTTATTGTTTTTATTGAAAAAATCAATAAGATAACCTCATAAAAACTACAAGATTTCTTCTTGATTTTTTCAAAAAGGTTTTCTCTATGAAATTAATAAGATTTCCTTATTGAAAAAAAACCTTATTAATTCCTATTAATTTTGTTCTATTTTATGAGGTATTTAGTAGGCACTGTTTTCTCTGTGAAGGTTTCAAAAGTATATTAAAATTTTACAATCTAGACTGAGGATTGAATTTCTACTAGTTAATCACCCAATGTATCTGAGTTAATTTAAGTTTTATCTCTCTCTCTTCATAGGGTAAATGTTATCTTGACGCATTCTCCAGTAGTTCATTCATAGTTCAATAGGGCACTATTACGAATATTATATATTATATGTACTACGAATATATTTTTTTGTTTAATATGTCTATATAAGAAAGACTCCGCTAGGGCATGTGTTATGTATTACGAATATTTTCTTTTTTTTTGCTTTAGAATATACTATATAAGAAAGACTTGGCTGGAAAAGACAATGAATCGATATAAATGTACCGTCAAGTCACTCTGGAACAAGTCCCGTAACTATACTTAGACATTAACCTAAGCTTAACAGGAGTTTATACTTTTGAAATTTCTGTGCCTCTGTGGTCGAGTGGGTAGTGTGCAAGTCTGTCATGCACGAGGTTGTCAGTTTGAGTCCGAAAAAATATCTGCTCAAAAATAAATTATTGAATTGAATTTGTAACAATAAAAACAAAAATTATAAGCTTTGACGTTTTTAAATAATTTATATTATTCTACATCGAATAGGTCACTGTGTGATAGTTCAGTGACAAGTCAAAAGGCGTATACAAAGTATCAATTAACCCCATCCTAGGCCATCCCCATGTAAAAGTGATTGGCCCGCTTCATAGGAAGTGTTAGAACTCGCACTGGTCCCTATCACTTAAAGACCGATCACGTGACTAGTCTTGTGTCAGTGCCATTTCCTGCAGGGTAGCAATTAACTGCAGCCAGAGGAATAGATAGATAGTTATAGACACGAACTCTGATGGGCGGACAGACAAATCAAACGATAGACAAGTCTGACCAAAATAGAAAAATAAAAATAAACTTTAGAAGGAAAAAAAAGACACAACAACAACAACACATTTAGATATTGAAACAACATAGCGATAGAGTCTACAAAATACTAACATGGATTTAAGGAGATCTATTGAGTTGCTGGAGTTGCTTATATTAATGTTGTTTTTGTTTTCATTTTCATTTTCATCGTTGTTACTGTTGTTGTTGTTGTTGTTGTTATTGTATTTGGTGGTCATGGTGGTGATGGAGGTAGTGTTGCTGATTGTGATAACAAATAAATGAGCAGCAGTTGGTATAAAAAAATTACGCCGCTTATTGAACACACATATAGACACACTAAATGCTTAAAAGCTTGTCAGGTTTTAAACAAAAAGAAAACAGGGGAGACCCATTAATCCCATCAAAAATATTGAAAAAACAATTGGAAATAATAAATAAAAAGATAAGTTTACTGACCAAACGACTTGAGTTACATTGAACATGATGATTTCCATTAAAGATTATAAAAATCAACAACAACTCAAAAATAATAATAATAAACGGAAAGTGAGTTTGTAAATTAGAGAAAGAATAACAAATGCATTTGAGTGTTTAAATAATCGTAGTTATAATTTATAAGACCTCTTGCTATTTCCATTATTTTGTGTAAGAAAATGTTTAAATCCGTTGTAAACATAAATTGTTTCAGTGCGACCAATATAAACAATTAAAAAAATTTAAAAGCTATCCCAGATATTGATCATATTTCTAATGAATCATTACTGAAGAGCATAGAATCATGAAATATCCAGCGAGACTATGAAAATCGTCAATAAGTAACATATCACCAAACCAATAACAAAAATTGGAAAAAAGAATCGACAAAAAATAACTAAAAAAAGAAATAAATAAAAAAATAAAAAAGTAGAAGAATAAATAAAAAAAAAAACTTAATAAGTAAAAAATAAACAATTAAAAAAATGAATAAATAAAAAATATAAAAAAATAAATATGTATGTACTAAAAAATTATAAAAAATAAACAATAAAAAAGTAAATAAATAAATAAAAAATAAATAAATAAAAACATAAATAAATGTATAAATAAAAAATATAAAAAATTAATAATAAAAAACAATAACTGAAAAATATATAAAAAATTAAAAATAAATAATAAAAAATAAATAAATGCATAAAATAATAAAATATAAAAAAAATAAATAAAAAAATAAATAAATGAAATGAAATAAATAAATAGATAAATTATAAAAAATAAATATAAAAAAATAAACAAAATACTATAAAAAGATTTAAAATAAATAATAAAAAATAAATAAATATATAAAATAATAAAATATAAAAATATAAATAAAAAAACATAAATAAAGAAACATAAATATGTAATAAAAAATAAAAAAAAATTGAAAAAGTAATATGCTTTTCTCACTAGCACTGTCACTTATAGGATACATATCCTTACCTTAATATAAAAAGGCCCTAACTCATAATTTTATAGAAATCGAGATTTTGGCATTTTTCGATACATTAAATGTTCTTCTATCGAAATACACAAAAAACTCGATTTCAAAAAAAAAAAAAATAAGGTGGGACCTTTCTATATAAAGGTGACGATATACTCCCTTGTTGTGCTAGAACACCCAGTAAATAAATAAAAATAAATAAAAAATAAAAACAAAAAATAATAAAAAAAAAAAATAAAAATAAAAAACTAAAAATAAAAAAAAATAAAAAAAATTAATAAAAAAGTAAATAAAAAATAACTAAATAATTAAAAAATCATGAAACTTAAAACCGTAAAAAAATAAAAATATATTCAAACTAAAAAAATTACCAAATTGGAAATCACCAAAGCCCAAGAAAATCTCAGACATAAAGATCCCCGAGATTTAGAAAACTTGCTAAAACGAGAAAAATCGTTTAAATAATAATAAAAATTACCAGCAATGAAAAATTGCCAGTATGAGAAAAAATCGCCGACAGCAGAAAAACTCCAAAACAAAAAAATCGTCAAAATGGAAAAGTTCCTAATAAGGACAATATCGCCAAAATAAAAAGAAATCGCTAAACTGAAAAAATCGCCAACACTGAAAAAAATTGCCAGTTTAGAAAAAAAAAAGAAGAGAGGTGTCTTAGGACACCCGGTTATAGCAATTGCTACTTAGCTATATAATAATATGTTTACACTTATGTGTTTAACGTCCTATTCATCTTTAAGAGCTTAAACACAATAATTTTTTGATGTTTTATCATACATTGACTTGTTTTGTTAAGCATCTCAGTTAACAAGTTTTAAAATTAAACTCATCGATAAAAACGTAAATGAAGTATGTTCAGTGCGTTTTTGATAGCTCTGGCAACTTTGTGTTGTTATTAAATAGAGGCACGTTAAAAAAAAAATTTGGAACACAATAATTGCTTAAAAAATATTACATTACTTATAAAAACATTTGTTGCTTAAAAATAATAAAGCAAACAAAAAACACAATAATTTATTCACAAAACGTCAACCTTAAACATCTCAAATATAATGTGAACGAGTGTGTTTAGTTCTTAGAAAACTTGTCTTAAAAATTATTAAAAACATAAGTGTGAACATGTATTAAAAATGTTTAAAAATATAAGTGTGAACATAGTATAAAACAAACTTACGTCCCTTTTCACAATATATGGTTAAGAGTTAACTTGAACTTTAACTACAAGTTCTTCATACACAACTTGCCGTTAAAGTCTCTGTTATCTTTTAACCATACATTGTGAAAATATTATATGATGATGTCAAATTCGCCGCAAATATTTTAAAACGTTTCCATTTATTTCCCATTATTATATTTTCTAGTGGCGCACGATTAAATTAATATATTGTTTGCGGCCGGTGGCGGCTGTTAGCCGGCTTACAGTCGATCGGCTGTGTTCTCTGGTTTGTGATCAGGACAAAAGCAATACAAAATCAAATTCAGCAATGTTTCTCATTGTTTTTGTTTTGTTTTTTTTTCACTCACTTCAAAGAACGAAGCAAAACAAATTCAAACAATTTGTTTCGTTTATTTTCGTACGCTGCTTTTAAGTACAAAGAAATCAAAACAAAAATAAATTTATAACTGTAATAGTGTCGATTAATTTTGTTACGAAAACTATTTTCTAACCCCTGTATCTCGCCATAAATAGCAATAGCTATAAAAATCATAAAATCTAAATAAAACCGCTAAACAGAAAAATCGCCCGCAAAGACAAAATACGGAAAAATCTCTTAAACAAGAAAAGGTCAGCAAAATAAAAAATCGACAGTGTCAGAAAAAATCGCCGGCACAGGGAACAATAAAAAAAAAAAAAAAAATTTCAAAACGCAAAATATCAACAAAATAAAAAACTAAAAAGTAGTAGTAACATGGACTTAATCGCCAAAACATAAAAAATCGCCAAACAGAAAAAAACTCTAATACAGAAAAAATTATCCAATCCAAATAAAAACGTTAACACAGGAAAATTGGTAACACGAAAAAAATTGCCAAAATGGAAAAATTTGCTAAAACCGGCAAAATCGGCAAAAAAAGAAAAATCATCAATATAAGGAATTTTCGCCAGCAGTGTAAATGTCGCAAAAAAAAAAATTGCGACAGATAATTGCCAGATAGCATTAGAACTATCTGGCAACACTGCTTGTAACATCCCTGCAGAAAACTTGGTGACAATTGCACCAAGCGTACTCGTCGTAGGACTTGAGAAAATGGTAGTGTTAAAAAAAGTAGGGCGTAGTGTATGGTGAAAAGAAGATATATCGTGTAAATGGTTAAATATTCACAATTTTCTCGATGTATCTAATATATTGAAAAATGACAAAATCTCTAATAAAAAAATGAGTTAGGTGGTTTCTATATTAAGGTAACTATGTTGTTTAATATTTTTTATACGCTGCATTACGTTAATGCTAATGCAAATTTATTAGAAAATTTCCAACCAAATTGTTGAAAAAAAAAAATTGGATTTACATATATAAAATCTACCATAAAGTAATTGAGAATTACTAAATATCTTAAAAGCTAAAAAGCTTCAACAGACTCGTTCTAGTTATTGGGACTCGTTCTAGTATTGTAGCTGAGTCCAGGACCTATCAAATAATATAAATATACTGTTTATTTTTTTCTTTGGATTTTATATGCATTGAAAGCTGAAAGCGGGACATGATCCACCAAAAACTGGGATTTAAAAATAAATATCTTTTAGAAAGCGGGATGTGTAATATGCACATATACAGTTTCGTATGTACTTCAGATACACAGTTTTCACAGTTTCTAACATTAGAAAATGTTAATACAGGTAGGGCAAATTTAAAGTATTCTGAAGAACTCCTGAAAACTCGAACTTCAAGAAATTCTGAGTATACACGTTTTTAGAGGACCTCTTGGACATTAATCCATGACCAATATTATCCGACAGCATTGACTTCCAAAAGTGTGTATCCTTCAGAATTGGCAATTCGAGTATCTAGTTCAAATTCATGCTTTTCAGAAATAGATTCATGGGCAATAATAAAGGAGGAGCATTACTTTTTTCCGTCGGGGTTGCCTCATTTACTGGAAAATTCCTTTAGAAATGCATTATAGCTTAACAGAGCTCTGTTAAGACACTAAATAAAGCTCTGTTAAAGAACAAGGTTCGTGTCAAGGCTTATCAATCTATACAAACACAAACTTGAAATTACGCCGATTCCGATAATTTTAAAATTCTTCATAATATGTTAATAATGAGAATTGTATTCTACAAATTAGGTGAACTACGAAGCACACAGGGATTGGGATAGTTAAGCAATAAGTGCACTTAAAAAATATTTGGATTGAATTTGTATCAGTTACATTTTAATAAAAATCTAATAGAAGATTGAAAATTTCTATAGCGGGATGTGTGGTCAGGTTATACCCGTAACTGAATTCCGTAGCACTATAAAGGTTTGAAAAGTATATTAAAACTTTACAATCTAGACTGAGGATTGAATTTTTACAAGAGTAATCACCCAATGTATCTGAGTTAATTTAAGCTTCATTTGTGTTCGCTAGAGTCAATGTGGGGTTTCCATGTAAGCCGTCGATCAAGGTGTATGTGTAGTAATAAGTTGGGAACAAGTATCTCTTTCTTCATAGGCTAAATGTTACCTGAACGCATTTTTGTTCGTTTACTTTTATTCTCCAGTAGTTCATTCATAGTTCAATAGGGCACTATTACGAATATTATATATTATATGTACTACGAATATTTTTTTTTTTGCTTAGTATGTCTATATAAGAAAGACTGCTCTAGGGCATGTATTATGTACTACGAATATTTTTTATTTTATTTTGGTGTAGTATATAAGAAAGAGTTGGCTGGGAAAGACAATGAATCGATATAAATGGACCGTCAAGTCACTCTGGAACAAGTTCCGTAACTATACTTAGATATTAACCTAACCTTAACAGGAGTTTATACTTTTGAAATATGAGTGCCTCTGTGGGCGTTTGGGTAGTGTGCAAGCCTGTCATGCACGAGCTTGTTAATTCGAATGCCAAAAAATATCTGCTCAAAAATAGATTATAATTGAATTTGTAAGTCCCAGTCCAGACTTGCAATTTTTGTTGCAGCAATTCTTGAATATGTGTGAGAGTGATGAAATTGAAATATATGTATGTATGTATACTTTTTGTTTTCCTCTCTCGCTCTTTTGCACTAAAAAATAAAAAGTTGCTGCAACAAAAATTGCAAATCTGGACTGGGACTAACAATAAAAACAAAAAAATATAAGTTTTCATTGTTACAGTTAAGTGTCGGAATGACATTTTTAAATAATTTATATTATTCTACACCGATAGTTCCCTGTGCGATAGTTCAGTGACAAGTCAAAAGGCGCATACAAAGCATCAATTAACTCCATCCTAGGCCATCCCCATGTAAAAGTGACTGGTCCGCTTCATAGGAAGTGTTAGAACTCGGACTGGTCCCTATCACTTAAAGACCGATCACGTGACTAGTCTTGTGTCAGTTCCATTTCCTGCAGGGATATTTCGTATACTCGTTAATTTTCGAAGTAAAATCAAATAAAAAACTTCAAGCTATCAATTGACAAAAAACGAACGTCTTTGTTGTCTGTCGAATTCCTGTATTTCGATTTTTTTTTCGTCTGGCCGCAATGCAGAACAAACACAAATAAATACCACAATAAAATAAACACAACAACAGCTCTAGTAGAATTATTCCAAGATGAAATTATTGACCATATCGGTTCGTGGTCTCCATTGTGAATTGAAATAAATAAAAACAAATAAATAGTTTCAACATGTATTGTTGTTGCTGCTGCTGCTGCTGCTGTTGCTGCTGCTGCTGGTTGCTGTTCGTACTGCTTTTACTTTCTGTCGCTTCAGCCTTCGTTCTGGCTGCTGTTCGCCCGTTCTGCTCTTTTATTTGTTTAAGATTATTGTTTAAAATAAATAAAAGAGTGAAATGAAAAAAAGAAAACTAATAACAAATATTTATTTATAAAATCCACAACTTACAACAACAATAAATACAATCATACGGTTGAATGAAAATGTGGTTTAAAACTTTACGACCACAAAATCATTATCATTCTGCTGCGTGGAAGAGTATAATAATTTCTAATAGAAATTTAATACCGCTTTCCAATCATAAATTCAAATTATGTTTGGAAGCATAAAAGTATGTATATGAATATTTTACGACAACAACATTTTAAACGTGCTTTCATTTGAATTTATTTTTAAATTTAAGTACATACAATACGAGTATCTTTCTAAGGATTTGCCCATTAAGCTGGCAGCATATTTGAATTTAAGTACCCTGTTGTTGGCATAAGAAGCCATGTCTATTTATCTTTATTATTTAATTATGGCTGCAAATTCCTAAAGGTCTTGGGGGATTTTTTTAAATCACTTATTTTTATTCTTTTACATATTTTGATATTTCATTTAGAAGATGTTATTTTGTGCTAAGCTTTTGCAAGCAGGCTTTATATTGTAAAAGATAACATCAAAAATTAAGGGCCATACTTTGTAAAACGCAACTTTAAAGCATTAAACACATTAACCACAGCAAGCTACCGACTTCAATACTTTAAGGATATAATACACATGTTTATGTGAGAATTGACGACAGCAGAAGGCAACAATATTTTATCTTCTTGCACAAACCATGGCCGATTAATTAGATGAAGTTGAAAACACAGCTGATGTACATACTTGTTTTGCCTAATTCAAGTCGAATACTTGGCCCGTATGTCAAAAGTTGTTTATCAGTGATCGGCAATGAATTGTTTTTTTTTTGCTATTCATACTGACTTATGAAATTTTAAATATAAGCGAGTAGACATTATTTAAACTCAACTTGATTTATAAGTATAGGTTGAAATAAGTGCGACGTCGACATCATAGTCATACCACACTCACACTCATAAATCACCTCAGTTTGATTTCTAATTTCAGGAAAATAGTAATACTACCCACATTGATTCAGCGCACTCAATTCATGCATGTACGACTACGCTTATTTAAAAGTTTGGTCATTAAACAGTTTGCAAGTAGTATACAATAGCAGTATATAGGGTTGTTTTTCAATTCCTGCAAAAAAAAAATAATAAAAAGCAACAGAAACACCTCATAATGAGAACTTTAATGTTCGTCATGAATCAAAGAATACAAGATTACGCATTCAGCTTTTGAAAAAATTATTTTACATTTGTGAATTGAATTCTTTTTATTTAGCTGGTGAGGCCTATCTTGTCTTATGTCAATAAAAACTCAATTTTTATTACATATTTTTCCCGACGTTTCGTGAATTTTATGTTCACTTCTTCAGGGGATTTGTTAACAATCGAGTTGTGTTGTTGTTAAAACATCAAAAATAAAAAATATATACAAGTTTACTTGAACCAAAAATTATAATATTAAGAAATTTATTTTAAATATCTACGTCATTTTGACGTCACACCAGCACACTCAAGTTAAGAAACATTCGCAATGCGTAATCTTGTATTGTTTGATTCATGAATGTTCGTATGCAAAGTTCGCATTGTGAATCATACTTATTTTGCATCGTCCATAGGCATTGAGTTAAGGAGAGTCGAAATCAACAACGTCATAAATGTTGCTAAATATGACTTCGATGCGCACTTCAAACTTTCGAGTGTATATGATGCATAGACAACATTGCAATAAGTATGAGTGCGCATAAGTACAGGAAATTATAAGTCATGATTCAACTCTAATCACTTTTTGACTAATCATTGCTGTTCTCTGTTGTGTATGTACAGAGACCTGCGCCGAGCAATTTTGTTGACGGAGGCGGCTCTTGAGAAAATCGTCAGTGGAGGCTCAAACTTAATGTTCTAGATGTTGAGAAAAATACACGGCCTGTTCCACGATGTCGACTGAAAACGTTCGATCGACAGTAATCGTGGGACGAGTACCCATGGACTTTTTTCCACTATGAACTCCATGTCACCAACACTTCGCATCTCTTTATGTCAAGTAAAAGCCAAGCTAATGTTTGAATTCTTAGATTGAATTCCTTCCAGCTGCTCTATTGTGATAAAAGGAAAATATTATTCTTAATGGAATACCCTTAATATTTTACTTGCCATAGAAGGTGACTTACATTTCCAATCTATTTTCTCCTCTTAATGTTTTTTTTTGTTACTTAAAACTTCTTTTTTTAATTATTACAGCTTGTTCTTGTTAATACTTGTGTTGTCGTCGTCTAGGTACTCTGCTCTGCATAATGGGTTTTCATCTAAAGTTTCTGCTTTAATGTCACCTCAGTAGCGAGATCTTGTTTCTTTTCTTGTTTTCATGTGTTAATGATGATTCAAAACGTATTTTATGGTTACATTTTTGCTACATGTCGCCACAACTTTGAGTAAATGGACATAAATGGACAACGTTGTTTGCTTTCAAAGCAAAAAAAAAAAATAAAAAATATGTAACTTCACAAATAAACGGCAAAGGCACATTCAAGTTGTTAAATTGACAGCTTCCGTTGTAGAAATCAACAGGAGGAGTTGGAAAGAGGGAAAGAGAGATAGAGAGAGAGCGAAGAAAAGCAAAACCAACATTATTGATTGTACTTAAATCCTTTCAGGCTAAAATTACTAGTTTTCATGTACAACTAATGATGGTGATTAATGCGATTAGGAAGGACTTAATAAAAATAAAATTGAACATAAATGCTTATGAAGGTTGCTTGACAGGCTCTAAAAATGTAGCTTAAAATAAATTTATTAAACTTATTTTTTTTTGTTACATAAATAAATTCCCAACAAAAAAACTAAAGCAGCAAATTTGAAACAAAATATTTATTTGCTTTAAGAAATTAAAGAAATATTTTGAACTGTTCCTTTGGGCAACATAATATAAATTGTTAAAGGAAACTTGTGTTATTCTTATTGAAATAAATTAATTTGTTTTATGAAGTTTATAATAGTATGTGCATTAGGGCGGTTCGATTTGTATGGAGGCAAAAAAAAAAACGCTCTAATTACAAGGAAAATCGTATTCTAGGGATCAAATTAAGAAACTTTGCCGAAGGAACCATACCGCTAAAATGTATTTTGAAAAATCTCACTTTGACCCATTTAGAGTTCCTCAATCGAGTCAAAATGTATGACTGACACTCACTAAGTTTGGAGGGCTGACCCACCTATGCCAGTGACACACACCCTGGAACCACCCCTGGGGGGTTCCCCATACAAACATTTGTGATTTTTTGAAATATTTGTATGGGGAATCCCCCAGAGGTGGTTCCAGGGGTGTGCCACTGGCATAGCTGGGTCCTCATAAAGTGACTTATGTCACTTTCAAAGTAAACATCTCATACATTAAACTGCTTTTTAACCGACTTAAAAAATGAAGAAGTTTATCATAACCAGTACATTTTAGACCGATGGTAAAAATGATTTTTTGTTTGAGAGGTTATAGCTTCCAATTGGTCCCATTGTAAAAAAGTGGGCGGGGACATGCCCAAAAATTTTTTATTTAATTTTATGCTATTTTACTTATTTGATTTCTGCGAAATTTATTATTATATTTCACGTGGCTCTACTTAACCGATTCTTACGAAATTTACGACAAGATCTAAAATAGACACAATCTTTCATTTAAAAAAAATTGGTAGAGTCACGCCCTTTAAAATGTAATAATTTATTTTAAGTGCTTCTACTTTCCAAATTTTGACAAAGCTTAATACACACCCTGAGCTCTGAAAAACACACAATCTTGCACACATTAAAATGGGCGGAGCCACGCCCATTAAAATTTTATTTTATATTTCACATACTTCTTAACCAAGAGATCTTCAAAAACATTTTTTTTGTTTGAAAGAGTTTATATCTCACAGATGTTTGCATTGAAGACGGTTGTTTTTTAACAGAGTTATTAAGTAATTTATTTTAATGTATACTTTTTTCGTGGCGACTCTGATTTTTGATTTACTTGTTTTTTTTTTGTTTCTTTGCAGGTAAGCGAATTCAATTTTTGGTGAAAATAAATAATACAGAATAATAATCGAAGGTATGTAAATATTGATGAAAAAAATCTAGGCATTTCATAGATCAATCGTTATGTAAATAGAAAAATAATAATACAATTCCCTTGAAATTGGGGCAAATTTAAACAGCCAACAACTTATCCAGCCCTGCACTCAGCTAATGGGCCACAGACTGTGGCCTAGGAGTAATCCCAAATAAATAAAACAGAACTACCACAAAGCTCAGTTATTTTAAATGTTGGATTTTTGATTGTGGTTTTAATGCAGCTACGTCCAAGCCATATGCACAATTTGCAAACTTTTACAAAAGAGCTTTTGTGCTTTCACACCGATGAGAGCACAACAGCCACAACAACAACAACAACACAACAACTATAACGCCTGTTCTTTCTTTGCAAAGAAACAAGAAAAAATTTAAGACTTTTCAAAGCTGTTTACCTCAATGGAAATATCAGAGTATGTTAAGACTTGTATCGAACTCTTTCAGTAGCTCGTTTTTGACACAAACCAATGATCGAACCCATGTATTTTAAATGGGTTTGATCATTGGTTTGTGTCAAAAACGAGCTACTGAAAGAGTTCGATACAAGTCTGGAGTATGTGTGCTTGGACGTAGGCTGCTTTAATGCAACAAAATGAAGACCTAAAATATGATCCTACACAAACACTTTCATTCGCTCGCGAATCTGTACAAGTGAGTAGTTCATCACCCACATTGTCATCTCTAGTTCTGCTAGATGCAACAAACAACATCTGTCCGTGTTCAATTGTAATGTCATCATTAGATGTTAAAACATTTCTCATTTTCTCGCTCTTAGATATTTATGTTATTTTTGTTGTTGTTGTTGTTTTTTTTCGCAATTAACTGTCAAGAGTAAACATGGTTTTAATTTATTTTTTCTTTTGTAAAAACACCAGCAACTTGATTTGATTGTTGTTGTTGTTGTTGTTGTTGTTGTTGTTGTTGTTGTTGTTGTCATGTAAAATATCTAACGTATTTTGTTTGAAATGTTGTGGCTACTAAACTCCGCCAGTGGTCGGTTGGTTGGTTGTGGTTCTACTCGCATTTTGTGGCTGCTGCTGCTGTCCTTTTTCAAACGATATGTGTTTTTTGTTTGACTAGAACTGTGACTCTCGAACCGAATTCATCTGACATGTGTTATTTTTAATTTAATCAATTTAATATAAACTAACAACAACAATCAAACGTTTCAAAAAAATCACTAAAGTAATAAATAAATTTTGATTTTAGTTACAAGTATTTTTTATTTGTTTTTGTTTGTTCATTCTTGTGGTTTAGCTGTCATTTTTAACATTTAAACATAAATCAATTTGTTGTCATTTGAATTTGGTGGCAGAAAAATTAACAAAAAAAAAATATAAATATAAATTTTAAATTACAAAAGTGTCTGTCTGTGTGCAATGCAAGTTCTGGGCTGCTGCAGCCACAGCCACAGCCACACTTATCATTTATAGAGATTGTAAAGTTCATTACTACATACATACATACATACATACATACATACATACGAGTACATACATCTGAAATTATTTTTATGATTTTAAATTTAATGCAGTTCATTTGAATTCTTATGATATTGTACATTTTTATTTATTTAATTTATTATATTTTTGATGTCATATATTAGATTAAGAATATATATATTTTATGAATTTATGATATTTGAGGGTTAATACTTGAAATTTTAATTAAAAAAATTGGGTTTATGGTTTAAGAAAATGCTCAAGTTATTGATTAATTAAAAAAGCTTGCGAAATTTTTTTTTTTTAAATTTCACAGTAATCTGAACTATATTATAAATTATTAGATAAAGTTTACTGACATCGTTACAGAGAAATAAATTAATTTTCCTTACCAAATGAATGAAAAGCAAAACAGAAAAATTTTAAATGGCAAAAAATTTATTAATTTAATGGAAAAATTAAACAAAAAAGTTTTTAAATAACAACACCACAGCGCAGTAAAAAAATTATAAAAACAATAAAATAATTGAAAAATAAAATTAAAATAAGTAAAATAATAAAATAATAAAAATAAAAAAAAAAAAGCAAAATAATAAAAATTAAATAAAAAAATAAATAAAAAAATAATGAAAAAAAACAATTAAAAAAAAATAAACAAGAAAAAAAAATTAAAAAAAACGTTCTAACAACTTATCCTGCAGTGAGGAAAAATGTTTTTAAATAAAAACACTGTACAAAAAAATTATAAAAAAAAATAAAATAATAAAAAATAAAATAGCAAAAAATAAAATAACAGAAAATGAAATTAAAAATAAAATAATAAAAAATAAAATAATACAAATTAAATTATAAAAAAAATTAAAGAAATAAATGAAAAATATAAAAAATTACAAAAAAAAAAACAAAAACTAAATAAAAAATAATGAAAGAAAATAAATAAAAAGTAATGAAAGAAAATAAAAAAAAATAAATAAAAAAAATAGATAAAATAATCAAAAAAAATTTTTTTTAAAATGTTCTAACAACTGATCCTGCAGTGAGAAAAAAATATACATATATCGCTCATTTACTTCAATAGTGTCATAACTCAAAAAATTAGTTTTTTGAGTTAATAATGCTGAATAATGCGACATTTCGTATTTTATCTTGTGTAAAAATGTCATATAAATAGCTTGCACCATCACCTCCTAAGAGAAGAATATTTTTTCACGTCTGCATTGAGTTGTATGCAAATTGAAAACTTAAAACGCGTTTTCTGCAAATCTGGTTGTTTTTTTTTGAGTTGTGACACTATTGAAGTAAATGAGCGATATGTTCGTGCGTTGGCGTTTTAAAAGCTTACGCCTTGGTTTTAATATTTTTTTATTTTTTTTAAAGAACAAACACAATCCGCAAAGCGATTAGCTTGTCTGTGGAAAACACCCAGGGTCTATGGTGGGAATCGAACCCACAACCTCTGGACTGAGAGGCTAGCATCGTTACCACTCAGCCACATCCACATCCTGCAATATAAAAAAGGGGTTGAAATTCCACCCAAAATTATGCTGATTATTGCACTGAATCAGCATTATAATCGCTTTTTAGTTAAAAGTTATGATATACACTTTTATATAAAAGCTCACGAGGAACATTTTTGAGGGAACATTCTAACCCTCATTTCAAAAAATGAGGGAAAAAGTGCCCCTAAACCGTTATAGTACGGGCTAACACATTCTGCCTAAATATTCGTCATAAAATTCTATAAAAATTATGTGCAGACTTCAAAGCACGAAATTAAACTAAAGCTTTAAAAATTAGTCAAAAACTTTGAAATAACTTTAAGGGTTAATTTCGTACTTAGTTACTCTGGCGCCCTAACAACAAAATACATAGACAGCTGTAGGCTACTAACTACTTTAGCTTTCGGTCTAGAATGTGTCAAATTTTTTTTTATGTATTTTACATAACAAGAAATTTTTGTGGAATATTTTAACCCTCAAACCATTTTTCGCATGAGTCTTCTTGGTCCCTTTCCTAAAGAGGAGCCGAATAATTAGCCATCAATGAGGATTTAATGGGTTAAAATATTTTTAAAAAGAAGTCCCTAAATACATTGAATGTGTAAATTAACTAAAACAGCAGAAATTATTCAAAACTTCAAGTACGCTTAAGGGTTAATTTCTTTTATGTTCACGTTTTCGTGTTAGGTAAATTAGGTGATCGGCGCTTTTAAGTAAAATCTTACTAGACGCATGTTTGTAGAACATTTTAACCCTCTAACTCTGCTCCATATGTGCCTCTCTCAAAAAACGGGACAAAAAGCACCCTTAAGGAGGATTTTATGGGTTAATTGCTTTGCTTACAATTGCCGTAAAACTGTGCTATAACTTTCTGAAAACACTAAAGCTCGAAATTAAACTAATATGTACATCAGCAATATGTCAAAGTCTAAAATACGTTTAAGGGTTAATTTAGTATTTTCATAATAAGTTAAGACATAAACCCTAAAAACACCGATAAATATATGTGCCCTTAATTATGAAAGTGGTCTAAGTCATGTGCATTTTTGCTTCGAAATATCAAATAAATCTCAAAAAAACTTCCATAAATATTTAAAAAATATTAAATAAATTTATATAAATAGAGACTAGCGCAACTCTAAATTAAAATGTTGCAAAATATAAAAATATTTTTTAAACTGTTCAAATGTAATCTACTAAATATCTCGACCAAAGAAATATATGACTTAGACCACTTTCATAATTAAGGGCACATATATGGGCATTTCCACAGGAATGTCAACTTTTTGTAGCGTGCGACACCAAGCAAATATGCTTGTTTTTTCAAAGATAACGAAACTTTTTTTTGGATTTCTTTATATGTATATTTGTGTAGGCCGTCAGCAGCTCTACTTTAGGTAAAATTTTAAGAAAAATCGAGTCACGTTGTTGAAAAATACAAAGTTAATTGCTTGCTGTCGCACGCGACAAAAAATTGGCATTTCTCAGAGAAATGCCCATATATATATATATTTCTGCCAGAATCAGTCGTTAACAGTTTATTTATTATTTTGGAAAAAGTTTGATTTTGTTGACCAGTGTAATTGTTTTATGATTCTCAATGCGAATAAGTTATAGAAAGTTATAGAAATGATGATGAAGTTTGTGGGTCATAAAAAAGTTTTTCTAGGGGAGATAGATAATTTTGGTTTACTTCACAGCTAAAGAGTTCAAAACACTCGACTCAGCCGATTAGAGCAGTTTTTTTAACAGTGCGTACTAGTTTTTTTTCTTTATTTTTTATTTAACTCGTTGAGAACTTTTTGACATTTGGCCAGCTGAAGGTAATAAAAATTATATACTATCTATAAGAAATTAATGGAAAATGTGTATATAATTGATTTGTAATCTAAACGTTCCCACACTACTGCGACGAAGTCAACAATAATGTCATAAAAATGTAAAGCTTAAGCTATAAATTGAGAACGTTTTTTTTTGGTAATAAAAAATAGATTAAAACTATTAATTGTTTTCAAGATTAAAGCATGAACATAAGAAACTAATTTAAATAAATAATTAAAAAAAAATCAAATGAGAATAAAAAATATTAAATGACAAAAGCTTTATAAAATTAATTTTTCTCATGTGTCACAAGTTAAAAAGAATTTCAAGTATTAAAATAGAAATCTCTGGAAAGAAAAACAGATGTTGTTAATTTTATTTGTTGCTAAACAATTATTATTGCAACACTTTTGCATTCAATAATCGTTATCACGACTTTTGGTGTTGCTTTCAATCGCTCTTTCAACAAGAAGTTGCCAAAATTAGAACAAAACAATATTTTCTTTAATTCAAGAGTTTAAATAACGATTATTTAATAAAAGTAAATCACGTTTTATTATTATTTTTTGTAAAGTTTTAAATATTGCATATTGTTAAATAATAAAAAATAACTTGACAATTGAAAATCATGAGTTTAAATTAATTTTGTTTTTCGCTACAGACTTTATTAACAGAATCTGTTTATTTGTTGGGATTTTTTAATAATTAAGGTTTTAATAGAATTTCAAAAACAAGCGAATAGTGAGTTGATGATTTTTCCAGGCAGTAGGAGAAGAAAATAGTCGTAACTATATAAAAAAAAATATGAAAAAGGGTATACATTTTTTATTAAAAATTGCTTGCAGAAGTCATATAAATGTTTCATCTAATAGGGCCTTTACATCTGCACAAAATCTAGCAGATTTTAATTAAAATCTTTATGAAAATCTATACCGTTTACACCAAGTTTTTTTTTTACATTTATTAAGAGTTTTTTTTATCCAAAACAAAACCCATTAACTGAAAAATTTCCAAAACTACAACCAAACAACTACAATGTAGCCAATTCACACACCTTTTTAAGCACATGGTAGCTAATTCACTCATCTTTCTTATAAATATGTTGCAGAGGGTAGTAAAAAATAAATAATAATATTAGATTTTGATTATAGGGCATTTACATCAGCACAAAATCTAGCTTATTTTGATTAAAATCTTTATGCAAGTGTATACCGTTTACACCAGCTTTTTTTTTACATTTCGTCGGTTGGTTTCTGGTTTGCTGCATATTTGAATACACTGTGCCGCAAACCCGAAACCAACGGACGATATATCAAGATATTTTTTATCCAAAACAAAACCCATCAACTAATTTGTTTCCAAAACTACAACCAAACAACTGCTTTTTAGCAAATTCACATACTTTTTTAAGCGGACCGTAGCTAATTCACACACCTTTTGTTGTACAGGGTAGTAAAGAATAAATAAAAACATTAGATTTCCTACGAATCTACTGAAAAATTAGATTTCGTTTTGTATGGGAAATCTCGAAAAAAAACAGCTTGATTTAGCTCGAAATTTCGAAAGTACTAGATTTCGAGACAGTGTAAATGCACTATTAATGTAAACTAGCTAGCGGAGACAAAAACCAAAATTTTTAGCAGAAGCCATTTTGCAGTTAACAGTGCACTTTCAACCAAGTTAACAGTCACAGTAACATTGGTGAATTTTATTCGGGACTGTTATGCAAATTACGACATATCGAAGTACGGTGATATCAAAAATTTAATAAATTAAATTATTATAAATGACAAAAAGTTAAAATACTCAGCTCACTCACTCAATAATCACGCAACTTGAAATCACCGTTATTTTCAGAACAGGAACGATTATGAATTATTTTATAATAATTATGCGAGACGATGTTATTACAGATAATCTAGCCATATTTAAAAAATGTCGATGATCATCATAAAACGTTGACATTCACTTAAACACCATTAATTATTCATTCTGTGTACCTATAATTATGACATTCAACATTGCTAAAGATTTTCCCATGAACTACAATAGAAACTTATCGTGTCATTTATTTGTTACAAAAATCATCGTTATCGTCATCACCATCATTCATCCGTCTGGCAAACATATCGCCACAAGCCTTGACTTGAATAATTACGACGACTTCGGAATGTCCATTAAGCACATCATTGGACGAGAAAATAGTTGGTGTTGTTGTTGTTGTTACATATATTGAGTGCGTGCGATAAAAAAAGCACAAATAAACTAAAACCAGAACGAAAGCAAAACAAAATCTAAGAAATAACATGAAAGACGTAGTAAGTAGTAAGAGAAAAAACAACTTAACTCTCCAACTTAAACTGATAAGGCAATCAATAAAACAAATAGGTTTATTGATCCCTATAATATTGTGTTGCATGAATGTACGTTACGTACATATGTACATACAACTATAAAGTACAAACGCATGTACTGTGGTATAATACACATGTAGAGTAAAAATAACTTTTTTTCTTTCAATACAAAATAGCAGAGGAGTTTATGGCATATTTACTTCACTCAATGCCCACATGATTTGTTAAATGATTTTTTATGTTGTTGTACACTATAATTGGTGAAGTCGACAGGAGATAAGGAATTTATATATTTTTATGTTATAAATTTTTAATGCTTATTGAAGTATAAAATAGTTTTAAAACATAAATAGTAATTCAGCAAAAAAATTAATATATTAAGTGATGTTAACATACATACATATATTCAGCAATGTAATATTGGTATGATTTTGCTACTAAACGCATAGATTTTTGTGAAATTTAAATATTTGGAAAACAAAAAACACATTCAGCTGAGTATAAATTCCACTTTAAATTCAAAACTATTAAAGCATATGCCATACTTAGTGTACAGTTTATTTAGATTAATTTGAATTCTGCTCTGAAGATTAATAATTGCAACACTAAACTTCTATTCAGCTGCTTCATTTTATATTCAGCTAGCTAAAACTTTTATTCAGCTCCCTCATATTAAAAAAATTGTTATCAATTTCTTAAACTTACATTAAATTATCCTATAAATAATATTCAGACATTAAAATATCTTATAAATAATATTCAGACATTAAAATATCTTATAAACAATATTCAGCTAAGGAAATTTTTTTGTATTCTGTCTTGAAGATTAATAATTGCAACACTAAACTTGTATTCAGCTTCTTCATGTTATATTCAGTTAGGTAAAACTTTTATTCAGCTCCTCGAAATAGAAAAAAATGTAGTCAATTGCTTAAACTTGCATTAAAATATTATATAAATAATATTGAGCTAAGAAACTTTTTCGTATTCTGCTCTGAATATTAATAATTCAACACTAAAGTTATATTCATCTTCTTAATGTTACATTCAGCTATAATAAAACTTTTATTCAGCTCCCCGAAATGGAAAAAAATTAGTCAATTGCCTTAAATTACATTAAAATGTTCTATAAATTATATTCAGCTGGGAAACTTTTTCGTTTTCTGCTCTGAATATTAATAATTGCAACACTAAACTTTTATTTAACCCGTTCATGTTATATTCAGCTAGCTAAAACTTTTATTCAGCTCCTCGAAATAGAAAAAAACGTAGTCAATTTTGTAACCTTACATTAAAATATCCAATAAATAATATTCAGCTAGCAAACTTTTACGTATTCTGCTCTGAATATTAATAATTCAACACTAAAGTTATATTCAGCTTCTTAATGTTACATTCAGCTATAATAAAACTTTTATTCAGCTCCCCGAAATGGAAAAAAATTAGTCAATTGCCTTAAATTACATTAAAATGTTCTATAAATTATATTCAGCTGGGAAACTTTTTCGTTTTCTGCTCTGAATATTAATAATTGCAACACTAAACTTTTATTTAACCCGTTCATGTTATATTCAGCTAGGTAAAACTTTTATTCAGCTCTTTGAAATTGAACGAAGTACTGTCAATTGCTTAACCATACATTAGAATATCCTATAAATAATATTCAGCTAAGGACATTTTTCGTATTCTGCTCTGAATATTAATAATTCAACACTAAAGTTATATTCAGCTTCTTCGTGTTAAATTCAGCTAGCTACAACTTTTATTCAGCTTGTTGAAATTTAAAAAATTGGCTTAATTGCTTAAACTTACATTAAAAGATTTCATAAATGATATTCAGCTAAGAAAAGTTCTTATATTCTGCCTTGGATATTAATAATTTTAAGACTTAACCTATATTCAGCTGCTTCATGTTATATATTCAGCTAGCTAAAACTTATATTCAGCTCCTTGAAATTTAAAAAATAGGCACTTTTACAATATTATAACCTTCTGATGATATTCAGCTAAGCTGAATTTGTTTTCACATGCTCAACTTCGAATTACCCTTTTTTAAAATCATATGAAATGGACTAAAATGGTTGCCCACCCCTTTCATACCATACAACACACTTTTGGAAGAATTCAGCTAAGCTGAATCTGTTTTATCACTAGCATAAATATTTCAAGTTTTTACAATATATATTCAGTATATTCAGCTGAGTGATATTTGTAGTTTGTCCGTTGAATTTGTTTTAGAACTGAAATTATATTCAATTATAAAGCTATATAAAGTAATATTAGCAGTATTCAGCAGCTTTAAGTGCATTCAGCAAAGCTAAAAGTTTACCCCAAAATATAGAAAACATGTTTGAATTTAAATTGTTGCTGATTCTACAAAATTCAGCTGAACAATTGATGATGGATATACACTTAGTGTTTGGTTCGTTGGTGGTATGTGGCAAAAAAAAATACAAATAAGTTTAAGAATTTCATTTTTTACAGTGTACCGTTCTATAAAAGTCCTCATATTCCTCAAACTGTTTATAACTTGTTTTAGGGATCATTATACTTTTAATTCCGCTTTAAATTTAAATTAAATTAAGTCTTGCTGAAATTGCCAATTATTTCTTTTACGACAAAGTTTATTCCTATGGCTGCCTTTATTTTTAGTTTCAATAGTTTTGAAATTAAAATTAATGATGCTTTTACAGTACGCAACTTTGTTTATCAAAGAATATTTATAAATCTGTAGTTTTAATCAAATTAGCAAATTTATTTTCTAACAAAATCTCTCTAAAAGTAAACTTTTATATTCAATGTCTTTTTTATAGACCAACTGAACGCTCCTAAAAATTTTTATACTGCAATTAATCTCAGTCAAAGTAACATTAGTAAAATTTGTAAAAATTTTGCTGTTGCGTTCTTCTTCATTTGACTAAAATTAATTTTTAGCGTTGGCACTTTTCAGCAACAATATTAATCATAATTGAAGATAGAGCGGCAAAGCAGTAGAAACTCTGCTTTAGTGGAAATTTATGGGGAAAAAAAAAACAATCATAAATAATTAAAATAAATGATTCATGTTGCACACAGTTTAAGTGTGCTTATTTTTTATTTATTTGTTTTAGATAAAGTAGAAATATTCAGCTTTATTAAAAGTGATTTCAGAAAGAGATTATTATATCTTAAGGATTTAATTAATGTGTGTATTTGTGTTTGGTTAGTAGAATATATTTCTTTCAAAACAGTTAAGAATGTTTATTTCTTTATGTACTTTTATTGTGAATATGTTATATTAGGAAATTCAGCTTGCTGAATTTGGTTTTTATTAGCTGAATTGTTAATTTTTCGGCTGAATAAAGTGTTATTTGTTTAATTTGTTCTCTAAGGTTAACTTATCTCTACTATTATTTTGCTTCAGTAAAGAATATATAAATATATAGATCTGAACTCGTATTTTAAAGTCTAATGTACATATATAAAATATTATGGGCATGTTTATATATATATATATATATATATATCCCTAGCTAAATTTGATTTACATCTGCTGAATTGCTACAGATGTACTTTAAGAAATAACAAAAAAAAAAAAACTCGCATAGAATAATTTTAAATGTCTAATCCAAATATCTAAACCATATATTTACAATAAGTTTTGCTGAATTATTTTTACGCTTCTGGTCTGTCCTACTTTGGGTCTTCCTTTGTTGTTTATTAAACTAGAATATAACTATTTATATCTTTATGTATATAGTTTTGTTGTTAGCATGCTATATTGTGATATTCAGCTTGCTGAATCTGATTTTTATTAGCTGAATTGCGTTTCTTTTTTGGGTAGTACATATTTGTTCAACTTGTTTTCTTATATTGACTTAGCGCTACTATAATTTAGTTTAGTTAAAAAAATTATTTATAAAACTTTGCTAAAATCTTAATTTTTTTAGCAGCTGAATTCATGTTTTGTTAGCTGAATTGATGAATTTCAAATTTTAATATATAATATCTTGTGTGCATATTTTGAATGTTTGTATTTCCTTAGCTGAATTTGATTTCTATCTGCTAAATTGATGATAATGTTTGATAAACAGCAAAGAAACACCCACAAAAATAATTCAGCAAAATTAATTATTAAATAGTTTTAAAACACATATCAGCTGTTTATTTCTCTATATAGTTTTGTTGTTAGCACGCAATATTGTGAGATTCAGCTTGCTGAATTGTTAATTTATTGTTGAAATAAGATAGTATTTGTTCAACATATTCTCTATTATTGAGTTAGATAAAAAATTATTAAAAAAGCATTGCTAAAGTTTTAATTAATATTTTTTTATCAGCTGAATTCATATTTTGCTGGCTGTATTGATAAATTTCAAATACCAATACATAAAATCTTGTCGGAATGTTTATTTTTCCTTTCAAATTCAGATTTATATCTGCTGAATTGATGCATATGTTAGATAAAGAGCAAATAAACACCCAAAACGAGAACAATACAGAAGGGCGAAAACAATTCAGCAAAATTATTTGGTAATATATGGCTTAGTAGATAATAAATTGTTTTAAAACCCATATCAGCTGTTTATTTCTCTGTATAGTTTTGTTGTTAGCATGCTATATTGTGATATTCAGCTTGCAGAATTGTTTATTTATTGTTAAAATAAGTTAGTATTTGTTCAACATATTCTCTAATATTGAGTTTTCACTTGTTAAAGTTTTAATTAATATTTTTTGTTAGCTGAATTCATATTTTGTTGGCTGAATTGATGAATTGTTGATTCCAATAGAAAAACTCTTGTAGGAATGTCTATATTTCCCAGCTGAATTTGATTTTTATCTGCTGAATTGCTGCAGGTTTACTTTACAAAGTTTTAATTCAGCTAGGAGAAAGACCGAAAGAGACTGTACTACTACCTCTGTCTTTCACACAGCTGAATTAAGACTTTGCAAAGTAAACTTTGCGTGTCGAAAAGGGGTACGACTATAATAACAGATAATGTCGATTTAGCTGCAGCATGAACTGTGGAGAGAGAGTTCTTGTTACTTGTTTCAGATTTTACGCTACACAAATGCGAAGAGCTCAATAAAACATCAATTGCTTCTATTCTGGTACAATATCTGACAAGTTTATTTGATTGCAGTTAGAAAAGCATTATAGAGTTCTCGATAATCAGCCACCTTTCAAATATTTTAAAAATTTTCATTATAACAATAATATTTTATTATTGTACTCGTAGAAGTATTTCACTTTAGTTAATTTTAGCTAAAGCAATTTATAATTTTATTACTACTCACTTCAAATCTTTGACTTAATTAAAAACAATTTCATTTATGAGCTCCAATTTATTTAAACATTCCATTCAATCATCAGTTCAACAAATATGCTGATGCTGCCGCTGCTGGTTGCGCTGCTGCACTTAACCCATAAACATTTTAAATATTGGCAGGCTGTTATATTATTATAACATATTTAGATATTAAATTTCAACTGCTATCACTGCCGGCTTGTGGAAAAGCAACAGAACTTGCAACTTTTACCATTGACTTTTCATATTTGCCCCCTATTTTTTTTTGTTTGTTTCCATTTTTCCATTGTGGTAAAATAATATTTTATAATGCTAATGCATTATGTATGTATGTATGTATGTATGTATGTTATGTGTACATATGCCTTATGCATGTCTGCATAAATATGTATGTGTGCACTATATCCCACATAATTTTCCTTTGGAAGTGATTTTAATTTTTTTTTAATATTGTGAGTAGAGTTTCCGTTTTTGCGTGGTGTTCTAAAAAGCATTTTCATTTGACTTCTGTGTGGCTTTTATCGATTTTTACTAAAGGACCTCAGCCAGTCATACAATATAGACCGGCAAACATACAGACATTGAGAGAAAAATGTTTTAACCACCACCCAGACTTCGTTAATTTTTTTTTTTTTTTTTTTTCTTTGCTGTTATATACAAAACGTTGACAATTAAATATAAAATAAGATCCGCCAACTAAAATGCTTAAAGTTGATGATGTTGGTGAAAAATACTTTCCAGTGCAGAAATCATGTCACATCTCTCTATATTCAACTGTAAATGCTGCTATAGCGTTTTTTTTCAAGCTATAGAACTTTAAGTTGGCAATACTGTTTGCTATTTGCGCCATTTCAACAGCTGTTATACTGTTATATCCCATTTTGGAACTTTTTTTTCTGTGCTGGAGATTTTTTTTCGATTTGTCGTTTTTTTTCATTTTGGCGATTTTTTACCGCATTGCAGTATTTTTAATTATTTTTTATATTTCTGGGTTTTTTACTTTTTTTTTTTCGTTTTGGCGATTTTTAGGATTCCGTACACTAAAGGCGAAAAGGAAACCTATTGTTTTCTCTACGATGTCCATCATGGGCTGTTTTCTCCAGAACCCCAAGAGCTACGGACCTGAAATATATGGCAGTTAAAAATTTAAGGGTGTTAAAAAACGCTAGAACTAAAAAATCGCCAAAACAAAAACAATCGCCAAAACAAAAAAATCGCCAAAACCGAAAAAATTCGCCAAAACAAAAAAAAAACGTTAAAAGTAAAAAAATCACTAAAACTAAAATAAATCGCCAAAAACCGATAAAATTGCCAAAAACTAAAAAAAACGGAAAAAAATCCCGAAAATCGCCTAAACTAAGAAAAAGCGCCGAAATTAAAAAAGAGAGAAAAAAAGTTTGCCGTTTGTTTCATTAAATGAATTCTGCTAACACGCCAAACTATAAAATCCCAAAATTAAAAACTGCCGAAACGAAAAAGCCCCTAAATAAAATAAGCGCTTCAATGCAAACAAATCACCCAAATGTAAAATAAATCGCTAAAATGCAAACAAATCACCAAAAGTAAAAAAACTCACTAAAAGCAGAAAAAATCGCCAAAACGAAAAAAAGCGCCAAACATAAAAAATCGCTAAAACTAAAAATTAGTATTGCAAAAAAAAATCGATATTTTTCACTCATACTTGTTATATTCCATTTTGGAAAATATTTCATTTTAAATTTTTTTTTTCTATATTAGGGGCTTTTTGGCGATTTATTTTACTTTTAGTGATTTGTTATAGTTTTTGCGTTTTTTTTCGTTTTGGCGACTTTTTTCGATTTTTTGGCGTTGTTTTCATTGCGGAGATTTTTCACCGCATTGAAGTATTTTTAAATTTTGCTTATATTTCTGCGTTTATTTGTTTTTCGTTTTAACGATTTTTAGGATTCCGTACACTAAAGGCGAAAGAGAACCCTATTGTTTTCGCTACGGTGTCCGCCTGTCCGTCATAGATCCGTAACAGATACGGACCTGAAATTTTTACAGAATAAGTAAAACCTTGGGCCGCTACAACAACATATATATGATAATTAAAAATTACAGGGGGTTCAAAAACGCTAGAACTAAAAAAATCCCCTAAAAAAATCGTCAAAACGCAAAACTTGCCAAAAACCGAAAAAACGCTAAAACTAAAATAAATCCGATAAAATTGCCAAAAACGAAAAAAATGGCCAAAAAATTAAAAAAATCTCCAAAAATAAAAAACGCCAAAATCAAACAAAAACCGCAAAAAAAAACCGAACAAATTTTAAAAATTTGTCATTAAATGAATGCCGCCCACGAAATGATTCTAAGTAGGACGATATTATTTCTAAGAAATAAGTTACCAAATTTTAATAACATTTGGGGTATTCACAATGAGTATCTAAAAGTTTTAATGTGGCAATATTGTGGCATCTTGAAATTTTCATTGTGAGCAGGCAACAATATAACAATATAATACAGTATATTGAAGTATTAAAATAACAATATTTTTTAAACTAGAAATTATTGTTGAATAAATTTAGCAAAATAACTTATGTTCCGCGGACAGTTCTAATTGGTTTAGTTTAACATTACCATGTTGCCATATTAAAAATGACATGCTTTTTATATTTTTAAATTTGCCACCTGGTTATAAATTTGGTTTTACACACAAAGAAAAACAACAAAGTTGCCAACCCGTATTAAAGTATTCAGATTGAAACGTTGCAATATTAAGACATACTTTAAAACGCCATTGTGAACTCCCTAATTATTTCGATAAGGCACTTACAGACGGTACAAATTATTGTGGATTAAGAAAATTATATTTTAAATTGTTATTGATATTAAAATGTTTGTATTGTAATATTTAATAATAATATTAAAACTTCCTGCCCACTGTGATACGACGGCTACTAAGCACTTCCTTTTTTTTTTTGCTAAAACTTTATGTGGCAAATAGAGTTTTTTGTTCGTATGCGTGATTCTTTACTCACTGTTCTGTTGCCCTGTATTATTGGGTGGGTGATATGTATTTTGTTGCAGTTGCAGTAGCTGTTACTGTCTAGATAGCCCCGGTTTGTGAGTAATTTTGTAATTGTTGTTTGTATTTAAAATGTTTGTTCGCCTTAATGTCTGTCCTTCGGTTCATTCGTGCATCTGCTTCTTCTGTGACTCTCTGCAATGTGTTTCACAGGAATGTATTTCAATGTGTCTCTGACTGACTGACTGACTGTGCACACACTGTAGATTTTATTTATTTATGTCTCTACACATAAACTTGATTTCTTTTAGTTTTTGTTTCAAACAGCAAATGTTTCATTTTATTTTTATTTTTTCCAAAGGTATGATTGTTGTTTGGATTGTGCTTGTACATTTGTTTAACATTGCGGTTTCCCTGCCACAAAAAATGCCCCCCCCCATCCCTTCCCTGTTTAGTAAAAGTTTTTTCAATTCAAAGTGTCTTTGACTTCTCTAGTGGATGGATGCTACAATTCATAACGTTATTTGTAATGATGATGATGATGATGCTGCTGACGATGATGATTCATATTTTTTTAACACAAAAAATTTTTGGTATGTTGGGTGGTGTGAGATTTTCATTCAAAGTTTTGCGAAATTATTTTTAGAACATAGTATTTTGACCAACAAATAATGTTTTCAAAAGTTTTTGGAATGTTTTGTAGAATATCATAGAAATATCATATAAGATTATTTGAAGCGATTTCTTTTTGTTAATTCTTTTCTATTTGATTTCGTGCTGTGAGGCTGGTCATGGCAGCTGTAGTGAACTAGATTGTTTCATTGCAGTTTCGAAATTTTTGTTAAAATTTCGTTTAAATTAGATATTTGGGGGATTCTTAAGTGTCATAATGTTTTAAAATTTTTGTTTGAAAGAAAAAATAAAAGCCAATAAAATTACATTAAAATAATTTAAAACAATATAACACTTAAGACTACCCGTTTGAATCCCCCAATTACATGTTGAGGTTGAGTGTGATTTATAAGCTTAAGTGTGATTTCAAAACTTAAGAAAGCGATTTTACATAAAATATTTTGAAACTTGATATTTATAAATAATTTACGCAGCCTTGCATATTTTGTTTTGGCAAAGTTTGTGACACTCTCCCTAACAAAGGTACTTGTTAGGTACTGTACGAAGTAATTTTTCTGCTAAAGTTCTACAAACGGGTTTTTTTTTAATTTTTACAAAAAGTACTCTTGTTATAAAAGATACTTTTTTAAAAAATTTAGTTTTTCCTTAAAAGGCACTTCTTCTAATAAAGAGACTTTTTCTAAAAAGGTAATTTTTCCAAAAAGTTACCTTTTCTAATGAAGGTACTTTTTCTGGACGGTTAAAAGACTTTTTTAATTTTTCCAAAAAGTTACCTTTTCTAATGAAGGTACTTTTTCTGGACGGTTAAAAGACTTTTTTAACAAAAGAGAGTTTTTCGCAAGGTACAAAAGTACTTTTTCGGAAAAGTTATTTTTAAAAAAGGCACCTTTTAAGAAAGACACCTTTTCTAAAAGGGGTACTCTGCCTAAAAAAGGCGCTGTAAGGTACTTTTTTAAACAAGGTATTTTCTACAAAAGTTTTACAAACGGGGTTTTCTACAAAATTTTTACAAAAAAGTACTCTTTCAAAAAAAGATAACTTTTTAAAAAATTTAGTTTTCCAAAAAGGGTACTTATTCTAAAAAAAGGTACTTTTTTTAAAAAAGTACTTAATATATAAAAGGTACTTTAAAAAAAGGTGTTTTTCTTAAAAAAAACATCTTCTAAAAAGGATACTTTTTCTAAAAGAAAGGTACTTTTCTAAAAAAGGACTTATCCTAAAAAGGGTATTTTTCTAAAAAAGGTACTTTTCCTAAAAAGGGTACTTCTTAAAAAATTTACATTTTCTAAAAAAAAAAATACTTTTTCTAAAATAGGTGATTTTTCTTAAAAGGTAACTTCTTCTATTTTAAAAAGGGAATTTTTCTCCAGGTACAAAAGGAAATTTTTCGAAAAAATTATTTTTAAAAAAGGCACTTTTTCTAAAAGGGATACATGGTACTTTTTCTACCAATGTTCCACAAACGGTTTTTTCTACAAAATTTTTACTCTTTCCGAAAAAGGTACTTTTTTAAAAAATTAAGTTTTTCTAATAAAAGTATGTTTTCTAATAAAGGTACTTTTTCTGAAAAGGTATTTATTCTAAAAAATGATTTTTTTTATAGACGTACTTTTTCTAAGAAAAGTACTTTTTCTAAAAAGATACTTTTCTTCTAAAAAGGTTTTTTTTTCTAAAAAAGGTACTTTTTCTAAAAAAAAATTACTTTTTCTAACATACATACATAGGTACTCTTTCTAAAAATTTTACGTTTTCTAAGAAAAAATATAATTTTTTTAATGAAGCGACTGTCTAAAAACGTACTTCTTCAAAAATAAGATACTATTTGTAAAAAGTTTACTTTTTTAAAGGTTTGAAATATATTTTCTTAAAAAGAAAACTTGGTCAACTGGTACTTTTTCGGAAAAGTTATTTAAAAAAAGTAATTCTTCTGAGAAGGTACTTTTTCCAAAAAGATATACATATATACATTTTTTTCAGAAAGGTACTTTTTGTCAAAAGGTACTTTTTCTCAAGAGGTATTTTTGTGAAAAGATAATTTTTGTGATTTTTTAAATTATTCTAAAAAGTTGATTGGTACAAAGGTACTTTTTTTTAAGAGGAAGTATTACTATGCCTTTCTGTCTTTCTCCCAGCTGAATTAAGACTTTGCAAAGTAAACTTTCCGTGTGTAAAAGGGGTGATAGAAAAATTTTAATAGGTTCGATTATTTTGCTAAGAGCGAAAGAAAAAAAAGTTATTTTTAAAACTTCTTGCTTGGAAAGGCTCCTTTTTAAAATTTCCCTTCTCTGAAAAGGCTAAGTAAGAAAGAAAAAGAATATAAAATACCTCGTTTACATTTACATACAGGTAAAAAAAGGACTCAAAATGAAATTAATTGGAGCATAATTTTTAGTTGAAAAAAAAAATTTCAAGGCAACCGAATGTTTCCGTGGACAATTTTCATAATCGTTATTGATGTGACTTATTCATGTTACTTACAGTGTATCATTTGTGAATGTGCCACAAATATTTGTGGTTTGTTGCCTGCATTTATACACATTTATTGTCATTGTTGTTACGAATACATACTTCATGTTGCACATTGGTGATGTGCAACACACATGGAGTTTGTATTTTTCTTTTTACAAATTTCTATTTGAATTTAGTTCTTTTTTATTTCATTTTCTCAGATTTATTCATTATATGGAATATGCAAACATGTCGTTTGAATGTTAAAGACATTTTTATCTTTTGCTCTGCATTGTATTAGATTTTTTTTCCAGTACGAGTATGATGTTGTTATTCATTTATTATTCATTTTTTTGTTCTTGTTCGTGTACGTATGTACATGTAGTTTATTTTGTCCTAGATTTATTTCATTTTTAGCAATTCATATTTCAATATAGTAACGTATATTACGTACATATATAAATTTTATTTTGAGCTAAACTATTTTGCAACTAGTTTTTTCATTAATTTATTCAAGAGCTTATCACAAGGTTTTTGATAAGGATTTAATTGTGAATTGTAAATGTTGCAACAGTGGAATTGATTCAAATACAATAAGGATTTAAGAGATTTCATGTCAAATGCATTTTATAAGTTTCTTAAAATGTATAAAAATGGTAAAAAAAAGTATTAAAGTTTGTATTTTTTAAATAACTTTTGAGAGAGGTTTTTTTTTTTGAAAATAGTTGACAAAAATCAATATGAATTTTATTTGAAATATTTTAAGCATCAATATAGCGAGGGGGAGGAGGTGGAAGGAAAATATACAGCGAAATTGGTTAGTCTTCCTAAAGTGCTGTTTGAAAATAAATTTTTTCGATTAATCGAGGACTTAAGCTTTTTTAGTTAATAAAAATTTAATTCTATTAAATAAACAATCAAAAAAACAACTTGACAAGGTTAATCGAATAAAATTATTCGAAAAAAATTTTTCGTTAGCTTTTTTAATTAATAACAAATTTAATTCTATTAAATAAACAAACAAAAAACCACTTGAAAAGGTTAATCGAATACAATTATTCGAATAAATTTCGGTTTCAACTTTTGTTCGAATTTATTCGAATAACGCATTTTTTGGTCGTTATTCATTCGAATAACCATAAACACTTAAAATTTTATGACATTTTTTCAGCTCTAATATTGGAATGAATTATTTTGATCTTTATTAATTAAAAAAAATTTTTCGGTTAATCGAAAATTGCAATTTTTTCATAATTTATAAAAAAATTAATTTTTTTTTTATTAATTTAAGTATGGAAAAAACGCTAGAGAAGTTTAATAAAATGAAATTAGTCGAATAATTTTTTTTTTCAACTTTTGTTCGGATTTATTCGCATAAAATATTTCAGTCGTTATTCATACGAATAATCATCACAAAATAAATTTAACTCGAATAAATTTATTTTCAACAATAATGGAATCCAATATTCGAATGAAATAATTTGATCTTCATTAATTATTCGAAATAATAATCAATTATTTATAAAACTTAAAATATATTCGATTGTCCAAAATATAATTTTTTTATTTGCTCAAATAAAATGTTTTATTCGTTCTAGTAATCGAATAAGTATTAAAATTAATTTGCTTATTGCAATATAAATTTCTAGTTCAGCTTTTATTTGAACAATTTCGACATAGATCTATCTCTCTTTCCCTCTCTCAATCTGGCAAGCGAATAAATTTTGAAATTTGTTTAGTTATTCGAATATAAATTTCTTACTAAATTTTTCCACAATTTCGAGCTCAACAATCCATTGTTCGAATAAAACATTTTATATGTCATTCTTCCTAATAATCGAATAAAATTCCTCAACTTTTATACTCGAACCCATTATTCGAATTATATGTATATCTCGTTAGACATTCAATCGAATAATCGAATAAAATTAATCGAATAAAATTATTTGGTTATACAAATAATTTGTTTTAAATTCCTTCCACTCAATTATATGAATAAAACATTTTATTACTTATGTGCTCGAGTAATCGAATAAATATTTAAATTAATTTGGTTACTGGAATATAAATTTCTAGTTCAACTTTTATTTGGGCGATTTCGACATAAGCTCTCTCTCTCTTTCTCTTTCTCTCTCTCTCTTTCTCTCTCTCTCTCTCAATCTGTCATTCGAATAAACATTACAATGTGTTTTTTGTTATTCGATTATAAATTTCTTACTCATGTTCTCACGATTTCGAGATCGACAATCCTTTATTCGAATAAAACATTTTATTCGTTCTAATAATCGAATAAAGTTCCTCAAATTTTATACTCAAACCCATTATTCGAATTATATGCATATTTGATTCGTCATTCCATCGAATAATCGAATAAAATTAATCGAATAAAAATAATCGAACAAAATTAATCGAATAAAATCTATCGAATTAAATTAATCGAAAAATTAATTCGATTTTTTTTATTATTTATTGGAATCAAGTATTCGATTAAAACAATTTATTTGTTGTTATTCGTTCGTTTTTATACTCAAACCCATTATTCGAATTATGTATATATTTGATTCGTCATTCCATCGAATAATCGAATAAAACTAATCGAATAAAAATAATCGAATAAAAATAATCGAATAAAATTAATCGAATTAAATTAATCGAAAAAATAACTCGAATCAAGTATTCGAGTAAAATAAATTATTTGTTATTCAAATAAATATTAAAATTAATTTGGCCAATCAAATATAAATTTCTCGTTAAACTTATCAAATAATTCTCTTATTCTAATATCTTTCTCGACTCTTACGCTGTTAGAAATTTGCAGTTCTTCGCCTTCAAAATGTCAACTGTGTAATATATGTTTATATATATGTTTATATGTATGTTCCTGATTGCACTGCTTAACCCACTGGCTCTTTCTAAAATTTGTCAAAATCATCAAAAATTTGTTCCAAGTGATTAGCTATGAGTTGTTGTTTTTTTTTTGTTCCTTAAATACGAGTATGTACTACATTCACAAAATGTTGTTCACTCCCAATAAATTTCTCTTTTTTATGTTATATGTTGTCTTATTTGATCATTTTCTCTAATAAAACTCAGTGTAACTAATGTCTATTTTTTACTGACACTTTTTATAACTCATTTTTTTTTACCATAAACAATAGAAAAATAAAATTTAAATTATCTGTCATAATTCGTTGTGGCCGTTTTAGAAATTTATTAAAATTATACTTTGGAAGAGGGCATCACTTTCAGAAGTTCAAGCAGCAGAGTCAACCAGTAGTTTTATTTTTTTATTTTATTTTTATTATTGTCAATAAAAATGTTCAATTTACGAGTGCCTCGCTGTGGAAACTTTCTCGTTCGATTAATTAAATTTAAATCGTTTGTTTCTTCTTACAAAAAAAAAAAAAAACAATGTTACACCATCATAAAAAATATTTTGTTTAGTAGCCGTTACTAAAATTTAAATTTAAAATGTAGACATGTATTTTTTTAATTTTTAATACACATAGTTTTATGACAAATGCTACAAAAATTACCGCTCTCCACACACTATGCACAGTGTGTAGCTAATATTTCCTTTCGCTAATGAATTTTTTTCTGTCTGCTTGTTTGTTTCTGTTTTGATGACCTATTTTTCTTTTTTTCTTACCAAACATATTTCATATGTTTCTACTTGATTATGCCATTAACATTGACGCATGTCAAGTCCCCAAGATTTTAATAATTAAGGTGTCTTAAAAGTATGTATTTTGTTGTGATTAAAATGTTTTCGAAACATAAAATAGGCATGTTTTAACATTTACACTTTAATATGCTTGTAACGAAATAAATGTTTATTGTCAAACAAATTTTTCCACTTAGAAATTAATACTGACATTTAGGGCCTAAACGTATAAAAGAGCTCATCAAATTTATATTTGCTAAAATAAAAATAAAAATTATTTAAGAAAAAATTTCAACATTGGCTTAAATTTTTTTGGAAACATATGAAAACGTAATAAATAATAAATAATAAAACGTAATCTGGTTTTTCCTTTTTTAAAGGAGCGAATAAAAATGTTCAACTGACTCGTCTAAAGTCCTGTTAGCCAAAGTTAATCAAATTTTGCACCGGATTCCTTATATCGTTCCATTATTGCAACATCGTCATAAATAAAATAAGTTCAGTAAAGTGCTAATTTGACTCGCACACGAAAAGTTCCGTCAGGCCCTTGTGTTTTTTATCTCTGATGTACGGAACTTTAAAAACAAGTTTCGCAGAAAATGAGTTCGCAAGGAACCGTTAAAAAAAATTTCTTCTCTCAAGAGAAGGTATTTTTAAAACATATTTTGACAAAATGGAATGTGATGCAACAAAAAATTTTTCTGAGATATGACTATGTTTCAATAAAGGAGCGATGTGCCTAAATAATCGTACATATGTCCTTGTTTTTCCTGTAAAAAAAATCCATACTACAACTTGCTTCTTTCTAAATCATTTGTTTCGAAAAGTTTTAATTTAAATAATTGCTTGCCATACACTCACTCACACAAATGCACACACACACACACACTATCATATGATTTTCGTTATGATTTTTATATTGTTTGTATCGTTCTCTTCTAGGTATTTCAAAAAAAAAACTTAAAAATGAAAACCTCAACATCTGTAAGCAGGCGAAACCAAAAATACCACAACAAAAAAAAAACATAAAATTCATTTTGTTGATTTCTTGCTTTTGTTTCTCCAAAATCCATAAACTGATTGTATGGCGGGCTCAGTAAATGTGAATTCACTTGAATTTATTGAAACTGCAGCGAAAAACGCCAGCAATACGGCACAAATAAATATTCACCACCAACCACCCTTAAGGCCAAATAAATCTCTTTCTTATTGTTATGCATATTGGTATGCAAACAGACAGACAGACATACAGACAAACAGTCAGACCGACTACTAAATAATATTTGGAAATTCTTCATTTCCTTTCAAATCAAACTCCCCAGCCCCCCCCCCCCCCCCTTATTATTTCACCAAAATGTGAAAAAATGTAAGTGCTTCTCCACTCGCGGCTATGACAACATTCATTATAATTGACACCATACATGGATTTTTGTTTTGTGTTTGTTTGTTTGTTTGTTTTTTTTTCTCTGTGTAAGTGAAAAAACATTAAAATTGTTTAACAAATTTATTACTTTTCTCGTTTGGCGCAACAGCAGCAGCAGCCGCGCGCCATACAACATTTAAATGTCTCTTTTAATGCAATTTCTGCATCATTGCAATTATTCTACACATTTTATGGGCCTTCAGTTTAGTTTTTTTTTTTCTTTTTTAATGATAAAATGCGTGTGATAAACACTTTTTTTAAGTCGCTGTAAATTTGGTGTTTATTTACAGTGTATACGCAAATAAGTGAACTTAGTATTTTTAACTACATATATATATGCTTAACTAAAAATTTGGTTTAATGTTTTTCTGGATTATTAAGCATTGATGATGAAAAGAACTTTATTAATTTTATATAAATACTATTTAAATGATGTTCATGAATATAAACTTTACAGTTTTCAACCCTAGACATCAACCAGCGTGTTTAATATATCTCTGTTAACATATTAACAGACCTCTGTTAAATAATTAAAAATCCTTTGCTTTAAAATTGACTTAAACCCTTATTTGCAGAAAAGTACCTCATATAAAATTTTACTTATGAAAAGGTACTTTTTCAAAAAGGGCCTTTTGAAAAAAGTGCCTGTGGAAAAAAGTACTTTAGCAAAAAGTACCTTTTGAAAAGGTATGTATGTAAAGGGTGGTTAAATTTTAAGGGCCTATGTTGATTTTGAATAAAACACAAATTATTTAGGAAATTATTGTCATTTCTTTTTATTATGATAATATGGTATGGTTCAATTATGTATGAAGCAAAATATCGGTCAAATGGCCGCCGCGAATTCGGTGGCACACCTCCATCCGATGTTCCAAATTTTCAATGACGCTGAGGCATAATTGAGGTTCTATGCCGTTAATGTGCCGAATTATCTAATCCTTTAGCTCTTGAATTGTTGCTGGCTTATCGACGTTCAACTTTTCTTTAAAATAATCCCATTGCAAGAAGTCCAATGGTGTCAAATCACATGATCTTGGCGGCCAATTGACATAGCCACCACGTGAGATAACACTGCCATTGAATTTGTCGCGCAAAAGAACCATTGTTTCGTTAGGTGTGTGGCAAGTGGCACCGTCCTGTTGAAACCACATATCGTACACATACATACACACCTTCCAATTCGGGCCATAAAAAGTTCGTTATCTTGGCACGCTACTGAACACCATTCACAGTAACTGCCTGACCGGCCTAATTTTGGAAAAAATACGGCCCAATGAACCGCACCAAACAATCACTCTTTGTGAGTGCATTTGTTTTTGGACAATCACTCTTGGATTATCATTCGCCCAAATGTGGCAATTCTGCTTATTGACGAATCCAATGAGGTGAAAATGTGCCTCATCACTGAAGATGATTTTCTTGGAAAATGGAACATCCTCTGTTGCCATTTCTTGCCACCATTCTGACCATTGACGACGTTTCGAATGGTCAAGAGGCTTTAGTTCTTGAGTCAATTGCACCTTGTAAACGTGTAAATGCAAGTCTTTATGCATAATATTCATCAACGACGAGCGTGAGAGGTGCAATTGTTGGGCACGACGACGAGTTGAGGTGGATGGCTCTTCAGCCACACTATCGCGAACAGCAGCAATATTTTCTGCAGTACGAGCTTTACGAGCATGCACTGGTGTTTTCACATCTCCTACAGACCCGATTTGCTCAAATTTTTCCACAATTTTTCCCATTGTACGCACATTTGGTCGCTTGTGCTGACCGATAAAAGCACGAAGTGCACTATATGCATTTTGATTTGAACGCCCATTTTCATAATAAGCCTGAATAACTTTAACGCGTTGCTCGATTGTGTATCTTTCCATGTTTCAAATTGAGAAATGTCAAATGAAATGCAGAAAAAAACTTGACGTTTAAGTGTGGTTCACATACAACATCGGCCCTTAAAATTTAACCACCCCTTACTAACAGATCTCTGTTAAATAATTAAAAATCCTTTGCTATAAAATTGACTTAAAACCTTATTTGAAGAAAAAAAACCTCATAAAATATTTTACTTATGATAAAAGGTACTTTTTGAAAAAGTGCCTTTTAAAAAAAGTACTTTAGCAAAAAGGGTACCAGTATGTATATTTAAAAAATACCTTTTATATTGTTTCTGAAAAAAGCTTTTGAGAATCATTGAAAAACAGAACTATTCATAATGCAGACTTGAGAAAAAATTTCACAAAAATATCTTAAAATTTTTGAGTAATTTTATTATGAAATTTGATGAAACAGAGCACTAGCAATATTCTTTAAAAAAAATTCTAACTTAGAGTTTGAAGACCTGATAGTGAACTTTTACCTTTAACTTTAAAAATGCCAAAAAGTATATATTTAATTAAATATTATTAGAAGATAAATTAAGCAAATTATTCTTAAAGAAAAACATTCTAGACATGTAGCACGCTGCTCGCATTACTTTAATTTTTTTTCTTTCTATGACAAATAACTTTTCTAACTCCTCCTTAAACTACATACATACATAATTATTAATCTTGCGTTAATTTCTTAATACTTAAGAATGTTTCACAAGAAAGTAACACATGTTATGTTATGTTGTTGCTTCTTAATAATGCTGGCACGTAAATTCTATTGTCTTTTCGTTAGAGGCAATATGTTGTACTATGAGCAACGAAAGAGATACATATAGATATCGCTACCTTAATATAGAAAGGCCCTAACTCCTTTTTTTAAATGGAGTTTTTTGCTTTTTTTAGATACATTAGATGTTTTTCTATCGATTTTAAAAAATAATAATAAGTTACGGCCTTTCTATATTAAGGTAACGATATATACATTTGAGCACATGGCTCACGTCCATATGCCTGCAACTACATCTGCAAAATTTTTTAACACAGATAAGAAATAAGTATTATGTCATGACTTTCATGACAAAGAGATACATATAGATATCGCTACCTTAATATAGAAAGACCCTAACTCCTTTTTTTAAAATTGAGTTTTTTGCATTTTTCGATAGAAAAACATCTAATGTATCGAAAAATGCAAAAAACTCGATTTAATAAAAAGTAGTTCGGGCCTTTCTATATTAAGGTAACGATATATACATGGCACATGGCTCACGTCCATATGCCTGCAACTACATCTGCAAAATATTTTAACACAAATATGAAATAAGTATTATGTCATGACTCTCTTTTTAAACTCCCAGCGGCAAAAAAAAAAATATTTTATTAAATAGGCCTGCTATTAGGCCTCATAAAGCGTACATGTGCTATTTTTGCTAAACATCTGAATCTTTTCAAAGCTTGCTTTTGTTCACAGCCTGCTAAGAATTATTAGCAGCAGGCCTTCTAAAACAAGCGCTTAGTCAATGCCTTGCTATTTTTACCTCTGCGAAAGTTGGCCAACTCACACGTACACTCACAAAACATTCGTTATTATATTATTTTATTCAATTTACTCGTATCCATAAAACCCTTGACACTTTTATTTTTATTTTCTCCATTTTTTTCTGGCTTTTTGCTTCACTGCTGAACAACTGTCAAAAGTTTTGGTGTGCAAAAAGAAAAGGAGAAGAAAATAATGAAAATATTTGAAGTGAAAAACTAGTAGAAATCAATTATGTACTCGTATAGCGATATAAAGGAGAGAGCTGAGCTCTAAGTAGTAACATAAATAACAAGAACAGTATCATAATTTTTTGTGTGTAAAAATCCCAAGGAAAAAGCAGAAAAAGTGAAACTTTGCTGTAAATAAAATACATACACATGTGCTTTGAAAGCTGCATACGAAAACACAACTACAGTCAACTCTCGCTAATCTGACTATCAAAAGTAAGAATTTTTGACAATTGGAGGTTTTTTCGGTTCCCTTTACAAATAAAACGATAAAGTGATTAAATCCTCCCGCTAAGATGAAATTATAAGAAAAAAGTTATTTAGCTAAAGTTATATTAAAAAGAAACATATACTTTTTTGAAGTAAAAATTAAGCAGGAAAACAGTTAAGCCCATCGATATACGAGTACATATGTAGATACATATGTATTATTTTGTTAATTTTATCAATGTATGTATGCAAGAAACCATAAAAATACACACAAAGCTAAATTTAACTAACTAAGTTTGTTTAATACCTTAAGAAAAAACAAAGAAACTTTCTAAAATTTTTCTACAAAAAAAGTTTGTGATGATTGCTAGCAGTTGCCAAAAAGTAATAACGCAAATAGATTTTTGGGTAAAAAAAAAGTTTAAATAGTTTTTATTTCCTGGCCCCATACAAATTACAAGCAAATAAAAAGAAGATATTGAGGCAAGTTTAGGTTATACAGTGGGCCTCATTGTGCAGGAAAGCAGCTTTTTATTTCAACTAACTATCATAAAATAGGCCTTTAGCATATTTTGTGCATAAAAATGTTTTCAAAAAAGAAAAAAATAAATAAACTTCAGTATTTGGTGATGTTGCCTCTACTTAAAAGTAAGTCATGGATTAATTAATAAATAACGTTTCATAAAAAGAAATAAAATAAATTTTAATTCGCTGACTAAAAACCGAAAACATTTTTAATATCATTTAAATATCATATAAAGCTTAAAGAGTCAATAAAATATAGGCCTTTCCACAGGAATGTCAACTTTTTGTAGCGTGCGACACCAAAAAAATATGTTTGTTTTGTCAAAGAAAACTAAACTTTTTACTTCTCTATAAATGTGCTTTTCCACAGGAAACTTTTTGTAGCGTGCGACACCAAGCAAATATGCTTGTTTTTTTTTCAAAGAAAACTAAAATTTTTTTTACTTCTTTATAAATTTGTGTATGCCGTCAGCAGCTCTACGTTAGGTGAAATTTTAAGAAAAATCGAGTCACGTTGTTTAGAAATAAAAAAATAATTCCTTGCTGTCGCACGCGACAAAAAAATTGAATTTCTCGGAGAAATGCCCATATGTACTTGTGTAGGCCGTCAGCAGCTCTACATTAGTTAACTTTTTAAGAAAAATCAAGTCAGATTGTTCTTAAACAGAAGCTTAATATCTTGCTGTCGCACGTGACAAAAAATGGACTTTCTCTTGGAAATGCCAATATGCATGTATGTTAACTGCCGAACACTAATTTTGGCCAATTCTTAAGCCGCTCTGCGACTGAACTGAACCCGTTCTCAGGCAATCTTTTTATCAATATTGATGTTAATATTGATATTATAATGTATGGATGTGTGTATTGATATTAATATACTTATGTATTGGTACGTTGATATATTGATGTATTGATATATTTTATATTAATGTACTGATATACATATTGATTTACTGATATCTTGATTTATTGATATATTGATTAATTGATATATTGATATTCTGATGTATTGATATGTTGATATATTGAAATATTATTGTTACATTGATATTGATATACATACATAGATATGTATATATTTATGTTAATATTGTTATTGATATTGATACCGATATTGAATTTGTTATTGATACTGATGTTGATATTGAGGTTAGGAAGGGTGGTGCTATAACGCACTTCCACTCGGAGACCCATTTGGCTCCATTGTGATATTGATATTGTTATTGATATTGACATTGATATTGGTATTGTTATTGATATTGATATTGATATTGATATTGATATTGATATTGATATTGATATTGATATTGATATTAATATTGATATTGATATTTATTATGATATTGATATTGATATTGATATTAATATTGATATTGATAGTGACAGTGATATTGATAGTGGTATAGATATTGATATTGAAATTGATAGTGATATTGATATTGATATTGGTAGTGATATTGATAGTGATATAGACTTTGATATTGATATAGATATTGATAGTGATATTGATATTGTTATTGATGTTGCTATTGTTGATGCTGGTGTTAATGTCGATGTTAATGTTAATGTTGATGTTAATGCTGGTCTTGATATTGATATTGGTATTGATATTGATAGTGATATTGATATTGATATTGTTAGTGATATTGATATTGATATTGATATTAATATTGATATTGATATTGATATCTATATTGATATTGATAATTATATTGATATTGATATTAATATTGATATTGATAGTGACAGTAATATTGATATTGATACTGATATTGATATTGATATTGACATTGATATTGATAGTGATAGTGATATTGATATTGATATTGATAGTGATATTGATATTGATATTGATATCGATATTGATATTAATATTAATATTGATATTGATATTGATATTTATATTGATATTGATATTAATATTGATATTGACAGCGACAGTGATATTGGTATTGATAGTGATAGTGATATTGAAATTGATAGTGATATTGATATTGGTAGTGATATTGATAGTGATATAGATTTTGATATTGATATAGATATTGATAGTGATATTGATATTGTTATTGATGTTGATATTGTTGATGCTGGTGTTAATGTCGATGTTAATGTTAATGTTGATGTTAATGCTGGTCTTGATGTCGATATTGATATTGGTATGGTATTGTTATTGATATTGGCATGAAACCAGCCCACTGTGCAACGTCCGGTAAATATTTTTCTTTGTTGTAAGAGTTGTAAGATTTTATGAAATCGCAAGGGACATTTGTTTCTTCATTGCTAAGGAAAATACAATACAAAATTACACACTAACTACTCGTATTAGACAAAATGAAACTCTTAAACAAAAATTCTTTTTTTTTTTACATTTTCACCAAGAGACACACACAGTAGAATATCATGTCCTGCTGGTGTCCTCGTAATGCAGATGACCACAATTGTTGAAGCGTATAATGATGCAAAGCAAAAAAAAAAAAAAAAGCATAAAACAAAAGCAATATTCATGTTCATTGAGTAGAATTTCTGAGCAAGCATATCTAACTTACATTTCAGTCATTAAATAACGTTTTAATTCATTTAGATTTAGTCCATTTCCCCATTATCCTGCCAAACACAATTAGTGGGAGCTTCCAAAAATTTTAGTTTTTGTTTCATTAAAGTTTGTTTTTTTTTGTTTTGGGGGGGGGGGGCGGCGGGCGAGCGGGCTAAGCAACATCAAAAAAGTTGCTGATGTGTAATTTTGACAAAAATTGTAGTTTAATTTGCGTATGAATGTTTTGTAATAAGATAATTAAATGGGTGTGACTAGACTTGGTAAAATTATTTGCTTTTGCAGAAAAAGGAGAGTTTCCCAAGTAAATAGACAAAAATTTTCTGACTAAAAGTTATTTATTTTAATAATAAATCATTTAAAATGTATGTTGTATTCCTAAGACCAATGACGAAATGGATGGAAATAATTTGAATGCGTGTCTGTAGTTTTTTGTTTGTTTGTGTTATATGTATATTTAATTGTTAAGTAGAAATGAAATAAATGATTTCATCAGGTGTTGCTGATTTTGGGAATTATTTAAAACGTAAATGAATTATTTGCCTGATAATTAGTAGAAATAAATGGTGTCTTAACACGGTAATGCCATATTTGAATTTGAAGAAGTTTGACTTTATTGGTATGTCTGAGGGAGGGGGCGTGGGCGAGGATGAAAGCTGCTCTTTCAAACCCTAAAAAATCTATTGGTTAAGAAGAAGTACTAGAAATATAAAATTAAATTTTAATGGGCGTAACTCCGCCCATTTTTTAAATACAAGACTGTGTGTTTTTCAGAGCTCAGGGTGTTTGTTAAGTTTTTGTAAAAATCTGTTAAGTACAACCACGTAAAATATAATAATAAATTTTAATGGGCGTAGCCCCGCCCATTTTTTCAACCTTAAAATTGTGTAATTACAAGAACCAAATATGTTTGCTAGGTTTCGCAGCAATCAAATAACTAGAATATATAATAAAATCAAATAAAAAAAATTGTGGGTGTGTCTCCGCCCACTTTTTTTATAATGGGACCAATTAGAAGCGATTAAATTCAGTCATAGTTCAAATTCCAGCTCTGACGTATTTCAAGGCTTCTAAAATTGTTTCTCAACTATCTTTCTTAAAACATTTTAATCCTTTGCACACCCGTTTTAGGATCTTATTTGATCCCTTTGCACGAAAGGGAATAACAATATCCGTATAGAGAAGAGTTGTAGGATGAAAATGTTCTACAAAAATGTTACTTGTAGAATTTTAGATAGAACGACTCAACACGTACAATAAGAGCATGAAAATTTAACCCCTTAAATGCATTTCAAGTTTTGAAAAAATTTTTATGCGAAGTTGAATTTCGAGCTGTGCAGTAACCTGACGCTAATGATAGAAGTGTATAACAAATATTTTTGAGGAGTCTTTTAATCTCTTCTTGAGAATCCTTTTTAGCCTTTTTTAGGGACAAAAAAGGCTCATACGGAGAAGAGTTAGAGGCTTAAAATCTGCTACATAAATTTTCCTCGTAAAATTTTAAATAAAAGTGCTGAACATATTTTATGCCTAAAATACAAGAATTTCATGATTTCTGCTGCGTAAATTTACAAAACGCCTTAACTCGTATATATACATATTTGGGTCTCCCCTGTCAGAATCAGTCGTTGGAATATTTTTAAATTTGAAGAAAAAATTCAATTTTGCTTTATCGTGCTTTAAGCTAAATACTCGTACTTTGAATGAAAGATCAGTGAATAATTTGATGTTATTTAAGTTGAAGTTTGTAGCACAAAGTAGACCAGAGATGACACGAGACGGAAGATAATTGTTTTTTCGGAGGTCTCGCTCACACAATCATCGAATCCTCTGTGCTTTTTCTTTCGCGTGGTATTATTTTAACTTAATTTCATTTTATACTTTGTGGTTTCATTCGCTGCGTAATTTTTGTAAATAAATGGTAATAAATTAATGTTTGTGAACAAAAATGCTTAAAACGAAGTCTGTAATCATTTGAAAACAATTTTTGAATTATAACAATCTTTTTCGCATTGTGTGTTTTAATTCAAAACAACAAATTCCTTTATTTAATTTGTACAAATGTGCTTCATGTGCTCAAATGTATTTTCATTTTATAGCTTGTGTTGTCATTCGTTGTGTGCTTTTTGTGAGTTAAAGTTAAAAATTAATATTTTTGTAGGAAAATTTTTTCAAATTGCGTTTGTAATAATTTTGAAACTAATTTTAATCACTTTTACACAGTGTGTATTCTAGTTCAACACTACAAAATCTTGCATTTAATTTTGTAAAAATGTTCAATTGTTTACTTCACTAAATATAAATTTTCGGTTTGCTTTCATTATTTGTACTAAAATACTTAATAACAAACACACTATAGTTGTCCCTTTTTAACAGTGATCAAATCAGCTGATTTTAGCTTTTTCAGAAGCCAGTTTCTTCAAATTTGGTCTACTTTGTGTTTTTTGTAGTTTCAATTCTCTATTAGAAATGGAATGCGTTATGCAAGCTAATTGGAAAATTAGCCCTAAAAAATTTAACAATTTGCCCTTTTTTTTTTCTTGATAAAAACTATTTTATTAAGTTTTAATACTTTAATCGCACTTTTTTCCCCAGTTCCCAACAAAGCACATTTTAGCTTTTAGCTCTTACTTTCACAGAACTTTTTAAAAAATCATAAAATCCCTTTAAAATGAAAAACTTATTTATTCCTTGAACTTTTAAAACAAAAAAACTTTAACCCTTATGAATTATATATGTACATAAGCTTAGAAGTCAAAAGCATATTAATTCTGGAATATATTCCTTGCTTTAAGCTGTTATCTGTTGCTATAAGAAAAATAATAATAAAAAGAACTAGACAAACTTTTTACTGCTTTTCTAATTGAACTCATTTTGATTTTTGCTTCTTTAACTTTTAACACAAAAATAAAATTATTAAACTTTGTAACTAGGAAAGAGAAATTCTGTATCAATAAACAAAATGAAATTTTATGTGCCCAAACGTATGTAAACTTTGTTAATAAAAACAAAAACACACAAAAATTACAAAGTAAACAAAAACTTCAAAAGCTCCCCCTTTAAACGTCTAACATTTTTTTTTTGCTTCTATCTGTCACAGTATTTAAAGGAAATCTTCCATACTGTTATAACAATTTTTATTTTTCTTCTTCGAAATCACTTTAAAAGCTTGGACATTTTAACTAGACGCCTGCTCTTGCATAAAACTAGATTTCTTGTTAAGCATATGGATAGAAAAAAAAATTTCTACATTAGGTGGGTTCAATAAAAAAAATAATCAAAGAATTTTTGTTCAAACAGCCACAGCTGAAAAGCTAAAAATAAGAAAATAATAAAAAGAATCAAATCTGGTAGGGCCAAATTTACAGTCATTAGTTAATTTTATTAGTAAACTAACATTGTTTAACTAATACTTCATATTCATAGTTTATTGTTTAACTAAAATTCTTACTATGAGCAAAGAATGGTGGTAACCCTATCAAACTATTAAGTTTCAGTATTGACAGCTCTGCTATAACATATAGTTCTTGTTTACATTTTATATATTATTTCTTAATAAATTCAGTAAAGTGAGAGTTTGACTCGCACACGAAGGGTTCCTTACGAACAATAGATATATAATACTGTACGAACCTTGACATTCGTTATTGGGATTTTTCCATTTTTTAGCGTTTTTTGGTCTTGGCTTTTTTATTTTTGGCGTTTTTTTTTATATTTTTTTTTCTGTTTTGGCATTTTTTTTTTGTTTCCCGATTTTTTTCGGGTTGTGGAACTTCTTTCATTTTGGCGATTTTTTGGTTTTTGGCGTTTTTTTTTCGGTTTTTGGCGTTATTTTATTTTGGCGATTTATTTTAGTTTTAGAGATTTTCTTTTAGTTTTGGCGATTTTTTCGGTTTCTTGCGATTTATTTTAGCTTTAGAATTTTTTTTAGCTTGGCGCTTTTTTCGGGTTTTGGAGATTTTTTTCGGTTTGGCGATTTTATAATTTTGGGATTTTTTAGTTTTAGCTCTTACGGTTTCCAAGATACAGCAAGTTTTCAAAATTACATTAACTGAAAGAACACCCTTTAATTTAGATTTTTTAAATTTTAGTGTTAATTGTTGTAGTCTGTAAAAAAATTAATTTTTCAATGCTCGTTTGGAGCACCCTTTTAACTTTCATATATTTGTTGTTGTAGCGGCCAAAGTTCTGTCAAAATTGCAGGTCCGTAGCTCTTACGGTTCTCTAGAAAACAGCCTGTGACGGACAGCGTAGCGAAAACATTAGGGTTCCTTTTCACCTTTGGTGTACGGAATCCTAAAAAGAATCCAATATTATTGGTATTATTAGCTGGCTAATGACTGTGAATTAGGGCCTTAATGCCTTGCCCTAGTTTTCATAAAACTAGATTTCTCGTTAACCCACAGTAGGTGGGTTCAAAAAAACTTGTTCAAAGAATTTATTTTCTTTATTTGCTTCTTTTCAAACAGCCACAGCTAAACACAGCTCAGCTGATTGAAGATAAAAATAAAAAATTATAAAAAAATTATATATCCTTTAATGGTATACCCCTAATAAAAAATATGTACATAGAAACAAAAAATGGGAATATGTGGTCTATTAAACGCTTGATTGAATTTTATTTACTGGAAATATGAATACACGAACCACACCATCAATAACTACAGCAATATTTTATGCCCCAACTTCGTGCTCCCAATGTTCGTTCGTTCGTTCATTCAAACTGTCAGTCACTTGTGTGTTAATGTTTGGAGGAACACAAGTGTATCGAAAGAAAAAAATCGTTGCTCTATTTATTGGCTTCTCTAGTGAAATAACATGAAGTTAAAAAGTATAGAAGAAAAAAAAATTAAACAAAATTTCTAAGAATTGTGCGTTTAAACTACTTTTCGTAGTTGCTTTTATATCTTTACTAAAGTGTAGCAGCCATGTTAGTATATAATAGATTTTGTTAGACGAGAGATAGATTAAAAAAAGTTTTTATCTTTTAACTATAAAAAGTAAAGTTAACATGAATATAATCGATAAACAATTAGTTAAAAGAAGACAAAAAAATTAAATCTGACACTCAAATATTTTATGTCGAATTGTAGGGAAAACTATAAAAATAAATACATGGTTAGTTACACAGCTTGAATCTGAATACCCTATCTCCGGTAATTTTTCCCCTTACTTCTGGTTCCCCTATTTGAAAAAGTGTTTTGCAAAGCTACAGGCAAAACACAACATCTGGGAGCAAAACAGCTGATTGCGAAAATTCAAATTTCCCTGCCCTTAGTATTTTTGATATTGGGTCAGTATTGTCAGATTAGGGGATTTATCCCTGGGGATAAACATTTTTATTTGGGATTGAGGAATTCATTAGAGATACTTTTTGTGCTTTGGGGACCATGATATTTTTTGGGGATGTGTATTTTACTTATTATTTTAATTTCACTACATATTGCAATTGCTCTCTTTTTAGTTCATAAATAATTTAAAATGGCAACAGAAACCCTTAAAATAAAAGTTTTTACTGGCAACATTGAACTCGTTTTTGACATTTGCTGTTGGCAATACTTAAACATGGTTTATTACCAGTAGAGTTTCTACGCGGAAAAAAAAAATTCAGGGAATTCCCGGGAATTATTTTATTTTTACAAATCCCGGGAGATTTTCAACGGGAATTTTTGGGAATTTAATATTTACATTTTTGGAATTTGTTTTTTTACATTGCTGTTCGTTGTTTTATTACTTAAAAATACAATTTTGTAACGATGCATAATATAAGACTCTAACAACTTCAAGCGTTACGAAATATTCCCAAGCTACTCTTTATAGGAAATACCAGGGACCGTAACGGTTATAATTTTTATTTTAAAAATCACTTTTTAATCATTATTTATTGATTTTTATTTATCCCTCAAAAAATAACTCTTATTTTGTGACTTTTATTTATTCCTCACAAAATAACAGTTATTTCTTGATTTTTATTTATCCCTCAGAAAATAAGAGTTATTTTGTGACTTTTATTTATTCCTCACAAAATAGCAGTTACTGTTTGATTTTTATTTTTTTGCTTAACTTTTAAAATGTAGAAAGCGTAATTTTTGCGTTAAAATGAATATTAACCGATTTAAAATTGAATTTATCGCCAGAGTCTTTAAAAAAAACTCTTATATGTAAATTAAATTAACTTTTTTATTATTTATTAATTTTAAAAGTTAAAATTTTTTTGAGCAAAAAAATAAAAATCAAAAATTAACTGTTATTTTGTGAGGAATAAATAAAAGTCACAAAATAACTCTTATTTTGTGAGGGATAAATAAAAATCAAGAAATAACTGTTATTTTCTGAGGAATAAATAAAAGTCACAAAATAAGAGTTATTTTGTGAGGAATAAATAAAAATCAAAAAAATAAAAATCATTGCATCTACAGGTAGTCCATGTAACATGGAGTATCTTGGTATATTCCTTGTGCACGTAGCACTTCTTTATTATTGTGATTTTTTCACTTTAAATTTGGAAAATAATCGTTATTTGCGATCCCTGGGAAATACTATGTAGATTGGCAAATGCAGATGGAATTTCCATCCATGCTACTCGTATAACTCAAAGCATTCCCGGGGAACAGTTCCAACTAAAAGCAAGTAATAGGGAAAACAAAAAATTATTATTGGAAAAGGGAAAAATGTATATCTGTATATTTTTATTGACTTGTATATTTTTTATTGAGCCCATTTAATTAAATTCAAATGTTTTTGAAATTCTCGGGAATAGAACATCTTTTTTCTCGATTCTCGGGAATTGGAAAAGTCCGGGAAATTAGAAACTCTAATTACCAGACATATCGAACAGGTACTCGCATTGGCCAGATTACTCATCAGCTGATTTTTTTGTTCACACGTATGTATATTTGACCATTAGTTTTTTTTACTTTGCTTGATGCTTTAAATTTTATATACAAATAACCAACAACTTAAACAAGTTTTGAGCAGAAAGAAGTTTATTCATATCAAGAGGCCGCTGGATCAAGGCCATTTTCTAGAACTGGTAGAGTATTGGTATTAAATTTATTTTGTGTATCAAGGAGCAACGCTTGGCGTTGAACGAGTTTTTTCGACAATAAACTCAATACAAACTAAAACTAGAAACAAAATTCAGTACGATTTGCTCGAATTGCTCTGCTTAGAATTAATATAAGTTTTAAAAATAATGGAATTTGTTGAGCCATCTCCACAAATGGTAAAATTGTTTAACTCTAAAAGTAGGTACCCAAAAATTTGGACAATGATAAAGAAGATGTAGACTCTGAACATTTTGGTTTTATTAATTAACTCAACTAAAGTGTTGGAAATATAAATACAAGTATGTATTTAAATTAAATATACACCATATGTACAAACAATATTAAAAACAGGGCAAATAAAATATTCATAAGAAAATGATTAAATGAATTGAAATTGAAATTATTTTCAGTGGGGATTTTTGGTTTTTTACGGAATTTTGGGAATCAAAATTTTAGAGATGGAGATGTCAGTCAAAACAAATCTGGGAACCCTGTATTCGGTTTCGTTTCTATTCAGCTGCCATCTGTTTTCATAAAAAATAAAACTCTCTGCTTTAGAAACTTCACATATCTTAAGGCGCCACTGTAAATATCTTCTGAAGCATAAAACCCCGCAAATATTTATTTGTCTTTCATAAAAGTTTACATGAAATATAATACTTACTTAAAATTTAAAATTAATATAAAATGTATTTTATTTCAAATTTTTCATACAAAATATTTTTAAAATGGATTTGAAATTAATTTTATTTTTTTATGAATATGGGGGTTAATGTTTATTTTTATTTAAGTACTACTAACTTTTTATAATTTTTTATAATTCTTTTGAATTTTATATCTTCTTCATTTTACCACTTTCTTTAGAATGATCTATATAAGAAAAATTTATCAATTATTATTACTTTATTTAGAGTGTTTCTTGTATTAATGGTTTATGCTATTTTATGGTTCATGAGGAATCCTGTTGGTTTTCAATAACATCTGCCTGTATTATGAAATTGTTATCATAAAAAAGTCCATTATGATCCTTTTTTTTTTTTGTTTTTGTTAATAGACAAACAATAATTACTGGCTGCTATTTAGAGGGTGTTCCTTGAAGAGGTTTCAAATAAATTTTCTTCCGTTTTTCATTTTCAGCAACACTTTATATCTTAGAATTTGTACACATGCCCGCATAATTGGGGGATAATAAAAAAAAGAATAACAAATGTAGAAAAAAGTAAATAAAATAAGAACATCTGCACAAACCGAAAATGTATTACAAAACAAGAACAATTAAACAAATACTTTTAAAAAGCATCAACACCGTCTGATTCTTCTCTATTAGTTAAGTAAATTATAAATATTTGTTTAGTGTGTTAGCTTTTAAAGAATATAGAAAAAAAATTAACTTAGTAACAATATTCTTAACTTCTGTTGCAATGTTAAAAAGAGAGCGAATGAAAATGCAGGGAAATTTTTCTTTATTCAATCTTTTAACTATATTTATATAGTTAGCAGCGTTCTCATTTTAAAGGATTTGTCCCCAAATAGGGGTTTTTTGGGGGATTAGGGATAAAAATTTCATGAAAATCCCCAGGGTATTTTTTTTGGGAAAGACAGTCTTTTTCGCTTGGAATTTTTAAAAATCTTATTTAGTTTTTCTTTTTTGTGTTTGTTTCAAATTCATGTATTTTACTTATTGCTGGAGTGGTAACATCGAAAAAATCTCAATATATGAAAATTTATATCTGGCAACTTTAAACATTGTGTGTTATTAACTGTTCACCGCTATTGTGAATAATAAGTTGAATTCTTGTTCACCTCGAAGGGAAAATTGCTATTGCTATTGCTATTGCTCCCATGATACAACTATAACAAGTACATGCACAAGCCAAAGAACTGCGCCGACCGGCTAACAGCCGGCTGAGCCGGTCGGCTAAGATTAGCCGCCGATTGATGATTTTTTTATATTTTACGTGATGGTTTTTGGTTTTTTCACCAATAAATTCACACTTTTAATATGAATTTACTTTGACACAATTGTAAAAATGGTGAAGCCGACTCAGCCGAATTTCAGCCGATTTTCAGCCGCCGCCGAAGAATTTCTCATCAGCCGCCGCCGCCGACAAAATTGCTCGGCGCAGGTCACTGGCACAAGCCCAGCCTGTTACTGTATACATTGCAGATAAATGTCAAACTTTGTTTACAAGCTGCAAAAATGTTAGTGTATATGTGTGAATAAAATGTTTATAGTGTTGCCAATGAATTTGCACAAGGCTGTGTCTGCAATTACACATTGAAGAAAATTACACTACACATCTTTTGTGTAGGTTAAAATTAAAAGAAAAATAAATAAAAATAGAACCCAAAGTAGAATTACACACAGATTATACAAGAATTTAATTCCATGGCCTACACATGTGAGTAGAAATTATACACTATACAAGTACACACAGATTGGCAGCACTGAATACCTATAATCATGCAGGAATGCCGCGTCTGCAATTGTAATTGAGTTACCCTGCAATTGTTATTTTTATAAACAAAAGACATTTGTTTCTGACAATTTTTCGTTTGTTTATACCAACAAAATACATGTGTTTTTTGGTGTTGGAATTTTGTTATCGTCGTGCATGTGCCTAGTATTTTTCCCCCTATCAGTTCGCAGTGAATGCAAAAAAACCGCAAGAAGATTTGTAAATCTCAAAAATTAATTGAAAATCAAACAAATTTAAGTTTAATAATAAGAAATACACAAAATTTTAGGTTCCAAATTAATTTTTTTTTTAGCTGTAAAGCTGTAAATGCAATAGAAAAAACATTATTTGTATGTCACCGCTGAGCACGTGAACTTCATTTGCTAATATTGTCAAAAAAAAAATATTTATAACTTTTAGTATTTAATTCGAAAGAAACTATCAAAATTATGCAATTTAATAGTTTATAATTTAAGAAAACCAAGAAAAAAGTGAACAAAATCCCCATAAAAATGTTATTCACGTTAATGAAATCAAAAAGGGAAAAATTATTCACGATTGCTATTTGGTTTTAAGGGGAAATATTTCGAGATAAAAATAATTCACGATAGCGGTGATCGTAATTCAAATTGTGAATGAATTTTATTGAATTTCTCTACATCTCGTAAAGAAAATATTCCAAAAATGTTCCTAACGTTTTTAACAATTGCTGCATATACTTATTTGAGCATAAAAAATATAATTAATACACAACATTCTTAACAAATAGCATTAACTGATGCGTCAGAAGACTTTGACAATTTATGCGATGTAATAATTTTGTTCGCCTGCAAAAATAAAGTTAACAAAACCAAGGGAAAAGTGAGAAAATCCCCATGAAAAATATTATTCACGTTAACAGGAATGAAAACAGGGAAAAACTATTCACAATTGCTATTTGGTGATAAGGGGAAATATTTCGAGGGGAAAAACAATTCACGATAGGGGTGATTATGAATCAAATTGTGAATTAATTTTGTTGAATTTCTGTACAAAGTCATACAATCAAATAATATTTTCACATTTAAATGCACTGAAAATGCGTACCCTGCTGCTAACACAACGCTTGCCGCTTGAATTTAGGTATTAGGGTAAAAAAAAAGATTTCATTTAACAATGACTGCAACTACTTATTTGAGCATAAAATATATAATTGATTCACAATCATGCTTAACAAATAGCATTAACTCATGCATCAGAAGATTTTGACTCTTTCAGTTTTTGAAATAATAAACATTGATATATAATTATTTTGTTCTTGTGTGTTTTTTACGTAATTCTTTTTATCTATAACGGGTGGGCAAATTTGAGGTTAGGAAATAAATTGGCTGTCAAATGATGAAATGTCAAGAATTGAGCTGTTATCCTTTGACATTTCTTTACTAAAAACTTGTAAAATGTTAACCATGGAGCGCTACACTCTTGAACAAAAAATTTCAATTGTGAAATATTTGAATTTTAATTTGAAAGACCGGATTTACGTGAACAAACCAGAAACACCTGGTGCTCTGGAAGATGATATTCGGCGCTGCATGGACGAAATAAGAGAAGCTTTGTCGCAAAATGTCTTTTAAAATACAGTCAAACTTCCATAACTCGAACTTCTCTAACTCGAATTTTCTCTAACTCGAACTAGTTTGGTTGGCAGTAGCGTTGAAAGAACAAATCACATACAATTCTGTAACTCGAAGTCTCCGTAAGTCGAAGTTTTTTTTTTGGGATAATGGTGATTCGAGTTATGGAAGTTCGACTGTATTGTGAAAAGAAGGGACGACTGCCGAAGTTCTAGAGGTGGACATTTACCCGACATCATAGTCCGTTGTTAAATCCCATATCAGTAAAACTGAAATTGTACAAAAAAGTGTGTTTTTAAGCCAATTTTTTACTTCCTAACCTTAAATTTGCCCACCCTTTATATAGATATTTAGAAGGTTAGGTTAGGTTAGCAGGCTGCTGGTAAGGAAGGGTGAAATTTTAGAGTCCAGATCACTTGGGTCCAACACAATGATCTGTTTGTATTACCTGTTAATTGAAGAGAAGATAGTGAGAGAGGGTGATAGGGAAATGGTAGTGATAGAGAAGGAAGGAAGAGATAGAGGATAGAGGAAGGCTTCATTCTTTTACAACTCTGCTCTTTGCACATTTTTGATAATGCAGTGTTGCAGCGCCATCTGGTGTCAAATGAGGCGTATTAAACTTTGAAGCTGTGTTTAGTAGCCATTTTATTGATTATTTTACTTCGCCAATTATGCTGCTACACAACGAAGTAGGGCGCTCTGATGTACATTAGGATTATTATCTGATGAAGTCGGTATAGTTTTTAGTGATCAGTGCCTTATGCCTGCATCACTAGATCTTTTGCCACAACAATTGATACAAAGGACACTAATACACATCAGACAAATGCGTGGTGTTGTTATTTTTAATGACTGACGGAGACCGGGCTCGAACCCAGGCTGCAGGTTTTTTGTAGTCAACGTACTAACTACTTCAGCCAACGCCACCCTCTAGATATTTAGAAACAAAACAAACAAATTTATTTTAAAAACATTCAATACAAATAGATTTAATTACATATATGCCATTTTATTTTTTTTAATAACATGTTTTTGTGAGATAAGAAAATAGCCATTTTGGGTATTTTGGGGGATGAAAAATTTAAAATTGGGAATAAGATATAAAATAAAACTGGGAACCCTGATATTTAGAAATTTCAATAGGACTGGGATTCCCTGATTCCAGCAATTATTCAAACTTGTATTAGTTTTAATATAAACTAAATGAGAATTGTAACATGTAAAGCTTATTAGCAGTGACCGTGCTTTTTCTTTAAGTGCCTTCGAATAATTGTTACAATAGTTAAAATTATGATATTCCTAGTTATTAAAAACAACTCCTGAATAAAACTCTAAATATTTAAAGTCTTTAAGTATTTTCTGTTCCCTTCTGCTGTTGCTGGTCTGTGTCTACTTAGAATAGATTTTAAAATTTATTGTTTTCCTCTTTGATTTTAAGTACATATTTATTTTTACTTACTGCACTGCACACACATTAAATTACTTTGTGTGAAAAATGTATGAGGAACAAAGGAGAGAGAAGAAGAAAATGTAAAAAGTAATAAAATAATAAAAGCGGGAGGGTTTTTAAAGGAACTCTGAATAGAGCAAGCACATGATGTTCCTAAAAAAACCATTCATTTTATTATTTACAGTTATTGTTCCCTAAGGATTAGCAACAGAAAGGATATTAAATTACCAAAAAAAAAACTATTTTTATATATTAGCTGCTTATTTTTAGGAAAACAAAAACTTTATGTACTCCTATTGTTGTAAAAGAAAACTGTTTTTAAAGTGTATAGAAATTTACTTTACTTCATTTGATTATATTAAATTTGATTATATTAAACAAAAATTTGTGTCAAATTTGTATTTGTAAAGCGAAACTTGTTTTTTTTTTCATTTCTTCAAAGTAGTTTAAATGGGAAACTTTGAGAAGAAGAAAAAAAAATCAAGTTAGGCGCCACCAAAACGAAACCAGCAACATAATTTTGTTGCACAAGTGGCAAGCGCGACACCAGCAACTTCTATATACATTGTTGTTTGGTTCGCTGGCACTCTGACTCCAGCAAACAACTCAAGTTGCCTGAAAACATTCATGATTGACTGACAACAACTTTTTTATACAATCCTAGCGAGCCACAACCGCTAAAAAAGCTTAAGTGAAATAATATTCGAACTTATTTTTTTTTACCAAAATAGATTATTTGCGATCGTAAATACGCGATTTTCGTAAAAAAACGAATTCCAAAAATTTTGCCGCTTAAGCTATTTAAGCGGTTATGGCTCGATATGTATGTAATGGGTGTTTTTTATTGAGGTATAGAACTTTAAGTTGGCATCACTTTTTTAACTGGCGGCCATTTTGTCAGCTGTCAAGTGATTAATATTTAGTTTGGTTTGCCATTTCATCATGAACAGGTTGACAAAAGAACAACGCTTGCAAATCGTGCAAATTTATTTCGAAAATAATGGTTCAGTTCGCGAAGTTTACCGCAAGCTCCGTCCATTTTATGGTCGACATAATCATCCATCAGAGCAATTAATTCGGTTAACCATGGATCGTTTTCGCACTACGTTTACTCTATGTGATAATACGCATCCGCAGAGACGTCGAACAGTGCGCACCGAAGAAACAATTGCCGCTGTAGAGCAAAGTGTTGAAGAGGACCCGAATGAATCGATTCGCCACCGTGCACAGCAATTGGAGCTGATAACCGACTATTTTGTTCCCGAATTGGATGGCATGAATGTGGATGAGTTGTGGTTCCAACAAGACGGCGCTACATGCCACACAGCGCACGTCACAATCGATTTATTGAAGGAAACATTCGATGAGCGCATAATTTCGCGGAATGGACCTGTCAATTGGCCACCAAGATCGTGTGATTTGACACCATTGGATTATTTTCTTTGGGGATATGTGAAGTCGCTCGTCTACGCCAACAAACCAGAAACGTTAGGGGACTTGGAAGCCAACATTCGTGGCGTTATTGCCAACATACGGCCCCATATGCTCGAAAAAGTGGTTGAGAATTGGACCTGTAGAATTGGCTTTATTCGAGCCAGCCGCGGCGGCCACATGCCCGAAATCATATTTAAACATTAATGGCATAAAATTATCCTTCCAATAAAGCCAAATTGATGGACATTAAAACGATTTTCTTGTGTTTTATTTCAATTCGAAGTTCTATACCTCTAAAAAAAAACACCCTGTATGTATCACACAACATTTAAGCTTTAAGCTAAAAAATTTTATGAAAATATTTTTTGTGTGGGATGATTCACTGAAAAAAAAACAACATGTAAAAAAATTCTTTGGAAAAAAGGCAAAACAAAATGAATTGTTTAAATTTTTTTACATGAAGCTTAAAATAGTTTGGTTTTAACTCAGTTAACAGTGTGTCTCCTGTTTTGTTTGTTGCTTCCGCTAGAGAACTTGTTATAGACAGGACACACTGTTAATAAAAGCTCACTCCCCAGAGCAGCTGTAATAAACGACAATTTTAAATTAACTTTTCTATCTTATCAGCCAACTCTAGGACATGTTTAGCAAATGTTTTTTTTTTTGTTGAAATAGAAAAAAATTTCATGTTTGTTTGTTTTTATAGAAGCTCCTGTTTTTATAAAAACGACTATGAACATAGACTTGTACATATTTTGAACATCTTGTTGTCTTAACTAATATTATTTTTTTGAATACGTTTAATTTAAATTCTCATATGGTTCGTTGTTTTACTTGTACATTTTTGTATAGCTTGTCTCTTAACACTGAATCGTCAATTTGTTACAAAAGTGTTTTTGGTATCTCTTCTATACTCCCTTACACAATAATACTAAAGTTTAGGAAGTACAGTAGTTTCCGCTTAATTGAATTTCAAGCAATTTTTACAACTTGACAATAAAGTACCTAATAGCTAATCCTAAGTTAAGCAAAACTGAACTATAGAGACTTGTAAATTTTTTTCCATTACTCCAGGTACATACCTCTTTGAAAGGCTATACAATTAATATATCTCCGCCGACCGTCTGTCGGTACGGGAAATAGGTCTTCCGAAACTCCCCCGTAATAGCTAGAGACTTCGGTCTTAGACTGATGTGTAATATTTGGTCCCTAAACAGATTGATATTGAAAGTGAGCAGAATCAATAAGACGGTGTCAGAGCTGTAAAATTGAAATTGGTATTAAAAGTCAGCAAAATTAATAAGACAGTGCCAGGGCTGGAATTTTTTTTTTTGGTATATGAACAAAATAAAATGATCTATTTTATCTATTAATTGCACACAATTTATATTTGAGAATGAAAAAAGATTTTACTAAAAGTACGAAAAAAATTAAAAATATGGTTTCAGGGTTGGAAAATTTAAAGTTTTTATTTCGGTAGGTCTTTGTTAGTTAAACATATTACATACATATATATATATATTTAAGAAATATATATATTAGTATTTAAAATTAAAAAATTTAATACGTCGCTTTCAGGGCTGGATAATTGGTATTTAAAAGTAACTAAATTAAAAGAATTTTTTTTCTCTGTTAATTGCACAAATTTTTATATATAAGAAAGAAAAAAAATTGGCATTTAAAGTACGAAAAACTGAAAAGACGTTTTCAGGGTTGGAAAATTTTAACTCTTTGGTATGCAAAAATAACAAATGAAAAAATTATTATTATTTTCTTTATTTCTGTAAACATATTTTGTGCATTAGAAAGAAAAATAAATATTGGTTTTGAAAAGCTGAAAAATAAAAAATTGCAGGGTTGGAAAATTTAATTTCTTTGGTGTAACGAACTAAATTTTTTTTAATATTTTAAAAAGAAATTTATTGGTATTGAAAAGAAGCAAAATCAAAAAGATGATTCCATTGGTGGAAAATGTTATATTATTTGGTTTGTAAAAAAACTAACAAAAATTATTTATTTTGTTATTAGTTAAACATATTTTACATTTTAGAAAGAAATGGAATGTTAGCGAAAGTGAGAAAAATTAAAAAGAATATTCCAGGATTGGAAAATTAATTAACCAAAACCAATTTGTTTTTTATTAGTTAAACATATATTATCCTTAGAAAAAAGTAAATTGGTATTGAAAATCAGCACAATCAAAAATATTATACCAGGGCTGGAAAATTTAAACTTTTTTTTGTTACTTAATCTTAATTCAACCAGAAATTCGATTCTATTTAAAGAAAAATGTGGAAAAAATATTTGTCTAATACAAATGAGGTCCTCCCTACTAGAATTGATTGAAGAATGAATAGTCTTGGAAGTAACCAACAACAAAAAAAAAAAAACGCTTTCGCATAAGAGAAAAATAATGAAAACCCAAGTAATTCAAGTATTATTAAACATGTCAATTCAAGTATCTTTCATGTTGTGCGTGCTGCAACATGTTACTTTGCCTCAACATCCAACGTAAATAAATCTTAAATTGCTTTCCTTCGTTGCGAGTATTTTTCAATACTTCTTTTGTCAGTTGTATTAAACTTTTGTGGATGACAATTGTCAGATAATATTTTAGAAATTGTTTTTTCTTTCTTTGCTTTTTCTAGTTGTGTAATGATAAAGAAAACATGTTTATAATTTGTTTAAAGTATCTCGAAATGAAATTAATGAGATCATAGACAATAAATGGGAAACAAACAACCTGTTGAGTTATTAAGCACCTACATAAATAGATTATTAGAGAAAAGTGCTTGTTGCTCAAGTGTTAACACAAAAACAAAGTTATAGATTAAAATTGTGCCAACCAAGTAACTAATTTGAAGCGCTAAAAATAAAATAACAACTAACAATTGGTTAGTTTAACCAAACAAAATTTGTTTTTATTGAAATTTTCAACCATAATTTGCTTTTAAGTGTAAACTTAGCAATTGAAAATTGTTTTTAACGTCACTGCGAAATTTTCTACTTTTCTGTCTATGTGAAGCCCTTAAGGTCAAATAATAAATAACAATTGGTTAGTTTAACCAGATAAATTGGGTTAAAAATTTCAACAACAATTTACTGTAAGTGTAAAATTGTCAATCGAAACTTGTTTGAACCAACTGCGACATTTTTTTCTTTCTGTGTAGTAGATGTTTATACGAAGCTCTAAAAATAGAATAACAAATCAAAATTGGTTAGTTTAACCGCGTAAATTGGGTTAAAAATTCACCAAAAAATTACTTTTAATGTAAACTTGACAATTGAAATTTGTTTGATTGCACTGCGATAATTTTTTCTTTCTGTATAGTAGATATTTATACGAAGCTCTAAAAAGAAAATAACTTATCAAAATTGGTTAGTTTAACCAAATAAATTGGGTGAAAATTTCAACAACAATTTACTGTAAACTTGCTTGAATCAACTGCGAGTTTTTTTTTTCTTTCTGTGTAGTAGATGTTTATATAAATCTATAAAAATAAAATAACAAATCACAATTGTTTAGTTTAACCGAACAAAATTTTTTAATTGAAAATTTCAACAACAATTTACTTTAAGTGTAAAAACTTAACAATTGAAAAATGTTTGACATCACTGCAAAATATTTTTAGATGAAGTAGACCCTTATGCAAAACACTTTAAATAAAAAAACAAATCACAATTGGTTAGTGTAACCAAACAAAATTGGTTAAATTGAATTTGATTGAATTTAATTGAATTTCAACAACAAGTTACTGTTAAGTGTAAAACCTTGCACATTGAAATCTGTTTGAATGCATTGCGAGATTTTGTTTCTTTCTATGTAGTACACGTCTATGCAAAGCAGTTTCAATAAAAATAACCCATAAGAATTTGTTAGTTTAACCAGATAAATTGGGTTAAAAATTTCAACAATTTTCTTTAACAATTGAAATTTGTTTGATTGCACTGCGAGATTTTTTTCTTTCTTTATAGTAGATGTTTATACGAAGCTCTAAAAAGAAAATAACTAATCAAAATTGGTTAGTTTAACCAGACACAATTTGTTAAGCTGAAAATTTTTATCATAATTTGCTTCAAGTGTCAAAACTTAACAATTGAAATTTGTTTGATTGCACTGAGAGATTTTTTTTCTTTCTGTGTAGTAGACGTAGAATATGAAGCGCTTAAAATATAATAACAAATCATAATTGGTTAGTTTAACCCTGAAAAATTTGTTTAAATGAAAATTTCAACAACAATTCACTTTTAAGTCTAAAAACATGACAATTGAAATTTGTTAAAATGCACTGCGAAATATTTTTCTCTCGGTGTAGTAGACGTCTATGTGAAGCACTTAAAGTAAAATAACAAATCATAATTGGTTAGTTTAACTAGATAAATTGGGTTAAAAATTAAAAAAAAAATTTTTTTTTCTTTGACAATTGAAATTTGTTTGATTGCACTGAGAGATTTTTTTCTTTCTGTGTAGTAGACGTAGAATATAAAGCGCTTAAAATAAAGTATCAAACCACAATTGGTTAGTTTAACCAGACAAAATATGTTAAGTTACAATTTCAACAACAATGAATGAATGAAGTTGTTAGATTTCTGTGTGGCAGACATTTATTAAAGTTATTTACAGTGTATTTATTTGCAGCTACAAATTTATTATAATTTTTAAGGCAAGTATGGGTTAAATAATAAAGTAACTTCATGTCTTCCTAATGGTTTATCACTTCCAGAACAAATGCCTGGAAGTGATTGTTTGCCTTGGCAGACCTCTTAGAGCAACATTGGAATTGTAAAGATCATTAGCGTACCATATTTGTCTGAATATTAATTTTACTTTGTTTATTCGGTTGTTAATGGCAGCAAAAACGGAAACACATATTTCACTCAAATAAAAAAAAAAAAAAGAAGAGAATTTGTCCTCCTTTGAGTTTGACTAATTTCGTTTTCAAGTGTTGACACTTTGACAATGATATTTGTTACATATTCAATGATCTATTATGAATAAGAAAAACAATTTTAAATCATTAAAACAAAAAACGTGATGTCACACGGAAACACAACAGGAAGAAAAAAATGCTTTTATAAGAATTTTCATAATGTGAAATTTTATTGAGAGAAATGACAGGTCAGACGGACAGACAGCAGACTGGATGTCAGACAAATGTTTTAAAAAAAATCTTTCTATATTCAAGTGCTTGAAACGGGGAGGCACTTTATATGCATGTGCAAGTAATATTATTTTTTTTTTTTTTTTGTTTAAGGTGTCAAAATGATAAAGTGTGATTTCAATAGAGTTTAAAAAAAAGAGATTTTACCAGAAACTAACAGAAATAAAAAAATATTTTAAAAGAGGGAGTGCTGTTGTGCTAATGATAACCCAACAAAGGAAAACAATAAGGCCCTTAGAATTGTAGAAAAAAATATTTCTAATTTATATTCATTTACTTGCCAGAAATGGGAAGCAAAATCTCAAGTGGCTTCTTCTTCTGGTTTGGTGAAAAGCTGAAACCAAATTGGCACTTGAAAAGTGATTGTCTGCCCACCAAACAATGCAATGCAATTAATGTTTTTTTTTTAAGAAATACGGAAACAAAGAAATCAAAAACTTGGCAAAAATTGTGAAATATATAATAAGGAAATTAATTTTGAAATTAAGTAGGAGTGCTATGATATACCTACGACTAGATATGAAAAGTAGATATATATATATTTATATATAATGAGGTATAGGATGAAAGACAGACACTTCGATTTGAAATAAAATCATACCCATTTGACCTAACATTCGATATAAACGAATGCTCACTAAAGCGAAGAAATTTCGAAACAAAATTGTTAGATATTTGCTCGCAAATCTAAAAAAATCCCATGTTCGCTAAAGCCTCGAACTTCGAACTTTTCTCGATAGTTTCTCGAAGGTGTGATGGTAGCCGAGTGGGCGTGTGCTAGTCTGTTAAAATGGAGGTACCATGTTCAAATTCTGCAGCTTAAGTTAAGGAATTAAAATAAATAAGTTAAAATATATAAATTAAAAAATAAAATAATTTTTTACTTTTTCTGCTGCCTCTTTTAAGGATATCGGAATTTGCTCGATATTCTGTCAATTTTGATGTTGGTAGCGAACCTATGAAATCGAATGTTTTTTTTGGAACAAAACTGAGCGACAGCTGAATTTTTTTTTATTCATTTTTGAGTCTCATTCTCGATAGTTTTATTCGATATATGTTCGCGATATATTCGAAATCGATATCATTAATGCAAGTCTTGGTCAACTGGGATAACTTAAGAAGTGTTGAAACACTTTTTATGTTTATTTGATCAAAAATCTTTAAGTTAGGAAGGTGCTGCACCGCACCTCCACTCGGAGACCCAATTGGGTCCATTGTGATTAAAAAAAAAATGTGGAACGCTTCACGATTTTCCATCGTTCCAATTTTTAGTATATGTTCAGCCGAAGCAGCTTAGCAGTAAGTGTCAATAGCTTGCTACGGTCAACCGGTTCCTATATTTTTTTTTTTTGCTGGGGTCTAAAGACGTTCTGGAGTTAACAAACAAGTTTAGCAGTTATGATTTTGATTAGGCTAAAGTTCTTATCGCTATGTAAGCCAAATCATATAAGATAATTTTTAAGGAACAATTAACACCAAAGTTAATTGTAAATATTCTAACAAACACTAGCATAACCGAACAACATGCTGTTTTCAAAGGCCGCCGCCACACATTCATCATCAGCGGTCTTGTGTTTGGCCAAAATTTCCCCTTTTTTTCTAATTTTTCAGTACTAATGGTACTACAATTGACTGAAACCTTTTTTGTACCATCTCTAATTTATATCAGTGTTGCCATTGTAGTTCGTTCTTTTTCAGCGATATAATTTTAGAAATTATATGTCTTCAAATTTTTAAGTAATTCCTTGTAATAAATTTTCGAGTCCCAGTAAACATGAATTTCATTTCCTTGTCTTTCAAAAGGCACCGATTTTTGCCATCTGTCTTGGAAAAGAAAACGCCTTAAGAGTTTTTATTCCCTGAATCACAAAATTTTGCCAATAATCTTTTAATTATTTTTAAAGAGACTCAAAACTTTTTGTTTAATTGAAAATTAAAAATATATTGCAGTTTTCACACTTGATGCCAATAACAGAACCCCAAAAACTAAACTTAAAGTAATAAAATTATTGGCTATTTAACAGCATTAAAATTTGAATCTTAAAGTGACAAAATCATTGTCCTTGTGAAAGTAAAACTGCAAACTCAACATTTGATTGTAAATGCAAAAACTTTTGTTACACAACTTTTTTCTTGTTTTTTTGTTTTTTTAGATCAAAAACAATGTTTTGATGTAATAAAATGAGATAAAGTAAAAAAAAACTTTACGGTCATTTTCTGGTTAAATTTATGCCCCAAAGTTATAATTTTATCTACAAATATTTTGAAATTTTATTTGAGTCTTGTGCAACAACTAGAAAAATAAATATTATTTCCTGTCTAGTGATTTTTTTAAAAACACATTTTTTTTGTAACCAACTTTGTTTCTAATCTCATAAATTATAAAATATGATTTTGTTTCTTATTATTTTTGTTTTTTTTTTTTGCAAGAATGTAATTAAATATTAATTTTTGCGCTACATTTAATGAAATAAAATGTCTTAATTGAACATGTTCATTGAATTGATTAATGGTTACTTGAAATCATAACCAATCGAACACTTCAATGATCTTACATTGAGTGTTATTAAGTTTCTAATCAATTAGTTGAGAAAAAAAATAAGAATTAATTACAAAAATATTGTGTTTATGCAACAGTTCCATATAAGTGTTTTTTAAGCCAGAAATAGTAAATTTGTTGTTACAAAAAAATTTTTTTCGGAAATTTTCTAAAAGAAATTTTCAGTTGAAATTGAATTCAATGAGGTTTTATTTCCATTGTTGGTGCATTAAGACCCTAAGAGATCAACTTTTTTTACCAGCTTCAAGACGCAATATTTTTAAAACGCCTCTTCATATATCGTTACCTTAACATAAAAAGGGTTTAACTCATTATTTTTTTAAATCGAGTTTTTTTTTATATTTCGATAGCAGAACATCTAGTGTATCAAAAAATGCAAAAACTTAAACTTAAAAAAAAAATAATGAGTTAGGGCCTTTCTACATTAAGGTAACGATATGTATATATTTTCTAGGTCTCGTTAGAAGTTTTTATTTTGAAAAAGAGATTAATTATTGTATACAGTACAAAAAAAAATTTTATAGACAGAACAATTGTTATAGGTAAATCTAATCAAGTTCGTGGGTTAAAATTACAGTCCCAGCGAAAATTGGTTAAACCTCGAAATTCAACCATTTTTTTTAATGAAAATAGCACCGGCCAAGAAAATTTATTACAATAAATAAATAATCAGTACAATTTGAAAATACATTTAATGAATATGCCTTTAAGTCAGAAGGTTTAAAAGTTTAAATTTAAAAATGGAATGAAATCAGTGCCATTGTGTAGGAAAGTGAATCATGACCTTTAGCGAATTTGGGGGTCAAGGCAGGAATATGCAAGTAGATTCAAAATCTATTACCTTAGCAAAGGATAACCTTTGTTCTAGGACAACCTCTGTTCTAGGATCTTCTAGGTTTGTATATCGGGCATACCACAGGGAGGAGTTCTTGCGCTACTTTTGTGAAATCTGGCTCTAAATACCGCGCTGTTATCTTTAGGAGTGAACTGCAAGCTGTTAGTAGTTTTATATCCACCTCTGCTAACTTCGACGGTAGGGATCAGAAGGGTCTGAGTTCGGGATTCTAACTGTCATTCCAACCTAACTTAAATTGGTTGCATGAACAATAAAAATTGTAATGGTTTCAAATTATTTATATCTATTGGAATAATAGTTTTTTCCTTTAGAATACAAAAAGAATTTTCCATTTGCACTAAGAATAAAATAAAAAATTCACCTAGACGGAAGTGACAGTTGGAATTGGTTAAATTAACCTACGAACTGCGAAATAGGGCCCAAGTGATCATTTCATTGCAGATGAAACTAAAACTATATTTTTTTTTATTAAATTATTCATGATTTGTTATTGCAAACAAAAATAATTTTGACTTCAATTGAGCCCTTTAATTTCAAACCGGCTTAAGTCACTTGACAATTATAATTGGTTAAATTAACCTAAGAACTTTTAACCAGAACCTTAGTTATCATTTCAGTACGATGCAGTACAATTTTTTTTCATTATTACAAACTAAAATAATAGTAACTTCACTTAGCGGTTTATTTTAAAAATGGCTTAAGTCACTATAAAAAATATTCAGTCAGCCGTTTAGATTATAAATTTCTTAAGATATATTTTATTTTATATTATTATACCCTTTACCAAAAATGGTAAAGGATATATATAGGTTTGTCATTCCGTGTGTAATTTCCATAATATTCATATGCGACCCATAAAATATTTAAATTATGAGTCCTTATGAATAGGAAAGACGAATAAGCGATGTCCGTCTGTCTGTCCGTCCGTCCGTCTGGTGTACGTGAAATCGGTTTTCAGAAGCTCCCAGAAAAACTAGAGCCTTCGGTCTTGGACTAGTGTATCAGAATAGATTGGTATTGAAAATCAGCGAAATCGAACAGACGGTTTCAGAGCTGGAAAACTTAAACTTGATTTTGGCATATAAAAGTAACTAGATAACACAAATTTTTTGATTTTTTTGTTAAATAAACTTATTTTATATTTCAGCACGAATAAAATTTGTATTAAAAATATAAAAAAAATAAGAAAGCCGTTTCCAGGGTTGGGAACTTTAACTTTTTTGTTATATAAAAATAACCTAGTAAAGCTAATTTTTTCTTTTTATCTATAAATTTAAAATATCTTACACTCTTAAAAGAAAAAGATTGGTTGTCAGAAATCATGATATGATCCCAGGGTTGGGAAACTTACACTTTTTGTGATATATAAAATTAACTAGGTCTAATAATTTCAATATTATGCTTTGGAAAGAAAAGTTGGGTATAGAAAATTAGAAAAATAAGAACCTCAGCTCCACAGCTGGAAAGTTTAAACTATTTTTTTTGATATTAAAGTCACTAAATAAAACTAGTATTTTCCTTATTTCTTTTTTTCTATGTTCACTTAACATATTTTATATATTTTTTAAAAGAACAATATTGGTATAAGGAACCAAAAATATATAAAAGGATGATTCCAGGATTGGGAAAAGTACACTTGATATATAAAACTAATTAAAAAAAGCTAGTTATATCTTTAGTAATTAAAGATATTCTATATTTTAGAAATAAATAAATTAGTATTAAAACCAGAAAAATTTAAATTATGCTTCCAGGGTTGGAAATTAAAAAAAAAAAAAAAAATTGGGTAAAAAATAACTAAAAATAATTTTTTTTACTTATGCCATTTTTGTAACAAACGGCTCAATTAAAAACTTGACTCAATTTTATACTCATGAGCCGTTATTATTTTTAGTAAATTTTTTAATTTCCATTTTTTAATTTTCTTATTGAAGTTTCTATTGTAAATTATTATTCAATCCTTTTTATTGGCGCTAATCTCATTATTACTCTTTATTGTTTTTTTAAATATAATTTATTGCTCTTAATAACTTGAAAGGATTATCAAAACAACTAAAATGAATAGCTTTTAATTCATTTTCGTTAATAAAAATATTTTTTTTATTTTAAGGGGGTTGCATTTTCCTTTAATCCTTTCAAACAATGAATAAATATTTCATTTGGCTTTAATGGCATTTTTCATAATTTAATTTTTATGTTTTTTTTTTTTTTGTTCTAAAAAGGTCGCCGCTGCTGTTTTTGCTTCTTGGAATTTTTATTTTAAAACTGATCCCAGTAATAAAATATGAAATAAAGCGTTGAAGCAAATGAATTGTATATTTATTGCTTGAGTGATTCCAGCAAACTGTCAAATTTATACACGTTTTTTTTATATCTTTAACAAATGATTTATTAAAAGCCAAATGCTCACGCATCACGAAAATGTCAAACATTAAATGAAATCATACTTATGACTCTTAAATATCAAAATTTCTTTATTATACAAAACAAAAATTTATTAGAAAAGTCGAATATCAAATGATCAAATCAATCTAGTGCACAGTGGAAATGGTTGCTATAAAAAGTGCAATACCCCAAATCGTTAAAACCCACAAAATCGCCAAGAACCGAAAAAATATCGGCAAAATGAAAAAACACAAACAAACCAAAAAAAAATCGCCAAAAAACCGAAAAACGCCAAAATTAAAATAATTCTTAAACGAAAAAAAAAAACAAAATAAAAAAACTGCTTTAGAAAATGTCTGCATGAGGTAAATTATGCGATTACTTTGGCCAAAAAACTATAAAAAAATAGCCGAAAAAAATCGTGAAAACAAAAAAATGCCAAAGTGAAAAATAAGCGCGAAAATAAAAAAAAAATCACTCAAACTAAAACACAAATCGACAAAAACCAAAAAAATCGCCAAAAACTAAAAAAGCACCAAATTTAAAAAAAAATAGTTAAAACATACGAACGGAAAAAAATCGGCAAAATGAAAAATTAACGCCAAATCTAAAAAAAATCATTAAAACCAAAAAAAAAAAATTGCCCGAAACCGAAAAAACGCCAAAATGAAAAAAAAAATATATAAAACGAGAAAAACGCCAAACAAAAAAAAACTGTTTTAGAAAATGTCTGCATGAGGTAAATTATTCCATTACCGAACTTTTTTTATATTTTAGGCGACTCTTTCGTTTTGACGAATTTTAGCCGCCTTGGCAATATATTTAAATTTTGGAGATTTTTCCGTTTTAAGGCGATTTTTCTGTGTTATTAAACTATTTTTCGTCATGCCAATTTTTTTTTTCCTTAATTGTAGTATATTATTAAATTTTTAGATTTTTAGAGCTATGCTGTTTATGCCACGACACTGGAGTTAAGACGTGATTTTTGTAACAAAAATAATCGACACTATTACAGTTATAAATTTATGTTTGTTTTTATTTCTTTGTACTTAAAAGCAGAGTACAAAAATAAGCGAAATAAAATGTTTTTTCGGCTATGCCAATTTTCCTGTGCGGAAAAATCGCCAAAAAGGTAAGGTAATTAGCTGGCAGCACCAAAAATTCGACAAAACGAAAAGATCTCCAAAAACGGGGAGATCTCTATTCCATTTTTGGCAATTTTTCTGTTTTTGGCGATTTTGTTTTAGGCGTTGCCAGCTAATTACGATTTAGGCGATTTTTTCGCTTTTATGATTATCCCAGTTGTGTTGATATTTTTGAAAATAAAAATTCCCTGCTCTTTCATAGGAATCGCGTAGTATATTTGATATTTATGTAGAATTTCTAAAATTCGTCACTGCATTATAAAGATACATATATCCATATATGTAAGTCTCTTGCTAGTATAACTTTTTCTTTATAAAAATGATACAAATAAATAAATTAAAAAAATAAAAAATAAACCGAATATGTCAAAATTTGTTTATTACATCTACGTATTTTGGACAAGTATTAGAAATTTATTTAAATTTTTTTTTTTTTGAAAGAAATAATTTCGTTTTAAAAACTGTTTCTCTATACTTTATGAAGTCATTAAAAGCAAGTACGATCAAGTACATCATTTTATATGCAAGACATGCTGCTTGGCTACACAGTCATTGAAACGTGAAGCATATTTTGGACTCCAAAGTTCTTCTGATTATCATATACGAGTAAATATAATATTCTGCCAGTGCTGAAGTCGTAATAAATACCCTTAAAAATATTTTTTTTTTCATTCAATGTTCTGTAATATTTTATAGAATTGAAATTCCTTACTTTGCCTGAAGTTTTTCATATTTAATAAAAATAAAAACAAACAAAAATTTAATTGCACGTACTTTTAACTGAAAATAAACATTTCATTTCTGCCGATTTGTATAGAATTTTTAATTAAGTATTTTTTTTTTCTTTTTTTAGTCTTTATTTTATTTTTTATTCTGTACAAAAAGAAAAAAAGGAAAAACAAAGTAGGTGGGCCCGCTTAGAGATTCATTGAAACCGTTTATGCTTATTTTATAACTGATTTATTTGTTTTATGCTGATATTTTAATGACTTTTAATGAATGAATCGAACATGAAGTTTTAATCGTTAAAATCAAATAAAATCGATTGTTTGTTGATTTGCTTTTTGGAATAGAAATTACTCGTATATATTATCAAATTTCGTGTCAAATTTCACTATAAATTTTTAATTAAATTCGAATGAACTTTTTAAGGTGTTGGCTTAAATGGTAAAGCTATCTTTGAATTGATCAATTAGGGCTGGAGTGTGGTTAAAATCTATGAAATGTTAATTGTACTCGCATGTTTAAAGAAAGTTCATAAAATGAATTTATTTTTATATAACTATCACAACAAACTTTTTCATTTAAAATCATTAAATAAAAAAGCTCCTTCAAACGCAATGCTCTTTTGCATGCCGAAGCATGATGTTGCTGCAAAAACTTTTGAAGATTCTTAAGGTGTCCTTAGCCGTACAGAAAAACATGTTCATCAGATGCTAAAAAATAAAAGGACAAGTTGCTGGGACTAGAATTTCTAGTGTCAGCCAGAGTTTTTGTGGATAACCGAGTTTTTTTTAGGAAGATGCGAGTTTCTAGGAAGATGCGCAGTTTCTGGGGAGAGAGAGTGCTCTGCCAGGAACCACCTGCTCTTCTAGAGATGGTCAGCGCTTTTAGAAACAGTACCTGAATTCAGTAACTTTCATCACGATAATCATATCACTATAATAAATACGTAAACTTGTGACAACGTAAACGTGTGACAACTTCAAAGGATTGTTTGAAGCACAGAAAAAACTATTCCTGCAATGAACAACTTCAATTGAAAATAAAACCAAAGTCAATTAAAAATGTATTTAAGTCAATTGCACTTTTGCTTAAAATTATAATTAATTACAAAGTTTAATTGACTCAATAACATTTTTAATTGAATTTTGGTTTGATTTTCAATTAAAGTTGTTTATTGCAGGAATACTTTATTTTTAAACAAAAGTTTAATTGGCTCAATAACATCTTTAATTGATTTTTGGTTTTATTTTCAATTAAAGTAGTTTATTGCAGGAATATTTTTTGCTGTGAATTGTTTAACCGTAATCCAAATGAGTTTTTGCGGCGTTTTGTAACTGTACTCCCGAGACCAAGTAGGAGTCTAAACAATGGGTGTCTGCGGGTGAACCTGCTCCCAAGAAGGCCAAGGCCAGTTTGTCGGCCAATAAGGTGATAGCAACAGTTTTTTGGGATGCACGCGGGATAATCCTCATCGATTACCTTCAAATAGTAAAAACAATAAACGTCGAGTATTATGCCAACTTATTAGACCGATTTAATGAAGATTTAAAAGGAAAACGATCCTATATGCATTATCGTTTTCATCACGATAATGCACGAGTGCACACGTGTGCAGTCTCAATGGCAAAACTCTATGAATTGGGCTACGAATTGGTACCCTATCCTCCATATTCTCCGGATTTAATCCCCTAGTGACTACTTCCTATTTCCAAGCCAGAGAAACAAGCCGCCTTAAAAAGTCGGCGGCAGCTGCTTAGGAAATAATAGTCGGCGGCGGCTCATAAGCCGGCTTGAGCCAGCTGACATTGACAGCCGCTGATTTTGATTTGGATAAGATTTTTAAACATATTTCAATAAAAATAAATTCATAATTTGTAAGATGTGATAAAAATTTGCCACTACAAAAACAATTAGCCGGCTGCAATTTTGAGCCGAGGCTAGCCGCATGCATCGGCGGAGGCTTGAAGTTACGCTGAAAGTCGGCGGTGGCTCTTGAGCCGGCTGTGTACCGATCGGCTTGTTTCTCTGTTCCAAACCTAAAGAAATGGCACGGTGGAAAGAGATTTAGCTCCAACGATGAAAAATTATTGACCAAACAAATGCCTATTTTAAGGACCTCGAAAAATGCTATTTTTTGGAAGGAATACAAAAACTGGAGAAACGTTGGACTAAGTGTATTGAGTTAAAAGGAGATTGTGTTGAAAAATAAATTTTTGTTTTGCAAAAAAAACTACGTTTCATTCAAAAAGTCACGGACTTATTGATCCGTCCTCGTACAACGAAAATTTATAGACTTTGCTATCCAGTAAGGTTAGGTTAGGTTAGGAAGGGTGGTGCTAAGACACACCTGCACTCGGCGACTCAGCTGTGTTCATTGTGATTCCATTTTACTTATCCCCCCCCCCCCTTTTTACCCAGGAGTGACCCTGTTATACGTCATTAAGCCACTGAATTCCCATGATGCCCTCTAGTTTACAATTCTCGATATCAGTAATGCTCTCATAGAAACGTCTGCTCAGCCATCTAAGCCTATGACGTTACAGCTTCGGGCAGTGACAGATAATCCACCTTATTGCGAATGGCGTCGTTGAAGTCACATCAAGACGACAGTAAAAATTGTCTGCTCTTTGTCGACAATAATTGACTACTATCAACATGCTACATTAATTTACAAAGCCTTAGAGATTAGTAAGAGATTGTCAATAAGAGTAAATTGTTGCCGATAAAGAGTAGACAAGGGACAATATTTACTATTGTCTTGATGTGACGTTGACGACGCCATTCACAATAAGGGGGATATAATCAATGGTTTCTGGTTCATCTTCATCCCCGCACATCCTACAGAAATTTGGATTACCAGTTTCCCAAATTCTGGTTCTTGCTCTGACTGAGCAGTGGCCAGTCAACCCGCCGCGCCTATCACGGTTCGCATTGCCTTCGTATCCATATCCAGTAGGAGTTTGGATCTTCCTGAGTCAAGTTTTGGCTAGATAGCTTTCGAGACTCTACAATCCTCCCTAATTTACCATGAACTGTTGGTCCTGCTCTCTACCCAATTACTGAGTTCCCTATAGTAATGAACTATCGATAATTTCACCGATCTGTCACACATTCCGTCATCTAACGTTGCCAGCTCATCGGAAATTTTTATTTCCCTCAACCCAACATAGTCCATCCATAAGCAAGTTGGATGCTCTCCTACAGTCACTAACAATTTTCGATTTGACATTGTGTCCCTTCAAATCTTTTAGCGCTGCCTGGCTGTGGACGTAGAATGTTACCTTCTCAACTTCAGCTACATTCCTGGCCACCAGTTCCGTGGCCCTGATAATCGCCAAGATCTCAGCTTGGAAAACGCTGCATTAATTCGGCAGTCTGAAAGAACTACGAATGTTCGTTCCCAAGATGTGGATACCAGCCCCTGTGCCTTCCCCCATTTTTTAGTGTACAGTAAAGTTTAATCTCAAGCTCAAATTAATTTATTTTTTTTTTAATTCATCTTTGTGCTTTTCGCTTGTTTTGACATTTTGTTTGCAGAGATATAAACAAATGTTTTGGCGCATATTCGTAGTGAAAACAAAGGCCTTTAAAGGCCTTATGTATAAGAAAAAATTGGCATGAAGTTAGCGTAAGTGTTGGACTTAAATTAAATGTTAACGAGTTCCTCCATTTAATTTGATATTAAAAATGGGTGCATTACGTAGTTTTAATCCAATACTAAGTCCTAGCGTAATTTTTTAGTGTGTAGTTTTATGGCAAAACAGCTAGATGTTCCGTTCTACTAGTATTTGTCAGAATATTTACAACTAACTTTGGTATTATTTGTTCATAAATAATTATCACATGTAATTTGAATTACAAAGCGATACGAACTTTAGCCTGATCAAATCATAAATATTAAAACTCTTTTTAACCCCCGACCAAAAAAGGGGTGTTATAAGCTTGTAGTGTGTGTCTGTGTATCTGTGTGTCTGTACACGTACAGCCCAAACGGCTGGACCGATTTTGATTTAGTTTTTTTCTGTTCGAAAGGTGACTTGATCGAGAAGGTATTTAACTATGTTTGAAAAATCGGTCCAGCCGCTTAGAAGATATCACATCTTTTCTAGATATATCGAGGGTTTTTAAAATTTTTAATTTTTGTTATTTAACATTATGTTCAATTTTGCCACTTTTTTCTTAAACATAGGGCCCTAAGAGTTTAAAACCAGTATTTTTGATGGTAATACTGGTTTTAAATTTTTATATAAGTAAACTTTGTTTTGACTATGAATATGCATGCACCTTTAATTTTAAGCATTATAATTTCAAAATAATAAATACAAAATCTATATTCGATAAAAATATGAAAATAAAAGGGTTGCAATTTGCAAAAGAACGTACGTAAATATGAACACAAACACACAAAAAAAAATGCATTTATCAACGACATACTCAGGGATGACAAAACGCCATACACTAGACATAAAAAGTCTGCGTACATATGCTTAGAAATAGTTTTATTTTCCAAATTATTGTTAAATACTAAAACACCTAATCTAAATTAGGGTTTTTTTAACAGACTAACTCCTTACTAATTTATTTATGGCAACTCTGTTTCACAATGCTCGGTAACATTCATTTTATCGATCTTAAATTGGGAAAAGTTCCATCTCTAGCTAAGAAAAAGTCTGCGTACACAAATAATCTAACGGGATTATTTAAGTTGTAATTATTCGTTGCATATAGTTTTTGTTTAAATTCGTGTTCTTACGTGTATTTGGTGTATTTAACAAACATTTTAATTGCATAGTTGTTATGGATCGCAAAGAAAAAGAGATAAGTCCCGCAGAGCGCGAAATTATCGTCAACTTATGGAAAAAAGGAGAAAGTTTTAGAAAGATCGGTGAGACTGTGGAAAGATGTCATTCTTCTATTCAAAGGGTGATAAATAATTACAAAGAAACTAAACTATTCATATCTAAGCCGCGATCTGGTCGTCCATCCAAACTTACTGAACGAGAAAAGAGGTTTATGATTCAATCTGTTAAAAAGAATCCCAAGGTAACAGCCTCAAAAGTAGCAAACGATGTTGAAATTAATTTTGGAAAAGTTATTAGTAGTGATAGTGTTTGAAAATTGCTAAAAAAAAAAATGATTACCATGGCCGTATAGCACCAAGAAAGCCATATATTTCACATTTCAGCCGACTAAAGAGAATAGCATTTGCTAAAGAGCATATAAACAAGCCTCTAGACTTCTGGGAAAAGGTAAATTTTTTAGATGAGAGCAAATTTTGCCTTTTTGGTATAAAGGGAAGGCAAATAGTGTGGAGAAAAGATGGCACTGCTCTTAATAAAGAACACTTATCTAGTACAGTGACGCATGGTGGTGGTGGTGTCATGGTTTGGGGGTGCATGGCAGCAAAAGGTGTTGGCCAGCTGCAATTCATTGAAACAACTATGGATAAAAGGGGCTATTTGGACATCTTAAGAAGCAATTTACAGCAAAGTGCAATAAAATTGGGCCTTTATCTTTCAGCAAGATAATGACCCTAAGCATACCGCTGATATAGTGAAACTATGGCTTCTGTACAATGTTCCTAAGCAATTGCGAACGCCTCCTCAATCACCAGATCTCAATCCTATTGAGCATCTTTGGGGTTTACTGGAGAAAAAGATCCGACAACATCAAATAACTTCAAAAGCAATGCTTAAAGATGTTATGCAGCGGGAATGGAACAATATAACACACGAAGAAACTACAAAACTAGTTCAATCTATACCAAAAGGATTAATGGAGATTCTGAGACGTAAATGCTATCCAACCAGCTATTAAAACCTTTTAAAAAATTCGATTTATAAATATATAAAAACGTATTTTGAAAGGCGTACGCAGACTTTTTCGTACGTTTTTCAATGAATTTTTTTGTTTTTATTATCCTGTTGTTAACTGTGAATTACTTTTGCTTAAGTTTTACATTATTTTCTAAAGACTGATATGTATTTAATAAATAAAATTCGTTTTTGAAATAATATATATATATTTTTATAATTATTTTGTTTCTTTTTAATAGGCAAAGTTTATGTACGCAGACTTTTTATACCAAGTGTATGTCTTTAATTTTTTATTTTTTTTGTTTTAATAACACTTAATCAGTGAGAATTTCCGTAAACATTATAATTAATGGAAAAGATACAACCAACATAAAACTGAAAGCCAAACTCCACCCGGACACGTGCTGTTAGCACTGTGGGGGATCTCTTTTACAAACGAGCAAGCCCCTTGGCCTGGTTGTTGGCTTAATGAATTTACACACTAAATCGTAGACAAGAGAGAGAGAGAGAGAAAAAAAAATAAAAATAAAACTGCTTGATTGATTATCCATTAAACCAATTTTCAATGGGATTGTAATAATATTTACAACAATCAAGTGGCTCATACAAAAGCTCGAAACGATAAGCAGCTTGTTTAGTTTTTTTTCTCTCCTTTTTTTTTAAACTCATCATCATCATCTTTATTAACTAGTTTGTTGCTAATCAGGCTAATTTTTCAATTCACATTTAGATTTGCATACATACTCCTAGATTTTAAGCTAGGGAGAGGTTAAGTAAGAGCTTTTAAATTTCATTTTCTACTAAATATAATTATAAACAATAAAACAAATGTAAACAGGAATATCAAAGGCGTCATCGTCAGTCAGTCAGTTCATCATCATTAGCGCGCCCCCTCTCAACAAAACATCACATATCTATCGAGTGAGTTGCAGCACAGAATTATGAATATTTCAATAGATCTACCACACACATCATTTTGCACCCAGTTAAAAGCACGCACGCACACACCGGCAGGCACATAGACAGAGTCTGGCCTGGCCTGGCCCAGCAACCAGCCACCGATACACGTGGTAAGACGGATGGATGGTTGATGCAATTTTTAACATGGAGCAGCGAATAAAGTGCATGCATGTACATGCATGTGCAAAAATATTGCATTCATGTTTTATACAGGAAATGTTCATTGCACTTGCAAAATAAATAAAAATAAAATTACAAATTAAGGACTGGCCTCAGGCAAATTATTTAAGGAAACTTTATACAAAATTAAATTTTTATTTGTCTGCTTTTTGCGCTGATCAAAAAGTATGAGGAGACACACACACATGTAACTAAAGTTTAAGTGTAAAAACTTCTCTGATATCATTAAATTTCTTACACAACATAACGTAAAAAACTGCACAACATACTCGTAAATTAACATAATATAACTACTTTAACATTGTGCAACATTACATATGTTAAAATAACATAGCATAGCATAACATATGTAGATTAACATGGCATTGCTCAACACAATATCATCTAACATATCATCATGTGAGAACTTAAGTGTCCAATACGCCATTATAAACTATTGGATATTGGACACTTAAGTTCTCACATGACGATATCATAGCGTAACATAACATAAATTATCAGAACATAACATAAAATAACATGACATAATATATGTAGCATAATACATAAGATAAAACAAAACAGCCTAACATATAACATAAGATAAACTAATATCACATAACATAACACAGCTTAATATAGCATGCCATTAGATAACATAACATAATATGCCAGAATTTAACATAAGATAACATAATATAGTGTGCCAGAATTTAACATAAGATAACATAACATAACCCAACGTAATATAGCAGAACAAACCATAAAAAATATAATGGCATAACTTAACATAACATAATTTGACTTACAAAGCGATACGAACTTTAGCCTGTTCAAATCATAAATATAGAAACGAATGAAGTGCGAACAATAATAATTAAAAACTTAATAGTCATGGGCCAGTGGCAAAAATTAATCAAATATACTTAATAATAGTAACAAACCAAAAAAGTTTGTCTTAAGCAGAACGAAAAATAAGCAAATTAATTAACGACAATGGCAAGACTGTTGTAAATTCAGAGATGGTAAAAGTGAGCATTCGTTACAAAAAAGCTTTCAGCAAATTGAAATGAGATGAATCAAAACAATTCACATATTCCATTTGCAATGATGACTGAGTATATAAAGCAGAAATCTACATCAACTGACACCTCACACAGTGGACCAAACAGAAAAGAACGCTGATGATGAAGGTTTAGTGGCCTTCGAAAACAGCTAGTTGTTCCGTTTAACTATGTGTTTGTCAGAATATTTACAACTCACTTTGGTGTTATTGCCTTACAAAGCAATATGAACTTTAGCCTGTTCAAATCATAAATATAGAAACAAATTAAGTTTGAACAATAATAAAAACAATTAACTTTAATGACATAACGTTACATAAAGAAAACATCTTAAAATAACATACCATTACATAAAATGGTATAACATCACATGACATAAAATAACATGACATGTTATAACATAACACAAAATTCTGAAACGTAGCATAAATTAGCATAAAATAATATAAATTCACATAACATAACGTAAGATAATTTAACGCAGTGTATTCATATGACATAAGAAAACATAACATAAGATAACATGACAAAAGATAGCGTAAAATAAGATAACACAAATATATAAGATTACGTGACATATTATAATATAACGTAATATAACACAACAAAATATAACTCACAACAACGTAACGTAACATATCAAAGACATAACAAAAAATATCATTGCTTAACATAATACAACACAACACAACATAAAATAACATGACATAATATCGCATAACACAAAATAACATTAAATAACATAATATGGCGTAACATATTATAACATAACATAATGTAACATAACCTAATATAATATAACATAATATAACATAGCGAAATGTAACATGAAATGGCCGTGTCATATTATAACATAACATAATTTGACATAACATAATATAACATAACATAATATACCATAACATAACATAACACAACAAGCTATCAAGTGATATTTGTTTCTAGATGTCATTTATATTATATATTCTATAGCTTCAGCAAGATGTACCAAAGCCATAACAATAAACATTTTATCGCACCAAATTTATAGCCAGCAAGGTAAATGATTGTAGGTGACTAACCAGAACGCCTTAGCCATAATCGGTGATATCAGTTTAATACTGATATTTGTCATAACCAGCTGAAAGCTTTATAGATAATAAATTTTTTGAGTTTCTTGTTGTTTTTTTATGTGCAAACAAATTGCATGTTTGTGTAATTCTAACATCAAATAAATTAACTAAGACTAAATTTATAAAAGTTATAAAGGCTTAGTAAAGGTTTTAATAAAACAAATTTCCAAAATTGAAATTATAAATTCTTCTCATTAAGGATGTATAAAGCTATAATATTTCTAAGAAATAAGGCAGTTACAATAAAATTATTATTATAGCTGCTTTTAGTTATAGCACTACTAAGCGAGGGGGTCCACTCTGTAATTCGAAGTGAAAGAAAATTCTTTCGAATTTGCAAGTTGATAACACACAAATTCAAAAGTATTTTCTTTCGCTTCGAATTACCGAGTGGACCCCGAGGACATAAAATATGGTCATGGTTATGGCCACGTTTGTTATGTTATGACAAGTCTTGTTATGTTATGACACGTCTTGTTATGTTATGACACGTATTGTTCTGTTATGACACGTCTTGATATGCTATGACACGCCTTGTTATGCTATGACACCTCTTCGTTCCTCCCTGCGCGGATAACATCTGTGATACCGTATACTTTTTTTGGGCTTGTACTTTTTTATCGGTTTTTTTGTGAGATTGCTTAATTTTTATTTTACACTCAATCGGCAACTCTATCTTACTCGTGAGTGAAGTGAAACCTCACATTCGCATCTCTTTAAAATATTTTTTTCTTTCATTTAATAACTTGTTGAAAATTCCTGCGGAAGTAAAATTTTACGTTAATTTTCCCCATTTTATTTTGCTCCTCTAGAGTTTAACTAAATTCCTTCCTCGATTGTGTGGACAAATTAATGCGTGTTTAAGAAGTTTTAAACATTTACACTGACATTACAATATTTACGGACGAATTAATTTGAATGGAGATTTTTTCTGTCCCTTTTGTTATTTTAATTAATAAACAAAACATGAAGTTTTTGCAGTTAATAGTTTATTTTATTTTTTTCTTTCATCACATAAATAAAGTTTTTTCATAATGACATTTTGTCGTCTGTTTATTAAATGTTAAATTGAGTATTTAATTAATGAGTTTAAAATAAATACAATATAATTTAATAAAAGTTTATTCACATTATTTGCATTTTTTTATATTAAATTGCAATAAATTGTGGGCATGTGTAAAGAGATCAATCGTATTGAAATTGTGTTTAGAAAATTAGAATTTTGCTAAGAAAATTATACTTGTTTAAATAACAGCTGAAAGTACTAAATGGAATGATGAACCACGTATCTATGGCTTAGTTTTTTTTAGTAAAAAAATGTCGTGGTTTTTGTGTTTGATAGTAAGATTTTTTTTACCAATAATCCTTAAAAATTTGTATAAAACTGCACACACAAAAATTTCAACTTAAAATCTACGTAAACAAGCTTAGTTTAATATTTTCGGCAATAATTTTGCTTCATATCTGTTTCATGTTGATCTAACATGATTTATAGTAATTTTCAAAGAAACATTTTCGTTGTGAAATAACTTTATTTCACGTTGATTTAACATTTACAGTACGTAAATGTTAAAATCAAAACGAAGAATCATGTTGAATCAAAGTTATTTCAAGTTGAAACAACATGCATTTAATTTAATGTAATAATTGTATTTTATTAATTATTTAACTTACGTGTGTTTGCCACAGTCATCAGAAAAATGCTTGTTTGTATATAAATTGGCTTCTCCGGCTAAGATTTGAACTCGGAACTCATCAATTTGCTTTCCCCTGCAGCCACAACAACTTTAAATATTCTTTAGGTATACACTAACAGCCTTATTTATAAAAATTATTAAAGCTTTATAAAGGCTTTTTAAGAAAAATTTTTTATGAAAATTTGTTTTAAAAAAACTTTATAAACCCTTAATAAGTTTTATAAATAAGGCTGTAAATATATAGCATTATGAATAAAATTTTAATTCAACATTATTTAATTGATAATTTAACATACAATATATTTGAAAAGTTTTAGTTAAAACAAAATAGAAAATACATTGACTTGTCTCCAGTACCCCATTTCTGTAACTTGTGAGAAGTTCTCGCATCGAGCAAAATTAAATAATTATATTGGTTGTCCTATTTTACACAGGGTTACTCTCATAAAAACTTACAAAACATATGAATAAATACAGTTTTTTTCTTACTCACCCTGTGTTTCACAGGATGATAACAATTTTTCGACTGGAATAGTGCTCACATTCCTTACAGAAACGAGACACAGGATTCGAACCTGTGAGCCTCCGACTACACGACTAGTACGCTGCCCACCAGCCAGTAGTAGTTTGTCGGCTGTTTACAAACATAAAAAATACAACAACAATACAAAACAACTCACACAACTAAGCAAAACAGTTTATTGCAGCTACCCTGTCGGAAATTACGTTAACTTTAAACTAACTTGAAGCTAACTATTTCGCAACTAGTACTGACTGACACTTGGATTACTTTTCAATGTAATCAACAGGCTATTTTAACATTGCGATGTGCTAGGCGATAGTCAATTGTCTCACTCTGCATTACTTTCAGCTAACTTAAAGTTGACTTTTTTTAAATCACCTGGTAGTCAGTAAATTAAAAATAAATTTTCTAGGGTTCTAATATGTAACATCACACGTTGTGTACTCAACGCGCTACGACTCGGCTAAGGTACCATCTAAAATAACAACAGCAAAATGTTAATATAAAACTGAAATGAGTTTCAAAATAGCTGAGAATAAATTTGTTGGCTCTCATCTAATCGAATCAACTTAAGAATTAATTTTGGGTTTGTGTCTGGATGACATTGCAGTTAGCTTTTAGTCAGTCTAAGCAAAGCTAACTATAAGTTAACTATTTTTGTAGTCAACCGCACATTCTCCGACAGGGTATGAACAAAGTAAATAAACACCAACACATTTAAACAACATATTATTTCTTGTACATTTAAATCAAAATTTTTTGCATGGTGATTTTACATTAATATTGTTTTCTGTGTGTATGAACTGAAATCCTTATGAGAATAAAATGGTATAAAACCCCACTTATCTCAATTCCTCTAAGCTTTAAGTATTTTCCTTGGGACTTCAACAGTATATTCCCTATAAAAGACCACCACTCACTTATATACCTGAATACTCGTATTAGAATATTTAAATGAAATAATTCTATATTTTGCAAATCAATATGCTTTTCAAATGTCAATAGTTCATTTAATTCTAATGCTCAAGTGTAGGTTTTCATGTTAATTTAAATATTAACAAATACATATACTCTCAGGCTAAAAATGTTAATTCTTTTAAGACATTTTTTTTATAAATTAAATTTATTTATTTTTTATTTTTTTTTTTTTTTGGTTTTTTCTCTCATTCGGTATTTTGTTTTGTAAGTCGACATAAGCTGCTTAAATGCCACTTTCGGTGCATGTGCATATGCATGTGCTATCGTGTGTTGTAAAGTACTTTACATATTTTGAATACCATTAGTAGTTGTTGTTCTTGTTGTTGTATTTGTTGCAAGGAGTTGTGCTATAGGCAAGGTATTATATATACATACGTAGTACTCGAAACATAATGAATGCTTTGCAAGAGTAAATACTTTTAATTTCTGGTGTACTTTGTAGCCTCTTGCCTGCACTTAAGATGGATTTTCTTTCTACACATCTATATAATTAATAGGCGAACACGTTTCTTGTAATCCCTTTTACGCCGGAACTACTGCACCGATTTTGGAAAGATTTATATCATTTTAAAGGAATTTCTGCGCAGATGTGCAGAATCTATATTTTATTGAAATCGGTTTAGTATTTTGTGAGCTATAAGCGTTTAAAGTTGCTACTACTACATGCAAACATAGTACACGCTCATTTGTTAGTTTACACTGTGTGTTTGTGTGTGTGTGTATTTGTGTATTATTTTTCATGCTATTCCATTTTTTTCTTATTTGTTGTTGTATGAAAGCCATAAAACCAGGGTGGCCGATGACATTTTTCAAAAAGTTGCACCAAATAGGGGATTTATCAAAAAAAGGGACAAAATTAAAAAAAAAAGACGTGAAAACTACACTAAATTTTTTATTTTTAATGTATTATTATATAATTCACTCTAAAGAAAGGGGAAAAAAGTGGCAAGGCAGTCGAAAAAGTGGCAATTTGCCACTTTAGTCGGTCAAACGGTCACGCTGCATAAAACTTATAGGACGAGAGTTCAATAAATTGAATTAGGTTTAATAAAGAGATTTTGTTTCTGTTTAGAATGCGGACGATTCTGTCGTCCGTTTGGTATATCTAGTTTTAATAAATTAATCAAATTCTTGAATGAAGACTGTTGTTTTGTGCCGCCCCAGTATGTTGTATGCTTCTTTTTTTAAGAAGACTACACATACTTTTAAAACAATTTCTTACTGTATAAGACAAAGACTTTCAAAACAAAGTTGCTGGTGGTGGAGGAGTATGTGATGTTTTTTGTAGCTTTCCAAGTGCTTCTGCTTCTTTTCTTTTTGTAACACGATAGTTTTTCAACAAATATCGAATGCTTATAAATTATTTATTAGTTTAGTTTACACTAATTAAAGCTTAAATTTGGTAGAAAATGCAAATAAGTTTAAAGTTTGAATAGCAAAGAACGGTAATTACAGTGAACACCCGATAAAGTAAACTATGTTTGAATCATAATCAGGAAAAATGTCTTAATCGGGCTCAAGTTAAGTATTTTCTTAATAAATAAATAAATGTAATAATATAATAATGGGGTGTTTGAAATGGAATAAAATAAAGATGAATTTTTTAAATTGACAGGAAATTTACTTTATTCGAAAGATACGGCCATGTCACAGATTTCAATTCAGAATCGGAATTCAATCCACACCATTTTTGTGTCTAAAAAAGACAACTAAAATGCGGAAATTTGTCAGGTGTGTCCAGACTGTAATAGGCGGTGGTATGCTGGGGTATGCTCCGCCTAGGGCTTGACATTTTGAGGTTTATTCAATGCCGATTCCGAACGGAATTGAACTCTGTGACATGTCCGATAATCTTCTGGCATTATAATTTAAATATGACTTCTTTCATATGACCGCCACAGCTGGCTCGCACCTAGTCTAATCTGGAGGTCTAATTTCGGATGAATTTTCCAACATTTGTGTCCAGCCGTATATTGGCAATAATGCGGCGAATGTTGTCCTCCAAAAGTGGTCAATCGTCTCGGTCTTATCTGTGTGACCTATCGACTTCACATTTGAGTCCAAAGTTTTCCCAAAAAGATGTATATGCATTCCAATTATTCGAATTTAAAATTAATAAAAATTTTAATCGATTAAGGGAATAATGCATATAACAAATTTGAGCAATAAAATAAAAAAAATTTTATTAATCGAATAATTTTTATTCGAATAAATAACGAATAAATTTTTTCAACTGACAACAGAGTACAACTAAAAGATTCGAAGTTCAAAAATTTCCCAAAAAGATTTATATGCAATCGAATTATTCGAGCTAAAAACGAATCAAAATGTTAATCGAATTAGGAAATAATGCATGTAATATTTTCAATATTTATATGCAATCGAATAAGGGAATAATGTATATAATAAATTTGAGCAATAAAATAATTAATAAAATCTTTCGATTAATCGATTAATTAATTATTCGAAAAAAAACTAATAAAAATGTTAATCAAATAAGGGAATAATTATTCAAGTCATAAATTCAAGCACAATAAAATAATTTAAAATTATGTGATTTATCGAAGAATTTTTATTCGAATAAGTAACGAATAAATTTTTTCAACTGGAATAATAGAGTACAACTAAAAGATTTCAATTTAAAGTTTTCCCAAAAAGATTTATATGCAATACAATTATTCGAATAAAAACGAATCAAAATGTTAATCAAATAAGGAAATAGTGCATATAGCACTTTCGAGCGAAAAGTTACTTGTTAAATATTATAATAAAACAAGCATCGATTATAATTATTCGAGTTCAAAGGTTTTCCCAAAAAGATGTATATGCCATCCAATTATTTGAATTAAAAACGAAAAATATGTTAATCGATTAAGGGAATAATGCATATAACAAATTTGTGCAATAAAATAATTTTTTTTTCGATTAGTGGAATAATGTTTATTCGAATGTATAACGAATAAATTTTTTTAACTGACATAATAGAGTACAAATAAAAGATTGCAGTTCAAAGTTTTTCCAAAAAGATTTATTTATATGCAATCCAATTATTCGAATTAAAAACGAATAAAAATGTTAATCGAATAAGGAAATAGTGCATACAGCATTTTCGAGCGAAAAATTACTTGTTCAATAATGTAATGAAAAAAACCTGGATTATATTTATTCGATTGATTTTTATTCGAATAAAAATATTTTTTCGATTATGTAATAGTATAAAAAACAAATTAAATATTGGAATTCAAAGGTTTTTCCAAAAAGATTTATGTACAAACTATTCGAATAAAAAACGAATAAAAATGTTAATCGAATAAGGAAATAATGCATGTAATATTTTCATGTAAACAATTACTTGCTAAATAATAAAATTTACAATTTTTCGATTAATTGAATAATTTTTATTCGAATAAATAACGAATAATTTTTTTCAAACTGATAGAATAGAACAGAACACAAATAAAAAATTGGAGTTCAAAGTTTTTCTCCAAATAGATGAATTCCAATTATCCCAATGCAAAATTAATAAAAAATATTAATCAAATAATAAATTTGAGCAAAAAATTACATGTTAAATAAAAAATAAAAAAAAATTTTTGATTAAACTAATCATTTTTATTCGAATAAATAAGAAATAAACATTGTTTTCGAATAATAAAATAGAACACAAATTAAAGGTTGGAGTTCAAAGTTTTCCCGAAAAGATTTATATGTAATTCCATTATTCGATGAAAAACGAATAAAAATGTTAATCGAATAACAAGAAAAGAAGAAACTACGCATGCAATCCGATTATTCGAATGAATAAATAATACAAATGTTAATCGATAAAGTTATTTGCGGAATAAAATAATTAAAAAAAATTTTTGATTAATCGAAGGATTTTTATTCGAATAACTGACGAAGTATTTACCTTGTCCTTTAAGTATCATCTAATAGATGATGAATTTTTTTAAGCACTTTTAACGAACATTTTTTAGCACTTATATTTTTTTGTTTACATTATTTACAGTGTTGCCAATTTGTCATAATCGTTTTTGGCACCTGAAGAAAGTTGCCATACATAATGCCAATATTAATTTCAGCTGCGTTGCCTGTTGACACGGACATCTCTAATCGAGCCATGAGTGTTTGAAGACGCTAATGCTCAAAATAACACTTAAGCAATAGAAATTAGACAAAATTTTAAATCCGTTTGAGGGTTAATATGGAACTTATTCATGTTTATATATTGCGTATAGGATATGTTTGGCAGTTTTGTTTAAAATCTTGCGAGGAAAAGTTTGGTGGAATATCTTAACCCTGTAAATCTTCTATGGGTGGGTATTTTTTGGTCCTTTTTAAAAATAATTACCCTCAAATGGTAATATAAAGGGTTAAAATGTTCTACAAAAATATTCTTCTTAAAATTCTGCTAGATGTTTTCCTGAATACACCAACCCTAGAAATTCAACTCAAATGCCAGATAGGATTCAAGTGCTAAAATGCCGCTGAGGGTTAATTTTCATAATTATTCACAACTCGTGTTAAAAAGTCCCACCAAATGTAATATTTTATCGATTTAAGCTGCATTTCGAACGTTGCTGTATTTAGTAGAATTATAGTAGAATCCCATTTTCAAACATATGAAATTTTTATAATCTGTTTTTTATATTATTCTTTTTCCATTACTATGAGTGAGAAGGACCATATAAATGTAGTCGAATATATTTAAAAAAAATAATTCCCCAAAATCGTAAATCAATAAAATTAAAACTAGAAAAAGTAAAGAACAATATACAAACATCTGCGAAATTTTTGCAACACATTGGCTTTAATAAATAATGGATTACATAAATGTAAAAATTTCTAATAGAATAAATGCATTAGAAACCATAACCTTAGGCTAAATTTGATGAACCCTTAACACACTGACCTTAGATAACCTGATTCGTGGCAATTGCCTATGTGGGTTGTTTGTGGAACACGAATAGAAATAAAAATAAATCGATTAGAAAGAAAAGTACAAAGTCAACCCCTCCCTACCCGCTGGCTTTTTTACACCCTTAAAATGTATTTTCTTTAAATGGGCTACTTTCCCAGGGGTGGTTTACAAGACTTTCCCAAATACAACCGTATCTGTAGTCTTTAATCAGTTTTTATTAGTTGCCATTTAATTTCCAATTCGAATGAATACAGACAGCATGCGGCGTCTAATGGAAATTTTTTTGATGGAAATTGATGTTGATTGCATATGAGTAGATTTTTCGTTTTATTATAATTTATTTTTTTTTATTATTTAACCAAAGGCGTTTGCTACCATCGTATGGATTTTACTCATTTTTGTTTTCCTTGTGCTTATCATTAATTGACTGAAACATCTCATAAATCATGGGCTTATTTAACAGAAGGTGCCATATTTCAGACAGGTTACGCATGCAGTTTTTTTTTCTTCTTAATCTATTTTTTTTACTTATTTCTCAGAGGAAAATCTTTGGCCTTTAGAAGGATAAATGGCACATGTCAACTATATAAATTTTATAGATTTTTTTGTTAAGTATTTATGTACATACATAGCGTCCTTTACATGCTTTGCAATGGTTGCCTACTAACTCCTTTTTTTTAAATAGTAAATTATCACTTGCTACAGTTTGCCTATTAAGTGCCTTTATAACTCGTGCACTCAGGTAGAGAGTTATATACATATTTATTCTTCAAAATATTGATTTATAGTGACCGACCGAAGCTTGTAATATGGTTTACGAAATTCAAACTAATGTTTTCGATTACTCGAAGATAATTTTTTAATTATTTTACTAAACAAATGGTTTTATGCTCGAAGTTGCTTAATTTTTATTACCTTATTCGACTAAAATTTTTATTCGTTTTTCATTCGAATCATTGAATTGCATATAAATCGTTTTGGAAAAACTTTGAACTCTAATCTTTTATTTGTGTTTCATTATATTAGTTGGAAAACAAAAGTTATTCGTTACATATTCGAATAAAAATTATTCGATTAATCAAAAAAAATTTTCCAATAATTGTATCCAAAAATAATTTACGCTCGAATTTCTTATTTGCATTCCTTAATCGATTAATATTTTTATAATTTATTCGTTCGAATAATCGGATTGCATAATCATAAATTTTTTTATAAATCTTTGAATTCGAATAAAAAATTTATTTTTTAATTTAATTTTAATTTCAAATTTTTATTCTATTTTTCTAAAAAAAAATCTGTTCTTTATTTGTTCGATTAAAAATTATTCGATTAATTGAATTTTTTTTAAATTATTTTATTTAACAAGTAATTTTTTGCATAAATGTGTTATATGCATTATTTCCTTATTCGTTTTTTATACGCATAATTGAATTAAATATAAATCTTATTGTGAAAAATTTGAACTGCAATATTTTATTTGTACTCTTTTATGTCAGTTGAAAAAAACTATTCGTTATTTATTCGATTTATCGAAAAATTTTTACATTATATTATTTAGCAAGTAATTGTTTACATGAAAATCTTATATGCATTATTTCCTTATTCGATTAACATTTTTATTCCTTTATTATTCGAATAATTTGATATATCTTTTAGGGAAAACCTTGAACTCAAATCTTTTATTTGTATTTTATTATATTAGCTGAAAAAAATGTTTTCGTTATTTATTCGAATACAAATCAATCGATTAATTATAATCGACATATTTTTAGTATTTTATTTAACAAGTAACAAGTAATTTTTCGCTCGAAAGTGCTATATGCACTATTTCCTTATTCGATTAACATTTTTAGTCGTTTTTTATTCGAATAATTGAATTGCATATAAATCTTATTGAGAAAACTCAAAAAAATCTTTTATTTTGTGTTTTACTATATTTATCAGTCGAAAAAATTTATTCCTTATTTATTCGAATAAAAATTATTCGGTTAATAGAATTATTTTTTTTAATTATTTTATTAAACAAGTAAATTTTTTTTCAAATTTGTTATATTTATTCCTTCCTTATTCGATTGATATTTGTATTCGTTTCAAATTCGAATAATTGAATTGCATATGTATTTTCTTCTTTTCTTGTTATTTGCAATATTCCCTTATTCGATTAACATTTGTTATCCGTTTTTCATTCGAATAATTGGATTAGGGCAAACTTTGTACTCCAATATTTTATTTGCATTTTATTCCTTATTAATTCGAATAAAAATTAATCGATTAATTATAATTGAAATTTTTTTATTATATTATCTAACAAGTAGTTATTCGAATAATTGAATTGCATATAAATCTCTTTCGAAAAATTTTTAACTACAATCTTTTATTTGTGTTTCATTATATTAGATGGAAAAAAAGTTATTCGTTATATATTCAAATAAAAATTATTCGATTAATCAAAAAAAAATTTCTAATTATTTTATCCAAAAAATAGTTTTACGCTCGAATTTTTTATTTGTATTCCTTGATCGATTAATATTCTTATAATATATTCGTTCGAATAATCGGATTGCATATTCATACATTTTCTTATAAATCTTTGAATTCCAATATTTTATTTGTGTAGCTTTCAAATAAAAAAACTTATTTTTTATTGTTATTCAACTTTTATTCGAATAATTTCGACAGTGAACAATTTTAGTTTTTTAAAAATTAAAAAAAAATTAATTATAATTTTTTTTAATTAAAAACCATCGAAAACCATAATTAAGACATACAATATCATATTTGAAGCATATGTGCAATGGTGTGAAAAATTTCTATTTTTTGAAGCGAGTGTTGCCAGTGTTGAATTATTTTTAAAGTTAAGGAAGTGTAGATGTCCATAGCGTAGCACTTTAAAGAATAAACTCCATACTATATTCATATTCAATTGAAAGATATGCCTAATGGCGCGTAAAGTGAATTTTATTTTGTTTTGGTGAATAAAGTTTATTGTATAAGATTCGGCTTAAAAACTGAAATCGGCCGTACTGTAATAATTTATATTGATCTGTAGTTTGGTGTTTCTTGTTTCCATTATTTTTCCTACCACTTGACTGGTAAATATTTTTACATTTATTTGAAATGCAAATGTGTAATTTTACGTTGCATATTAAAACTAGAAATAATATTAAAAAAAACTATTAATAGTTTTTACAAGACTCATAACAAGTCAATGATTTTTATGAAATCGAAAGTGATTTCATATTTTGAACATTTTTATGTTTTTTAATATATTTTTTTCTTCTATTTTTGGTCATAAGTTTCATGTCAGTAGGCGTCAGTGTGACAGTTTAATTTAATTAGTTTGTGTCTGGCTTTTATAGTCCTTTATGCGACTTTAAAATAAATTTAAAAGTAAATATTATTACTATTATTGAAAATAATGCTAGCTACTGTAATTTTAATCCATAATGTACATTGCAGTTAATAAAAAAATAATATGTTTAGTAATGATTTAGCCCAAATATTTACAAAGCATTAAATACAAGAAAAAAGTAGAAAAAATTTTCAAATCTTTTTATTGAGGCCAAATTTTTATGCGGAACTTATTTTAGTTATCTGGCAACGTTGAAACTTCAATCAATGGGCCTTATTGCGAGTGTCGTAATTCGAATTCGACTATGACAATTTTTTACTAGATTTAAAAAAAAATGCTACAATGCTCTAGTACAAAATCGTCGAAATACGACACTCGTAATTAGGCCCAATATTCAATCCAATTACGATTGTAATATATTCATTTCGACTAAAAATATCGTTGTGCTATTTTGAGAAAAAAAAAGAAATGCGGCGGATAAAAATATTTAAATTCGACATTTGTAGTGAAGTTGTTTAAAATTAACCCATGCTAGGGACGAATTTCTACCATCTACTGGCGCCATTGAGCCCGGAGATTTATTCGACCATTTCTCATATTTATACTTAAAATAGCTATCAGTGAAACTGAGTAAATTTTTTTTTTAAATTGCATTATCCGAATAAAATTTTATTCGATTAATCGAATAATTTTTTTTCTTTTGGGCAAACTTCTACTTTAATAGTGAACAACCTTATAACATTCCCATGCTAATATCTTGTCTTATCGCATGGCTATATGACGCACATTGGTACGAATTCCGAATCCAGCTGGACAAAAGAAATGTTACGAGTTAAAAAAAAAACGAATTTCTAGATATCTAATAGGCTGCTCTAATAATATTATAATAAAAATTAATACTACACCCAGAGAAAAAACAGCTTAAAATCAATTAAAACCATATTGAATTGATAAGAAACATTAACGAAAGTCTAGTCATGTTGAAATTTCCTATTTCAATATGGAACAATATTAATTTTCAGTAGTTATTTATTGATTTTGTTTATTTTTAAATATTTTAATACAGTTTTCTATTATATTGAAAATGTTTGAATTAATGTGACGCATTCTTATTTTTAAGTTGCAGCTTTTCCCTGAGTGCACCGAAGTTCTCAATAGCGAAACTCTATTGTATTTCCTTAAAGAGTAGAGCTAGAATTTTCTAATGATTTTTTTTTCCAATTCAGCAGCCCTAAAAACATACAGGCTGATCACAAAATAATTTTGTCCTGCCAGATTCGGGCTTAGTACCACTGTGCGGGGCTTCATATATATAGTTTTCAATAAATCGAAGTGTGTGTTTCTTATTAAAATTTTTTTTTAGTTATATTGGCTTTTGGAGGCCCACTGTGCTGTCTGGCTTATTCGCATAGATCTGCGTCTTAAGAAAACTTCTCCAGAAAAAATCTAACTTTGTCAAATCTCAACGATCTCGGTGGCCAGTTTACATTATTTCTACGTGAGATGACCAGGCCCTCAAATCGCTCGTGCAGAATGTTCAATGTGTCATGAATTGTACGGCACATGAGGCCGTTCTGTTGAAACCACATGTCATCCAATGCGAGTATCATCCGGTTATGGCCAAGAGAAGTTGGCAATCATCGATCTATAGCGTCTGCCGCCAACTATGATGACTTGGGCAAAGAAATAAGGACAGATGACATCGCCATCCCAAAATCCACACTGAACAGTGACTTAAGGGAGTAATTGGACGCTCTTGGATCTGATGTGCTCTCGACATTTACATATTTCGTGCCATAACCGCCAAAATAGCTTAAGCGATATAATATTCGAACTTCATTTTTTTACCAAAATCTTTTATTTGCGATCGTAAATAGTCGATTTTCGTCAAAAAAAAAAAAAAAAAAACGAAGTCCAAAAAATGTGTCGCTTAAGCTATTTTAGCGGTTATGGCTCGATTTATCCGGAAATGGGAGTCATCGCTGAAAATTATTTTTCAATCAAAATAAGGCCTGTAGAGCGAACTCAGCTCCCGCTTCCTTGAGCTTGCAGGTCAGTTCAATTTTGTACGGCTGTAGGCTCAAGTCACGGCGCAAAATTCGACAAGTTGGGGTCCAGAGAAACAAGTTGAAGCAAAATGTTAGATGGCAGCGGCTGAGTAGTTTTGAAACCAGCGGCGGCGCGCCGGGAGAATTTTTGGGCGGCTAAGGCTTTTTAAAGAAAAAATTTAAATTGAAAATTGATTTTCATAATTTTTTCTCCGAAATTCTGCGATTTTGTCTTTTCGAGAAGATAAAATTTCGGCTGTTTTTGAGCCGATGCAATCGGTGGCCGCGGGTTGAGTTCTTTTGAGCGACATGAAATCAACTGCTTCAGATCTCTCACGCACTTTCAGAAACAGCGTCGATGTTTTAGACCAGTGGTGGGCACTGTCAATGTATTGGTAAATTGTATATGTGTTGAGGATGCGAGCTACCCACCAAACACAAAGGCAAGCGTTTGAAAGATGATGGTGCACTATGTATTTATACATGAGTAGAAATATTTTTTATCTTAAAAAAAACGTCAAATAAGTTAAAATCTTAATTGAAAATAAAACTTTTTCTAAGTAAACAGTCAATTGAAAAATATGGGGTAATAATTTGTTATGTTTTCCATTCAAGAAAAAATAAAATAAATAAAAGAATGGTTGCTTGGTGGAGCATAATGGAGAAAATTCGCCAAATAAAAATATGCTGTTGGATGTATCAAACTTAATAAGCATTGATACGACTATTTTTCGGCATGGAAGATAATTTTCAGATGGGAAACATATTAAAAATATATTTGATAAGATTTTGCACAGACTAATTTATAAAACTAAGCGTATTACTAAATTAGATCAATTAGTAGAAAAATTCATAAATTCTAAATTCGTTTTTTGTTTGTTTTTACATTTCATCACCAATTTGAAATGAAACACGTACATATGTTTGCTGGACAAATATTCTTGAAAAAAATATAAAAAAATATTTAAGCATCCGCCTGATGTGCATTCGTCGCTGTCTCATCGACGACTAAATTAAAGAGCGTAAGAATACGTGTGGATGCGCTCAGCACAATTGTGCCAAGAAACGCCCGTGTTTGTTTTAGACCAGTGATAACCAAGCCCCGAACGCACGCACACAAAGATAATGTGCTTGTGTGCGGTCGCAAACAGAAGCAGAATTATTGAACATTGTTGCTCTGTGTGCTTTTGTGTTGATTACGAAAAAAAGCAAAAACAAAGCCAAACAAGCGTGCGTGGTGTTGCTTTCACAAAGCTTGAGCAGAGACTGATGTTTTGAAACCACCAAAGTTGTTGTATACATGTGAATTGCCGACCGTGTATGTGTGAAAAATACGATTATTGACTGCCTCGCGAGGCTATGGAGTGGTTATGACTGTTTTAGACAGTTCTTTTATTTGTTCGACCTACGAGTGCTGTATGATGATATACTGAACCAGTGGATTCCAATTTATGCAGCACATTGGGAACAGTTCTCGCAATAAACGATTATGGCGACCGAAAAGAGGGCACAGCACGCGGAACGTTGCCCAAGCTGAACAGCAACTTTGATGAAACCATTTGTGATTACTTGCACGTGCTGTCAAACTGTATATGATTCATGTTGATTTGGCAAATAAATGACAGCAAATTCAAAAGATGTAAAAGGTTGGGAGTCCCTTATAAATATTAGAATAATTTGTTAGGTTTCCCACGTACATGTTCATATTTCATTAAATAAAATTTATTTATTGTTAGAGACGTGAGGAAAAGAAATATCAGTTACATTAAAATTTTATTAACTAATGCCAGTAGACTCATAATATCGTTAGCGTTAGATGCTCAAATCAATAACGGCCGCTATCTAACTAACCCCCATATATATCCACTATTTTATGTTTCTAAATGTTTCATATTACTAAAGTGTGAGTTATACCGCCAGCTGGTGAATATATATAAATATGACAGTTAAAGCTATTAACAAAAAAATAAAAAAAATAAAAACCAACTGCCTTATCTACAGCTAAATGTTCCCAAAAGATAAGATTCCGCTTCTATGAGTCTCTTCTTCGAAACATGGGTGGTCGATCATTATGAATTACAATCTTCTTTTTTTTTCTATCACCATTCTTTTTTTTTAGCCTTTAGGTGTTGACTTTATCTATATATTGTATGGTTACAAAAAAAAAAAACAAAGAGATACAGCTTTTACAACTTTTAGCTTTAATTAAAAAATAGTAATAAATTACCTATATTTTTGCTTTTGTTTTAATATTTAGTAAAAACAAACTCCAACTTTTACATACAATTTCTAATCAATGTTTCTCTTCTATCTCTCGTTACAGGTAAATTTTATTTGTTTTCAACACGAGACTTTAAAACCAATAAAAAACGCTACAAATTTTAGAGATTTATTTTGTGCCATAATTTGTACGTGAGTAAAAACTATAGAAGCGTAAAGATTTTCTGCTCTATTTCTAGTTGCAATAGTAGTCAATGATTTAGTTGCAGTCATTTTTAGATACACAAAGTAAGCAAATACACATTTATTTGCTTGTACAGTGGGAATAGTGTCTTTCTTAAAAAGGACAATTGCACAAAGAGCAATCATTGCACTGGCCTTACTTAACCTATTGAAATTTTTTTTTGGAAAAAATGTGAGCAATCATTGCACTGGCCTTGCTTAACCTACTGAAATTTTTTTCCAAAAAAAGCTTTTTTAAGCCAGTTTGTTTCAAGAAAAGGATTTTGCAAAAGTACAAGTATCTCCATTTGAAAAATAGTATATTTTCAAATTAGCATCTTTAAAAAAGACATCTTAAAAAATTTATCTTTCAAAAAAAGTAAATTTAAAAGACTACCCTTTCCAAAAACTACCTCTTTAGCTTTAAAAAAAGAGTTGTCGAAAAAAGTACCTTAGCAAAAAGTACCTTTCAAAAAAACTACGTTTTAAAAAAGTACCTTTTTAAAAGTACTTTTGATAAATTAACTTTGCAGCTTTCGAAAAAGACTTTTTAAAAAGTACCCTTTAAAAAAGTACCTTTTAAAAAAACTACCTCTTTCGTATGAAACCTACAAAAAAGTACCTTTTAATAAATACGTTTTAATAATTTAACTTTAAAAAATTTTACTTTTTAAAGAGGTACCTTTTGGAAAAATAAAATTTCCAAAAAGTACTTTATGCAAAAAAGCCCTTCAAAAGTAATTTAAAAAAACTACCTTTACTCTTGAAAAAAAAATATTTCCAAAAAGTATCTTGCAAAAAGTATCTGTGATAAAGGTACAATTAAGAAACGTTGCTAAAAGTTCATTCAAAGAAAAATACATTAAAAAAGTACCTTTTAAATAACTATATTAACAAAACTATTTAAAAATAATAATTAAAAAAAAGTATCTTCTGAAAAAGAATACCTTTTGAAAAAAGTATCTTGTGAAAAAAGAACACCTTTTGAAAAAAGTGTCGTTTGAAAAAAATACCTTTTGAAATAAGGATTTTTTAAAAAAGTATCTCTTGAAAAAAGTGCCATCTGAGAAAAGTATATTTTGAAAAAAAAGTACCGTTTGAAAAAGCTAGTGTAAAAAGTACCTTTTAAAAGCAATACACTTTTCGAAAAGTACCTTTAAAAAAAACCTTAAAATAAGTACGTTTTAAAGAATTTCCTTAAAAAAATGCCTATTTACAGAAGCATCTTTGAAAAAAAAAACGTTTCCAAAAAAGTACCACTGAAAAAGGTTCGAGAAAAGCTCCTTTTAAAAAGTATCTTTTAAAAAAAATATGATTAAAAAACATTTAAAAACTTCCTTTATAAAAATTTATTTAAAAATATAAGTTCTTTTTAACTAAATCACTTTTAAAAACAATTTCGTTTTTTAAAATAAGTACCTTTTAAAAAAGAAAGTACCTCTTGAAAAAGAAGAAATATTTTGTTAAAAACTATGTACTTTTTTCTAAAGTAACTTTTGAAAAAAGTACCTTATGGAAACATTTATGTTATGAAAAGAAGTATCTAATCAAAAAGTACCTAATCAAAAAGTAGCTTTAAAAAAGTACCCATTAAAAAAGTACTTTTAAAAAAAGTGCTTTTTAAAAAAAGTACCTCTTAAAAAGTACCTTTAAAAAATACCTTTTAAAAAGAGTGCATTTTAAAAAGAGTACCTCTTAAAAATAGTACTTTTTAAAAAGAGTACCTTTTAAAAAGAGTACCTTTTAAAAAGGGTATCTTTTAAAAATAAGAACCTTTTGAAAAGAGTGCCTTTTGAAAAGAGTACCTTTTAAAAAGAGTGCTTTTAAAAAGAGTACCTTTTAAAAAAAAGTACCTCTTAAAAAAAGAACATTTTAAAAAAGTACCAAAAAGTTAACAAAGCGGTGTATAACAGGAATGTATGTATTTCAGCAAATAGCAGTTTCCTTTAAAAAATAGAAGCTTTCAAGCTATTTTAAGCTTACAAAAAACATGTACATGCATGTATCTTTAGCGAAGTACTTTTTGATCGAAGTACGTTTGACAGAAAGTTCTTTTTAATGAAAAAAGTAAAGTAACTTTGAAAAGTTGATTTTTTTAAAGTACTCTTAGGTCCAATTTCACAGTCTATAGTTAACTAACGCCCGTGGTTTAACTAACGATTTTTCTTATTAATTTCATTGGTTAAACCAGCTTCATTAGTTAACTAAAGACTTTGAATTTGAGCCTTTAGAATCTAAAATATTTACAAAAATTTATGAAAAAGTTCCTTTAAAAAAATTCAAAAAAAAATCATCTTTGGAAAATATAAAAATATGGGTGTGATCGTAAATGCACCACTGCTCTGCATCATACGAGCAAACTTTAATTTAAAATACAACACAATTTCGCTGATAATCTTTATAGTTGCAATCATGTTTGAAACCCATATATGACATTTTTTGTGCGTTATCTGATTCAATGAAGCATTTTAGGACATTTAGGAGCAAATTCACAGTCTTTAGTTAACTAATGAAGGGGGTTTAACCAATGCAATTTATAAGAAAAATCGTTAGTTAAACCACGAGCGTTAGTTAACTATAGGCTATGAATTTGGCCCTTAAATTTCCATTTGCAGTCCAGTCATGCATTTACGAACGCACCCTATTACTCCAAAACTCTTAATAAAATTCAACCAAAACTCTATATTTAAAAAACGTCATAAATCAATGAATTGCTGCTGCTTACACATACATATATATTTTGTAGTCTCAAAGTTTGTTTGCAAATATATTCTTATTATTCCATTTATATTAATTAACCTTTTCTTCATTGGCTAAAAATTTTCAACCTCCCTCCCTCTCGTCTTCTGGTCATGAGCCGTTGGTTATAAAACTTTTGCCACAAACCGTCAGCAGTTTGACATTTTAATTTTCATCTTCAAACGCCCTGATTAAACAGAAAACAGCTAAACCAAAGAATTTTTTTAGTTGCATTTAATTTTATAATTAAAAAGTATAAAACTAAAGCCATTGTTTGTGTATAAAAGTCCTTGGAGCCACCATCCATCACTCCTTGCTTGCGCTTGCACTCACTCACTCACATCTTAGATGCTTTTGTTACGTATTTTTAATTGAAAGTTTGCTTATATATATTTTTTTATCGTTTCTTTATTCCTCTTTTTTCCAGTTTTGCTTAATAATTATTACCCTACATTTTCTTTCATCATTTGTGTTGACTTAATCCATTTTACTCATCATCATCATGTGAAGTGACAGAAATTATTGTTTTGTGTACGAGAACAATTTCCATTGAAGTTCCACTTCTAAAGGGTCAAGATCTGCTGCTTGTGGTTATTTGAAAGTCTCACAATAAAAATCAACTTGACTCCTTTTTTTTTAGATCAGTATCTTTTTCATTCTTTGCTGTTGTTTCGCAGATTGTTGTTGCAAATCCATGTCAAGTTGTCATTAGTTTCATTATACAGTTTTTTTTTAATTATTTTTTTTTTATTATATTTTTTGTTAATCATAATGTTTGTAATCTTCTTGTTAGATTTAATTCCTGACATAAATTAAATTTGAAACATTCATTATAATTTGTGTCTTCCTTTTCGTTCAACAGCCATTACAGCGTCGTTGTGTATCCATTTACATCAACATTTTAAATCGTTTTTTTATTCTTGACATTCTAGATTCTTCTAATTCTCTACAGCTTTGGAAGTTTTTGTTTTCTTTTCTGGTATTTAATTCCTTAAAAGTACCGTTAAAGGAATTTTCGTTGATTTTTCGTTTGTTTTTGTTTCACAGAGATTATATTTAACACTCCTTGGAAAATAAATAACACACAAAAAATAACTTTAAGAAAATACAATTATTTGTAGAACAAAAGCAATTTCTAAATGGACATTTAAAAGAAAGTAGCTTTCAATAAAAGTGTGTCAAAAATATGTGTCTTGAATATTTTTAAAAAGTTCCTTAAAAAATTTACAAAAACGATCCTTTAAAAAAGTTTCTCTCAATATTAGCAGTAGTTTCTGAAAAAGTATCGCTGAAAACGGTACACTTAAAAATGCTCATACAAAAGAGCTTTTTTGAAAAAGCTATTTTGAAAAAAAGTATGTTATAAAAATAAGTACCTTTTCAAAAAAGTACCTTATTCAAAAGAGTACCTTTTCAAAAAATTACCTTTTTCAAAATCAATAACTTTTCAAAAAAGTACCTTTTCAAGAAAGTAACTTTTCAAAAAAAATACCTTTTCAAAAAAATTACCTTTTACAAAAAAGTATCTTCAAAAAAATACCTTTTTACAAAAAGTACCTTTTTTAGAAAAGTAACTTGTTCAAAACAGCACCTTTTCAAAAAAGTACCTTTTTCAAAACAGTATCTTTTCAAAAAAGTACCTTTTTCAAAACAGTACCTTTTCAAGAAAGTACCTTTTTCAAAACAGTACCTTATTCAAAACAGTACCTTTTCAAAAAAGTACCTTTTTCAAAACAGTACCTTTTAAAAAAAAGTACCTTTTCATAAAAATTACCTTTTACAAAAAAGTATCTTCAAAAAAATACCTTTTGAAAAAAAGTACCTTTTCAAAAAGTACCTTTTTCACAAAAGTACCTTTTCAAAAAAGTAACTTGTTCAAAACAGTACCTTTTCAAAAATGTACTTTTTTCAAAACAGTACCTTTTCAAGAAAGTACTTTTTCAAAAAAAAGTACCTTTTTCAAAAAAATATCTTTTCAATAAAATACCTTTTTTTAAATAGTTTCTTTTCAAAAAAATACCTTTTGAAAAAATTGCCTTTTTCAAAACAGTACCTCTTTAAAAAAGTACCTTTTCAAAATAGTTTATATATCAAAAAAAGTACATTTTTCAAAAAACTATCTTTTCAATAAAATATCTTTTTCAAAAAAGTATATTTTCAAAAAAATACCTTTTCAAAAAAGTACCTTTTCAAAAAAATACATTTTTTTAAATAGTTTCTTTTCCACAAAATACCTTTTTCAAAAAAATACCTTTTGAAAAAAGTACCTTTTTTAAAACAGTACCTCTTTAAAAAAGTACATTTTCAAGAAAGTACCTTTTCAAAAAAAGTTTCTTTTCCAAAAAAAGTACCTTTTTCAAAAAACTATCTTTTCAATAAAATACCTCTTTCAAAAAAGTATCTTTTCAAAAAATACCTTTTTCAAAAAGGTACCTTTTTCACAAAAGTTAATTTTTCTAAAAAATGCCTTTTTCTAAAAAGTACATTTTCTAAAAAGTATATTGTATACAAAAAAATACCTTTTTCAAAAAGGTATACAATCAAAAAAACTTTTTAAAAAAAGTACCTTTTCAAAATGTATCTTTTCCTTTTTCCTAAAAATAATATCTACCTTAAAAATTAAATTTTAAAGAAAGTACATTCTTTTCAAAAAAGTATATTTTCAAAATGTATATATTCAAAAAAGTACCTTTAAAAAAAGTATATTTTCAAAAAAATATACATTCAAAACTTACCTTTTCGAAATGAACACTTTTCAAAAATTGCCTTTTCAAAAAAATACTTTTTAAAATCAACCTATCTTAAAATAGTACTTTAAAAAAATAAATTTTAATGAAATAATATTCTTTTCAAAAAAGTACGTCTTAAAAAAGTACCGTTCTAAAATCCTTATTATAAAAAAATTACCTCAGAAAAATTTTAAAAAAATATGTAATAAGTACTTTTTATAAAAGTGCATTATTTTTTTTTTTTTAATGCATGATTTTTATTTATTGTATCTTCATATATGAACTAGCAATAAGTATTCAAATCTTAAATCTAAAAATATAATTAAAAAAGTGCATTATAAAAATTATATTTTTTAAATTAACTTGCTTAAAAGTATTTTTACAAAAAGTACCTTTGCAAAAATAGTAATTTTTAAAGAAGAAACTTTTGCAAAAATAACCTATTGAAAGTACCTTTTAGAAAAGTTCATTTAAAAAATGTAAATTTTAAGAAACTTTAAAAAACTATTTTTTACTTTAATTATGGATTTTGTAAAAATTATCTTCAAAAAGTACCTTTTGATGAACTGTTTATAAAATGTCCTTTAAAAAGTACCTTTTGATAAGTGGATTTTTAATACTCGTACATTTTAAAAACAAGTTGTGTTGGCATATTTCCTGCAATACATTTAATGTAAAAATTTTTTTAGTCAACGAGTAAAATTTATGCACATGTATATTTTCATTTGCATACATATCGCTGGCTGAACATGCAAAGGCTCTTAGAAATTGAGATTTTAATGCAGTAATGCACAATAAGTAAAAATACAGTTTTTTTTTGTGTTTTTGTAGTGATGCGCTTAGTCCAATTTATCTCGAGAAAAAGCTCTAAGTCCCTATAAAAAGTACAGTTTAACCTTTTCTGTAAAATATTTCAATCACATGTATTAAAATAATCGACAAACTGTTTTATAATTATTAATGCAGGCTAATTGATTTCTGTCGCCCCGTGTACAATTTTAAAATATGTACTTGAGAGACTTTGCATGTTAAGCGAGCGATATACATATATTATTTTTGCCAACACCCTGTTCCGTTGCAAGTTTATTTACCTTTCATTGTAACACCATTGTTGCTCCAATTCCCTGAAATTGTTAAAAGTTTTGTTCAAAATATTTTATGTGGCAGGCAGGATCTGTTTATTTATTGATGCTTTTTTGGTTTTATTTTAATATTAAAATTTGTATGATTATTTCCTGAGGACATACATAACATATCGCACAGCAAATTGAAATAAAAAACGTGACACTGATGTAATAGTTACAGGTGAAAAATAAAATATCAAGTTGCACTTGCATATGTATATCGTTACCTTAATATAGAAAGGCCCTAACTCATAATTTTTTCGAAGTCGAGATTTTTGCTTTTTTCCATACATTAGATATTAATCTCTATCGAAAAATACAAAAGTCTCGATTTAAAAAAAAAAAAAAAAAATAATGAGTTAATGTTACCTTAATATGGAAAGGCCCTAACTCATTATTTGTTTTAAATCGAGTTTTTTGTATATTTCGATAGAAGAACAACTAATGTATTAAAAAAGCAAAAATCTCGCTTTCAAAAAATAATGAGTTAGGGCCTTTCCATATTAAGGTAACGTATATGTATGTATGAAAAAAAAAATAGATTTATTTAACAAAAAACTTTGAAATCTAAAATGTTTTTAATGACGAAACTACTCCCGTAAATTTATTTTAATTTATTTTTATTTAAACTAAATCGCTAAACACCTTATTAAGGCCTTTTAAATCTGCTCCTCTTGTTGGAATTCTTGGAAGAGCGGGTTTTTACACACAAAACAATTTTTTTTTTTGTTAAAGATTTCTTTTTTTTTTGTTTTGCATTTTGAAAAAGAAATATAATATTTTTATTCTCCTCATTGTTGTTTATTGTTTTTTTTACATCAAGATAATCAGCATTTTAACACATGGCATACAATACAAATTACCTTGTACGAGTTATTTCACTACAATTGGACAATTGTATATTGTTCTTTTCGCCTCAGTTAGTGTTGTACTCGTATATTGTATGCGAGTGACACAAACCTGCATCATGGTATTGATATACGATGATGATCAAGGAGTAGAGAGTACAATGGTAATTGTGAAGAATATAAAAGAAGGAGGTTTTCAGTCTACGCAGCTGAATTTTAAACACAACATTTTGAATAAAAATTTATAATGATGAGAAAAGAGTAAACATATTGTTTAAATGCAATTGTTTGGCAGTAGCAAAATAGTAGAGGCATTATTATGATTAGAATTTTTTGAACTATCTGGACTATATGAAAAAAACAAGTCCAATATTGTGAGACAAAACTGCAAAACTAAGCAGTAAAAAAGCTAAAAAGTTGCTTAATTTGTAGATAGTTAATGGTGGCCTGAGTCCTGTTTTGAGAATTCCGGGATAAAACCAAAAATGGTGGCAATCCTGCTACAAATGGGGTGTTTTCACATACCTGATAACCTGGGCTCGAATAGTCACATCTGTGAACGTACAACTCATCACGTAAAAACACCTTTTTCGATGTGTGCAAATGTCATAATTTGTAATGCGTGAGTGTCACGCATTAGTCACGTGTGAGTCACGCGTAATCGTGGTTGTATTTATATTTTAGCTAAATTTCTTAGTCTTGTTAAAAACCTTATTTTTGTATTAATACATTCAGCGGAAGGCAATTCACCAGCAGCGTGCGTGCATGAAAACATTATGACTTTTTGTTTGTTTTGTTGGCTAAGCACCATTTATTTTGTTCCGGCTTCGGTTTTAAATAAAAAAAAATCATGTATATGAATTAATTTATAAGTACTTTGTATGTGTGTTACTAGTCTGACCCCCCCCCCCTCCATACCACCAAGCTTTTGTTGGAACATGCCGTTTGTTCTAAGAACCACCCATATAAAATTGAGTGGTACTCACTCTTGTAGTTGTAAAGATATGAATTGATCTGCGAAAAATTAGCCCCACTGTGCAACGTGTAAAACGAGCCAAATGCTGCATTTTTCTAGATGTCTGTGGGGTATTTTGTATGAATATTGGTTTCACTCTATATGCAATCCATTTTGTTTTTTTAACAAACCCGTTAAGCCCAAAATTAGCCTTAATCGCTGAACACAATTTTGCTTTAAAACATAGGCTCATTTTCCAACTGGTCTAGAGCAGCCAAATCCGGTAAAAAATCGGCGCATATGATGGTCTCGTGGCTTTGATTCCTGCACCTACAATAAGGGGTGTATATTTCCGAAAATTGTCCACATAGTGAACGGATGGAGCCCCAATTCCCAACCACAAATCGATAAATTTGGATCTTCTTTTCGTTTAGTTTTGCAAATTTCATTGACATGTTATTGCATCATTTAGAGCAACGTTTCCCAAATGTAGGTCCAGTTTCTATCATCCCAAGGTTCCACGTGAAGAACTAAAAAAAAAAGAACAAAGTTTTCAAAAATGCTATAATTTTATTTTCATGCATTCATATTTTTTAATTTATATTTATATATACCGTCACCTTAAATCCAAAAGGCCGTAAGTACACTTTCTACTTTGTTACAAGAGAAGCAAAAAACCTTACAAATTTAAGCCTATTTATGCATTTGTTAGGTGCCAAATTGAATAATGAATAAAATTGGTATTTTTGAAGGTATGTGAGTAAAATTTTAAGCAAATCATAATCAAACAGAGAAAAAACTGCCTCATAGAATCAAGAAGATTTTCTCTATGAACCGGTTTTAGGCTAAGGGGTATCCCAGAAAAAAGAAGCGAAGATTTTTTCATAGAGATTCCTTATTGTTTCTATGTGGTAAATCTTATTAATTTTATCAAGAAGAAAACCTTATAAAATCAAGAAGAAATCTTATTATTTTTTTACAACTTTTTTTACTCAATTTCCGTTATTTTTGGCACCAAAAAAACAATCCATAGAGAAAAACTTCTTGATTCTATTAGGGTTTCTTATAAGTTGTAAACTATAGGGATTTCTTATTGATTTTATTAGGTTGCCTTCTTGATTTTTTTAAAAAGGTTTTCTTCTTGATTTTATTAGGTTGCCTTATTGATTTTTTCAATAAGGTTCTCTTCTTGATTTTAGTAGGTTCCTATATGATTATGTGTAAAGCATCTTATTGATTTTTTTAATAAGGAAATCTTCTTGATTTTATGAGGTGTCTTGTTGTTTCGTTTCTATAAATAGACATAGAGACAAATTTCTCATTTTTATATAAGAATGTATGCACAATATGCTGCTTGTTAGCATATTGGGTACAGTGTTTGTCTACCAGGTAGAAGTTTGCTGGTTCAATACTTGGTGAGTAAGTTAGTTAAGAAAATAACATAATGTGTATGTATGTATGTACAAATTAATAACATCTACAATAGACTACATACATATGTATGTATATGGCATAGAATTTAAATGAAAATACATAGTACAAAGAATAAAGACGTAATTGTTTTTAGTTTTTTTATTGAAAAATTCAACAAGATAACCTCATAAAAACTACAAGATTTCTGCTTGATTTTTTCAAAAAGGTTTTCTCTATGAAATTAATAAGATTTCCTAATTGAAAAAACCCTAGAGATTTCTTATTAATTTTGTTCTATTTAGTAGGCACCGTTTTCTCTGTGCAATCACATCATAATCAATCAAAGAGTCTATTTTGAATTTTTTGGTCGTTGCGGCCTTTTTGAATATATGTATACTCGTATGTATAAACAGTTGCGAAATTTTCAAACAGAAACTACTAATTATTAGGGTGGAAATTTTTTTCCTCCCTGCTTAATATAAAGCATCCCAGACTCTACTGACTTTTATTCTCATCAATGTCAAAAACAGCTGATATTCTTTTTATTGCCATTTCATTTAGTTTGTTTGTGAATGTGAAGTGAAACTTAAACATGTCAAAGAAGAGACAGTATTTTGAAGATTATTTAAAATTTGACTGCAATATTTAAATAAAAAACATTTTTATGATTATAAAAATTTTTAATCAAATTTAAAAAAATATGTTTTTGTGTTTTACTAGTTGGCATGTTTAATTCAACCTAAAAAAAATATACTCGTACATTTCAGGCTACATCATCATACATCTCCACAACAAAAAAGTGTACAAGGGGTTCGTGGACAGGAATTTGTTGATTTAAAGAATAGGTGGTATGAAATTTATCTGTAGTTCGATGGTGGGCTTGGTCAGTTGGGTAATTATGTGCCCCATAAAAATTAGGAAATCATCTCTTAGTTGCCCTAATTGATGACTTATTTTCAAAATATGAAATATGAAGAATTTTTCTTCTTTATTCAAGCGCCAAAATATAATCATAATGATGCCAGAGTATCATAAATGTTAAAAATTGAGAGCAGTATGACATTTCGTTGGACAACTAACTTTTTTGTAAGTCTCTAGGGCTTAAAAACACCCTATATTTTATTGTGCTTAAAAATCTTAACGTCTTTTGCGTTCATTCAAAATTTTCAATATTTAGATATGTATAAGAGTATATTATGTGTGATATCGTTCATCCAAAATTTTCTACATTTAGATATAAGAGTAGATTATGTATGATATTACAAATAAATCAAATCACTGTATCACTTTGTGACATATTTTTTTGTTTCTCATAAAAGTAAAACAGGACAACTCTATAAAAAGGCAAAAGAAAAAAAGGAAGCAGCACAAACAACAAAGTGTCTTAAATTCAGTATATGAGCCACACAAAAGTGAGCCGTCATCATCATACTTATATAAATTTTTTTTGTGTGTGTGTTGTAATTTTAAGATAAAAATCATCGTCATCCCATTCATGGTCTTTATGAAATTGCGTTGTCTAGCAAAACAATAGAATAAAATCAAGCTTAAAGCTTTAATCACATACTCTTCAGGCTCTGCTTTTTTCATGCTAGTGTGTAGTAACAATGTACTAAATGACAACAACAACAACAACAATTGCAAGAATTTTACAAACATACAACATACAAAGAATACACAAACTGAATCTAAAGGAAATCAAATAATATAAAGAATATTCTTCCTTTGCAACATCATCATCATCGTCGTCATTGTTATTGTAAGCAAAAGCTGCTAAATCTGAAAGAGAAAAGGGATCTTAAAAGAAAAGAACAATCTTCACATGCGTCATTATATACATTTGTGTATATGTACATACAAAAATGTTATGATGTCATGAAGTTAAAGGAATGCATTGTTTGTGTAAAATGTCGCACAAGTGTTAAGCGATCATTTGCATCGTTTGTGAAATTCGGTTGTCTTACGGGCTGAATTGGCGCACAATATATAAATTGTTCAAATCCATTTTTATTTTTAATTTATTAAAGTACACACAAAGTAAAAACAACTTAAAATCAATAAATTCAGTAAAGTGCTACATTGACTAGAACACGAAGGGTTCCGTACGACTTACACAAGATTTTTTTGTTGTTTTAGAGTACATATTCTTAGTTTTAGCGATTTTTTAGTTTTGGCGCTTTTTCATTTTGTCGATTTTTTTGGTTTTTTGCGTTTATTTAGTTCTTGCATTTTTTTTCGCTTTAATGATTATTTTCGTGTTTTAAGCGATTTTTTTTGGAATGCATAGTTTTAGTTTAAGCGATTTTTTAGTTTTGGCGCTTTTTTCATTTTGGCGATTTTTTCAGGTTTTGGCGATTTTTTAGAACACATATATTTAGTTTAAGGAATTTTTTGTTTTTGGCTTTTTTTTTTGTTTTTGCGATTTTTTTCGGTTTCGACGATTTTTTAGTTTTTTTACGATTACCTTTTTTCATTTTTCATTTAAGCGTTTTTTTTTATTTTGCCGAATTTTGGTTTCGGAGTTTTTGTAATTTTGGTATTTTTTTTATTTTTAGCGTTTTTGAATACTTCAAGTGCTTGGCTCCTGTTCTCATGTTGAATTTTTTATTTTAATATGGAACAATATTATATAATATGGAATTAATAATCGGCCCTGTTCTGTAAACCGATCGATTTGAAATCGCACTATTTTAGAAAACTTAATTTCGACAATAGAAATAGTTTTTAGATTTTTTTCAGTTTTTTTTATTATATAGATTCTCAAATATCATATCTGAAAGAAAACTATAGTGTATGATTTTAAGCACGTATGCAGGACCATTATTAATTTTTGGAAAACGAGAAATTTAGTCGGATTCGGTTTACAGAGCAGTGCCGAATATTTAATCCTTATAGAAAAGCAGAAAACTAATGTGTATATGTTAGTGCTTTTTCGAACGTTTTGCTTGATTTGGCATAAGAGGAATTAACAGCTGATCTCCATTTCCTGAAAATAAATCATCTGGTGCCGATTCGCCTTGGTCGAGAGCAAATTAATACTGGATTTACACGCTACAAGTTTTGTAGCACAACTTTCTAGAGAAAGAGATAGAAAGAGCGAGAAATGAGTTAGATTGCTGTCCATAATAAATCCGCAGGCATGGATCAATTGATTAAAGTACGAATTCTTGCAGCAGCAAATTCTTGATTTTGGCCATTATTAAGTAAAAAAAAAGCTTCAGTAAAGCACATACTTCACGTTTTGTAAAACAACTCGTATTATTGCTAGTGTCAATGGCAGACTAAATACTTCTGTAATAAAAGTTTGGCCCAACTACTTATGTGTGTTATCTGTCAAAAAGACAAAAATTAATTAATTCATTCCTTTAAATCCCTTCCTTCTACTCTTTTTTTCCCCTGTATTGTGTGTATTACATTTTTAAACGTAACTTTACAATCTAAGATGCGACAAATACTTTGAACAGCAACGACAACAACAAACAACTGCAACAAAAAGTAGAATAATAGCAGCAACATGTTACAAACCGCAACATGTATGTATGTATGATGTACTTACTCATATGGATATGGACTCAACGCACATGACTGCAACTGATAAATAAAGATTGACAGTTAAGGAGTTTATTCAACGAGCACTGCGGGCACACAAATGATACAAGAAGACTGCATACTGCTTAAAACCAGGCAGCGCTCCTCAACCATGGGACAGTAATCCCAACCAGCGGCAGCAGCAGCGACAGCTGCTGAAAAGAGCAACAACAATCATAAGCAATTTTTAGCATTATGATGTTAAAAAATTTTTTATATTTTTTCTTACAAGAAAAAATTAAGAATTTTAAAATGCAACTTCTGCGAATAAATCAGCGCATAATTTATGCATTCAAAGTCAGGCACGAAATGAATGTTAAATACTAAAGAATTGTTATTAACTTAAATGAAAAAAAATGAGGGAAAAATAAATAAAATAACTAAATAAATGAGTAAATGAAAAAACTGTAATTTCTTGTTAAGTTTCCATAATTAAAAATGAATCTTTTTATATTTAATTGGAAAGAAAAATTCAAAGATTAAATTAAACAGAATTGGGACTGTCTTAGCACTCAACGCAAAAAGTTTTAAATTTAATTAAATTATTTTTTATTTTACAATATGATCAGCATTAAGGGGATGAGCACTACTCATGCAATGCGTTGTGCTAGAACTAGGAAAATAGGTAATGGGGAGGAGGATAGAGGGAGTAGTGTGTGTGGACATTCGATTTGAACATTTGAAAGTGCCAGGAAAGGCCTCCGCAGGTAATTTGTTCCACACAATAATTAAATAAAATTTATAGCAAAATTTTCACTAACTGGAGGTAAATCTATGAAATTAAAAAAAATGCAAAAAAAACTTCTAAAGTATTTTGCTTGCAATTAAAGGCAAAATTCAATGTTTGAAAATTAAGGATATATGGGAGGCAGTCTAGTCCTTGCTCCGATTGTAGTAAAATTTTTCAGGTAGCTTAAATGTATAATTCTCTAAATAGTTGTTAAAAAATTTCGCTGCATTTCGTTGATACTTGTAGTTAAAATTCAAAATTAAAAATCTTCCAAAATTAAGGACATATGGGAGGCAGGCTTGTTCTTGCACCGATTGTATTGAAATTTTTCAGTTAGCTTAAATGTATAATTCCCTAAATAGTTGCTAAACAATTTCGCTACATTTTCTTGATAGTGGCTGTTAAAATTCAAAATCTTCCAAAATTAAGGATATATGGGACGCAGGCTTGTCCTTGCACCGATTGCATTGAAACTATTCAGTTAGCTTAAATGTATAATTCCCCAAAAAATTGTTGTTAAAAAATTTCGCTGCATTTCGTTGATACTTGTAGTTAAAATTCAAAATTAAAAATCTTCCAAAATTAAGGATATATGGGAGGGAGGCAGGCTTGTCCTTGCACCGATTGTATTGAAATTTTTCAGTTAGCTTAAATTTATAATTCCCTAAATATTTGTTAAGCAATTTGGCTGCATTTTGTTGATGCTTTTCGCTAAAATTCAAGTTTATAAATTCAGCGGTTAAAAAGAGCTGACGAGTTCTTGCCTCGATGGAAGTAAAATTTACCAGAGATATTAAGTGCATAATTCTAGAAATAGTTAACAAAATTTCTTTGCTTTCTGCTCGCAGTCGTAGCTGATACATAGTGTCTAAATTTAAGGATGTATGGTAGATAGTAGTGATTTTGAGCTGGTTACAAAAAAAATCTATCAGAGGACTCATTTTTGTGGTTTTCATGTCAGTTACCAGTTTTTCTTTGTATCTTGATCATAATTGAAATTCGATTTTTTAGATTAAGGATGTATGGCAGGACACGTGTCCTTGTACTAATTTTAACACAATTTCGCAAAGATCTCATCTGTGACATTTTTGAGGTATTTACAAATAATAATCAAATTTTCTTTGCATCCTGATTTAATTTAAATTTAAGGATATATGGGAGATACACTTGGTTTTGAAATGATTTTAAGGATCAAGGATACACGGCAGGTATAAATGTCCTTTTATTTATTGCAACAAAATTTTTTAGGCATCTTGTGTGTGAAATTCTGGAACTAGTTACGCTGCTTGCTGATTATAATTTTAGCTGAAATCGAAAATTTCTTAATTACGGATACATATCTAAGAGTATACATACATACATATGATTGTACCAATTGAAATAATATTTATCTTGGAGCTTTACTGCATAATTTTTATATTAAATAACAATTTCTAGCTGCATTTCGTTCATAATTTTAGCAAAATTTCATTTTTCGAATATAAGGATATAACAGGACATAAGAAATATGGCGATTTTCCTTGCCTTATTAAGATCAGGCAAATAATTATATAAAAATTTTAGCTGAATTTAGCTCATAATTTTAACAAAAATTTTATTTTTCGAATATAAGGATATAACAGGATATAAGGGAGATGACCTTTTTCTTTGCCTGATTAAGATTAAATCCATCCAAAAGTTCTAATGTATAAACTTTACATTACGCGGAGGCGTTCTGTATATAATTTTAGCTAAAAATAATTTTTTAATAAAAGGATATATAGGGAGAGGTGACGAGTCCTTGCTCCGATTTTGAAGAAATTTCTTAAGAAGCTGAACTATACAATTTCCTTCAAGTTTGATTACAATTATGCAGCTGACATTAAATTTTTTAAATTAAGGATATGTGACGGATGGACATGTCCTTGCAAATGATAGCAATACAATTTTCCAAGGAGCTTAGCTATAAGATTCTAGAAATAGCTACGAATTTTGGCAATATTTTTTATGGTAATTGTAATTAAAATTGTATATTTAAAATTAAGGATACTTAATAAGAAAAAATGTCCTTCAGCACATTGAAAATAATTTTATCACAAAGCTTATATAAGGAGCTTAGCTGTAAGCATCTAGAAATAGCTACCAATTCTGGCAATGTTTTTTATAGTAATTTTAATTGAAATTGAATTTTTAAAATTAAGGATATTTAGTAAGAAAAAATATCCTTCAACACATTTAAAAGAATTTTATCACAAATGTTTCGCTAAGTCTTGTTTTTAGTGAAGAATTTTATCACAAAGCTTAACTGTATTTTTTTTTAAGCCTTGCCTTATTTCTTTAAGTTGAAATAATTTGTTTTTGAATAAAGGATATATGGGACTTAAGCATATACTTGGATTTATTTGTTTAACGTTTAGTAGAAATATTCGCTGTATAGTGATATAAATAGTTGCGTAGTTTGGCTGCATTAAAATTTATTACTTAAAATTAAGGATATATGAGAGGTAGACATATCCTTGAACCGAGAGATCTTAACTATGTTATTTTAAAAATAGTTTATATATTCCGTACGTATTTTATTTGTACTTGTTCTTAAATCTAATTTTTTAATATTAAGGACATATGGAAGCCAGGTTAGTCCTTGCAAACAAAATATTCAGGGAACTTAACTGCACAATATTATGAGTTAAAAAAGTAAAAAAAGCTGATATTTAATTAAAAAAATTAGGCATATAACTCTGTAAAATGTGTGATTTATAAAGTCACACCCGTCACAGCTTTATGATGACCATAAACCATGGTCTTTCAGTGTCCAATTCTTATTAAACGCTTTAAAGATTAACAACATACTTGGGAACCGTATCCTTTTTTAGTTATAAATTTTATAGTTTTCATTTATAACAACAACAAAATTAGTATCATGGTCACACCCGTTTTTAATGCTTATTTTTGGAGTCCATTTTATTGTTTTTCTTTAAGTTTAATGTAAAATTTGCTCAATATTTTTTTGGAAAAGTTTCAGGTCTTATGTTATCACCGGGAAACTCAAGTTTCAATTAAATTTTGATTATTGTGCCAGGGCCAACTATTGCCAGCCGTATTTGAGTTATGAATAAATATTTATAACTTCTGAATCTTAGTTATTTCAACCTTTAAATAAGTAAAGTCTCATTTAGAATTTAAATGTATTATTTCACTCAGTTGTGTGCCAAAAACCATAAACCTACGTATTATCATTTTTGTGTTCTAAAAACCACAACGAAGTAAATATAAATAAAAATAAAATTAAAAAAAGAACTTTATGAACAGTAGGAGTTTTAAGAAAAAATCGAATGAGAAAAAAATCTTATTTTTGTAAAGCATAATTATGTTGACATAAAAATTACAGGGCCAAAAATTGGAGTTAGTAAATGTTTGCCAATAACCTTAGAACCATTAAACAAAAGCCAAGTTACGACTGTAAGGTAGCGCATCTGTCAACACGTGTCTATAAGAATTTTTGTCTAATGTCAAAAAATTCTTTACAAAACAGTTCCAGTTGTACTAACATTTTTCTTTATTACTAGACAACAACAACAACAACAATCAGTGTTAAATAAATAAAGAAAAATAATTTAAAAAAATTAAATAAATAAATATTTGTTTTCTATTAAAACGAGTACTGCACAAGTCCGTCCGTCCGTCCGTCCGTCCGTCTGTATCAGCTTTTTATTTTCTAATTTAAATTTGACCAATTTATAAGTATTTCAACAGTGGGCTTGAGATTCATGGTGACAACTTTTCAATTTAAATATTATTTCACAGTTTTCAAAATGGATTATCTCTCTTTTTTTTTGTCTATATATAAATAAAAAAAACTACAAAGTTAACAGCAAAATATTGAGGGAAAAAAATTCACAACTGAACACCGAGTTGAAGTGAATGTTGCTGCTCGCAAATATTCACGTACGTGTGCAGATTAAGTCAGCCGGTTAATAAAGAACCAAAATAGTCATAAATACACAAGAAAAGCTAAATCGGCTTAAACTAAATTAAAATGTTATAATATGACCAAACAAATTGCTTCAACAGATAATTTTAAGAATAACTGTAAATACATAAAAATAATATTGAAAAAAAAAGTTGTTTAAAAAACAATTTTATTTTTTTTTTAATAAAGTAATGAAAATTGCTTGATAGATAAGTCGCAATTTAGATCATGACATTTTTATTGCAGAAAGTCTTAACTTGATTGGCGAAAGGGCAAAGAGCAAAGGAAAGGGTTACATTACCCGGAATTTTAAAAATTTCGGTTCCGTGCGGACATCACTACATGTGAAATACTATATATCTTAAATGATGTAGACATTTTCTGAAAATAATTAAGTACACGACAACGATGCCAACTTGGTGCTTTTGGCACTGTTTTTAGTGCTTTTTGTAGTCGTTAGTGCCTGCCAAACTAAGAAAAAGCACTAAGTAGTGATTTTAAGAAATTTTTATATTTCTTAAAATTACCTTAATAAAAAATTGCGGCCCTATGTATAAGCAAAAATTGGCATGAAGTTAGCCATAAGTGACCAAACTGAATTAGGTGTAAACGAGGTCCTCCGTACAATTTGACATTAAAAATGATCGCATTACCTAATTTTAACCCACCTCTAAGTCCTAGCATGATTTTTAATGTGAAGTTTCATGGCAAAACTCTTTAAGATCATGTTCAATTTTGCCACTTATGCTAACTTCATGCCAATTTTTGCTTATAAATACATAGCGCCGTTGGTCTATTCATTTTTTTTTTTCAAAGTAAAGCATACCATTTTTGTGTGATATATTTCATTAAATAGAGAATAGCTTAGAAAATATTAAACATTATTAAACTTCACTCGTTTGGATCTTAACTCGCTTTTCGCTTTAGTGCTTTTTAGGCTATTTAGTGCTTGTTTTAAACTTTGATGTGCTTTTAGGGCCAAAAAAGTTGGCATCACTGGTGCACGGTACTCTTTTCCGGTTTTCGGCGATTTTTTAGTTTTGGCGTCTTTTCTTAATTTTGGCGATTTTTTGTTTTTGGGTTTCTTCCGGTTTTAGGCGTTTTTTTTTTTCATTTTTAGCGATTTATCTCGGTTTAGGCGATTTTTTCGGTTTTTTGCAATTTATTTTAGTTTAAGCGATTTTTTAAGTTTTTGGCAATTTGCTTTAGTTAAAGCGATTCTTTTTTTTGGTTTTGGCGCTTTTTTTTTTAATTGGCGTCTTTTCTTGGTTTTGGTGATTTTTTTCATTTTGGCGCTTTTTCTTAATTTTGGCGATTTTTTTTTTGAGATTCTGCCTTATCGTGGTTGGCGTATTTCAAATACGACTACGACTGTTTGGTAATAGATTAAAGAAGACTTCAACAGTTTTTCTTTAATCTATTACCAAACAGTCGTAGTCGTATTTGAAATACGCCAACCACGATAAGGCAGATTATTTCCCGTTGTAGGCGTTTTTTCTCAGTTTTGGTGATTTTATTCGGGCCTTGGCGATTTATTTTATACTAAGCGATTTTTTAGTTTTGACGATTTTTGTTTAATTTTGGGGTTTTTTTTGGGCTTTTTCCGGTTTTGGTGTTTTTTCTCGGTTTTGGCGATTTTTTCGGTTTTTGGCGATTTATTTCTATAGAAAATATGGCCTGAATTCAGTAAAAATTTTCTATAGAAAATATGGCCTGAATTCAGTAAACATTTTTTATAGAAAATATCGCCTGAATTCCGTAAAATTCTCTTAAAAAATATGGGCTGAATTCATTAAAATTTTCTATAGGAAATATGGCCTGAATTCAGTCAAAATTTTCTTTAGAAAATATGGCCTAAATTCATTAAAATTTTCTATAAAAAATATGGCCTGAATTCAGTCAAAATTTTCTGTAGAAAATGTGGCCCAAATTCATTGAAATTTTCTATAGTAAATATGGCCTGAATTTAGTAAAAATTTTCTATAGTAAATATGGCCTGAATTTAGTAAAAATTTTCTATAGAAAACATGGCCTGAATTCAGTCAAAATTTTCTATAGAATAGAGGGGCTGAATTTAATGCAATTTTCTATAGAAAATATGGCCTGAATTTATTAATATTTTTTATAGAAAATATGGCCTGAATTTAGTCAAAATTTTCTATAGAAAACATGGCCTGGATTCATTAAAATTTTCTATAGAAAATATGGCCTAAATTCATTAAAATTTTCTACAGAAAATATGGCCTGAATTCAGTAGCCAATTTTCTATAGAAAATATGGCCAGAATTCATCAAAAAAATTTATAGAGAATATGGCCTGAATTCAATTAAAATTTTCTATAGAAAATATGGCCTGAATTCAGTAAAAATTTTCTATAGAAAAGTTTGCCTAAATTCATTTAAATTTTCTATAGAAAATATGGCCTGAATTCAGTAAAAATTTTCTATAGAAAATATGGCCTGAATTCAGTCAAAATTTTCTATAGAATAGAAGGTCTCAATTTAGTGCAATTTTCTATAGAAAATATAGGCTGAATTCATTAATATTTTCTATAGAAAATATGCCCTGAATTAATTTAAATTTTCTATAGAAAATTTGGCCTGAATTCATTAAAATTTTCTATAGAAAATATGGCCTGTGTAATTTTTTTCGGAGAAATTTTCCATAAAAAGTTTTAGTCCAAATTTAGTGCATTATTTAAAAAAAATGCTGCATGATTCAGTAGTTTTTTTTTTGAGAAAAGGATTTACTTTTTTTGCGGAAAAAGATACTCTCATACTCTTCTCTTTGAGAGGTCTTTTCTTATTTGTCTATCCGTTTTTACGTAAAGCAATTGTTAATTCCTTAATTGCATTTCGTTGAATTTATTTTAAGAATTTTTAATACTTCGCAACTAGTGCCCCTTATCATTTCTTAAATATTGTTTAAGCCATAAAACAAATATTATTATGCATGTATTTTTTTTTCGCAATTGAAAACTAATAATGTTAAGATTTCAAGCCTTTTAAAGCAAATTTAATTGAAGTGCATGGTCTTCGTTCGATGCAGTTATTGCATCATCAAGAAAACTTTACCGTAAGTCAGTTGGCTTAAAGTCGGTTTGGTGGTTTGTCGTTTGGATGGATGGATAAATGACTGTTGAATGGTCTGTTGGTTAGTTAGCTTCTATATATACTATACTCTTAATTAGGGATGTAACGAATACCAGTTTAGCGAATGCGAATGCGAAAACGAATAATACATTTTAATTTTTGCGAAAGCGAATGCGAATGCGAATGCGAAAGCGAATGCAAATATTAAAATACGTTAAAAATCACTTGAAAATAAATTTATCTAAGAACATTAAGTTGTGTTGTATACATACATAGATGTAGTAGTTGAGTCTTGAATTCAGCAAATATTTATTAATTTATTAGAAATAAAAATTGTTAAACTGAAGGATATATAAAATCATATTAAAATAAGTATAGATAATAGTTAAAAATAAATTTACAAAGTATTGGGCAATCAACCCATTCGTACTTTGGTCCTAAGACCTTGTACTAAGTTCGACATTTCCTGTAAAATGCTTCCAAAATACATATTAAGAAAAATTGGAATGAATTGTTCATGAAAATTTTTTCCAGAAGTAGTACTCTGTTCATATGAAATATATCTTCAACATTTTAAGTTTACATGCGAAATAATATGAGTGGCACTTGTTTCGCAAAAAATTTACAACAAAGAAGGAATAGTTAATATTTTTGCATATAAAATTTTTTGAACGAAGTAATGATGTGCTTACCATTTTTCAGACTAGTCTTAAGTAGGAAATATTTTCGCGCAATTCAAACACTGCCTTTTCTTTTTCAAAAACTGGAAAATATTTCCAATATTTTTGTCTTTAGTATTCGCTTTAAATATTCGCATACATTTTAGCGAAAGCAAAAGCGAATGCAAATAGCAAAAGTAAGCGAATTATTTGCGAATGCGAAAGCGAATGCGAACATTCGTTACATCCCTACTCTTAATAATAAACTATAATGCATATCTTGATATTAACAACACACACACAAACACACACAAACGCTCAGAGAGACAACATCAATATGGCGTCATATTCGTGATACGAGTATATACATGCAACAAGCTTTTTATTCGCATACAGTAGCCAAAAGGAATATAGTGCATAATGCAATTATTATGTTGTTGCCACAGCAAAGACAGCTAACGTCGTCGCCACCGTTTGGTCCAATTTGGTGGTTGTTTGTTGTTTGGAGGCTGCTGATACTGGATCTGATCGAATTGATGATATTATTTGCTGTGGGTCGGTCGTTTTGTTGCGATAATGTTGCGTTGTTATTTGTTTTTTTTTTTTTGTTTTTCCTTTACTGCGATTATTAGCTTTAAGAATAAAATTTTATTGTTTTTCGTTGTTTAACTTTTGGCTTAAAATGTTTTCTAAGGGAATTTCTCTGTTGTTTGTTAAATTGATGCTTGATTTGAGTCATTTTTTTTTTTCTTGGGAAATGGTCAGTTCAGTGACATTTTCGTTAAAGGAATTTTTGTAATATTTACGAGCATGATGTGGAATTTCTCTTGGAAATAAAAAAGAAATTTTTATATGTTTATAAAGTTGTACCCGCCCAACCAAGCGACCGACCGACCATTCAATGTCTTTGTCACTTTGTTTATGGTCATTTTAATTTTTCCACTTCCAAGACTTTATGGCTTAAATCGTTAAAAAACAAGAAAACTTTTAGTTTCATTTTTTATACGCATGTATTTGTATTTTTGTCGTACATACTTGTTTTAAAATTTATGAAGTGTGAAAATAACAACTAGATTCTAACAATTTATTGCTGTTTAATTTAATTACGTTTCTTCTTGAATAGCTTAAAAAAACCAAGAAGTGTAAATAAAAATTAAACCCTATAGAAAAAATATAAAACGATTTCTGCGTGGAAAGGTATTTAACCAAATTCTTAACGAACAATTTAAATTATCTATTTAAAGTACAAAACCAGAGTTGTAAACAAGCAGCAACTCTGTAATTTGATTTGGTTTCATTTGCTGCAGCCAACTTCACTCATTAACATGCTGTCAAAGCGGGATTTTTCCTGTGGGACAGCATTGCCGAGGCATTATTTCGTTTTGATTCATGAATGCAGGGTTAAAGTGTTATTAAAGTCGTCTTAGAAAAATTCACATGCACTAAAAACTCGCCTCAACTTTATTTATAAGAATTTTATTTAAAATACAGGGTGGGCCAAAAGTTACCATGGGGCTTAAAAGTTTAATAACTTTTTTGTTTATTAATTTTTTTTATTGTTTTTCTCAGATTATATAATATAAAAAATGGAATTTTCAGCTTCGCAGTGATGGGCTCGTTTTAGAGCATTTTCCATAACATCTTTCAAAATTTGCGGCTGTTGGGTTCGAATTTCTGCAACAATGTTTGCCTTGAGTTCAAGGATTGTCTCTGTCTAGCTTAAATGTATAATTCCCTAAATAGTTGCTAAACAATTAAGGATATATGGGACGCAAGCTTGTATTTGCACCGATTGCATTCAAACTGTTCAGGTAGCTTAAATGTATAATGTATAAAATTGTTGTTAAAACATTTCGCTGCATTTCGTTGATACTTGTAGTTAAAATTCAAAATTAAAAATCTTCCAAAATTAAGGATATATGGGAGTCAGCCTTGTCCTTGCACCGATTGTATTGACATTTTTCAGTTAGCTTAAATGTATAATTCCCTAAATAGTTGTTAAGCAATTTGGCTGTATTTTGTTGATGATTTTAGCTAAAATTCAAGTTTATAAATTCAGCTGTTAATAAGGACTGACGAGTCCTTGCCTCGATTGAAGTAAAATGTACCAGACAAATTAAGTGCATAATTCTAGAAATACATAGTTAAAACAATTTCTTTGCTCTCTGCTCGCAATCGTAGCTGAAACATAGTTTTTAAATTTAAGGATGTATGGTAGATAGTAGTGATTTTGAGCTGGTTACAAAAATAATCTAACAGAGGACTGAATTTTGTGGTTTTCATGTCAGTTACCAGTATTTGTTTGTATCTTGATCATAATTGTAGTAGAAATTCGAATTTTTAAGATCAAGGATATATGACAGGACAATTGTGTCCTTGTGCTAATTTCAACACAATTTCGCAGGGATCTCATCTGTGAAATTTTTGAGGTATTTACAAATAATAAACAAACTTGCTTTGCATCCTGATTTAATTTAAATTTAAGGATATATGGGAGATAGACTTGGTTTTAAACTGATTACAATAAAATTAATCTATTTACTCAACTGTGTAGTTTTAGTGTCATTTGCCAGTTTTTGCTTGTATCTTGATCATAATTGTTGCTAAAATTAAATTTTTGATATCAAGGATATATGGCAGTTGTAAATATCCTTGTACTAATTGTAAAGATATTTTGTAGGCATCTTGTCTGTGAAATTCTGGAACTAGTTACGCCGGCTGCTGATTATAGTTTTAGCTGATACTAAAAATTTTTTAATTAAGGATACATATTTAAGATAAAGACATATGTTTGCACCATTTGAAATAATATTTATAATAGAGCTTTACTGCATAATTTTTATATAAAATAAAATTTTTTAGCTGCATTTCGTTCATAATTTTAGCAAAATTTTAATTTTTCGAGTATAATGATATAACAGGATATAAGGGAGATGGCGATTTCCCTTGCCTGATTAAGATCAGGCAAATAATTATATAAAAATTTTAGCTGAATTTAGATCATAATTTTAACAAAAATTTTATTTTTCGAATATAAGGATATAACAGGATATAAGGGAGATGGCCATTTTCTTTGCCTGATTAAGATTAAATCCATCCAAAAGTTCTACTGTATAACGCGGAAGCGTTCTGTATATAATTTTAGCTAAAAATAATTTTTTAATAAAAGGATATATAGAGAGACGTGACGAGTCCTTGCTACGATTTTGAGAAAATTTCTAAAGAAGCTGAACTATACAATTTCCTTGTAGTTTGATTACAATTATGCAGCTGACATTAAATTTTTTAAATTAAGGATATGTGACAGATGGACATGTCCTTGCAAATGATAGCAAAGAAATTTTCCAAGGTGCTTAGCTATAAGATGCTAGAAATAACTACAAATTCTGGCAATATTTTTATAGTAATTGTAATGTTTTTTTTTTGTTATAATTGCAAGGTCTTTTCCGATTCGTCGTTAGTGTATTTTACAATAATTGTTTTTTTTTATTATATTTTTATTGGTATTTTTATTACTTTATAAAAACTTGCTAAATTCTTGTACATGTTGTTAATTTTGTGGGTTGATTGTTTGGCATATGACCATAAAGAAAATTGTCGTGTTGTTCAGCATGTCAAGCGTGGCAATGTGTTGATGTGTATTTTTTTCTAATTAACTAAAAAAAAAACAGACGAAAAACAAACATTTAAAATTTTCGAAAATATACAAAAAGCAACTTTATTTGGTAGTTAATTAAAGTTTAATAAAAATTAACTTATAATAAAAAATGTTTAAACGTAGAAAAATAAAACAAGTAAGAGTGCTATATTCGGCTGTGCCGAATCTTATATACCCTTTACCAACGTACGTACATATATATAGTATACAGACACGTACATACATATTTGTTTTGTGAAAAAATTTATCATTTTTTTAAAGTTTCCATCTTTGGAGCTATAATTTTCATTTTTCAAATTTCATACACCAAACTTTTCTTTCAGAAGCATAAAATATATTCAATTTATAAAAAAAAAGAAAAAAATTTTTAGACCTATTTAATTTTACATAACACAAAAAGTGTAAGTTTTCCAACCCTGGAGTCATAATTTTGGATTTTTCTGATTATTGATACCAATCTAGTTCTTTAAAAAATACATAAAATATGTTAAGTGAAAAAAGCAAGAACGAAATAAGCAAAAACTTAGTTTCATTTAATTCCTTTAATATTAAAAAAATCAGTTAAGTGCGACTTTGAATCGCTCACGAAAGGAAGGTTTTTTGTTTTTTTTGAAGTTTTTTTCAGTTAAAACGATTTTTTCAGTTTTGTCGCTTTTTTCTCGTTTTGGCGATTTTGTCTGTTTTTGGAGGTTTTTTTCATTTTGGCGATTTTTTTTTCATTTTGGCGATTTTTTTTCATTTTGGCGATTTTTTTTCTGTTTTTTAGTTTTTTTTTTCGTTTTGGCGATTTTTTTTCTTTTTTTGGCGATTTTTTTTCATTTTGGCGATTTTTTTCTGTTTTTTAGGTTTTTTTTCGTTTTAGCGATATTTTTCGTTTTGGTGATTTTTTTTCATTTTGGCGATTTTTTTTATCATTTTGGCGATTTTTTTCTGTTTTTAGGTTTTTTTTTCGTTTTGGTGATTTTTTTCATTTTGGCGATTTTTTTTTCATTTTGGCGATTTTCTTTCATTTTGGCGATTTTTGTTTTCATTTTGGCAATTTTTCCGTTATTTTTTGCGATTTATTTTAGTCTTAGAATTTTTTTTAATTTGGTGCTTTTTTTCGTTTTGGCGATTTTTTCTTGTTTTTGGCGATTTTTTCGGCTTGGCGATTTTATAATTTTTTATTTTTTCAGTTTTACCGTTTTTGAAAATTTCAAGAGTTTTGCTGTTACGGTTTCCAAGATACAGCAAATTGTCAAAATGACATAGTCAAAATTGCATTAACTGATGGAACACCCTTTAATTTAAATTTTTTTAAATTTTGTAGTCTGTATAAAAATACACTAACCTTACAAATTTCAAGTGTACAATTGTATATATACTACATGGGATTTTAAAAATTTTCGTTGCTCGTTTTGGAACACCCTTTAATTTCCAATTATCATGTATTTGTTGTTGTAGCGGCCAAAGGTCTACATACTGTGTCCAAATTTCAGGTCTCTAGCTCTTACGGTTCTCGAGAAAATACTAATATAGTTTTAGACATAGTTAATTTTACATAATACAAAAAGTTAAAGTTTTCCAACCCTGGAAACGTCTTTTTAATTTTTTTGTATTTTTTTTATTTAAAATTCCAATTTTAGTCGTACTGAAGTGTAAAATATGTACATTTATTAAAAAAAATAAAAATTTGTTTTCGGGAGTTACTTTTATATGGCAAAATGAAGTTTAAGTTTTCCAGCTCTGCAATCGTCTGCCCGATTTTGCTGAATTTCAATACCAATCTATTTTGGAAAATTTCTGACACACCAGTCCAAGAACGAAGTCTCTAGCTCTTCTGAGAGCTTCGGAAAACCGATTTCACGTACAGACAGACGGACAGACGGACAGACGGACAGACGGACAGACGGACAGACGGACATCGCTTATTCGTCTTCCCTATGCATAAGGATCCAGAATATATATATTTTATGGATCGCTTATTGATATTATAGAAATTACAAACGGAATGACAAACCTATATATACCCTTTTACCATTTTTGTTGGTAAAGGGTATAAAAAAACACTCAAACGAAATACAGTCTCCCACAAAAGTATGAAAACAATTGGAAAAAAATCACTAATTTGCCATGACACCTAAAAAAATAACAACGTAACAAAATTACAATTGTCAATTGCTCTTTATTCAAAATGAACTTCGTTTATAATATTTATAATAATATTTTTTTTATATTTTCTTTGAATTTCTTATCAAATAACAGCTAATTCATGAATTGCTGCTCTTACCAAGCAAACTTTTTTACACTTTTGAAAAGAAAGAAATTACATTTGTTCATAACGCCTGAAGCGTGAAATCTTTAATAAATCAATATTTCAAACATTATGATTACACACACATACGCATACAATATTTAACAAATAAGATAAACTTTAAATTAATATTGATCTGTGAGTGAGTGACTGCAAAACCCCAATCATCCGGTGAGTAAAGGCACCATCTCGCAAAAGAAAAAACAATTTTCACAAATCATTCAAAAAATAAACCATCTCGCAAAAGAAAAAACAATTTTCACAAATCATTCAAAAAATAAACCAAACGAACGAAATTCATTTCAACTACTTTTAACTAGAAATTTTCAAGCGAAGTGGTAAATCATCCAAAAAGAAATTTAAGCAACAAAAAATAACAAATAAATAAATAAAAAATGAAAGCAAAAAACAGAAATAACGAAAACTTCAATAACAAGAGCAACATCAAAGAAGACTTGATAACACAGGTTTATTTTTAGCTTTAACCCATTATGGACTGCAAATTAGAGTTATTTTTGTTTAATGATTTCCTTTAAAACGATAACTTGGCAAATATTTTAAGAAGTTTAATCATTAAGATTAATGCTCCACCAGCTGTTTTTTTGTGGATGAAAAATTTTAATCAAAAAATAGCTTTAAAAATTTCCTGCCAAAAATAAATGGTCGGCCACGCTTCAGCCAGGTAATATTTTTTGTTTTTTTTTTTTAAGAGAAGTAACACTAAAGCAATGAAACCTATTATTGCTCGTATTACTAAGTGTCACCTTCTTCGGGAAAGGGATAGTGATAGAGAAGACAGTTGGTGAAGGAAGAGATAGAGGAAAGTTTAAATTTTTTACAACTCTGCTTTTTGCACGTTTCTAGTAATGCAGTGTTGCAGCGCCTCTGGTGTCAATGAGGCGTATTAAATTTTTCGCAGCTGTGCTTAGTAGCCATTTTATTGGTTATTTTACTTCGCCGATAATTTTGCTAGACATTATCAACGAAGGATGGCACTCGGATGTTACCTTAGGATTAGTATCTTCTGAAGATTTCCCTTAAAAAATAATTTGGCAGTTATATTCAGGTGTTCGCAATATTGTATTTAGAATGACGTGATTTCTTCTCAACGTCTCGGTTCACAAAGCGTAATTTTAGTTGAGAAACTTTTTCATTTTCAATTCAAGGTCGAGAGAGGAAAATATGATGGCTCTCTCTTCCATGAGCTACAAAACGGACTCAACTAAAATTAAAATTGCCGTGTGTGAACCCATTAAACAACACCTTTCAAGTGATTCCCATCTCAAGAGGTTGCATAGAAAATAATTAATCATGCATTTCGGAGCGAGCGCCATGTTGTAAAGTGATGTCAATTTGTTTTTCAAATTCTCTTTAGCCAACTTTTTCATTTAATGTTTAAATATATACATATTTATACGACTGCAGTGGAAAAAATTATAAATCTAAATCACTCACATCCTAAAATTTAATGAAAAGTGGTTCAGATGTTTGGGAGGCGTTCCACAAGTAAGGAAGAATTTTATATACAAAAACTGAAGATATGTATGAGGTTTTTTATTAATTTTAATTTAGAGATATTAATTCTCTACACATAGAAAAATGTCATGTTAAAATCTACGAAACAAACAAACTGACATACCATGAAGTCAACGATTTAAGGACCTGCATATAATAAATGGTATCATATGTCACCCAAAACTCACCACACGAGGGGCGGATGTCATGTGACACTCTTTTTGTATCCCGACCATGCCGTTGCAGGCAGCACTTGAACAATATTTTGACTGCAGGCCTAAGTGAATACATATATTTGAAAATACCCGTGAGATTGGGGCGTGTGTGGTGCACTTCACTTTCATTTATGGGAAAATAATTTAATATTTAACCTTGTTTGTATTGTAAATAAATAAAAAACTATAATCTAGAAGACGAAGCAATTTTTTCAAAATAGGCATTCACATTATCTCCTTAAACTTGAGCAAACCAGTGTAGCTCGGTGACCATCCTAGAGCAGACTAGTGTTGCCCGGATAACAAATAAAATAATAATAATAAAAACAAAAAAATTACTCGTACCATTTGTTTAATGCCAATTGTTCACATTAATATAAAATTTTTCGTTACAAATTTCGCTCCACATGTGATTCATGTTAATTCAACACGATTTACAGTAACAATCAAATAACATTTTTCTTTTTAAAATAACTTTATTCCATGTTGATTTAATATTCCAGTACTGTTACAATCAAAGTGTTGTATCATGTTGAATCAAAGTTATTTCAAGTTGAAACAACATGAATAATTTAATTTAATTCGTTTACCACAAAAACATATGAATTAAATTTTAATTCGACATGATTTAATTGATGAGTCAACATAAAATTTATTTGAAATTAAAGCTATAGCTAAACAAAATAAAAAAAATGCTAAGCAACTTTGGCTTGTCTGCAGAAACATCCAGAATCTCCGGCAAGAATTAAACCTCCAACACTCCAACTATAATAGTTGTAGACTGCCTACTAGGCAGCTAAAAGAAGTTTTCGCTGGTAATACGAAGTTTGTGGACTGTTTACACGACACGAACATTAAATATATAAATACCAACAAACTTAAACAGGATATTCGGCCGTGTTCTGTAAACCGATGGATTTGAAAACGCCCGATTTTAGAGAACTAACTCCGACAATAGAAATATTTTTTTAGATTTCTTAATTTTTTTTTTATTATATAGATTCTCAAATATTATATCTGAAAGAAAATTATGGTGTATGATTTTAAATTCGTGTGCAGAACCATTATTAATTTTTTGAAAACGAGAAATTTATTCGGATCCGGTTTACAGAACAGGTCCGATTATTTCTAATATATTTAATGCTAGCTTTTACCCGTGGCTCCGCTTATGTTTATCTGTTAAAAAAAATACATAAAAATCTTTTGAAAACTCATTAAATAATCAAATCTGAAGCGGAAGGGTAATTTCCAAAAATGTATTTTTCGGACAAAAAAATTGTACCAAATAAAAAAAACCGGTTCCGAATCGGATAAAAAGTTATCCCATATTTGATGGTGTTAGTGTAGCTTTCCATTTTTGAAAGAGTTTTTAGTGATTTGGACGTGAAAGCTTAAGAAACAAACTCATTTTCACTTTGATAATATTAGTAAGGATAATTTCCAATCAACATTTTTGCATGTTGATTTTACATTGCTATTTTATTCTCTGTTGAAAAATGGAAAACATAAATCTTAATTGTACTTGATGACCCCGATAACACCTCTCTACTCTTCAATTAATTTCCTTTTTAACATTTTAAATCATTAAATGTTGAAATATAACTTTTTTTCTTGGCTCCTAATGGGTTAATTCTTATTGCACATATTTTCTCTGCAGTGCAGGAAATCGCAAACGTGTTGTTGCTGAACAATTTTTTATATGATGATAGATCATTATTGTAACAGACAGTTTATAAATATTATTTTCACTGCCTTGCAAAAAAAAAAAATCTTGTTTAAAAATTTCTAAAATATGAAGACAAATTTATTATAAAATAAACCGACAGGATTCCACAACTTTTTCCTCTTCGTCATCGGCCGCTTTTCACGTTCATGAACGTTGACATTCACAATTAATTCGCCAACATGTTGGGGTCAGTGTTAATCATATTTTGCCAATTACTCATTTTTATTTTATTTTGTATTTTTTTGTTTTTTTGTTTTTGTCTCAACTAAATCAACAAGTCGAATTTTAACATGTTTATGCAAATTTTCCAGACTTTTTCTTAACTCATTCATCTTTTTTCTTTCTTGATTTTTCTTAGCCCGGCCAATGGCTTTGCTGGTTTTATTGGTTTTTTATGATCGTTTTATTAATTATTTTTTTCTTTGATTTTTAACATGTTCATAAATTATTGTCGTCAGCGTTTATGTTTTACGATTTTGTTTCTTGTGTCATTCTAAAATGTTTCAATATCTATAAATAAAAAGTTACATGGATTTCACAAAAGTAACAAGGTGTGAAATTCTCTAAAGTGGGAGGTATTTTATGTCAATTGCAATCAAGGTGGAAACTTGGGTCGTTATTATTTATGGGGGGCTTATTGAATTAATTTATGGGAATTCTCGTGTATATATGGAATTTTCGTGTTAAGTTTGCAAGATTTTGTTGCTTTTGTTGTTTTTAAGAAAATATTTTTTATTTTTAAAAACTTTTTTTTTATATTCTAATGCGCAATGACCTCATCTTGTAGAAAAAACACCAAAAGTTTGTTTCTGGGCCACCTAGTTAAATTTAAATTTATCTCTGCACACATAGAAATTTATTCCGGTACAAATGACAAATGATATAAACGTACCTAGCCTATGATATGAGAAAATGGAAGTGTTCCCAGAAGTAGGGAGTAGTGTGTGATGAGTGAGTACTCTTAATCTTCAGTTAATTTAATTGGAGCTTCATAAACGGTAAATATAATGTTAATTGTTCCCTTCAATGAGACTTCCAAGTTAGTCTAGAACCAGACCCGTAATTATAAGATATTCTCCCGTATTGCCGTACAGTCGAATATTTTGTCAAAAATTTTTTTTTTAGTTTTGTTCTTAAATTTTTATTGCCAATTTTACGTTTCCAGAGGCAAGCTCACTTTTCTAAACTCAATATCACACCACTTTCATAGCTCAAAATGTGTGCCAAATTTCCTAGAAATCGGTCGAGTAGAAGCACGTTAAATATGATATTAAGCTTTAAAGGGCATGACCCCGCCCACTTTTTTAATCACAAAATTATTTCGTTCCAAGAGCCGAAACTGTTTGCCATGTTTCGTGGGAATAGCACGCTCACAAATACATATAGTTTAATATTAACCTTTCATGTTCATGGCCCCGCCCACTTTTTTAGTCACAAAATTATTGTATTTTAAAATCCGAAACTGTTTGCCAAGTTTCGTGCAAATCGCATAATTAGAAGTACATATAAATTAAGACTAAACTGGCATGGGCGTGTGCCCGCCTACTTTTTTAAATGCAAGATTTATGCTTTTTCAAAGTTTAGGGTATGTGCAAAGTTTCTTAAAATTTAATAAAGTACAAGCACGTGAAATATAATCTTAAATTTTAATGGGCGTAGCCGCCCCCCACTTATTTTAAAGCAAGATTCTATCCTTTTTATAACTCAAAGTGTGTGCCAAATTTCATAAAAATCGGTTAAGTAGAAGCACGTTGTAATATAAAATAAACCTTTAGTGGGCATGGCCCCGCCCACTTTTCTAATAACAAAATTATTTTATTCTAAGAGTCGAAAGGGAATCACATAATTATAAGTACATATAAATTAAGACTAAATTACTTTCATGGGCGGCACCACGCCCATGAAAGTAAAGTATGTGCAAAAAATGTTAAAAAAAAATTTAATAAAGTACAAACACATGAAATATAATCTTGAGTTTTAATGGGCGTAGCCCCGCCCACTTTTTTTAAAGTAAAACAGTATAATTTTCAGAGCTGAGGGTGTGTGCTAAGTTTTGTAAAAATCGCAGCAATCGGATAAGCAAAAGATCATGAAATCAAAGTGCCCTCTTTTTATACAATGGGACCAAATAAAGGCTATTCCTTCTCAGAAAAAAAAGATTTTTTTAAATCCATTGAAAAGTTATGAAGTAACAAACAAAAATAACTTTGCCAAACAAAAACCCACTCCAACGCAAAGATCTGATAGAACATTTTCGAAAAAAAAATGTATAGGACCAAACCGGAAGTAAACTCCTTCAAACAAAAAAAGAAATACGTAAAATATAAAATAAAATTTTAATGGGTGTACCTCCGCCCATATTTTTAAATGCAAGATTGTGTGTTTTTCCGATCTTAGGTTGTGTGTTAAATTTTGTTAATATCGGTAAAGTAGAAACACTTAAAATGGAATATTCAGGGCAATTATGAATAAAACTCCCAGGGAAATTTTTCCCAGGGAACAATGCCAACTAATGGCAAGTGATAGGGAAAACAAAAAATTCTAATTGGAAAGGGAGAAATTTCCCTGGCAGTTTTATTCATAATTGCCCTGATTATGTCTATTTTAGACCTCAAGGTGTGTCGTCAGTTTCTTAAAATTCGGTTATGGGCATAGCCCCGCCCATATTTTCTGCTTTAAAATTGTGTAATTACAAGAACCAAAGCTGTTTGCTAGGTTTCGCAGCAATCAAATAAGTAGAATACCATAAAATCAAATAAAAACAATTGTGGGCGTGTCTCCGCCTACTTTTTTACAATGGGAGCAATTGGAAGCTATACCCTCTCAGACAAAAAAAATTTACAATCGGTGTAAAATGTACCGAGTTATGAATTAACAATGTCAAAAAAAAAATACAGACAAATTTAAATACTCCTCCTTTTTTGAAGCCAGTGCAAAAATAGACAAGTTTTCAATTATTACAGTTAAATGTCGGAATGACATTTAAATATACATAATTTAATACTAGTCTACATCGATTAGGTCCCCATAAGATAGCCTTAGAGATTAGTAAGAGATTGCCAATAAGAGCCAATTGTTGCCTATAAACAGTAGACAAGTGAAAATATTTGCTGTCGTCTTGTTGTGACGTCGACGACGCCATTCACAATAAGGGGGAATGTAAAAGTGGCTGGTCCGCTTTATAAGAAGTGTTAGAACGTCCCCATCACTGAGGCACCGGTCAAGTGTCCAATCTTTGTCTCTGTTCCATTTACCGCAGGGTAAAATATATAAGCATTTCCACAGGAATGTCAACTTTTTGTAGCGTGCGACACCAAGCAAATATGCTTGTTTTTTCAAAACGAAACTTTTTTTTACTTCTTTATATATATGTGTAGGCCGTCAGCAACTTTACGTTAGGTAAAATTTTAACAAAAATCGAGTCACGTTGTTCAGAAATACAGGGTTAATTGCTTGCTGTCGCACGCGGCAAAAAGTGGAATTTCTCGGAGAAATGTCCATATGTATGTACTCGTAAGAAATAAAAAAGTTTTTATTAATTTCAGCTTAACTCTTGTACTCTATGCTGGACTTTTCTTTAAAAATTTAATTTTTATACTTTATGGATTTTCATGAATCCTTTAGGTATAAAGCAAAAGCAAAGTTAATAAGATTTTACTGCTGAGATTTTCTTCGCAACTTTATGAGTTTCACATTAATCTCTTTCACTCTCCCTACAACAATCCACACAAACGCGCGCGCACACACACACACACACACATCTATAATCAAACCCACAAAAAAGACGTTACAATTTCCGTTTCCTTTACTACGAGTATTGAGTGCAAAATAAAAGAAAAAAAAAAGAAGAAAAGTTTGTATATGAAAACCAGACATTTTGCTCTTGACTACCGTCTGCTTTCTCCAAACAATTTCATTTCCTCCACATAATAAAGTATTTAATTTAGCTTGAGGTTGCAAAAATCGCATTGCACAATAAAAAAAACAGGGAAAATCTAACGTTGTCTGTCTGTCTTGCAGGTTTATTCTGCCATTTTTGTCAATCTTTAAAAGATGGCAACACCCCTTACATGTGGCTTTCAGCGGAAGCAGAGGCCATTTTTCCGCATTAAGTAACAGAAATTGAAGGGTTTCTTTGCACTCGTTCTTACTCTTTTAAAAATTCTTTGCAAAAAGTGTGAAAATTTTTTTGGGTTTTGTACTTTTGTTTTTTATTTATTTTTCTTTCACAGACGTAAATACACTACATGTGACTGTCTTAATTTATTGTTAGTTCAATATTGACATTTTGGCACAGCACAAAAAGGCTGTTAAATTAAATGAAAGTGTAGAGAAAATAAAATGTCTGGCAATTATTTTGTATCCTTCCTTATTAAGATTTCCTTTATCAAATTCAATAAGGTTTGTGTTTTTTTTCTTGTGTGTCAACCAACCAACGGTGGTTAAAAGAAAAGTGAAGTAATATTTTTTAAGTGAAATTTGAGACTCGGAAAATATGTATTTCATCTATAAACATCTTTCTTTACAGAAAGTGTTTGCTCTTACTTTCTGAGTGCCTGATTTCGAAAGCTAACAAGTTGAGAGATTATTTTTGTAAAGGGTGTTTTTTTTGTAGGGGTATAGAACTTTGAAATGAAATAAAACCAAGATGAATTCTTTAAATTCACATGAAATTTACTTTATTCGAAAGATAATTTGGTGTTATAATTTAAATATGACTTCTGGCATACGCGTATGACCGCCACGACAGACTCGGACGAAGTCTAATCTAGAGGTCCAATTTTTGCTGACTTTGTTCAACATTTGTGGCCGTATAGTGGCAATAACGAATCGAATATTGTTCTCCAAGTGGTCAATCGTTTCGGACTTATCGGTGTAGACTAGCAAATTCACATATCCCCACAGAAAATATCAAGCGGCGTTAAAGCGCACGAACGATCTTGGAGGCCAATTCACGGTTCCAAAACGTGAAACTATGTTACCAAACGGTTACTTCAATAAATCAATTATTTCACGAGCTGTGTGACATGTTGCGCCGTCTTGTTGAAGCCACAGCTACTGCACATCATGGTTGTTCAGTTGATGGAAAAAAAATGTCAGTAGTCATGGCTCTATAGTGGCGGATAGACTGATTCGGGCCTTCCTCTACGTTACGGTCTATAGCAGCAATGACATATTCTCTTGGTGGTTCAAAAGTGCTAATAGTTATGTAGTCCCATCTCAGGCCGATCATCGGTAAGGTGGATCCAAAATTAATATACAGGCTGAACAGGCTTCAGAGAACGCTGCTGTTGGTGTTGTGTTTTCTATTAAAATGTACTATTCTGTCGCCACTAACTCCTTAATTTTATTATAAAGGGTATTTTTTATTGAGTGAAACAAGTTTAAATTATAATAAAACAAGGAAATATATTTTTAATATAAATGAAACGGGCTTTATTGGAAAGAAAATTTTATGAAATTAATGTTTAAATATGATTTCTGCCATGTGGCCGACACGGCTGGCGCTTAGAAGGCGCAATCTGGAACACCAATTGTCAACAACTTTTCGCAGCATTTGCGGCCGTATTTCGCCGATAACGCTTAGAATGTTGATTTCCAGGTGTTCAATTGTTTTTGGTTTATCGACGTAGACAACCCCATAAGAAAATAACCCCAAAGAAAATAATCCAATGAGGTTAAATCACATACTCCCCTGGGGGGGGGGGGGGGTTATTATGTAATTCGATTCGAAACGAAAACTGTTCGAATTTGTATGTTATTAACGTTGCAATTCGAACACATTTCCGTTCGATTCGGATTACATAATAACCCCCTTGGTAACCAATTAATTGGGCCATTACGTGAAATAATTGTTTCATCAAAAGTTTCTTTGAGTAAATGAATTGTAGCGCCCGCTGTGTGGTATGTGGCTCCGTCCTGTTGGAACCACATATCAGCAAGATTAATGCCACGTAGTTGAGATACGAAAAAATTTCGAATCATCTTCCTATACCGTTCACCATTGACAGTAACATTTTGACCATTATCGTTTTTGAAGACATATGGGCCATTAAGCGCACCACCAGGGTGCACCTGTGGCGAAGTGGTAGCAATGCTACCCTCTCAGTCCACAGGTCCTGGGATCGATTCCCGCCATAGATACTGGGTGTTTTCCGCAGACAAGCTAATCGCTTCGAGGGTTGCGTTGTGTTTGTTAAAAAAATAAAAAAGGAGTAATTTTCTGAAAAAAAACACGCTTTATTAAATGCTTAGATTTTATTCCAGCTTCCGTGGAAGATGAAATGGTCCCGCAGGCGTCAAACCTTAATCTTAGCAAATTATATTTAAGCTGGATATTTCCTATCATTCTTTTCTATTTCTTGCAAATCTTTATATTTCTTCCATCTACATATATTTTCCTCTTAAAGCCATACCAAACCGAACAAATTAATAGTAAAATGTTACGTTATTACATATGTACATTTAACACCCTCACTTTATTATTATTATTATTATTTTCTTTTAACATGGCATGAATGCTATCTTGTCGAGTATAAATAAAAAGGACATTTAGCCTTTGCTGTCAGTAAGTCCTTTTGGTCCGTTTACTTTTCAATATTTAACCATTAAAGCTAGACATACTCGTACATGACATCATGCCATCAAATACAATGCGCATACCTACCATAATCTTTTATATAAATTTTATTAAAAGAAAACAACATCCGCCAATAACATTGAATACAAAAGCCATTACCACCACTACCAGCATATTTTGCTGACCATACATACATGCATTCACATACCTATTTTGGTTGTAAATGCCGGGGCATCCTGCAGCAAAGCATGTGTGAGGATGTGTGAAAATTCTTAGCTTTCGTTCTTTGTATGTAATGAAACATGTGTGTATTTACTTAAATGCTTTAAAATATATTTAAACTTTAAGCTTTAAAATTGACAAGCCAATGCTGACATCAGACACTTACACATGCTAACACAGTTTTTCAGCTCAGCTCCTACATAGTACGTTGGCTCCATTCATATCCTTGCTCCTGTGGCGTATCACAATGGTTCCTGCTAGTGTAAGAGCGTAGATAAATTCAAAATTTTAAGTGTTTGAGACGTAATGTTTTTTCTGTTTTTTCAATAAAAATATGTCCAAATGTACATATTTTACTACGTTCATCAATAGATTTTATTTTTCTTTAGGAAATATTCTTGCATAAAGTAGCTATATATGCGTAATCAAAAAAGTTGACTTATAACAACTAAAGTTTTGAAGACCTATAACTTTAAAAGTATAAGAGTCACACTTACATATTATATATTTTTGAAAAGGTGATTTTATTGCAAATAAAATTTTATTAATTTTTTATCAATGTGGTTTAATAAAAAAAAAATTTCAACCAATTTTTAGATCTATCTTTAAATTTTAAGAATTAGATTTTAAGGTGGACCTACAATTTTGCCGCCACTCCCCTCCACTTAGATATTAGCACAGGTATATTGCTATATGTTTCACTTATTTGTCTTAAAAATTTTAGCTGGTAATACCTGCTAGCCAGCAAAATATTTACAAAATACTTTAACTACTACATTTCGGAATATGATTTTTTTTAAGTTTTTCCAATAAAATTAAACAAAATTTGTTTTTTATTTTTTGTTTTAAATGTCAAATGTTATCATAAAGAATTATTAGAAATAAAACAAGTATTACTTGGAAATAAAAATAAAAAAAAATAATTTTTAAATTTTAATCTCAAAAAAATCTCAAAAAAGCTAATATTTGCAAGACAAAAAAAATTAAATTTTTTTTGCGCATTATGAACAATTCCATCAAAACCACTCAAAAAACATAAAAACAAAAAAATTTAAATTTCTGTTTTCTTGGAAATCAAAAAAAAAATAAAAAATCAACTTTGGAAATTTGTTTACAATGTACCCCACTGTGCGATTTTCAATGTTGATATGTCGTAGTAATCCTTGATTTCTTGTCTGCAATCGGTTTTTTACAAAACTCAAAAATGTTTTCTAAATCAAAAGTTACAGATTTTAGCTACGCAAACCCCAAAAAGGAACCACTGTGCGTATGTCTGGTAAAGTAAACTGTATTACACATGTGTTGTTAACACAATGTTTTTCGTTTTTAATAATAAAAAGGGGCCATGATGGCTTTTGAGTCCTTTTAATTTCATTCTTAGATGTGATGCATACTTTGTTGATCCTGTAATGAAAATAAAACAGAAATCATTAATATAAATATACTTAATACTATAGGATTTGATAGGTTTGATGAAAATTAATAGCCAATGCATAAATTTTACATAAAAATATCAGTAAAATTCTTGAAAATACTCGTAATAAAATTTTATTTAAATGGAAACCGAGAACATACATATCGTTACCTTAATATAGAAAGGCCCTAAGTCATTATTTTAAATCATATTTCAGATCGAAAATTCTGCATTTTTCGATACATTACATGTTCTTCTAACGAAATATACAACAAACTCGATGTCAAAAAAATAATGACTTAGGTCCTTTCTATTACTAGGTTTCTACGCGCGCGCACTATTTGCAAATAAAAATATTTGCTACAAAATTAACTCACTGTTTATACGCCATACAATAACTTGGTAACACTTTTATAGAAAACTTACTTATTACTACGTTTATACGAGCACTATTTGCAAACAAAAATATTTGCAAATAAATTAACTCTCTGTTTATACGACATAGCAAAAGTACACAAACTTGGCAGCACTTCTATAGTGCACTATAGTTACACTATAGTGTATTGTACAAAATATCAAATAATTATTATTTTTAATTGTCATTATTTGCTTCTATCAATGTTTTTTGTGCAATATTTATTTATTTATTGTTTTTTGTTATCAAACATTTGTAAGCGTGGCAACCTCAAGCATATTATTTCCGATAAATGCTTTAATCAGGAATTGTTTTTGTGAGTTACCTATTTGCAAATAAAAAATTAATTCGCCGTTAATGCCGCATAAGTGCGGAATGTACAAGACCGAATCAATATTTGATACGCTTTTGTTGCCCTTCAAAAAGTCTCTATTTGCAATATTTTTATTTTTGAATAAGCCGCCCGTATAAACGTAGTATATATTGAGCTATCGATAAGTATTTATATTTATATGAACAAGTTATATAAACTGAAAATAATTTTTTATTTTCATAGCCTCAAAAAAAAAATTTTGATATGTTCGAAAATTCGAAATTAATTTCGAAGTTTCAGAAAAAGCTCTAGAATATGTTTTGATAAAAAATTATTTTAAATATGCATAAAAAAATTGTTTTGTTAGCTATTTTCTAAATTTCGAAACTAACTTCGAAAATGGATGAAATATTTGTACATAATTAATTTGAATTTAAGTTAAGTTTAAGTAAAAATATCTCTGCATACATACACATAAATGTATATAATGTCTATTGCCTGCTCTTTATTGATTTTTCAATATTTTTCGAAATTAATTTCGAATTTTAATGAGGACCTGTATCACACCTAATTTCGAATTTTGAAAATAATTTTGTGAATCATTTTAAATAAAACGTGTCTCGAATATTAAAATGTTTTTTTTATATTTTCGCTCATTCGAATATAACTTCGAATTACGAAAAATTAAATGAAATACGAGTATGTAACGATTTTTGTAGTTCCATGTCCCATGTGGGCTTGAAAGCCCACTATTAGATTACTCAAGAGGAAATAAGGAAAAATAGGTCGCTTAAAGTATCAAAGAAAATAAAACATCTTTCAATTAAAAATACAAAAAAAAAAAGCACAATAACATATCGTTAGCTAAAACGCAAAAAGTCGTAATTAAAAAAATACAATTTTACAAGAGAAGAAAAAATAAACTAAAATAAATTATAGTTTTTGTTAATAAACGCGTCATTTTTGATCGCAGAAGTGTAAAATTTGAGTAACACATTTGGTATATCAAAAATTCGATTTTGATTTTTTTTTTGTTTGTTACGCCTGTTTGCATTTTAGATAACGATATGCATACATAGATTTCTTTAATACAAAAAGAAAATCGTTTCAAAACCAATTTCGAAGTTTGAAAAGTGCCTTAAGATAATTTGCAATAAAAATATTTTAATAATAATATAGGGTAGGACAAAATTCACGTATGGGTGTAAAAAAATTTAATAACTTTTTTGTTTATTATTATTTTTTATTGTTTATTCAACGAACCGTGTCACACCACCATGCAAAATTTAACTACCGAGCAACGAACCAAAGTGGTAGAATTTTATTTATGAGCATTAAATTTTAAACGCAGGCGTGACTTTTGGCCCACCCTGTATAATAACACTAATAGTATAAAACTGCCCGGAACATATCAGTCAGCCAGAGACGGACTTAAGAAAAATTTAATTTATATATCATTTTTTGTTTGGAACTAAGGCGACTTCATACCAGGTGATTTCAATTCAGCAGCTGATTATCAGCTGTTAATTTCTCTGCTGTCAATTAAAAGCAAAACGTTCGGAAATTTTGCGACAGCAGGAAATTTTACACTAACAAATATACAAGGCGAATATGCAGAGTTGCAAATCGAGACCACCTGGTATAAATTTAACTTGTTTGGAACTGTAAATAATTGAAATAATTTCTAACTTTAAAAATATATTGAACATAAAAAATAAAAATTAATTTACTTTTAATATTCTTTTAATATTCATCTAATTTCTGTGTATTTTTTTCTGCTTCCAGGTACGTTTCATTTATGCTTTCATCGCCGTTTACTTGCATGTGTTCCATAGTTGGCTAAGTATTGCATTTTTTTTTTCCTTTTATTATACAAAAATAAAATTAGTTTAGTTTCCAAAAAAATAAATAACAAACTGAGCAATTTTCTTTGTTCATTGACAAAACTGAATACAAATTGGTTGGATTTTTGCATATTTTTAACTTTATCCAATCATCGGCATAATCATTGTTTAAGCATTTTCTATCAACTAAAAAATTTTACTTTGTCAAGTTTTAACAAATAGCAAAAAAAACTATGCAATATATTTTATGACAAAAATAATAGCGGAAATCACTTTTCGTTGCAAACAGGTGTTGCAAATATTGCAGATGTAGCAAGTCTAGTATATACATACATATGCACATATGCTTCAATATCTCCAATAAGAGAACAACAAAGCATATGAAATTAAAATTTCCTACACTAACTCACATGTCATCGTCGCTGTTTTAACTAACTGATCTAACTAACATTTTTGAAATTTTACAAGAGCGCAGCTTTTATGATTGTTTTATATCGTGCCATAACCGCCAAAAAAGTTTAGGCGACATAATTTTCGAACTTAATTTTTTTACCAAAATCGTTTATTTTTGATTGTAAATAGTCAATTTTCGTCAAAAATAAACCAAGTCCGAAAAATGTGTCGCTTAAGCTATTTTAGCTGTTATGGCTCAATATATGCATTCTTGTGAATAAGTCTGAAATGTTTTGAATTTTATAGGCACAACAGTAATGCTTACAGTTTTAAAAATTATGACCTATAAAGTCTAGTAAAGGACTTATCTCATTCTCAATCTCAACAAAATTTCAGTTAAGTCGGTTAGTGAAAACAGCGACGATATGCAAGGCAAAACACCATCATTGCACACTGAGAAGTGCAAATGTTTGCAATGCTAAAACAGCTGTGATTTTGCTTCGGTTATAAAATCAAAACATGCAAACTACAACGCTGGCAAAGTTTCAAGGCGGAAGCGCCGCCGCGGCAACTGCCGTCAGACACTTAAATTATATACAATTAAAACTGCTACAATATACAAAAAGTTAATGTTTAAATGGTGATGGTATTAATTTACCTTAATTTTAATAAAATTTTTAGAAAGTTGAATCCTTCTATCTCCTCAATATTTTAGCGGCTGCGTTTTCCTTCAAATATTGGCTGCGGCTTAAATTATATCGGCTTTATTTATTTATTGTATACTTTAATATTTCAAAAGTCATTTGTTTACAATAAATTTTGTTAAATGTTTTAAAACAACACTCACGCATTGTTGCATTTATCCTAAAGTTGCACATATGCAACGTAAAGTGATTTCCGCTAATAATATCTAAAAAATGTCAAACTACTCACACAATTTTTTATAGAAAATTTATTCAATTAGACTACCAGACAAAAAAAAAATAAACTGCAGACAGACTGACAAACAAAAAGTCAAAGTAAACTCGACAAGCAAAAAGAAAACAAAATAAACAGCTAAATTTTTACAAAAAATTTAAAGAGTGATGGATGATGATGCTGGCTGCTAGCGTTTTGTATGGAAAATATTTTAAATTTTCATAAAAAAAATTTAAGCATTAGGAAATACTCGTTAGTTAAAAGGATAATGCAAAATTATTTTTAATATTTAGCTCTTTTTTTAAGCAGTTTTGTAAATCATAAACATTGAAACATCATATCAACAAATGTTGCTATCAACATATGTTGCTATCAACAAATGTTGCTATCAACATGTTGCTGAACCAAGGTTTAAATTTTGCATTATTTAATTGCTGAAGTAAATAGGTATGTACTGCAATATAAAAAAGAGCAGATAACAGACAATGACAAAAGTACTCGTATCGTTTTAAGTACTCTTTGAGTATTGGCCGCGAATCAACTATGAATGCGTACAGCTAAACATAAAAAAAAGCGCTCATATGTAAACACACGCATTAATTTTAAACCGAATACGTATAACTATAACTATATCCGACAACTAAGTTTATACACATTTTTTAAATTACGCAGCACAAACCACAGCAACTAAAATGTGTGAGCTGGACCCAGCAAAAAATGGTGCTTCGATGGAAGCACCCATATAAGTACTCTTTTGGTAGGCAAGCGCTTACCCGATGCATGAAATTTTGCATGATTTTTAAATGGGATTCCTCGCGTAGATCCAAAATGTGACTCTTTCATGCCTGCCGGAGTGACCTGAATTCAGCAAAAATATTCGACTACCTGGAAGCATGTCTTTTTCATATATGTATATATAATTAAAAAATTTGCTCTTTAGATCAGAATTTTATATCTACTCTTAAAGATTAACTTCCAATACTTTATTTTGTTTTTATATTTATTATATATTAAACACAATAGCAAATCAAATACTTTTTGTTCGCGCGTTGAATCAGGAGTCGATCCCAGGTATTCCGTATGTTACACTAGAGCACACATATTTATTTTTGTACACAATTCAATGAAAAAATAAAAACTCGAAGTAAAAATTTCATTAGCGTCCAAATTTGTATACAAGCAGGGTGACCGATGAAATTTTTCAAAAAGTGGCACCAAAAGGGGATTTATCAAAAAAAGCGGCCAAACTAAAAAAAAACGAGAAAACTGCATTAAACTTTTTATTTTTATAAGATTCACTATAAAAAAAGGGAGAAAATAAGTGGCAAGACAGTCAAAAAAGTGGCAAGGCAGTCGAAAAAGTGGCAATTTGCCACTTTAGTCGGTCAAACGGTCACGCTGTATACAGGTAAGCGAGAGAGGATGATCTATAAAAAAACTGAGAGTTTCAGTATAAACAACCGACTGACGTCGTAGTGTTTGTGTTAAATTTCGTCATGCGCTTACGTTATTGCATCCTCGTAAGGCAGAGGGTATGCACTGTGTGCTTTTCCGCGCTTATTTTTGTGTTATATTAAACTACATTACAAAAACAAAAAACAAGCTTTAAAAATGCAATAGAGACTTTTATTAATAAGCAATTGCTTCTAAATCTTAATTATGTTTTTGCTGGGGAATACACACATGAATATAAAAATACTCTGACTGATTAATCGACTACACATGCGTGTATACAGGGCTATTTTATTTAAACATACACATAAAGCATGTTTTCAAACAGCCACACAACCACCCACACATTTTCTATTCCATTTTATAGCTCTGTACTCAATCGCAAAAAAAAAATAAGTTTATTGGAATTTGCAAAAATTCGCCACAAAATTTTTTATATGGGACAGACAGATGACACTAGATGATATTAATCACTATTATATAATGTCAGTTTTCGTCTTATTGATTTGATATGGTTTCACATTTCCTACTAAACTAATTTTTAATTTCTATATATATTTATTACGATAATTCCGTTGCAGCCCTCGTTTAAATATTCATCTAAAAAATACTCGTATCTATAAAATGTTCCTTTTTTTCTTATTTATTTCCAAAAAAAAAATTATATCAAACTAAATTGGAAAAATATGCAAATTCATCTACAATACAGCACAATTTATCAATTTGTACGCCAAAGTCTAATATTTTATTTGTTAAACAAAAATTTCGAAAGGTTATTTATTTTTTTTTAAGAGAAAACTCTTATTTGCAGCTCCTTGGAAAATTTATTAAGCAAATAATCAGAAAAACGCATCTTTTTCGTTATTGCAACAAAATGTTAAAATGACCTTAAAAAAATCAATAGACCTTAAAAAAACCAACTGCAACGAAGCAAGCAGCAAGCAAAGAAATGAAACCTCAAAAACTTTGTCTTTAGCTAAAGATATTTTACTTTATTATTATTATTATTATTTTTTGGTTTAGTCTGCTGTTTATTTTTGGTTGGTACGAGTAGTAAGTGGTGGCCAGATAAGACAACAAAACAAAGAAGAAAATAAAAAGAAAAGAAACGTACCATTTAAGGAGTCGGTTTAGGCCAAATTTGGCATACTCTATAGGCAGCTAAACAAATTTTGAAACAGTACAGGAAAAAATAAAACCCGGCTTATCTTTTGAGCCAAAAGCAAATATGTACATACGTTTGTAGTCAGCCAGTGAACAACAGTAGTTGCATCCACATTGCCTGCTGCAACGCGTTGTGGTGGTGGCAACTGTGACCAATAGAAAGAAAAATGTTATAATAAATTTTCGATGGTAAACAAAACGGTCAAAAACGTGTGTTATTTCAGAAATGGTAACGATACACACTAAAACACACACACACACACTTACATTACATACATACACACACACATACATAAATATGTATGTGCTGTACATACAGACGACGACCAGGGACTTTGACAGCAAAATTTTGCATGAAAAAAAACCGAAGGGAAAAAATAAAAACAAATTTTCTTTCTTTTCCATCAAGATCAAAAAGAAATAACCCAAAGGTGTCTACATATAAACCAGCAAATAACAGCAAAAAATGTTTTTAAAGGTCTAGAGCATTTATTTACACACTCCAGCAACACTCTAAAGCAAAGTGATACGGCAGAGTTATTACCCAAAAAATAATTCTTTCTGCCGAAAAAAAACCGACTTCAATGCAAAGATATGTTAGCAGAAGATAAGAAGTACGTGAAATATAAAATACATATAAATTTTAATGGGCGTAACTCCGTCCATTTTTTAAATGCAAGATTGTGTGTTTTTCAGGGCTTAGGGTGTGTGTTAAGTTTTGTAAAAATCGCTAAAGTAGACTCCGCCCATTTTTTAAATAAAAGATTTTGTCTATTTTAGACTTCAATTTTTGTGGAAAGTTTCATAAAAATCGGTTAAGTAGAACCGCGTGAAATATTATAATAAATTTTAATGGGCGTAACTCCGCCCATTTTTTTAACTTTCAAATTGTGTAATTACAAGAACCAAAGGTGTCTTATAGGTTGCGCAGCAATCAAATAAGTAGAATATCATAAAATTAAATTAAAAAAATTGTAGGCGTGTCCCCGCCCGATTTTGAAATCGGTTAAAAATAAGAAATAATCCCCCTTATCGGGAATAAAAGGCGAACATTTTGTTCACGTGAAGAAAAAAATGGCGAACAAAGTTAGAAAATAGTATACTGACACAACAACAACGCAAACATTGGCGATCGCAATTTTAGGGAAAAGGAACACTTTTCACGTGAACTTTTATTCACGATAAGGGTGAATAGTAATTGCTCCTGAGTATGCATCAGACAATGACAATATATATATAGTATATAAGTTCCTTTAACTCCCATTGTAGCATAGGGCGCCAATAACAGCCGATCGCTATCGAAACCGTTTTTGTGCGGTTAATCTTAATTCGTTCCAGGAAACGCCAAGGTTGTTCATTTCGCTTTCAGTGGAGCGCCGCCATGTTATACGTGGCCTTCCAACTTATCGACCTGCCTGATGAAAGTAGTTCTAACGCTTAGCTTGTTTAGCCAAGTTGTTATCGTTACATCGTAGCGTATGTCCAATCCACTGCCACTTATGTTTACGAAGTTCTTTTCACAATGAGTACTCAAAAACAAATTTTATACGCAGTTATAATCATAATTGTAGCGCAAACAATTCGTACGCTCACATATTTTCTCTCAAGCAACTATGACTTTAGCCCATTCCAACATACAAGAGCATCTCTACTTCGTTTATGCAAAAAATTAAAAATACGCTACAAGTAAAAATAAAAATACACATGCGTACTCGCATCAAGCGCATTGACTGTCTTTCAGACTTTTAATCTGAGTATGCTTATGCTCAGGCTGTGGATATTTAAACGGACAAAAAAAAAATACACGCATGATACTCGGGATATTTATTCATCATTCGGCACTGTATTAGTATTTTTATACATACATACATTTGGATATATAAAACGGAATGGAAAATGTGTGGGTGTGTATATCTGGCTATTTGAAAACATGCTGTATGTGTGTGTGTGTAAATAAAATAGCCCTGTATATACGCAGGTGTAGCCGGTTAATAGCCAGATTATTTTTATACTCATGCATATGATTATAGCTCACAAAGTCTATACATTTTAGTTATAGTTCTTTATGTTGCGCAATTTAAAAAATGTGCATAAACATAGTTATTGAATGTTTGTAGTTATGCGTATTCGGTTTAAAATTAATGCGTGTGTTTACATATGAGAGTGTTTTTAATTTTTAGCTGTACGCATTCATAATTGTTGCACGGCCAATACTCAAAGAGTATTTAAAACAATACTTTTTTCATTCTCCGGTGTGAATGTCACTCAAAAATACATAAATGATTTTTAAAAATACTTAAAATAACAATAACAGTTCATAAAAACATTTGCTTGACATTTGAAACCAGCTAAAGGTTGTGCCTGCCACAGAAATTTAAATTCTGCTCTCAATGTGACATTTTGTGGAATGAAAGCTAATTGTGTTTTTCTTATTG